>OY288291.1:28711060-31111060 GCA_958450335.1 Hibiscus tridactylites | reverse complement strand
ATCAAAACAACATCAACTTTCATTTAAAAATACCTTCTCAATACCTAAAAACCTGCAACAATCAAACAACCATACTATCAAGCCAAAAACTCAAAGAGTCAAACCTAATAATCAACCAACTCATCTAGTTTCGGTTTCCTAAATTAAAATCGCTTAAACAACAATTCAATATATCATAATCATGATATAATCTCATTATAAACCCAACATAACATATTCGAAACAACGATTTCTTGATTTAATCAATTAAACATCATTTAAACCAATTTTCCATAATTGTAACATCAAAACCCAATAGAAAACACTCATAAAAGATTAAGAACTTGGAAATTTCAATAAAGAACCTTTCATTAGAGGAGGAGAACGAAAACCTTACCTCTAATGATGACTTTTCCCTTCAATTGTAAGGATTTACATGAGAAAGCAAAGATAAAATAATAAGATTTTGATAGGAAATCATTTGATGTTAAAAGATAAATCAAATCAAGTGTTTACCTCAAATCTTTGAAGAAGTAATTGATGTTTGGCTAGAGATAATTTGAGTGAAAATGATTGTGAGAAAATGTAGTTACGTAAAATAGATTTTAAGAGTCAAAGTCAATTTAATTCTCTCAATCTTGTTTTATTAATTAAAACCACTTTAAAATTGACCAATTAAAGGGAAAAAGTCTGAATTAGACTTTGTATCAATAGCTCCTTAAAGATTCAAAGTTCTTATCTTTTACGATTTAGTCACTAAAACAATTTTCTAATCTTTACATTTTGGTCACCGATTCCAAAATGTCAAACCTCCAAAATCCATTTTCCAAAATTGATCCCACCAAAAATATATATATATATATATATATATATATTAAATAATTATTTTTAAACATTTTCTCATACTTTACCAACCTCAAAAACTCTTTAAAATAATTAAATCCTAAAACTAGTCTAAGTTGTTCGAACCGGTTCTCTCGAACCGTCTAGCCTAAACCCGGCTAACTCATAGGCCCAAATTGATATGTTACAATAGCTGGAAAGAGAAAAAAATTAATTAATGTATAATAATTGCAAAAATTATTGCGGTAATTAAGGGAGAGACAGAGAGACCTTACCTGCTAAGGTTGAAAAGTCGCCTGGAGGTTAGAGATCGCGCCAAAGAAGATGAATGGTCCGTTGTCGGGACTCACTTTACGTCATCGAAAGCTAACTTCCTATTCTGATTTCATTTCTTGCAATAAAAACGTGAAAGAATGTTCGATCTAGATAAAAAAAACTATATCAAATTGTAGCTTAAATGAGTGTTAGAGGTCATAATTTATCTTAATCTGTCACCGGTGAGGGTTAGATTTGTAACACCACCTTCGCGGCCTGGTAGAGAACCAGGTCAGAGTATGTTACCGATGTTCAATTTGAAGATCATTGCAATATTTCTTCATAACATTTCGAGACTAAACTAAAATTTTAGTAATTTAGAGGTCTTTACCAGAAAATAAACTTATCAATGGGAAATTAAACCTACAAACATTGAACCTGTAAATTTTCATCCCAAACAGAGATCATTTGCCTAGTTAATTAAGTCATTTAATAAACATTGACCATTGTGTAATTTACCAAACTTATTCAATATAGCCTTTAACAGAATTACCTGTATCGGTATCGGTACTCGAAGGGGTCGTATCGATACGCCTATGTCAAGACCATTAAAACGGTTAAGGGTCATCGAAGCCGTACTGATACTAGGGGTATCTGTATCGGTATACATTGTCCATTTTATAATTTAAGTATTTCAGTAACAAGAATTTGTACCGGTACAACCTTAGTTGTATCGGTACAAGAAGACAAGTATCGGTACACTATGAAGCCATTTAGAAACCTTTTTACCATTCCAATTCTAGTGTTGAATTTTTGTACCGATACGCTCATTCTCGTATCAGTGCACCCATACGCCTAAGGCCAATAAATGCACAGTTGTATCGGTACACCATCAACTGTATCGATACACCCTGTTATGTAATTACGAATTATGTCTGGTTTTTATACAATTTTAAGCATTTAAACGGTGCCAAAGTCTATGCAATTTTGCAGACAAAATTCTTGTGCCATGTTCTTGCTATAAGCCAAATCCCATAACAACACGAATCTATTTATTAAGCTTAGTCTGTTGTGAATCAATTTTACCAATTAGAAAATCACATAGACGCGTGATAGGCTTGTTCATATCGTTATTAAGAGTGCATTATTACCCATAACAATATTTAAGTCAAAGTGTACCTTGAGTTCTTTTACTCCTTCATGATTTAACATGTTTGCATATTACCATGTATGCATATACACATCTATACCATAACTCATTCATAAATGTTCATGACATATGCCACCATTCTGAGTGTTATAAGGAGAACGTAAATCTTACTTGGTACTTTGAGAAGTGACTTGTAACATCCTTCCACGATCTATTCTTTAACTACCTTTTATCTTGAAAGTACATGACAATGAAATGCATTAGGTTTACTTAGCCTAAGTGAGGTAGTTATCAAAAATAATAATCTAATGGTAATGCATGCCAGTGAGTTCAACATGATAAATGTCAATGCGAAAACCATATCATAACATATTAGGTATGTGACAAACACAATTTAACAATGTAGGTGCATAATATGGATTTCGTATTCAAATACTTTTTCCTTGTATCGAATAAAATTGTGGATACACGAATTCCTACGTCTCGCCAAATCAATGAATGGTCCAGTCCCTCCACCTCGCCAATTGACCAATAATACAAACATCCTCTGCCTCACCACAATATAGGTCATAGTCCACCCATAACAATGAGCTTATGAATTTTATGGCATGCCAATTGTATCCGTGTCCATTGGAATCCAAGGTTCAATAGCAATAACAATGAAAATGGAAATAACAATGTTGATATCAATGCTAAATGTCAATGACAACATTAATTACGATATTCAATAGTGATGGCCATATCTATAGTGATTACTTTATCAATGACAATGTCAATGTAACCCCCTCGTCCCGATCCGGACGCTTGACCAGTCCGAGTGGACGACACGGGGATAACCGAGGCAAAACACGTTAAGGCTCCACTTCGGTTAACAACCCGAGAAACTTTTTCATTATTATTATCTTGACTACATGAATTGTTATGTCCTATGTGAGAAAGGCAACAGCGGAAGAAACAAACGAGGTGAACAACCAAACAGCCCAACAAAATAGCTCATTTTTAACTTAAACTACAAGCCGTTTCAAAACACCCAAGGAGTGTATCGAAACGCCTTGACTAAGTCAACTGGCCAAAGTCAACTCGAGGAGACCTTATCGAAACGATGGTCAACAGTTCCGAAACGACCTCAGCGGTCAACTTCTCGTGGTCAACGATACGAAGACCGTTCCGAAACGCCAAGGCCCGTTTCGATAATTCAATTTATCGTCAAAATCTCAGATTTCCAGTGGCAAAAACGTATCGAAACGACCCCCTTGCGTATAGAAATGCCTAGCCAAAAACAAATGGACCGTATCGAAACGGGACCAACCGTTTCGATACGCCTTCTTCGAGCAGACTGGTTCTAGCTAGTTTATGTCACAAAGTTGTCCCAAAACACAAATAAAACCTCCCACAACACACATACAACAACTCTAGATGCAAGGCACCATAAACAAACATGCTTAGCACTCAGCAAACATGTAAAAGCCATACATTCAACATATGAACATTCATAGCATTCAAGATACATGCTTTAGACAAACATATATAAGAGCATTCATAAAGGCACGAAGCCAACATACAAGGCATAAGCAACCTTAAAGATATCATCAACATAACAAGGAGTTTAACATGCTCCTAAAACAAACCATCAACATACATCAAAAGCACAAATCAACAACACATATCCCATTGCTTGACTATTACACCTTATAACTTAAAAGTCCATACTTGAAAGCTAAGATAGCACCACAAGCACACTTGGAGGCCCTCTCCTTGCACAAGCAACCCACGAACTACGGATTTGCATTGTCGAACAAAAGAGAGCGTAAGCATAAAGCTTAGTGAGGGTAGGCTCTTAAAACAAACCTCGACAATGCAGGGTCCAAGCACGAGCATACAACCAAGGTAGAATGCAAGATCTTACCTTCGAACCACATGAGCCAAAATATAAATGATGCATGAACATAAATATTGTTGATTGTGTAAAAGTTCTATTATTTACACCCTTTTTAACCCATATTTCTGCTGCATTCAAGCATCATTGCATTGCATTTAGGTTAGTTTACAGCAAAACATCACAAATATATTAAAGGCACGGATTCTACTAAAAGATGGTTGATTTTACAGGTTGCTGCCATAGTTGATGGAGAAGGCGGGCACAGGGCAGAGAAGCAGAAGAGCTGAACTGAACGAGCAGCAAAGAGGACGATGCTGCCATGGATCTGCCGTGACAGCAGAGGACGACAGCAAGATAGTGGAGAAAAAGCAAAGTGGACCTCGATAGATAGAGAAAATTATGCTCGTCTGTCGTGTGAAGACCACGTATTTTTTCAAGCCCCGGATCAAAAGATATGACAAGCCAAAGCTCAAGGAGAGGAAATCCCAAGAAACAAGGAGGACGGCTGAAAAGTAGGATCCTTAAAGATAAAGTCTTTATTAGAATCATACTTTTAATTAAAGTTGTAATCCTTGTTAACTTAGAATACTTGAGCCCAAAGCTTATATAAGGGCATATATTTTAACCTAGGAGACATCATAACCCATAGCCGATTTCCCCTTAACCGACAACCAAAAACCCTCCGCCGTTTACCCGCCGTCGATATGTTCTAAAACCACCCTAGGGCCACGTGTTGATTTGTAAAGTAGTTGCAAGGGTTGCTTTGTTTTAGGATTTTTCTAGTTTAATAAAATAAACTTCAAGTTCTCTTATTTTGGTTATTAATATCTTGCAAGAGCATCGGGAGAGCATTGTGAGGTTATCCATTTACTTAGCATCGGGAGAGTTAAGTATACGAAAGAAATAAGAGCAAGTTCTCTTGTTTATAGTTGAACTATCTTGTGCCTAGGGATAGGGCAAGGTTAAGTGGCTAAAGAAGAATTCATACACATCGGTGTTCATCCTTCGATTCACGCCGGGAGGTATCATCAAAGACGTGTTCATCGACAGACTTGGACCTAGGGATAGGCCAAGGCAGATCAGGGATTCTTGCCAAACTTGAAGTACTGAGTTGGTGCCGCGACGACCAACGGACAGCTGCCGCGACAGGTGCTGTCGCGACAGGCGCGACGACAGAACTGGAGTTCCTAAGCATTGCAATACCTGCATTACTGCGCAATTCAATACCAGCCCATTCTCTCTATCTTGATATCTCAATTCTTTTTGCGTTTTTCCTTATTATTTTCGTGACAATTCTCTCAAATATTTCCTTTACTTTCGTGCAGTGAATTAAGGTGAAGCTATAGCCCAATCCCTGTGGAGACAATATCTGATCCTTCGTATCACTTACTACTTGCGTCGTGTACTTCTTGCACTACAATTGCGATAGACTAATTTACACGCAACAAGTTTTTGGCGCCGTTGCCGGGGATTGGCAACATAACTCTACCTTTCTTTTATTGCACTTTTCGTTTTTGTTTTTATTTTTCTTTTTATTTTTTCTTTTCCTATTTTTCTTTGGTGCATTCAACTCTTGCTTTTCACAAGGTTTTCTTGTTTATGCACAGATCTAAAAGAGGTGAAGATCCTGAGTATCCATTAGATCCGGAAGTTGAACGTTCCTTCAATCTCAAGAAACAACTTCGTCACCTTTTAGCAAGGAACGAGTACCTTGAGGAACAGCTAGAGAAGATGGCCCGTAACCCGCCCGCTGGTGATGGTATACCGCCTGTCGGCGACCCGCCTGCCGCCGATGGACGACGGTCCTGCCGTGACTACATGTTGAACGATCATGTAGAGTTGGAGACCACACTGCCGGATATTGATGTTGATAACTTCGAGCTTAAACCTGTCATGTTTAGTATGATCAACAATGCCAGGCAGTTTAGTGGTGCTGTGACAGAGGATGCTAGGGAGCATCTCAAAACGTTCCAGGAGATCTGTGGTTCGTTTAGTCTACCAGGAGTTAATCCGGAGATACTGAGGCTTCGGTTATTTCCCCATTCATTGAGGGACATAGTTAAAACTTGGTGGAATAAACTTACGCCGGGTTCAATCATAACTTGGGCAGATTTATCTCATGAATTCTAATCTCGTTTTAATCCTTCGCATTTATCTGAGCGATTATGTAATGAAATTGCTACTTTTCAACAGGAAGATGACGAGCCGATGCACGAGGCCTGGGACAGATTTACTACTCTTCTACGGAACTGCCCAATGAACGGATTCCCCGTCTAGAATCAGGTAATAAAGTTCTATAATGCTGCTAACTTACAAACTCGCATTCGAATTGATTCTGCAGCAAATGGACTGTTATTGGATAAAGATCCGGACGAAGCATTACAAGTTTTGAAAAATCTGGCCAAGAATGAGGAGCAGTTCCCGACAGCAAGAAGAGGGGGTAAACGGGTACTTGCTGTCAAGGATTATGAAGCCGACAGCACGATGAAATCACATGTAGCTTTCCTTACTAAAGCAATGAAAAGGTTATTGAATGATGATGGACTACATGGATTTGCTGTTGAGGAGGTATGTGATATCTTTGAGGGAAATCATAGTCGGGATGAGTGCCCAATACAAGTAGAAGGGGGAAAATATGTTAGAAACTATAAGCCAAATTACAATTCCAACAACTATAATCCCAATTGGAGGAAGGATCCCAAGTTTTCTTGGAGTAATCCTAATAACGCCCTGAATCCTCAAGCACACAATCAGAATCAGGGAGGACCTAGATTGCTGACGCAACAGCAACTGCCGCCGCAACTGCCGCCGCAGCAACAGCAGCAACCGGCTGCCACGAGCAGTATACTGGAACAGACTCTGGCCACCTTTATGTCTCAGACAGGTACTTATATTGAAAATACGAATCAGTTTGTCAAGAAAACAGAGAATTTCATGGATAAAACAGAAATGAGGATGACAAATCATGAAGCTACTTTGAAATCTCTGGAGACACAAATGGGTCAGGTTTCCCAACATATTAAGCCGAGGCAGACTGGAGGATTCCCTAGTAATACTGAAAATGCTAGGCAGCCCACACATGAGCAGTGTAAAGCTATTACTACTAGGAGTGGGAAGAAACTACCAGGGCCGGAAAAAGAAGCTGAAACAGTAAAGGAACCTACCTTGGATAAACCTGCCGAGGAAGCTGCCCCGACAGGTGATAAACAGACTGCTGCCGATGAGCCTGTCACGACAGCAGAAGCGACAGAGGAGAAAACTGATGAACCTAAACCTCCTCAGATTCGTATGCAGTGGGAAGGACGTATTGCTGACTATCATCCCCCGCCACCTTTTCCTCAACGGATACAGCAAGCTAAGCAAGAATCTCAACTTAAAAAGATTTATGATATTTTTAAGCAGGTTCATATTAATATTCCGCTGTTAGATGCCGTTAGGGAGATGCCCGGTTATGCTAAATTTCTCAAGGATGTTATGTCGAAGAAATCTAAACTTGGGGAATTTGAAACGGTAAAGATGACAGAAGGTTGCATGAGTATTCTTCATCGGCAGCCACCCCAGAAAAAGAAGGATCCCGGGAGTTTCATCATACCTTGTGTAATCGGAAATAAATTCGTGGGTAAGGCACTTTGTGATCTTGGTGCTAGTGTTAATTTAATGCCAAAGTCTGTTTTTCAGAAACTAGGTATTGGAAAGGCGCGGCCCACGACAGTAACTCTGCAGCTGGCAGACCGTTCTTATGTTCATCCAGAAGGAAAAATTGAAGATATTCTGGTAAGAGTGGATAAGTTTATTTTTCCTGCTGACTTTCTTGTTTTAGATTGTGAGGCAGACGAAAACGCACCAGTCATCCTTGGGCGACCCTTCTTAGCCACGGGAAGATCACTGATTGATGTGGAGAAAGGAGAACTCACCATGCGAGTGAATGATCAAGAGATTAAGTTGAATGTTCTCCAAGCGATGAAACATGCTGATGTGGACGAGGAATGCAAGGCTATCACTGATGTTACCCTTGATCAACCCTGCATCAGGTCGGGCTGTCACGATATTAAATTTGGTCACTGCCGCGGCAACCACCTACAGGACTGTCACGACAGCACTGACGACAGCAACTCCTCTGAATCCAATACATCTGATACTGAAGATCAGGAGGAGGTAAACTGGATAGGCATTCGTCCAGGTAAGTTATTCGAACCTATGAATTATACTTCGGATAACCATTTAATCCAAAAGCCATCTATTGTTGAACCATCTGCCTTAGAATTGAAGCCCCTGCCAGGGTAGCTTAAATATGCTTTTCTTGGTTCAAATGATACGTTGCCCGTAATCATCTCTTCTAAGCTGCCGCAGGAACAGGAACGGCAGCTAATCGGCATGCTAAGGCAGCACAAAAAAGTGATTGGATGGACGATTGTTGATATACAAGGCATTAGTCCGGCGTTATGCATGCAAAAAATCCTTCTAGAGGAAGATCATAAGCCGACTATAGATGCCCAAAGGCGGTTAAACCATGCGATGAAGGAGGTGGTGCGTAAAGAGATAATCAAATGGTTAGATGCTGGTATTATTTACGCCATCTCTGACAGCAAATGGGTGAGCCCGGTGCAATGCGTTCCAAAGAAAGGAGGAATGACCGTGATAACCAATGAGAACAATGAACTAATCCCAACCAGGACTGTGACCGGTTGGAGGGTTTGTTTGGACTATCGGAAGCTTAACAAAGCTACCCGAAAGGACCACTTCCCTTTACCCTTTATTGATCAAATGCTTGATAGATTAGCGGGTAAACCTTACTATTGCTTTCTTGATGGTTATTCAGGTTATAATCAAATTGCCATCGCACCGGAGGATCAAGAAAATACGACTTTTACATGCCCCTACGGAACATACGCTTTTAGGAGAATGTCGTTTGGATTATGTAATGCACCCACCACCTTCCAAAGGTGCATGATGTCCATATTCTCCGATATGGTGGAGGACTTCCTTGAGATTTTTATGGATGATTTTCCGTCTTTGGAGACGATTTTGAGAGCTGCCTTGGAAATCTACAAAAGGTACTTGAAAGATGTGAAAAAGCAAACTTCGTTCTGAATTGGGAAAAATGCCACTTTATGGTGGACGAAGGGATAGTCCTCGGCCATAAGATTAGCTGTCGTGGGATAGAAGTCGACAGGGCTAAAATAGAAGTGATCGAGAAGCTGTCGCCGCCAACCACAGTCAAGGGTATTAGAAGTTTCTTAGGGCATGCTGGTTTTTATCGGAGATTCATTGCTAATTTCTCAAAAGTCACCAAGCCCCTATGCCATCTTTTGGAGCAGAACCGACCCTTTGACTTTAATGATGAATGTACTGAAGCATTCAAGGTTCTGAAGGAAAAACTGGTAACAGCCCCCATAGTACAGCCACCAGACTGGACACAGCCATTTGAAATTATGTGTGATGCTAGTGACTATGCTGTCGGGGCAGCACTTGGGCAGCGCAGAGATAAGCTGTTTCATGTCATATATTATGCCAGCAAGACATTGAATGACGCCCAAGTGAACTACACCACCACAGAAAAGGAGCTATTAGCTGTGGTATTCTCCATTGACAAGTTTCGTTCTTACATACTTGGGACGAAGGTAATAGTGCACACAGACCATTCTGCCCTGAAGTATTTGTTCGCAAAGAAGGATGCAAAGCCTAGATTGATACGGTGGATCCTGCTATTGCAAGAATTCGACCTTGAAATCAAGGACAAAAAGGGGACAGAAAATCAGGTGGCAGACCACTTGTCAAGATTAGAGAAGGGACAGAGTCTACCAATCGATGAGACAAACATACTGGATACCTTCCCCGACGAGCAGCTCTTTGCTGCCGCAATCGTTGCCGCAACAGCCATGGCGGCAGGTAAGTCTTCTGAACTCCCTTGGTATGCTGATTTCGTTAATTTTATAGTTAGCGGAATACTTCCTTCTGATCTTAATTATCAAGCCAGGAAGAGGTTCCAAAATGATGTTAAGCATTATTATTGGGACGAACCTCTTCTTTTCAAACTATGTGCAGATCAAGTCATAAGAAGGTGTGTACCACAAGAAGAGCAAGAAGACATTCTCTATCACTGTCATGCTTCACAATATGGAGGTCACTTAGGAGGCAATAAAACTGCTGCCAAGGTGCTGCAGTCAGGGTTCTACTGGCCGACACTGTATAAAGATGCACAAGATTTTTACAAGAACTGTGACAGGTGCCAGCGGACAGGTAACATCTCGAGGAGAAACGAGATGCCACTGCAGAACATTCTAGAAGTCGAGATCTTCGACGTTTGGGGGATTGATTTTATGGGACCTTTTCCATCTTCATGTGGAAATCTATACATCCTCCTAGTAGTGGATTATGTCTCTAAGTGGGTTGAAGCTATCGCCACTCAAAAGAATGATGCCAAGACAGACCAAAAATTTCTACACAAAAACATTTTTTCGAGGTTTGGCATCCCTAAGGTGATTATTAGTGATGAAGGGAGACATTTTGACAATAGGGTTATTGCTGCCGCCTTGAAGAAATATGGTGTCAAGCACAGGATCGCGACAGCATACCACCCACAGACCAATGGACAAGCTGAGATATCTAATTGGGAAGTTAAGAACATTCTTGAGAAGATGGTTAAACCAACTAGGAAAGATTGGTCTTTACTCGTTAATGATGCATTATGGGCATATAGGACAGCTTTTAAGACTCCATTGGGCATGTCTCCATACCGACTGATTTATGGAAAAACCTGTCATCTGCCTGTCGAGATAGAGCACAAAGCATACTGGGCAATCAAGGCAGTAAATATGGACTTGGACAAGGCAGGCCAGAAAAGGCTGTTAGATTTGAACGAGATTGAAGAAATAAGAACAATGGCCTACGACAATGCAAGAATTTACAAGGAGAAACTAAGAAGTGGCATGATAGGAAGTTGCTGCCACGACAGTTCTGCCCAGGGAAGCTTGTGTTGTTGTTCAATTCTAGACTGAAACTCTTCCCAGGAAAGCTAAAGTCTAGATGGTCTGGCCCGTTCCAAGTGGTACAAGTTTTTCCCCATGGTGCCATCACAATCCGATCATTGAAAGACGGGCACCAATTCAAAGTCAATGGACAGCGCCTCAAGCATTATTAGGGGACTGAAGCCCCGGGAATACAGGAAGTGGTTACCTTAGGAGATGCCCCACAAGGCATCCCTAATTTAACCTAAATTTTATTTTTATTTATTTTTATTATTTATTATTTATTAGGAAATAAGATTTATTTTATTCGAATAATGTTTTTATATTTTCTGTTTTTAGGAAATAAAGGAGTCAAGAAGAAAAGGAGAAGTGACCCAAGCCCACCATCCATCCATCAGCCCAACAGAGCCCATTTATTGAAGCCTGTCGTTCCAGCTGTCGCCGCAGACACGAATAAGACAGGCTGTCAACAGACTGTCACGGAAGACGCAGAAGCGTGTGACAGACGTGTAACAGACGCATAAATGCGTGTCAGACGCGTCAGACATACCAAAGCTCAACAGTCACCCAGTTATTCACACATGCCGTTACAGCATTAAACGGGCAGCAACTCTACCTCTATAAAACCCCGTTTCATTTTCATTTTCCTCTCTTCTGCTTATTCTTACTTGATATCCCCTCTCGTTTTTCTTTGTTTTCTTTACTTTCACAACCCTTGCAACTAACATGTCTTCCAAACATACCCGCTGCAGTGCTGCTTCAACCTCTTCACCGGCAGCACCCACCCCGCAGTCCTTCGCGACTAAGGAATTATGGGAAGAAAGAGGCTTCATCTACATCCGAAAGGCAGAGAACATGGGGCTCAAACCATTCATCGCACGGACGATAAAGGCTCTGCTTTGGGAGCAGTTTGCAGAGCAGCCAACTGAAATGAACGAAACACTGGTGAGGGAGTTCTACGCTGCCATCGACAGCAGGACAGCAACCACAGTAACCGTCCGAGGGACAGAAGTGTCATTCACAGCAGAACGCATTAATAATATGTATGGCATCTACTTTGGTCCCAATGACGATGCCCATCAGCAGTTTTTGGACACCCTCGACTCTGCTGCCTACGGTGCTGTCATGGCAGAGGTGACAGAGGAAGGAACGGAATGGAACACTAGCAAGAAAAATCCTAACACCATCAGAAGGGGGCAGCTGCTTCCAGAAGCCAAGTTATGGAACGTTTTCATCAAGAAGCGCATTCTGCCATCCTCCCATCACACGACGGTGGACCAGCAGAGGCTAGCCCTCATCCATTCGATCATGAACAACCGGCCTATCAACGTGGGATGCTATATGAGGGAGAGTGTCTTGGACTACACCAATCGATCAACCGCCCTCCTCTGCCTGCCATTCATGATCACATCTCTCTGTCGCTGCTCTCCTGTACCAGAAGCCACCACCGATAAACTGGTCAAGGGACGAGGCTGGACCGATAACAACATTACCAGCCTCATGGAGCTGACAGTCGCAACCCCCCTCTCCTCCTTCAACCCGGCTGCCGCCCCAGCAGAATCATCCGAGGAACCTGCCCCTGAACCTACCGCAGCAGCCGCTCCGACAGACCAATCTGCTCAGATCCTTGCTGCCATACAGCAGGTGGAAGACAGACAGATGGGGCTGATGACATTCATCAGGGATTTCGCCAACTTAACAGTAAATTTCATTACCAATACTTTAAATTATCCCGATGTTGTTTTCCCCACCTTCCCTGCCCACTATTTCACCATCCCCACCCCTGTCCACACACCTACACCACCTGCCTCCCCACACGCACATTCTGCTGCTTCCACCCCATCACCTGCCTCGACGGCAGCTGGCAGTCCTCCGGCAGACACCTCCGCCCGAGGAACGAAGCGACAGCCCTCGGATGAACTTGATGCATTTGTAGCTGGTTTCTCCTCTTCCTCTGTCTGGGCTGACAGCGAGGCAGAACCTCCTATTCGGAGGAATTTGGAGAAGGAATTCACGCCTGTCAAGAGATAGAAAAGAATGGCCGACAGAAAGCTCACGCCAAAGGCCAGCACCACCACTAGCAGTAGCAACACTTGGGATAGCGGCAACAGCTCTGATATCCAGGTCGTGGAGCAACCTGCCCAACCTGCCTCACAGCCCAGAATCTGCCGCCAAATCCGTGTCAGCAGCAGCAGTGAAGACAGCGATTAAAATCTAAGTCTTTTATTTTCTTTTTATTGCTGCCTGCTTTATCTATATTTTGTGATGTACCTGCCTTCATTTTTTTCTGTCATTTGCATTGAGGGCAATGCAACCCTCGAGTTTGGGGGTGGCAACCCTCCATCTTAATGGAGTCTTAGTACATCTTTAATTAATTGTGGTGTCTTTTATTTATTTAAGTTCTTAAAAAAAACTGTTGGCTTAAAACTGTGAAGTAAACTTACCTGTCATGACAGCTCTGCCGTGGCAGCTTCTTTAGGACAGTTTAAGGAGAAGTTTAGAGTCTTTCTATAGTTCTGAAAACTTAAACACCATTGTGACTGTTATATTGCTTAGATTTCTTTTAGCCAAACTAGAATAGGATGCTTAGTACTTGAATAGCCCCTAGAGGTGCCTAACACTGGCTCTAGGAAAGAAGTTTAGCAAAAGAAACTCAAAAACCTAGAGGTGCACGAAACTGACTCTAGGAAGCTAACTAGAGGTGCCTAAAACTGGCTCTAGTAAAACTTAGCTTGAAAATAAAAAAGAAGCATGAAAATGTATCTTCAAAAATAAACTTTGGCATAAAAATTCGAGTTAAAAAGTTGAATATTCTTGTGAAACTAAGGGAATCTTGGCATATAACTGTTCACAAGCATGCACACACTGCACGAGGACTATAGTGAGATTCCGGACAGATCCTAATCTTTCCAACAGGTTGCTGCCGTCACAGAGAATGAGCGACGGGTAAGGGACAGTTCACTGTTTGAAAGCCAACACAAAAATATTTTTTTCTTTTAGGTCTTAATCTCTTGAGGGCAAGCAAAAACTTGAGTTTGGGGGTGTGTTGAGTGTGTAAAAGTTCTATTATTTACACCCTTTTTAACCCATATTTCTGCTGCATTCAAGCATCATTGCATTGCATTTAGGTTAGTTTACAGCAAAACATCACAAATATATTAAAGGCACGGATTCTACTAAAAGATGACTGATTTTGCAGGTTGCTGCCATAGTTGATGGAGAAGGCGGGCGCAGGGCAGAGAAGCAGAAGAGCTGAACTGAACGAGCAGACAAAGAGGACGATGCTGCCATGGATCTGCCGTGACAGCAGAGGACGACAGAAAGATAGTGGAGAAAAAGCAAAGTGGACCTCGATAGATAGAGAAAATTATGCTCGTCTGTCGTGTGAAGACCACGTATTTTTCCATGCCCCAGATCAAAAGATATGACAAGCCAAAGCTCAAGGAGAGGAAATCCCAAGAAACAAGGAGGACGGCTGAAAAGTAGGATCCTTGAAGATAAAGTCTTTATTAGAATCATACTTTTAATTAAAGTTGTAATCCTTGTTAACTTAGAATACTTGAGCCCAAAGCTTATATAAGAGCATATATTTTAACCTAGGAGACATCATAACCCATAGCCGATTTCCCCTTAACCGACAACCAAAAACCCTCCGCCGTTTACCCGCCGTCGATATGTTCTAAAACCCCCCTAGGGCCACGTGTTGATTTGTAAAGTAGTTGCAAGGGTTGCTTTGTTTTAGGATTTTTCTAGTTCAATAAAATAAACTTCAAGTTCTCTTATTTTGGTTATTAATATCTTGCAAGAGCATCGGAAGAGCATTGTGAGGTTATCCATTTACTTAGCATCGGGAGAGTTAAGTATACGAAAGAAATAAGAGCAAGTTCTCTAGTTTATAGTTGAACTATCTTGTGCCTAGGGATATGGCAAGGTTAAGTGGCTAAAGAAGAATTCATACACATCAGTGTTCATCCTTCGATTCACTGCGGGAGGTATCATCAAAGACGTGTTCATCGACAGACTTGGACCTAGGGATAGGCCAAGGCAGATCAGGGATTCTTGCCAAACTTGAAGTACTGAGTTGGTGTGTTTGCTGCCGCGACGACCAATGGACAGCTGCCGCGACAGGTGCTGCCACGACAGGCGCGACGACAGAACTGGAGTTCCTAAGCATTGCAATACATGCACTACTGCGCAATTCAATACCAGCACATTCTCTCTATCTTGATATCTTAATTCTTTTTGCGTTTTTCCTTATTATTTTCGTGACAATTCTCTCAAATATTTCCTTTACTTTCGTGCAGTGAATTAAGGTGAAGCTATAGCCCAATCCCTGTGGAGACGATATCCGATACTTCGTATCACTTACTACTTGCGTCATGTACACTTGCACTACAATTGCGATAGACTAATTTACACGCTACAAATATCAACATCATGCCATGCTCGACAACTCATAAGCTCAACACATGGAAATACATATATCAATGTATAAGCAACACATATATCAATCCATATTGGCACCTAGCTATGACTCAAATATGCGGATAACCGTTGAACTCACATCCAACACAACCATTACCTTACGGTGGGATTACACTCATCATTGTTTCACGCGGAGGGGATTCCACTCATCCTCACGCCCCGTCGATGGGATTACACTCATCATCGACTATCATATATGTAAGAAGGCTTCCGAGCGAACTCGTGCCTCATCTTGATGACTACCATCACCAAGACCACGTGCGCATTTGACTCACGTGTGCACAGTAAACATCCTAATGATCGATCATTGTACCCAAGCATACTAGTGCCAATACTAAACACAATTCATAACCTTTCACAACATCATTTCATATCAACTTCCGTGCTTAGCACGTACTCACCATGACTCACCATCATGCACAATCCACAAACCAAACCACATGCATGTAACAATGCATCAAAACCATGCCTCAACATACATGTATAACACAATATACATAGCCACCATAATCACAATTAAACATGAGGCATCCACAACATATAAAGATCAACCATGGTCTCTATCTAAAGTTTGGGATTAGACTACCAATCTAATCCCAACTCTAGGTGGGTCTACCAAGCCCAACCTAGTCCACATGCTTGAACCAACACTTGAAAACCATTTAAAAACATTTAACCACTCACCGACTATTCCAAGCTCAACACACTAGTCGATCAAGCTCCCAACATTTTCGGATTCGATCCCGAGGCTTCACCAACACAAATATTTGCTTCTAGTCTTCCCAACACAATCAAAACAACCTCAAATCAGTTCACAAATCAATGTAGCAAACTCGGAACACAATTCAAGCATAGAACACAAGATTCCAAGCTAAAGACAACCCCAAAACCTTCATTCCCGAGCATCCCTAAACCACAGTCCAAAATCATTGATTCCAACACTTAAATTACTCCCCAAAAGCTTCCAAAACAACCCTTATACATAGCCTAACCATCAACCAACAAATTTTCACATTAAACACCCCCAAAACTCAACTTAAAACCCTTCAAAAACCTCTCTAAAACCAAATTTCGGGAAACACCATAAAACCATGTAAAAATCAAATATGTTGGACCTTTTAGGTTGTAAATAACTCATATAACCTCAACAAATCAAAAGCTTAAGTTATAGACAATAAAGATGACATTTTTATTCTAAACTTTCAAAACACCAAAATACAAAAAATATGAGCTTTGTGAAAAATAAAGGTACTAGCTTGTAGAGGAAAGAGAGGACAAGTCGAATATGGGCTTACCTTTCAAAAATCACCAAAGATGAGGAAGAATGGTGATGGAATAGTGAAATGGATAAGGGGAGCTCTTTGGTCGTGAAAATGAAATGGAGGAGAGGGGAAGAAGATGACAAAAGGCTATTTTAAATAAAAAAGGGTCTTATTTTGCAAGACCACTTAATTACACTTTTGCCATTAACGAGATGGCTATCTCAAATATTCTAAAATCCATGGAATTTGGCTTTAAATCAAAACAAGTCCACAATAAAATCATTTGTTTTGAAAACATGTGGCCCGAAATATTATTTTATTATTTTAATATTACTTTCACCCGACTCCCAAACCTGGGTGTTACAACTATCCCCCACTTAAGGAATTTCATCACCGAAATTACCTGACGGAAAGAAGTACGGAAACTACTCAAGCATATCAGCTTTCCTTTCCCACGTGGCCTCTTCCACACCTCTATGTCTCCACAACACCTTGACCAACTCTCTGGTCTAACCACGCAACACCTTGTTATTAGAAGCAAGTATCTCAACGAGTTCTTCATTGTAAGACAAATCCGGATTCAGTTCTATCTCCTCAACATGCATAACATGAGATGGATCTGATCTATATCTCCTAAGCATCGACACATGAAAAACATCATGGATCTTCTCTAACTCTGAAGGCAATCTCAAACGGTAAGCTACTGGCCCAATCCGCTCAACTATCTCATACGGACCAATAAACCTCAGACTCAACTTGCCTTTCCAGCCAAAACGCATTACCTTTTTCCACGGAGATACTTTCAGAAACACTTTCTCACCCACTGAGAACTCAATCTCTTTTCTCTTCAAATCTGCGTAAGATTTCTGGCGATCGGAAGCTGCTTTCAAATGGTCACAAATCAACTTCACTTTGTCGGTAGTCCCCTTAAGCAAATCCGGCATAGGTAACAATTTCTGACTTGTTTTAGCCCAACGGATCGGAGTCCAACATCGTCTACCGTACAAAGCCTCATAAGGAGCCATATGTATACTAGCCTGGTAACTGTTGTTGTAAGCAAACTCAACTAAGGGCAAATGCTTCTCCCAAGAACACTGGAAGTCAATCACACAACAACGAAGCATATCCTCTAAAATCTGTATCACTCGCTCTGACTGTCCATCTGACTGCGGATGATACGAAGTACTGAAATGCAAGCGGCTACCTAGGACACTATGCAAACAACTCCAGAACCTCGAAGTGAATCTCGGATCTCTGTCTGATACAATAGACTTCGGAACTCCATGAAGTCTCACAATCTCGCGAATATACAAATTCGCCAACTTGTCTAAAGAATCCGTAGTGTTCACTGCTAAGAAGTGAGCACACTTAGTGAATCTATCCACTATCATCCAAACAGAATTCTTCTTTGAAGGAGACAACGGTAATCCCGACACAAAGTTCATAGTGATCCTCTCCCATTTCCATTCCAGAATCTTCAAAGGTTGTAACAAACCTGAAGGAACATGATGTTCTGCATTTACTCTCTGACAAACCATGCAACGGCTCACATACTCGGCTACATCCTTCTTCAAACCAACCCATAAATAATCATTTTTCAAATCACGGTACATCTTAGTACTGCCCGGATGCATCGAAAAAGGACTCGAATGTGCTTCGCTCAGAATCAGACGTCTCAACTCAACATCATTGGGTACTATAACTCTGTCTCTGAAACACAACACATTCTCACCACTGAAGCTATACTCAGTCGGTCTACCTTCCGCTAAGTCCTAAACATGAGAAACTAAAGACGCATCTTGCAACTGTTTCTCTCTAATCAACTGAATCAAAGAAGGATTCACTTGCAACTCTGTGATCAAACCACCATCATCTGACACACTCAGTCTAGCAAACATAGCTCGCAACTCAACTGCAACTTTTATGCTCAACGCATCGGCTACTACATTTGCCTTACCCGGATGGTACTCGATAGTCAAATCATAATCTTTTAACAACTCAAGCCATCTTCTCTGTCTCAAGTTCAACTCTCTATGAGTCATCAAGTACTTCAAGCTCTTATGATCAGTGTAAACCGTGCACTTCTCACCATACAAGTAGTGATGCCAAATCTTCAATGCAAACACAACTGCTGCTAACTCAATGTCATGCGTAGGGTAGTTCTTCTCGTGCACCTTCAACTGTCTCGAAGCATAAGCAACAACTCTCCATTCTTGCATCAAAACACAACCTAACCCAATGTAGGAAGCATCACTATAGATCACAAACTCTTTCCATGAAACTGGTTGTACTAACACTGGAGCATTCGTCAAAGCCTCTTTCAATTTCTCAAAAGCCTTCTGTCTCGTATCTGACCACTCAAACTTAACTCCTTTTTGCAACAATTTAGTCAACGGAGCAGCTACTCTAGAGAAACCATCAACAAATCTCCTATAGTAACCGGCTAATCCTAGGAAACTCCTAATCTCAGTCACTGACTTAGGTTGTTTCCACTCAACAATAGCCTCAATCTTCCTCGGATCAACACAGATACCTTCAGTTGACACAACATGGCCAAGAAACACAACCTCTCGAATCCAGAACACACATTTTCTCAAATTCGCATACAACTGATTACTCATCAATCTCTGCAAAACAAGTCTCAAGTGCTCATCATGCTCTTCTTCTGATCTCGAGTACAGAAGGATGTCATCTATGAAAACAACTACAAATCGGTCTAGATAGTCTCTAAAAACTCTATTCATTATAACCATAAAAGCTGCTGGTGCATTCGTGAGCCCAAACGGCATAACAAGGAACTCATAGTGACCGTATCTAGTCTTAAAAGTTGTCTTCAGAACATCACACTCTTTTACTTTCAACTGATAGTACCCTGATCTCAAGTCTATCTTCGAAAACACTGAGGCACCTATCA
This sequence comes from Hibiscus tridactylites, assembly GCA_958450335.1. NCBI lineage: Eukaryota > Viridiplantae > Streptophyta > Magnoliopsida > Malvales > Malvaceae > Hibiscus > Hibiscus tridactylites. The sequence goes on along the minus strand of OY288291.1, from coordinate 31,091,325 downwards.
ACTGATCAAACAACTCATCTATACGAGGCAATGGATACTTGTTCTTCACTGTCAACTGGTTCAACTGCCTGTAGTCGATACACATTCTGATATTGCCATCTTTCTTCTTTACAAACAACACGTGAGCACCCCAAGGCGAACAACTAGGCCTAATAAAACCACGGTCTAACAACTCCTAAAGCTTACTCTTCAACTCTTTCAACTCTTTCGGAGCCATACGGTACGGTGCAATAGAAACTGGAGTAGACCCTGAAACAGTCTCAATCACAAACTCTATATCTCTGTCAAGAGGCAAACCCGGTAACTCTTCTGGAAACACATCCAGAAAATCACAAACTGTTCTGATATCTTTCGGTCTCACCTCACTCATATTCGGATTCATCACATACGCTAAGTAAGCCCCACAACCAGAATCCATCAACCTATGAGCCTCTAAAGCTGACACAACATTCGACAAGAACTTAATGTTCTCGCCTACTACTACTATCTCGTAGTCATCGAAAAGCTTCAAAGCAATTCTCTTTGTCTCAAAATCTACATTATCTCTGTGCTCAACTAACCAATCCATACCCAAAATAATATCAAAACCATAGAATGGAAGTTCCATCATATCAACAGGAAACACATGACACTGAATCTTCAGCGGACACCTCCTATACATCCGTCTAACTACAACTGTCTCACCAAAGGAACTAGTCACATGCATCCCTACATCTAGGATCTCAACAAGTATGTCTAACTTCTTTGCATGCTCACTCAAAATGTAAGAATACGTAGAACCCGAATCAACTAAGGAAAGCAAAGACATGGACTGTAACTCAAAATTACCTGCTATCACATCTGTGGCATTCCCTGCCTCTCTTTGAGCGTAGACTCTAGCTGGTCCACCGGCCTCTGGTTGTACTGCCACAACATGAGCAAGATTCCTCGGTGCCTCTATCCTAGGTGCATCAGCCATCGGCTGGAAGTAACCACGACCGCGCCCACGGCCTCTCTAATAATCAGTCACTCTCACAGGAGCCTGTGCTAGATTCGGTGCATGTGCCGCCTAATGCGAACACTCTCTCCTGAAGAGGTCTCTTGAACCACAGTTCCAACAAGCATAGAAGTTACCCCAACACTCTCCTGAATGTTGTCTCCCACAACGAGTGCACTCGGGCAAACACCCTCCAGCTCTATGGCCCTGATGGCCTCTACCATGGTGGCCACCGCCACGCCTATGGTCAAACTGATGTCCACCGCCCCGATGCCTCTTGGCATCACCACAGTCAAAGTTGTTATGCCTCTTCCCAAAACTAGATCCTCCCGAACGCTTGGTCAGCCCCAAGCTATGCTCGATGTCCTTGGCCCTAGCGACAAAGACATCAAAATCAGAATAATAATGGCTAAGGTGTACCTCTTGACTTCCTCATGAAGTCCATATCTGAACCGATTACAATGGTCCCTCTCAGTAGGAACCAACTCTGGAGCATTCTGACTTAAACGGACAAAACGGATCTCATAGTCAGTCACTGAAGCATCTCCCTGAACAAGAGCCATGAAATATCTCTTCTTCTCATCCATATATCTCGGCTCCAAGTACCTCTTCCTGAAAGCAGTCTCAAAGAAGTCCCAACCAATCTCAGCCTCAGGCACACCCGTAGTAATGGTGACCCACCAGGTGTAGGCATCACCCTGAAGCAACGAAATCACACAGCCCAACTTACGAGCACCAACACAACCCATCTGAGCTAAGATACGGACTGTCTTCTCCAACCACAACTTTGATCTCTCGGGTGTAGATCCCCTGAACTCTTCTGCCCCTAGGCTACGAAGCCTCTCTAACGGTAAGCTAGCATCATCACCTCTCGGCTGAGCTGCAGCCTAAGCTCCGGCAACTGCGGCCTGAAACGCTCCCGCTATAGCTTGAACTAGCGGAGCCATATCTATTCCTGCAGGACCTTGGCCACCATGACCAACCTTAGGTCCCGCTCACTCTGCTCCAGCCTCGCCTCCCACTTCAGGCTGAGGAGGTGGTGGTGGTGGAGGAGCTTCGACTCCAATAGCATGCTCTTCCACATGAGCCTCTACTCCAGCCACCGGCTCATTAATAGGAGCCACAACACGTGGTTCCTGACGAACCAACCTCGGTCTACCTTTAGGCCTCGACATACGCGCTCACAGATAACAGCTACAACACATCAACAACACACAAAACTTGGGTTAGCAAGGGCAAGGGTCTAAGTGGCTCAAGTATGTTCCCTCATTTAAAAATCCTTTTTCCGATGTAATAGAAACAACGAGACTCTACACAACATGCTTCAAACAACACCCAAACATCAATCAAGCAAACATCCAGCATACTTGATAAACAAGCAAACATGCTTACATGGCAAGCAAACACCGTGCAATTTCAAAACAAGAATTTAACTTACCTCACTTACCTGCCCAAGGTCTCGGAAACCTTAAGCTCTGATACCAACAAGTGTAACACCCTCGTCCCGGTTCGGACGCTTGACCGGTCCGAGTGGGCTACAAGGGGATAAATGAGGCGAAACCCGTTAAGGCTCCACTTCGGTTAACAACCCGAGAAACGTTTTCATTACTATTATCTTGACTAGATGTATTGTTATGTCCTATGTGAGAAAGGCAACAGCGAAAGAAACAAACGAGGCGAACAACCAAACAGCCCAACAAAACAGCTCGTTTTTAACTTAAACTACAAGTCGTTTCGAAACACCCAAAGAGTGTATCGAAACGCCTTGACTAGGTCAACTGGCCAAAGTCATCTCGAGAATACCGTATCAAAATGATGGTCAACTGTTCCGAAACGACCTCAGCGGTCAACTTCTCGTGGTCAACGGTACGAAGACCGTTTTGAAACGCCAAGGCTCGTTTCGATACTTCAATTTATTGTCAAAATCTCAGATTTCCAGTGGCAAAAACGTATCAAAACGACCCCCTTGCGTACCGAAACACCTGGCCAAAAACAAAGGGACCGTACCGAAACGGGACCAACCGTTTCGATAAGCCCTCTGCGAGCAGACTGGTTCTAGCTGGTTTATGGCACAAGGTTGTCCCAAAACACAACTAAAACCTCCCACAACACATATACAACAACTCTAGATGCAAGACACCCTAAACAAACATGCTTAGCACTCAGCAAACATGTAAAAGCCATACATTCAACATAAGAACATTCATAGCATTCAAGATACATGCTTTAGACAAACATACATAAGAGCATTCATAAAGGCACGAAGCCAACATACAAGGCATAAGCAACCTTAAACATATCATCCACATAACAAGGAGTTTAACATGCTCCTAAAACAAACCATCAACATACATCAAAAGCTCAAATCAACAACACATATCCCATTGCTTGACTATTTCACCTTATAACTTAAAAGTCCATACTTGAAAGCTAAGATAGCACCACAAGCACACTTGGAGGCCCTCTCCTTGCACAAGCAACCCACGAACCACGGATTTGCATTGTCGAACAAAAGAGAGCGTAAGCATAAAGCTTAGTAAGGGTAAGCTCTTAAAACAAACCTCGACAATGCAGGGTCCAAGCACGAGCATACAACCAAGGTAGAATGCATGATCTTACCTTCGAACCACATGAGCCAAAATATAAATAATGCATGAACATAAATATCAACATCATGCCATGCTCGACAACTCATAAGCTCAACACATGGAAATACATATATCAATGATATAAGCAACACATATATCAATCCATATTGGCACCTAGCTATGACTCGAATACGCGGATAACCATTGGAACTCATATCCAACACAACCATTACCTTACGGTGGGATTACATTCATCACTGTTTCACGCGGAGGGGATTCCACTCATCCTCACGCCCCGTCGATGGGATTACACTCATCACCGACTATCATATATGTAAAAAGGCTTTCGGGCGAACCCGTACTCCATCTTGATGAATACTATCACCAAGACCACGCGCGCATTTGACTCACGTATGTACACTAAACATCCTAATGATCGATCATTGTACCCAAGCATACTAGTGCCAATACTAAACATAATTCATAATCTTTCACAACATCATTTCATATCAACTTCTGTGCTTAGCACGTACTCACCATGACTCACCGTCATGTACAATCCACAAACCAAACCACATGCATATAACAATGCATCAAAACCATGCCTCAACATACATGTATAACACAATATACATAGCCACCATAATCACAATTAAACATGAGGCATCCACAACATATAAAGATCAACCATAGTCTCTATCTAAAGCTTGGGATTAGACTACCAATCTAATCCCAACTCTAGGTGGGTCTACCAAGCCCAATCTAGTCCACATGCTTGAACCAACACTTGAAAATCATTTAAAAACATTTAACCACTCACTGACTATTCCAAGCTCAACACACTAGCCGATCAAGCTCCCAACATTTTCGGATTCGATCCCAAGGCTTCACCAACACAAATCCTTGCTTCTAGTCATCCCAACACAATCAAAACAACCTCAAATCAGTTCACAAATCAATATAGCAAACCTGGAACACAATTCAAGCACAAAACACAAGATTCCAAGCTAAAGACAACCCCAAAACCTTCATTCCCGAGCAGCTCTAAAGCATAGTCCAAAACCATTTATTCCAACACTTAAATTACTCTCAAAAGCTTCCAAAACAACCCTTATACATAGTCTAACCATCAACCAACAAATTTCCACATTAAACACCCCCAAAACTCAACTTAAAACCCCTCAAAACCCAATTTCGGGAAACACCATAAAACCATGTAAAAATCAAATATGTTGGACCTTTTAGGTTGTAAATAACTCATATAACCTCAACAAATCAAAAGCTTAAGTTATAGACAATAAAGATGACATTTTTAATCTAAACTTTCAAAACACCAAAATACAAAAACCATGAGCTTTGTGAAAAATAAAGGTACTAGCTTGTAGAGGAAAGTGAGGACAAGTCGAATATGGGCTTACCTTTAAAAAATCACCAAAGATGAGGAAGAATGGTGATGGAATAGTGAAATGGAGAAGGAGAGCTCTTTGGTCGTGAAAATGAAATGGAGGAGAGGGGAAAAGGATGACAAAATGTTATTTTAAATAAAAAGGGGTTTTATTTTGCAAGACCACTTAATTACACTTTTGTCATTAATGAGATGGCTATCTCAAATATTCTAAAATCCATGGACTTGGGCTTTAAATAAAAATAAGTCCAATATAAAATCATTTGTTTTGAAAACACGAGGCCCAAAATATTATTTTATTATTTTAATATTACTTTTACCCGACCCCCAAACCCGGGTGTTACAGTCAATGTCCCATGGCCCATACTTTTATAGTTCAATACTTCGTTGATAACAATGACAATAGCATTGTATCTATGAAATAGATTTCATTGTAATAGCTTACCAAAGCTTACAAACAAAGTCTCTAAAGGGGTCCAATGCAATATCCTTAGACATAATGTTTGCTACGCAATAATCAATGTCAATGAAATCGGGAAAAACACCTAGCCTAATCTCGTTTTTCCGATTATACTCACTGATATACCAGAATTAAAAAACAATTAGAGATGCTAGTCTGAACTGTAATGCCCCAATTTTTGGCCTAGATAATTTAGGCATCGGTTTGGGTTAGTCGAACCTAGAATTAGAGATTCGAGCCTTTTGAAGCGATTCAGGGAAAACATAGTTCGAGATGGGATAAAATTATGAGAAAAATTGCTATGTCTTTTAAAAATATATATTGAAGGTTGGTAAAATCAATTTTAGAAAATGAGTTTTGGAATTTCGAGATTTCGAAAAGTGACCATTTTGTCAAAAGTGCAAAGTTGGATTTTGAGGACTAAAATGAAAAGAGGACACAACTTAGAATCTTTAGGAGCTTATATCTTTTTTTGGGCCTTTTCTATCAAATATACCATTTTAATTATTCTAATAAAAGGATTTTAAAAAGGGTTTCAAATCAAAAAGGGAATTTTAATTAAAACAAGAGAAGAGTTTACATAACTATTTTCTCTCATTTTGCACTTAGCCAAACACTCTTTCTTTTATAAAACCATATAGATTTTCCATCTTTTCTAATCCTTTTTGAATAGCTAAAGAGTTCTTTATTCTCTTATCAAATATCATTGAGTTAACTTGAAGATTTCATCAAAATCTTGTCATTTGAGGAGAAAAGGCAAGGTTAGAGGTAAAATTTCGTTTAACTCCTCTAATAAAGGTTATTTAATGAAATTCTCAAGTTCTGTGCCTCCTAAGTATGTTTATTAATTTTGTTTTATAGTTGATTAATGGTAAATTGGCTAAAATGGCTTTATGTGGTTATTTTCCAAGATTTTCATTTGGGCGCTATTTTTGTTGATCTTAGATTGATTTTAAGGTATTTTTGGATATTAAATGATGTTGAAATAATGGCTCAATCATAATATTCCCATATTAGGTTGGATCTCTAAAAGTTTAGGTTGTTAATTTTGGGGTTTTGTCTTGGAAATATGAATCTGGTGTTGTTGGGCGTTATTAGATGTAATTATGATGTTTTTGGATGTTGATTGAGGGCTAAAAGTGAATGGAAGTGATGGATTATGGGTGGGTTAAGTTTCGAGTAAGATCGATTGGGTTTTCGGTTGTTTTATATAGGCTTTTAAGTGCATTTGGGCAGAGCTACGGGTTTTTAGTGATTGTTGGTGGTTTTAATGCATTGAGATGCATTAATCCTCTGTTCTTGTGTGGTATAAATAAGGGTGGGTTCTTTTGAAGCAATCAGCGAAGATCCGGGGGCTTCAGACGCTTGATTTTTGCGTCGGCAATTGTGGTTTCGCGAGTCGGTGAGTGGAAATGAGATTTCCAGCTTTGAAACGCTTAAAAGGTGGTTTAGGGAACATAGTGTAAGCTTGAAACGCTTTAGTAAGTTTGGAAGTAAGTAAGTGATTTTCTCCCTCGGATTGTGCTATTATGAGTTTGTTGATGCACTTGTTTTAGAATTCATATCGTCACTCTTAAAGAATTATTTGAGGTAAATGAATTACTGATTTTGATGATATAGTGATGAAGGGTGCACACGGTAAGTGATCCTAATAAGTATACATTTATACTTGTGCTTTTAAGCATGATTTGATGCTTGAGAATATGGATTGGTAATTGATGCTTTGAAAATAGTGAAATATGTGATGAAATGTGGTTCATATTGGCAAATGATGATATGAAAATACTTTTAAAAATGCTATCGAATATAGTTAGCCGGCTATATAATTGAGTGCACTATAAACAAGTCACCTTGGAAGTTGAGGGGTTGAAATGGTACCGAATACTCCATCCATGTACCCTAACGATCGAGGAATGATTAAGGTGTCGCAACAGTGAAGGATAGCTCTCGTGTGTGAACCTTGTTTAGTGTTCTGTCTCTCGTTAGTGGGCTACACATATACTGATGAGTGGTGTTGAGGGCTACACATATGCCACATGTTGCATGAGGTTTTCATGCTGAATTTGAATGAGAAAAGTGCATGGTTTTTGGATGGCATGATGGATTTTAAATGATACTTGTGTTAATTGAAATGAGATTTCAATGTAGTTTGGAAACCGATTTAAATGCATTGTTGATGTTTTGGTTTTGAGCATTCCTCACTATGCCTTTTGTGCTTACACTCATTTTATTCATCAATGCAGACAACTAAAGTCTTGGAGGCAACAGTAGCAAGGGATCGGTGAAAGACTTTGATTGAATGTATGTTTCTTTTTTGAACTAGAGCAATATGGGCAATGGGGGATTCATGGTTTATGTGCGCGACGTGTTTGAACACCCTTTTGAGCATATTTACTTTATGGATTTATATTTGTAAAAGGTATGTATTTGGTGTTTGGAGTATTGGTTTGAGTTTTGCCTCTTGAGTGGCTTATTTGTTAGGTTGCATGTCTCTAGTTTCCCATTGATGCTAATTGCCATGATATGGTGCTAAATATGCTTTTATTGCTTGTGGATTAATGTGTAAGTATGATGTATGCAAGTTGGAAATATGTTGGATTGGTTTAGGATGGTTTTTGGAGTGAAAAACCAGCAAAAAAGTGTCATTACAAGCTCAAGTATTTCTGTACACTCGAGCCTGTACCGAAATGGTGATCCTGAAATGGCCTTAGTGTTTCGAAACAGGTAGGTCTGTTCCGGAACGTTTTGCCACTGGAAACCATAGTTTTGAACCCCTTCAAAGGCGTTTCGATATGGGCTCATGTTCAGAGCTGTGAAGTACCATTTCGATACTCCCGTTTCAATATAGAGCTAGCCAGTATCGAAACAGATGGCAGTTATGTTAGTTGATGGAATATTTTTGAAGTTCTGAATCTTTACGATTTGGTCCATGAATGTTGTGGATACAATTAAATGAGTTTGAATGATTATTTTTAGCTGAGTTTTGACAGAGATACATGTAATATGAGTAATCAAAAGATGGTAATCTATAATTGGGAAAAAATCCTTGTAATTTGCCAAGTTTGCAAATTGGTCCATAAAAGTTGTTTATGTATGCAATTGATGTTCAACTGATGTTATGTATAATCCGCTGCAACATTAAACGCTTAGGTTTGTAACGACCATCTAGACAAGATAAAAGAAAAAAATAATAATATGGTCGTTTATTAAGGTAAACCTTTTCGGTTTACTTCAATATTCCTCGTGTGACCCGTTCGGTTCAGTCTCTCGCCTAGGCCGGGTTGAGGGGTTTACATTTGGTGGTATCAGAGCCAGGTTTCGGAAGAATGGGATGATGGTAAGTTAATGGTATGTCGATGTGATGCAATTCTAAGTGATTGGCAGTGTTTGCTTTCCACGGTGAATGTTATAAGCATGTTAATGTTGATCAAATGATAGTGATGCTATGTGTTATGTATGTCTGAGCTGTAATATATGATGATGTTGTGGACTGAATCTTATTGATTGTAATGCACGATGGTTGTGATATGTACGTTGTATGCTTGATGCTATGATCGGGGGAAATTGGGATGCACATTGCCTTATTACTGTAGTGAAGTGTTTTTAAATTGAATTCGAAGTCTTGGATCCTTGCTTGGAGCTGACCTAAGTTTTTGTTTTGTTTCTTTAGCTTGTTATCATGCGTTAATTATAATAGCACAATAAACAGAGGGGAGAGTAGCAATCTAGTATGATTGTTGTTGTTGTTGGGCAAGGAATAGAGGAGTGTGTAGTGTCTCATGGGGGCTTGACGCCTCGATGTAAGTACAACTTGTGCCAGTCGGGCCAGTGTTTAATGGCATGGCGCCTAGGGCATAGGCGATGTACGGAGCTTGTAAAGCTGTTAATGTTGGAGTGCATGTGACTGCACTAGCTAGTGGACGATTGTGAGCAGCGATTAGAGCGCTTACGTATTTTGGAAGAAGTTGAGCTCGAGGGTTGTCACTGGAGGTATCCATTGAGTGGATGACCTGTACGAATAGGATAATGGAACAAATTGGGTGTACTGATGCCCATAGTGTGAAGATGAGTTATATCTCAATTATAAGGAGATGTGTATAGTTGGTGGACAACTGTGGTTGTGGGCATGAGACCCGATGTTGTGTTTTGGGAGTTCTTTTGAACTGTTCTAAATGAGAAAAATTTAGGTTTTTTTGGTTCGAACGGCGGTGCGGCAACGAACGACGGCTGGAAATTGCCTCACGGCAGTGACCGGTCGCTGGAGACAAACCAGACGGTGACCGGAGTTGGAGTGTTGGCCGGAGAAGACGACTTGAGCTTGGTCGGAGTTGCAGCGGTGATCAGAAACTTCCTGACCGGTGATCAGTGGTTTAGGTTGTTAGAGAAGATGATTAGAAACAATGGTCGGTGACCGGCGTCGCCTTCGGCGTCCGGTAAACACGTTGGAAAAGGTTACAGAGCTGGCTGTGGATTGAAATGGGGAAAAGGGGAGAAATCGATTTGTGTTCTTGGGGAATTTATAGGTAGGATCTTAAAAAACATGATATGTTAGGAGTTTTTGTGTTAGTGTGGATCAAAGGGAAAAATCAGAAGAACATGAGTAGAGTTTTTGATAAAAACATGTGTTTGATTCATAAAAAAAAAACAAGAAAATAGGTGGTTAAAGTGTTTGTGTTGGATCGAAAGGTTGAAAAATGAAGAACATGGTTTAAATCTCGTGAAAAAGAAAGGTTTGATCCAAAATGGGTGTTGGGTATGAGAATTTGGGTGTTAGGTAGAGAGAAGGAAGAGGAAATTCGGCCTAGAGAGAGAAAGGGAATGAAAAATGAGGGGAAAAGAAATGATATTTGGTTAAAAGAGGGTATATATAAATGTACGAAAACGATGTCGTTTTGAGCAAATAGGTTCGCGCGGGTGGATACCGGGTCGGGTATGAGGATCCGTGTTTTTTTAAGGGTTTAATTGCTGGTTAGGTCCTTGCAACTTCGTGATGAACTTCAATTTGGTCACCAATTTCTTGTATTTTAACTATCCAGTTCCTAATTTAATTCAATTTAGCTATCTCTCAGCTTTAATTTTCTTATTTACTTGTTTATATATTTTTGTTCATTTTAAATTGAGCATGTAGCTTTATTACTTAGACAATTTGGTCAATTAATTAATAATTAGAGCCTTTAGCCTAGGTCTCTTAATTAAATAATTTGAATAGGAAAAAGGTCATTATAGCAAATAAATGAATATTTGAAACAATATTAGAATGTTCAATATTGGTTAATATCACATTAAAGAGTGATGTTAATAAATGAATGTTCCGATGAAGGTTTCAATGGTTCATTTTAACCTAGAAAATGGGAATAATACACAATTAGATTAATTAAAACTAAAATAGAATAACTAATTAGAATCACCTTAATTAAGAATATTATTACTTTTGGATCTATTAAAGATAGTGTCTAATATTATTTTGGATGTTACCAATTATGTGCAAAAATGAATAATATTTATAGATTTTTAATTAAATTAATTAATGGGGCCTAATTAGGATTTACTTAAAAATGACAAGACAATAATTGATCATGCATTAAACCTTTTGTGTTGAGTTACATTTTGAATATAAATTGAAGTGTCCTAATGTAAATGGACGTTTCATAATTATATTCGTCCAAAATGTATTTTCTTGCAAAAGGATATTCTCATTCGGAATAAAATCCATTTCATAGTTAAAAGATTTATTTAAATTCAGATTAATGTTCCAAATGCCAAAAATGCCACGTGTGATTAATAAGGTGCCAGTAACGGGTGTTCGTAGGGGTGCTAACCCTTCCCTACACGTAACCGACTCTCGAACCCGAACTTTTCACAAAAGAAATTTCGGTACATTTTTATGATGTCCGGCCTACCAAAGTGGCAAGTGACGTCTCCAAAACGATTTTTTAAAACAAATAAAAGAGATTTGATTAAAATGAAAAATTCACTGATTTTAAGGCCTAAATAAAATAAAATGTTCGATTTTCTAAATTTTAATCGTGAGGTTGTTTTTATTCCAAACATAAAAAGTGGGTCGCGACAATTTCTTTTATTTTTAGAACAAAATTAAGTATTGGAAAATTTGGTATAAAATATGTTAGGTATGTTACGTAAAATTATGTGTTAGATATAACTAATCGTTGGATAAATATAAATTTGAAAAGATAATATAGTATTTTAAAAAATAAACATAAGATAAAATCTACTGAAAAAAAATCTTCTAAACTCTTATCTACTTATCACTTTTTAATAATTTCTCATAAGAAATCCTATCAAATAATTTTTATTTCTATTTAATCAAAGGCAAATTAAGAATAAATTGTTGAAAATAAAACTTTTCAAATAATGAACGTGACCTGGCAGATTGTGATGGAATGGGACAGCCGAATTCTACTCCCCGTATATCAATATGTGTCCATCACATTCACAGCTACCATTCAAGATATTATCTTAATTGCCCTTCTAAGTTCTACCCTTCTCTTCTCTCTATCTTACTGTAAACCGATTATTCATTTTTATAATGGGTAGCATCCATAGGGACGGCGACGAGTTCCATCAGCCTTTATTAACGCAATCGAGTTCAAATTACGATGGTGAAGAAAAGGACTTAACTACAAGGCTATGGATCGAAACAGAGAAGTTATGGACCATCGTAGGACCCTCAATCATCAGTCGCGTCGCTTCCTACTCCATGAATATTATCACCCAAGCCTTTGCCGGCCACCTTGGTGATGTTGAACTCGCTGCTATTTCCATTGCCAATACTGTCATTGTTGGATTCAACTTTGGTTTGCTTGTAATTCATCCATTGTCTCAAGCAGTGACGGAGCCACAGCTCCCATGGGAGGGGCTGTGGCCCCCCCGGTAGGGGGAAATTTTTTTTTACCCTTTGATTTCTTATATTTTTCTGGAAAAAATTGGGATAATTGTGAATTTGCCCCCCCCACCTTTTAAAGTTTATGTTTTGCCCCCCTCAACCTCAAATCCTAGCTCCGTCCCTGGTCTCAAGCTTTTATTTCAGTTTTTAGGAATCGGTATTTGTCTCTCACATGATGTTTGTTTTTGTTTTGTTCTACTAGCTAGGGATGGCGAGTGCTTTAGAAACCCTTTGCGGTCAAGCTTTCGGTGCAAAACAATACCATATGTTAGGCGTTTACATGCAAAGATCGTGGATCGTTTTATTTCTCTGTTGTTTCTTGTTACTGCCTTTTTACGTGTTCGCGACTCCGCTTCTGAAGCTCCTGGGACAGCCGGACGACGTGGCTGAGATGTCGGGGGTGGCGGCGAATTGGATGATACCTTTGCACTTCAGCTTTGCGTTTCAGTTCCCGTTGCAGAGGTTCTTACAGAGCCAGCTGAAGACTCGGGTGTTAGCCTACGTGTCGTTCGTTGCCTTGGGGGTGAATGTGGTGACGAGTTGGGTGTTTGTATACGTCTTGGATTGGGGTGTGATTGGTGCCTCGATTGCGCTTGATGTTTCCTGGTGGGTCATGGTTTTGGGGCTGTACGGCTACACGGTTCTCGGAGGCTGCCCTTTGTCATGGTCTGGCTATTCAATGCAGGCATTCAATGGTCTATGGGAGTTCCTCAAACTCTCAGCTGCTTCTGGAGTCATGCTTTGGTATATCATTTGTCTGATTCACAAATTCGAATGATGCTAAAATCCAGACTAATTTCATTTATTACTGGTATTGTTGCAGCTTGGAAAATTGGTACTATAGGATTCTGATATTGATGACTGGATACCTGCCAAATGCCACTTTGGCTGTGGATGCCTTATCCGTCTGGTATGTCACAGTTTTATTTTTGTTGGAATGGACAAAATGACTGTTAGTTGAATAATCAAATGTTATTTTTGGCAGCATGAGTATCAATGGATGGGAGCTTATGATTCCGCTGGCTTTCATGGCTGCTACCGGGTATTATGATTTATCATCTAATTCCTCTAACAAAACTTTTCCAAGGAAATTGAATCATTGATCTTGCTTCATTTCCCCACTAAACTCTCCTTATCTTTCTCTTTCTCAAGAGTCCAATCATTTCCGGACAAAGTTTGGTACACGTGCATTAAGAGACGGGTAGCCATAAACTTTGACCCTTTATTCATTTGTTTTTAAAGAAACATAGCAAAAGCAAAATTGTCTTTTAAGCCAATAAACACAGGATAAGATTTGTCATTATCATTTTGTTAGCAAGTGTTTGAAGGGAGAAGGTGATAAAACTGGGATTGGCATTGACATTGACATTGACAGAGTAAGGGTTGCAAATGAGCTAGGAGCAGGCAATGGGAAAGGGGCCAAATTCGCAACAAAGGTCTCGGTCGTGCAATCGATAATCGTTGGACTTGTCTTCTGCGTAATTGTGTTAATACTTCGTGACAAAGTAGCACTGATTTTCACCTCCAGCTCTGATGTCCTTGACGAAGTTGATAAACTTTCTTACCTATTAGGCATTACAATTCTCCTTAACAGTGTTCAGCCAGTTTTATCAGGTATAACGCATTCAAATCTTTTAATTCCGAATATAATCTCTCTATTTTGTCATACCTACCTTTATACTGTTATTAATAGGTCTGAATTGATAAAATAAAGTAACATTACAAGTAATGATGTTATCAATTTATACTACTAATAATAACATTATGAAATTATGTTAAATTAAATTTCAAATCTTAATGGACTAAAACTATAGTTATACCCGTTCAAATCTATATCAAGTTGTCATAATGTTTTCAATTTTTCACTGTTTTAGGGGTGGCGATTGGATCGGGGTGGCAAGCATTGGTTGCTTACATAAACCTCGGTTGCTATTATATTATTGGACTCCCTCTTGGGTTTCTGATGGGATGGATTTTTGACTTGGGTGTTACGGTAAGATTTTTTCAACATCATCTATGTACTTTTTAAATAAACAAAATGGTTTTTATACATTAGAAATGATAGTAAAATGATTTTTTAATAATTAAAAAAATAAAATTATTAATCTCAATAAAATAAATTTAATTAAATGATATAATATTATTTTAAAATATGATGTGGACTTTTTGATTAACATGACCTGTTCACTTGATATTATTCTAAAAGTATAGCCATAGGGATCAAAATGCTCTGAGATCTAATATAAAGGACATGTATGGTACTTTTATCCTATCTGATTTAGGTTTGGTTTTTCAGGCTTTTCTAGTGAAAATATATTAGGCTTGAAATGTTGACAAGTTGGTGTTATGGTAAAACCAGGGTATTTGGGGTGGGATGATCTTTGGAGGAACTGCTGTCCAGACAGTGATTTTGGGCATAGTCACAATGCGAACCGACTGGGAAGACGAGGTTAGAAAATTGCGTTTGGCTGATTTAAACACTTGTCCATTTGTCTCGTTTCTGACATTGTTGGAACCCATTTTTACAGGCTGAAAAGGCTAAGAAGAGAGTTCAAAGGTGGGGGTGAATGCTCAATCATACAACCCACAATGGAGGGATTTAACCATGGCTTAATTAGGGTTATAATTGATTGGTTTCGTGTTCGAATATTAATAATATGTAAGGAGTTTACCTTCCATTTATCATTTATGCTTATTTGTCATAGAGTGTTTCTCATTTGAATTTTGAGTTAGTTTAGAGTTTAAAATAATTGAAATTTAATGTGAGTTTTTCTCTCAGAACAATGTCGCCTTGGGTTTTTCTTTTCTTTTTTTATGTTTGATGACAATATCGACTTTAGTTTTTATTTTGACCGTGAGTGTTTATTATTTTTCTTGTTTTAACATATAGTGTATTTATTTTTCTTTAATTTTTAATAAAAATATTTGTTCATGTGACACGCTTTTCCGTTGCCTTTGTGTCACGTATTCCTTTGTTTTTGTGGTATGTTTCCTTTGCCGCTTGACACGGTTTTCGTATACTTTAGAGGTCGTTTAGTGCTCGTACAAAGATCCTCACAATGCTTATTTTTTGACTTGGGTTTGGTGGTCATAGAAAGTTTGATCCTTTGATGGTTGTTTGCCTATATAATTAGATCTGTGTAGCAGAGCAATTTGCATGATAGTTTGGTTCGCTCATCACCTCTTTTTCACTGTGTAAAACATCTCGTTTAGATATAGATAAGGAGATTTATGAATGTTTCTGGGTTCTTTGACAATGTATGTCAATCTAAAGTGAAGGGTTATTTTTCTTTACACCTTTAAATTTTATGTTTAGTTTTTTTATAAGTTTTGTGGTGGACATAGTCCATGTTTTTCTCTTTTCTAGTTGCATTGTATTTGTGATATTTTTTATTAATTTTTTTAATAAAATTTAATTCTCATCGTAAAAGAAATAAAAATAAAAAACAAGATAGCGATAGCAAACGTGGATGACTTGTTTATTTGGCAGAGTTCATTTTGTGCTATAAACTTAGACATGCAGACACAAGTGTATGGACTATGGAAGTAACAAAGTAGGGGGGGGGGGGGGGGGGGGGGAAGCAAATGAACTCAGACAACTACGGATGTAAAAATAAGTCAGAACCTAGTAACCTGATTGAAACCTATCCGAGTCAGAACTTGATTTGACCCGAGTTTTTGTTGATCCGAACCCGATCTGCAACCGACTGTTGTTGATTCGAACCTGAATTTGACATGTTACTATAGCAACCGAACCCGATCTGCGTCCGACTGAAAACGACCTGAACCCGAATTGGACCTGAAACCCGACCTGTGTCCGACTGAAAAGAACCCGAACCCGAAGCCGACCTGGCAAATAACCAAAATTACCCGACTGAATTGACCCGATATCCGATTTTACCCGACCTGAAATGGACCCGACCTGAAATGGACCCGACTGAAATGGACACGACCTACTTTTAAGCCCGACCTGTTAAGTGACCCGACCTGTTCTTGACCTGAGCTGAAATTAACCCGAAACCTATGACATGATGAATTAAAAAATTTATAAAAGTTGATATACCATATACATATATAATGTATATACATATATAATGTATATACATATACACTTACATATATTGGTATAGGTGATGTATATGCGCGCATACATATATATATTAAGTACTAAAGTTTGAAAAAAGAATAAGTAATTAATAATTTATGAAAATAAAAAATTAAATGAAGAGTTGTTTTTATTTTTAAAATTTATTCATTAACTTGAATAAAATTGTAAACTTACAAATTATAAAAAGTTAAATAACAATTGTAAACTTATTTGTAGTTCATAAAATTTACTAAAGTTATAACATATGTATATCATTTGTAGTTCAAAAATTTATAAGTCTACAATTTTATTTTTTTATACTTAACAGTTAACACTTAACAGATTCTTCAAGTTTGTAAAACTTAGTGAAATTATAACTTATGTATAACATTTATAATTTAAAAATGATTAAGTAAATTTAGAAATTATAAAAAAAAAATTTAAGTCTACAACTTTAATATTTTATACTTAACAGATTCAAGTTATAAAAATTGTAAGTCTTCCTACAACTTTTGCAGTTCAAAATTGATAAAGTTATAAAATATATGATTTTACTTAATTAGAACAGATTAAGTAATTGTTGTCTTAAGTTACAAAATGTAGAATTAAGTTAAGATATAAAATAAAATTCATACACTTAAGTAAAAAAATTAACAGATATAAAATAAAAATAACTAAAATTCCAGATTATGAATACTTGATTACTTAAAAAAATATCAATACAGAATGTAAAAAAAATACAAGATAAAAGTTTACACTTATAATTTTACAAACTGAATGTCACAAAATACAAGTTTGTAATAAAATTAGCTCTCAGATCTTATAGCAAAGCTAAAAGCACTTTGCTACCAGATAATTCTTCATCGAGCTATCTCATCTAAATGCTACCAACAGTTAATTATGGGTAACTGGTAAGAAACCAACATAATTATGGGCAACACTAAGATAAGAGAGGAACAACAAGCTACCAGTAACCAGCAGCAACACCAAGCCATTAACAGCAGCAGCAAACAGCATCACCAACTCACAAACAGCAGCAACATTCAGCTAAGAAGCAAGAAAAAAAACAGAATCACTAAGACAATTAAAAAAATAGTGAAAGAAAATACATAACTTAAACATGAGCATTCAGCAAAACCAAATAACAACAGAATCACTAAGTCATTTAAAAAAATAGTCAAGGTAATACCTCACTTAAACATGAGCATTCAGCAAAACCAAATAACATGAACAGAATCACTAAGTCAAATAAAAAACCAATCAAAGGAAATACCTACTTAAACAGGAGCAATCAGCAAAACCAAATAACAACAGCTTAACTAAGTAAATTAAAGAAACAGTCAAGGGAATACCTCACTTAAAGAGGAGCACTCAGCAAAACCAAATAACAACAACATCACTGAGTCAACTAAAAAAATAGTGAAGAAAAATACCTCACTTAATAATCAGAAGCAACATAGTTGACCCCTGAGCTCTAAAGTGTTTCCTGCAAAACAGATTCAAGTCAGAAACTATATTGAAAAATAAAATAAGAATTTAAAAAAACACAGTTAAGGGAAATACCTCACTTAACATCAAATGCAACATACACATCAGATACTTCTACATTGAAGTGTTTCCTGCAAAACAAAACAAAGTCAGTAACTAAATATAAAAATAAAACAAGAATTGAAAAAACAGAAAAAGGATTATACCTTAACCTTGAAGTGGATCTTCAACAGAAACATCAGAGACTGAGGCATCTTTCCCAACAGCAAGAAATTCTTCATCCCTTTCCTCAGGCTCAAAACCATACAACCAATTTCTGGTTGTTACAAATACTTCTACATTTTTAGGCAAAAGCCTAGCCCTCAACTTGTTCAAAATTCGACCTCCCATACTAAATGAGGATTCAGAAGCAACAAAGGTGATTGGAATGGCTAACACATCTCTAGCCATGAGTGAAAGTATTGGAAAAGACACAAATTGTGTTTTCCAATACTCTAAGATATCGAACTCAACATCTTCAGTGCGAGGGAGAAGGGGCAAAGAAATGTAGGGGTCAACATCGAACTTACCACTCCTAGAAGCTGCCAAATTGGCATCAAAGTTCTGCATTAAATAAAAAAAATTAGTAAACTGTAAATGAAAAAGATTAACTATAAAAACAGAAGCAAAAAGATAAACTGACCTGAAAGAGATTAGATTTTTTGAAGGTCCTAGGGCGACCAGAACTTGACAGACTTGAACTTTGAGTAGAGTTACTTTGGACAGAAGAATTATTAGAAAAAGTACGTGCAGGTCTTGAATAATAAATATACATACTTACACACTCATTATAAACAACACTTGCCCTCCTTTCAACCTCATCCTCAACATAGAGGACACCATACAACTCCTTCAGAAGTTGTAACTTATACCTATGATCAAGTAAAACAGCAAAAGACAGAATAGTTGAATGATCAGACCAGTATTTCTCATACAATTCAAGCATAGGACCAGCCATTGCAGAGATGCCCTCACATGGATCATTGTGAGCATCACATAAAAGTTTCTCAATGGCAACAACATTAGCAAAGTATAAATTAGCAGTAGGATACTTGGATCCTGAGAACAGAGTAGAAATTTCAAAGAAGGGCTCAAGGAAATCACAAATTAATTGAGTAGTTTCCCACTCAACATCAGAGATTACATCCAAACCATTTTCCCTATTAACAAACAAGTTAATAGCATGTTTAGCTTCTAGTGCCCTACGAAGCATCAGGTAAGTAGAGTTCCATCGAGTAGGAACATCCAAGACCAACTTACCAGAAAAATCAGAACCACAGTCATTAATAGCGGAATCAAAGCAACAAAGTCTAGAATCAGAAGAATCTATAAATTTAACAATCTCACGCAATTTAATAACAGAGGAGTCGATTACCTTCAAACCCCTTTGAACTATCAAGTTCAGGATATGGGCAGCACACCTTATATGAAAAAACTTACCATTGCATGGCAGGGGAGAAATTGCATGCAAATCATCTTTCAGACGCCTCACCATTCTTTCATTTGCAGAAGCATTATCAAGAGTAATTGTAAAAGCTCTCTTCTCAAGACCCCACTCAGTTAACATATTTTTAACAAACTTATAAATAGACTCACCATCATGGGGAGGGGGGAAACGACGAAAATTTAAAATTTTAGACTGAAGTTTCCAGTTATTATCAACATAATGTGCAGTCAGTGCAAAGTAAGAACGTGAAGTGCAAGCAGACCAGCCATCACATGTAAAACAGATACGACTCATAACAGATTGCAATGAATCAAAAAGCAATTTCTTATGCATCTCATGCTTTAACATGCAAGCCTTAGTAATAGAATATCTTGAAATATCTTTCACATTAGGATTTAAATAATTATGCAAAACCCTAAGTTTATCGTGCTCAACAACACTAAAAGCATAACCATGACAAAGAATTGCTTCAGCAAACAACTCACAATATCTTTTATGATCAAAAGAAGCTTCTGAACTACTATTGGGATTAGTAGCAAGAAACTCCTTATAAGAATCACATTTTTCAGTATGCCTTTTAGGATTAGAAGTACCAATATAAGAATCAGCTTTATACCTTTTCTTTTTGCAGTACTTACATTCAGCAAAAAGCCCTTCTGGAAGCTTGATGAATGTGTAATGATCCCAAACAGGAGATGTTCTTCTCCCAATGTCCCCTCCAGTTGAAGCTGCAGACTTCCTCTTGGAGGTACGAACTGTCTCAGACAGTTGATCATTTGCATCCTCTTCTAGCAATAAAAAAAAGAGTCGGAAATATACAAAATATAAGTTAAAAAAATCATAATGAACAAGGATTAATAAATTACCTTGAGACAGTATAATTTGGTCATTTAGATTTCTTTCACCAGGAAAGTCCAACTCATAAGAGAAAGAATCCATAGCTGTAACAAAACTAAAAAAGTGCAAATCAGAGAACCAAACATAAAAAATATACAAAATCATATATACAAACACCCATAAACAAAAAATAAAATATCTAATGGTTTCAGTTTAACCCTTGTACGTGGCGTTGTTACACCTATCCACAGGGACCTTTAAAATCCCCCTTTGGCACCAGTAGCCCCGCAGGTCAGGTAGTCCAGCCGATATACTCAGGTTAAACCAAGGAAACCCTAAAGACTCTGACCATACATATACATACATGCATAAAGATATAACATGCAAACTGATATAAACAAACAGATATAACATGCAAAAACAGATCTCATAAAAGAAACATACATATAACCAAACAGACTCAGACCATACAGAAACATGCAAAAACATACAAAAACATGCATAAAAACAAACAGACTCGGACCATACATATACATACATGCATAAAAATAAAACCATAGAAACTGACATGCATAAATACAAACTGACAGAAACATACATGATACAACCTTTTATACATGCATAAAGATATAACAAGCAAACTGATAGAAACAAACAGATATAACATGCAAAAATAGATCTCAAAAAAGAAACATACATATAAACAAACAGATCTCAGAAAAGAAACATAAATATAAACAAACAGATATAACATGCAAAAACAGATCTCAGAAAGAAACATGCAAAAAGAGATATACAACCTTCCAACTTGATGAACAGACCCGCACGCAACAGGAACAGATCTTAGAAAGAAACATGCATTTAGGGTTTACGTTAGTATAATGAACTAAGGTTAGTTTGAGTGATTAGTTTGTAAGGTTTAGGGTTTAGTGTTAGGGTCTAGGGTATAGTGCTTAGGGTTTAATGTTACGATAACATGTGACTTAGGGTTTTGATTTTATGGGTTTCAATTTAGGGTTTAAGGTTTAGGGTATAGGGTTATCATTAGGGTTTTGAACCCTAAACCCTAAACCCTAAAACACAACTCCCAATGTATGTAAGTATGTACATTTGTACATATTAATGCATAAACTCTAAATCCTAAACCCTAAACCCTAAACCCTAAACCCTAAACCCTAAACTATATACACTATAACACAACCCCTAATGTATATAAGTATGTACATGTGTACATATTAATGAACCCTAAACTCTAAACCCTAAACCCTAAACTACATACACTACAACACAACCCCTAATGTATGTAAGTATGTACATGTGTACATATTAATGCATGAACCTCAAACCCTAAACCCTAAACCTCAAACACTAAACCATAAACACTCAAACCCAACCATATTGTATATAAGTAATTAAGTATATACGTGTGTACATATTAATGCATGAACGCTCAACACAAAAACCTAAACCCTAAACTTTATTTTTATTCTAAATTGACATATACTTATTGTTTTTTTTCATTACTCTAATTTTTATACTTTTAATTTGATATTTTTGTTCATTATAGTCCCTAAAACTTTATTTTTATTCCAAAATACCCATTTTCCTTGTTTTTTTTAATTTGTCTAATGTTTTATAATTTTAATTTGATATTTATGTTCATTATAATCCCTGAAATTTTATTTGTAATCCAAATTGACCCATTTTCTGTCCAAATCGACCCATTTTGATTATTTTTTTAATTACTCTAATGTTTTATAATTATAATTTGATATGACTTTAAATAATTAACTCAAAATTAATGACGATTGACGAAGGTCAACCTAAAGTCTATCAACTACTTATATGGTTGTACGACCGAACTCAAACTGAATACGAATTTCAATCCCAAAAATACCCCGACCTGAAGCTACCCGACCTGAAATTACCCGACCTGAAATGCACCCGACCTGAAATGCACCCGACCTGAAATGAACCCGACCTGAAATGAACCCGACCTGAAATAGATCCGACCTGAAACGGACCCGACCTGAAATGGACCCGACCTGAAACGAACCCGACCTGAAATGAACCCGAACTGAAATGGACCCGACCTGAAATGTATCCGAACCCGAATTAACCTGCCAATTATCTACTTCGGACCCGACCCGTTCTAACCCGATCTGAAATGGACCCGACCTGAAATGGACCCGGTCTGAAATGGACCCGACCTGGAATGGACCCGACCTGAAATGGACCCGCACCCGACCCGAGTCGAGTCAATTTTTTTTTACCTGAAATGACATGTATTCAATTTTACCCGACCTGACAGAACCCGACCTGAAACCTGAACGATTACCTGTTTTTACATCCCTACGGACAACTATTCGCCACCCACTCTAGCTGGAAATTTTTGTTTTAGTGAACAAAGGCATCATTATTATAACGTATTGTCTTTGGAGAAAGATTAAAATAAGGACCACAGAGGACAGGCAAATGCCAAATAATCACAAGGTCTTACCACTAAGGACCACCAATCTCACCTTCTGGGGATCTTATTTTTACGGAATGATAGTCAGACACAATGACAGAGTCAAAATTTTATTTAAGACGCGTTATTTTTTAAATGGTATTTTAAAAACATTAATTATATATAAAGGAGTGTCATTTTATTTGTAATGGGAATGTCAATTACATATATATATATATTTTTATTTTTATATATAAATTATATAAAAAAATATAAATTAAAAAAAAAATTGGAGTGTCAACCGCCTATGGCTGGACATGAAGGGTGCTTCCATTGCCTGCTTCTACAAAACTAACCCTTAATGGCCAACTCCAATACTTTGTATATTTACCCTACCCTACTTTTCAATATTAACATTTTACTGAATTGTTGTTCTTGGGATATGATAGTAAAAAATGTGATCGTTAGAAAAGTAATAGGCATTATAGCACCAATAGCCCTTAAAGTATACATTTTTTTATCGAGCCACCTTTAAAAAAAATTAGGACGTTTTGCCCCTAAACTTTAAACTATGACCTAAGTCGGTCCCTACTGTTAACTCCCGTTAAAAAAAATCATTGATCAATTAAAACAAATTATGTGTAAGTTTATTAACAAAAAAATCAGCTGACTTTAGTAAACGGGGTAAATTGTACGTTAAGTGTGTTAAATTTTTTATTTTTGTTCAATTCAGTCCTAAAAATCTTTATTTTTAACCCGAACTTGACCCAAATTTCTTTCTATTTTTTATAATTTAGTACAATATTTTTAATATGATGATATTTTTGTTCAATTTAGACCTTAAAATCTTTATTTAACCCGAAATTGGCCCCCATTTCTTTATAATTTTATAATTTAGTCCAATATTTTAAATATACTTATGTTTTTTGTTAAATTTAGTATTAAAAATCTATATGTAACCCGAAATTGACCCTTATTTCTTTATAATTTTTATAATTTAGTCTAATGATGTAAATATAATCGTATTTTTGTTAAAATTAGTCCAAAATATATTTATTTAACCCGAAATTAACCCTAATTTATTTCTAATTTTTATAATTTACTCCAATATTTTAAAAATAATTATACTTTTGTTTATTTTATTCCTAAAAATCTTTATTTAACCTGAAATTAACCCTAACTCTTTTCTGATATTTATATTTTTCTCAATATTTTAAATGTAATTATATTTTCATTTTAGTCCTAAAAAATTTATTTAACCCAAAATCAACCCCAATTTCTTTCTAATCTTTATAATTTATACCAATATTTTCAATATAATTATTTTTTTAATTTAGTCCTAAAAATCTTTATTTGACCCAAAATTAACCCCGGTTTTTTCTAATTTTTAAAATTTAGTCTAATATTTTTTATATAATTAATTTTTTTCAGTTTAGTCCTAAAAATCTTTATTCAACCTAACATTTGCCCCTATTTATTTCTAATTTTTATAAATTAGTCCAATATTTTTAATATGATGACATTTCTGTTCATTTTAGTCCTAAAATTCTTTATTTAACCAAAATTTGACCCTATTTCTTTCTATTTTTATGACTAAAATAAACAAATATATACCTAAATTCCTAAATTTCTCCCATCTGACCACTAATTCAAACCACAACCGGCCATTCTTGCATTTGTGGACCCTCACGACTGAAAATCCCATCATCACGTCGTCAAAAATCGACAAATGAACCGTTGATTGCTTTCGTCAATGAATATCTAATAATGAAGGGGAAAAAGGTCGATTGGGTTTCTGATAGACGACTAGAGGGTGGGGATGCTAAACTGTGAGATACGTGGCCGCTTGGGCGATGAACGATGAACCACAGACGTGTGGGGGATGCCAGACGGTGAGAGTTGTGATTTGAGGGTTTGATTGAAAGAAATTAAAACTTTGGGGCTGTTAAAAATTCATATTTGCTCACCCCCTTGTATCCTGGTGGCAAAGGTAAATGTTCAACATCCTTTGGGACCCGGGTTCGAGCATCAGTAATGCATGTTGTGTGTGGCGTCTTTAGAAAGACTTAGAAAGTTGAACATATGCCACCCTTGTATCACACCAACATATTTAAAAAAAATTATATTTTTAATGATTTAGAAATTAAATAAATAAAAAATCAGGCCACAGGTCATATTATAATTGGATGACAATATTCTTAACACTGTTGATAAAAAAAATAGATATTTTAAATTACACAAATAAACGTTAAATACTAATTTAGTGCGAAACAAAATTTAAACACATAACTAAAAAAACATATACTTTGATTATCTTTACGACGTTTAAGCCTTAAAAAAATAAGCTCCATTTCAATTTTCACTAGATATAGCTTAAAATGGGATTAAAAATTTATCCTTTTGAGGGAAAGGAAAGATGCTCGATTCCTTTCTTTTTCCGTTCCTTTCCTTTCCCTTACATTCCCTTAAATGAAAAATTAAATCCAAACAAGGAAAAATATTATCACTTTTCTTCTTTAAAAATCTTTTATTTTTAACTTTTAATTTTATCTACTAATGTCATACACTTACTAATTATAAATTAATATAAAATTAATTAAATTTTATATTGTGTAAATGAATTATTTGATTATATAAATATGGTAAGCCTTAGGTCAAAAATTGATTTTGAATCATCGCGATTTAAAGAATTAATTTTGTGTAAAATTGATTTTAATGTAACGTGATTTATGTTTAAATTTTTTTTATAAAACAATAACAATTGTATAAAAATATAATGTAAAAATTACGATAAAACAAAAAAATTAACTTTATCTAAAATCACGTTTGGTGCCTAAAATTGAATATGAATTTTTACTTCCAAACAAAGAAATCAAAATCTATAGACTATTACAACTCAAATGATTATGTACAGCACTCAAAAAAAAAAAAAAAACTCACAACGGCACAAAACAGTTGGGGCCGGGAAATGAGTAGGTCAGAACTGAACCCACCTCTCCCGAGACGCCAACCGATACAACTCAGTAAACCCAGTCAACCTCCTCGACTCAATCACCACCATTTTCCCTTCTTTCTCCTTCTTCTCCACCGCGGCCGCAAGATTCTCCTTCGTCTCCTTAATGGAATCCCACAAATCATCGTTCCTGTTTCTATTGACCAACAACAGAGATATCCTTTCCTTGTAACCATCTAACCTGTTTATGCAACTCAGAAACTCAATGCACTCCCTCAAACTCAAACCCCTTGTCCTCTCTCCGAGTTCCGTAAATCGGACAAAGATTTCACGTTGGACAAGTCTATAATCTTCGCTAACCAATCTTACAACCTCGTACACCAAGCTCTCCCGTTGAAGATAAAGCGAATCGGGCACAGTACTTAAATGGTCGGAAAAATTAATAAGAACATCAATTTCCTTCAATAAATCCGAGTTCAACAACCCCATCATCTTGTCTTTCTTGTTTTGTATCTCATTCTTGGATCGTGGAGGAGAATTAAGGTGATAACCTAACATCCTCGAAACCATCAAATTCTGTTCTAACATCCCGGCGTACCACCGGACCCACGCCGACCTTTCGGATGCTTCCGGATCGGAATCGTCTCGGAACGTCGACAAATTGATAAAATTTCGACCCCCAAACGACGGGTACACGGCGAGCTGATCTTTTAAGATAACGGAGCCTTTGCCTATAATGTTATGGATTGTGTACAGGCATTTCAGAGCAACTGTTGAATTCCTGGTGCGGTGTAGTCGGTCCATGACGGATTGGATACAAGTGCAAGCGGTGGCACGTGAACTTTGTCCGAGGGCGATAACGGCGTCAATTCGGTGATCTGCAGGTGGAACGGGGGAGCCGTGGGTGGTGGCGCGTAGAATGAGGCGACGAGCAGAAGCTTTGTGGCGCTTTGTTGATAAGGTTGTTTTGATCAATGAAGCCTTGTCTTTCAAGAGTCCGAACACAGCTCTAAGCCTTGTACGATACCCCATTGAAATCAAACAAAATTCGAGACAAAACACTTAAAATTTAGAGCAGAAGACGATGAACTTAACGGTTAATGTCATAAAAGAGACGTTGGTATAAATACCTAAAAAGACAGGGCAAAAGTGTAATTACATTAAATTATAAATTACAAGTAGGTGTTTTATATCGTCGACTTTCCAAGTTTTCGTCACAGGACATTTGGCATTTGCGGAAATTATTTGTGAGAATTGACTAAAAGAAAGGTTCAGCGTGTTTAATTTAATTGAGGTGAAAAAATAGGAAATTTCTAAGTCCATGGTTAATTTATTTAGTCAAGAAAATCTCGCCACTAAATATCGTGATCGCGTGTGTGGAATATTCTACCTTTTTCATTCACATTTTAACTAATTTATTACTTGAAATAGAATTGAAATCAGTCTTTTATACATATAATTAAATCTTTTAACATTAAAATATGTTTAGGAAAAAAAATTAATCTCCACGGAAATAATATGCACAAATATTTCATATTCAAATTTGAAAGATTTTGTATCTAAGAATATCATCATGTTTTTTTTTTTTTTTTGCATAAGAATATCATTATGTAGCGACCTAAAATACGGAGTCGATAATACAATTTCCTTAAACAATAGGCTTGTTGGGCCAAGAAATAGTTTTTTTTTTAATTTGAGCCTATTTAGGCGAAGAGGGAGATTTGTGCAATTCTTACCGATGTTGAGGGGTTTGTGAAAGAATTTCCCCATTTTGAAAATGGGATTTGATTTCCTTTGTTTTTTTAGGCGAGTTTTGGAGACATTTGGTTGAGCAGAGCACTCTAATTCTTTGCAGCTACTCTTTTCTCATTGTCTCCCTTTGTCCCTTTCTCTTATTCTTCTTTTTCCTTCTTTCTCCGTATTTTAGCTCCAAACTTTATTCCAATATTGAAACTTTCTTAAACTTTACCTCCCATTCAATTATATTAAGGTAATCTTTTTTTGCTATTTTCACGGCCATTATAATGAGTTCGAAACTTCAAAATTTGTGTCACGACCAAATTTGGGTTTAATAGGATAATCATGATATGATTATAAGTAGTCCCGGGTATATTTCTACTATAAAGATGTTGAATATATGCTACTTTGGATAAGTTTTTGATATGTGATATAGCACAATCTTTATATGAAATGATACAATGAGACCTCATTGTAACTCAATGATTATGAATAAAAAGAACAAATCACATGTTAAGTCGATATGATAATATACAAGATGAATCTTGTTAAACTATGCGTAATATCCCAAATTAAGACTTAGAATTATTGATAGAAATTCGTAGGTGTCCCGAATTGTGAAAATGTTACATAAATAAATCAATGAAGAATTTTAGGATCATTTTGGGAACCTTAAACAAATATAGAGCTATATTAGAATGACTCAAGTGAATTCATAAGGGAATTCTGCAAAACTCCAACAAATTGAAGGACATGTACACATGTCAATCCAATTTGATGGCAAGTGGGAGGGGGAAGATGGGAATCTCGGCACTTTGGGATGAAGGAAGCTAGACTAAGCTTCCATCTTCTTCCTTCTTCACTAAACCGTGACCAAAGTAGAGAAAGAGAGAGAAAGAGAGTTTAAGCTTGGTTGTCTAAATTTCTAGCTCCATTGAATCGGGTAGCTTAAGGAGAAGGTAACATCACTTTTCCTTTCCTAAAATTCAGAATTCATTTTGAGAAATCATGAGAAATAGCTTCACATATGTTGCAATATTAAAATTTTAGAGATTTGAGTTCATGAGTAAGAAATTGTAATTGGTGATTTTGATGAACAACTATGAATTTGAAAACTTGTAACATAAGACAGGGTGACAAATTGCTTGATGATTGAGTCTTAGAAATTGTGATAAGATGTGTATTCGAATAATTCATTATTTGAGTGAATTGACCTAATTGATCAGGAAATTGGATTACATTGCTTGTTAAATTACAATTTGATTTGCTTCACGAATGTGTACATATGAATCTTGATAACGAGACTGTTTTTGGGACCTTGTAAGGATTGTTTTGA
This sequence comes from Hibiscus tridactylites, assembly GCA_958450335.1. Classification (NCBI taxonomy): domain Eukaryota; kingdom Viridiplantae; phylum Streptophyta; class Magnoliopsida; order Malvales; family Malvaceae; genus Hibiscus; species Hibiscus tridactylites. The sequence goes on along the minus strand of OY288291.1, from coordinate 31,062,619 downwards.
TTGAAATTTACAAAAAAAAAACAAGAATTCAAACTCTTAGGTGGCACAATAGATTTATGGAGACGCAATGAATCCATGGTTAATCCGTGAATCGACTAAATCATGCTCTGATACCAATTTGTAACGTCCTCACGTCGGCTTAGAAGAAAACCGGAGTTAAGAACGTTACTGCAAAGAAAAACGAGAACTAGAACATGAAAATTTCAATTTTCTCTTTAACTAATCACAAAATAACATTATAGTTGCTTATCTTTTATAAACTTTCTTGAATTCTACTTTCTCGGAATTATTAAATCATTAAAGACATAGTTCACATAGAGGCCTGATTGATTCACTTGATAATATTTTAATGTTCATGAATTAAACATTTTGAAAACTAATTCATTAATCTGAAACTCCAAGGGAACGATCCCTTTCCCAAAATGATCGATCCTACCAAGTTCATAGTCAATTTTACTATTTTTAGATATGACAATTAGTCTACTTAGCTAAACAATACATTATTCAATCAAAACATGATTTTAACAAGATAATTACCAGTCAGTTATGACATAACCTTAAGCCGACATTTTCAACTAGACACTTCCATGGTAATATCAAGTTATTATCAACCTTTACTCAACTTACTTTTTTTAGCTTATAATCACATGTTTCATGACCAAACTACTATATATGACAATTTAAGTACATGTGGTGTAATTCCCTATCTATATGCAAATATATACATTTTAACCTAAATGAGCTTGAAAACATGCAAATGATAAGGATTAAGGGTATATAAAAAGGTTAATTCAACACTCTTCAGCATAGTCGAGCATTCTTGGGGACAAATAATTCACTTGAAGCATGCCAAATGTTGCTTAAAATGTGGAATATGTGAGCTTCTTCTTTTCTTATTTCAACATTGCAACTTTGTGGGTTAATGAAGATATTGTAACATGAAATTAAGGGGGACTACTCTATATCTCTTAAATCAAGTTTTTAGACTTATTTTGATTTGCAGAATGAGCCTTTAGCTTAATTTTTTTTCAACGACTGCTGAAGAAAAGTCCATTGAGAAAGACAAAGACCATCTAAGAATGAACCTTTGCAAAGCTAAAGACAAGGTGATGTAACCCTTCAAAATAATCTCAATTTGAAATTCTCTAATTCTAAAATCTCTAATCAAACCTTAGAATTTGGGAATTCTAATTCGAAAACCCTAATTGAATTTTAGGGCTCATTTAGAATTTTAAATTGAAGTGTGTAACCTTTTATAGAATCAATTTTGAAGTTTGGGACCATTCTGTAAAGTGTGTAAAGTTTTGTGCTCATAATGGAAACTATCGCTTATCTTGGGCTTATTTCTAATGCCGTCGTTATCTCCTCCATCTTTGTTGTTGGGTACGCTTCTTCTTTATCCTTTTGGTTTATGTTTTATATCGTTGAGTGATGTTTGTTAATCGGGTGTTGGTTGTTACTGTTGTGTCAACTACCCTTCGTGAATATCGGAAAATTGACAACACTTGCATCCTGATTAAACCTTGTTTGTCTTACCATGAGCGTGCTCTCTCTCAGTACATAATCCTAAGATGTACACCATGCCTGCTTTGTCCAACCAAATACGTGGTGCCCTTCTTTAGTTGCCTTAAGCAGACCATACCAAGCATGATGAGTGTTTGCACCAATTTTAAAGCAATTATTTCTTTTTATATTTAAAAAGAAAACCTTTCCTTTAATTCATATATGTTGTTTAGTCATTATTTATTTATTTATTTATTTATTATATTCTATTATGGTCATTTTTCACCAATATGAATATGGTCTAATCTTTTTCTATAAGTCAGTGTAAATATCGAAGAATAATCCACACTCCTGATCTTGAAACATTCATATGAATCAAATTTAAATCGAAATAGGCTTGTGTTTGACCCATATGACCAGCCTCGCTCGAATCGTCTAGTTCGACTCACTGCCCGACGATTAAACTGTTTATTATGATCAAACTTTTGAGCTTGATGTTTTGTCAATTCAGAGATTTTCCATTTGATCCAACTATTCCTTCGAATGGCCTAGGGATTAGTTTTTCAAATTAGAAAAGTGTTTAAATATTCAGATTATTGTTTTAGAGTTTAGTCTGGTGGCATAGTGATAATAATATTAATTGTTAAGTGCGCAAAAGTCCTATATTTATACCCTAGTTTAGCTCAATTATTGTTGTTCTTAAGTATAGTTTAGGTTGCATTTAGTAGGTAACATACACAAAATAGCATAAATTAGACAATCTGCCTTTGTAACCCCCTTATCCCGGCCTAGACGGTTGACCCGAACTACGAAGATTACACGGAGAAAACCAAAGTCAACCTTGATTAACGACCCCTTTTTTCTTTTTAAACTTATCTAGATGCTCGTTAACCTTAAGCGTACTCTTGAGAAAAGCATACTTGAAAATCACAAGGATCGGAAAGCAATAAGGGACTCAATTGCACAACATACAAAGTTAGGGTCCAAAATGTAAATTCTAGAAAGATGAAGGACTTAATCGATTTAAAGGTTACCAATATCAAATTAATCATATTACACGCTTCTCTGTCAAATTTCACCTTAAACGGACATCTCAAACTCAAGCAATTGCATATACAAAATTCAGGACTAAAACGTAAAGCTTGCAAACCATAAACCATTCAAACCAATGCCCAACGGTCAAGTGTTTCGGAACGGGGGTTGACCGTTCCGAAACGCGGGTTCATTTCAAGACCAGTATCGAAACAGGGCTAGGCAGTGGCAAAAGCGTTTCGGAATGACCTCTACCCGTTTCGATACACGAAGGCCATTACAGACCCCCGTTTCGAAACGTTAGTGGCCGTTCCGATACGGACTGCCCAGAAATTGCAGATTTTCTGGTTTAACATACATTTAAACACTCAAACACATCCTAATGACTTCCTAATCATGCCAACAAGTCATCATACATATTAGGTACATGTTTGCATCATCAAAACACGATCGTGACATCAATTAGGAGAATTCACAAGACTATAGGCATGCATCCTAATGTCCAAAGCAAACAATCATCAAAACATCAAAGCAAGCACCAAAATGGACAATTACAAAACCAATACAATTAAGGCATCATGCCACAACAAGGGAGTCCAAAACATATCCCAAAACACAACCTAGGTTCCCATTGCCAAGTATCAAAATCTAATAATGTTGTGAAATAGTCACCATACATGAGCTTAGCCTTCCCTTGGATTCTTAGCCTCCTTGCTGCCCACAAACACCTTAATTATCTGCAAGAGAGAGAGCGTAAGTGTAGAACTAATGTTCTGATATAATAATTGAAAAATGTTTTGGACTAATTTGAAAAGAATTTAAAACTTGTTTTTTAAGTCCAAACAACTTGAATTTATGTTTGAGGTATTTTAAGAGGTTTTTGGCAAAGATTTTTCATGATTTTAATAGCCAAACTTGTGTTTTCAGAGTACTCGTATCGATACGGTAAATCCCCATACCAATACCTTTTTGCCCCAGTTTGGTCACTATCAAAACCCGTATCGATACAGGCCTTTTCCGTTTCGATACGGATCGGGGTCGTTTCGATACGCCAGGTAAGCGTACCAATCCCCTTTCAACCAACCCCAACGGCTATTTCCCAACGGCCATTTAAATGTGAACCCGTACCGATACGCCCTTAAGCGTATCGATACGCCCTTAAGCGTATCGATACGCCCAGGCTGGCAAGAGCTCAACGGCTAGTTCCTATGAAGGCCTTACCGATACAGATCCAAGCGTATCGATACGGATAGCTGCAGAACATCAAGAACAAAAAAAGGGACCTCCAAGCATCAAGAACCAAAAAAATGCTTCAATTGTTACAACATTATGATGTCAAAATTTTTCTAGAGCTTTAATTGTACATTTCTTGCTTAGACAACACTTGTGAGCTTACATTGTTAAATTTGCTCAAGTGTTTAGGTTTTGGGTGAGTGCTTAGAATTGCAAACAAACACCTATTAGAGGGATTTCTAGTTTGCTAAGTCTTTCTTTGTAAAGAGAGTGTTCCTTCAAGCTTTGGGTAGAAAGCTTTGAGGGATGTAACCGTTTCCTCCTAATCCTAAAAAAGGGGACGAAATTCTTAGTGAATTTGTTGGAAATCCTTAGTGGGGAGCTAAGGTAGTGGATGTAGACCTTGGTTAGAAGGTTGAACCACTATAAATCCTTATATCAAATTGCCTAATTTTCACCTCCCACTAAAACACCCAATTATCCAACTTCTCCACACTTGGCAAGCAAGAACGGTTGATCGAATCGAGCCCCTAAAATCTCAACAATTGGTATTAGAGCTTAGCTCAATATAAGGGGATTCACATCCTATTGAGAAGATCCGGCAAGCTCGATCAACATTTCACCAACCGGCTCAATGGCACAATCAATCGACAAACCGCCTTTCTTCGACAGAAATCACTATGCTCATCGGAAGACAAAGATTAAATTATTCTTGAAGTCAAGAGATTACAAGCTATGGGACATAGTTGAAGATGACCCGTTCGTGCCTCAAGGAAGCAAATCGGAATGGAGTGCTGACGATCGCAAGAAGATGGAGCTAAATTGCAAAGCCTTGCACATGCTCTTTTGTGCATTTGGCCCAACCATCTATGAGAAGATGTCTTCTTGTGAGAGTGCCAAGGAGGTATGGGACAAGCTTGAAGTCATATACGAGGTAACCAATGAAGTCAAGGAGACCAAGATTGGGCTCCTAACCTTAGAGTATGAAAACTTCAAGATGGATCCAGAAGAGAACATCGAGAAGATGTTTGATAGGTTTTCCACTATCACCAATGGTCTTAAAGGTTATGGAGAGCCATTCTAGAAGAGAAGCTTGTCCGAAAGCTCATCTACTCCCTTCCTGAGTCATGGGACTCAAAGAGGACCGCCATCATCGAAGCCAAGAATCTCAAAACCTTGAAGCTAGATGAACTTATGAGGTCTCTTCTCACTCATCAAATAATGAAGAAAAACAAAGAAGAGGAGGAGAAGAAGAAGGAAGAGATTAGAGCAATGGGGAAGAAAAATATCATGGAGCTAAGCATCAATGCTAGTGCCATAGCTCTCAAATCCTCCACATGTCACCATGTAGATTCAAGTGAGGAGGAAAGTGAAGATGAAGAGATGACCTATCTCTTCAACAAATTTGCCCGGTTCATGAAGAGCAAAATGGAAAAATCCAAGCATGAATCGATGAAGAAGATGAAGGACTCCTACAAATCCAAAAAGAAGGGTTCATCTTCAAAACAAGCATATGTGGCCACATGGAGTGATGAAGACTCCACCGATAATGAAGTAGCCCACCTATGCTTGATGGCCCTCAATGAGGGGGAGGTAACTTCTAACTCATCTATTTCAAATTCTTATACATTTGATGAGTTACAAGATGCCTATGATGATTTGCTTTTGGAATTCAAGGCATCATTTTCCAAGAACAAAAAGTTGATTTCAAAAATAAAAATTGAAAATGATTTGCTTTCCAAAACAAATCTTGAACTTGAAGCAAAATTGAAAGATTTTGAACAAAAATGTCTTGATTTACAAAATTTGCTTCTTAAAGTTCAAAAAGAAAAAGATTTGATTTCCAATGAACTTGAAAAGAAAAATAATTTTGGAAAATCAAATTTTTATGTAAGACAATCTAGTGCCCCTAGATTTGTAAATGGAAAATGTTTTAGAAGTGTTTGGGTCCCAAAAGGACTAACCACTTCAACTAAAAAGGATGAAATTGAAAAATGGATTCCTAAGGGGACTAAATTTTGTGCTACTAATGTTTATGGATCCAAAGCAATTTAGATACCAAAAATTACTTGATTGTCTTTTGCTAGGTGTGATGGAGATGTTCAACAAGTCAAACATTAAGGGGGACCTCCATGCACACAAGGAAGAACACTTGAAGAAGGAAGACTTCACATCCTCCCTTAAGTTCAAGTGTGGTAAAATCTAGTTGCTTTTGCTTTTATTTGATTAATTTTCTTTTAAGTCAACTAGTTAATCATATATGTTGAACTAACATTCTTATGATGCTTTGAGTAAGGGGGAGCCAATTTTAAACCAAAATTTTAAGTATGTCAAATTTCTTTTACCTCTATTGTTATTTTGAAACTTAATGTTTTAAATTCTTTTTGATATAACAAAAAGGGGGGGGGGAAATGGTTTGAAAAATTGAATATTCAAATGAATAAGGGGGAGATTTATTTGATTTCATATCTTTAATCTCTTATTCACATTTTTAAAGATAAAGGGGGAGAATCCCAAACAATTTTTTCAAGTTAGTTTTATTATATCAAAAAGGGGGAGATTGTAGAACTAATGTTTTGATATAATAATTGAAAAATGTTTTGGACTAATTTCAAAAGAATTTAAAACTTGTTTTTAAGTCCAAACAACTTGAATTTATGTTTGAGGTATTTTAAGAGGTTTTTTGCAAAGATTTTTCATGATTTTAATAGCCAAACTTGTGTTTTCAGAGTACCCGTATCGATACGGTAAACCCCCATACCGATACCTTTTTGCCCTAGTTTGGCCACTGTCAAAACCTGTATCGATACAGGCCTTTGCCGTTTCGATATGGACCGGGGTCGTTTCGATACGCCAGGTAAGCGTACTGATCCCCTTTCAACCAACCCCAACAGCTATTTCCCAACGGCCATTTAAATGTGAACCCGTACAGATACGCCCTCAAGCGTATTGATACGCCCAGGCTGGCAAGAGCTCAACGGCTAGTTCCTATGAAGGCTGTACCGATACAGATCCAAGCGTATCTGTAACACCCCTAATAAAATTTGACGAAAAAAATGAAATGAAAATAAAAATGGAATAAAAGTTGTCCATGGGGTTTGAACCTCTGACCTTATGTTAAGTAAACCCAAGCCTTAACCGATCGAGCTAAAGATAACTTTTGTTCAAAGCTTGCACCATCTTTCTTTTAGTTTATGTTTTTTTTTTGGTCCGAACTAAAAATAAATAGGTTTGATAACTCCCCAGCTACCCTTTTTTTTGTGATGGAGACTTGAAAGAACCCAGAAGGTTCTGAAACGATCTTAACGTTTCACCTTCTTCACCGGCCACCCTCCCCGATCTACGCCACCGCCGAACGGTGTGCGTCACCGCCAACACTGACGGTTCCGTCGTCGCAACCCGAGCTCAGCCTTGCCGATCACTCGCAGCCGTTGTGCGCCGCCTGTCGTGGAGAACGACTCAATGTTTCGGCAAGAAACCCCATGCGTCGCCCCTTTTATTTTCGAGATTTCCGGCTGCCTCCGTTAGCCGTTCGTGGTACCGCCTCCGCCATTGAACTCCTTGCGTTGAGCCAAGAAAAACCCAGTCATCGAAGAGCCCATCCATCGTCGTATTAACCGTCGTCGGAGCTACGTCGATCCTAGCGTTACCGCTTCAGATTTGGTAAGAACCGGTATGATTCTGGCTTGAATCTGGTTTAACTAAGGTTCTAGTTAATTTTTGAGTTGATTTTTGAGTGTTGTGCATGTTTTTCGGCCATTTTAGGCCGCGCGTGGGCCTCACGCGCCGTCCGAGGCGATGTCCGGCCGCCCTGGACGGTGGTCGTTGAACCGGCTGGCTTAGACCCGGCCTAGCCGTGAACCGAGCCACCTGAACCGGCCCAAGCCCAGTGGTAAGCCAAGCCCCGTTGACCCGACCCGACCCAACCCGACCCGTTGACCGACCCGACCCGCTGACCCAACCCGACCCGCTGACCGAGTCAACCTAGTAAGTCAACTCGCCCGAGTCAACCCAGTGAGTCAACTCGGTCAACCTAGTGAGTCAACCCGGTCAACCAGTGACGTCAGCGTTGACTTTGACCAAAAAGTCAACTTTTTCCGAAAAGTCCTATTTTATGTTTTTCGACGTCTTGAGTCCGTTTTTGATGCCCGTTTCATGAAATTCTAACCCGAAAGCCTCCGAATTGGACCTTGAACTCGAGTCCATTTATATATTTTAATAATTAATTATGAGTAAGGTGATTAAAGACTGAAAGTGGAATATTTTTATTGAAGGTATTCAAAGTTCCTTGTATTCGGGATGTTGAGGACATCGCATTCGGGTTCGAGAGTGATCGAACGGAGTATCATGGTCGACCGATATATCAAGTATTAAAGGTAATACACTACTACCTCTAGTATGCTTTATTAACATGTAGATATTCGGTAAATGCATGCATAAATATGATGAGGAGTGATGTTAGCTCTGCTTAAGTCACACCGGATATGAAACCTGGATAAGATTAAATTCTCGAACGAGAAAGTGAATAAATGTAAGGATCTGAAGTTCAATAAATAACTAATAAAGCAGCTAATCTCCAAATCTGATTATCAGTGTCAAGTGATCAAACGTTAAAAGTACTCGGATATAAAATTACGAAAACACCCTTAAAGTATGAGAATGACTAAAATACCCTTTGAATTGGAAGAGGTCTAGAAATCTACAGTGGATATGGTAAATCAACTCGATTCATCGGGAAACCTCGATCTACTGGTAAGATATGGTAACAAGATTTAAACGTTCAAGATTGTAATGGTGTTGGACTTCCTTGAATTTAGAATGAATTCTTAAATATATTTATATTTACAGGAAACTATTCGTACCTCTAAATTGATCAAGCGACTCAAATACTGAATTGATCGTAATGACTAAAAGTATTGGAAATACTGTTATGGTTAAATTTGTAACCCCCTTAACCCGGCCTAGACGGTTGACCCGAATTAAGAAAGTCACACGGGGAAAACCAAAGTCAACCCGAAAGTCAACCTTGATTAACGACCCTTTTTTTTCTTTTTAAACTTGTCTAAATGATCATTAACCTAGTTATGATCATACAAACAACATGCTCAAAGATCATAAACATCAGAGATCAAACAGGGACCCAATTGAACAATTTACAACTTTGAGGACCAAATTGTAAATTCTATAAATTACAGGGACTTAACCCAAATTAATGTTACCAACTTGTAATTAATCAGGTTTCATGCTTCTCTGTCAAATTTCAGCTCAAACGGACACCCCAAACTCATACAACATCCCAATTGAACAATTTACAACTTATTTTCACAATCCACAACAGCACGATGCTCAGCAAGCCAATCCATACCAAGGATCACATCAAAACCATAGAAAGGCAGCTCCATAAGATCAACATGAAAAACATGTTCTTGAACAACCAAAGGACACCTTCTATACAACTTTCGAGTCACAACAGTCTCACCCAAAGAACTAGTGACACGAACACCAACATCCAAAGACTCAACAGGCAAACCAAGCAATTCAGCATGCTCACGCAAAATGTATGAATGCGTAGATCCAAAATCTATCAAGGAAAGTAGTGACAAGGATTGCAAAGTAAAGGTACCTGCAATCACATCTGCGTCATTCCTCCCCTCCCGCTGAGCATACACCCTCGCTTGACCTCCACCTTCAGGCTGAATAGCCACAACATGGGCCACTCCACGACCACCTTCCTCTCTTCACTGGAAATTACCACGGCCGCGCCCACGACTTCTCTGCGGTGCAGCAACAACAGGAGCACGCACTTGGCCACCAGCCAACATAGGACACTCTCGCCTCAAATGATCCGCAGATCCACAATTCCAGCACCCGTTACCAGCTGCCGCAACAGGAGCTTGCACCTCCCTCACATCACGAGGACAATCACGCTTCATATGACCACGTGATCCACAAATCCAACAAGCACTCGGATCAGCTCTAGCATTGCCTCCCCGAGCAGGTACACCACCACCTCTCTTGGCCGAGGACTGATACTTCTGGTCACGTCCCCTCTTGTTCCGTCCACCACCGGAACTATACTCAGCAGCTCGCTTTCCAGCACTTGCTCCAGCACCCCTAGCAAATAAACCCAAGTTCATCTCAATATCCTTTGCTCGACCCACCAACACATCAAAATCATCATACTCGGTGTCCAGCACATACATCTTCACATCCGTCACTAAACCATAACGGAATCTTTCGCACCTCGCCCGCTAATCAGGTACCAGCTCAGGTGCATACTGACTGAGTCTAACAAACTGAACTTCATACTCAGCCACAGTCATGCTCCCCTGGGTAAGAGACATGAACTCTCGCTTCTTTTCATCCAGGTACCTCACACCAAGATACCTCCTCTTGAACACATTCTGAAAGAATGTCCAAGTTACATCAGCTTCAGCCATCCCAGCAATAGTGGTTGTCCACCACGTATAAGCATCATCCTGTAGCAAAGATACTACACAACCCAGCTTTTGCACATCAGTGCAACTCATCTGACCCAAGATCCTCTTGGTACTCTCCATCCAGGATTCAGAACCTTCAGCAGACAAACCCCTGAACTCAGTCCCACCTAGACTGCGTAAGCGCTCCAAGGGTAGTCTCACTCCAACATCTCCCTGATGCCCAGCTCCTTGAGCTCCAGCTACTGCCGCTCGAAAAGCACCAGCAATAGCTTGTACCAACATCGTCATGTCAGGCATAGCTTGCCCCTGACCAACCTCAGGTCCAGCAGCTCCAGCACCAGCTGCAGCTTCAGCTCTTTCGCCCTCAGCACCACCACCACCAGGTGGAGGAGGAGGTAACACCGCACTTCCCGCATTCTCCTCATTCTCATGCTCATTCGGAGCCGTAGCTCGCACATTACTTCTCAACTCTCTACGTGGTGCCATACTCTAACCATGCAATCACAATGCAAATAAACAAAGTCAGGTCCAACAAGGTAAGCAATCCAAGTACTCAAGCTCAATTTCACTTAAAATCAACATCATTTCATTAGCTTTGATTTGGCAATGGGTACCCCACAACATGCTTCATCACAGCATACAACTCAATAGCACCAAAATCACAAACCACTCAACATGCTTTCAATCAACAAGCGTACATAGCATACATACTTCAATCATGCACACATTCATTCCCAATTACTCGAGAACTCAGCTCTGATACCACCAAATGTAACCCCCTTAACCCGGCCTAGACGGTTGACCCAAATTAAGAAAGTCACACGGGGAAAACCAAAGTCAACCCGAAAGTCAACCTTGATTAACGACCTTTTTTTTTCTTTTTAAACTTGTCTAAATGCACATTAACCTAGTTATGATCATACAAACAACATGCTCAAAGATCATAAACATCAGAGATCAAACAGGGACCCAATTGAACAATTTACAACTTTGAGGACGAAATTGTAAATTCTATAAATTACAGGGACTTAACCCAAATTAATGTTACCAACTTGTAATTAATCAGGTTTCATGCTTCTCTGTCAAATTTTAGCTCAAACGGACATCCCAAACTCATACAATTGCACAAACAAGTTTCAGGACCAAAATGCAAACATTCCAAAACATTTAACTACCAATGTCAGCCCCCAACGGTCGGATGTTCCGAAACAGGGAGAGCCTGTTTCGAAACACGGGGCCGTTCCGCAACGCGTACCGAAACGAGGGCTGGCAGAGGGCTTCCCGTTTCGAAACGGTGTCTCCCGTTTCGGATGCCTGGGCTACTACAAGGCAGCTGTTCCGAAACGGTAGCCACTGTTCCGTAACGACCTGCACAGAATGCAGAAAAATGCTTTCTTAAACATACAATTGACCAACCAATCATGCTCCAAATGCTACCAAACTTTACCAGCAAGATATTCAACATACAAGAGACATATTTGCATCAACCAATTAGCATAAAATCATCATATATGAAAAGCCCCAATTCTAAGCATGCTTCCTACACAAGCAAACCATTTAAGCACTAAACCTTCAAAACCAAGCACATAATGACCAATTACAAAATCCAGCATTATTAACAACCTCAAGCAAACTTAGGGAGTACAAACATCTCCCAACACATCCATATTGGTCCCCCATTGCCAAATGCCAAAAGCTAAAGGTGTACAAGAAAACCTTCCCATACTTGAGCTTAACTTCCACTTGATTGCTTGCCTTCCTTGCTGTCCTCAGTGCACTCTAATGCTCTGCATTATTGGTTTAAGAAAAGAGAGAGAGCGTAAGCAAAAGCTTAGTGAGGAATGCTCATCAAAACCGTTCAATAATGCATTTATAAAACACTTTATAAATCATACTTCAAACATCATTTATACATGCTTACAAGCATCCTTAAACAAGCAATACATGCTTCCAAGTCATTACATGTCATATTGGCCACAAGTGATAAATTCCTTCTTTTTAAAACAAGATCAACATAAGACTCACACATGGACTTTTAAACACCATTGTGATCTTATAATTCACAAGGACCACACAAGGACTTTTAAACACCTTTGTGTCCTTTACAAGTTTCACCCCAAGGACTTTTAAACACCTTGGCCCCAAGGACTTTTAAACACCTTGGCCCATGGACTTTTAAACACCATGGCAAGGACCACACAAGGACTTTTAACCACCTTAGTGTCCTTAACAAGAACCATCCAAGGACTTTTAACCACCTTGATGTTCTTAAGTAACAAGGCTCACTCAAGGACTTTTAACCACCTTAGTGACCTTAACAAGAATCACTCATGGACTTTTAACCACCATGAAGTTCTTAGAAACCACAAGGCTCACTCAAGGACTTTTAACCACCTTAGTGACCTTAACCTTTTTCAAAACATCACTTGCCAATATACATCATTATCATCAAATAATCCACTGTTTAAAAGCATTTAACCAAGCCATAATCATCATGCATTTTTAAGCATCAAACCACATTTAAACAATGTTCAAAAACAAGGAACTCTTACCTTGAGCTTCCTTCAACATATGGCTTACAAAATCAGCAATAACCATGCTAAATCATGCTTTCAAAACAGAATTTAAAACATGCAATAAACCACATTGCACAACAACCAAACCATGGCCACCACTAGAGAGTTTTTCCGAAAAACTTACACTTGAGCTTAGTAAAGTTGTTTAGACTTAGACTAAGCTCCCGAGACATTGGTTTCAAAGCCGAAAACCCAATTTCACTCATCGATTCCGTTTCGCCTCTTGCCGAAACACAAATCAAGCTTCCGAATCACCACCACTTGGATCCAAAGATGACTCCCCTGTTTTAAACACATCAAAGCAGAGGATTAATGCATCATCATGCATTAATAGCTTCAATGAAAGCACCTAAACTCACTGCTCTCATCCACACTCCATTTTCGGCTACCAAACACAACCGAAAATGCATCCAAACAACTCCTCAACAAAGCCCAGCCACAAACCATCAAAACCAAACATCCTTTAACATCATTTAACATCTAAAAAGAACCTAATAACATCCTTATACCTCCAGCAACATCAGATCCACAAGATCACCTCAAAAACAACCAAGAATCATAAGCTAAACTTAGGAAATTCAACCTATCCGTGATTGCATTAATTAAAACTCAATTCCTTATCAAATTAACATTCATTTAACATCAAAAACACACCTCAAATCACTGCTTTAACAGATCAAACGAAAATTCATCAAAAATCACCAAATCTTGCATTTTAAGCCAAGATCCATCACACAACTTAAAAGCCATTTATAAAACATCAATTAAGGATTGAGAACTTAGGAATTTTAGTAAAGAACTGAGAGTTTAGAGGAGAAGGACGTTCTTACCTCCAAACTTGAGTTTCTCCTCTTTTAGAACCAAAAAGCTTGAAGAATCAACTAGCAAATGGTGAGGTTTTGTTGATGTGATGATTAGCAATCAAAAGAGAATTGGAAAGAGATGTTTAGGTGACAAAATCAGAAGAAAAACTCTGGAGAGAAAGTGTTTGGGTTGATAGAAAATGAGAGAAAAGGAAAATGAGATTTTAGGAAAATTAGTTAGAAATAACTTCCCTCCACTTTCTTTATGTTTAAAAATCAGAATTAAAACATTAAATATCTTAGAAAAATCTGGAGAAACTCCCTTTGGGTAAACAACTTCTTAAAGATTCAAAGTTTCAATCCTTTCTAAAACAGTCACGCAACTTTCAAAAATTACATTTTGGTCACTAGCAAAAATGTCACCCTTCCAAACCTCATTTTGTAAAATTGATTTCACAGTTCACTTATATATATTAAAAGAGGATTTTAGAACATTTTTCCATATTTTTAATGCAACCCGAACTAGGCTTTCCTAATTTCACCTTTTATATATTCGAACAGCACTTTGACCGAACCGGTCAACGCCCAAACTTCCAAGCCCAAAACCGGGGCGTTACAACTCTCCCCCTTAAGAAATTTCGTCCTAGAAATTTACCTGAAGGAAAGAGATAAGGAAACTGCTTCAGCATGTCATCCTTCCGCTCCCACGTGGCTTCCTCAACACCGCGATGCTTCCACAGCACCTTTACCAACTCGATGGTCTTGCCACGAAGAACCTTGCTATCCGTATCCAGAACCTTCACCGGTTCCTCATCATAGGACAGATCCGGATTCAATTCCACTTCCTCCACAGGCATCACATGCGAAGGATCAGATCTATACTTCCGGAGCATAGAAACATGAAACACATCATGAATCTTCTCCAACTCTTGAGGTAACCTCAACCGATACGCAACAGGACCCACACGCTCAACCACCTCATATGGTCCAATGTACCTAGGGCTCAACTTACCCTTCCGGCCAAACCTCATCACCTTCTTCCAAGGCGAAACCTTCAAGAACACACGGTCACCCACCGCATACTCAACCTCCTTACGCTTCAAATCCGCGTAAGACTTCTGCCGATCAGAGGCTGCCTTCAACCGCTCACAAATGAGCTTCACCTTCTCGGTGGTTCCCTTCAACAAAGCCGGCATCGAAACCAACTTTTGACCCGTTTCAGCCCAACAAAGAGGAGTCCTACACTTCCTCCCGTACAAAGCCTCATAAGGTGCCATTTTAATACTCGCCTGATAACTATTGTTATAAGCAAACTCCACCAAAGGCAAATGCTTCTCCCAAGAGCCCTGAAACTCAATCACGCAGCACCTCAACATATCCTCCAAAATCTGGATAACACGCTCTGACTGACCATCCAACTGAGGATGATAAGATGTACTGAAATTCAACCTTGTACCCAAAGCTTGATGCAAACACTGCCAGAAACACGATGTGAACCTCGGATCCCTATCCGACACAATCGACTTAGGCACTCCATGCAGCCGCACAATCTCAGCAATGTACAGCTCCGCAAGCTTATCCAAGGAAAACGTAGTATGCACAGGCAAGAAATGCGCACACTTCGTCAGGCGATCCACAACCACCCAAACCGAATTCTTCTTCGAAGGTGACAAAGGTAAACTAGATACAAAATCCATGGTAACCCTTTCCCATTTCCATTCAGGAATTCTCAACGGTTGCAACAACCCTGAAGGAACCTGATGCTCAGCCTTAACCCGCTGACACACCAAACACTTGCTCACAAACTCTGCAACATCCTTTTTCAAACCCACCCAATAGTACTCATCACGAAGATCACGATACATCTTAGTACTACCAGGGTGCATAGCAAAAGGACTACTATGACCTTCAGACAGAATAGCACGCCTCAACTCAGCATCATCGGGCACTACTATTCGACTCCCAAAACACAACACACCATCATCATTAAAGCAGAAATCCGAAGGCCTACCCTCCGCAATATCTTGAACATGCGGTACCAAGGAATCATCCAGCAACTGCTTTTCCTTGATCAGCTGAACCAACGATGGTTTCACTTGCAACTCAGCTACAAGACCACCATCTCGCGAAATTCTCAAACTGGCAAACATAGCCCTCAGCTCAACAGCTACCTTCCTACTCAAGGCATCCGCAACAACATTAGCCTTTCCAGGATGGTACTCAATCGTCAGGTCATAATCCTTGAGCAACTCCAACCAACGCCGCTGCCTAAGATTCAACTCCTTCTGAGACATCAAATACCTCAAACTCTTGTGATCCGTGTACACAGTACACTTCTCACCATACAGATAATGTCTCCAGATCTTCAGAGCAAAAACCACCGCAGCCAACTCAATATCATGCGTAGGATAATTGCGCTCATGCACCTTCAACTGCCGCGATGCATAAGCCACAACCTTACCCTCTTGCATCAGCACACATCCCAAACCAACATAGGACGCATCACTGTAGACCACAAACTCTTTCCCTGATTCAGGCTGAACCAAGATAGGAGCTTGCGTCAAAGCCGCCTTAAGCTTCTCAAAAACCTGCTGTCTCGCCTCCGTCCACTCATACTTAACATCCTTTTGCAACAACTTCGTCAAAGGTGCAGCAATCTTAGAAAACCCATTCACAAACCTCCGGTAGTATCCCGCCAAACCAAGGAAACTACGAACCTCATGAACAGACTTAGGAACCTTCCAGTTCATCACCGCCTCAATCTTCTGAGGATCAACACGAATCCCCTCAGCAGAAACTACATGCCCAAGAAACACCACCTCCTTAAGCCAGAACTCACACTTGCTCAACTTGGCATAAAGCTGATTCTCCAACAAAGCTTGCAGCACAATCCTCAAATGCTCTTCATGCTCCTCCTCAGTACGCGAGTACACGAGGATATCATCAATGAACACCACAACGAACTTGTCCAGGTATTCATGAAACATACGATTCATCATGTCCATAAAAGCAGCAGGAGCATTTGTCAGACCAAACGGCATCACAAGGAACTCATAATGCCCATACCTTGTCCTGAAAGCTGTCTTAGGCACATCCACATCCTTTACCTTCAACTGGTAATACCCTGACCTCAAGTCAATCTTAGAGAACACAGCAGCTCCCCGAAATTGATCAAAGAGATCATCAATTCTCGGCAAAGGATACCGATTCTTGATAGTCAACATGTTCAGCTGACGGTAATCAATGCACATTCTCATAGTGCCATCCTTCTTCTTCACAAACAAGACCGGTGCACCCCAAGGTGACACACTTGGCCGAATGAAACCACGATCAAGAAACTCTTGCAACTGCGTCTTCAGCTCCTTAGGTGCCATTCTATAAGGGGTAATGGACACAGGAGTTGTATTCTCATACAGCTCAATTCCAAACTCCACCTCGCGATTAGGAGGTAAACCAGGCAACTCCTCAGGAAACACACCAGGAAACTCCTTCACAACCCTGATATCTTGCACCCGCAACTCCTTAGAGCTAGGATTCATCACAAAAGCTAGATAAGCTTCACAACCTTGCCTCAGCATCCTGCTCGCCTCCAAGGTAGACACCACATTGGCAAGAAATTTCACATTCTCACCAACCACAACAACCTCATAATCATCCGCAAGCTTCAGCGAAACTCGCTTATTTTCACAATCCACAACAACACGATGCTCAGCAAGCCAATCCATACCAAGGATCACATCAAAACCATAGAAAGGCAGCTCCATAAGATCAACATGAAAAACATGTTCTTGAACAACCAAAGGACACCTTCTATACAACTTTCGAGTCACAACAGTCTCACCAAAAGAACTAGTGACACGAACACCAACATCCAAAGACTCAACAGGCAAACCAAGCAATTCAGCATGCTCACACAAAATGTATGAATGCGTAGATCCAGAATCTATCAAGGAAAGTAATGACAAGGATTGCAAAGTAAAGGTACCTGCAATCACATCCGCGTCATTCCTCCCCTCCCGCTGAGCATACACCCTCGCTTGACCTCCACCTTCAGGCTGAATAGCCACAATATGGGCCACTCCACGACCACCTTCCTCTCTTCGCTGGAAATTACCACGGCCGCGCCCACGACCTCTCTACGGTGCAGGAACAACAGGAGCACGCACTTGGCCACCAGCCAACATAGGACACTCTCGCCTCAAATGATCCGCAGATCCACAATTCCAGCACCCGTTACCAGCTGCCGCAACAGGAGCTTGCACCTCCCTCACAGCACGAGGACAATCACGCTTCATATGACCACGTGATCCACAAATCCAACAAGCACTCGGATCAGCTCTAGCATTGCCTCCCTGAGCAGGTACACCACCACCTCTCTTGGCCGAGGACTGATACTTCTGGTCACGTCCCCTCTTGTTCCGTCCACCACCGGAACTATACTCAGCAGCTCGCTTTCCAGCACTTGCTCCAGCACCCCTAGCAGATAAACCCAAGTTCATCTCAATATCCTTTGCTCGACCCACCAACACATCAAAATCATCATACTCGGTGGCCAGCACATACATCTTCACATCCGTCACTAAACCATAACGGAATCTTTCGCACCTCGCCCGCTCATCAGGTACCAGCTCAGGTGCATACTGACTTAGTTTAACAAACTGAACTTCATACTCAGCCACAGTCATGCTCCCCTGGGTAAGAGACATGAACTCTCGCTTCTTTTCATCCAGGTACCTCACACCAAGATACCTCCTCTTGAACACATTCTGAAAGAATGTCCAAGTTACATCAGCTTCAGCCATCCCAACAATAGTGGTTGTCCACCACATATAAGCATCATCCTGTAGCAAAGATACTACACAACCCAGCTTTTGCACATCAGTGCAACTCATCTGACCCAAGATCCTCTTGGTACTCTCCATCCAGGATTCAGAACCTTCAGCAGACAAACCCCTGAACTCAGTCCCACCTAGACTGCGTAAGCGCTCCAAGGGTAGTCTCACTCCAGCATCTCCCTGATGCCCAGCTCCTTGAGCTCCAGCTACTGCCGCTCGAAAAGCACCAGCAATAGCTTGTACCAACATCGTCATGTCAGGCATAGCTTGCCCCTGACCAACCTCAGGTCCAGCAGCTCCAGCACCAGCTACAGCTTCAGCTCTTTCGCCCTCAGCATCACCACCACCAGGTGGAGGAGGAGGTAACACCGCACTTCCCGCATTCTCCTCATTCTTATGCTCATTCGGAGCCGTAGCTTGCACATTACTTCTCAACTCTCTACGTGGTGCCATACTCTAACCATGCAATCATAATGCAAATAAACAAAGTCAAGTCCAGCAAGGTAAGCAATCCAAGTACTCAAGCTCAATTTCACTTAAAATCAACATCATTTCATTAGCTTTGATTTGGCAATGGGTACCCCACAACATGCTTCATCACAACATACAACTCAATAGCACCAAAATCACAAACCACTCAACATGCTTTCAATCAACAAGCGTACATAGCATACATACTTCAATCATGCACACATTCATTCCCAATTACTCGAGAACTCAGCTCTGATACCACCAAATGTAACCTTCTTAACCCGGCCTAGACGGTTGACCCGAATAAAGAAAGTCACACGGGGAAAACCAAAGTCAACCCGAAAGTCAACCTTGATTAACGACCCTTTTTTTTCTTTTTAAACTTGTCTAAATGCACATTAACCTAGTTATGATCATACAAACAACATGCTCAAAGATCATAAACATCAGAGATCAAACAGGGACCCAATTGAACAATTTTCAACTTTGAGGACCAAATTGTAAATTCTATAAATTACATGGACTTAACCCAAATTAATGTTACCAACTTGTAATTAATCAGGTTTCATGCTTCTCTGTCAAATTTCAGCTCAAACGGACATCCCAAACTCATACAATTGCACAAACAAGTTTCAGGACCAAAATGCAAACATTTCAAAACATTTAACTGCCAATGTCAGCCCCCAACGGTCGGATGTTCCGAAACAGGGAGAGCCTGTTTCGAAACACGGGGCTGTTCCGCAACACGTACCGAAACGAGGGCTGGCAGAGGGCTTCCCGTTACGAAACGGTGTCTCCCGTTTCGGACGCCTGGGCTACTACAAGGCAGCTGTTCCGAAACGGTAGCCACTGTTCCGAAATGACCTGCACAGAATGCATAAAAATGCTTTCTTAAACATACAATTGACCAACCAATCATGCTCCAAATGCTACCAAACTTTACCAGCAAGATATTCAACATACAAGAGACATATTTGCATCAACCAATCAACATAAAATCATCATATATGAAAAGCCCCAAGTCTAAGCATGCTTCCTACACAAGCAAACCATTTAAGCACTAAACCTTCAAAACCAAGCACATAATGACCAATTACAAAATCCAGCATTATTAACAACATCAAGCAAACTTAGGGAGTACAAACATCTCCCAACACATCCATATTGGTCCCCCATTGCCAAATGCCAAAAGCTAAAGGTGTACAAGAAAACCTTCCCATACTTGAGCTTAACTTCCACTTGATTGCTTGCCTTCCTTGCTGTCCTCAATGCACTCTAATGCTCTGCATTATTGGTTTAAGAAAAGAGAGAGCGTAAGCAAAAGCTTAGTGAGGAATGCTCATCAAAACTGTTCAATAATGCATTTATAAAACACTTTATAAATCATACTTCAAACATCATTTATACATGCTTACAAGCATCCTTAAACAAGCAATACATGCTTCCAAGTCATTACATGTCATACTGGCCACAAGTGATAAATTCATTCTTTTTAAAACAAGATCAACATAAGACTCACACATGGACTTTTAAACACCATTGTGATCTTATAATTCACAAGGACCACACAAGGACTTTTAAACACCTTTGTGTCCTTTACAAGTTTCACCCCAAGGACTTTTAAACACCTTGGCCCCAAGGACTTTTAAACACCTTGGCCCATGGACTTTTAAACACCATGGCAAGGACCACACAAGGACTTTTAACCACCTTAGTGTCCTTAACAAGAACCATCCAAGGACTTTTAACCACCTTGATGTTCTTAAGTAACAAGGCTCACTCAAGGACTTTTAACCACCTTAGTGACCTTAACCTTTTTCAAAACATCACTTGCCAATATACATCATTATCATCAAATAATCCACTGTTTAAAAGCATTTAACCAAGCCATAATCATCATGCATTTTTAAGCATCAAACCACATTTAAACAATGTTCAAAAACAAGGAACTCTTACCTTGAGCTTCCTTCAACATATGGCTTACAAAATCAGCAATAACCATGCTAAATCATGCTTTCAAAACAGAATTTAAAACATGCAATAAACCACATTGCACAACAACCAAACCATGGCCACCACTAGAGAGTTTTTCCGAAAAACTTACACTTGAGCTTAGTAAAGTTGTTTAGACTTAGACTAAGCTCCCGAGACATTGATTTCAAAGCCGAAAACCCAATTTCACTCACCGATTCCGTTTCGCCTCTTGCCGAAACACAAATCAAGCTTCCGAATCACCACCACTTGGATCCAAAGATGACTCCCCTGTTTTAAACACATCAAAGCAGAGGATTAATGCATCATCATGCATTAATAGCTTCAATGAAAGCACCTAAACTCACTGCTCTCATCCACACTCCATTTTCGGCTACCAAACACAACCGAAAATGCATCCAAACAACTCCTCAACAAAGCCCAGCCACAAACCATCAAAACCAAACATCCTTTAACATCATTTAACATCTAAAAAGAACCTAATAACATCCTTATACCTCCAGCAACATCAGATCCACAAGATCACCTCAAAAACAACCAAGAATCACAAGATCACCTCAAATCACTGCTTTAACAGATCAAACGAAAATTCATCAAAAATCACCAAATCTTGCATTTTAAGCCAAGATCCATCACACAACTTAAAAGCCATTTATAAAACATCAATTAAGGATTGAGAACTTAGGAATTTCAGTAAAGAACTGAGATTTTAGAGGAGAAGGACGTTCTTACCTCCAAACTTGAGTTTCTCCTCTTTTAGAACCAAAAAGCTTGAAGAATCAACTAGCAAATGGTGAGGTTTTGTTGATTTGATGATTAGCAATCAAAAGAGAATTGGAAAGAGATGTTTAGGTGACAAAATCAGAAGAAAAAATCTGGAGAGAAAGTGTTTGGGTTGAGAGAAAATGAGAGAAAAGGAAAATGAGATTTTAGGAAAATTAGTTAGAAATAACTTCCCTCCACTTTCTTTATGTTTAAAAATCAGAATTAAAACATTAAATATCTTAGAAAAATCTGGAGAAACTCCCTTTGGGTAAATAGCTCCTTAAAGATTCAAAGTTTCAATCCTTTCTAAAACAGTCACGCAACTTTCAAAAATTACATTTTGGTCACTAGCCAAAATGTCACCCTTCCAAACCTCATTTTGTAAAATTGATTTCACAGTTCACTTATATATATTAAAAGAGGATTTTAGAACATTTTTCCATATTTTTAATGCAACCCAAACTAGGCTTTCCTAATTTCACCTTTTATATATTCGAACAGCACTTTGACCGAACCGGTCAACGCCCAAACTTCCAAGCCCAAAACCGGGGCGTTACAAAATTAATCAAAATGATCGTATTGACTAAAAAGGGCTGAAGTATCCTCGGACACCGAGGTTTACAAATTAACTGGAAGGATGAATAAAACCTTGAGTTTTGAAATGAATGAAGTGGTTGGAAGTACCGAAATTTGTGAATGACCAAAATACCCCCTTTGACTGAAATAAGTAAATTGCCCTTGATAAATTCTGGAAATGCCAATAAAGTTGGAAATGACTGAAATGCCCTTAAGGGTAGAAGCATGACATACGTATGTCAATCACTCCTGATATTAATGTAAGGATGGAAGTTTCTCCGCACAGAATATAAGTTTGACTACTCCGTGGAAAATCTTGCGGTGAAATATGAAAGCAACCGTTCAGATATACGATACAGTTGGGTGCATCAGAAGCGTTGGATTGTACTGCAAGGTGGGAATATGTAGTTTGAATGGTTTTGGAGGCTCGATAAACTTCTGGGAATCTTAAATATTGCAAATCGTCATTTCATCATTATTGGGCTAAATTACAAATCACCCCTGATAGTTAAATGACCAAAATGCCCTTGTTGTCCCAAGTAATCAAAATAGCCCCGAATGTATCTGATATCATGAAAGATCTCGACATAGAAATCCCTAAATGCCTAGTTGGAAACTTGACGAGCAAATAGAATTTCTGAGCCACTGTTTACGCCATGGTTGTATAAATTTCCAAAATGTCGTGTATGATCAAATGACCATAATGCCCCTGGTAGGCTTAAATGGCTAAATCACTCATAATATGCCTAAACTCTCAAGATCTTGATGTATCATCTCCTGACTATCTGGTTTGAATCGTTAGTACAAAACCCTCTTTTAATAGGGGCCTTGTTTCAAAGATCCGTTCAATTGTCAAAAGTTAATATGTTCTCTTCCTTAAATGTCAAGTATCTCCAAGGAAATAAACTATTCCACCTAGTGTTTTCCATGTGTGCTACACGACTGTTTTTGCATACTGATTTACATGTTATAATACCGATTATGTGCACATGATAGAATACTTGAACTCACATGAACATGACATGTTTTATAATTTAACATGATCGTACTGTATTTTTGATATATGCATATGCACCTAATATGATCAACATGCTATATGGATAATAATTACTAAAAATACAACTATTGATTAACCGAACCGTTAAGTAAATTGTTACTGGGGGTACTTGGGATAGAATATGAAGTGTCCGTAGGTTCATCCCTGATCCAGCTGGTAATTCCTTTACCGTTACAGGTTCCTATGCTTCGGCTAGGGTAATACCTACCATACCGTACCGTACCGTTCCTAAGGTAATCCCTTAGGATGGCACCTATGCCCAATGGGCACTGGTTAACGCCTTTGACGCAGTTTTGGGGAACTGCCTCTTGGAGTATGGTTGGAGGGTAAATAAAAGATTAAACCGAACCGTATTATTACTTGAACTTATGTTTTTGAACTAGAAATGCATATTATATTGTTGTTGCACATGTTTTACTTACACTGTTGGAACACACTAGGAACCGAACTCTCTAATTCCACCTCCGTACATTAATAGCCTATAATTCCTGTCTAATTCTCAATGATTAAATAAAGAACAAATACCGTTATTATCAAGTATAACGTTACCCTGAAATATCGAAAAAGAAATGAAGATCGTTACTGCGTGGAACATCATGAAAATGTTATGCCTACCACATATCTGCATGAGCTTATAGCATCTTTTGGTAGTTTTGTATTACTGAGCTTTTTCAAGCTCACGATGTTTTTACCATCACAGGTTAAAGGAATATATCATGGTATAACGTTTGATAGCAGTGTTCGGAGTTCTCTCGGCGTTGCTTATGGAGTACGGTACTGTATAGTTAGTGGGCATGTATGTCATGTACTGTTTTATGACAGTGTCTGTAAAATATTTTATGAAGTTTTTATTATGTGTTTAAATGACATACCGAAATGATATTTTTAAACAGAAGTTGGTTTTACAGTTTAATAAGTGTTTTGAAGAAATAAAAATGTTTTTATGTGTATTGTTACTGTGGGTCGCTCTTGTGACCCTAATGTGATTTCTTAGGATCCGTTGTAACGCATAGGCGGGTCTAGGGGTTACAGTATCGATACGGATAGCTGCAAAACATCATTTATGAAGGGAAATAAAGTCCTCAACGGCTCCAAATCATTCCCAACGGCTAGTAACGGCCACAAACTCAATTGGGAGTATAAAAGGGACCTCCAAGCATCAAGAACAAAAAAAATGCTTCAATTGTTACAACATTATGATGTCAAAATTTGTCTAGAGCTTTAATTGTACATTTCTTGCTTAGACAACACTTGTGAGCTTATATTGTTAAATTTGCTCAAGTGTTTAGTTTTTGGGTGAGTGCTTAGAATTGCAAACAAACACCTATTAGAGGGATTTCTAGTTTGCTAAGTCTTTCTTTGTAAAGAGAGTGTTCCTTCAAGCTTTGGGTAGAAAGCTTTGAGGGTTGTAACGGTTTCCTCCTAATCCTAGAAAATGGGACGAAATTTTAGTGAATTTGTTGGAAATCCTTAGTGGGGAGCTAAGGTAGTGGATGTAGACCTTGGTTAGAAGGTTGAACCACTATAAATCCTTGTGTTAAATTGCCTAAGTTTCACCTCCCACTAAAACACCCCATTATCCAACTTCTCCACACTCAGCGAGCAAGAACGGTTGATCGAATCGAGCCCCTAAAATCTCAACACTAAGCACAAATGCTTAGTGAGACATGCTCTAAAGAAACAACACAATAATGCACTTTATAAAAACACTTTTCATAAAGCCTTTAACACATAAACATCAATCCATGCAACATTGCATTCACAACAAGCATCTCATACTTCAATATCATTAACATGTCATATTGTCTTCCAAGTGATAAACCATAACCTTTTACAACATAAAACACAATCGGATACGCAGATTACAAGCGTTTTCCCATACGCTTCATACACACTACCGAACACACAAGGTGGAGTTTACCGGTACAATCACAACCCCTCAACACCCGTGATGGAGTTTAACGGTACAATCACAACCCCTCCACATCACTCATCGATAGTTGCATAACATCACTAACGAGAACACGGGACACACAACACAAGGTCCACACATGGACTTTTAACCACCATTGTGATCTTAACCATCTCGTTAGTGTACTTGGATGGAGTTTACGGTACATTTACAACCCCTCAACATCCAAGGTGACTTTATTCACGGTGCACCCAATCCTATAGCCGGCTAACTATATCCGATTCAAGTACTTTAAAACCAACACATCACTTGCCAATATACATCAATTATCATCAATAATCCAATGTTTTAAAGCATCAAAACAAAGCCATTTAACATCATGCATCACTATGCATCAATCCACATTTTTAACAAATCAAACCAAGGATCTCTTACCTTGAGCATCCTCCAACAAATGGCTTACATAACCAGCATTATCAATGCTAAACATGCTTTCAAAAATAGAATTTAAACATGCAATTATCAACAAATGCATCGAACCAATCCATGGCTCCTCCAAGAGAGTTTTTCCGAAAACTTACTCTTGAGCTTAGTTAAGTTGATTAGACTTAAACTAAGCTCCCAAACCTTCAAATATTCGATACAAAGCTGGAAATCCAACTCCACTCACCAATTCCGTTTCGCAAGCTTGCCGAAACGTCGTTCAAGCCTCCGGATTAACACCACAAGGATCTGAAGATGTCTCCCATGTTTTAAACATATCAAAGTAGAGGATTAATGCATCATCATGCATTAAAATCTTCAGCCATTACACCTAAATTCGCTGCTCTCACGAAATCTAACATTTCAGCTAGCAAACACAACCGAAATCACCTCCAAACTCTTCCACAACATTACCAACCAAGATCCATCACTTCTAAACATTCTTAGACATCAATTAACATCCAAAAAGAACTTAAACTCGTCCTTATACCTCCAGCTATAACAAAACACCAAGATCACCCAAAAAACCACCATTTTCACAAGCAAAAACTTAGGAAAATCAACCTATTCGGGATTGCATTGATTAAACCTCAATTACACATCATTAAACATCCAAAATACATTAAAAGTCATCTCAAAACAGAGCCCAAACAATCACCGCGAATTTCTTTAAGATTTAATCCAAATCTTGAGTTTTAAGCCAAAATCAAGATCACAACATTAAAACCTTTAATAAAACTTAATTTAAGGATTGAGAACTTGGAAATTTCAGTAAAGAACTGAGTATTTAGAGGAGAAGGACATCCTTACCTCTAAATGTAGATTTCTCCTTGATTAGAGCCAAAATCCTTGAAAATTCAATAAGCAAATGAAGAGGATTTGATGTAGAAAGGATTAGGAATCATTTGATGATTGAAACCTCATCATTTAGTGTGAAAATCAAAAGAAAAGTTGCTGTAGAAATGTGTTTGGCTGAGGGAATTTTGAGAGAAAATGAGATGAGAAAGTTTTCAAGAAAGTTAGTTATGAAATCTCAAAATTGGTTTTTTTCCCATCTTCCTTTAATTAATTAAACATTAAATGAATCATTAAAAACTAAGAAAAATCTGAAGAAATCAATCTTGGGTAAATTAGCTCCTTAAAGATTCAAAGTTTCAATCCTTACAAAACAGTCACCACTGAACTTTTCAAAAATTACATTTTAGTCACTAATTCAAAATGTCACACCTCCAAACCTTATTTTGTAAAATTGATTTCACCACTCTCTTATATATATTAAAAGAGGATTTTTAGATATTTTTCCATATTTTTAATGCAACCCGAACTAGGCTTTCCCTAAAACCACCTTTTATATTCGAACCGAAAATCAGACCGGTCCGGTTCAGACCCTAAACTTCCAAGCCCAAAATTGGGGTGTTACAGCCTTATTTGATGAATTTAGTTGATTTTATACATATGATACTACTCAAGTGCGTTTTCTACCTGTGTGTAGGTACCCGCCAAGGTAGATGCCGCCGAGGCAGCAAAAAAGGCAGACGAAGAGAAAGCTGAGAGCTGAAGGATGAAGTTGTTGGAGCATCATGAGTGCTGATAAAGGAGGAAAGAACCAGAATGCAGAGCTATTCGAACCCCTGTACACCAGTCCATATCCTCACCGAGGCAGTCAACTACTTGCCGCCGAGGCAGCACTCAAAGAAGAATGAAAAAAAATACAAAGTGGTATGTGATAGAAAGAGCTCATCAAGCCCGATTTCTAGAGACCAATTTCATGTGCATTGGAGCCCAGCAAACAAAGAAAAGCCATGTCAAAGTCAAGTTGAAGAAAAGTCAAACAAGAATTTAGGATTATTTAATGATCTTTTAATGAGTTGTAATCATACTCTAACTAGTATTCCTACCCTAAACCGACTTAGACCTAGGCTCCTCTCCTATATATATGTAATCGACTTGAAGAAGAGAACACAATGGAGATTTGAGAGAAATTCTTTCTTGTCGAAACTCTAGTGCCGTCCAAACCCACCATGTTCTAAACCTTCCCTAGGGCTAAGGGTTGGTTGTGTAGTAGTTGTGAGAGTCTTGTTGTATTCGTTTAGGATCTCAGTTTTGCAATAAAATTCAAGATTTGTTTACTCTTGGTTCTTCATTGTCGCAATCTTTATCTGGAGAGATGATGTAACACCTCAGTTTTCCCCAATTTTGAAAATTCTAAATTTTAAAATCCCTAATTCGATAACCCTAGCTTTTGGGAATTTAAATTCGAAAACCTAATTGTGAATTTGGGAATTAGTTAATCTTAATAGGTTTTAGTGATCTAATTGAAGTAAATTGGAAATCAATGGTTATTTTGAAAGATGAGTATAACTTGAGACCCTTGTTTCGTGATTAACCCACTCGTTAGGGTAAAAGTTAAGATCCCAAAAAAGACTATTCAACTTCTAGTTTGAAACATTTTCAGTCGTCTCTCTCTCACAGTCTCAATATCTCCCTCTCCTTTCAACCTCTCGGTTTGACGAAGCTCTAGCCAAGCCTGTTTTGTTGTTCGTTCGTCGATCGGAGACCACTGGTGTGCTCGGGTTTCTTTCGCGATCAAACCCACCCAACGGTTTACCCTCGTCGATTTTCGTTTCCCTTAAACAATGTTAAATCGTTCGGTTTCCCTGCTCTGTCCGCCTCCATCGTCTCTCGCTCTGCAACTATTTCGTTCTTTCGGCTGCTCCCTCCGCCTTTTTCTCCCACCGACAGATTCATTTGGTGTCTTGAGTTGACCCCGACCCTTGGCTTTCCTCTTTGGTCGTCGTTGCGAGAGAACCGTGAAGAGTCGTTCGAATCTCCCCTTGTGCCGTCGTGATCCGCCGCTTCTCCTCCGAGCATTGTCCATTGTTTGCACTAAGTCAAAGGGAAACGACTCGTTTTCCTTGCTCCTTTCGTCCCTCACGCTGTCGTTCACCGTTTTGTTCTGATCGTGTGTGGCAGACTGCCACCGTCCTAATCGTTCTCTGGCGCCATTGTGCACTATGACAAGCCGCCGCCGGTGAAGGTATCGACACTGAGGCTGACGAGTTATCTCATCCTATTCAGACCGACCGTACACATTCTTCGAGATCATCGTGAGTATACCTTCAGATTAGTCTTATGTTTTATAGTTGGTTTCTTAGTGATAGAAATATTTATTAATGTAGAGTTATCATCGTAGGTTCTATCTTGGCTAGATCTGAGTGTGAGGTCACCCTTCTCGACATTAGAGCTTTTGTTGCTTAAAGGTGTGTCTCTTCTTGTGCTATAAATATATGTTTCTCTTTGGTGCTTTAAATAAACGTCTTTATACATTTTGTGTGAATTATTCTATTGTGATTGATGAAAAGTTTCAGATATCATGCATAGCATATCGATTGGGTTTTAACTAAAAATCAGATTTATCAATTACGAGATATCAGATTTCCAACATACGAAACTTTGGATTTACAAATTTATGCAACTTGAATTTTTAACAATTCATGTTTCTGATGAAATTTGAATTTTAAAATTAGCCTCATATCATTGAGTGTACATGGATTGAGATTTGTTTGGGGAAGTTCAGTGGTTTCATCATTGGGTTGAATTCCTCTTTGAATAAGTGGTTCCACCCTTCGGGCTGAGTTCCACTTTGGATGGTGACGATGGAGAGAGTAGATTTAGGGGAACTTTACACTTCTGGCTGTGTATAAGAGATTAGGTATGGAGTTTTCATGAGCATTGAACAAATCATTGTGATTCAGATTTAACGTGTTTCAAAATTATTTATCAGAAAAATAAAATAATATTTTATTTATGATTGCTTGCACTTTAGAAACACACTAAGCTCTTTAGCTTACACCCCATAGTTTCTCTTTTAGATATGCTCAGACTCTTATTAGGTGACTCGGTACCTGGAGCATCTCAAATTTTACTCGGATATTTTTACAAATCAATACGAACACTATTTTGATTATTTCAGACTATGGTTTAGCATTTTTTGAGATTTTATGAAATTCAAATATTGAGATTGTTTATAATTTGGGTTTTATTTGATGCATGTATTATAAGGTTATTTTTGGTTATTTAATCGAGTTATCGGATTAATATGATATGACTATGTTTTATGATAAATGAAATGTTTTTATGTTTATCTACTTTTGATATATTGCATTTTTAAAATATCTTAACCTAAGATTTATAACTTGAGGGGAAAGTTTTCAAATCTAACTTCCTAGATTCGACCCATTTCTTATGGGCTTGATTTAGGGGTTACATTTAGTGGTATCATAGCCTGGTTCAACCCTCAGACTGTGAGACTCACAAAAGTTGTTTTCAAAATGTTTTAAACTTTTGCATGCATCATAAATATATTGGGATAAATGGGGATTTTCTGAAAAATATACTGAGGCGAGCGCCTACCGAGGCATAGTCGTAGGCGGCTGTTGAAAGTTGTTAAGTTGATCTGCAAAGTTGTGCCAAGACAGTACATCAATTATTCACACTACGAAACATTTAATACCGACCCATTCTCCCACTCTAATATCTCAATTTATTTTACTTGTTTTAGTTTTAGCTTCAATCAAACCAACTCTTAATATCTGTGTTTTTACTTTGCTTGTGGAGAAAAGTGAACTCCGAAAAGCTGTCACAATCCCTGTGGAGACGATATATTAAATACTACAACTTGGCACCGTGTACACTTGCACGCTAATTGTGCATTACTTTTGCACGCAACAAGTTTTTGGCGCCTTAACCGAGGATTGGCGTACAACTTTTTGTTTTTATTTTTCTGCACTGTTTATTTTTTTTCGTTTAATCCCCCTGGTTTTCTTTGGTTTATGACCAGAGTCAACCAGAAATCACCCTTGCGTGAATACGATTCAAAGCCTGAACGTATTGCACACAAATTAAGACAAGTAAACAAGGAACCCATGGCTAATCCAGAAAACATCCAGAACCTATCGCAACCACCCCAGGCGACAATGCCGCATCGGGCAATGACATGCAACTTCCTGCCGCATAGCGGTTAGTTTGAGACTACATTAAGGAAGATCTTAGAAGACTGAACTCTAGCGTGATCGATCCTGAAATAGAAGTGGATCACTTCGAGCTCAAACTCGTCATGTTCAATATGCTAAATACGCTTGGACAATTTGGAGGTTCCGCCGCTGAAGATTCTCGCCACCACATGAAGTCTTTCTTGGACATCTGCAAGTCCTTCAAAATCCATGTAGTTCATCCGGACGTGTTGCGTCTCAGATTATTTCCCTATTAATCGAGGGATAGAGAAAAGACTTGGTTTAATAGTCTACCATCGGAGTCCATTGAATCTTGCACAAAATTATGCAGAGATTTCTTAGCTCAATTTAATCCTATCAATTTTACTAATAAACTGCAAACTGACATCACTACGTTTCGACAGGCAGATGATGAACCAATGTACGAGGCATGGGAGAGATACTGCGAATTTCTGAATAAATGCCCCTCCCACGGATTTCTAGAATGGACACTAGTATCTATATTTTACAACGGTTTGAACACACCAACAAGGATGATGCTGGATTCCTCTGCCAATGGTATATTGCTCGACAAAAAGCCCGTAGAAGCAATTCAAATTCTGAACAGGATGGCCAAAAACAACTATCAGTTTCCTAATGCCCGTCGAGGCGGTATAAGAAGGCAAGCCACAACAAACGAGCTTGGAACATCAGATGCACTCGTAGCGCAAGTCGCACGATTGACGAAGATGGTAGAAGTGATTCAAGGGCAGAACAATACATAATAAGTCAAAGAAATTGAAACCTTTTGCGACCAATGTGGGGGAGACCATGACTCATTTGAGTGCCAACAAGGGACACATACTAGCTTCTTTGTAGGAAACTTCAACAGAATCAACAACCTTAAATCGAACACCTACAACCCTGGTTAGAAGAGGCACCCTAACGTTTTGTAGAGTAACCCCAACAATGCTCTAAACCCAGCTACTTAGACAAATCAATCGCAAGGATTTCAGAAAATGATATCGCGACAGCAGCCGCCGCAACAGGCAGCACCCATTGCCTTAGAACAAACTCTTAGTGCCTTCATGACTCAAACAGATACCTATATGTCCAACATGGATTTATTTGTTAGTAAGACCGATGCTTTCATGGACAAGACTGAGACGAGAATGAAAAATCACGAAGCTACTCTTAAGTCACTAGAAACCTAGATAGGACAGTTTACCTGTCTACTGAATACTGGAAATAGTGGAGTATTGCTCAGCCACACTAAAGTCGCGAGGGGATCCACCCATGAACAGTGCAAGGTAATCATAACCAAGAGTGGAAATCAACTTAAAGAACCATGCACTGACGAATCGAAGAAGACAGATCCAGCCACTGCGACAGACCTTAATGCCACTGCCTCGGCATAATTAGAACCAACTCTTCCCACACCCAATTCTGTCGATAACCTAGACAAGGCTAAAGAGAAGACAGAAAAGCTGAAGCATATCACACTCCCTCAAATTAGATCCCCATGAAATGAGGGTATTGAAAATATTCGACCGCCTCTCCCATTCCCTCTGCGGTTGAAGCAGCAGAAGCAAGAGTACCAGTTTAAGAAATTCTTGGACATTCTCAAACAGGTACACATCAACATACCCTTTGTCAAGGCCATAGAGAAAATGTGAAATTATGCAAAGTTCCTCAAGGACATGGTGTCAAAGCAAGCAAGGATAGGAGAGTTCGAAACAATGTCCATGATAGAAGGATGCATGGCGATGTATCAGAACCGAGCACTACTTAATCTAAGAGACCCGGATAGCTTCCTTATTCCATGCGCGATTGGAAACCACTACAAATGGAAAACCTTGTGTGATCTTGGGGCAAGTATAAACTTAATGCCTAAAACGGTGTTTGAGAAGTCGAGAGTTGGGAAGGCTCAAGCCATCACAGTCCTGCTCAGTTAGCCGACCGCTCATACGTGCATCCGAAAGGAAAGATTGAAGACATCTTGGTAAGTAGATAAATTTATTTTTCTAGTTGACTTCCTCATTTTAAATTATGAAGCAGATGAGAATGCACCAATCACACTGGGAAGACCATTCCTGGCCATGGGTAGAACGCTAATTGATGTGGAGAAGGGAGAACTGACCATGAGGGTAAACGACCAACACATAAAACTCAATGTACTTCAGACCCTCAAGAAAGCAGAAAGAGAAGAAGACTGCCAACTAATCTAGACAAAACGGAATTACTTTTTACATTGGATGCCCCTTTTCTCAACAGTCACTGCCCGGGCAGAAATCCTGAACACTATCGAGGCAGTTACTTAGACGACTACCTCGACATTTATCTCGGCAGCTTGCCTGACGACTTCTTTGACGACACTGAAGAGGTAAACTAGACCAGTACTTGTCCAGGTAAGTACTTTGAACCCCCTTAAACATACAACGAAAGAAAGTACTGTCGAAAAGCCATCTATTGAACAACCTCCTAAACTAGAAATGAAACCCCTGCCCGAACAACTAAAATATGTTTTCCTTGGAGAAAATGATACTCTGCTCGTAATCATCTCTTCCAAGTTAACACAGGAACATGAACAATGGCTAGTTACAATGCTTGGGCGGCATAAGCAAGCCATTGGATGGAAAATAGCTAACCTGAAGGGAATCAGTCCTGTAATCTGCATGTATAAGATCCTCCAAAAAGATGATCATAAGCCGACAATTGATGCCCAAAGGCAGCTGAATGAGGCAATGAAGGATGTCATGGGAAAAGAAATAATAAAGTAGCTCGATGCAAGAATTATTTACGCCATATCCGACAGCAAATGGGTGAGCCACGTCCAATGCGTGCCCAAGAAAGAATGGATGAAAATCTTTACAAATGAAGACAACGAATTAATCCCAACCAAGACTGTGACCGGTTGGAGGGTTTGTATGGACTATCGAAAGCTAAACAAAGCTACTCAAAAGGACCACTTCCCCTTACATTTATTATATCAAATGTTGGATAGGTTGGCTGGGAAACATTACTATTGTTTTCTTGATGGTTACTCATGATACAACCATATTGCTATAGACTAGAGGACCAAGAAAAAACTACATTTACATGCCCATATGGAACATACGCCTTTAGAAGAATGTCGTTCGGACTCAAAAACGCACTAGCAACTTTCCAATGATGTTTGATGGCCATTTTCTCAGTCATGGTGGACGATTTCCTAGAAATCTTCATGGATGATTTTTCAGTCTTTGGGGATAGTTTCGACAGATGCCTTGACAACTTGGAAAAAGTACTCGAAAGAATCCAATCTGGTCTTAAACTGGGAAAAATGACATTTCATGGTAGACGAGGGCATTATCCCGGGCTATAAAATTTCTCGCCGCGACATCGAAGTTGACAGAGAAAAAATTGATGTTATCGAAAAACTGCCGCCGCCCACCAACATTAAAGGGATCAAGAGTTTTCTGGGACACGCTAGTTTTTATCAACATTTTATTGAAATTTTTTCAAAAATCACTAAACCATTGTGTTCTTTATTTGAGTAGGATAAGCCTTTCAGCTTCGATGATCAATACACTGAGGCATTTGAGACATTAAAGTAGAAACTAGTAGCAGCCCCCATTGCAGTACTCCAGGGCTGGACTATACCCTTCAAAATAATGTGTGATAACAGTGAAATCGTTGTTGGGGGTAGTGCTCGGGCAGAGGAAAAATAAAGTCATTCATGTCATATACTACACCAGCAAAACACTTAACGAAACCCAAGTGAACTACACTACCACCGAAAAGGAACTGTTGGCAGTATTCTTTGCTTTCGACAAATTCCGAGCATATCTTCTTGGGGCAAAAGTGATAGTACACACATATCACTCAACCATCAAATACTTGTTCTCAAAGAAAGATGCGAAACCAAGGTTGATACAATGTATCCTACTCCTGCAAGAATTCGACGTAGAAATTAAAGATAGGAAGGGGATAGAAAACCAAGTGGCTGCTCACTTGTCACGAATAGAGAGGAGACCTACAAATGCAACAAAAATCCAGGAGAACTTTCTAGATGAAAAAATCTTAGCCGTCGCAGCAGCATGCCACACAGTTGCCGAGGAAGCGTACGCCATAGCCGCGGCGGAAGACTCTCTGGCAGCCAAGATAGACTCCACCCACTCCGGTATGCTGACATCGTAAATTTTCTCGGTAGTGGCATTTTTCCTCCTAACACGAATTACCAAGGGAAAAAGAGGTTCCAAAATGCTGCAAAACATTATTATTGAGATGAACATCTCCTTTTTAAACAATGTGTAGACTAGGTAATTCGGAGATGTGTACCAGAGAAAGAACAACATGAAATTCTCCAACATTTCCACAACTCACAATATGTAGGACATTTTGGAGGAACCAGAACCGCCACCAAGGTTCTCCAATCGGGATTCTACTGGCCAACATTATACTAGGATGCCTAGGCATACTACAAGCAGTGCGATAGATGCGAACGAATAGGCAATATCTCAAAGAGAAACGAGATGCCATTACAGAATATCCTGGAAGTCGAACTATTTGATATGTGGGGAATTGATTTTATGGGCCCGTTCCCATCATCATATGGGAACTTATACATAATACCGACAATAGATTACATGTCCAAGTGGGTGGAGGCCATAGTTACACCAAAGGATGACTCCAAGACCGTGTTGAACTTTCTTCATAAACACATATGTGCAAGATTTGGAGTTCCCAGAGCCATAATAAGTGACGAAGGCAAGCACCTCGATAACAAACTGATTGCCAAGGCATTGGATAAATATGGTGTCACACATAAGCTAGCCATGACATACCATCCTCCAAAAAAAACGGGCAGGTCAAAATCTCAAATTGGGAACTGAAAAGCATTCTTGAAAAGGTGGTTAACCCATCCAAGAAGGATTGGTCCCTCTGGATCCAGGATGCATTATGGGCATACCGAGCTACTTTCAAAGCCCCATTGGACATGTCACCCTATAGACCAGTATATGGTAAAAGTTGCCATTTTCCTATCGAGATTGAACATAAGGCATATTGGGCCATCAAGACGGTAGACTTAGACTAGGAAAAATCCGGATAGAAAAGACTCATGGACCTCAATGAAATTGAAGAATTTAGAGCTGCAACGTACGACAACTCTAGGATATATAAGGAGAAAACCAAGAAGTGGCACGACAGAAAGTTGCTGCCGCGACAGTTCATGCTCGAGCATCATGTTTTACTATTCAATTCTCGATTAAAGTTGTTCCTAGGAAAGTTAAAATCAAGATGGTCTAGACCCTTCGAGGTGGCCAAAGCATTCCCACATGGTGTAGTAAACTATAAAATCCAACAAGGATGGCCATGAATTCACAGTGAATGGGCAGTGACTAAAACACTATACAGGAACCCACATCACCAGAGACCAGGAAGTGGTTATGTTAGGAGACGCATGCCAAAGCACTCCTAACAAAGCCTAATTTTTTTATTTCATTTTATACTTTAGGAATTATGTTTATTTTTTAGGATGCATTTTTCTATTTTATCTTTGATTTATTTTTTTTTATTTTTTTAGTTTGTTTCAGGAAGCTCTCTCAACTCTACCTTCCCGCCAACAACCGCCGAGGGCGGCCAAGCACTTCCAGATGGCAGCACGGAAGAGGGTGATCATTGGCAACAACGACAACTCCTCTGAATCCTAACCAATTTAAGCTTCTCTCCCCTTTTTCTCTTTTGTTACTCTTATCTAATCTATGCATTAATTTTGTGTATGTAGGCATGCATTGAGGACAATGCTCCTCTCGAGTTTGGGGGGGGGGATTAGTCCTCTAATTGTCTTTTCTTTTTCTTTCTTTTGTTTTTTTGTTTTTTTTTTGTTTTTTTTCTAGTTTTCTTTATGTTTTTTTTTTGTTTTAATTAGGTTCTAATTGTAACATGTCTTTATTTAAAGCCTAGTGAACTCTTAGTTTGAGAAAAATTCTTGAGTATTCTTTACTCACCGCGATAGATGGCCTGCCTAGGCGGTAATCTTAGCATGACTTTAGGTTAACTTAGAATCCTACTATGGTCTGAACTAAAAAAACACTCTTTGAGACTAGTTTGATTTTAGGACTTCTAGTAAACTTAGGTGTTTCAGCTAGTAAACTTGGGTAGAACTTGAAGTTTGGAAAAAAAAAGTTCATACGTCTTAGAGGTGCCCGAAACTGGCTCTAGGATAAGCTAGAGGTGCCCGAAACTGGCTCTAGAGAAAAAATATTGCAATCATTAGAAAAGCCTATTACCGGCGACTAGTGGTTAAATTGGAAAAGAAACTAGAGGGAACCCCAAGGGAATTAAGGTGTTTATCGAAGGTTTACTTAGAAGCCGAAGAATCATGCTTATCACAAGGAACACACACACTCACGAGATACAGAGTTCAGTTTTGGGTAAATCTTTTTTCATTCAAAGGGTTGCTAATTAGGCATAAATCTACACGGTATGTAAAGGTTGCTCAAGATGCTTTCTCGACTTAGTTTGCACATGATTTTAAGTTTTGGCATGTTATTATTAGATTTCATTGCTTGAGGGCAAGTAATAGTTCGAGTTTGGGGGTGTGTTAAGTGCGCAAAAGTCATATATTTATACCCTAGTTTAGCTCAGTTATTGTTGTTCTTAAGTATATTTTAGGTTGCATTTAGTAGGTAGCATACACAAAATATCATAGATTAGACAATCTGCCTTATTTGATGAATTTAGTTGATTTTATACATATGATACTTCTTAAATGTGTTTTCTCACTATGCGCAGGTACCCGCCCAGACAGCAAAAAGGGCAGATGAAGAGAAAGCTGGGAGCTGAAGGATGAAACTATTGGAACATTAGGAGAGCTTATCGAGGAGAAATGAACCAGAGTGCAGAGCTGTGCCAACCCCTGCACACCAGTCCATATCCCCACCGAGACAGTCAACTACTTGCCACCGAGGTAGCACTTCAAGGAAGAATGGAAAAATGCAAAGTGGTATGCGATAGAAAACGCTTACCAAGCCCGATTTTTAGAGACCACTTGCACGTGCATTGGAGCCCAACAAACAAAGAAAAGCCATGTCAAAGTCAAGTTGAAGAAAAGTCAAACGAGAATCTAGGAGTATTTAATGATCTTTTAATGAGTTCAATATCGGGAGAGTTGAACTCACGAAACGATTAAACACGATTTTATTCAACCATAGGGTAAAGCTGCTTTTTTGTAGGGATAATTTAAGAAGTTCAACGGCTAAAAGAGGACCCATAATCGCTTCGTGTTCGCCCTTAGATTCACTCCGAGAGGTATCATCCAAGACGTGTTCGCCAATAGTACTTCAAGCTTCGGGAGAAGAGGGAGTCATAGATGGGAGCCTTGCTGAACCTTGACTCATCGCTTAACAACCCAGATAGTCACTGGCTCTCTAATGAGGTAGGCGCCTGCCGAGGCATAATCGTGGGCGGCTGTTGAAAGTTGTTAAGTTGATATGCAAAATTGTGCCGAGACAGTACATCAATTCTCTACACTACGAAACATCCAATATCGGCCCATTATCTAACTCTGATATCTCAATTTATTTCACTTGTTTTAATTTTAGCTTCAATCAAACCAACTCCTAATATCTGTGTTTTTACTTTACTTGTGCAGAAAAGTGAACTCCGAAAAGCTATCACAATCTCTGTGGAGACAATATCTTAAATACTATAACTTGGCACCATGTACACTTGCACGCTAATTGCACATCACTTTTGCACGCAACACTAATATAAGAATTATTTCATAGGTACCGATATAGTTGGACTTAGTACTTCAGATCATGGGAAGCACATCATTCAATAGGTTGAGTTTTACTTTGGTTAAGGTGTGTTTCTTTCTTTGCTATAAATAAATGATTTTTCTATGTGTTTCTTATTGTGCTACATACTTGTGTGAAATGGGATTTTTTTACATCTTGCGTGATTTATTCTGTGTTGTGATTTGTGAAAGATTTCGAATATCATGCATGTCATATCAGACTGTGTTTTAAATTAAAAATTAGATTTACCAAATTGTGAAACATCAAATTTATAAAATTGAGCAAATTGAATTTTAATAATTAGAGTTTCAAATGAGAATTAGATTTTTAATCATCATCATATCATTGTGTGTACATGGATGGGATTGTTCGGGGAAGTTCAGAGGTTTCACCCTTCGGGCCGAATTCTGCTTCGAATTAGTGGTTCCACCCTTCGGGTTGAGTTCCACTTCGGATGGTGACGATGGAGTGAGTAGGTTCTGAGGAACCTTACTATTTGGACGGTGTATCGAAGATTAGGTATTGAGTTTTCATATGTATCAGAGATTAGGTATTGACTTCAAAAGGATTTATCAAAAAACAAAAATACTATTTTGTTTTGTGGTTGTTTGCACTTTAGAGACACACTAAACTCTTTAGCTTACACCCCCTTAGTTTCTCTTTCAGAGACTCAAACCCTTTAGGCGATTCAGTACTTGGAGCACCTTGCTATTATTCAGATAGCATTTATCATTCAGTGTGACCTCTTTTTTTTCTTTTTCTTTTAGACTATTGTTTCTATATTATATTTGGGACATTTATGTAATTCGGACATTTAGACTGATTTAATTTGGGACTTATTGAATGCATACATTTATGAATTTATTTTCAGATATTTTATCAATTATCAGAACATTCTTTAAAAGATTGAGTTTTATAATAATTAAAATATTTATTGAGTTTTTTTCTTAATTAATTAATTACCTTAAATTATAAATTAGTTTAACCTAAAATCGTTTTTTGAGGGACAAGTTTTAGATTGTAACTTCTTAAATTCAGTTATTTCTTCTAAGTTAGGTTTAGAGGTTACATGTGATAACTAAGAAGTTTGAAGACTGAGTGCTTGTTAAATTTGCATTTCCCTCTTCAGAACCTAATAAGATATTTTGTTCTTGTAGGTCAAAGTTTTGTTCGATGAAAACAAT
Source organism: Hibiscus tridactylites (assembly GCA_958450335.1). Classification (NCBI taxonomy): domain Eukaryota; kingdom Viridiplantae; phylum Streptophyta; class Magnoliopsida; order Malvales; family Malvaceae; genus Hibiscus; species Hibiscus tridactylites. Next base: position 31,022,982 of record OY288291.1, on the reverse strand, counting down.
TTATTGAATGATGAGAACAAAATTACTAAGGCAATACCACAAAGAAAAGTATCTCCATGATTCGGGTGGGAAGCATTTTGGTAGCGCACGTAGTAATTTGCTCGATTCTTTGTATTTGTTGGTACTGCACATGAGTGCTTGTTCTCACATGTAAGGATAAGTTCACTTCGTGTATGTGTCTGGTCAATAATTACTGGTTTATTAATTTAATTATTATTTGCTTGACTCTCTCTTAAACAAGCAAAAAATCAAGTCCAAAGATCTGTAGTACGAGGTAATCATAGAACAAAATAGGTAGTTTTACGGTACGATAAGTTACGGTGCGGTATCAACTGAAAATGTTATAAGATTTCGGTACTTATAAAATTTAAAATGTTATTAGAAGCGATAAAAGTTTCGATACTCGAAGTTAAAGTTTCGATACTTAACACCAACCGAAAATGTTATGAAATAGTGTAACATTTTTAAGTTCGTATTTTAAATTTTATAACATTTTCAGTTGGTGCCGCACCGTAACCTACCATTTAGACACGCCCAAACAAATATATTTTTTTACTTTTTCTTTTTGTAATACAAGTATTCATACAATTTTTACTATTTTACCTTTTTCTTTTTGGAATATTGCCTTTCAGATATCCATCAGATTTGATTGATACGAGGTACATGTGCAGTTGAATGACTCATTTGTACATTCTCTTTGAAAATATGCAAAGTTTTCCCTCAATTTTAATCCAAGGCTTTTTATTATTTGGAAAGATGTATATAAGTTTATAGTGGAATAGATTGATGTAAAAATATCATGGTAATTGGTATGGTAAATTTATTAATACAACTTCAAAATAATTATAGGCTCATATTCCGGCCCCTTCCTTCCCATGGATCACTAGGTTTGCTTTGTTGCCTGTTGATCTAAGGCTGCGGTTTTATGTTTCTTACTTCGGATTTATTTGTTTCAGTGTTTGCTTTAAGCCAAGAACGGGTGAAGGTCCGGTGGACTCTTATTGTTCTCAATTCTGAGTTTTATTAGACGACACTTTGACAAGGACCAGTGATTTTGCATTGGAAGCCTGCCTCTAGATAGAATTCTCAAGCGCGGCCACTGTTGATCACCCCGGGAATAGAACATGGAAAGCAATTTTTGGCCTTTTCCCTGATTGTCATGGTTTAACAGATTTGCCGACGCGATCCTCGGTCTTGCCGTTGGACGTGTTCTCTTGGGTAGCACAGGATTGTTCTTCGTGTCTGTCATGTACGGTTATTTTGTGGGTCTGTTTGTTTCTCTTTTGTTTGTGTTGATCCTTATTTTACTTTATGTTATTGGTTGAAAACTGAATTTCTTTCGGTCTTTGTTGTTCCTTAGGGTTTGCTCCGATTTTTAATGAAGTTTCCTTTTATGATAAAAAAACATGTATGTTCTAAAAACCCTGTAATTCTTAATATTCAAACTTTAAATTTATTAATACAACTTCAAAATAATTATATTGACCGAGATTTGGGCCGTGCATGATGTACTGAAGCCTGCCTAGAGTATTGGAGCTGGGATTTTGGGTATTTTAACACATGGTTCTACAGCATTACAAAATCAAGTTATTCCAAAAAATTGGAATTAAACTCAAGCACTCTTAAACATTACGTTGATATTAGATTTGTTTGTCGGAATGAATTAGAATGATATTTTATGGCATGGCCACATTATTACATGTAGCACGCGTAACACTTTTTTCATTTTTTATTTCCAGGAAAAAATGATAAGTTTCTTCTATGGTGGCGGGTGAGGCTGAGGTCCCATTAGCCAAAAAGGGGGAAATGCATGGACTTTGCACACTTGTGAAGACCAAAGGAATCTTAAGCTTACCACCAAAGTAGGGATTTGGGATCCACAAAAGGGTGTGCGGTTGGTGAAACCATTGCTATTATCAAATTTCAAAAATGATGGAATTAAATCTTCCATTTTGTTAGTTTAATAGTTCGTTTTAGAATTATATGTTAATTTGAATTTTTTTTGACAAATGCTATCCTTTATCTTACCTATAGAGGAGAGAAAGAGTACATTCTATAGGAAAAAAAGTGAAACGTTCTTAATGAGTCTATAACCCACGACATAATAGAATGTAAGAAAATAAAGATAAACAACTTGACTAAACGGTCAAATATACTTGTTTAGATGTTAATTTGAATTTGAAATTGTACTTACATAAAATACAAGCTTATGGGAAACATTTAAGTTTATAGTTAAATTGGCAAAAAGACTCCTGAAATAACATTTTAATTTAAAGAATTTTTTTGACAAATTCTAATTCTACTTAAAGGAAAGAGAAAAGCAAAATCTTGGTAAAGAAATGGAGTGTTTCTGGTGAGTTTAGAACTCATAACCTAAAAAAATAAAGATGAATAGCTTAATCGACTTATCAATTATGCATGCTCAAGATTTAATTACAATGTTTTGAAATTTAGAGATGAACTTAAAATTTATCTCTTCACACGGACATGGGCAGATGTAGCATAGAAAGTGAGGGTACAATTGTTCTCACTTGATTTGTTGGGTATATGATTTTCAATGTGGTAATATAAAAGTTTTATAAAAAAATATTTGATTTTACCTCAATTTATTGAGGTATGAGGTCAACAATACTTATTATAATAGTATATAAATATTTCATACTTTATATTTTATTTCTGATTCCGCCATTACACATGGACCGAAGAATACTTGACCAACAGATCAGGCCTTGGATAGCCAGAGTCGCATCGCAGTTTGCCTTAACAAACTGGACCCCAGCAGCTGAATCAATCAAACCAAACCGCTTTTTCATAAAAAAATAAGTGTATGAATTATGTGCCTTCTGGTGTGCTTTTGGCAGCTTCTTTACTTTGGGTAATTATTTGCATTTCTTTTTTACATGAATTGAGTTAAATTATGGGCATGAAGACTTTTAGTGTAATGTTAGGTGGAAGGTTAGGATCAAAATCTGATTCTCCAAAACCATTTTTGGACAAATTCAAAGAGAACACTCGTAAGCAAAGGATATACATACCTATTGTACTTCTTTAAACCCCTTTCCTTTCTTTCACTTTTTCTGCTTTATACTTAGCTCATTTTTATTACTTTCTCAGGCAAATAAATGCCTTTACATTCATCCTTCTCCCATAATCTAATAATGTCCAACGAAAAGGAAAATACACAGCGACCATAATAAAGACCGCATTTTCTTTTTAATGTTGGAGTGATTACACTATTCGAACCCGAATCTCTTAGGAGAAATAACGTCATCCTATACTATTGGGATCACTCAATAAGTTCTAAAGACAGGGGCGGAAAATAAGGGAAAAAGGGGGTTTGGTCCCCGCCATTTTTTTAATAAGAAAGGAATAGATTTTTATAGAAAAAAATAAGTAGAATTACTCTATAATTCCTTCAAAGTTTTTAAAATCTTAGTATGACCTCCTCAATATTTTAAATTTTATTTTGGTCCCCTTTATAAATTTCTAGTTCCGCTCCTGTCTAAAGGTCACATTTATTTAAAGAGTAGTTTCGAAGCATGTTATGGGCTGTTCTCTTCTATTTCATAATGCTCGAATTTGACATTAGTAATTTGTTTTGAAAATAACTTGTAACAGAATACCAGTGGCGGCAAATCATCAAGATGACAACTAATGACCTACTTCTCAAACAATAATAAGAAAACAAGAAATATTTCCATGCTTTTTCTTCATTAAGAATCCACCATAAATTGGCTAAAAGGATCACTTTATATCTATACATTAAATGTATATCAATGGAGTTCCTTTAGTTTGTGGAAAGCATGATTAATGCCTTTTGATCTGGCTTTGTAGCATTGAACATATTGACACCATTCAGGTAACCCTACTTATCCATTATTTAAGCCACCATCATTTGAGTGAAGGGAAATTAAAAAAAAGAGAGAGAAGAAGATGGGACTAGAGATATTAAGGATTAGACTTATTCGAAAGAATCGAGTCATTTAATTTATGAATAAAAAAGAGTTTTTCCTATTTGATCTTAAAGAAAGGTCCCGGTAATTTAAGAAAGGTAAAAAACATTGTAAATTTATATGGGTGTCAATATAAGTGTTCTAATAAGTCAATAAGATGATTGTATATGAAGATTTTTTAAGATATTTCGGGTTGAATTTGAACCAACATGATTTTTTTTTTAAATTGAATTCAAACCGACTTGACCAATAAACTTGCGGGTCCCTCAAGTCCATAGAGTTGGTATGGGATGATATTATAAAAGGAACTTCATTTCACAAATTGTCATCACAACAACTGCTTTTCTTTTACATTTTCTCTGTTCCTACAGTTCCACAAGAAAATGGGGAGCTCAAATGTAGCCATGGTCTGTCTTTTGCTAGTCTTATGCATGGTTTTCGTGCCAAGTTTGGCCACGGTTTACACTGTTGGTGACACTTCTGGCTGGGCGACTGGTGTCGATTATAGCTCATGGACTAAAGGCAAGACCTTCAAAGTTGGCGATTCCCTCGGTGAGTTCTTAAACCCCAATCTCCTTGTAACTTTACCTACATGTTCCACGTTCATGGTACCTTACCTAGTCAAATAATGTGTTACACGTTTTCAATTTTTGGCACATAGTTTTCAATTACCCAACAAGCCATACAGTGGACGAGGTAAGTTCCAGCGACTACAACACATGCACGGTGGGCAATTCAATCACAACGGACAACACCGGCGCCACCACCGTGGCTCTCAAGACCTCCGGGACACATTACTTCATTTGTGGTGCGTTCGGGCATTGCGGGAACGGCATGAAGCTTGCGGTCAAAGTGGAGTCTGGCTCACCATCTTCTTCCACCGATAAGCCAACAACCACCACGCCATCTACTACGACTACATCGACGACTAAGGCCCCGGTGGATTCCTCATCTTCATGGAGTGTTTCCCCATTTATGGCTGTTGTTGTAACTTGGGTTGCATTGTTTGTGATGGTTATTTCGTAAACTTTTGGGCTTGGGTGGCCGAGTGTGTAGGCCTTGGGTCAGGATGGAGGCAGTGCTGATTTCCTTTTCAATTTGTTTGTATTTTGGATTATGCATATCTTTATGAATGAGCAGATTACTTTTTCATGTCCTTAGGCATAATATGTATAAGTTATTGTTTATAGTTGTATCAGGTTTAAATATGGACATTGATTGATATTTTCAATAATCCCTTCAACTCTTTAACAACATTAGAATACTAGAGGAAAAAATTGGGAAAATAAACCAGACTTCACTTAGTTATAGGTTTGGTAATAAAAATATTAATTATTTCTAAAAATGATAATTTAGTCATCAAATTAAAATTTTATGACAAACAAGTCACTTTTATTTTAAAGGAAACAATTTACTCACTTGATTAAAATTTTGTGACAAACATGTATGTAACCCCCTCGACCCGGCCTAGCCGCCAGACCGCATCGAACAGGTTACACGGAGAAAACCGAAGCGAAACTCGTTAAGGCTCCAATTCGATTAACAACCCTAGAAAATTTCTTTTAAAGTTATCTTGCCTAGATGCTTTAGTTATATCATATGTAAGAGGACACGCAACAGAAACACACACGTATACAAAACGCGTGAAACAGACAATCGCGCAAACCATTTTTAACTTTTACAACAGGTCGTATCGGTACGCTAGAGGACCGTATCGATACGCCTGGACCTGGAAAACACCCCAAAGTCAACCTAGGGAGACCGCATCGATACGCTAGAATAACGTATCGATACGCTCTCAACGGTCAACTTCCCAAGGTCAAACTACGAAGATTGTACCGATAGCCTCAAGACCCGTACCGATACGCCAAAATCTCGTCAATTTCTCAGATTTCCAGAGAGCTTTTGGCGTATCGATACACCCCCACGTACCGGTACGCATAGCCTAAAACAAGGTTCAAAGCAGGGGACCGTATCGATACAGCCCTTGAGCGTATCGATACGCCCTGCACTGCAAACCTTATTTTGGCTGCTAAAAACACAAGGACTCGACTCTAGAGGCATCAAACGACTAGTCAAGCAACATACAAACTCAAACACAACACAAGACATCCATGGATAAGCACACGAAGCAATTTAAACACCAAACGATGCAACATTCATCATGATAGGAATTTAAAAGGGAGACATGCATACAAAGCATTCACCAACATAGCCAAAAGTTAAATAAAAGAATACTTCAATATGGCATAAGGCAATACAAGCCCAAAACGACTAAACATACTTGTCTAAGCAAAAGAACATGCAATCAACATCACAAAACACAAAGGTCCTATCCCATTGCTTAAATACTAATTATTGAAGTCTAAACCATACTTTAGCAAACTAAATTCCCTTGGAATCTCCCTTGTTCCTCGAGCTGCTCTAAAGGTCTAAGGGTCTGCATTGTTGGAAAAGAGAGCGTAAGCGTTTAAGCTCAGTGAGCGGTGCTCAAAGAGGTAACTACAACAATGCAGTTTTAAAACATAGTTTGCTTGAAAACCAAACCCTTTTCCAAATCATTTTCCACATGCTAAAACACATACAACATGCATTTTACCTTCCAGTGCATTTACCGAATGCAACCACCAGCCATAGGCTTACCATATGCTCATTCTCATAACGCAAGCAAAGTAAACCACAATGCATAAACATAAGCTTAAATAGATAGAATCATCAACATGCTTAACATGAGAAATAAAGCATTCAATGGTATATTGACATTCAACGTTTTTTACTCGGATATGCGAATAGCTTTCCCAAACCCACTAGACACTTCCGGTGGAATCTCACATCACCGTACTCACTCGTCTAGTAAAAACATAATTTTCGGTGGAATCTCACATCACCGTACTCCTCCTTAGTGGAATCTAACATCACTAAGGCCACGAGCGAATTTCACTACGAGTGCACTCTAATCCTATTGATCGATCAAATATATCCGGTAATAACCAACGGCATGTCAATATACTCAATTACAACCACAAGCATTATCGATGCTTGAACCACTTACCAAGTCCAAACTTCCATGCAAGGCATGTACTCACAATGCAAGTATAAACACAAGACATAAGTCTGAACATGCATAACAGTGCAATTTAAGCATAACAACATAGCATACTCAACTTGCATTCAAGAATCGTGAAAACACAATTTACTTGAATAAACCTTTAAAACTTACTCTCGAGCTTGGATTGGCCTTTCAAGCTCAATCCAAACTCCCAAAACATTCCCTTAACAACATTAAGGCTTTTAAAATCGATCCACTCACCAGCCAACACACAACCGATGTCCAAGATGCTGAATCAAGCCTTCGAACTACTCAGATTTCCGTCCACAAAGCCCGAATCCAAATCCTCTGTTTTGAGCAACCCAAAATCAAATATTATAACACAAACACACTCTTAAACACAACGAAGAATCGGAACTCAACAACCTTGCATCAATACGCATCGATTCAAACCCAAACACAACAATCTATTAATGGAATGTCTCTAAAACTTATACATTCTATTAATTTTATACTAATTCAAAAATAATTCAATAAATTTAACCATTCATATTTAAAATATCCGACACTGCAATCTCCAAACACAACATTCGACCACCTTGTTGAACTTTGTGCTACTGTCCATCAACTCAATAACTAACAGATGTGATAGCTTGACAAACACAATCAATTCACTACTAGACAAATAACAAACTAATGGAACAGACCCATTATGACTTTAACTTCACTAATAATTTTTTTTAAATAAGGGGGTAAACTTTATTGAATTATTTTGAATTAGGACTAAATTAATAAAATTTATAAGTTTTAGGGACTAGAATTATTATTATACCAAGTTTTATGATTAAATTTTAATGGCAAATTGACATTTTTGTTAAAAAAAATGAATTTGAGTATGTGTTTGTCATAAAATTTTAATTAACTAAAATTATAACTTTTAGAAGAAAAGTGTCAGGTTTGTCACAAAAGTTTAATTAAGTGACTAAATTGTTATTTTTAGAAGAAAAACGACATTTATTACAAAATTATAATTGACCAAATTGTTACTTTTAGAAGAAAAGTGACATATTTATTACTATATTTATAATTAAATGACTTATGATGTAATTTACCAAAACAAAATTATAATCATCGACAAAACATAGAATAGTAGACAAGGAAAAGTTAAGTTCGTTAAGTTTCTTTTAAAAAAATCTAGAGTTTTGGTTCGAGAAAACACTGGACTTATTCTTTTTGAAAAATAAAAATGATAAAGATAACACATTTGATTATAAAATTAGAAAATGAAAAATAAAAATGAGTGAAAATTTGAAAACATAAAAAAAATATTTTAATTATTTTCTTTGAAAATGTTTTAGAAAAGTGAAAACAAGAAAACTGTTGTGAATAAAATAACAAAGAACAATAATAAGAACAAAGAACAAGAATGGAAGAACAAAAAGATGAGAGAAAGAGGGAGATTTGTATTATTCTCAAATATAGACTTGTGTTCAATGCCTTCATCAAGTCATCTATTTATATGCATAAGAAGTACATATTACATTGAACTCTAATTAAATGAGATAATATTCCTAATGATAAAGTAAATCAATCTCCTTAGATAAAGTTCTAATCATGATAGACATCCACATAGATAAATATTTATAACACTCTCCCTTGGATGTCTATGTAGATAATGTGCCTCGTTAAAACCTTATTAAGATAAAAACCCAGTGGGAAAAAAATTCTTTAGTGAAGGAAAAAGAGTACACACATCTTTGATACGCATAACATGTTGCCTCATTAAAGGATATATAATTATCTTTATTCACATATCTTGTGAAAGTAAATCACATATCTTTTGGATATGTTGGGTCAATGGTCTTAGCCAAACACTTTTTTGGCTTGCCTTGTGCATAACAATTATTTCTACAAGATTTGAGGAGGCATCGACGAATGTTTGAAGATCTAAATGTAATGATCTTTGTATATCCATAGATATTTCTTGACCAACTAATATTTAATGCTTCAAGACCAAGAAAATAATAATTATCTTTATTCACATCCAACAATCTTACAACTATTGGGATACTCAATAGATATGCTCTATTCATATTGATTCTTCTTTAAGATTCTTTCAGCTTATGTCTATTCATAGACAAAAAGAAATATATAAAAATGATCGATCTTCAGGTCGAGATAAACTTGATGTCAAGATTCAAGTACTTGTATTGAAAGTACTTCATGAGTTTCCAATTTGAAGATCTTTAGGAGTTCTAAAATTATCATAATGAATCTTGATCCAAACTCCTTTATAAAATACATAAGGACATCTAATCATTCTTATAGTATTTTCTCAATTAGTATTCACTAAGGCGATTATATCAAATGCGCCAAAATATTCATGAGACACGTCTAAATAAATTTCCTCGGAAATTTCCAAATGCTTCTAGCATTTTAAATCCTTCAAGGATAAATATGGATCCACAAATAATTAAACGCATTTAAAATTTTTCATAACAGCCAAAGTAATTGCATCCACCATGAAGTAATTAAAACTTTTCATAAATCATAGTTCAAGTCGTATTTACGACTACTTATTTGTGCCTCACTTGCATTACACCTTTAGGTGTTTGAACTACTGGTCCAAATACTTCTATTTTAGAAGTTCAAAGCGCCTTTCAACATAGGCCAATTCAATATCTATACTTCTGGATAAATTTTATACAAGATCCTCGATTTCTTTCTTTACTTCTATAGAAGTATTTTATGTAAAATTGTTTGTAAAATCATTGTCGACAACTTTCCAATTTTCTAGTTCCATTCTCGTAATGACATAACTCATCGAGATCTCTTCAAGATTTCAATCTTTATTTCAGGTACCTGAAACTCTTCAAGAGTTTTATTATTAGTTATGACTTGGGTCTCTTTAGGAGCACCCGCCTCCAATATATGACCATCTCATAATATTACGAGAATTTTGATCATTGAAACAATTTCAACTATCATGCTTCAAGCATGATTTACATCCACTTGATCTAACATGTAATTTAAACTTAGAGCATTTCAGCTGGCATATAAGACTTAATTACTCTCATTGGGTTAGTAAATATGTCTGGCAGTTGACATGAAATAACATGAATTATCTTATGAACTTTTAGTTCATATTCGAGGATCTAGATAATGATAATTCATTTCCTTCTTCATCCAAATGATTATTCTCTCCCACCTGATGTTGAGAAAAATCATCTAATAAATGTGTTGCGTGTCAAAAGTCCTGTCGCAAATAGTGCAAGTGTACACGACGCAAGTAGTAAAGTGATACTTGGAGTATCAGATATCCACTACAAGAAAATACATTTGTAGTGACAATGAAAATAGTCACAAAAAGTGTTAAATTTAGTCACTGAAATTTACAGTGACTATTTTCTGAGTCGTCACCTGTCGTCACTAATAACTCTGTCACTATTATATTAGTGACAACTTTCATGTATTTCGTCACAATAGTTATTTTTTTATGACCACACTATTTGACACAAATGATTAATAATAGTGACTAAAATTTAGACACTAATGTTATTCTTACTAGTGACAAACATTCTATCACAAATACATATTTAAATAGTGTCTAAAATATGTCGTCACTGTCAATAATTAAAAATTAATTATATTTTTAGTTGTAACCATTTTATTTAGGGTTTAAACTAATCACTAATTGTCCCTGAAATTTAATGGAGCTTTTACATTTTAGTCCGCAAACTTTTAAGTTTTCATTAGATCACTGAAATTTAACTATAGATGATGTAGCATATTCAAATATTAATTTTTAGTAAATAAATGTAATGCATGGCTTCAAGAAGGATCGAACCTAGAACCTTTAGGGCGAGAGTGCAATACTTATCCACTAGGCTAGGCAAGAAATTTTATACTATTTTGAAAGAAAAATAATATTTAAGTTTAATTGTAATTGAAATTAATTTTATTTATTTTAAAAATATTTATTAATTATAACACATTATTATAATAATAATTTACCTAATTTTTCTATGGTTTCTTATACGAAGTACGTATGTTGAAGAAACCATTTAGATTTTTTTCTGTAGAAAAAACTAATCAAAATGGAATATATCTGTTAAAATTTTCAAAAAAATTCTATCATATATTATGCTAAAATCACATAGTAGTCTTTGTACTCTAATTTGATCACTTTAAATTTCTATACTTTTTAAATTTTGAATTTTTTATCCTGACATAAATGTTCGTATTTAAATATGTTAAGTAAAATTTTCTTTTTAGCTAATTTGTTATACATAAGTTGCTTATTTAATTTTTTTCTTTAATTTGATCATTTTTAGTCCTTGTAATTTAGTCATATTATCGGTGTCTCGTTAGGATTAGAATTAAAATTTTAAAATTTGAAAAAAATAGGGATTAAAGTTGATCAAAAATAGATTGACTAAAACAACAATTTACACATAATATAGACTATAGAGATATTTTACCGACAAACTAGTTTATGATAACTTTAATTTTATAATTATAAAAAAATTATCATTGTGTCAATGTCTAATTTATCATTACTTTTATTTTTTTTATTTGTGACAAAATTTATCACAACAAAAAGTGAAATTTTAAGTGACAAGTAATTTCATTGTAATAACAAATATCAAATAATAGTGACCACTTCACATATCGTCACTATCATGTGTCAAAGTTTTAGTGACAATGAACTTTGTGTCACAATTGTATACTTATAGTGAGAATTCATTTGTGAAAAATACAATCGTCACAATTACTACTGTTACAGTGACCAAATAAAAATATGTCACAATTACTTATACTAATTGTGTCGCACAAAAAAATTGTCACAAAAAGTTAATATTTGTGACAAAATTATTCTCAGTCACTATCAATTTGTCACTAAAAACCTATATTCTTGTAGTGATCGTCTCCACAGGGACTGGAAATAACTTTATCCTATAATTACTGCACGAGAGAGAGAAAAAGTTTAGATTGATTGTAAAGTGATATTGGAAACAAGTAATATAAAAGATAAGAGAATCAGGTTTAAGAAATAAACCGGTATTGAATTGCCCAGTAGTGCAGGTGTTGCACTGAATAGAAACTTATGTTCTGTTGTCGTCTCTGTCGCGGCAACACCTGTCGCGGCAGAAGTGTATTGATGTTGCGGCAGCGATCACACAACTTTGTACTTCAAGCTTGGTAATAATCCTTGCTATGACTTGTCATATCCCTAGGCCCAAGTGTTGTTGATGAACACTTCTTAGATGATACCTCCCGGCGTAAATCGAAGGGTGAACACCAATGTTGTCGAATTCTTCCGTAGCCATTTAACCTCGTACTTATTCCTAAGTCGAGATGGTTTAATCATAAACTGGAAAACTCGTATTTATTCCGTTCGTATGCTTGACTCTCCCGATATCAAACAAATGGATAACCTCACAATGCTCTCTCGATACTCTTGCGAGATATGAAAACCAGAATAAATAAACTTGAAGTTTTATTGATTGAACAAAAAATTCCTAAAATAGTACAATCCTTGCAACTACTTTACAGAATCAACCCTTAGCCCTAGGGGAAGTTTAGAACATGCTGAGAAGGGGGAAAACGACAAGGGTTTTGGGGAAGATGGCTAGGAATGAGATATCATCCCCTAGGTCGAATTACATGCCTTTATATAGGCCTTGGGGCCAAGTTTTCTAATATGGCAAGAATACAACTTAAAACTAAAGTACAAATCTATTAAAGATTAAATCTTCTGAGTAGATGCCTTTAATTCGTCCTCTTTTCTTGCTTTGAGTTTCTTCCTTGAACTTTGGGCTTGGCCTTCATTCTTCCTCAGGGTTTAGAAAAATATAGGAGTGGTCTACGACAAACCGGCTTGAATTCCTCTATTTGTCGAGCTCCACTTCAGTTTTCCACTTCACCCTTCTGTTGTCATGGCTACCACGGCAGTGGCCACGACATCGTTTGCTCCTCGACTCCAGTTCTATGATCTAGCTCTGCTCATTTGCTGCTCTGAGTCTTCTACATCAGATACCTGCAAAAGTGACCAAAATCAGTAACAACTATGCTATTTTATCTACTTATGATGTATATGCAGAAATATATCCTAAATGCAATGAAATATGCTTGAATGCAGCAAAAATATGGGTAAATGAGGGGTAAAATATAGAACTTTTATACACTCAACACACCCCAAGCTCAAGTTCTTGCTTGCCCTAAAAAAATATGTCCTAAAAGTTTTTTTCTTTTGGTTTAATTCAGTGAACTTTTCATTACCTACTACACATTCCCTATCACGAGCAATGCCTTGCAGGGTGTTTACAGATTTATCCGGAACAATGCTATTGTTCTTGTGCAGTGTGTGCAGGTTTTGTAACCAAATATGAGCTTAGACTTTTTAGCAATCAAAATAGTTACTTAACTTACTTGAGTTTTACTTCAAAATAATTTTATTTTTTATTATTATTATTTATTTTATTTTTACTAGAGCAATTTTCTAGCACCAATAGTTTTCTTCCAAAGTTTTTCTATTTTTACTAAAGCCGGTTTTCGGGCACATCTAGTTTGATTTCCTAGAGCCAGTGTTAGGCACCTCTAGGAGTAATTTCCTAGAGCCAGTGTTAGGCACCTCTAGGAGTAAGACTGAATTTAAGTTTTCTTTCTAACTCAAGTGGCTAAGCTGTTTATTCTAAGTTTGCTAACAGAGTCTTAAGAGCATATAAGTCACAAAAGGTGTTGTACAATTCAAAATTATAGCAAAGCTCTAAACAGTTCCTAAAACTTCCTAAAGGCACTGTCACGACAGAGAGTGTCGCGGCAGGTAAGTTTAGTTTAAAGACTTAAGCCAAATTTTTGTTTTTGTTTTCATCATTTTTTTGACACAAAAATAAACTTAAAAATAAACTAATAATTAAGCACGAATTTAAAACACAACTAACAACTTCATTAATGGAGGGATGTCACCCCCAAACTCGAGGATTGCATTGCCCTCAATGCATGACAGGATGAAAAATAAAAACAGAAAAAGCAAAAACATCACAAAATATAAAACAACAAGACAACAAAATATAATGAAGAAACTTAATTTGAGGAGCTGTCATCGCTGCTGCTGCTGATCTGGAGCTGCCAGCGTGCAGTGACTTTCATGGCAAGGGCTGGCAGTGTGCTGGGGGAGGCAGAGGCTGTCTTCTTCTTTGCTTCCCGAGGTGGCTTGACACGTGTCGGTGAGATGTGTGGGGGCTTGTCCAGAACCTCGACATCATTGTCGGAGCTGCTGCTGCTGTTGCCGCTGGCAGATCTGCCTTGGCCGGAGGGTCCTTCGACAATCTCATTGAGTTTCTTCCTCTTCATTGGAGGGTAATCCTTGGAGATGTCTCGGGCAACCGATGGCTCGGAGTCAAAATCCTGATAGACGGAAGAAGAAGAGAACCCTTCCCAATATTTGGGGTCGATTTTCGAGATGGGGTCTTTTCGCTTTTCTCCTCTAGCCGTGGCAGACTGCCTACCGCATGTGCCTGTCGTGGCAGGGGTAGGTGTGGAAGCAGTAGAGGGGGTTTTTGGGCTTGTAGCAGGGGTAGGTGTCGGGTAGCAAAGAAGTGGTCTGAGAAGGAGGGGATGGCACATGGGTAAAATGTAAATCATTTTGAATAAAGTTTACCGTTGCGGCCGTGAAGTCCCTCATGAAGCTCATCAGTCCGAGCTATCGTTCCTCCATTCTTTTCAGCGTCGATAGAATTTGGGCGGAGGTGTCTAGTAGAGGTGCTGTTGCCGTCTGCTATTGTTCTGCCGTGGTAGGTTCTGGGGAACTGGAGCCTACCGCCTGGTTTACCGTGGCAAAGGGGTTGAAGTATGACAGCGGGGTGGCAGCTTTTAACTCCATTAGGCTGTAGATGTTCCGATGTGTCCACCCCTTTCCATGGACTTTGACATCTTCCTCAATCTCCGGTACATTGTGGCCTCGTCAGATGGTGGTGATGAGGTATTGGAAGACGAGGGGACCCGATGGTCGTAGAGAACACTCAAGTATTCCATCCCGTATGTAGCGGTCGACATTTATTTGTCTTTCATTTAAAATGGAATGAACAAGGGCTAACCTTGGTCTGTCGACCGTGCTGTTGTGGGAGGATGGCATGATGCGCTTCTTGACAAAGTGATTCCACAGTTTGGCTTGTGGAGTCAGCTGGGTTCTCTTCACTGTCCATCGGTGTTTAGGGTCATTATTCCATTCCGTCCCTTCTTCGGTGACTTCTTCAATGACCGCGTCGTAGTTTGTCGAAGACAGACTATTCACGAACCTTTTGTGGGAATCCTCCTTCTCACTCACATACAATCCGTAGAGTGTGTTGATGTATGCAGGCTCGATGAAGAGTTGTTTGCCTCAAATGGTTACTATCTTTGTGTCTTTGCTGTCGACGACAACGTAGAACTCTCTGACGAGTGTTATGTTCATCTCCTCGGGTTGAGTAGCAAATTGCTGCCATTTGAGGGCTTGGATTTTATTGGCTATGAAGTTTTCGAGCACTAGATCTCCCGTTGGTTGTGTGTAGATAAACCCTCGTTCCTCCCACATGTCCCTCTTTTGAAAGGAACTGTAATACCTCGAGGCAGACTCGGTGGAGGTGAAACGGTTCGGAATGGCATTATGACTTGGGGTGGATACTGCTGCGGCAGAAGTGGAGGCAACACTGCGACGGGTTTGTCTGCTAGCCATTTGCAAGGTCTGTAGAAAATTGAAAAGAAATTTTTTTGAGATCTAAATCAGAGAAAGCAAGTTGAGAGAATTAGAATGAGATGAAAAATGAATAGTGAGTGGAGTTTATATAGAAAGGTGATTTTCTGCCCGTTGGAGCTGTAATAGCAGACGCTAATAATGTGGGAGTTTATATAGAAGGCTGCCTTTTTCGCGTCTGTCTCAACAACGGATGACAGGCTTTGACGATAGACTCGTCTGTTGGGCTTTTTGGGCTGTTGTGAATGTGGTGGGCAAGTTCATTCGTTCTCTTTGCCTTGCTTCCTTTATTTCCTAAAAATAATTAAATAAATAAAAATAAAATCTTAGGTCCTAAAATAAATAAATCTTTATTCCTGATAAATAAATAAAATAAAGTAAAATAAAAACTAAGTTAAATTAGGGATGCCTTGAGGGGCATCTCTTAAAGTAACTACTTCCTGCATCCTTGTGGCTTCAGTCCCCTGATAATGCTTTAGCCTCTGTCCGTTGACTTTGAACTGGTGCCTGTCCTTTAGAGATTTGATTGTAATAGCACCATGGGGGAAAACTTGGACAACCTGGAAAGGACCAGACCACCTAGATTTAAGCTTCCCTGGGAAAAGCTTCAACCTAGAGTTGAACAACAACACCTGCTGCCTTGGGCAGAACTGTCCTGGCAGCAGCTTCCTGTCGTGCCACTTCTTAGTTTTGTCCTTGTAGATCTTGGCATTGTCGTAGGTCATTGCTCGGATTTCTTCGATTTCATTCAAGTCCAGTAGCCTACTTTGTCTTGCCTTATCCCAGTCCATATTTACTGCTTTGATAGCCCAATAAGCTTTGTGTTCTATCTCAACAGGTAAGTGACATGTTTTCCCATAGATGAGCCTATAGGGTGACATCCCCAATGGTGTTTTGAACGCTGTTCTATAGGCCCAGAGTGCATCATTGAGATGTAGAGACCAATCCTTTCGAGTGGATTTAACCATCTTCTCAAGTATGTTCTTTACTTCTCGGTTGGATATCTCGTCCTATCCATTGGTCTGAGGGTGGTATGATGTTGCAATCCGGTGCTTTACTCCGTATTTTCTCAAGGCAGCAGCAATTACCCTGTTATCGAAGTGTCTCTCCTCATCACTAATTATCGCGCTTGGGATGCCAAATCTGGAGAAGATGTTCTTGTGAAGAAATCTTTGAATAGTCTTGGCATCATTCTTTTGAGTGGCGATCGCTTCTACCCACTTGGACACATAATCCACTACCGATAAGATGTACAAGTTCCCACAAGATGCTGGGAATGGTCCCATGAAGTCGATTCCCCACACATCGAAGATTTCAACTTCTAAAATGTTCTACAGTGGCATCTCATGCCTTCTCGAGATGTTCCCAGTCCTTTGGCACTTGTCACAGCTTTTGTAGAAGGCTTGTGCATCCTTGAACAGTGTGGGCCAATAGAGACCAGATTGCAGAACCTTAGCAGCAGTTTTGTTTCTATCTAGGTGTCCCCCATACGGGGAAGCATGACAGCGGTGAAGCACAGCTTCCTGTTCATCCTGTGGTACGCATCTCCTGATAATCTGATTTGCACAGTGTTTGAAAAGAAGAGGTCCGTCCCAATAATAATGTTTTGCATCATTTTGGAACATCTTCTTGCTTGGTAATTAAGTTCAGGAGGTAGTATTCCACTAACAATGTAATTAACAAAACCAGCGTACCAAGGGGTTTCAGAAAGCTTACCTACCACCATGGCTGTCGCGGCGGTGCTGGTGGCAGTAAACAACTGCTCATCTGGGAAGGTCTCCAATATGTTGGTCCTATATGTGAATTGACTCCTTCCCGTCTCCAGCCTCGAGAAGTGGTCTGCCACTTGGTTCTCTGTTTCCTTCTTATCCTTGATATCAATGTCAAATTCTTGCAGCAATAGAATCCAACGTATCAATCTCGGTTTTGCATCCTTTTTTGTGAACAAATACTTTAGTGCTGAATGGTCTGTATGTACCATCACCTTTGTTCCAAGTATGTATGGACAGAACTTGTCGATTGAGAACACCACTGCTAATAGTTCCTTCTCTGTCGTGGTGTAGTTCACTTGGGCATCATTCAGTGTTTTGCTGGCATAGTAAATCACATGGAATAGCTTATCCTTCCTCTGCCCTAGTGCGGCCCCGACAGCATAGTCACTGGCATCACACATTATCTTGAATGGAAAACTCCAGTCTGGTGGCTATACGATCGGGGCTGTTACCAGCTTCTCCTTTAGAATTCTGAATGCCTCAGTACATTCAATATTGAAATCAAAGGGATGATTCTGGTCCAGTATGTGGCATAAGGGTTTAGTAATCTTTGAGAAATTTGCAATAAATTATCGATAAAACCCAGCATGCCCCAAGAAACTTCGAATCCCCTTGACTGTGGTGGGTGGAGGTAGTTTTTCGATGACTTCTATTTTGGCTCTGTGCACCTCTATGTCGCGGCAGCTCACTTTGTGGCCTAATACTATCCCTTCATCCACCATGAAGTGGCATTTTCCCAATTAAAAACCAGGTTCGCCTCTTTGCATCTTTCAAGAACCTTCTGCAAGTTGCCTAAACAACCTTCAAAACTGTCTCCAAAGATGGAAAAGTCATCCATGAAAATCTCTAGGAAATCCTCCACCATGTCAGAGAATATTGCCATCATGCACTTTTGGAAGGTTGCTGGTGCATTGTAGAGCCCAAATGGCATTCTCCGAAAAGCATAGGTTCCGTATGGGCATGTAAAGGTAGTTTTCTCTTGATCCTCCGGTGCAATTGCTATCTGATTGTAATCTGAGTAACCATCAAGAAAACAATAGTAAGGTTTCCCCACTAATCTATCAAGCATTTGATCAATAAAAGGTAGGGGGAAGTGATCCTTCCAGGTAGCTTTATTAAGCTTCCGATAATCCATACAATCCGTCCAATCAGTCACAATCCTGGTTGGGATTAGCTCGTTTTCTTCGTTGGTTACCATGGTTATGCCTCTCTTTTTGGGCACACACTGCACCGGGCTCACCCACTTGCTATCCGAGATGGCGTATATGATTCCAACGTCAAGCCATTTGATAATCTCTTTTCTCACCACTTCTCGCATAGCCTCGTTCAAACGTCTCTGTGCATCAATAGTCGGCTTATGATCATCCTCCAAGAGAATCTTGTGCATGCATAATGCTGGACTGATGCCTTGGATGTCAGCTATAGTCCATTCAACAACCTTCTTATGCTGCTGTAGCATTCTGATTAGATGTTGCTCCTGTTTCTGCATTAACTTGGAAGAGATGATTACGGGCAACGTATCATTTAAACCAAGAAAAACACATTTAAGCTGCCATGGCAGAGGCTTAAGATCTAGAACATGTGGCTTTTCAATTGAAGGCTTTTGGATAATATGTTCATTCGAGGTATAATTTAGGGACTCGAAGAACTTACCTGGACGATTGCCTATCCAATTTACCTCCTCATGACCTTCAGTGTCGGATATTTCTGAATCGGAGGAGTCACTGTCGTCATTGCTGCTGTGACAGTCTTCCAGATGACTATGGTGGCAGTGACCAAACTTTATGTCATGGCAGCTTGATTTGATGCAGGGTTGGTCAAGGATTACTTCAGCGATGGCCTTGCACTCTTCTTCTGCATCAACATGTTTAATTGCTTGGAGAATATTGAGTTTGATTTCTTGATCATTCACTCTCGTGGTCAATTCTCCTTTCTCCACATCGATCATGGTTCTGCCTTTGGCTAGGAAGAGTTGCCTCAAGATGATCAGTGCGTTTTCAACTGCTTCACAATCTAAAACAGGAAAGTCAGCAGGAAAAATAAATTTATCCACTCTTACCAGAATATCTTCGATCTTCCCTTCTGGTTGCACGTAAGAGCGGTCTGCCAGCTGCAGCATGACTGTCGTGGGTCGTGCTCGTCCAATATCTAATTTCTGAAATACACCAAGATCACAAAGTGCCTTACCCACGAATTTGTCGCCAATTATGCACGGTATGATGAAGCTCCCAGGATCCTTCTTCTTCTAGGATGGATGTCTGTGCAAAATAGTCATGCATCCTTCTGTCATTTTTACCGTTTCGAATTCCCCAAGTCTGGACCTCTTTGACATGGCATTCTTGAGAAATTTCGCATAACTGGGCATCTGCTTGATGGCCTCTAACAACGTTATATTAATGTGCACCTGCTTAAAAATATCATAAATCTTTTTGAGCTGGTACTCTTGTTTTTGTTTTTGTAACCGCTGTGGAAAAGGAGGTTGAGGACAGTAATCTTCAAGACGTCCTTCACATGGTATTCAGATCTGAAGAGGTTTAGGTTCTTCAGCATCCTCTATTTGCTCCTTTGTCCCTTCTACTGTCGCGACAGGTGTGTCGGAAACAGGTTGTTCTTCCTCTGCTAGGGCAGTGTTCACGACAGATGTATCTAGGGTCAGTTCCTTACTTGGTATGCTCTTCGTCTCTGGCCCTTGTAACTGTTTCTCACTCCTAGTTGTGATTGCTTTACACTGCTCATGTGTGGGTTTTCTAGTGACTTCAGTTTCACTAGGGAATCCTCCGTTTTGCCTTGGCTTGATATGCTGGGAAACCTGGCCCATCTGTGTCTCCAGCGATTTCAGGGTAGCCTCATGGTTAGTCATCCTCATCTATGTTTTGTCCATGAATGACTCAGTTTTCTTGACAAAGTGATCATTGTTCGCCATGTAAGCTAATGTCGATGACATGATTGTGGCCAATGTCTGCTCCAGTATACTAGGTGCGGCTACCGGCTGCTGTCGCGACAGGATTCTGGGTGCCCCTTGGTTTTTGTTGTTCTGCATTTGAGGATTCAGTGCATTGTTCGGATTGCTCCAAGAAAACTTAGGATCTTTCCTCCAGTTGGGATTGTAATTGTTGGAATCTTAGTTTCTTGGCTTGTTGTAATTCCCAACATACATCCCTTCTTCAAGCTGTAAAGGAAAGTCTTCTAAACTGTGGTTCCCTCTTCAAGTCTCACATACCTCTTCTGCAGAATATACGGGTTTAGAATCTTTTCGCGGCAGATTTTCCACCACCTTTGTGAGGTATTGAACCTGTGATTTCAGGGAATTGTCAGCTTCATAATATAGTACAGTTATCCCTCGTTTGCCCCCTCTCCTAGCTGTAGGAAATTGTTCATCATTCTTTTCTAGGTTTTTCCACATTATCATTGCCTCGTCTGGTTCTTTATCCAATAGTAGCCCATTTGCTGCTGAATCTATTCTCAAATGAGTGTGTGTATTGGCAGCATTGTAGAATTTAACGACCTGATTCCACACGGGGAATCCAAGCATCGGGCAATTCCTTAGAAAAGTTGTAAATCTGTCCCATGCCTCGTGCATTGGTTTGTCATCCTCCTATTGAAAAGTACTAATTTCGTTAAGCAATCTCTCAGATAAATGAGAAGGATTAAAATGAGATAAGAATTCACGAGAGAGATCTGCCCAAGCTCGTATTGAACCCGACGTTAGTTTATTCCACCAAGTTTTAGCTCTGTCTGTAACCCCCTTAGCCCGACCTAGACGCTAGACCCTAACTACGAAGATCACACGGGGAAAACCAAAGTCAACCCAAAAGTCAACCTTGATTAACGACCCTTTTTTATTTTATCTTCTCTAGATACACATTAAACTTATGTGAAAACCCAAGAACCTTGGAAGAGAAAAGCACAACGATCGGAAAATGTTTAAGGACCCAATTGCAAGTAATACACTTTTAGGGACCAAAATGTAAATTTTTGAAAATAAAAAAACTTTCAAGATTTTAGTTTCACCAAACCTCAATTATTCATATTACAAGCCTCTCTGCCAAATTTCAGCTCTAAAAGACATCTCAAGCTCAAGCAATTGCGATTACAACTTTCAGGACTAAAATGTAAAGCATGCAGACTTCAAAGCAATTCAAAAATGTGTCCAACGGTCACCCGTTTTAAAACAATGACAAATGTATCGAAACACCCATGTCGAACGCCCGTATCGAAACGGTGTTGACCGTTTCGGTACGTGGGTATGTTCCGAACCTAGTTTCGAAACAGACACTTCGAGTAGCTAAAGTGTTTCGAAACACTTCTAGCTGTTCCGAAATGCCCAAACCATTTCAAGCTCTCGTTTCGAAACAGCCAAGGGTGTTTCGATACACCCTGCCCAGAAACAGCAGAAACTTCTGGTTTTTCACCTTAAGACACCCACAAACATACTTTAAATCATTCCATAACATATCAACAACATGCTAAGCATTATAACTATCAAATTGCATTAAAAACTAGATACAAATCAAACATTAGGCACATCAACTCCCTAATCACATTCAACACAAGATCTTACCTTAACCAAAGAACATAGCATATCAACATATGAAGAAGAAGATTCAAATATTGCAAAGTGATCATCAACAAGTACCAAACCATAAACCGAACATGGTCAAGATAACAACCTCGTTACACAACAACATAAAAGACTCTCCCCCCATTGCCTTTATTATCTATAGCTATAAACCAAAACATACTTCTCAAGTGGAGCTCTTCTTGAATCCCTTGCTTCTTGATGTCCCAGCTTCAAATATCTGCATTGATGGACAAAAAGGGGCGTAAGCACATAATGCTTAGTGAGGAATGCTCAAAACCAAAACACCATCAATGCATCGAATCATAAAACCTTCTTAAAATGTAATCACAACCCAATAAACCAAAGTATTGATTGAAAATCTCCTTTGAAACACCATTGCTTTAAAACATGCATTGCTCAACAAGAAAACCAACATTTAACTTTGATACATTAAACAACTCACCCCAAACAACATCCTTGAAAATACTATCATTTAAACCTTTCCATGCATAACCACTTCATGCAAAGTTGAAATCAATTTCCTTGGAAATCACTTCCACTTCACACTATACTTTTCTCATGCTTGGTGATCATTTCAAAGCAAAATACCTTTTGAAAACCATATGTTCCTTCTATCTATCTCATGCATTCAACAAATGCAAATCCCATGGCAAAGCCACACATGCTTGTTACTCAAAAGCACTTTATAAACTCAAAACCTCATTTCCATAAGCAAATCACCATTTTGAAAACCACATGTACCATCTAGCTAACACATGCATACAACCTATGCAAATCTGTGGCAAGGCCACATATGCTTGATACACAAAAGCATTTCATAAAATTATTATCTCATATGCATTTCTCATTACATACAACATCTCAAGCATTGGTACATGTGACACATTTCATTATCATATATTGGCATTTTTCATATTCTTTTGTACATGAATATGCGGACAGCTTGACTCGTGGTCAAGTCCTACCTCGGTGGGATCTAGCCATCGGCTCTCATGGCGGTATCTACCCTCGCCACTAAGCTTGGGTAGTTCACCAAGTCCTACTACAATGGAATGCCCCTCATCGATTTCACATGGCAATAACTCTTGGTGCCAAAAAGCTTGGTCTCTCACCAAGTCCTACTCCGATGGAATGTCCATCATCGGTCTCATGGCAATAACTCTTGTCGCCAAAAAGCTTGGTCTATCACCAAGTCCTACTCCGATGGAATGCCCATCATCGGTCTCATGGCAATAACTCTTGTTGCCAAAAGCTTGGATTACTCACCAAGTCCTACTCCAATGAAATGCCCATCATTGGTCTCTCTCTTTGGGAGGACACCCAAGAGCACGTTCAAATTTTTAGTTTATAGTGCACTCTACATCCTATTGATTGATCAATATATCCGGTAATCTTTACATCATCTATATCAATATATATCATGTTAAACATCAACACATTCGCTGTTTTAAAGCATGCAACACCTTCAAGGCCAAAAAGCCGAACAAAGTACTTGAGACACAAATTGACAACTCATACTCACAAGGAATATCAATTTCATGCATCTTTCCTCAAACCAAGTTTGACAACCAACTCACATGCTTTAAAACCATGCTCAAACAACAATAATAGCACAATTGAGAGAGAATTCCACTTTACTTCTTCCGAACCTAAACCATCGTTTTAAGCCTAAATTTAAGTTCCCAAACCTCTTTTCAAATCATTCCAAAGCTGGAAAACACGATCTCACTCACCGATACACAAAACAATGCTAGCCGACAAGCCTCTTAAGCGTCCGAAACCTCCAACGGCACCTCTATCGCTTCCGGATCATTCTCCCCTGTTTTTAACACATAACAACAGAGGATTAATGCATCACCATGCATTAAATCACCAACAATACAACGTAACTCGCTGCTCTACTCAAGAACCTCATTTCGGCTACCAAAAACAACCGAAATCACATCCAAACTCTCCCAAAACAAAGCCCAGGGAAGATCTATCAATTCTAAACATTTCTAAACATCAAAAAGCAACATAAACATGCCCTTATACCTCCAGCAGCAACAGATCACCAAAACCACCCCAAAAACCACCATTCTAGCAAGCAAAACTTAGAAAAACAAACCTATTCGGGATTTGATTGATAAAACCTCATTTGTAACATCAATTAACATCCAAAATACATTAGAAAACATCCTCAAAACAGAGGCTAACCAAGATCCACGAAAATCCTCAAGATCTCTTCCAAAATCATGAGTTTTAAGCCAAATTCTTGTTTCCAATATCAATACCATTCATAAAACTTTAATAAAGGATTGACAACTTGGGAATTTCAGTAAAGAACTGAGTATTTAGAGGAGAAGAACAAGATTACCTCTAAATGATGATTTCACCTTAATTTGGGAAAGTTTTCTTGAAAATTCAATGTAGAAATCAAGTGGATTTGATGAGAAATTGTTTAAGAATCAAAGAGGAATTGAAATCTCATCAAATGAAGTGTAAAATCAAAGTAAATTTGCTGGAGAAAATGTGTTTGGTTGAAAGGAATTTGAGAGAAAATGAAGAGAGGGAAAATTTGTAAAAAGTAGTTATGAATAGTCAAAGTTAGTTTCTCATTTAATTAACCATCATTTCCTTTAATTAAAACATTAATAAAATTACCCAAATTAAGGAAAAATCTGATGAAAACATTTTTGGTAAATTAGCTCCTTAAAGATTCAAAGTTTCAATCCTTTACAAAACAGTCACTACTAAACTTTGCAAAAACTGCGATTTGGTCACTACATTGAAATGTAGTATTTCCAAACCCTATTTTTTAAAATTGATTTCACCATTCTCTTTTATATAATAAATGAGGATTTTTAGATATTTTTATATAATTTTAAAGTATCTCGAACTAGGTGTTCTCTAAAACTCCCTTTTAAATTTGAACCATTTCTCAGACCGATCCGGTTCAGACCCTAAACTTCTAAGCCCAAATTTGGGGTGTTACAACTCTCCCCCTCTTAAGAAATTCGTCCTCGAAATTTCAACCTACGTAAAGAGCACGATACCCAACTTCCCAAAGCAACACACAATGAAACACAGGAGACTTAACCACCACTGAAACATCCTCAACCCAAAACACCACGAAACCAACACATCCTCAAATCAAACTTACACTATACCCAAATCCAACACCACTACTTACGGTGCAAGACTTCCAGAACACTCAGTTATTAATCTCAGCTTAACTTTTCACACTTTCGAACTGTGCTTAGCACCAAAAACTCGGAGAACTCTCAAATCTTTACAACATACTCCGCCTTATCTCATAACTCCCTCAACAAAACTCGCTCACACGGTGACACCAACCCATCCATTTTTTTCAGCCACCATGTGACCCACAACCTACTCTGCTTCTAAAACCTCTTGCCAACCGCTCAACTTCTGCTCAACGATTACCACGACAAGCAAAAATTTCTTAAGCATTATCTACTTACTCAAACTTCTCAATGTATTGATAACATTCCTTTACATCCGCCACTATCACCACCATAACAGCTCATCAAGACTACTCACACAACATTCGAAATCCACGTCACAAGATTCCAACCTTAACTCCACCAGCTGTTCCACTTACCCCTAACTGACTTAGGAAAGATTTACTTATACTCAACTAACAAACCACTTCTCACAAGAACCCGGCCAACCAACAATGGCCCTTGAACTTACATTGCCTTTCCACTTCAAGCTTTGACCATAACACTAACCTTACCTGGATACCACCCATTCCATACAAACATATTAAGATTATGAAACCTCTACTCATCCCAAGCCAAACCTTATCTACAGCTCTCAACACAACGTCCTCCCAACTCCTCTAAGGTTACTACGAACCATCACCTACATAAACAACCCTCCTATTGCAACCATCAACACCAAGACGCCTCAACACTCCGGAAATACATCCACTAGCCTACAACATCATCTAACACAAAGAAACTACCACCCCTATTAGTTATTCACAACCACCTCGACCGAATCTAACTTCAACCGGTAACCTCCTTACCACCACACCTCTAAGCTCTTTAAGCACCAAAACACCTTCCTTTCTGCCAACATGCTAGATCGCACTCACTATTGCTGACAACTTGCTTACTACCTTCCACTACTTCTAGCATTCACCTAGCACCAAAACAACACTTAAAACCCACCATCCAACCTAATCCTACCACAACACTAACGGACCTGACTAGCTATTAGCAAGTGTGAACGTTCGTATGCATGGTCACCAATATGCCCTATCAATGCCTGTGTACATGTATGCAAAACCTCTAATGTCATGTCGCATGTATGCATGTACCAACGTATATATATATATAATATATAACAAATGGTTTTAACTGTGCATGTATGTCGGTTCACACTTACCAACAACATCCTCAAGATCTACCTAAGAACAACCTCTTACCTCACTTCTAACTTTCCCAGCTCTACCATTCTAATTATTTGCTAGCTAAAAAATACTCCACTAATACCCTCTTCACACTAAAGTTGTTTTCAAAAACAACACCGGCTACTACCCAAACTTGCTAGCTATAAGACCTTACCCACTACACAAGGGAATCCAAACCGCAACCAAACAAAGATAACTAGGGAAAAGATTACTTAGCAAAGTTACCTGTAATCACCTCATTGCCCCGAAGCTCCAACAATCAAACTCTATTCCTCGCAGAACCATTATTCTCTGGCCGTACCACCGCAACACCAACCAACACTTTAAGGTCATCACCGTCTCCCTACGGTAAAGAACCTTGACTACCTCGAGCTGACTCAAAACAATTCCGTCTCAAATGTCCAACAGACCCACAATTCCAACAAGATCCATCCTCCAAACACCTCACACCTTTCTGCCTTTCTTGACACCTCCGAACTCTGTCTCGGCCGCACTCACGACCATTCTGAGACCCTTTTGCACCCACTGAAGCTGATCCCACCACTTGAGGACAATTCCGCTTCACATGCTCCATAGAACCACAGTTCCAACAAACTCCCACGCACCAACAAACTCCAACGTGACGCCTTCTACAACGGTTACACATCGGCAACCGAACCACCCCTCCTTGATCATGTAGCACATAACCCACATCAGCACTACCACCTAAACTTTGATTCAAGAAAACCCTTCTGTCACGTAGCCTCTTACACTGACCACTCTCGAGGTCAGTACCCATAGCTATTTTGCTTATACTTTTCCCACCATCATAATCTGAAGCCACACCCCCACGTTGCTTAACCCCTGGAAACTTCTCTCCAAGGTATCTTTTATTAAAGACAGACACAAAGAACTCCCAATCTATATCGTGGATATTCGTTGCCACCGCCACCGATGTCCACCAAGCACAAGCATCCTCCAACATTAACGAGACAACACTTCCCAACTTACAGGCGTTGTCACACCCTTCCTGATCCAAAATCGGAATTACACTGGCCAACCAAGCATTGGACGCCTCAGGTGTCAAACCACGATACTTCACAACTCCCAAATCTTGTAAACGCTGCCTTGACAAACTCGTATGCCCCACAGTTGGCACATACACTGGCCTCACCTCCACTGCAGCCTGAGAGGTTCCCGACACCTCTTGAACCACAAGTGATGAATCCTTCATCACAGAACCAACTCTCACCTCCTGTCTTACTACCTCAACTTCAGGCACTGTAGACTGAAATGATACACTCCCACCAAAAAGTGAATTCCACACCTTAACAACTTGCTCTAAAGCAGCAACCATCGTACCCAACTGCCATTCTCTCATCGATCCCATTGTGCTATTATTAACAAAGCAATGATAACAAAACAAAAAAAAAACGATCAGGCCAGCTTCAAGCAAGGATTTAAGACTCCAACTCCAACATAACACAATAGCTATAATAATAAGGCAATGGGTATCCCCAATTCTCCCCTTTTATATGACATAACAATCAATAAAAACATTGATATCACAAACATCGAGCATATCAATCATCAAACTTCAATCATGCTCTCATCAAACAACATTCACCCTCAACAGCATAATATCAACATATCATACCCATCACATTTTCATTATTCAGAAAATCAACTCACAACACCAGAATATCACCAACACCTGTTCACATTAGCTTACAGAAGAATCGTATCCACAAAGCACGATAAAAACATCAGCAATTCACTCAGAAACGTATTTTTCAACCAACTTTCAACCACACATCAGAATAAACATCCAACACTTACCATAACAACTTACCACAAACTTACCATCGCCCCAAATATACACAACTTAGCTCTGATACCAACAAATGTAACCCCCTTAGCCTGGCCTAGACGCTAGACCCTAACTACAAAGATCACACAAGGAAAACCAAAGTCAACCCAAAAGTCAACCTTGATTAACGACCCTTTTTTATTTTATCTTCTCTAGATGCACACTAAACCTATGTGAAAACACAAAAACCTTGGAAGAGAAAAGCACATCGATCGGAAAATGTTTAAGGACCCAATTGCAAGAAATACACTTTTAGGGACCAAAATGTAAATTTTTGAAAATAAAAAACTTTCAAGATTTTAGTTTTACCAAACCTCAATTAATCATATTACAAGCCTTTCTGCCAAATTTCAGCTCTAAAAGACATCTCAAGCTCAAGCAATTGCGATTACAACTTTCAGGACTAAAATGTAAAGCATGCAGACTTCAAAGCAATTCAAAACTGTGTCCAACGGTCACCCGTTTCGAAACACTGACAACCGTATCGAAACACCCGTGTCAAACGCCCGTATCGAAACAGTGTTGACCGTTTCGGTACGCGGGTATGTTCCGAACCTAGTTCCGAAACAGACACTTCTAGTAGCTAAAGTGTTTCGAAACACTTCTAGCCGTTCCGAAACGCCCAAGCCATTTCAAGCTCCCGTTTCGAAACACCCAAGGGTGTTTCGAAACACCCTGCCCAGAAACAGCAGAAACTTTTGGTTTTTCATCTAAGGCACCCACAAACATACTTTAAATCATTCCATAACATATCAACAACATGCTAAGCATTATAACTATCAAATTGCATTAAAAACTAGATACAAATCAAGCATTAGGCACATCAACTCCCTAATCACATTCAACACAAGATCTTACCTTAACCAAAGAACATAGCATATCAACATATGAAGAAGAAGATTCAAATATTGCAAAGCGATCATACACAAGTACCAAACCATAAACCGAACATGGTCAAGATGACAACCTCGTTACACAACAACATAAAAGACTCTCCCCCCCATTGCCTTTATTATCTATAGCTATAAACCAAAACATACTTCTCAAGTGGAGCTCTTCTTGAATCCCTTGCTTCTTGTTGTCCCAGCTTCAAATATCTGCATTGATGGACAAAAAGGAGCGTAAGCACATAATTCTTAGTGAGGAATGCTCAAAACCAAAACACCATCAATGCAGCGAATCATAAAACCTTCTTAAAATGTATTCACAACCCAATAAACCAAAGTATTGATTGAAAATCTCCTTTGAAACACCATTTCTTTAAAACATGCATTACTCAACAAGAAAACCAACATTTAACTTTGATACACTAAACAACTCACCCCAAACAACATCCTTGCAAATACTATCATTTAAACCTTTCCATACATAACCACTTAATGGAAAGTTTAAATCAATTTCCTTGGAAATCACTTCCATTCAACACTATACTTTTCTCATGCTTGGTGATCATTTCAAAGCAAAATACCTTTTGAAAACCATATGTTCCTTCTATCTATCTCATGTATTCAACAAATGCAAATCCCATGGCAAAGCCACACATGCTTGTTACTCAAAGGCACTTTATAAACTCAAAACCTCATTTGCATAAGCAAATCACCATTTTGAAAACCACATGTACCATCTAGCTAACACATGCATACAACCTATGCAAATCTCGTGGCAAGGCCACATATGCTTGATACACAAAAGCATTTCATAAAATTTTTATCTCATATGCATTTCTCATTACATACAACATCTCAAGCATTGGTACATGTGACACATTTCATTCTCATATATTGGCATTTTTCATATTCTTTTGTACACGGATATGCGGACAACTTGACTCGAGGTCAAGTCCTACCCCGGTGGGATCTCGCCACCGGCTCTCATGGCTGTATCTACCCTCGCCAATAAGCTTGGGTATTTCATCAAGTCCTACTACGATAGAATGCCCCTCATCGATTTCACATGGCAATAACTCTTGTTGCCAAAAATCTTGGCCTCTCACCAAGTCCTACTCTGGTGGAATGCCCATCATCGGTCCCATGGCAATAAATCTTATCACCAAAAAGCTTGGTCTCTCACCAAGTCCTACTCCGATGGAATGCCCATCATCAGTCTCATGGCAATAACTCTTGTTGCCAAAAGCTTGGATAATTCACCAAGTCCTACTCCAATGAAATGCCCATCATTGGTCTCTCTCTTTGAGACGACACCCAAGAGCACGTACAGATTTTTAGTTTATATCATGTTAAACATCAACACATTCGCTGTTTTTAAAGCATGCAACACCTTCAAGGCCAAAAAGCCGAACAAAACATTTGAGACACAAATTAACAACTCATACTCACAAGGAATATCAATTTCATGCATCTTTCCTCAAACCAAGTTTGACAACCAACTCACATGCTTTAAAACCACGCTCAAACAAAAAATTAAACCATATTGTCAAATCAATCACATCAAAACCCATTTTGATAGTTTTCAAAACAATAATAGCACAATTGAGAGAGAATTCCACTTTACTTACTTCCGAACTTAAACCGGCATTTCAAGCCTAAATTTAAGTTCCCAAACCTCTTTGCAAATCATTCCAAAGCTGGAAAACACGATCTCACTCACCGATACACAAAACTATGCTAGCCGACAAGCCTCTCAAGCATCCGAAACCTCCAACGCCACCTCTATATCTTCCGGATCATTCTCCTCTGTTTTTAACACATAACAATAGAGGATTAATGCATCACCATGCATTAAAATCACCAGCAATACAACCCAACTCGCTGCTCTACTCAAGAACCTCATTTCGGCTACCAAAAACAACTGAAATCATCTCCAAACTCTCCCAAAACAAAGCCCAGCCAAGATCTAACAATTTTAATCATTTCTAAACATCAATTAACATCAAAAAGCAACATAAACATGCCCTTATACCTCCAGCAACAGCAGATCACCAAAACCACCCCAAAAACCACCATTCTAGCAAGCAAAACTTAGGAAAACAAACCTATTCGGAATTTGATTGATAAAACCTCATTTCTAACATCAATTAACATCTAAAATACATTAGAAAACATCCTCAAAATAGAGCCTAACCAAGATCCACGAAAATCCTCAAGATCTCTTCCAAAATCTTGAGTTTTAAGCCAAATTCTTGTTTCCAATATCAAAACCATTCATAAAGAACTGAGTATTTAGAGGAGAAGAACAAGCTTACCTCTAAATGGTGATTTCACCTTGATTTGGGCAAGTTTTCTTAAAAATTCAATGTAGATATCAAGTGGATTTGATGAGAAATTGATTAAGAATCAAAGAGGAATTGAAATCTCATCAAATGAAGTGTAAAATCAAAGTAAATTTGCTGGAGAAAATGTGTTTGGTTGAAAGGAATTTGAGAGAAAAAGAAGAGAGGGAAAATTTGTGAAAAGTAGTTATGAAAAGTCAAAGTTAGTTTCTCATTTAATTATCCCTCGTTTCCTTTAATTAAAACATTAATAAAATTACCCAAATTAAGGAAAAATCTGATGAAAACATTTTTGGTAAATTAGCTTCTTAAAGATTCAAAGTTTCAATCCTTTACAAAACAATCACTACTAAACTTTGCAAAAACTACGATTTGGTCACTACATCGAAATGTAGTATTTTCAAACCCTATTTTGTAAAATTGATTTCACCATTCTCTTTTATATAATAAATGAGGATTTTTAGATATTTTCTATATTTTTAAAGTATCCCAAACTAGGTGTTCCCTAAAACTCCCTTTTAAATTCGAACCGTTTTTTAGACCGATCCGAGTCAGACCCTAAACTTCTAAGCCCGAATGTGGGGTGTTACACTGTCTCTTAGTGAATGGGGAAATAACCGGAGCCTCAGTACTTCTGAATTCATTCCTGGCAATCTAAACGATCCACAGATTTCTTGGAACGTTTTCAGTTGTTCTCGGGCATCCTCTGTTGCAGCACCACTAAACTGGCCAGCGAAGTTTATCATGTTGAACATAATAGGTTTCAGCTCGAAGTTCTCAGCTTCCACGTCTGGCAAGGTGGTCTCCAGTTCAACATGGTCATTGATCATGTAGTCGCGGCAAGACTGTCGTGCAGCAGCGGCAAGCCGTTCATTCGAGACATCTTGGGGAGGATCTTCAGCAACCCTCTGGTTATCATCTACCTCGTTGTTCTGCATTGCTTCTAGATGTTCCTCAAGATAGTCGTTTCTTGCTATCAAGAGTCAGACTCGGTTCCTGAGGTTGTACGTGCGTTCGATTTCAGGGTCTAGTTCGTACTCAGGTTCTTTGCCTCGTCTAGATCTGCGCATAAGTAAACAGAAAACCTTGTGAAAAGAACAGGGTAAATAATACAAGGAAAAACAGAAAAATTAAAAAAGAAAAAGTGCAGCAAGAGTAAGGGTAAAGATATGTTGCCAGTCCCCGGCAACGGCGCCAAAAAACTTGTTGCGTGTGAAAAGTCCTATCCCAAATAGTGCAAGTGTACACGACGCAAGTAGTAAAGTGATACTTGGAGTATCAGATATCGTCTCCATAGGGACTGGAAATAACTTTATCCTAGAATTGCTGCATGAGAGAGAGAAAAGGTTTAGATTGATTGTAAAGTGATATTGGAAACAAGTAATATAAAAGATAAGAGAATCAGGTTTAAGAAATAGGTTGGTATTGAATTGCTCAGTAGTGCAGGTGTTGCACTGAATAGAAACTTCTGTTCTGTTGCCGTCCCTGTCGCGGCAGAACCTGTCGCCGCAGAAGTCTGTTGATGTCGCGGCAGCAATCACACAACTCTGCACTTCAAGCTTGGCAAGAATCCCTGCTATGACTTGTCCTATCCCTAGGCCCAAGTGCTGTTGATGAACACTTCTTAGATGATACCTCCCGGCGTAAATCGAAGGGTGAACACCAATGTTGTCGAAATCTTCCGTAGCCACTTAACCTTGTACTTATCCTTAAGCCAAGATGGTTTAACCATAAACTGGAAAACTCGTATTTATTTTGTTCGTATGCTTGACTCTCCTGATATCAAACAAATGGATAACCTCACAATGTTCTCCTGATACTCTTGCGAGATATGAAAACTAGAATAAATAAACTTGAAGTTTTATTGATTGAACAGAAAATTCCTAAAATAGTACAATCATTGCAACTACTTTACAGAATCAGCCCTTAGCCCTAGGGGAAGTTTAGAACATGATGAGAAAGGGGAAAACGACAAGGGTTTTGGGGAAGATGGCTAGGAATTAGATATCCTCCCCTAGGTCGAATTACATGCCTTTATATAGGCCTTGGGTCAAGGTTTTCTAATATGGCAAGAATACAACTTAAAACTAAAGTACAACTCTATTAAAGATTAAATCTTCTGAGAAGATGCCTTTAATTCGTCCTATTTTCTTGCTTTGGGTTTCTTCCTTGAACTTTGTGCTTCGCCTTCATTCTGACTCAGGGTTCAGAAAAATATAGGAGTGATCCACGACAGACCGGCTTGAATTCCCCTATTTTTCGAGCTCCACTTCAGTTTTCCACTTCACCCTTCTGTCTGTTTGAATTATGTTTACTTACACTGTCATCATGGCTGCCACGGTAGTGGCCACGACAGCGTTCGCTCCTCGACTCTAGTCTTGTGATCCAGCTCTTCTCCTTTGCTGCTCTGAGTCTGCCACAGCAGATACCTGCAAAAGTGACCAAAATCAGTAGCAACTGTGCTATTTTATCTACTTGTGATGTATATGTAGAAATCTATCCTAAATGCAATGAAATATGCTTGAATGCAACAGAAATATGGGTAAATGAGGGGTAAAATATAGAACTTTTACACACTCAATAAAATGATTCTCCAATTAATGTTTAGAATTTAAACATAAAAGGAGACTCGTACTCAATATATATTCTCAACCCTTTTTACTTGCCCATTTTGTGCGTTATGGTGGAGCAATTCAACTATATATCGCACATTCAAAAATTCAAAAATGGAAAATATGACTTCTGACCAAAAGTCAAATCATAATGGGGATTTTTATTATAACACGTTGGCTTGATGCGTATAAGTGTTGCTATATAGAAATAGCATATAAATAATAAATATTTTGTTCTCACAGTTTAGCTATTAAATAGGAGGCATTCAATTAAAAATTTGCTAAACCGTATTTTTCATAATCAATAGGCTTTGTAACAACCGATATAGCCTAAAATATAAACCCACAAGCTTTTGCAAAACGAATAGTCTACTTGCATAATCTGAATCCTTTTAGAATCAATCTCACAAACTTATGGTTGTAAGTTGATAAAACAATGTAGATGCATCTACTAAAATCATATAAAACTTTCCGCATTTGTAGATATATGGGCCCATATTTCGTTCAGATATGCAAGAATGCAGTCTCAACTTCAGCACAAGAACTTCAAGTTCTAATTCTTTTGGTAAGTGGGATCAACTATATCCTTTGAGAACAAACAACACAAGAACTTCAAGTTCTTTTGGTAAGTGTAATTTAATCAATTCCATTAAGCAACACAAGAACTTCATGTTCTTTAATAAGTGGAATTTAATCAATTCCTTTGAGAATAAGCACCACAAGAATAACATGTTCTTTTAATACATGTGCATGTAAATCTCAATAATTTCTGCACCATTATTGATCAGGATGATCTAACCGATCATGCCAACCATATATATGTGTGTATATATCTCTGAATTTGTAAACTTCTTGTTTACCATAACATGTAATTCAACCTCACTCGTACATGTCTAGTACGACCATCAAAATTGTTCCTTTAAATATGAATATATTTAGCTCTTCCAGAGCTTTCAATTGAAATTATCTTTTGGTAGCAATATATAGCTCCTTTTGAGCTTTCAACTAACTTTTTGGCTACCAGAACTTATATCCATATTGGCTTATTTCAAATGCCAATTGATAACATATGTTATCTATAATTCCAAAAGGAATATTTTGCGAACTCATATTTCAAATGCCAATTGATAACATATGTTATCTATAATTCCAAAAGGAATATTTGGCTACCAGAACCTAAGGGGTGTATCGATACCCCTTGACCAAGTCAACTGGTCCAAGTCAACTTGTGGTGACCGTATCGATACACCTAGGAGTGTATCGATACCCTCCCCAAATGTTGACTTCCCACGGTCAACACTAAGGAGACCGTATCGATACGCATGAAGGCTCGTACCGATACGGAACTGGACAGTAGCTCCAGTAGCAAAAATAGTATCGATACACCTCTCAAGTGTATCGATACACGAGGCTTGAACAAAAAGGTGGTATCGATACCATACCAACCGTATCGATACCCCTGCACAGCAAAGACCTCCAAACTCGGCAAAAACGATTAAGACTCGATTCTAACTGCAATTTAGGACTCTCTTAGACCCCAACAAGCATTCATACATCATTTACATACCACTTCGCAGCCATACAAGCATCCAACATGCATATACATCAAAGGAGCATGCAATTGAATCAAGATGACACTTAAACATCCAAAAACTCATACTTCAACATTCAACATAAGGCAAACTCAAAGACACTTAACCAACATTCAAGATAAGCAATTTAGGCATGGATTACAACTCAAACATGGCATCACACGCCATACAAAAAGCAACATAACATGGAGTCTAAACACGCTCCTAACAACCAACAACTATCCAACAAAACCATACATGTCCCATTGCTCAAACTATTACATGTCTAACATAAAAAAATCCATACTTGATGAACTCAAGCCAAAACCACACTTGGAGGCCCTCCACTTGCCCGAGCAACCCACGAACTAAGGATCTGCAATGTTGAACAAAGAGAGCGTAAGCAATGATGCTTAGTGAGGGTAAGCTCTAACAACAAACCTCAACATTGCAGGGTCCGAGCACGATCTAGCCAAGGCAAATCACATATAAACCATGGATCCACAAGAGCCATAAGATAAGATGCATGAGCAATATACAAGTAAATGTCATGGTCAACAAGCTCTAAATCCTCAACACAAGTAGTCACATCATACATCCAAATTTAAGATCATTAATCTCAACACATTGATACATTTATCAACCAATATTGGCACCTAGCTATGACCCGAATACACGGATAGACACGTTGGAACTCACATCCAACAACCACATTACATCACGGTGGGATTACACTCATCACCGGCCTCGCGGAGGGGATTCCACTCATCCTCACGCCCCGTCGATGGGATTCCACTCATCACCGACTATATTTAAATACAATTTCCGAGCGAACCCGTACTCCTCCTTGGTGACTCAACGCCACCAAGGCCACGCGCGACTTTTGACTCATGTGTACACACTAACATCTTAATGATCGATCATTTGTATTCAAGTATACTAGTGCCAACATTTACTCATTTCACATTACGCATTTCAACCATTTCCGTGCTTAGGACGTACTCACCAACAACCATCATCATGCATGTCTCAATCATCACAATTCGTATCTCAACCCACATGTATAATACAATATACATTATCATTCATATCACATATCATACGAGACATGCACACCCACATAAAAGAGTTCATCCAAAGGCTCTAGATCAAGCTTAGGATTAGGCTACCACCCTAATCCTAACTCTAGGTGGGTCTACCAAACCCAACCTAGTCCATATACTCGAACCAACTATTTTAAAACCTTTAAAAACAAGTAACCACTCACCTAAGCTTCCAAGCTCAACGACCAAGCAAGCAACAACCTTCAACTTTCCGGATTCACTTCTGATGCTTCACCGATGCCCAAACTTGGTTCTAATCAATCCCAAACACAAACAAAACATCCACAATCAATATTTTATCATCGAAACTATCCCGGATTAACATTACCAAGCATCCAACACTCCAAATCAACCCTAAAAACAGATTTTTTGAGCAGCCCTTAGCACCCATTGAATTCTCCCATTTCGAACACCCAAACAAGCATCAATTATACCCAAAATGATCCTCATATATCATACTACCTACAGCCCCCAAAATCCAACATTAAACAGCCCCAAATCCCACTTTAAAACCCCCCCAAAACCCTCTTAAAGCCAAATTCCGAAAATTGATTAAAATCATTTGAAATTCACATATGTAATATCATTTGGCTCCTATATTCCATAACTAACCATAATAAATCAAAATATTAGGTTTAGCTACACAAAGGCACCATTTTTAATCAAAATATTCAAAATCTCCATTTTCTAAAAACTTCATGAAAATGAAAAAGAAGAGTACTTTTATGAAGGGGAAGATGAGGGGAAGTCAAAAATGCTATTACCTTTCAAAACGGAGTTGAAATGAAGAAGAGAGGTGATGAAACAGTGTTCTTCAATGGTGAGGAGAGTATGCCGTGGGTTTTGTGGAGAGAGGGAGAAGATGAGTGAAATTTTGGGTCTTTTATTTGTTTTGTTTTAGTTAAAAGCCCAATGACCCTTTTGCCCTTACTGAAATGAAATATTCACAAGGACATAAAATCCATGGCCATTGGGTTTAATTTCAAAGCATAGTCTATCATCAAATTAATTAATTTGAAAACCAAACCCGAACCATTATTTAAATCATAAAATCGAACCCCAATAATATAAAAAATATTATTTTCACCTAACCCCTAAACCCGGGTGTTACAACTCTGCCCCACTTAAGGAAATTTCGTCCCCGAAATTACCTGGTGGGAACAAATACGGAAACTGCTCAACCATATCCGCCTTCCTCTCCCATGTGGCCTCTTCCACACCTCTATGTCTCCACAACACCTTGACCATCTCTTTGGTCTTGCCACGCAACACTTTCCTATCAGAAGCAAGTATCTAAACGGGTTCATCATTATAGGACAAATCCGGATTTAACTCTATTTCCTCAACGGGCATCACATGCAAAGGATCCGATCTATATCTCCTAAGCATAGATACATGAAAGACATCATGGATCTTCTCTAACTCAGAAGGTAACCTCAAACGATAAGCTACAGGCCCAATCCGCTCAACTATCTCATACGGACCAATGAACCTCGGACTCAACTTGCCCTTTCGGCCAAATCTCATTACCTTCTTCCACGGAGATACTTTCAGAAACACTTTCTCACCACCGAGTACTCAATCTCTTTCCTCTTCAAATCTGCATAAGACTTCTGACGATCGGAAGCTGCTTTCAAACGGTCACAAATCAACTTCACTTTTTCTGTGGTTCCCTTAAGCAAGTCT
Source organism: Hibiscus tridactylites (assembly GCA_958450335.1). NCBI lineage: Eukaryota > Viridiplantae > Streptophyta > Magnoliopsida > Malvales > Malvaceae > Hibiscus > Hibiscus tridactylites. The sequence continues at coordinate 30,984,422 of OY288291.1, read as the reverse complement.
GGCATAGGTAACAACCTCTGACCTGTCTCAGCCCAACAAATCGGAGTCCTACACCGTCTACCGTACAAAGCCTCATAGGGTGCCATCTGGATACTCGACTGATAACTGTTGTTGTAGGCAAACTCAACCAACGGTAAGTGCTTCTCCCAAGAACCCTGAAAATCAATCACACAACAACGAAGCATATCCTCAAGAATCTGTATCACTCGCTCTGACTGCCCATCGGACTGCGGATGATAAGATGTGCTGAAATGCAAACGGCTACCCAAAGCGTTATGTAAGCAACCCAGAACCTCGAAGTAAATCTAGGATCCCTATCTGAAACAATGGACTTCGGAACTCCATGAAGTCTCACAATCTCACGGATGTACAAGTTTGCCAACTTGTCTAAAGAATCCGTAGTGTTCACTGCTAAGAAGTGAGCACACTTAGTGAACCTATCAACAATCACCCAAACCGAATTCTTCTTCGAGGGAGACAAAGGCAACCCCGATACAAAATCCATGGTGATCCTCTCCCATTTCCATTCCGGAATCTTCAAAGGCTGTAGCAAACCTGAAGGAACCTGATGTTCTGCCTTCACTCTCTGACAAACCATGCAACGGCTCACATACTCGGCTACATCTCTCTTCAAACCAACCCAGAAGTAATCATCCTTCAAATCTCGGTACATTTTGGTACTACCCGGATGCATAGAAAAGGGGCTCGAATGTGCTTCACTCAAAATATGACGTCTCAACTCAACATCTTCTGGTACAACAATTCTATCTCTAAAGCACAACAAGCTCTCACCACTGAAACTATACTCAGTCGATCTTCCTTCGGCTATGTCTTGAACATGAGGAACTAGGCTCGCATCTTACAACTGCTTCTCTCTAATCAACTGAATCAAAGAAGGCTTCACTTGAAACTCGGTGATCAAACCACCATCATCGGACACACTCAATCTAGAAAACATAGCTCTCAACTCGACGGCCACTTTTCTACTCAAAGCATCGGCTACTACGTTTGCTTTACCCGGATGGTACTCAATGGTCAAATCATAATCTTTTAACAACTCTAGCCATCTCCTCTGTCTCAAGTTCAACTCTTTCTGTGTCATCAAGTACTTCAAGCTCTTGTGATCGGTGTAAACTATACACTTCTCACCATACAAGTAGTGACGCCAAATTTTCAATGCAAATACAACTGCGACTAGCTCTATGTCATGAGTAGGATAGTTCTTCTCATGAATCTTCAACTGTCTAGAAGCATAAGCAACAACTCTCCTATCTTGCATCAAGACACATCCTAAGCCTACGTAGGAAGCATCACTGTAAATCACAAACTCTTTACCTGAAACAGGCTGCACTAACACTGGAGCATTCGTCAAAGCTTCTTTCAATTTCTCAAAGGCCTTTTGTCTTGCATTTGACCATTCAAACTTGACTCCCTTTTGCAACAACTTAGTCAAGGGAGCAGCTACTCTAGAGAAGCCATCAACAAACCTCCTATAGTAACCGGCTAGCCCTAGGAAACTCCTAATCTCGGTCACGGACTTAGGTTGTTTCCACTCAACAATAGCCTCAATCTTCGATGGATCAACTCGGATACCTTCGGCCGAAACAACATGGCCAAGAAATACCACCTCTCGAATCCATAACTCACATTTACTAAGCTTCGCATACAGCTGGTTGCTCAACAATCTCTGTAAAACAAACCTCAAGTGCTCATCATGCTCTTCTTCTGTCTTCGAATACACAAGTATATCATCAATGAAGACAACTACAAAACGGTCTAGATAGTCTCTGAAAATTCTGTTCATCATGTCCATGAATGCTGCTGGTGCGTTCGTGAGCCCAAATGGCATCACAAGAAACTCATAGTGGCCATATCTAGTCCTAAAAGCTGTCTTCGGAACATCACACTCTTTCACCTTCAACTGATAGTACCCGGATCTCAAATCTATCTTCGAGAATACTGAAGCACCTCTCAACTGATCAAACAAATCATCTATACGAGGCAACGGATACTTGCTCTTCACAGTCAACTGATTCAACTGCCTATAGTCAATACACATGCGCATGCTACCATCTTTCTTTTTCACAAACAACACTGGAGCACCCCACAGAGAACTACTAGGCCTAATAAAACCACGGTTTAACAATTCTTGCAACTGACTCTTCAATTCTTTCAACTCTTTCGGAGCCATACGATACGGAGCTATCGAAACCGGATTAGACCATGAAACTGTCTCAATCACAAACTCAACATCTCTATCATGAGGCAAACCCGGCAACTCTTCAGGAAACACATCTGGAAAGTCACACACTGTTTTGATATCTTTCGGTCTAGCTTCACTCATATCCGGATTCATAACATAAGCTAAATAAGCCCCACATCCAGAGTCCATCAACCTATGAGCCTCTAAAGCTGACACCACATTAGACAAGAACTTAATGTTCTCGCCTACTACTACTACTACCTTGTAGTCATCCGAAAGCTTCAAAGAAATTCTCTTTGTCTCGAAATCCACACTAGCCCGATGCTCAACCAACCAATCCATACCCAAAATAATATCAAAACCATAGAAGGGAAGTTCCATCATATCAACTGAAAACACATGACCCTGAATCTTCAGTGGACACCTCCTATACATACGTCTAACCACAATTGTCTCACCAAAAGAACTAGTAACATGCATACCTACATCTAAGATCTCAACAGGAATGTCTAACTTATGTGCATGCTCACTCAAAATGTAGGAATGCGTAGAACCCGAATCAACCAAAGAAAGCAAAGACATAGACTGTAACTCGAAATTACCTGCTATCACATCGGTGTCGTTCCCGGCCTCTCTCTGAGCATAGACTCTCGCTGGTCCTCCCGCCTCTGGCTGCACAACCACAACATGAGCAAGGTTCCTCTGAGCATCTACCCTAGGTGCATCAGCCCTAGGCTGGAAGTAGCCACGACCGCGCCCACGGCCTCTCTGAAAATCATTAGCTCTCGCAGGAGCCTGAGCAACGTTTGGTGCCTGAGCCGCCTGATGCGGACAATCCCTCCTAAAGTGATCCCTCGAACCACAGTTCCAGCAGGCATAGAAATTACCCCAACACTCACCAGCATGCTGCCTCCCACAACGGGTACACTCGGACAACCGCCCTCCTCCTCTATGGTCCTGATGGCCCCTACCATGGTGGCCACCGCCACGTCTATGGTCAAACTGATGTATTCCACCCTTGTGCCTCTTGGCATCTCTACCATCATGGTTGTTGTGCCTCTTACCAGAATTAGATCCCCCAAAACGCTTGGCAAGCCCCAAGCTATGCTCAATGTCCTTGGCTCTAGCAACAAAGACATCAAAGTCAGAATAATCAGAAGCTAAGGTATACCTCTTAACTTCCTCATGAAGCCTGTATCTGAAACGATCACATCGAGCCCTCTCAGTAGGTACTAACTCCGGGGCATACTGACTCAGACGAACGAAACGAATCTCATAATCAGTCACAGAAGCATCTCTCTGAGTGAGAGCCATGAACTCTCTCTTCTTTTCATCTAGGTACCTCGGTCCCAAGTACCTCTTCCGGAACGCAGACTCAAAGAACTCCCAATCGATATCTATCTCTGGAACCCCGGAAGTGATGGTGACCCACCAGGTGTAGGCATCACCCTGAAGCAATGAGATCACACAACCCAATCTACGTGCGCCCGCACAACCCATCTGAGCCAAAATACGAACTGTCTTCTCCAACCATAACTCCGACCTCTCCGGAGTAGATCCCCTAAATTCCTCGGCCCCCAAGCTACGGAGCCTCTCCAAAGGTAGACTAGCATCATCACACCTAGGCTGAGCTGCAGCCTGAGCTCCCGAAACTGCAGCCTGGAATGCTCCCGCTATTGCTTGCACAAGCGGAGTCATGTCAATTCCAGCTGGACCTTGGCCACCTTGGCCAACTTGCGGTCCATTTCCTCCGACTCCATCCTCGCCCCCAACTCCAGGTGGAGGAGGTGGTGGTGGTGGAGGTGGTGGAGGAGCGCCAACTCCCGCGGCCACTGGCCCCTCAAGGTGAGCCTCCACACCAACTGCCGGCTCAACAGGAGCCGCAACTCGTGGTTCCTGATGAACTAACCTCGGTCTACTTCTCGGTCTAGACATCGCTCTCACAAATATTAACTACAACCACAACAACGAAACATACAAGCTGAGTTAGCAAGGCAAGGCTTCCAAGTGGTTCAAGTACGTTCCCTCACTTAAAATCATTTTTCCAATGTAATAGTAGCAATGGGACCCACACACACATGCTTTAAGATAAGACAATCAACATACTTGTCACACAAGCAACCATCCTTGCAAAACAAGCATACACCGTGCAATTTAATTCAAAAACTTAAGCTTACCTCACTTACCTGCCCAAGGTCTCGGAAACCTTAGGCTCTGATACCAACAAGTGTAACCCCCTCGTCCCGGTCTAGCTGAATGACCGGTCCAAGTGGGCCACACGGGGAAAACCGAGCGAAAACTCCCTAAGGAATTCCCCCTCGGTTAGCAACCCTATTTTTCATTTTAAAAATCTTGTCTAGATGGATATTAAACCCTAAGTGATAATACAGCAGAACAACATGAACGAATCAATCGAATGAACTCAAACAATCATAATTCAGCCCAATTTTATAACTTAACTACAGGTGTATCGATACACCTAAGGGGTGTATCGATACCCCATGACCAAGTCAACTGGTCCAAGTCAACTTGTGGAGACCGTATCGATACACCTAGGAGTGTATCGATACCCTCCCAAAATGTTGACTTCCCACGGTCAACGCTAAGGAGACCGTATCGATACGCATGAAGGCTCGTACCGATACGGAACTGGACAGTAGCTCCAGTAGAAAAAATAGTATCGATACACCTCTCAAGTGTATCGATACACGAGGCTTGAACAAGAAGGTGGTATCGATACCATACCAACCGTATCGATACCCCTTCACAACAAAGACCTCCAAACTCGGCAAAAACGATTAAGACTCGATTCTAACTGCAATTTAGGACTCTCTTAGACCTCAACAAGCATTCATACATCATTTACATACCACTTCGCAGCCATACAAGCATCCAACATGCACATACATCAAAGGAGCATGCAATTGAATCAAGATGACACTTAAACATCCAAAAACTCATACTTCAACATTCAACATAAGGCAAACTCAAAGACACTTAACCAACATTCAAGATAAGCAATTTAGGCATGGATTACAACTCAAACATGGCATCACACGCCATACAAAAGAAACATAACATGGAGTCTAAACATGCTCCTAACAACCAACAACTATCCAACAAAACCATACATGTCCCATTGCTCAAACTATTACATGTCTAACATAAAAAAATCCATACTTGATGAACTCAAGCCAAAACCACACTTGGAGGCCCTCCACTTGCCCGAGCAACCCACGAACTAAGGATCTGCAATGTTGAACAAAGAGAGCGTAAGCAATGATGCTTAGTTAGGGTAAGCTCTAAAAACAAACCTCAACATTGCAGGGTCCGAGCACGATCTAGCCAAGGCAAATCACATATAAACCATGGATCCACAAGAGCCATAAGATAAGATGCATGAGCAATATACAAGTAAATGTCATGGTCAACAAGCTCTAAATCCTCAACACAAGTAGTCACATCATACATCCAAATTTAAGATCATTAATCTCAACACATTGATACCTTTATCAACCAATATTGGCACCTAGCTATGATCCGAATACACGGATAGACACGTTGGAACTCACATCCAACAACCACATTACCTCACGGTGGGATTACACTCATCACCGGCCTCGCGGAGGGGATTCCACTCATCCTCACGCCCCGTCGATGGGATTCCACTCATCACCGACTATATTTAAATACAATTTCCGAGCGAACACGTACTCCTCCTTGGTGGCTCAACGCCACCAAGGCCACGCGCGACTTTTGACTCATGTGTACACACTAACATCCTAATGATCGATCATTTGTATTCAAGTATACTAGTGCCAACATTTACTCATTTCACATTACTCATTTCAACCATTTTCGTGCTTAGCACGTACTCACCAACAACCATCATCATGCATGTCTCAATCATCACAATTCGTATCTCAACCCACATGTATAATACAATATACATTATCATTCATATCACATATCATACGAGACATACACACCCACATAAAAGAGTTCATCCAAAGGCTCTAGATCAAGCTTAGGATTAGGCTACCACCCTAATCCTAACTCTAGGTGGGTCTACCAAACCCAACCTAGTCCATATACTCGAACCAACTATTTTAAAACCTTTAAAAACAAGTAACCACTCACCTAAGCTTCCAAGCTCAACGACCAAGCAAGCAACAACCTTCAACTTTCCGGATTCACTTCCGATGCTTCACCGAGGCCCAAACTTGGTTCTAATCAATCCCAAACACAAACAAAACATCTACAATCAATATTTTATCATCAAAACTATCTCGGATTAACATTACCAAGCATCCAACACTCAAAATCAACCCCAAAAACAGAATTTTCGAGCAGCCCTTAGCACCCACTGAATTCTCCCATTTCGAACACCCAAACAAGCATCAATTATACCCAAAATGATCCTCATATATCATACTACCTACAGCCCCCAAAATCCAACATTAAACAGCCCCAAATCCCACTTTAAAACCCCCAAAAACCCTCTTAAAGCCAAATTCCGAAAATCGATTAAAATCATTTGAAATTCACATATGTAATATCATTTGGCTCCTATATTCCATAACTAACCATAATAAATCAAAATATTAGGTTTAGCTACACAAAGGCACCATTTTTAATCAAAATATTCAAAATCTCCATTTTCTAAAAACTTCATGAAAATGAAAAAGAAGAGTACTTTTATGAAGGGGAAGATGAGGGGAAGTCAAAAATGCTATTACCTTTATAAACGGAGTTGAAATGAAGAAGAGAGGTGATGAAACAGTGTTCTTCAATGGTGAGGAGAGTATGCCGTGGGTTTTGTGGAGAGAGGGAGAAGATGAGTGAAATTTTGGGTCTTTTATTTGTTTTGTTTTAGTTAAAAGCCCAATGACCCTTTTGCCCTTACTGAAATGAAATATTCACAAGGACATAAAATCTATGACCATTGGGGTTTAATTTCAAAGCATAGTCTATCATCAAATTAATTAATTTGAAAACCAAACCCGAACCATTATTTAAATCATAAAACCGAACCTCAATAATATAAAAAATATTATTTTCACCTAACCCCTAAACCCGGGTGTTACAAATATTGCTTTCGAGCAAATATAGACTTTATAATAATCTTCTTGTAAATTCAAAATCATCATGATTTATCGCACTTTAAAATAATAATAATAATATAAAGATAAAAATAAAACCAAAATTTACCGATATTAATTTTTCTCTCGTGCACAATGGAGACATAGCATATGACCGAGATAGCTTCTCATAGTCCCTTTATATCACATCTCTTTCCAAGTCATTTAAGCATATCATATAAAAATCAATACATGGTTAAAATACTAACTTTTACCAAATAAAATAACATAAATAATAATATGAAAAATATCAAATATAATCATTTAAGTAAAAGTATGAATAAGTATACCGCTAATTAACCCTTTTAGGAACAAGAGAAAACACACGTAATTTACACCAAACGCAACATCTTCATCTCTGTCGATTCGTCTTTTGGTTTGTGAGAAGCCACAAATTTATCTCTTTCCAATGTTCGAATAAAATCAAACATACTTCCAAACATTTCAAAAAAAATTAAATAAAAAATTAAGTTAAAATATATAAAAAAAAGACAATCGGTAATTTAAAAGAATGAAGAGATAGAGAAAAAAAAAACTTATCTTTGGTTTATCCTAGAATCGAATTCTTTCCAATAACTTCTTTTGGATTCAAATAATAAAGACCTCAGTTGATTAGAGTGGTGCTGATAACGTGTTGTGAATAAAACAACATATTCACAACAATGAACAATAAGAAGAACAAAGAACAAGAATGGAAGAACAAAGAGATGAGAGAAAGAGGGAGATTTGTATTATTCTTAAATATAGACTTGTGTACAATGCCTTCATCAAGTCATCTGTTTATAGACATAAGAAGTACATATTACATTGAACTCTAATTAAATGTGATAATATTCCTAATGATAAAGTAAATCAATCTCCTTAGATAAAGTTCTAATCATGATAGACATCCACATAGATAAATATTCATAACAAAAATAATGATTTTTAATTTTAACTTTTTTTTTATTCCGAGTTCGATTTCTTCTAATAACAGTTTTATTGATTTTAAAACTTTGGTTTATTTATCATATTTTATTTTTATTATTATAATAGATTTTTTTAATAATAATATTTTATTTAACTATTTGATATTTTTTTATTCTAAAAATTAGATACTAAACACATTTTTACTTTTGAAAACAACATTTTATTTTTATTAACCAAACATATTTTCAATATTTAAAAAACTTAAAATAAAAATTTATTTTTAAAAAATGAAATTATAAAATAAAAATAAAAATATATTTTAAACCAAACAGACCCTTAATCTTGAAATTCAAACACAATAAATATCATCTTTTATCACAATTTCCCCCCTAAATTATATTTATTTTATTGAGATGTTTCTTACTTTTTTTTATCGTTTAACCCTCTAACATTTATCTATGTTACTAATTTCACATCAACATGCTAAAAATTCTTTGACCATTAAGATCGCATCATGTGACATATCTGACAAAAAAATGTATTTGACTTTAATGAAAATGATAGATTGTATGTCAAGTCTTCTGATTTTTAATTTTTTAATTTAATCTTTAAAATATTATTTAATACAAAATTAATCTTTATTTATTTCAAAATTTAATAATTTAATTTAATATTATTTTATAATATTACATTTTTAGTATTTATTTTTTAATATAGAATGTAACCGGGCATAACCAAACTAAAGACCTTTGGAATTTTAGTCCAAAATAAACCATTAAGTCAAGCTTGGAACTTATAATCATGTTAAAAATATATATTTAACTTGTGTTTTGGTTTTATTTTTATCTAAAAAGTATTATTTTTATAAAATAATATTAATTACATAAATATTTATGGAAATATTTTAATTATTTAATATTATAACATTATATTTATTGTAATACCTCAAATTTTGGTTAGTGACCAAAATGAATAAAATGAAAAGTTTAGAGGCAAATGTGTAATATTAGGAAAATTTCAGGGACTAAATTGTAATTTTTAAAATTTATGTATTTTAGTCTCATAAATGAATAGTTTACTCCCAAGAATGACATTTTCGAGTTACCTGGATTTTTGGTACGGAAATCGTATTAAAAGCTATAAGGAGTTAAATTTGAGGAAAAATCCGGATAATCAAATTGAATCGAATAATTTAAGATATTTTATTTAAATATCAAGCAAGTGTAAAAATGTATTTTTCATGCTTATTTCCAGAAGAACTAACATGGACCATTGGATTTATGTTAATTTTTCCATGTTAAATATGAATTGTTGAGTGAAAATGGCAAGATTTTAATTTTAGAAGATTACAAGGGCAAAATGGATAACTACTAACTAGTTGGTTTATTTTTGACCCTTGGATGAATATTTTGACATGTGGCAAGTTATGAGGCATTGGATTTTAAGGGCAAAATAGTCATTTAACTATTAAGAAGATTTTTATTTATTATATTAGATATTAGTGTCATTTTGGCATAATTAGAAAAGAAAAAAAAGAATAGAAAACTTGTTAATCTTTCTCTACAATACGTAGGATATTTGGGAGGAAGAAAAAATATTTCAAGTGTAAAATTTAAACATTTAGAGTTGGATTCAAAGTTATTTCATGAAATACAAAGTTATTCTCCACTAAATTCTCTTTAATTTGATATAATTTTTACATAATTTTCTTGCTTCTAAGTCGATATTAGTGGTTAAGGTGAATAAAGGACATGTTAGAATTTCATGTTTTAAGGTTTATTCAAGTTGAAAATGAGGTTGTGATGTTGTTTCTATGCTTAAAGACATGGTATAGGGACCATTTGGCTATAAAGAGAAGTTGAGGAAAAATATTGTAAAAATTATTTTTATAGATGAAAATAGTTAGAATGATGTTCTTTATGCTTGATTATGTAATTTAAATTTAATTTATAATGTTGGAATGGTTAAAGGGTGATAAATATTAGAGTCATGAAATCTGCTCAGAATTTTAGATTTTGCCAGTGAGTTAGGAAATTTACCAAATATTCCAAAAATCGAATTAGAAGATGCATATTATATGTATGGACTGTAAATTGAGTCTAGTTTCTTTTAAAAGAAACGGTGATTGATTTTGAGTTTTGTACTAAAAGATGTGAATTTTCAAGTGATAGAAAGGTCAGAAAATAGAGTACCAGACTACTATGAAATTCAGCACTGGAATTCTACTTTAAAAATTCGTCATAAATTGTACGAGTTGGATTTGGGCTATTAATTTATATGGTTGAAAAGCTTATCGAATCTAGATTCTTTTAAAACAAATTAAATCGAATTTCGAGTTGTAGAGTATTTTATAGAAACATTTCTTTGAAGATAGTGCAGATTGACAGATTATAAATTGAGGTATCATGCTTGAATAATTGTTGGAATGATTTATGAATCATTCTTCTTTGATTTGGATATTAAAGGAAATTTGAAGTGTCGAGAATGGTATGAATCGTACGAAAAGAATTAGTATTGAATAGACTTTGAAAGAAATTATAGGAATTTTTTCCTATTACGTATCTATTTTAGTATGATACTAACATGTACATGTGTTGTAAATGACGAACGTATAGATCGTGATCAAAATTGAAATCGAGCTAGTAATCAAGGAAAGGAAAAGGATCAACATTAAAGATTAGTGAAGATTTAAATTTTTACATATACAAAGTGTTAAGGTGGGTGCAATGCATATTTATCATGATACATGGATGTTTTTATACATTAGGGGTAAGACTTGTGATAAGTCTACCTTATTTATATTAGCATAATATTAATGTTAATGATTACATGTTGGTATATTTTAAATATGTCCAATGATGATTATAAATACATGATCACTAGTATATATGACATTATGGTATGAATGTTATTTTGGGGTATGAACTGCCCAAGGATATATTAAGATGATATACATTGCCATGGATGAAATAAATATGGAATATATGCCTAAATACGGTATTGAGGGACATAGTATAGTTGACATGTCATAGAGTCCAGCAACAGGATTCATACTCGTGATAACACTTCGATACGGGATAGCACTTCGGTGCATATTTTGACTCGTGTACTCAGAGTCCTCATAGTCTTATGTTTGGGCTATAGTTTATTGGTTAATAAATGATAAACATGTTATTAAGCTTTTGAGCTTATGGGATAAATGGCAAGTATATTGATAAGATATTTGATATTCTGATTATATTATGTTAATATATAGATAACATGATGGTAAGACATATCCAGTGATCTTGATGCATGGTTATGCTTATAATATACATTTATAAATATGTAGCATTGCACTCTATATTTTATTATTGCCTCACTAAGTGTATACTTAGCGTGTGATGGTTTTCACGAGTAGGTAAATATTAGCGTTCGGAGTAAGAAGTTAGAAATGCATCGGAATCAGGAAGTATTTTTACAGTATCGGTAATGACATCCTTAAATATATTTTGCTATTACTAGTTGGTATGTATATATTAAGAACTAGTGGGTGCTAAGTTTAGTAATAATAGGGTTAGAAATAACTTATAAATTAGTTTATATTATTAGTATATGATGGATAATTATATTTATAGAAATGATTATTAATAACACTAGTTATTTATCGGGTAACCTAGAGAAAAAAAATTAAATGACTAACAATTAGATGTTTAAATACTAGTAAGAGTCTTACATTTATTGGTATCAAAGCTATATGTTTAGCCGGTTCTGGACATGAATCAGGTTTGTAGAGAGTAAAAAATATATACATGCACTAGGATGTCAAAAATTACTGATACTTTTATAGATATGCTTTGATGCCTATTAATTAGTAATGTTACTCATTACTAATAAGGAAGATTGTGACATTAGCAGATGTCAGATCATCAAAAATCTCGTAGAGGAGTTGAGGGAAATGTCCCTGTTAAAAGTGGAAGTAATGATGGGAACCAGGATCCACCTTTTGTGCAGCAAAATGTAGGGCAACCGGCACAAGAACATCAGAATATGACTGTACAAGACCAAGGTTTATTTCTTCAGGCATTGGACACTATTATGAATCGTCGAGCCCCAGTATCGGTGCCAAAGCAATTAAGAAAGATGAAAGTACTAAAATTTCGTGGAGATGCTGATGCAACTCTAATGGCTACTGACTACTGTTTAAATGATATTAAAATTATGTTGAGCAGAATTCCTTGTGATGATCAAGGAAAACTGGAGGGAGTAATATCATTGTTGATGGAACAAGCGAGCATGTGGTGGAATATGATTATTGCACAAGTCCCTCCAGAGCAGACTACATGGAAATTTTTTTTTGAAAGAATTCAAGGAAAAATATATCGGGGACGTGTTTATCGCAGAAATGAGACAACAATTCCAAAATCTGAAACAACATGGCAGGTCAATTTATGAATATGAATGTGAGTTCAATAGACTGAGACGATCTTATGAAATTACCCTTCCAAGAGTTTGAAGTCATTCTTGGAATGGATTGGTTATCGACATATGGTGCTACGGTTGAATGCCGATTCAAAAGAGTAATTTTAAAAGGAACTAGAGAGTTCAGAAATAATATTTATATGTGAAAAAATGGATAATCAGAGGAATGTGACATCAGTTGTAACTGTTGGGGAGTTAATATCATACGGGTATGAAGCCTATTTAGCTCATGTGATAAAAAAAACACAAATCTGGAAGATATACACACGGTGCGAGAATTTACAGATGTCTTCCCAGATGAACTACCGAGGTTACCTCTAGATCGAGAGGTGGAATTTGGTATTGATGTGCTTCCTGGAACATCACCAATATCAATGGCACCTTACAGGATAGCTCCTACAGAACTTAGAGAGCTGAAAGCTCAATTACAAGAATTATTAGATTGAGGTTTTATACGGTCTAGTGTATCACCTTGGGGAGGTCCAGTCCTGTTTGTGAAAAAGAAAGATGGATCAATGAGGTTGTGTGGATTATCGTCAACTTAATAAAGTGATGGTGAAGAATAAATATCATCTGCCAAGGATTGATGATCTTTTTGATCAACTTAAAGGAGCTACGAAGTTTTCTAAAATTGATCTTCAATCAGGGTATCATCAATTAAAGATCAAAGAAGCAAATATACCAAAAACAACTTTTAGAACGAGATACAAGCATTATGAGTTTGTGGTAATGCCTTTTAGACTCACCAATGCACCGTCAACATTTATGGATTTAATGAATCGAGTGTTTCAACCCTATTTAAACCAGTTTGTGGTGGTATTCATAGATGATATATTGGTTTACTCTAAAACCAAAGAGGATCACGATACTCATCTCAAAATAGTTTTTCAGATCCTCCGAGAAAAAAAAATTATATGCAAAGTTGTCTAAGTGTGGATTTTGGCTATCATAAGTAGCTTTTCTTGGACATATAGTTTCAGCCGAAGGAATTCGAGTTGATCCTTAGAAGGTTCCAGCAATCTTGGAATGGAAAAATTCCTAAAAATGTCTCCGAAGTGAGAAGCTTCTTAGGATTAGTAGGTTATTATTGGCGGTTCGTGAAAGATTTTTTTGATGATTGTCGCTCCAATGACTAATTTGTTAAGAAAAGATATGCCATTTGTTTGGTCAGACAAATGTTAGAAAAGCTTTGATAAGCTGAAGAAGATAATAACAGAAGCTCATGTCTTGGTACAACCAGAATCTAGAAAGGATTTCATAATTTATAGTGATGCATCCCATAAAGGTTTGGGGTGTGTACTGATGCAGAAAGGCAATGTGGTAGCATATGCTTCTTGACAACTCAAAAAACATGAGAGAAATTACCCTAATCATGATTTATAGTTGTCCGCGGTGGTGTTTGCCTTGAAGATTTGGCGTCACTACTTATACGGTGAAAGATGTTATATTTACATTGATCATAAAAGCTTGAAATCCTTGTTGTCTCAGAAGGAGCTTAACTTGAGGCAATGAAGGTGGATAGAATTGATCAAAGATTATGATGTGATTATTGACTATCATCCAGGAAAGGCTAATGTGGTCGCAGACGCACTTAGCCAAAAGACATTTGCTGCCTTGAGAACATTAAATGCTCAATTGAAATATCAAAAAAATGGTGCAATAGTGGCTGAACTTCGGATTAAGCCTATTTTGATAGAAAGGATTAAAGAGTTACAAGCAAAGGATGAAGAATGTTTGGAAAAGATTAAGCAAGCTGAATGTGGAGAATCTAAAGGTTTTAAAATAAGACTCAATGGGTGTTTATACTATAAGGGATGTATATACATCCCTAATGATGAGGAATTAAAGAATGAAATTCTGATGGAGGCACATTTCAGTTTTTGACTATGCATCATGGAGGCGCAACAAAATGTATCAAGATATAAATAGCCGATATTGGTGGTCGGGATGAAATGAGCTATCACATAGTTTGTTGCTAAATGATTAACTTGTCAACAAGTAAAAGCAAAACATCAAGTCCCATCAGGACTTCTACAACCAATGTCAATTCCATAATGGAAGTGGGAGCAAGTCACTATGGACTTTGTAACAGGTTTGTCGCTAACACCAAACAAGAAAGATTCGATCTGGGTGATTGTGGATCGATTGACTGAATCGGCACACTTCATACCAGTACGAACCGACTACTCTTTAAACAGGTTAGATGAGTTATATATTAAGGAAATTGTTAGATTACATCGTGTTCCTATGTCTATCATATCTAATAGAGATCCAAAGTTTTCTGCAAAATTTTGGAAAGCTTTACATGAAACTTTGGGAACTCGGCTACACTTCAGTACTACTTTTCATCCTCAGACTGGTGGACAATCAGAAAGGATTATCCAAATACTTGAAGACATGCTTATAGCGAGTATAATGAATTTTGCTGGTTCATGGAAAAAAATATCTTCCCTTAATTGAGTTTGCTTTCAACAAAAAATATCAATCAAGTATAAAGATGGCTCCTTATGAGGCTTTATATGGAAGGAAATGTCGAACACCATTAAATTGGTTCGAGCCAGAGGATCAAAAGATCATTGGACCCGATCTTGTTCAAGAGGTGGAAGAAAAGATAAGAATAATTCAAGATAACCTCAAAGTCGCTTCTAATAGGAAAAAGTCATATGCAGATCTTAAAAGAAAAGATATTGAGTTTGAAGTGGGAGATAAGGTGTTTCTGAAAGTTTCACCTTGGAAAAAGATCTTAAGATTTGGACGAAAGGGTAAACTTAGTCCAAGATACATTGGTCCTTATGAAATTTTGAAAAGGGTTGGCTCGGTGGTGTACCAACTAGCATTACCACCAGAGATGAGTAAAATCCATGATGTGTTTCATGTATCCATGCCGCGGAGATATCGATCAGATCCTTTGCATATCATCACACGAGAAGAAACTAAGATTCAACCGAATTCGACATACGAAAAAGAATCGGTAAGGATCTTAGCTTGAGGAGAAAAACAACTAAGGAAAAAATGATTCCTTTGGTGAAAGTCTTGTGGAGAAATCACAAGGTGGAGGAAGCTACTTGGGAAACAGAGGAAACTTTGAGGAAATAGTATCCGTACCTTTTTGAATCAAGTACGTAAGGAAAATTTAAGGAAGAATTTTCTTACGGGGGAAGAACTGTAATACCTAAAATTTTTGTTAGTGACCAAAATGAATAAAATGAAAAGTTTAGGGGTAAAAGTGTAAACTCGAGAAAATTTCAGGGAATAAATTGTAATTTTAGAAGTTATGTATTTTAGTCCCGTAAATGAATAGTTTACCCCCAAGAATGACATTTTCGAGTTACCCAAATTTTTGGTACGAAATTCGTATTAAAAGCTATAAGGAGTTAAATTTGAGGAAAAATCTGGATAATCAGATTGAATCGAATAGTTTGAGATATTTTATTTAAATATCAAGCAAGGGTAAAAATGTCTTTTACATGCTTATTTCTATAATAACTAACATGGAACAGTGGATTTTTATCCCTTTTGATTTTTATCCATTTTGATGAGATTTCAATCTCCTATGGATTCCTAATCTTTTCCTCATCAAATCCTCTTGTTTTCACTTTGAATTTTCAAGAAAACTTGCCCAAATTAAGAAGAAATCAGACATTAGAGGTAAGCTTCATCCTTCTCCTCTAATGAGCAGTTCTTTACTGAAATTCTCAAGTTATCAATCCTTTGTTAATGATTTTTGAGTTGCTTTAATGTTAGAAACATGAAATTGTGTTAAAACTCAAGATTCTTGGTGAGATCTTGATGATTTTCATAACTATTGGTTAGGCTCTATTTTCAGGTTGATTTCTAATGTATTTTGGATGGTAATTGATGTTATAAATGAGGTCTTATTAAACAAATCCCGAATAGGTTCAGATTCCTAAGTTTTGCATGCTAGATTGGTGGTTTTGGGGGTGGTTTTGGTGTTCTGATGTAGCTGGAGGTATAAGGACGAGTTTATGGTGATTTTTGGTGTTGATTGAGGTTTAGAAATAATTAGAAGTGATAGATCTTGGTTGGGCTTTGTTTTGGAAGAGTTTGGAGATGATTTCTGTTGTTTTGGGTAGCCGAAATGGTGCTTTTGAGTAGAGCAGCGATTTTGTTTAGTTGGCTAGTGATTTCAATGCATGATGATGCATTAATCCTCTGCTCTTATGTGTAATAAACAGAGGAGACATCTTCAGATGCTTTTGGTATTGATCTGGAAGTGCCAAGAGCTTAGATATCGTTTCGGCAAGCAAGCGAAACGTAATCGGTGAGTGCGAATGGTTTTAGAAGTCCTTGAGGGACAAAGAAACAAGGTTTGGGGATTTAGGATTGGTTTGAAACACCATCATATGTCCGGAAGTAAGTATGGCTAGGTTTGCTCTCAAATATGTGGTTGTTGCCCCTAAAATGCTTTTACATGCTCTTGTTATGAGATAGACAAATTCCTACTGTTTTATGCATGATTTGTAGCATAAGATGATGCTTTGTAGAGTTTTCATGAAATAGCATTTGCATTGAAGAGTTTTGAGATTTTGATTTAATGCAAAACATGAGATGTGATTTTGAAATGAGATGAAAAAGACTTGAGAAATATTGCATAAAAACAGTAGGTGAGATGATGTTTTGACATGATATATTGGCATAGAAGATGAGATACTTACCAGATATAATTGATCAATCAATAGGATGAGAGTGCACTATAATCTAAAAATTCGTACGTGCTCTTTGGAGTCGGACAATGGGGGTAGTGCCATCCCGATCCAAAGTGAGAATCCGATGATGAGAGATACCATCGGGGTAGGACTTGGTCAAATACCCAAGCTTTGTGGCGATGAGAGATATCGCCATGAGAGTCCGGTGATGAGAGATTCCACCAGGGTAGGACTTGACTTTGAGTCAAGCTAATCCGCATATCCGAGTAAAGATGAAATGTGAAATGCCAATATAATATATGAAAATGTATTTGATTCACATGTACCAAATGTTGAGATGATGTATGCTATGAGAAATGCATATGAGATTTGTATATGAAATGCTTTAGTTTTCACAAGCATGTGTATGGACTTGCCATGAGATTTTCATTGGTTTAAATTCATGAGATAGAATAGAGGTACATGTGGTTGCAAATGAAAATTTGCTTTGAAATGGTTTTCAAGAATGAGATAGAATGACCATGTTGTTGAAAATGGCTTTTGAAAAAGTGTTTTGAATAATGCATTGTTGTGCTAGTTTTCTTTAGAGCTTGTCTCACTAAGCAAATGTGCTTACGCTCTCTTTTACCAACAATGCAGATAATTGAGACAAGTTTTGGGCAGCGAGAAGGTTAAGAACAACCAAGGAAGTGTAAAGCTCATGTATGGTGATGTTTTTACATACTCTAGTTTTGATATTTGGCAATGGGGCTTCAAGGTTGTTTTTGGGAGATGTATTTGGAACTCCCTATGTTTGTGACAAGTTTGTGTTGGTTTTTGAAGTTTGTAAATGGTCTTATATGGTTTGGTTTGAGGTTTGTGGTCTCTATTTGGTGTTGTGGTTAGGAAGCATGCCTATAGACTAAATGTTCATGTGTTTGATGTCATACTTAGCTTAAGCTTCTTAAATATGTTCTTTAATGTCTAATCGTGTTGCTGGTATGTTATGGTATGATTTGGGACATGTTTGATTGTGAAAAACCAGAAATTTGTAAGGTTGCAGGGCAGGGTGTATCAAAACACCCTTATCTGTTTCGAAACAGAGGCCCAAAATGGCCATAGTGTTTCGGAACGGGTGAAGGTGTTACGGAACACTTTAGCTACTAGAGAGGCCTGTTTTGATACTGGTCTCGGAACGTACCCGAGTATCGAAACGGTCAACTCCGTTTTGATACCAGGGTCAGCGTTCCGAAACTGTTGACCGTTGGTCTGTGTTTTGAATTGTTTCAAGTTCTCATGTTTTACATTTTAGTCATGGATGTTGTGCATGCAATCGATTGAGCTTGGAATGTCTTTTTAAGCTTATATTTGACAGAGAGGCATGTAATATGACTAATTACATATTGGTAAGCTTAAAATCTGCAAAGTCTTTATATTTTCCAAATTTTACGTTTTGGTCCCTAAAAGTGTAATTCTTTCAACTGAATCCCTAATTGAATTCTGATCATTGTGCCTTTCTCTCCTATGATTCTTAAGTAATCACATAGGATTAATGTGCATCTAGAAATGATAAAAAAGAAAAAAAGGGCTGTTAATCAAGGTTGACTTTGGTTTTCCCCGTGTAATCTTCGTAGTTCGGGTCAAGCGTCTAGGCCGGGCTAAAGGGGTTACAGTTATTCTCCATTAAATTCTCTTTCATTTGATAAAATTTTTACATGGTTTTCTTGTTTCTAAGTTGATATTGATGGTTAAGGTGAATGAAAGACATGTTGGAATTTCATGTTTTAAGGTTTATTCAAGTTGAAAATGAGGTTGTGATGTTGTTTCTATGCTTAAAGTGCTGAAAATCCTATGGTATATGGTATAAGGACCATTTGGCTATATAGAGAAGTTGAGGGAAAATATTGTAAAAAAATATTTTTAGAGATGAAAATAGTTAGAATGATGTTCTTTATGCTTGATTATGTAATTGAAGGTTAATTTATAGTGTTAAAATGGTTAAAGGGTGATAAATATTAGAATTATGATATCTGCTCAGAATTTTAAATTTTGGCAGTGAGTTAAGAAATTCTCAAAAAAATTTCTCAAATCGAATTAGAAAGTGAATATTATAAGGATGGACTGGAAATTGAGTCTAGTTTCTTTTAAAAGAAACAATGACTGATTTCGGGTTTTGTACTAAAATATATGAATTTTTAAGTGATGAAAGGTAAGATAACATTGTACCAGACTGCTCCGAAATTCAGCACTGGAATTCGACTTTGAAAATTTGCCATAAATTGTATGAGTTGAATTTGGGCTATTAGTTTATATGGTTGAAAAGCTTATCTAATCTTGATTCTTTCAGAACAAATAGAATTGAATTCCGAGTTGTAGAGTATTTTATAGAAATATTTCTTTGAAGGTAGCACATGTTGACAGATTGTAAATTGAAGTATCATACTTGAATAATTGTTGGAATGATTTATGAATCATTCAAAGAATTGGATATTAAAGGAAATTTGAAATGCCGAAATGGTATGAATCGTATGACATGAATTAGTATTGAATAAAATTTGAAAGAAATTATAGGAATTTTTTTCCTATTACGTATCTATGTTAGTATGATACTAACATGTACATGTGTTGTAAATGACGAACGTATCGATGGTGATCAAAATTGGAATCGAGCTAGTAATCAAGGAAAGAAAAAGGATCGACATTAAAGCTTAGTGAAGATTTAAAATTTTTACATATTTAAAGTGTCAAGTGAGTGCAATGCATATTTATCATGATACATGGATTTTTTATACATTAGGGGTAAGACTTGTGATAAGTCTACCTTATTTATATTAGCATAATATTGATCCTATTAATTACATGTTGGATATATTTTAAATATGTCCAATGATTATTATAAATGCATGATCACTAGTATATATGACATTATGGTATGAATGTTATTTTGGGGTATGAACTGCCCAAGTATATGTTATGATGATATACATTGTCATGGATGAAATAAATATTGAATATATGCACAAATACGATATTGAGGGATATGGTATAGTTGGAATGTCATAGAGTCTAACAACACGTTGAATACTCGGGATAACACTTCGATGCAGGATAGTACTTCAGTGCGGTAAAGCACTTCGGTGCGAGATAGCACTTTTGTTCATATTTTGACTCGTGTACCCAGGGTCCTCATAGTCTTATGTTTGGGGTATAGTTTATTGGTTAATAAATGATAAACATGTTATTAAGCTTTGGAGCTTATGAGATAAATGTCAAGTATATCGGTAAGATATTTGATATTCAGATTATATTATGTTAATACATGGTTAACATGATTGTAAGGCATATCTAGTGATCTTGATGCTTGGTTATGTTTGTAATAGTACATTTATAAATGTGTAGCATTGCACTGTATATTTTATTATTGCCTCACTAAGTGTATACTTAGCTTGTGATGATTTTCACGCGTAGGTAAATATCAGCGTTCGAAGTAGGAAGTTAAAAAAAGTAACGGAATCAAGAAGTATTTTTGCAGTATCGGTAATGACATCCTTAAATATATTTTGCTATTACTAGTTGGCATGTATATATTAATAATTAATTAATAATTAGTAGGTGTTAATTTTAGTATTAATACAGTTTGTGATAACTTATAATTTAGTTTATATTATTAGTATATGATGGATAATTATATTTTTGAAAATGATTATTAATATTACTAGTTATTTATTGGGTAATCTAGAAAAAAAAATTAAATGATTAACAATTAGATGTTTAAATTCTGGTACGAGTGTTACATCTATAATATTAATTGATATAATTAATATTTTATAATTTATGTTATAAATATATTTTTATATTCTCATATATATATATATATATTATCATCATAAGACTGTAATATTTTATAATTTATGTCATACATATAGTTTTATAATAAATATACATTGGTATATATACTATATTTTATTAATTATAAATAAATTACTTACATTCATATTATTTCATAATTTCAACCACAGTATAATCTAGTATAAACATATTTTCTTTTAAAAAATTAAAACCAATAGAATGAAAATTTTATGTTAGTTGTTTAATAATTATATATTTTTTATTTTTTATTTTTTATGGAAATATGTTTAAATTAAAATCAATAAAATGAAAATTTTATGTCAAATTTGAAAAATCTTATCTAACTATATTAAATAGTGTTATAAATATATTAATATATTTTTTTGAATTTATGTTATAACTAATATCTTTCCATAAGTATATAAATAATGTTTTTTCCGTTAATACAGAAACTAGACCATAGACTAGATGAATGGGAAATTTTCTTTATCAACCAACTCGGCTAATCCTATTGGGGGTACAATAAAGAAACATTCTCCAACAGCCAAACCATGGGACAAAACAACTAAGCCATCCGCGACACAGTTCGTTTGTCCTGGAATGTGGTGCACCCTTACCTCCCAATAGAGTAAAATTTGCTAATGCTGAAGAGGAACCATTGAGAATTTTCGAAGCTTCAAGCTCGATTCGGCGATAGCCAAGTCTCCATGAGTAAACTAGCGTGTCATGCAATCCCTAAAGCTCAGCCACTAGAGATGGGCACGGGTCGGGCCGGGTTTTTGGCCCACCCAAACCCGACCCGAAAATATTAGCCCTAAACCCGAACCCGACCCGACCCGACCCAACCCGAAAATAAATACCTTAAACCCGACTCCGACCCGACCCGACCCGACCCGACCTATATAAAAAAATCATTTTTAGGGATTAAATTGTAAAAAAAATCATTTTAAGAGACTTAATTGTAAAAAATAAAAATTTAAGGACTAAATTGTAAATAAAAAAATCAATTTTAAGGACCTAATTATAAAAATATATAAAAAAAGGGTATTATTACAAATATCCCTAAAAACATTAGGGGGAAATTACACTATTAGTCCCGGGTTGGGTCGGGTAGGATTTTTTCACCCTAAAACCCGAACCCGACCCGACCTCACCCTACAAAAAAACCCGACCCGACCTGAACCCGATTTTTTCATAAAAATACCCGACCCGATCGGGCCGGGTCGGGTCGGAACCCGTTGGGTCCGGGTTCCGTGCCCATCCCTATCAGCCACTAGCACAAAGCAACTGCCCAAATAACCACGCTCCATCTGTGTCACGAAAATGTTAGATTAAAATCCGTAATTGTGGGCACATATGTAAAATGTATGTTACTATTATAAGTATGACACAAAATAAAGTGACCAATTTAATTTAAGCGTGTCATAGGTATTAAAATGTCATGGAAACAAAAGTGTTGATACCGTAAGATATATTTATAATTCAATGAGGGCCAAAGTTATAAATATTTAATAGTTGATTTAATAAATCAACTATATAAAGAGGTAGTGGTCCCCAAGAAATAGGTTAACTTGTTTTTCTCTCCTTCCCCGTCAGAGAGTTTTACGTCAAGAGATCATCTATCTTCTTGGAAGACCAATACCAAAGTAAACCAATACCAAAGTAAGTTTTGAGATTTCTACATCAAGATTCAAGATTTTCAATCTATCAATAAATTTAGGTACGCTTTCGCACTCGGTTTATTCAGTTTATTGTTTTTGATGATTTGACATGATAGATCTTGGGATTTAAATTTCATATTAATTTATGATTTGGTTCTAACAAGTGGGATTAGAGTGATTTAACAATTAATTTTTTTTATTAAGAAAAGTCGAAATCGTATAATCATGAATTTATGCATATGCTGCTTTCTTTAGATGTTCGTCAAGTTCGATTGCACTATAATAATTTAGGTTTTCAATTCGGTTGATTAACAAATATATATTTTTTCTTATATCACCGCCTTAGAAATCGCCGTTAATCATTAAAGTTTGCAATCCCAGGCCATCATGTTTACGTGGCTTTTCTTTAAGCTATTTTATGACAATTGTTTTTTTTCAATGTCTTACGAGCCCTATATCTACGATATATTTGATATTAGGTTTTGTTTTGTTTTTTAATCAAATTTTAGTGTTTCGTTTATGGTTTAATTTAATTAAAAATTCTTTTTATGAAAGACATATAAGTGAAGAAAATATGTATTGAAGTTACAATCTCGAAACCTAGCAAGCAGGTTCACTTGGGTAAACAACAAAGCCATTGGAGCGACGGTTGAAACACATATATTGTGTTTCGAATTCTATAAATTTCTCGTAATTTATGTATATATGGATTTAGTTTTTAGTATACATACGTAATGATCCTTTTTTGTTGCTCTGGTATAATTACATAAAGTTATAATAAAGTTTTGATTATGTATATGGTATTATTATTGATAATAATTTTACTAAAACCATATGTCATTATTATGATATATATCTTTTTTGGTATAACATTTGATTACTTTAGCTCTTTATGGTTATAATACATATATCATGGTTAAGATTTTGGCATTCACATTCGATTCGATTTCATCAAGAATTCTGTAACACCCCAAAAATTACGCTCAAAATTGTAAACTCTAGATTCAAAATATCCTTAATTTGGAAACCTAAATTTGAAATCCCTAGATTCAAAACCCTTTTTATTTGGGAATTTTAATTCAAAATCTATAATTTTAATTCTTATGGCCAAATTAAGAATTTTGTGAGTCAAATGATCTTTAATTATAATTTTATGAATTTATCGAATAAATCAAAAGTTGGGGACCTGTTGGGTGATTAACCCATTTTTGTTTTTAAATCCATATCAATTCCGGCTACTAGTGTTTTCTTCCTTTTATAATAATAATTCTTTTACATTATTATTATTTTTCCCAAAATCCCCTTCTCATGTATGTATCACCGTAAACCATAGCCCTTTCAACCGCCTATATATATATATATTGGTTCTTTGATTAATGCCCTAGAACAACCATTGTCCAATTCTATTTATTTTCTCTATATCACCATCGAAACTTTAAAACTCATTTGTCGAGTTGTAAAACCTCTATGCTATCAATATTGTTCGGCTGCTCCAGACTCAATATCGAGTATCTTTTCAGTCTCTTTTAATTCACTTGTATGCTTCTATTACTCGGTTGTTAGCCACTATACGTGCTATTCATGTTTCGATCCAGTCGAATCTAATATTAGATTTGTGTGTGAGGGGCACTCTTCCTAACGTTAGAGCTATTGCGGCTAAGGTGTGTTTTCTTCCGGTGCTAAAATTAAATTATATGTTATTTTTTATGTATTGGTGTTTTACCTCTTGTGTGATTATTTATATGTATTATAATTTTTATGGTTGACATCACATGCATACGTTTTCAGAATATGTTTTTACTATGATTTACGAACCGCGATTTATGGACTACGATTTATGAACTATGATTTATGGACTTATGGATTATGATTTATGAAGTATGTTTACAGAATATCGTATTTATGGAACTTTGTTTATAAAATTTGATTTCTAATCATCATATCATTGTATGAGCATGGGTTGTGACTTGTTCGGGGAAGTTCAGTGGTTTCACCCTTCGGGTTGTAGTGAGGAGTTCTGGGAACTTTCTTCTTGGCGGTTGTAGTTGGGTGCATTGCATTGCGCTTGTGATTTATGTGTTATGCTTTAAAGAATTTAAAAAAATATTACTATATTTTTACGACTATGATTTTCTTGCATTTAGAGACACACTAAGCTCTTTGGCTTACTCCCCCATAGTTTTTCTTTTACAGATATCTTGGACTCTAGGCATCTTGGTACTTGGAGAATTTCAGATTTTATCCGGTTATTTTATTATTCAGTACGAAACTATTTTAGTTTAATCAGATTTCTATTTATTATTTTGGGACATGGATGTAATTTTAGACTATTTATATTTTGAGATTTTTTTAGCATTCATTTATTGTTATTTTAATTCAAAGATTTTATATAATCATTCGAATATTTATTATGATATTTATATTTTTATTTATACTAAATTTATGTTATTTTAATTAAAGTATAATTTTCAAAATTATATTTCTTGAGGGAAAAGTTTTCAAACGCAACTTCTAAAATTTGGTCATTTATTCTAAGACGGG
Organism: Hibiscus tridactylites; assembly: GCA_958450335.1. Taxonomy (NCBI): domain Eukaryota; kingdom Viridiplantae; phylum Streptophyta; class Magnoliopsida; order Malvales; family Malvaceae; genus Hibiscus; species Hibiscus tridactylites. The sequence continues at coordinate 30,959,011 of OY288291.1, read as the reverse complement.
TTTAGGGGGTTACAAATTCTAATTTTGATGTTTTTGATTTTGGCTTTTAGTTAGAGATTGAATGTATTGAATTCGATTTTGATTTTGGTAAATGCATGTTTAAGGTTTAAGACATTATTTAAGAAACAGTCAAAGATTAAGTTTTTTTTTTTATTTCAGATAGCCCCATTCAGACAACTTTATTTTAGGTTATTTCGGAAAACTCAAGTGTTATCAGAAATTTCAGTTTTGACTGTTACAAAATTTTAAATTTGAATATCGGTATATTTATATTATATATTTTGAGATAAATTAATTGAAGCATTAAGTCACCAAAGTGACCTTTATTGTGAAAATTATTTTATTTTGAAATATAGAAGGTTTTGTGCATGTAAGTCGGATTATGTTAGTATTAATCGGCCCAAAGGAAGGTTAATAATTAATATTATTACATGTGCAACTGTGGTAATAAACATGTGATAATTATTTAGTTTTACGTGTCAGCAATAAATCGGCCCAAATGAAGATTTCTGTTTGACATGTTCTTATTATTAATGTTTGATTACTATACCAGGATATCACTTACAAGTTAATATTTTGTCCAAAGATGAAATATTAATAGAGTGTCTGGTATCTTGATATGAGGTTTACCTTTATTCAAATTTATTATTCTGGTTATCTTTTAATTTGATTGAAAGATAAAATTAAGACACATATTTTGAAACAAATAAATTCATATTTTGGCTTCTGACATTTAATGTTTTAATATATTAGTTGAAACATAATGTCACCAAAGTGACCGCTTTTGTGTAGATTAGTTTATTTAAAATATTAAGATGATTATGGGTTTTTGTAATTCATGCGTTTATTAATTGACCCAAAGGAAAGTTAATATTTGGCATAATTACAACGACAACTATGGCGATAAATGTGTGACAATTATAAGGTATTTTATGTGAGCAGTACGTTAGTCCAAAGATTAGCCTATTGTTTGACATAGTTTATTGTCAGTGTTTGATTGCTACAACAAGAGTACCGCTTACAGTTAATATTACTGTCCAAAGACTTGATATTAATGTTGTGCTTGGTATCTTGAGGGGAACTAGCCATTATTTTGAATTTATTTGTTTACTTATAAATATTTATGTGAGCTTGTTTTTATTTTATTTATTTATTTTTTGTTCTATATTTAGGTAATCTATCTTTTCTGTCACAATATCTGTTAATAACATTCTACACTAATGTTTAGTGAAACTAATTTCAAGGAATAGAAGAGACACTTACATATAGTATTTGGTTGTATGAGCATAGACTTTGCACTAAGGAAAGAAAATTTTGCACATCTCACTGCGGTAAGCACCTATAAAAGGTATTTTGAGATGTGAGATCGTTCGAATTGCATGAGTCTAATGATCATAAAGCACAACACTTTAGATGTCTTATGGAGCACAAATCTAAAGAGATTACTCATATTAAGGGTTTCCTTGACGAAGTTAAGAAATGTTTTACCCTAAACATTAAGGTTAAGATGACATAACTTATGCTTTATTTGACTTCTATGAAGTATAAGGGTCAAGAAAATGTGAGGGAGTAGATTATGAAAATTCTTAATATTGCTTCAAAATCTAAGGCACGTAAGATCAAACTCTCTAACAATTGTTTGTTCTTATGATTTTAGTACCACTTCCTATACAATTTAACCAATTCAGATTCAGTTACAACTGCCAAAAGAAGAAATAAACTCTAATTGGGCTCATTTCTCATTATGTTCAAGAGGAAGAAAAGTTGAAGCATTATAAGTGTAAAAGTACTCATTTGGTTAGTGCTCATTTAGTTAGTGTCTCTAAGAATAATGGCAATAAAAGAAAATATTAGAATAAAGTTGCTAAAGTCCTAGTCAAAAGAAACAACAATAAGTTACAAATTGTTGATTCTTTTGTATAAGTTAAGACATATGTGAAGTAATTAAACTTCAATAGTGAGCAACTACTTCGATTATTTTGAGTGATCCATGGGCATTAAATTTTATGATCCCACAATTAAGATTATTTTAAGGAGAAATTTATAACTTTTTTAAAATGTTGAGTTTGGAGGGAGAAATAAGGTTAGATGCATTGTTATTGAGGAGGAATTGAATTATAATTTAATTCATACTATCACTTTTGATGATGTTTATGTTTTCACACCTATCATTAATCAAGAAGTGAATTAAGTACCTCAACAAAACAATGATTGAACAACTCTCATTCAAGATAAGGTAATTGTTTCAGAAGAACAAACTCAACAACCTAAAAAAACAAGTGTCATTAAAGAGGTCCGCGAGAGAAAGATGAAATACTATTTCGAACTATTATGTTGTATTTCTTCAAGAAAATAAGGTAACAATGGAATGATAGAAATGACTCAATCATTTTTATCAGACCATAAAAGTTTTAACTCTCACAAGTGGATTGATGTCATTCAAGAAGAGTATAATTTTATGCAAGACAATAAAGTTTAGGAACTCATCTCATTTCCTTAAGGTGCAAACCAATTGGTTGTAAATGGATATTTAAAACCAATAGGGATGAAAATGGTAATGTGAATAAGTATAAATTACGTCTTGTATCTAAAGGATATACTCTAAAAGAAGAAATTGATTTTGTAGAGATCTTCTCTCAAGTTTCATTGAAAGACTCTTCCAAGATAATCATGACGCTTATTGCTTATTTTAATCTTAAGTTACATAAGATGAATGTTAAGCTTGTGTTTTTCAATAGCGACATTGAAAAAATGAATTATATGGTACAATCATAGATTTGTGTCTAATGATACAAAATCAATGATATGTAAATTAAAGAAATTCATCTATGAGCTTAAGTAGGACTCTCATTAATGAAATTATAAATTTCATGTTGATTATCTCATTCATTTTGAGATAAATTTGGTTGACAATTGTATATACTACAAGTTCAGTGGGAGTAAAATCAATTTATACTCAAATTGCTAAAGAAGACAAATTTATTCTTACTTAGTGCCCTAAAAGTAACCTTGAAATTTATAAATTTCAAAAGATTCTCTATGCATAAGCTATTGAGAATATAATTTATGCTTAAGTATGTATGCGTTCGAAAATTGTGTACATTGTTGGAATGTTAGATAAATATTTAAGAAAATCTAGTATGAACTATTGGATAGCAACCAATGGAGTTATGAGATACCTTCAAAGAACAAAAATTACATGCTCGCATGTCGAAGTTCTGATAAGTTAGAGATCATTAGGTTTACAGACTTCGATTCTAATAGAATATTGATGCAAACGAATTTTGTCACATGAGTTGCTAATTTTAGATTGAATAGAAAGACCACTTTAGTTATTTTGTGACAATAAATACGCATTCATTTATTCTATAAATAATAGGAACACTTTAAACTTGAAGGACATAAATATTATGTTCCTAGTTGTTAAAGAAAATTCAGAGTGATTGTGTGTCTATAGAGCATGTTGATACAAACTTCATAATTGCGCGCATATTAAGAAACTGCCACCCTAGGTCTTTCATGAGCACACTACTCATGTGGGTGTAATGTTATTTAAGGATATTCGGGAGTTTGTAATTTTGAAAAAAATGCTCATTCGGTTTAGACACAATTTCAGTTACTTCAGTTTAAAGTTATTTAAGATTATTTTCTGCAGAAATAAAGTTCTTTTGGTTTATGTACACTCTGAATTCAGTAAAGTTGATCTCACTAAAATTTAGGAGGACCAGTTGAAAATAGACATGTACGGTTCACATTTCATGTAATTTTCCATGCTACACATCCATGATTGATCTATGTCATTTGACTATGTTTGTATACGTGACCATTGATGGGTCCAGTCATGATTGATATGGCGAAGACCGCTTTAATCTTATATGGATATAGTTAATGGACGAGGTTGTTATAGAATACCTATTATATAATAGCAAAATTTTGAGCTCATAAGGTTGTACATTTATCAGGAAACATATGTTGCCCAAGTGGGAGATTGTTGGATTAAAATCCGCAATTGTGGGCACATATGTAAAATGTATGTTGCTATTATAAAGTATGACACAAAATAAAGTGACCAATTAAGTTAAGCGTGTCATAGGTATTAAAATGTCATGGAAATAAAAGTGTAGATACCGTAAGATATATTTATAATTCAATGAGGGGCAGATTTATAAATATTTAATAGTTAATTTAATAAATCAACTATATAAAGAGGTAGTGGTCCCCAAGAAATAGGTTAACTTGTTTTTCTCTCCTTCCCCGTCAGAGAGTTTTACGTCAAGAGATAACCTATCTTCTTGGAAGACCAATACCAAAGTAAGTTTTGGGATTTCCACATCAAGATTCAAGATTTTCAATCTATCAATAAATTCAGGTACGCTTCCGCACTCGGTTTATTCAGTTATTGCTCTTGATGATTTGACATGATAGATCATGGGGTTTAGATTTTATATTAATTTATGATTTGGTTTTAACAGAAGAAACCCTCCCCAACATCATCCCATTTTCTTGGACGAGGACTCTTCCCATCTCTAAGCCAGCCTTGTCGTTCCCCTGCGACGCATGTGGTGGAACCATATAGGCAATCTTGCACAAGATAAAACTCAGGAGAACACAAGAAAAATGTGACCAATCCCAATGGCCGGATTCAGTGAGCATAGAAGCAACTGGCATTGGTGTAGGAGACATCCGATAAGCAAATACATAACAAGAGAAGCATTACCATCCAACTAGATATCAAACCAAAAATCGGTAGATTTCCCATCATAGACATTCCAACATATACATTAGCGAACCTCGTCTCATATATTATGCAAGCTTCGCTACAATCTAAAACAATTTTGACGATGGATCATATTCAGTATTTCCTCACCCCATTTATACTTGTGTTTAAGAACCTTCACCCAGGAAATTAAGTAAAATCCTAATTTCATTAGAAAAGCACGATTAAGTTGGTTCAAATCTTTCAAACCCAACCCTTCTTCCTCAATCAGAGCCAAAGACATACTAGGTTGATCATTAGTAGAACCCCAAACAAAACGAGGAATCAACCGCTCCATTGCTCCACAAACACCAACAAGTAGCCAAGTGGATTGCATACATAATTGGGGATCGCTTGCAAAACGGCTTTGGCTAGCATTACAAGAGACAAAGCCTTAGCTGTCTAACCTGATAATCTTTGATTAATTTTAACGAGTAGATATATGTATGTTGCATTAGTGACTCTACTATGCAAAAGAGGAACACTGAGATATTTACCAAGATTTGTGACTACCTCAAACCCAAAATTACCAACAATAGCATGTGGAAGATCGACATCACAATTCTTGGCAAAGAACATTTGAGTCTTCGCCAAACTAAAACGATGACAAGAGATATCACAAAAACAGTCCAAAGTATCTTTAATCACCCCTATTTGATGTAGAGATGCTTCTGCAAAGAGAACAAGGTTGTCTGCCAAGCACAAATGGGACATACCATGACCCCCTACGAGATAAAAAAAAAAAGATTTGTTTCCATAGCCCCTGAGAAACTTTGGAATCAATCAGATGCGACATCTCTTCCCTGCACAAAACAAAAATATATGGGACAAAAGATCCTTCTTGAAGGACGAAACTCCTCTATGGTTTCACCATTCCACAACACCTGAGTTTTAACAAAGCCGACACATTGCATGATTAACATAATAAAACGGTTCAGAACTTAATAAAATCCCATTCAGGGTGATCATAAGACTTATCCGATTCATCGAGTGGATAACTTCTTGCGCCACAATAACATTTTCGGTGATGTGTCTACCTGGAATGAAGCTGGCTTGCCTCTGTGACACCCAATCCAGTAGGAATGGTTTAAGGTGATTCACCATGACCTTAGTTATGACCTTGTACAAAGTGGCGAATAAAATAATAGGTCTGAATTGGCTCAACGATTCTGGTGCATAGACCTTGGGAATCAAGGCTAAAAGGGTCTGATTAACCCACTCCTCCAAAGGTTCTCCCTCAGAAAATTGGACACCAAACGGTAAATCGCTTAGTACATTTTATATCAATTTTTCTAAAAGAAAGATGCTTGAAAACCATCGAATCCAGGAGCTTTCAAAGGATCCATGCTGAAAACCACACTTCGGACCTCCTCTAAAGTAATTGTAGCCAAAAGGGGACGTAGTTGAACCTCTTCAAATTGATGAAAATTGCCCAAATCAATAACAGTAAGTTTATTTGAGCCTCACTTGTAAAAAGTCGAGAAAAAAAAGCTTCATAGTATGTTCCTTGAGTACTCTCGGGTCACAACTCCAAAAATCTTTATTAGTTTTCAGCATACGAATAAAATTTCGCCTTTTTCTATTCATTGTTGAAGCATGGAGGAACCTCGTATTGCGATCACCTTTCGCAACCCAATTATTTCGAGATTTCTAGTGCCAAAACCTCATGTAGATCATTCTTCAACTAATTCTCCAAAGCTGTAAGAATGGTGAATCCGAACACTCGAGAGCCTTCTCGATCCATGCCTTATCCAAGCTAACAATAGAGTTTTCTGTCGTCAAATATCTCTATTCCATATCCGACTTTTCTCTTGAAAAATCATTAAATTACCAATCAGTGACTGATCATTGTTCCAAGATTGTTTAAGCAAGCTACCAAACTCGGGATAATCAACCACAAAACAGAAAAGACGATTACCCAATAAAATCTCCGAGCAACCTGTGAAGAGTAAATTTGGCCGATGGTCCGACCCTAGTTTTTGTAAATGAAGAACATTGGAATTTACAAAAGAAGCATACCATGCTTCATTGCATAAACAACGTTCAAGCCGCTGCGATAAGGACGTCTGTTCCCAAGTAAATTGAGGACTATTGAATCCCATGCCCAATAATCCCAAGTAATAACTTTTTAAGACAAAAGACAAAATGACTGTTTAGGTCGAATACTAATTTTGTCAACAACATTACAAGTTTTGAGCTTGGCTTAGTGGTTAAGTCTCGAACTAATATTCTCAAGGTTCTTTGATTTGGGCATACTTAGTTGCATTTCACATTTTTCATTATTTTCTCTAATAAAATGATAAATTAAAAAAATAAATTATAATATAATAAAATGATATAAAACTAAATTTTAAATTTTGAAACACATGTGTCAATCTCATATTAAATAAAAATTTTAAAGACTAAATTAAACAAAATTATAAAAATTATTTATCCAAAAAAAATTAATACTCGAGACTTGACATCTCATTTACATTTTTTTTCATTTAAGTTAGGTTTATTTTTTGGTCAAAAGTTCTAATTTATCAATTTTTTAACTCTTTGTGGTGAAATGAATAACAAAATTAAACAGAACATAACTATACATATTTTAGAATAACTGAGTAAAATAAATATAATTTAGGGGAGAGTTGTCCTTTAATCCTCTTTTAAATCTCTACTTATAAATTGAATTCTTTCCACACAATACGATAAATATGTTGAGGAACTAATCTAATAGAATTTTTTAGGATTAATATGTTGGATTTTTTCTTAAAAGTTATGACACTCTAATTTTAGTTGTTTAATAATCAAACCGAAAAGGTAACTCTATTTGGATGACCACATAAGAAAAGTGTTGGAAAAAAAATAATTTTAGAACTTTGAATGAAAAATTTATCCAAACGTTGTTGAGGGAAAAAGTAGAAACAATTATTGGTTAGTAAACGTGCGATGATGCACAAAGTGGGTAACGTGAATGACCGGACCGGTCTACCTTTGTGGGCTTGCAAATATTTTAACTCAAATATTTTCTCAAAAAGAGCATACCCTTTCCAATTATGTTTTAAAATTAAAATGATAAGTATTAAATGCTTGCTTTAATTCAAAAAATAATGTTAGAAACGGCTCTTTAAAAGCTCATTAATTTTTAAATTATAAATGCTCCATTAGTTCAAAAGTTTCCTTATACCCCTGGTGTAAACCTTCTAGGTTAAACAAAACTTGAAAACACAACATAAAACACAGAGAATTTTCTATTGTTTTACTCTATGATTTTCAAAATTAGTTTTTGGTGATAGAAGAAGGAGAGGTTACGATTTGCTGATCACTAAAGATGTGTCACTACTGTGTTCATTCTGTTGTTGTATCCTGGGAGATAGACGTCCAACGTTTCTCAAGCACCATAGGAGCGAACGAATATGTCTTAAGGAAACTGTGTGCTACACAAGCCTCAATGATTTTGCTCATCTAAATTGATGTCCAAATACAAGTAAACAATTTCAATTTACCATTTATAATATTCGATTTATATTAAGAATATTATTGTATTTATTTTAGATTATGTTCTATTCAATAATAATATCTGTATTTCATTTTACAGTTTAAATTTACTTCTTGAATTAATGATTTTTTTAACAATCTTAAATAGATCCGTTCAGTTAATCCAAGACGAAGTAATACAATAAAACATCACGGTATAAGAATATATATAGTTGATTTTTATGCTTTGTGCACGTGCTTATATCTATATAAGAAATACCATGGGATTTTACAATTTCTATGCTTGGTGCATATTGGGTAACGTCGCTACACCCCATAGTGCAATAGAAAAATTATCTGGTAATTTTTATTAGAGAATTATGTACGAGGAACAAATCAAGTAAATAAGGATAAAGACTTACGCATTTAAAATTTGGAATTCTGAGGTTGGAGGATATAGATATTTAATCACGATTTTACGATGTCGATTTCTAAGCCGCAACAATAACGCTCTGACCTCTACGTAGTTTACCCGGTTGAAACGAGTATATAAAAACTCTCTAAATCATTTAGAAGGGAACATACATATAAAAACACTCCAATCTATTTAGAGAGATTTTCCTAAAAGAACATTAATTACTGCTAGATCTCGCATGCCTTTATATAGGCTTTGAAATCATAATTTAACTCATAGTAAGATTTCAATATATATATATATATATATATATATATATATATATATAATCCTAATTCTAAGTTAATTAGGATTTCAATATATGTATATATATATATATATATATATATATATTAAATATATATAATCTCAATTCAACTTAATTAGAATCTCAAAATATATATATATATATATATATATATATTAAATATATATAATCCTAATTCAACTTAACTAGGATTTTAATATTTATATATTAAATAAATATAATCCTAATTCAACTTGATTAGGATTTTAATATATATATATACATATTAAACATATCATATGATTTTATGGAACATATCTAAATACATGAATTATTGGAGCATAAATCGACGAGGTATGCGAACTGATTATTGGTATTGGAGCTATATTGCGTCTTATGCTTTTATGTTTATATGGAAATATATTTTATACATTAATTATTTCTTAATGAGCTTGTTTCCTTATGAAAGTTGGTATAATATTTTTATACAAGGAAAATGCTTTCCAATCGGGAGATGGATTGTAGTGGCAAGGCAGAGATTTGTCAAGTTCCAAACTTGAAATGTATTATTAAGGTAAATTCTTAAATCATTGTACTATCAAGGTAATTTCTAATATTCTTTAATAATTTTATCCTTAATTTTTTTTAATGCAACATCGGTCATTTATTGAATAATAAAATAAGTAAACAAATTACACAATTAAAAGCCATAAAAGAAAGCGAAAAGACAAATCACTAAACGTCTGACCGATGATATACCCCTACCCGATGAAGATAATCATTAAGAGTGGCGGTAGAAGATAGATGAAGGGATTGTGTTCTCTGAAGAAAACTCTGGAAAAACAAATTCAATAAAACCCCCAAATTTTCTCCGATCGATAGCCCGGATCTAAGGCGGCTCGCAGAACCGGCGGTCTCCGTCTACCAACTGCAAGATGTGGGGCAGCACCTCTTCGATCCAGTACCGCTCGTCTGTATATCGCATTCCCTCCGCCGCTAACGCATGTGCCGTTTGATTTCCGGAGCGGCCAACAAAGCCGAAGCTACATGAGGTAAAAACCTTGCTCACTTCCTCTGAATCGCGGATTATGGGCCCGATTTCTGATAGATCTATTTCCGGTGAGGTGAGCTTAAGGGCTACGGATCTACTGTCGCCTTCAATCGCTACCCGTCGGAGTCCCAGATCGCATGCAAATCGGAGACCATGCAGAATACTAAGAGCCTCTGCTTCAAAGACGGAGGTAACCCCTAAAACTTTCCGGTGACATGCTCCAATAACAGATCCTATTGAATCTCGAATAATAAAACCTAATCCTGCACTTTTGTCTGAAACTTTGTAACTAGCATTAGTGTTTATCTTGTAGGTACCCTTCGGCGGTGGTGTCCATCGAGCTTCGGCAAAGCGTGTATGATGTTCGAAGCGGGAAGCAGTAACAGAAAGCCCCTGACTATAGCCCGTGATGAAGGTAAAAACCTCTTCAGTGCGTTGTAATTTACATTCGTATATCAGTATATTTCGTGAGTACCACAATGCCCAAATTGCAATCAGAATCTTGCTGTGAGTAGATTGAGTTGTAGATTTGAAAACATGTAACAGCCAATCCTGCACATTTGAAAATTGAGCCCAGTTGCTATTGTAAACTGTGAGGAGACGCCATACTTCGACTGCAAAGAAACAATCACGAATAACATGTAGGGCACTTTCTAGGTATAGCTTACATCTAGGACATAACGGATTGCTTAATACCCTCTTTGCTACCAGATTTAGCATTGTAGGCACTAGATCTCTAGCCATTCTCCAGGTCAGAATTTTAATCTTTGATGGGCACTGAATTCGCCATATGGATTTGAAAACGTTAGGCTGAGAAACAACCATAGTAGATGCACCTAAGAGAAGCTTGTAGCCACTCCGGACCGAATAAACTCCTGAGCCTTCCCCCTTCCAAGCTAGATAATCTTCTTGATAGTACATAGGCAACTTGATCTTTAGAATCTCCCCAACCTATCGATCTTCGAATGTGGTACGAATAAGGTGCTGATCCCACCTATTCGTATCTTCCTGGATCAAATCCGACACCATATTAAGTCCTTCCACTCGAGCAGTTCGAACCCGGCCCAAAGGCATACCCGGGAGCCAGTAGTCATTCCAGATGGATACATTGGACCCAGATCCAATTGTCCATCCAAGGCCCATTTCAAGGAGCTTTCGTGCACTCCAGATACTCCTCCACACCATAGATGGCGAGGAGCCCAACCCAGCATTAAGGAAATCGGAGCGTGGGTGATATTTCGCCTTCATTAATCGGGCCACTAGAGAATTGGGCTTCTTTAACAAACGCCAGCCCTGTTTAGCCAGCAAAGCAATATTAAACTTCCCTAGGTCTCGAAAACCCATCCATTCTTCTTCTTTGGGTTTACACAATTCTGCCCAATTCAACCAATGGATTCCTCTTCTATCCGCAGACTTTTGCCACCAATATCTCGCTAAAATAGCTTCTAGCTCCCTACAAAAAGTTAATGGGAGCAAGAAACAAGATATTGCGAATAACGGTATAGCCTGAAGGATAGATTTAATGAATACCTCCTTACCCCCCTGCGACAACGTTTTTGCACTAAGTGAATGGGCTTTGCTCCCAAGTCGGTCCTTTAAATATCTGAAAGCCCTCTTCTTCTCTTGACCCACTATTGCTAGTAGGCCCAAATATCTTTCAGGGCAAACAATTTCTGGGACATTTAAAATACGACAGACATCTTCTCTGTTTCCAATAATAACATTACTACTAAAGAATATACTCGATTTTTCGTAATTAACTACTTGTCCCGAACATTCACCATATTCACGAAGAAGGGAAATGAGCTTACCCGCATCTTCTGCCAAGGCTTCCCTGAAGATTATAAAATCGTCTGCGAAGAGTAAGTGGCTCACCAGTGGAGCTCCCCGAGTGATTCGTATACCCCTGAGACTACCTGCTGATATAGCCGATCGAAGGAGCGATGATAGGCCTTCCCCACACAGAAGAAACAAATAGGGGCTAATGGGATCTCCTTGGCGTAGACCTCTTGTCGGGAAGAAATAATCACTAGTAGTTCCGTTGATAATGACAGAATACGAGACCGTACGAATGCACCGCATTATCATATGAACAAAACTTGTGTCAATTCCCATTCTGACCATGATGCACTCCACAAAATTCCACTCCACCCGATCGTAAGCCTTACTCATGTCGAGTTTAAGAGCAAAAGATCCACGCTTACCATATCTATTCTTCTTTAAAGAATCTAGGATTTCATAAGCTGCCACGATGTTATCTGATATCAGTCGACCCGGGACAAACGCGCTTTGAGCTTCGTCTATACAATCCTCCAAAACAACCTTCAACCTGTTGGCTAACATTTTGGAGATTATCTTGAACAGCACATTACAGAGTGCGATCAGACGGAATTGTTTCATCGAGCGGGCATCTGAGACTTTCGGAATCAAGACAATGTGGGTCTTGTTTATCTCTTCAACTGGAAACTCACCTCTAAGGACCCCGATACAAAAATTCGCTATGTCCGTCCCGAGAATTCCCCAAAATCTCTGGTAAAAAACAGCCCCCAAACCATCTGCTCCCGAAGCTTTGAGGGGGCTCATCGAATTAAGCGCACAAAACACATCATCTTTAGTGAACTGTCTTAGGAGAGATTGATTTATCTCCTGATTAATGCATGGAGTAATACCCTGGAGAATATTATAAGGGTCTGCATTGCAATCAGAGGTGAATAAATTTGAAAAGTACTCTACAGCAACACACTTTACCTCTACACAGTCCTCCTGGAATGTACCTTCATCTGTCATAAGGCCCCGTATATATTTTTGTCTTTTCCGATGACTAGCATATCGATGGAAAAAACTCGTGTTTCTGTCTCCGTTCTTTAACCAGTTTGCCCTTGCCCGTTGCTCCCAAAAAACCTCCTCTTTATCCAGTTCTAGATTCAAATCGAGCTTTGACTCAATTAGTGCACCAATTGTTTCATCTGAAACTTCCTTTTCCGATAACTCGGTAATACGGGCTTGTAGATCCCGGACGGTTAACCTCTTCGCCTTTTTTAGACGACAGAACCATTTTTCTAAGCTCGAACTAACCATCAATAAGCGTTCAGGTACAGAGCCCACAAAGTTTGTCCAAATGTGTCGAACTTCTTCTTCACGTGACTCTTCAAGCAACCAAGCCGCCTCAAACTTAAAGTGCCATATTTGTTCTGGTTGATACAAGTTGGGCATCGTATTGAGTAATAACGGGCAGTGGTCAGAGAGTGAGTGTGGGAGATGATCAATCTGGTAATTAGGAAAAGATTCCTCCCACTTGAGTGACATTACTCCCCGATCAAGCCTTTCGCGGATGTTGTTCTCTACTGTCCGGCCCCACTCCCAAGTATACCATACACCTTTATACCCCATATCCACAAGCGCACAATCTTCTAAGGCTGAGTGAAAATTCTGCATCTGCCAGTCATGACGAAGATTACCCCCAGATTTCTCATGTTGATATAACAGTTCGTTAAAATCGCCAATGACACACCATGGCACATCCGGTCGATCATTCAAACGTCTAAGCAGATTCCACGAATGGATTCTATTATTCACCTCCGGGGCACCATAAAAGCCCGTTAATCTCCAACAACGTCCACCATCGCCTTCTACAATCATAGCATCAATATGGTTTGTAGAAAAAGACCGAATTGATAAAGTAACATTGTCCTTCCACCCTAGACAAAGACCTCCACTCCTACCATCTGAACTGACTTCAACTCCATTTACATAACCACATAATTTTCTCACTCGTTCCATTTTAATCGCCGGTAATTTTGTTTCCATGAGAAAAATTACCGAAGGGGATATATCACGCATAACAGCGCGAAAACGACGAACAGTTTGGTCCATCCCCAGGCCCCGAACGTTCCAGCTCAATAGTCTCATTGGGTTTGGCTGGCCCCTTTCGAGGAGCCTGCCATAGTAGGAGTTGCGTTGCCATGTGCATCAGGAATGGGAGAACCAACCGGGGACGACTGAACACGAGCCCGTTTTGTGCTATCACAATTCGATAGGGGGTATCCTCTTCAGCTTGGCCCATTATAACATCTAGACCGTCAGTAGCTGGGATGACATTAGTCTGATTTCTTACAGCAGATCCGTTTAGTTGCAAACCAATGTCCTAGGCCCAGAACTGGTGGTAAGCCCAGATGCACATTGCGGTTGACCACCATTCAAATTAAATCCCCTTGATAGGGCCTTAGAGCCCGTCAGACCATTTACGTGACCATGGGCAACTGGCGAGAAATTAGGCGACAAATTCTCTTTCTGCGATGACTCAACCGAGATCATAATTGCCTGGATTTTCTCCATGCCATCCTCAACTAACCATCTGCTCGGCGACGGTTGAGCACGCCGGAACGGAGCCCTAAGTGAAACATCCCAGCCAGGGCTTAAATCCGTGTCTCCCGCAGTGAACTTCAAAGGGCAGAAACTCTCTCCGTGGCCCAGAATGCCACATAGAAAACAGAATAAGGTTAATTTTTCATATTGAAATCGGACATAATGGTGATTACCGTTTGATAAAATAATCTTCTTTATCCTTTTAAGAGAAATCCTCACATCCACACGAGCACGTAATTTCATAACTCGTTTATAGCCCAAAGCAATAGCCGTCGAGTCATATTCAATAAATTTTCTGATGAAATTTCCGATCACCCGCGCCACCTTCTCCGACATGAATCCCAGCGGAACATCATGAACCAAAATCCAGAAATCAACAAAATTAAGAGGGACAGTCATCAGATCTTCCTCAGGTTGCAAACGATGAAGGATCAGAAGGTGATTGTTAAAATATCAAGGCCCACCGGCAGAGATTCGTTCCACATCCAAAATATGGTATAGCCGAAATAGGAAGCGTCCTTCGCCTAGATCTGATATCGAAATACCCCCAGGGGGTGCCAAACCGAAGCCAATGTGGAGCGCATCGATTGGAAGTGAATGACACTTGAGGTAAGGAATGATCCCACAAAGCAGAATTCAAATGGTAACGGTGAGTCAGTAGGATCGAGTTCAATCTGTAATCCATCATCTTCGTCACCAGAAAAGGACAGGTTTGCAAGATCAGATTCCACTTCAGCCATGAAAGAACGTGATACAAGATCAGAAGGAAAGAAAGAAAAACAAAGGAAAAAAAAGCGTGCTACACGAGCAGAGAGAAAAGCGTGCTACAAGAGCAGAGAGAAAAGCGTGGCAGTCAATGAAATTCGATTCTTAATTTTATCCTTAATTACTTATATAATTACATGTGTGCATGTATTATGGTAATTTTAATATCTTGGATTATGATATTATTTTGATCATATTATATTAGTATTATCGTAACAAGATTTGACCCACAACTGTGCATTAATTGTGATATTATTATGATAATATTCATTGTATTATTATCTTATATTTTTGGTCTTTTAATATGGAATATTAAATGATACGAATAAAGAATATTTTATGTCATATTTTGCGTTTTTGGAAATACGGTGGATTTTATTCTCTTACTAATAATTTGTTTTGGGAAAATTCTACAACGGGCAAAGAATATTGATGAACACCACTAATGATGAACACCATTAATTTTTTTAAAAAAATTTTAAAATTTTAAAGGACTAAAATTGTAATTAAAATTATCTTTTAAAAAAATAAAAATTTAATTTAATTATTATAAAAAATCTATTAAAATTATCTCTTAAAATAATATGATGGACGAAAGTTCTTATACTAGAACTGCAAAGGCCTGTATTTCCAGTAAAGCTACCATTATATGCTTCACTGGAGAAAGACTTTGGTATAGGACCAGTTAATTTATTGTAAGATAGATCAACAAGGTTCAACTTGAGCAACGACAAACTCTCTGGAATTTTTCCGAAAAGCTGGTTTTCGAAAAAATTCAGAGAGTTCAACGTTGGCAAAAATCCTAAACATGATGGTATTTTGCCGGAAAGAACATTATCAGCCATGTTTATGCCACTGATAGAAACACAAGAACCTAGTGAATCTGGTATTGAACTGGACAACATGTTGTTCTGCAAGTTAAGGTTGCTCAATCTTTTAAGTTCCCCGATTCTATGTGGGATTTTCCCTGAAAATCGGTTGTCGTTTAGCTCAATTCTAACCAAAGATTTAGCTTTCGAAATCTCTTCAGGCAATTCACCTGATAACCGATTGTATTCAGCCGACAGTATCCCTATTTGCTTCGCGTTCTTGATATCAGATGTAATTGGGCCTTCAAGTTGATTGTAGGAAATATCAATTATATCCACTACCGGTAATAATCCCCATATTCCTGCCGGAACAATACCGGATAGCGAGTTGTTACTGACTCTGAACCGCTTCAAGGTGCTGCAACTCGCGTAAGTCGCCGGAATTTCGCCGGAGAACTTGTTCTGAAGCATAAGAAGAGCTCTCATGGTACCTTTCTTGCACATGTCGGGCGGAATCGGACCATTAAAGAAATTCTTTGATATATCGATGTAGTTGAATTCAGCCCAAGAACCTAGTTTTTGAGGCAAAGGACCCGACAACAAATTTGTGTAGAGAGACAGGTTCACCAGTTTCTTGAACTCGCCCAACTCCGGCGGCACTCCGCCGGAAAACTGGTTCTCAAAGAGTTGCAGGCTGATCAGGTTTGTCATAGACCCCACTACTCCAATATCTCCTTCAAGATTGTTCGCCGAGGCATCAAAAAATACGAGCTTCGTAAGGTTTCGCAATTCGACAGGGAGTTTTCCGGTCAATCCGTTGTTGTAAAGCTCGAGCTTCCATAGCTTGTGAAGCTTTCCGATCTCTGTCGGGATTTCACCAGGTAAATAATTGTATTGAAGCTCCAATTCTATAAGCTCAGTGAGGTCTCCAATGGCGAGTGGAATCTTCCCCTCCATGCTGCAATTCGCCAAGTAAAGCCAATTCAGTTTCTTTAGCTTTAAAATCCGATCAGGGAACGGAGCTCGATCGAAAGGATTGTCCCCGAGGCTTAGAACAACAAGATTCGTCATGTTTTGAAGCGGTTTCCACGGGAAAACGCCGAAAAATCCACTTCCGTTCAAGTAAAGAGAGTGTAATTTGTTGAGAGATGATATATCTGGAAACGAACCGGTGAAAGGATTGTTTCCGAGATCCAAATACCGAAGATTTAAAAAATTACCCAATTCTTTGGTGATTTCACCGTGCAATGAATTGAACCCCAACGAGAGTTTATCTATAAATTTGATTTTTATTTTTTAAGAAATAATTTTAATTATAATTTTAGTTTTTTAGATTTTATTTTTTTTAAAAAAAATTAATGGTGTTCATCGGTGTTCATCGTTAGTGGTGTTCATCAATATTCGTCGCACGTGGTAGACTCATCCTTTTTTTTAGAAAATTTTATAGAGACGAACAGACTATCCAGAAAAAAGCTTGTTTTTTGGAAATTGAGATCTAAAAAATAAATTCGTTTTCGGGAATTTAATTATTTTTGTCTTAACGGGTTTACTTGATCTCATTTCCAAATGAAAATCAACAGAATTAACATCAAATAATTATTTACTTTTGATTTATGTTCGTGAAACAGAATCAAATTACCTTGATATCTCTGTTTCGTGTTTTAGTGCTACTAATCTCATAATTTAACAGAAGATATAACATGAAATAAGATAGATAAATCATTGAATTTATTTCTCCGTTAGAATCTTGCGCTGATTCTAACTTTGTAAGGAAAATAAATCGTTGGTTTTATTTTCTTGGGATCTTGTATGATTCTATTTTGGAAAAGGAAACAAATCATTAAATTTATTTTCTTGAGAAATAAATCGTTGAATTTATTTATTGACGATATTGTTTGCAAATTGAGATATTTTAACAAATTTGTTTTCAAGAATTTAATTCATGTCGTTTAACAGGTTGACTTGATCTAGTTCTAAACAGCGTGGACAAATCCGTTTTAACGGAAATTGTCATTATAAGTAACATTGATTACTATTTTGTTCAACATAATCTAGAGCGTTGATTTCGACTGAGGTCTTGAATCACATCATGGGAGAACTTTGTTTTCTATGTCAAAATTAAATTCTCATAGTATAGTCGGATGCACGTTATAAAGTGTACAATGTTTTAAAAAATAACTAAAGAATTGTGAGTGTAACCCCCTAGACCCGCCTATGCGTTACAACGGATCCTAGGAAGTCATATTAGGGTCACAAGAGCGACCCACAATGAAAAAATACACATGAAAACATTTTTTTTCTCGAAACACTTATTAAACTGTAAAATCAACTTTTGTTTAAAATAAAAATTTTCGGAAATCATTTAAACACATAACAAAATTTCAGAAAGCATTTTTACAGACACTGACATGAAACAATACATGACATACATGCCCACTAACTATACAGTACCGTACTCAGAGGCAACGCCGAGGGAACTCTGAACACTGATGTCAACCATTAAACCATGCTATAATCTTTGAACCTGCGATGATAAAAATAACGTGAGCTTGGAAAAGCTCAGTAATAAAGAACTACCAAAAGATGCTATAAGCTCATGCAGACATATGGTAGGCATAACATTTTTATGATGTTCCAAGCAATACTTGTCTCCATTTATGTTTCGCTAATTTAGTGAAGCACTATTCTTGAGGACTAAAGGTTTGTTCTTTCTAAGTTGCTGAGTATTAACATAGAGCTTATTGTTCAGAGAATCAACAGAGTGGCGGGTTGGAGAAGTTAAACCACGAAACCTAGAGTGTGTTTTAATAAGTTGCAAATCAACATACATAGGTACTTAACATCATATCATATGAGCACATAACAGATTAAATGCAAACGTTAAATGTTCATACAAAAGTTTACAAGAACTACCCTCCAACCTTACACCAAAATGCAGTCCCCCAGAACTGCATGTAGAAGGTCTTACCCTAGGCCTGAGGCGTAGGAGCCTACCTAAGGGAATGCCTTAGGTCCAGAAAGACTTACCTTAGGCCCGTGGGTGTAGGAGCTTAACAGAAGGGTTTACCAGCTGGATCAGGGCTGTACCTGCAGACACTTCATAACATAACCTAACAGTATACCCCAGACAGTAATCGGTGTTCAGATTCCAGACATGAGTAACATAATACATGTAACAGACATATTCTATTCAGAGTATCAGAAACAATTCAGAGTATCAGAAACAGAAGTTCATGCTTTTGATAGATAAATGGGCATACTATTGAGCATAGCAGACATTTTCAGCATTCATCATGCAAACAGATTTATCAAACAGTCAGACAATACCATCACAGACCAAACGATCACATACCAAGTATACAGATTGATCAAACATATATCAGGTAGACAGAGAATGTCATCATATATCAAGTTCATCATTTTATCTCATTTTCTAACATAGTGAAGCAATCTCTATAACAATTGAAATGTTCATCAAACATAATGTTATTCATGATTAAATAATTATACAATCCATTCAACAGAATGTATCACACATGGAACACTAGGTGGGACAGATCATTTCTTGGAGATGCTTGGCATTTACGGAATGAGACATATTGAACTCTTGACAACTTGAACGAATTTCTGAAACGTGACCCCTAATAAAAAGGGGTTCATACTAACGGTTTAACCCAGATATTCAGGAGGTGATACATCAAGATCTTAGAAAGTTCATATATATTATGGGTACTTTAGTCCTTTAAGCATATAAGGGCATTATGGTCATTTCGACGTTCATAGACATTCTGGTAATTATACCAACATTGAAAACAATGATTCACAGAACTCGGGTATCATATTTGCTCATTAGTTTTCTAACCGGACAATCAAGAATTTCTAAATTAAAGTCTTTTAAGTTATCAGATATTTTCAGTGATGTTCCGATTATTTAGGCTATCATGGTCTTTTAGTTATTTGACTGTCATGACAAATTTTATACTATGGCACAATCATATCAGAATGAAAATTATAATTCTCAGGGGCTTTAACGATTTATCATACCTCCAGAAATTGTTTAATTTGGCATAATCCAACTTGACAATACTTACCATTTCTTTCCGAATTACCATTTGGTACCTTCATCATTCACGTACTCAAACGAGATTAAGTCATCCTAACTCTCTGGCCCTTTAGAGACGATTCATTCATTACAGAACTTGAGGGTATAACGTCATTCAAATTAATCAGACATTCCCGTCTTTTTGGTCATTACGAACATTCTCATTTAATTCACGCATTACTGTCATAAGGATCGACTTAGGATTTCAACAATACTTCCAGGGAATTCTCATTCATGTGTTATACAGAGTTAGAGGGATTATCCAAGTTTGTATCACACGTATTACATAATGATGCCGAAGTCTTTCCAGTAAAATATACATCTTGGGTAGTGTAAATTGCATGATCAGGTCGAATGCAGATTTTAGGTCATTTCCTTTATCAGAGGGGTAGTTTAGTCATACTTATGCTCCAAGGGCATTTTCGTAATTTCATATCCAACATCTCATACTCCGCATTCTGAACATTAGTTCTTAGACACCATTGATAGAGTTTCAAATTTAACTGTATTATTATTAGCACTTTCGACACTCATGGTATATTAATATTCTTATCCGAGTATTTTGATCTTACTGACTCTCATACTTATTTTTCGTATCGAATTCAGTTTAAGCAGAGTTCACAAAACACTAATCATAAGCATGCATGCTTTAACCAGATATCAACATGTACATAAAGCATACAAGGGGTAGCAATGTATTACCTTAATTCCGAGCTACAACAGTCGATTCAAGATACGACATTCGAATACCCTCGAACTCGGATTCAACATCCCACAACCACGCGGATATGACCTTCAATTAAACAAAATCCACAGTTAATCCTTAATCACACTGCCTTTAAATTGAACAAGAAACGCATAAGCATGTTTGGGTTTAAGATCAGATTCAGAGGCCTTCGGGTCAGAATTTTGCGAAACAGGCTTCAAAAACGGACTCAGGACGTCGAAAAACATAAAATATGAGTTTTCAGAAAATTTGACTTTTTGGTCAACGGTCAAAGTCAACGCTGACGTCAGCAGGTCAACGGTCAATAGGGTTAGAGTCAACTGGTCAAAGTCAATGCTGACGTCAACATGACGTCAGCAGTCAACAGGGGTCAACTGAGTTGACTCGGGCTGACTCGGACGTGTTGACTTGGGCTGACTCGGACGAGTTGACTGGAGTTGATGGGTCGGGTCGGTTAATGGGTCGGGTCGGACTCGGGTTGACGAGGTCGGGTTCGGGTTAGGCAGACAAGTCGGGTCGGGCACCAAACTGGGCTGGGTTTTGGTTGGGCTCAGACGTATTGGGCCGACAGGTTTGGGTTAAGGCCATTGGGCCTTATCAGGCCGACCCACTTACCCAAAACGGTTCTGGTCACCGGACAGTCGCCGGAGTGGTCGTCGGAGTCCCGAAATGCACCATTTCTGCAAAAAACAAGAGCTCATCAACACGGCTATTCAACCCACTCATCAGGAACACGAAACAAGCCAGAATCGAGCCGGAATTTACCTTAAACAAAACCAAGGAGGCCGGAATCGACGAAGCTCCGATGAAGCCCTTCCCGGTGTCGGACAAATGATCAGCTGGTTGGGTTTTGTTCATCGTCACTTCGGGAGCCCGGATCTGGCGGCGGCATCGCGAATGGACGGCGGACGGGGCCGGAAAACGCAGAAAACCGAAGGTGGGAAAGGAGTGTTCTCACCGAACCTTCAACCTACACTTCACGGTGAACGGTGGCGCGGTTGTGCGCGTGACTAGCGGCTTGGGGTTCGGAGTGAGACGATGCACACGCCGGTGGTGGCGGTGACGTCCACGACAGGGTGGTGACGGAGGTCGGAGCCGGTGCCAGATGTAAAAACCCTATCTCCCTCTTTCCCTCTTTCGATGGTAAAACGTGATGATGGTAGGTGAATGGTCAGTTCAGATATTAATTCACATTTACTATACTGCTTATAATTAACTCAAAAGTATTTCCAAGTAACACTTGACAAAAATGAGCTCCCAGCTCAATGGTTCAGCACCCAGATCGATATGGGTGAGGCCGTGGGTTCAAACCCCAACAACCTCACTCAAGATTCATACATTTTCCATTCTTTTCTGCTTCTTTTCTTTTTCTTTTTCTTTTCCTTTTTTTTGCATCCTTATTTTATAACTTTAATTAAATAAATCAGGGTGTTACAACTCTCCCCTCCTAAAAAGAAATTTCGTCCTCGAAATTTACCTGAGCTAGAGAGTTGCAAAAGCTACCCTTTCATCCATCCATGTACTAAAACAATTCCATCAGAGAATTCTTGTTTCTCGGGACTCATCGACAATTATAATTAATCTAGCAGTATCTTCAGTTACTCAAATTGACTTTGGAGCCATAATCATCCCATCATACACTTTGGACCAATTAATCAGAACGTAACATTTAAACCTCTAACAATCTTCATATAATGCAGAACAACATTTGCCTCATAACTTTTATTATAAACGGTCTCAGTCAATGATAAGAGACATTTCGATCTATCACATAAGTTAATCATACCACCCGAAGGTACATCTTCCAGAGTCTGAATTACTCTTCTAGGTTGACCATCAATTTTAGATGAAAAACTGCAATTACAGTTCAGGCATGCACTCTAGGACTCCAACAAGGACTCCTAGAATCAGGATGTAGACATCAAATTTCAGTCAGGGATGATATTTAACGATATATCAAGCCACGCATTGGAGGAGGTGCTATTCTTTATATTGATCGAACATAGCTACAATCTTTAATGGATATCACTTACCTTCAACGTAATGTTCAGACAATTATTTCTTTCGTGTTTAACAGAGGCACCACAGACTATACACTTTCGGCACAATCGCAAACACTTCTCTTTGAAGTTCATAGAGTTTTTTTTATCAGGTTTCCGTTAGGGTATATTTAAACCCAGTCGTTATCACTGAATAGCCTTTCATGAAATCTTACATCGGTTATCCCACATGATCAAACATTTATTCTTAATCTGATTCACAAGTATAAACCATCTCAAGTTCCTTATCCAGATTCAAATTCAACCATTTAATTCAAAACACAGACGAGCGTTAAAGACATTTCTTGTAAGCAGATGTTGAGCTATGGAAGGCAGAATACTCAGATTTGGTTATTTCAGGAGAAATGATTCAACATCAGAGGTTCGGCTCGGCGGAGTACGGTTATGATCTAGGGGCATGCACAGACCAGACACCCTACAACAGACGATCGGCCGATCAACCCAGAAAGATGCAACTCTATGCTCTGATACCACTAAATGTAACCCCCTAGACCCGCCTATGCGTTACAACGGATCCTAGGAAGTCACATTAGGGTCACAAGAGCGACCCACAATGAAAAAATACACATGAAAACATTTTTTTTCTCGAAACACTTATTAAACTGTAAAATCAACTTCTATTTAAAATAAAAATTTTCGGAAATCATTTAAACACATAACAAAATCTCAGAAAGCATTTTTACAGACATTGACATGAAACAATACATGACATACATGCCCACTAACTATACAGTACCGTACTCCGGAGGCAACGCCGAGGGAACTCCGAACACTGATGTCAACCATTAAACCATGCTATAATCTTTGAACCTGCGATGATAAAATTAACGTGAGCTTGGAAAAGCTCAGCAATACAGAACTACCAAAAGATGCTATAAGCTCATGCAGACATATGGTAGGCATAACATTTTTATGATGTTCCAAGCAATACTTGTCTCCATTTATGTTTCGCTAATTTAGTGAAGCACTTTTCTTGAGGACTAAAGGTTTGTTCTTTCTAAGTTGCTGAGTATTAACAGAGAGCTTATTGTTCAGAGAATCAACAGAGTGGCGGGTTGGAGAAGTTAAACCACGAAACCTAGAGTGTGTTTTAATAAGTTGCAAATCAACATACATAGGTACTTAACATCATATCATATGAGCACATAACATATTAAATGCAAACGTTAAATGTTCATACAGAAGTTTACAAGAACTACCCTCCAACCTTACACAAAAATGCAGTCCCCCATAACTGCATGCAGAAGGTCTTACCCTAGGCCTGAGGCGTAGGAGCCTACCTAAGGGAATACCCTAGGCCCGTGGGTGTAGGAGGTTAACAGAAGGGTTTACCAGCTAAATCAGGGCTGTACCTGCAGACACTTCATAACATAACCCAACAGTATACCCCAGACAGTAATCGGTGTTCAGATTCCAGACATGAGTAACATAATACATGTAACAGACATATTCTATTTAGAGTATCAGAAACAGAAGTTCATGCTTTTGACAGATAAATGGGCATACTATTGAGTAGAGCAGACATTTTCAGCATTCATCATGCAAACATATTTATCAAACAGTCAGACAATACAATCACAGACCAAACGATCACATACCAAGTATACAGATTGATCAAACATATATCAGGTAGACAAAGAATGTCATCATATATCAAGTTCATCATTTTATCTCATTTTCTAACATAGTGATGCAATCTCTATAACAATTGAAATGTTTATCAAACATAATGTTATTCATGATTAAATAATTATACAATCCATTCAACAGAATGTATCACACATGGAACACACTAGGTGGGACAGATCATTTCTTGGAGATGCTTGGCATTTACGGAATGAGACATATTGAACTCTTGACAACTTGAACGAATTTCTGAAACGTGACCCCTAATAAAAAGGGGTTCATACTAACGGTTTAACCCAGATATTCAGGAGGTGATACATCAAGATCTTAGAAAGTTCATATATATTATGGGTACTTTAGTCCTTTAAGCATATAAGGGCATTATGGTCATTTTGATGTTCATAGACATTCTGGTAATTATACCAACATTGAAAACACTGATTCACAGAACTCGGGTATCATATTTGCTCATTAGTTTTCTAACCGGACAATCAAGAATTTCTAAATTAAAGTCTTTTAAGTTATCAGATATTTTCAGTGATGTTCTGATTATTTAGGCTATCATGGTCTTTTAGTTATTTGACTGTCATGACAAATTTTATACTATGGCACAATCATATCAGAACGAAAATTATAATTCTCAGGGGCTTTAACGATTTATCATACCTCCAGAAATTGTTTAATTCGGCATAATCCAACTTGACAATACTTACCATTTCTTTCTGAATTACCATTTGGTACCTTCATCATTCACGTACTCAAACGAGATTAAGTCATCCTAACTCTCCGGCCCTTTACAGACGATTCATTCATTACAGAACTTGAGGGTATAACGTCATTCAAATTAATCAGACATTCCCGTCTTTTTGGTCATTACGAATATTCTTATTTAATTCACGCATTATTGTCATAAGGATCGACTTAGGATTTCAACAATACTTCCAGGGAATTCTCATTCATGTGTTATACAGAGTTAGAGGGAATATCCAAGTTTGTATCACACGTATTGCATAATGATGCTGAAGTCTTTCCATTAAAATATACATCTTGGGTAGTGTAAATTGCATGATTAGGTCGAATGCAGATTTTAGGTAATTTCCTTTATCAGAGGGGTAGTTTAGTCATACTTATGCTTCAAGGGCATTTTCGTAATTTCACATCCAACATCTCATACTCCACATTCTGAACATTAGTTCTTAGACACCATTGATAGAGTTTCAAATTTAACTATATTATTATTAGCACTTTCGACACTCCTGGTATATTAATATTCTTATCCGAGTATTTTGATCTTACTGACTCTCATACTTATTTTTCGTATCGAATTCAGTTTAAGCAGAGTTCACAAAACACTCATCATAAGCATGCATGCTTTAACCAGATATCAACATGTACATAAAACATACAAGGGGTAGTAATGTATTACCTTAATTCCGAGCTACAACAGTCGATTCAAGATACGATATTCGAATACCCTCGAACTCGGATTCAACATCCCACAACCACGCAGATATGACCTTCAATTAAACAAAATCCACAGTTAATCCTTAATCACACTGCCTTTAAATTGAACAAGAAACGCATAAGCATGTTTGGGTTTAAGATCAGATTCAGAGGCCTTCCGGTCGGAATTTTGCAAAACGGGCTTCAAAAACGGACTCAGGACGTCGAAAAACATAAAATATGAGTTTTCAGAAAATTTGACTTTTTGTTTAACGGTCAAAGTCAACGCTGACGTCAGCAGGTCAACGGTCAACGGGGTTAGAGTCAACTGGTCAAAGTCAATGCTGACGTCAACATGACGTCAGCAGTCAACAGGGGTCAACTGAGTTGACTCGGGCTGACTCGGACGAGTTGACTCGGTTGACTCGGACGAGTTGACTCGGGTTGACGGGTCGGGTCGGGTCGGTCAACGGGTCGGGTTGGACTCGGGTTGACCGGGTCTGGTTCGGGTTAGGCAGACAAGTCGGGTCGGGCACCAAACTAGGCTTGGTTTTGGTTGGGCTCGGACGTATTGGGCCGACATGTTTGGGTTAAGGCTATTGGGCCTTATCAGGCCGGCCCACTTACCCAAAACGGTTCTGGTCACCGGACAGTCACCGAAGTGGTCGTCGGAGTCCCGAAATGCACCATTTCTGCAAAAAAAACAAGAGCTCATCAACACGGCTATTCAACCCACTCATCGGAAACACGAAACAAGCCGGAATCGAGCCGGAATTTACCTTAAACAAAACCAAGGAGGCCAAAATCGACGAAGCTCCGATGAAGCCCTTCCCGGCGTCGCACAAATGATCGGCCGGTTGGGTTTTGTTCATCGTCACGTCGGGAGCCCGGATCTGGCGGCGGCATCGCGAACGGACGGCGGACGGGGCCGAAAAACGCAGAAAACCGAAGGTGGGAAAGGAGTGTTCTCACCGAACCTTCAACCCATACTTCACGGCGAACGGTGGCGCGGTTGTGCGCGTGACTAGCGGCTTGGGGTTCGGAGTGAGACGATGCACACGCCGGTGGTGGCGGTGACGTCCACAGATAGGGCGGTGACGGAGGTCAGAGCTGGTGCCGGATGTAAAAACCCTCTCTCCCTCTTTCCCTCTTTCGATGGTAAAACGTGATGATGGTAGGTGAATGGTCAGTTAAGATATTAATTCACATTTACTATACTGCTTATAATTAACTCAAAAGTATTTCCAAGTAACACTTGACAAAAATGAGCTCCCAGCTCAATGGTTCAGCACCCAGATGGATATGGGTGAGGTCGTGGGTTCAAAACCAACAACCTCACTCAAGATTCACACATTTTCCATTCTTTTCTGCTTCTTTTCTTTTTCTTTTCCTTTTTTTTGCATCCTTATTTTATAACTTTAATTAAATAAATCAGCGTGTTACAGTGAGGGTCGTTGGACCATAAATACAAAATAGAAGATGTCGGTGCTCAGAAATTCTTAGTTACCAAATTCTAAGTTTTTTGATGATTGATTCTAAATTGTTGTGAATGAAAGGCAGTGACTTTAATTGGTCACTCACGATATTCTCTCAAAAAGAATGGTTATAAGTGAATCCGTTCAGACGTTAGTCATTTGAAAAGCTAACCCTTGTTTGGAACAACTTCTAGAACTTCCTTATGCGTAAGAGAATGAGATCAATAAACGGATGATTGAAAAACAATATGAAAGTGCATGTCTAGGATTGGTTCTTTGAAAGACCTGATATTTAAGCCTGCCTAGTGCACCACCTCTCTTTCCATAAGTTACCTACATGGTGCATTGTTCATTATCACGTTTAATAGATTCATAATATATGTTTTTCGTTTATGAATATGAGTTACAATGGAAAACTAGTGAGCTCAATGGAAAGAATTTCATAACGTGGTAACAAAGAATATTGTCTATTTGACCATGTTAAACTTGGTCAAAGATCTGAAGGATGATCCTCCTATTATTAGAGAGGATAAGATAAATGTTGTTACCACCTTCAAATGTTGTTGAGATAAATATTGTTGTGACAAAAATTTCCAGGACAAATGTAGTGGAAGTAAAAAAGACTTCAAGAAAACAAACCGTATACAAGGTCTTATCTGAGACCAAAAGGGTGGTGTGTTCAAGAAGAAAAATTTCATGAGAAATGTTTCAATTGCCATAAGGTGGGGAACAAGTCATCGAACTATAAACTTTCAAATGATGCCAATTTTATTGGCGCAACAATTGACATGGCAAAATATTGTTTAAAGGGATACATTTTTACCTTCATTGACGATAGCACAAAAATAGTGTTTTGTATATTTGCTTAAAAGCAAAGATATAGATATTTATAAATTATTCTCTATAAGCATGATGTTGAAACTCATACTTAATAAAAGGATTAAGATGAGAGAAACTTTATATGAGTAACGCTGGTACTATGATTTTGAAGATGACTTTTGAAAAGAGCTAAAACTTAAAAAATGTGCCTAACATGTGGGTGAAAGTTGTTCTATCAACTAATTAACTTTTAAATACGATTTTTCACAATAAAAGAAACAAGACACCATATGAGTTATGGAAGGAAATAAAATCTTCTTACAACTACTTAAAAAGGTAGGGTGTCGTGCAAAGGTAATAACCTTATTACCAAAGTAAATGAAAATAAGTCTCCAAATGGTGATATGTATTTTCATTGGCTATGCAGATCATAGCAACGCATATCAGTTTCTTGTGTGTAAATCAAAGAATCTCGAGATTTACAAGAATATGATAAAGGAAGCAAAGAATGTCTCATTCTTTGAAAATATACTTCCTTGTATAAGTAAGGAAGTTAATCCAAGTTCAACGAAACGAACTTTAGAGACTATTAATGAAGATAGTCCAGATGTTCAACAAAAGGTTGAAACTAAGATATTGTCATGATGACAAGTAAGTGTGACAAATGTGCGTATGTCAAGCCTACCAACATTAGGATATATGATCCTATGTTGATGACATACTTATTTTTATAAGTAACAATAAAATGGTAAAACATATCAATGACATGTTAAATTCAAGATTTGACATGAAAGATATGAGACTAGACAATAAAATTTTAGGCATCCAAATCAAATGGTCACCTGAAGGTCTCATATTGACTTAGTCACACTACGTGGAAAAATTCTTGAGAAATTTGGCAAGAATGATTCTGGTATAGCCAGAACTCTAATAGACACGAGCCAAGATTTGTCCAAGAATGAAGGACAAATTGTTGACCAAGTAGAATATGCAAGGGTCATAAGCAGTCTAATGTATCTCATGAGCTGCACTAGACCATATATTGCTTTTATTGTGATCAATTTAAGTAGATTCACAAGCAATCCAAGTGAAAACTACTAGAAAGCAATTGTGAGGGTATTGAGATATCTTAGATACACTCGAGATTATTGATTGCATTATTCTAGAGATCCTACTGTTTAGAACGATACTCTGATGCTAGTTGGATATTTGATGTTAAAGATATAAAAGACACAAGAAACTTAATAAATTAATAAAATTACGAAGTAGATAAAATGCAATAAGAAACTTACTCATAATGACCTAATGCTGTTGAACCAATCAGAAAGTCGAAGCAAGAACAATAGTAAATAAGTAAGAGAATTTGGTAATTGCAAAAGTGAATAATCTTAACCTATGTTTTTTCTTTTATAAACTAAGAAAACCCACTAATCATACGATGTTTTTTTTTTCAAGTAAGAGGGCAAGTGTTATAATCTCCACCACATATCCTCCACAAACATTACCCCATCCTATTCCATCATTGTATATCACATGAAAGCATTGTTCATGCCCACAATTAATATTACTTTGGCTTATTACACCATAAAAATATTCATTAATGGTAATAAATCTTAGTCAAGAAGATTTATTTGGAATTATTATTTTTTGTAATCAAGTAATAGACCTATAAATAGATAGTAGGAATTAGTCTTAGAATTAAGTCATTGACAAGAGATATAGTCAATAAATGATCTTTTATGTTAGAGGATTTGTAACTTGCTTCGTGCAAAATTTGCACATCATTGTTGTGAGTATGATTTTATTTTTTAGATGAGTTTATAGCTTTATTCGTGAAAACGTTACATACTTAATGGAATGACATTTTTGATATTTTGGGATCTAAAAAGTAAGTTAGAAGGGTCGAACTATGTTAAATAGTATCTTCTTCGAGTGTAGTTAATTTATTTATTTATTTTATCTTCAACTCGTGTTGGTTATTTTTTGTGTCCCATAAATACCCAATAAAATTGAACAATATCGTTTATGATATTAAACTTATTGGCAATGACCGATCATCAAGTTGATAGTTTATAGCTTCATTCATTAAAAGGATGCACAAAAGCTAATCTTAAAGACAATTAGGAAAATTTTGAATTTTGTCACAAAATAGACATTGAGTTGGTAGATGCCATTAATAGTAGACTAATTAGGTATATCCATCTAATTAAAGTAATATATTAGTTGTTACAATATGGTCATTGTACTTTGTAAATGTTACAAAATTATCATTGAACTATTTTATTAGTCTTCATTCTTGGATAATGATATTGAAAAAAATTGGTGAAATGGGGCATGTCAAAGATTATTTGCTGAACTGGAGGCACTGATACAATACCACGACAAAGTCATTCTCTCTTCCTAACGAGTTTGGAAACTTGTCAACATCACACGACGATTTAGGAAAAAGTCATCCTTCTTACACTGTGTGTAACACCCCAATTTTTTTTCCCAATTCGAAAACCCTAAATTTGTAAATCCATAAATTAGTAACCCTAGAATTTGGGAATTTTATGTTTAAAACCCTAATTTGAATTATGGCTTTAATTGGGCAAAATCAGAATATTAGTGACCTTTTTGAGCAAAAATCAGAAATTTGGAGGATTATATGTAAATCGGATAAGTTGGGACCCTTCCCTTGTGTTTTTACCCTTTGGGCATGGTATAAAATCATGCTTTCAGATTAGGTTTTACCTTGAACCTAGCTGCAACATCACCCTCCTATTTTCTCCCCTCTATCACGACTTAGCTCTCCCCCCACATCTCCGACGAAGCCCCGACCAAGCCTCCACCACCGTTCGTGGCTTGCACGACCACTATCGCTGAGACTGTCTTGGTCCCGCGATCTAACTCCACCCACTAAACTGTCATGGCTTTGAGGGAAAGTAAATTAGGGTTCGAGGTGAATTCAAAGAGGAAGAGGGGAATCGGGGAGGAGTCGGGTCAACAGAAGTCTCGAATTATGCCTAAGCCTGGACGAGCCGTAGACGGTGCCATTTCGATTAATGAAGAGAACGGGTTGGGTCAGAAATTAGAAAGGAATGGAGAGCCCAATAAAGGCTTAATGAACAAGGAGAGGCCCGATGATCAGGCAACGGCCCAACAAGAGGATTGAGTCGATCCAGGCTGTAACTGAGAGAATTAAGGGACATTATATAGAGCTGTTATTCAAGTTGTTAGTCGTACTATTTACTAGACACGTGTAAACAAATAATACGGTGTACTGACAGGCTATATTGCCATGAGCTGTAGCTGGAGAAATTATGAAAATTCTAATGAAAATATTCCTATTCTCTCAATCCTATCTTCTTCTTCTCCTCTAATCTCCCTATTCTTCTTAAAATTTACAAATTCTTCATTGCATTCGTGACAAATTGGCATCAGAGCTTTGAAATATCCAACATTTAAAGCTGGGGAAAACTCGGAAAGCGCAACAAATGGCAGAGAAGATCGACTTGGCTGAGATTCAAAAGCAGCTGGATGAGCTGAAGGATGACACCAAGGTCCTGAGATGGTGGGAGACACAGAGAGTTACTTGGGAAAACAAGATGTCGCTGATGGAGGCCAACAATGCTGAAACTCAAGGGTACATGAAGCAGATAGTCAGCTTACTCAAGAGTGAAGCAGGGGGATCAGAATCCAACACACCTGGGAAAACAGAGTCACAGTCAGCTAAGGTACTGCTACAGAAGATGGAAAAGAAACCAATCCAGGTAACAATCATTGATGAAAAGGAAAAATATACATATAAGCTAGACGAAATTGGTGTGCTATCTGGTAAACCTAAACTACAGACAGATAACAAAACACAAAATGCTGAAAGTTGGAAGTTTGGTGAAAAGTTGAAGTTTGGTGATAATGTTATTGAGACAGGGGGAACATCAATGTTGAAAGAAACACATGTGGGAGATAGAAACTATTATGGTAATAATCCTAATAACAGAGTATTTTCACTCCTAGGCCTAAGGTGGAGCTGCAGATTTTTGATGGTGAGAACCCTAGAAACTGGCTCAGGAAATGTCACAAGTATTTTGCAATTTTTGATGTGCCTGAGAATCAAAAGTTAGAAATTGTTGCTATGTATCTAACTGGTAGAGCAGAAATATGGTTTGATGGATATATCATGCAGAAACATAAATTAACATGGCATGAGTTTGAAGCTGACCTGTGCCACATATTTTGTGCTAAAGATTATGCAGATGTAATACAAGAATTCAACAAACTTGTTCAGAAATCTACTGTGGAAGAATATCAAGATAGATTTGAGGAACTGAAGCCATACAT
This sequence comes from Hibiscus tridactylites, assembly GCA_958450335.1. Lineage (NCBI taxonomy): Eukaryota > Viridiplantae > Streptophyta > Magnoliopsida > Malvales > Malvaceae > Hibiscus > Hibiscus tridactylites. The sequence continues at coordinate 30,926,530 of OY288291.1, read as the reverse complement.
TTTGATGTACAATGCTACCTTGGGGGAGGACTACTTTGTTTCAAGCTTCATCAGTGGACTCAAAGAGGACATCAGGAGTAGACTCATGGTGCATGATCCCACTACATTGGCAGAAACTTACAAGAAAGCCAGAAGACAAGAACTGGTGCTAGAATTGGAAAACAGGAAATTCAGACACTCTTCAAAATAGACATCATCAAGTTCCACATACTACCAAAAACCTACATGGACTTTCAACACATCCCAAAAACCTTTCCAAAACACCAGCAACCAGAAGCAAGCTTTGCTAGACTACAAGAGGTCCAACAATCTATGTTTCAAGTGTGGAGAGAAGTTTGCACCAGGCCATCAGTGCAAAGCAAAACAATTGTACCTAATGGAGGATGAGGATGATTCTAATGAAGAAAGGGGAGAAACAAGAAGTGGAAAATGAGGTCAGTGCTGGAAATGCATCAGAAGGGGAACTGGAAATATCCACCAATGCATTGATAGGGAATGTAGGGCACAACACTCTAAGGATTCAAGGTACCATTAAAGGTAGACCTTTGAATATACTAGTTGACAGTGGGAGCACCTATAGTTTTGTAACAGATGGGTGGGCCAAAGAAGGACTTGAGGTAATTGACACTAATCCTCTATCCATAACTGTGGCAAATGGTGAAAAATTATACAGTAATGCTATGAGCAAGAGCCTCAATTGGAAAATGTAAGGACATCATTTTGAGCATGATTTTAGAGTCTTGGCCATGGGAGGAAGTGACATGGTATTGGGAGTGGATTGGATGAGGAAATACAGTCTAATCTCAATGGATTTTAATGCCATGACCCTCAATTTTCAGAAGGATCAGAAATAAATGGTTTTACAAGGAGGAAGAAAGGGCCCTAGAGTCAAGCTGATATCACATGACAAGTTACAGAGGTTGGCTAAAAAAGACTCAGAATTTATGGGAGAAATGTATTTGTTGACTTGTGAGGAAGGGGAAACAACAGTTCCAGCAGAGGTACAGAAGCTGTTAGATCAATTTGCAGCGGTATTTGCTGAACCTAAAGGGATGCCACCAGTCCGAACACAAGATCATGCTATTACATTAAAGACTGAAGCTCAACCAGTAAATTTAAGATCCTATAGATTCCCCTACCATCAGAAGACAAAAGTAGAAAGGCAGATCTCAGAAATGCTGGCATCATCTATCATTCAAACTAGCAAAAGCCCATTTGCATCACCTTGCTTGCCGGTTAAGAAGAAAGATGGCTCACGGAGATTGTGTGTGTGGACTACAAACAATTAAATGCTATGACAATCAAGAACAAGTTCCCTATGCCCATAGTGGAGGACCTATTGGATGAGTTGGCAGGTGCAATTTTTTTTGAAAAATTGATTTGAGATATGGCTATTGGAAAATTAGAATTAAAGCTGAGAATGTAGAGAAGACAACTTTCAGAACCCATCATGAGCATTTTGAATTCAAAGCTATGCCTTTTGGCCTAACTAATGCCCCTGCTACATTTCAGTCCCTAATGAACTAACTATTTGCCCCTTACTTAAGAAAATTTGTCTTGGTGTTCTTTGATGACATATTGGTTTACAACAAAGAGTGGACTGCTCATTTACAACAGTTAAGGATGGTGTTGGAATTGCTACAACATCACAAACTGTTTGCAAAGAGAAGCAAATGCTTCTTTGGACAGGAGCAAGTGGAGTACCTAGGCCATATCATTTCAGCAAAGAGAGTGTCAATAGATCATACAAAAGTTGAGGCCATGAAAGAATGGCCACTACCAAAGAATCTCAAATCACTTAGGGGATTTTTGGGACTCACTGGATACTACAAAAAGTTTGTGAAAGGCTATGGTACTATCAGCAGACCTTTGACCAATATGCTAAAGAAAGAAAAGTTCCACTGGACTGAGGAGGCCAAAGAAGCTTTTGAATGCTTGAAAGAAGCTATGTGTAAGGCTCATGTTTTAGCTCTGCCAAATTTTCAAAAGACCTTTCACTTAGAGACTGATGCTAGTTCTAAGGGAATTGGGGCAGTCCTAACTCAAGAAGGCAGACCAATAGCTTATCTAAGCAAGGCCCTAAGCTCTAAGCACAATGATATGTCAGTATATGAGAGAGAGTACTTGGCCATCCTGATAGCTGTTACTAAATGGAGACACTACTTTGAAGGGGCTCCTTTCATCATCAAGACAAATCATGAGCCATTGAAACACCTCTTGGAACAGAAGTTAACAACCACAATACAGAATAAGGGATTAACTAAGCTGCTAGGGTTGGACTATGTCATCCAATACAGAAAAGAAAAGAGCAATCTGGTAGCTGATGCATTATCTAGAAGAGAGGAGTTCAACACAGAATTGAATATGATGTCAGCCACTGTAATTACTCCTACATGGGTGGTGGAGGTGGAAAAGAGCTATGAACTAGACAAGTTTGCTGAAGAGAAGATAATGGCTCAAGCAGTTGCACAGAATAGCATAGTGGACTGGACACTCAATAAAGGAGTACTCAGATTTAAAGGCAAGGTATACATTGGAAGTAATAGACAGTTGAGAAACCAGCTACTTCAGATCCTACATGATTCACCACATGGAGGACACTCTGGAATACATGCTACTTACTACAGTTTGCAATTATACTTCTACTGGCCTCAGATGAAAGCAGAAGTGAAAGATCATGTGAGGAAATGTGATATCTGTCAAAGAACTAAAGTGGAACACACTGCTAAACCTGGCCTATTGCAACCTATACCTATTCTACAGAGAGCATGGGAGGTTATTTGTATGGATTTTGTTGAAGGGTTGCCCACTTCAGCAAAATACAACTACATCTTAGTGATCATCGACAAGTACACTAAGTATGGCCATTTCCTAGCATTGGCTTATCCCTTCACAGCAATTGAGGTTGCCAGACTCTACTTGGATCAGATTTATAAGCTACATGGTCAACCTAAGGTAGCTATATCAGATAGGGACAAGACTTTTACTAGTACATTTTGGAAAGAATTTATGAAGAAACTGGGTACATCAACCCATTTCAGTACTGCATACCATCCTGAAACGGATGGCCAGACTGAGAGGTTTAACCAATGCCTCGAACAGTACCTCAGAAGCCTATGTTTCCTAAAACCAAAAGGTTGGGCTAAGCTACTACCTCAAGCAGAATGGTGGTACAACACCAGCTTCCATTCTGCCATTGGTATGACCCCTTTCGAGGCCATGTACGGGTATCAACCACAAGAAATGTCATGGGAAGGGAGTTCAGTGGTACAAAGTGTTCATGAATTACTGAAACACAGAGAGCATACAAGCAAAATACTACAAGAACAACTACTAAAAGCACAAGAACGCATGAAGTTTTATGTAGACCGAAACAAAACAGAAAGAGAATTTCAGATAGGGGACTGGGTTTACCTCAAGCTCCATCCATACAGACAAACTTCAGTTGCTCTTCGCAGAAATATGAAATTAGCAGCACGCTTTTATGGCCCTTATAGAATCATAGCAAAAATCGGATCAGTTGCCTATAAACTACTCCTGCCTCCAACATAAAAAATACACCCTATGTTTCATGTGAGTCTTCTAAAAAAGAAAAGGGTAAACTACATAAATGACCACCATACTATTGCAAAAGTCGCGATTTGATCACCTTAATTTTTTTCGAAGCAATTAAACCATCATACTATTAAATTGGGTGCAATTTGACCACCAGCCGTTAAAGGTTAACGGCAGGGTGACGTGTCAGTTAAAAAAATAAGGGTATAATTACACATTTGGTCCTTGCAACTTATACATTCTTTTAATTTAGTCCTAATTTTAATTTAATAAAATCAATTAATTATTTAATTAGATAATGACACGTGTCACTATCTTATTGGAGGAATTTAATTATTTATATTTGATTAAATAAATTTATTTTCATCCTCCAATTAGGTGGTGACACGTGTCACCACCTAATTAAAGGAAGAAAATGGAAACAAACCACAAATACAAGAATGCAAGTGGGGGAGTTGAACCTGCAACTCCTAGCAAGGAAGGGTGATAGCTTACCACCACACCAAATGCTACATTGTGATATAATTCTTGTAATATAGTATATGTAAATAAACATCAAAATCGTTTTCCATTGCCTCGCATCATCTTCATCTTCTACTGAAACAACATTCTGGCCCTATTGAAAATTGCGGAAACGTAGCTAAACAAAAAAGTCCAATAGCAAATGACCGTCCTGTTGCTAAAGATCACACGGTAACGATATGTATTCTTTCTCCTCATGGGTAATCTCCCATGGATTAGGCCTGTTTCTTTTTGAGTTTATTTTTTGATCTGATGGAAATTGATTTCTCTTTGGTTCTTTTGTTGCCACCCCAACTTCTTTCCACTTTCAAGTTTTTGGGGATGAAATGGTGTGTGATTTTGAATGTCGTTTCCAACTAGTGTTTCCTCCCTGGCTTGTGCAGTTTCTCGGTTCTAATTTCTTGCCTTCAAGTGGATCTTCAAGGCAAGCTGCTATCCCTAGCAGTCATGATCCAGCAGCAATGACAGTTGGTGACTCTGAACCCCCTCACCTCCAAAAAATCTCTAGTGGACAAAGAAACTCATCCATTTTATCGGAGAACAATCTCTTTAATCTTTATTTATTAATTATTTTTTGAACTAATAGGTTAATTACTGTCGATGAAGACATGATGTTAGAGGAGTTGAAGGAAAAGTAAGGTGGTCATTTATGTAGTAAGGTGGTCAAATCGCGACTTTTGCAATAGTATGGTGGTCATTTATGTAGTTTACCCAAAAGAAAATTGGGGATGATGTAATTACCTCGATGGATCCGCCCGAACTAACGGATGACGGACAGTTGAAGGTTTTCCCAGCAGTGGTTCTGGATAAAAGGATGGTGAAATGAAACAACCAGGTAGTGACGCAATTACTGATACAGTGGACTAATCTCGGCTCGAAAGACACTACATGGGAGGATTTTACTAGCCTGAAGTCCCAATTTCTAGAAGTCTGGACGAGCTACAGACGGTGCCGTTTCGATTAATGAAGAGAACGGGTTGGGTCAGAAATTAGAAAGGAATGGAGAGCCCAATAAAGGCTTAATGAACAAGGAGAGGCCCGATGATCAGGCAACGATCCAGCAAGAGGATTGAGTCGATCTAGGCTGTAACTGAGAGAATTAAGGGACGTTATATAGAGATGTTATTCAAGTTGTTAGTCGTACTATTTACTGAACACGTGTAAACAGATAATACGGTGTACTGACATGCTATATTGCCATGAGCTGTAGCTGGAGAAATTATGAAAATTCTAATGAAAATATTCCTATTCTCTCAATCCTATCTTCTTCTTCTCCTCTAATCTCCCTATTCTTCTTAAAATATACAAATTCTTCATTGCATTTGTGACATAAACCAGCCTCATCGACCGCCATTTGCTCAATAATGATAGGAAATCGTTCGACTTCACCTTTGCGACGTCGTACCCTTAGAGCCTTCCTCTTCGTTTTTAATCTTTTGGGCAAGCCTTTTTGCTATGTTTTCTTGTGTATGTATTGGGGTTGTATTAATCATTCATTTTTGTTTATTCTAAGTCGAAATTGGCCTTTTTAATGTCGTCATAAGTATTGCTGGTGCGCCACCACCGCTCTATCGTTTTGCCCCTACCGCCTAGTCGTGCTGTGCCATTGTTGCCGGATTGTTGTATGGCCGCCGTCCAGGATGAGTCTTAAAACCCTAACATTCAAGGGGTTGCGTTGTTGAGGTGGGTCATGTATGTTGGGTTATGTATCAAGCACCATGAGAATATCCTTCTTTGCTCATTGTTTCTTGTTAAATAATTTGTGTAACACATGATCGTGAGGCCCAATTGATAGACCAAATCTGACTAGGCCATTGAGTGCAAAGGAAATTATTAGTACCATAACAATGACTCAGATCTGCAAACCAAATCAGACGTATGTTATCAGACTAGTTTATGGACCAAACGGGTTGGATCCAAATGAACCGTTCTTGGGACCCGAACCAATAAGCTGAACCAGATCTGTATTCTGAACCGAATCGATCTAAATAAATTGAACTGGATTTGTGAATCAAATTGGATTATGAGTCTTGAACCGTTTGACCGAATTGGACCTTGACCCGTTTGACTCTACAGTTGACCTTTGATCGACTCATTTGACTAGTTTGACATTGACCACTTTGACTTTGACCCGAGTTGATTTTTTTGGACAATCTCCCTCTTGGCCTTCCTCGACGTCCTGAATTCGAATTCGATGTCTGTTTTGTCTAATTCAAACCAGAAAATATGTTTTGCAAATTTCAATCAGTTATAGCATACTTTTGGTAAGTTATGGATTTTAGAATTTAATTCAGAATATTCTCGTGTTCAGGTATCGACACTGAGGCTGACGAGTTACCTCATCTTGTTCAGACCGACCGTACACGTTCTTCGTGATCTTTCTGTGAGTATACCTTCGGATTAGTCTTATGTTTTATAGTCGGTGGCTTAGTGTTAGTAATAAATACTAATATATTATTCATATCTCGTAGGTCCTGATTCAGCTAGATCTGAGCGTGAGACGCGCTTTTCTCGGCATTAGAGCTATTGTCTTCTAAGGTGTGTTTCTTCCCGTGCTATAAATAAATGTTTTATTCCTGCTTGATTTATTTATTTGAATTGAGATTTGAGACTGTTTGAAATATCATGCATCGCATACTAAGTTGTGTTTTTAAATCAAGCATCGGATTTTCGAAAATGAAACACTCGTAAGAGTTTAGATTTATGGATTTAAAAATCATATCATGAGTCATGGGATCATAAATGTGTTCGGAAAAAGCGAGGGAAACCTCCACTCCGGCGAGCAAAAGCTCCACTCTGGCGAGCGAAAGATCCACTCTGGCGAGGGCAACCTCCAGTTTGTATGATATCGGGCAGTCGAGTATTGAGTCTTGCATCGGACATCATAGCATTTATGATTTTGATTTATCGGATACACTATGTTTTCAGAAATGACTTTATTGGAAAATAAAATATTGTTTTTGTTTGTGTTTTGTTGCACTTTAGAGACACACTAAGCTCTTTAGCTTACACCTCCATAGTTTTTTATTTCAGATATATCTTTAGACTTTTTAGGCGACTCGGTAATTGGAGTTTCTCGTGTTTTACTCAGATATTATATCAGTATGAGCTATTTTAATTAAACTTTCAAATTATTACTTTATGTTTTGAAACATTTATGTAATCAAACTTTGAGACTTTTATATTTTGAGATTACTTTAATGCATGCATCTACCGACTTTGATTTGGATATTTTATTATGTTATCAAAATATTTTATAATGTTTGAGTTTTGTAAATGATGTGACGTTTTATGATTATAATTTTTAATTGACATTTATTTTTGGTTTGATAAAACTATTAAACCTAAGATTTATTACTTGAGGGACAAGTTTTCCATCGTGACTTCCTAGATTCGGCCCATTTCTTCTGGGCCAGATTTAGGGGGTTACAGAGTGACTTTGGGAAAATTCGTTCGTCCTACACGACAACTTTTGTGGGAAACTTGTGCTTTGGTTACTGTTGATTTATCCTTAGATGAGCAAATAATCTATGGAACACTTTATTTTAGTAAATCCTATTTTCCAATAACAATATTTGAGAAAATATCTCATTTTATTATGAGTTATGCTGCATTTTTTTTGCAGTTAATTTCTGAGAGATTTTGTTCTTAGAAACATTCAAATGAAAGAATGAAATGGTTTTTTATTTCCAAAAATGTTTAAATCCTTTCATTTGAAAGGTTTTTAGAAACAAAAAGGCATAAGGTTAATTTTAGCCCTTAATGTTTTTTATTTCTGTCATTTTGGCCATTATCCTATTTTTAAGATAAATTTAACCCTCAACCTATATCTTTTTGTTAAATTATACATTTTTAACTAACTTGCTAACTAGACCGTTAAAAAATTGACGGTAATGACATGACACATACACATAACAATACATTTTAAATGACATGTCATCTAACCTATCACATGTTACATGTAGAATATAATTTGAATATAAAATATAAAAAACAATTGAACTTTAAATAAAATATTTAAAAAAAATTAAAATTTAAAGCAAAAAAAAATGTGGAAAAATTCATTTTGAGTCAAATCTTCCTTTAAAAATTTGAATCACTTGAATCAAATCTTCTCTTTAAAACTCGAATCATTTTGAATCAACTGGAAACATAAGGATTGCAGTGAAAACTTGATGTGATTATGAGCGTTGCAGAGATTGTTTATTGTTGAATTAAAGGTATGAGCTTTATAATTAATCAATTGAGTTTTTATGATTTTAGTTTAAGGTTTAAGAATTTTGATCTTTAATTTAATTAGGAGGGTTTAGAATTTTGGTTTAAAAATTTAGAATTTGAACATGAATTCAAAAATAATATCATGGAAATTTAGTTTGTTGTTTACTGTATATTAAAATAAAATAATATTTCACATGGACGGCCGAAACTGACATTGAGAGACGAAAGCTAAGGGAGTGAATGGGAAGTTAGATGTCATGCCATTTAAAATGTATTGTTATGTGTATGTGTCGTGTCATCACCGTTAAAATTTTAACGGTCTAGCCAGCATGTTAGTTGAAAAATTTGTAATTTGACAAAAAGATATAGGTTGAGGGTTCAATTCACCTTGTTTACATGATGTATGCACATTGTAAAATGGTTAAGAATATCTATGAACATATACTACCTTATAATCACCTTTAGCCAACATGTTAGTTAAAAAAAATTGTAATTTGATAAAAAGATATAGGTTGAGGGTTAATTTTTTCTTAAAAATAGGATGAAGCTAAAATGACAAAAAAAGATAAACGTTAAGGGCTAAAATTATCCTTATGCAAACAAAAACCCCTTAATACCTTTCATTTGAAATGGTTCTAGAAACAAAAAAAAATCATTTCAAAATAAACATTTCTGAAATGTCTCTTGAAATCAACTAAAATAATTGCTCTATAGCATGTAATAATAAATTATTTTGTAAAAATTAAATAGTTCGATGACCATTTTATAGCAATTAAATAGTGTATTAATAATTTTGTAGCATTCAAATAGTTCAATGATTATTTTGCAACATTTATAAAGTTATTGACTAATTTGTAACAACTAATATATTACTTTAATTAGGTGTACATGCTCATTTAGTCCGTAGTTAGGTTGTTAACAACTTTTAACGACTTTGTGTCTATTTTATATTAAAATTCAAAGTTTAATGTGCATTTTTAAATTTTAGGAAGTTATGTACCAAAAATATCATTTTGAAATAATATATCGATAATTTGTGAACTTTAACCGGACGAATACAATATATTATTCGTTTAGAACAAATTCAAGCATATAAGACCTTTCAAACTCAAGTGATTGGTTTCTAAGATTAGTCAGCTTCGGTGGTATCTAAGAAACATCATAGCTTAGTTTTTTTATTGTAATACTGAAAAAAATTTAAGAAGTTATAAATTTGAAAGAAAATTTTAAAAATGATCGATTGAAACTTTTTATGGATTTTGATATACACAGTCTTAAGGTTGTGCATAAGAACTACTTGATTTGTATTATTAATGTTTATTTTACTTTTTTAATAAAATTTATTAGAATGTAATTAATTAAACTACATTCCTAAAAAATTAAACATCATTAATTTAGGGTATTTAATACAATTAAATCCTAACATTCTAGACCATAAACCTACTACAACACTAAAACTAAAAAATAATAAACCCTAAACCCCTAAATACCTATTAGCACCCATAAACATCTGCCACCACGTGTCGAAACCAGAGCAAGTAAGACCACAGACGATATTATATAAGAGACGTTCGACGATGAGCATCACAACACGGGCGGACCACAACGCACATGATTGCCCGCGAACTAAGCGATATCCTCCACAATATGCGACGAACAGACAAAACCACGAACAACATCGCGCCTCATCTACTGGCCACATGACTACACACGTGCCCATCACAAACACCAAGGAGAATTTGAGACGTTAGGTCATAGCTAGTCCAATCAACGTGCCACGACAACCCCATTTTGATACCTGTCCGAGTAATATAAAACTGGGCATGCATCCGAGAGGGACTAAGACCTTCCATTCCAGGCACCATCACCACCCAAAAGCAAGAGCAATACTTAAGCTCTAACTTGGAATAGGCATTCCTACCACTTTCGGACCCCCGTCTTCGACCCCTAATCATTTTCACCATCAACAATTGGTGCAGTGAGCGTAGAGCCCTCACCTTTCAGTCTGACTCTCAAGAAGTGACTTAAAGCGACCCCCAACAAGAGAAACCTGGGAAGAACGTAGGGAGAAAGAAAATAACCGGGAAGAGATGGAAGGGGAAACCCCATCCTTTTCAACACAAAAAACATGCAGAGCAAACTGGAAATTATGGAAGAGTATACCCATGCCGCACTGAAACAACTTAGACAACAACAAGAATATATCAGATGGCGAATGCAACGTTCGAAAAGAGAGTACGATGAGGATACTATGGAGAAGTTCGGAGCCAGTACAACCAAAGCAATGAGGGAGCAATGTACGCATGTAATAAAAATCGGTCGGGGAGCCACGACAGTAAATTCCTTAAGGGATTCAATAGAAAGCATACAAAGTTCAGAACCCAAAAGCACAACTAGGGGGATGAAGCTTACTATACTGTAGGAGTAGAGGATAACCACAAAAATAAGAAAATAATCACATCGTTACCTAGAAAGCAGAAGCAAGGGGCTCAAGCAAGAAAAAAGGACCATTCAGCAGGCGAAAAGCCGAGTCAGAAAAGGGTCACCTCTCAGTTTCCAAACATATCACCCTCTAACGGACCCGCCATCATGTATCCTACACCATACAAAACATCTAAAAATTCTAAAGCCCCCACCACTGATGAGGCCTAACAAAATTAGAGAAAAGTTGGATAAAAGGTGCGAATTTCATAAGGGGCAGGGGCACGACATAGATGAATGTATTCATCTGAAAAATGCGATAGAGTTAGCCATTAGAAGGAGACAGTTAAAGGAGTTCGTTAAAGATAAAGAGGACATGTACCAAGAAGAAGCGCAAGCGAAGAGCAAAAAGAGTTCGGATGAGGAATCTATGCAACCATTATGACCATCTAGCTAAATGAAAGGAGGCAATCCTTGGTGATTAGATTCGAAGCCACAAAACTCAGTAAATAGAGCAGAACCCCCTCCCCGAATTCTTCGGCAATCGAAGGAAACAATCACAAACGGAGTCCGAAGCAAAGCTTTGAGCCATTCAGTAGCCACGTCCAGTATTAGGGACACGAAAAGTGGTGACTGGTTACTGAACAAAAATGCACCAAACATGCAAAGGTACAACCTAACTTGTCTAATTCAATAGACATTTTGTTTTAACCTTTTATGAACGTTTTAACTCGTGTGTTTAATATTATATCCAAATGATTTAATTAAATAAATGCCTTTTCCTACTAATGTGTTTTTTGTGCATAGAAATGTGACTGCAAAGATAAAAAAGCTCACTAGTTGCTCCCGAAGTGAGTGTGCATAGAAAAGCGACCGCAAAGATGAAAAAGCTCGCTAGCCGCTCCCTAACTGAGTGTGTATAGAAAAGCGACCGAAAAGGTAAAACAGCTTGCTAGGCACTCTTGAAGTAAGTGTGCATAGAAGAGAGACCACAAAGATAAAAAATCTTGCTAGCCACTCCCGAAGAGAGTGCGCATAGAAAAGTGACCGCAAAGATAAAGAAGCTCGCTAGTCGCTCTCGAGGTGAGTGCGAATAGAAAAGCGACCGCAAAGATGAAAAAGCTCGTTAGCTGCTCCCGAAGTGAGTGTGCATAGAAAAGCGATCGCAAAGATGAAAAAGCTCGGTAGCAACTTCGAAGTTAATATGCATAGAAAAGCGACTGCAGAGATGAAAAAGTTCGCTAGCCCCTCCCAAAGTGAGTGCGCATAGAAAAACGACCGCAAAGATGAAAAAAGCATGCTAGCCGCTCCCGAAGTAAGTGTGCATAGAAAAGCGACAACAAATATGAAAAAGATCAACGACTGCCGCCTCCAAAGCAAGCGAACCAAAATAAAAACATCATTAAGGAGGCATGAATCCCTCAATTTGCAATATACTATACAATACATTTGACTTCCAGAAGAAACAAAATCCCTTTATCTTATAGGAGCATGCGAGCATACAACAAAAGATACTTCACCGCCCTCAAAGTATCACAAGCTCTCAATATTGGAAGCAAATACACACAACCGAATTCCTCGCATGACAATTCGAATAAGACTACTACAAAGTCGATTGCGAACATACTTAAAACAAAGAAACAAAGAAAACCAGCCTTCCCGCATATGCCAATTACCTGACAACGACGAACATTAAAAACACAGTGTTTTACTGCATAGGAGTAAAAGTCCACCCAAAAATTAACTATTGACGTAAAAATGCAGCCCACTTTGGGAAGGCGATGTTCTATTAGAAACAAAGCAAAACAAGCCCCCACAAGAAACCTACTAGTTACGGGTAAAAGGGGGTCCTCTAAATTATTCGCATACAACAAGAGAATAGGGCATTAATATATTCCGCAATCAAATAAATAAGCTATGAATAAATCAACACACGAGTAAGTAAATGTACAACAATACAACCTACCTCATGTAGGGGTAAGGATTCTCCCAATTTAAAATCTCACAAGTATACTCAACGTCATTCACCCCAAGAGCGCGATATCAAAAGAAACACCCATGCTAACTCAAGATAGTTATCTCATCTATAGCAAAAAAATTCCAATAGGTACAACATTATAAACCACACAAACAACTGCCATTCCCAAACACGGATCCATAAATAATAACATTGCTTCGCATTCCTATAGAGCATGACGCTTGGAATACGACAAAAAAACACAAAGAATATGCAACTTATATTACTGCAAACTATTCCTCCAAAGGAAGGCGGGTTGTTCACCTCATCGTTAACCCCTCCAAGTCGCGCTCACTATTAACGCAAGGAAATGAACAAGTATCTCTCTCGTCTAAGCTAGAGCGTAATAAAACGATTAATTTGCACATACACGAATCAACACTTTATCACAAAAGTAATATCACTCGGGGGAAAAAGTCCTCCCAATTCTATCTATGTAAATATACACTCCGCTCCGAGAAAGTAATGTCATTTCATGAAAAACGATGCAAAGCGAGTTTCCCCAGGAATCCGATTGCAAAACGAACACGAATTCTTTACCTTTTTCCCTACAAAGATCGCAAAAAGTTCAAGATCCATATTATCGTACCACCGCTCTCAAAGCAGGCAAATACAAAAATAAGCAGTGCCGTAATTTGTAACCCCCGAGCAAACACCGAGTTACAAAAACCATATTAGATTTTCCGAAGGAAACCCAAACTAAACCTTCTTAAACTGGTCCATTTTTTCCTTTATATCTTATCTAGATGGAGGTTAACCCTAAGGTGATTTATCTATGTAGAAGTTAACCCTAAGGTGGTTAGCAACAATAGAGGAAATACATCATCGTATACACACGAATTGGACATTCACTTGACGAGAATGATTCTTAGGGACTAAAATGTAATTTGCATAAATTGATGACCAAACTTGCATTTTAAGTTACCAACTCTTAATTAGATTCAATATATGCCACTAAGTGAAATGTCATTGGATTTTCAACACAATATTACCATCAATCAAATATATCATGAAACGACGACCATTTAGCAAAGATTCAAACTTCAGCAAGTATTTACTAGAAAATCTTGTCTCAGTATCAATACCAGCAAGCCCGTATCGATACATGTTCCTAATTTGCAAAGGTTATCGATATGGTTCCACATGTACCAATACATATAGCAAAATATTGAGACAATGGATTCTAGTAGCTTAAATGCGTATAGGTAGAGTTGCCCGTGTACCAAAACCAAGTGTAAAAATATAGGGGAGTACCAATATGGTGTCTACACGTACCGATAACCATGTTCAATTTTCCCAAAATTGAGCCTTTCTCAGCCCCTACGTACCGATCCTAGGGGACCTATATTTGTACGACTAGAATTATAATGGCATAGCAAATGACACTTTGGATCAATGAAACATCACCTAAACATCGTATAAACCAAAAGACATCATCATACTACAAATCCACATATGCAAGATCAACCTTAAAAGCTTGGAAAATAGTAACAAAATCCTATAGGCATGATCTCTACCCAAACATGGAAAAGCTTACCCAAGCCCAATATCAAACTTCAAACACCACAAAACACATCCATGGCAGCATAGAAATATGCTCAAAAGTAGGGAGCAACACATTACATGTCTCCCTAAACCCAAGGTCACTTTGCCCTTTTATTGCTACAATAGTCCGTGTATGTAAACCATACTTGTAAATCCAAAATCTTGGAAAATCCACTGCCCAAATGCTGCCTCCAAAGCTTACTTGTCTGTAGTATAAAACCAAGCTTTGCCACTAAGTACTTATTTGATAAACCTTCAATGCTTTTACAAATATTTCTCAAAACGTGTCAAAACATATGCTTTTCAATTTATCATGGATTACATGCATAGTCTCATATGCAAAACCTCAACTTAAGCTTCGATATGCATAAACATTTCAAATAGCATAACTTAAGGAGCATCATCATCATAAAACACATCATATCCATCATGATACATTATTTTATATATTGGCATTATAGTGACCAAAACCGTTTCATCACATTTTTGTGAAAACACATCGGATACTCGGATTTCCATGGTGGTACCTTTAAACTCACCTTTTACCTTGGTTGTAAGTTTACACAACCTTTTATCCACCAGCTAGAGTAACCCCTCAACAGTTGCAATTCTCAATGATTGGAGATTACCCCTTAACAAACCATGAGGTGACTATAGTACACTTTAAGTCCTACGACATACCAACTATATCCGATAACATTCATTTCATTGCCACTTAGCCAATATATAATTTTAATCCACGTTACCTTACTGTTATTCGATATGCAACATTTAAACTAATTTTCAATGCAATAATCCTGTTGAAAACCTTGAAATTTTCCCTTTCAGAAAGCCTTTGCAAAATATCATAGGCATTCATATATATATATATATCATTTGCATTTCACTATCGTGGAAAATCAAGTATAAAATAGTAGGTAACAAACCATGCTTGCAATTTGTTAGGCTCGATGCACTCCAACCGATTGTGACAAAAGGGTTGAATTTGCTTCCCGAATGAATCGACTAAAAATGAAAATAGTAAACAATATTGCATGATGATTTTAGAGTAGTTTGACTACCCAACCGAGTTTACACCTACTACTTTAGCACACCACCAAGGATTTTCCAATTCAATTCTTCACTTTTTACGAGTTTAAGGGGTAACCTTACATCCCCATCTTTTCACGGGCTAATATAGTTTTGAGTTGATCAAACGATTGTAAATGGACAAGAGGGGGGGGTGAATTGGCAATTAAAAATTTGAAGGTGGAAATTTGATGAATGAAAATTTGACACAAGGCAATTTATTGTGGTTCAAGTTCCTAAATGAACTCTACCTCCACTATCTTAGCTCCCACTAAGGATTTTTGACCAATCCACTAATTGATTCTTCCCCTTTTCTTGGATGAGGAGGAAACCTTACAAAACCGATTAAGCTTTCTACCCAAAGCTTAATCCAACACACTCTTTACAAAGAAGGAATTTGGTAAAACTTACAAGTACCTCTCAAAGGTTGATGCTTACCCAAATACAATCAAACACACCCCAAACTCTCAATAAAAATTACAATGATAAACTCAATTGAGTTGGGTACAAAGATTTGACTCTAAATGAACAAAGTTTGGATTTGAATGCTTTGATGTTGCTTTAAGGCTCAAATGGTTGTTGCTGTAGCATTTGAGACTTGTTTTTATACCCTTGCATTGATTTTCTAGCCGTTTGGGTGGTTGATGTCATTAATCAAGTCGTTGGGTTGCAATTTCCCGTAATAAATGCTCCTTGACAAGCTACTGTATCGGTACGGTTTGTGGGTGTATCGGTACCTGTGTCAAAGAAGAAAGAGCCGTTGTGACTGAAAAACAGGGCATATCGATACGCTTGAACGACGTATTGGTACAATATTAAGGGGCGTATCGATAAGATATGCCGCATCGATACGAATTTTGCTCACTGGAATCCTGAATTGAGTTTTGCTAAAAGTGTATCGGTACGCTTTCTTAGCGTATCAATATCGTTCAACGGTCATTTAAAATTTTTGGATTCCAATAACTAACAAGTCAATGTTCGAATATTAAATTCAAAGATTTTTGCAAAGTTCAACGTATCGTATTGATACGGTGACATATCGTATCGGTACGGTATAGCAAAGAATATTTTTATTTGAAAACTGTATTGATACGATCCCGATGTGTATCAGTATGCTATAGCTTAATGTCTTGCCTAGATGAATATCGTATCGATACGGGGTTAGACCGTATCGGTACGCTATGAACGATTAAAATTATATTGTTGAAAAACCGTATCGATACACATAAGGGTATCGATACGCCTGAGCATTTTGTTGCTTTTTGGCTTGAAAACATGTAGAAAATTTGAACCCTTTTAATGTGTTTTGACTTGAGATAGTGTTTGGTTCAAAACGACTTGTCCAATTGTGAGTCTTTGAAAATACTTAAAAATTTATTGTTTTACAATTTAGTCCTTAAGGTAAATTGTTATATCAAAATCAATTTTGTTTTACAATCTCCCCCTTTTTGATATAACAAAACCAAATTTAAATTTTTAAGTTTTGAAACCTTTAGAAAGCTTACTCCCCCTTAATTTAATATAGGTTTTCAAAATTAAGTTTCAAAATTTCAAAATTGGCTCTGTATAATACTTCTCCCCCTTTTTTTAGATCAATCATAATAGCACAAAGTAAGGATAATAGAAACATAATATCATTGTAACACCCCAATTTTGGGCTTGGAAGTTTAAGGTCTGAACCGGACCGGTCTGATTTTCGGTTCGAATATAAAAGGTGGTTTTAGGGAAAGCCTAGTTCGGGATGCATTAAAAATATGGAAAAATATCTAAAAATCCTCTTTTAATATATATAAGAGAGTGGTGAAATCAATTTTGCAAAATAAGGCTTGGAAGCATGACATTTTGTAAGGATTGAAACTTTGAATCTTTAAGGAGCTAATTTACCCAAGGAAGGATTTCTCCAGATTTTTCTTAATTTTAATGACTCGTTTAATGTTTAATTAAATTAAAAGAAAAGAGGGAAACCATATTTTAGTTTTCATAACCAACTTTTGCTAAAACTTTCTCATCTCTTTTCTCTCAAAATTCCCTCAGCCAAAAACCTTTCCACAACAGCTTTTCTTTTGATTTTCACACTAAAAGATGAGATTTCAATCCTCAAATGATTCCTAATCATTTCTACATCAAATCCTCTTCATTTGCTTATTGAATTTTCAAGGATTTTGGCTCTAATCAAGGAGAAATCTACATTTAGAGGTAAGGATGTCCTTCTCCTCTAAATACTCAGTTCTTTACTGAAATTTCCAAGTTCTCAATCCTTAAATTAAGTTTTATTAAAGGTTTTAATGTTGTGATCTTGATTTTTGGCTTAAAACTCAAGATTTGGATTTAATCTTGAAGAAATTCGTGATGAATGTTTGGGCTCTGTTTTGAGATGTCTTTTTAATGTATTTTGGATGAATAATGATGTGTAATTGAGGTTTAATCAATGCATTCCCGAATAGGTTGATTTTCCTAAGTTTTTACTTGTGAAAATGGTGGTTTTTGGGGTGATTTTGGTGTTCTGTTATAGCTGGAGGTATAAGGACGTGATTAGGTCCTTTTTGGACGTTAATTGATGTCTAAGAATGTTTAGAAGTGATGGATCTTGGCTGGGTAATGTTGTGGAAGTGTTTGGATGTGATTTCGGTTGTGCTTCGTAGCCAAAATGTGAGTTTTGGTGAGAGCAGCGAGTTTAGGTGTAATGGCTGAAGATTTTAATGCATGATGATGCATTAATCCTATGATTTGATGTGTTTAAAACAGGGGAGACATTCTCGGATCCTTGTGGTGTTGATACGGAGGCTTAAACGGTGTTTCGGCAAGCTTGTGAAACGGAATTGGTGAGTGAAGTTTGGTTTTCAGCTTTGAAACCAATGTTTGAAGGTTTGGGAGCTTAGTTTAAGTCTAAGCAACTTAACTAAGCTCAAGAGTAAGTTTTCGGAGAAACTCTTTCTTTGATGAACCATGAGATGGTTGGATGCAATGTGTTTAATTTGTATGTTCAAATTCTGTTTTGAAAGCATGTTTTAGCATGATTAATGCTGGTTTTGAAATCCATGTGTTGAAGGATGCTCAAGGTAAGAGATCCTTGGTTTGACATTGAAAAATGTGGTTATGATGCATAGTGATGCATGATTGTTAATGGATTTGATTAATGCTTTAAAACAGTGGATTGTTGATGGTAAATGATGTATAATGCAAGTGATGTGTTGGTTTAAAAGTACATGAATCGGATATAGTTAGCCGGCTATAGGATTGGGTGCACCGTGAATAAAGTCGCCTTGGATGTTGAGGGGTTGTAATGGTACCGTAAACTCTATCCAAGTACACTAACGAGATGTCTAAGATCATAATAGTGGTTAAAATGCCATGTGAGGATCTTGTGTTGTGTGTCTCGTGTTCTCGTTAGTGATGTTATACAACTACCAATGAGTGTTGTGGAGGGTTGTGATTGTACCGTTAAACTCTATCATGGGTGTTGAGGGGTTGTGATTGTACCGGTAAACTCCACCTTGTGTGTTTGGTAGTGTGTATGAAGCGTATGGGACAACGCTTGTAATCCGCGTATCTGATTGTGTTTTGTGTTGAAAAATGGTTATGGATTATCACTTGAAAGCCAATATGACATGTTGATGTTAATGAAGCATAAGATGCTTGTTGTGTATGCATTGTTACTTGAGAAATGATGTTTATGAAATTAAAGGCCTTTGAAAGGTGTTTTATGAAATGCATTATTGTGTTGTTTCTTTAAAGCATGCCTCAATAAGCAATTGTGCTTATGCTCTCTTTCTTGAACCAATAATGTAGAGAATTAAAGTGCTTTAAGGGCAGCAAGGAGGCTAAGAATCCAAGGGAAGGCTAAGCTCATGTATGGTGACTATTTTTACAACATTATTAGCTTTTGGTATTTGGCAATGGCAACCTAGGTTGTGTTTTTGGGAGGTGTTTTGGACTCCCTAAGTTTGGCATGATGCCTATGATGTTTTGGATATGTAATTGGCCATTTTGGTGTTTGCTTTGATGATTTGATGTTTGGTTGGTTTTGAGTAATATGTTGCATGCCTATAGATTGAGGTTTTCCCTAATTGATGCCATGAATATGTTTCGTTGATGCAAATATGTTCCTTTAATGTATGATGACTTGTTGGCATGATTAGGAGGTAATAGGGATGTGTTTGATTTGTCGAATGTATGTTAAACCAGAAAATTCTGCACTTTCTGGGCAGCCTGTATCGGAACGGGCACTACCGTTTCGAAATAGGGGTCTGTAATGGCCCTTGTGTATCGAAACGGGTAGAGGCCGTTCCGAAACACTTTTGCTACTGCCAAGCCCTGTTTCGGAATGGGTTTCGAAACGAACCTGCGTTTCAGAACGGTCAACCCCTGTTCCGAAGCACTTGTCCGTTGGACACTGATTTGTATGGTTTATGGTTTGTAAGCTTTACGTTTTAGTCCTGAATTTTGTATATGCAATTGCTTGAGTTTGGAATGACCGTTTAAGACGAAATTTGACAGGGAAGCATGTAATATGATTAATTTGATATTGGTAACCTTGAATTTGGTTAAGTCCCTAGAATTTAGATTTTGGTCCCTATATTTGTATGTTGTGCAATTGAGTCCCTTGTTGCTTTCTGATTGCTGTGATTTTCAATTATGCTTTCCCCAAGAGTACGTTTAGGGTTAATGAGCATCTAGACAAGATTAAAAAGGAAAAAAGGTCGTTAACCAAGGTTGACTTTCGGGTTGACTTTGGTTTTCCCCGTGTAATCTTCGTAGTTCGGGTCAACCGTCTAGGCCGGGCTAAAGGGGTTACAATCATTAAATTCAAATTGCGAACTTATGAATTCAAAGCAACAAATAGTTCAAAAGCATAAAGCCAAACTCAAATCCTAACAACATAAATGAAAGCATAGGGTTCAAATAGATAGGTGCAAAAACTAGAAAAACTAAATGAGATGTGATGAAATGCTCGACTAGTCGTTCCCACCATCGTCATCATCCTCGTCCTCTTCATCCTCATCATCTTGATTCAGTTGAGGCCTCCTAGTTTGATTGAGCCAAGCACCATGGAAGGCGGTGAGAGAGACATCCATGGAATTTTGTTGAAGAGCAACGACTTTGACTTGATCCTCCAAAGATGTGAAGCGAGTATCAAGGCCATTGACTCGATCTTCAAATGATGTGAATCGAGTGTCAATAGCGACGAATAAACCATGGAATTAGGAGATGACGAATATGGTCTTGGGCATTTAAAACATTGATAGAACCAAGAGGACCATGACCTAAGGAATTCTCATCATCAATCCCGAAATTTTTAAAACCAAAAGCGTTACAAAGAACATCTTGATCGACTCAAAAAAGTTGTGCTCATAAGATGAGACTTTATAGCAACAACATGTTCCCTTTTTGCATCATGAATGCATTTGACATTTGAAAAGAAAATTATGACAAAATTTTGATATAAAATAGAAGGTAGGTTCAAAAAGTTTATAAATTTCCCTCTTCGAATCAAAGGAAGATATTCAAGTTTAAAACATTCAAAGTTCAAAAATGGGATTGACACGACACATTCTTCCCTAAGAGTAATTCCTTGGAATAGTTTATAATGTGACAAGTCCGAAGGGTGTGGAAAACTATTTTGGATTATATAAGGGAGTTTAGGATTACCCTCATCGTCCTCAATAGGATCGGAAGTAGAGGCTAAGTATCGTTTCGCTCTCTTTTTGGGTGCCATAATCCTGAAAAACAACATCAAAACAAATCAAATATGTATACAATTATCATCTCATTCAACCCAACAATAAATTCTAATAATTCAAGGTATTGAAGAAATAATTTAATGTTATAAATATATACAAATATAAAAGAAATTTTTGGTGAATTTTTTTGAAAAACAGTTTATAAAAATATACGGCATAAAATTATATTCGAATGAAAAATTTTCGGATTTTGAAAAGTTTTTGTAAAAACTTGAAAACCCATATCATAAGTATATGTTTTATACAAAAATTATTTGAAAACAACTAATAAAATTAAACGAAAATTAAAAAGAAAAAATAAAGAAAAGTTTATACCTTGAGTTATAAGAGTGGATGAATGGGGCGATGAGAATGCACAAGATTGCTAACAAAGCTTGGCCTTGATGTGTTGATGAAAAACCCACAAAAAATTTGAAGTTTGATGTGAAGAATTTGAGAGATTGAGGGGGGGTTTTATAAAAATTTTCGGCTAGGGTTTTGAGAGAAAAGGAGGGGAAATTTTAATGTAAAAGTTTTTTACAATTAAAGGCCCGATTTTAAGTTTCTACTGAAACTGTATCAGATCGATTGTAGAACATATCGATACGCCTTGACCTAATTTTATTTTTTTTAATACCGTATCGATACACATGACTGTATCGATACAGTTTGACCTGTATCACTTCTCATTGACGAACCCGTATCGATACGCCTCACACCGTATCGATACCCCATAACTAGAAAGTGCATTTTGGACAGTTTCAAGTCAACAAATCCAACTTTAAACTTGCCTAAATGCATGTGAATGACATATGATCAAGATTTATTGTAATGCCCTGAGTTTAGGACCGGGAATTATCGGATTAGTTAAATCGATTTGGGTTAAAATTTAAATTGGAGAAAACTATTTTTAACACACCTAAAGTGTTTTAAAGGAAGAAAGGAAAAAAAGGGATTTTGTAATTCCAAAAAGGTTTTTCAAAAGCCATCATCTTCTACAAATTTTCTTTTCACGTTCAAAACCTCTTAAAAACCCCATTTCACTATTCCATTGCCCCAAGCTCTCAATCCAAGTGATTTCTTCAAGGTAAATGATTCCTTAACTTGGTTTTATCTTCCTTGAGTCATAAATGCTAAGATTTATGGAAAACCTATGGTTTAAACATGTTTTGATTTTTAAAGGTTGGTTGGAAATGGAAGGGAGTTTATGGGTTTTTCATTTGGGTTGGTTATGTAACCCCCTTAGCCCGGCCTAGACGGTTGACCCGAACTAAGAGGATTACACGGGGAAAACCAAAGTCAACCTGAAAGTCAACTTTGATTCACGACCCTTTTTTTCATTTTAATATTGTCTAGATACTTGTTAACCCTAAGTGAGAACTCACGAAACAATATTGAGGAAATCATCGATCGGATAACATATAGGGACTCAATTGCATTTCACACAAGATTAGGGACCAAATTATAATTTCTATAAATTAGAGGGACTTCATTGGTTGTAAGGTTACCATTATGAAATTAGTCATGTTACATGCTTCTCTGCCAAAGTTCAACTTAAAGAGACATCTCAAGCTGAAGAAATTGCAATCTCAACATTTAGGACTAAAATGTAAAGCATGCAAACATCAAACAATTCAAATCTGGGTCCAACGGTAACATGTTTCGAAACGCCTACTCACCGTACCGAAATGCTGTATCGGAACGGCGTTGACCGTTTCAGTACGCGGGTATGTTCCGAGACCGGTTCCGAAACATGTAGCTCCAGTAGCCAAAATGTATCGAAACGACTCCCTTTGTTTCGAAACACCATGCAGTGTTTCGATACACCCTGCCCAGGAACTGCAGTAATTGCTGGTTTTTCACTCAAAAACCTACTCAAGCATGCCCAAAGACTCTCTACTCATACCAACAAGTCATCACACATATTTGGAACATTCAAGCACAACTATAATATCAAAGACAAAATTTCATTATTATAAAGGCATGCTTCCTAATCTCAAAACCCAAATAGGCAAACCAACCTCAAACCAAGAAATTAAGGCCATTTACAATCCAAACAAGCAGAAACAAACATGCCACAACCTTAGGGAGTTTAACACATCTCCCAAATACAATTATTGGTTTCCCATTGCCAATCTATCAAAACTAAAGTGTACGAAAACTTCACCATACATGAGCTTGGACTTCCTTGGATGAACTTAGCTTCCTTCTTCCCTGAAAACACCTCAATTGTCTGCATTATTGGTAAAAGAGAGAGCGTAAGCACATATGCTTAGTGAGGCATGCTCTAAAGAAAATCAACCCAATAATTCACATCTTAAAAACACTTTCATCAAAAGCTTTTAAACCACATGCTCATTTCTATATCATGCTTGGAATCCTTTCAAAGCAATTTCTCATTGAAACCACATGTACCTTCATTCTATCTCATGCATTTAAACCAATGCAAAACTCATGGCAAAGCCAAATTCATGCTTGTGCTCTAAAGCATTTCATAAACAAACCACATATGCATTTCTCATAGCATAAACCATTACATCAAAGGTACATGTGAATCAAAACCATAACATATTTTATATTGGCATTTCACATCTATTTATTACTCGGATATACGGACATCTCACTAGACACTTCCGGTGGCATCTCTCATCACCGTACTCACTCGTCTAGAAACATAGTTTCCGGTGGAATCTCACATCCCCGTACTCACATGGCGGAATCTCTCATCGCCACAAATCTTGGGTATTTCACCAAGTCCTACCCGATGGAATGCCCATCATCGGTTCTCTCCCTTTGGCTTAACCAAAGAGCACATACGAATTTTTAGTTTATAGTGCACTCTCATCCTATTGATCGATCAATTATATCTGGTAAGTATCTCAACATCTATGCCAATATATTATGTCAAATCAATATCTCACCTACTGTTTTTCATGCATTAAAACTCAACATTCTCATCTCATTTCAAAATCATAACATTTGCTATGCTTCAACATAAAAAGCTCAAATATCCATTATGCAATATGTTACTTCATGAAATCATTTCAAGCATCATCTCATGCTATAATTCATGCATAAAAACAGTAGGAATATATCAATCTAAAACCATGAGCATGTAAAAGCATTTAGGGGCAATCACCACATTCTAGAGAGAAATCTAGTCAATACTTACTTCCGGACTTAGGAAGGTGTTTCAAACCTTTCCTAAATCCCCAAACCATGTTTCTTTGTCCCCCAAGGACTTCTATAACCATACGCACTCACCGATTACGTTTCGCTTGCTTGCCGAATCGCTATCTAAGCTTTCGGATCAACTCCAAAGGTGTCCGAAGATGTCTCCCATGTTTTAAACACATAAGAGTAGAGGATTAATGCATCATCATGCATTGAAATCATCAGCCATACACCTAAACTCGCTGCTCTACACAAAAACCACATTTCGGCTACCAAACACTACCGAAATCACCTCCAAACTCTTCCAAAACCAAACCCAGCCAAGATCCATCACTTCTAAACATTTCTAAACATCAATTAACATAAAAACTAACACAACCACGTCCTTATACCTTCAGCTATAGCAGAACACCAAAATCACCCCCAAAACTACCATTTTAACAAGCAAAAATTTAGGAAAAACAAACTATTCGGGATTGGATTGATAAAAGCTCATTTATAACATCATTTAACATCCAAAATACATTAGAAAACCATCTCAAAACAGAGCCCAATCAATCACCACGAAAATCTTCAAGATCTCTTCCAAAATCTTGAGTTTTAAGCCAATTTCTTGTTTCTAACATTAAAACCACTTAAAAATCATTAATAAAGGATTGATAACTTGGGAATTTCAGTAAAGAACTGATCATTAGAGGAGAAGGACGAAGCTTACCTCTAATGGATGATTTCTCCTTGATTTGGGCAAGTTTCCTTGAAAATTCAATGTAGAAATCAAGTGGATTTGTTGAAGGATTGATTAGGAATCAAAGAGTGATTGAAATCTCATCAAATGAAGTGGAAATCAAAGTAAATTTGCTGGAGAAAAAGTGTTTGGTTGATAGGATTTTGAGAGAAAATGAAATGAGAGAAAATTAGTGAACAGTGGTTATGAAAAGTCAAAGGTAGTTTTTCTATTTTAATCACCTTTAATTTCTTTAATTAAAACATTAATTAAATCGCCCAAATTAAGGAAAAATCTGATGAAAACATTTTTGGTAAAATTATCTCCTTAAAGATTCAAAGTTTCAATCCTTTACAAAACAGTTACTACTAAACTTTGCAAAAACTACGACTTGGTCACTACACCGAAATGTAGTATTTCCAAACCTTATTTTGTAAAATTGATTTCACCATTCTCTTTTATATATTAAATGAGGATTTATAGATATGTTTCTATATTTTTAAAGCATCTCGAACTAGGTGTTCCCTAAAACCCCCTTTTTGATTCGAACCAATTCCCAGACCGATCCGGTTCAGACTCTAAACTTCTAGGCCCAAATTTGGGGTGTTGCAACAATCCCCCTCTTAAGAAATTTCGTCCTCGAAATTTACCTTGAGGAAAAAGGTAAAGAAACTGCTTCTTCATAATATCTTTTCTCTCCCACGTGGCTTCCTCAACACCACGATGCCTCCACAACACCTTAAACAGCTCAATAGTCTTACCTCGAAGAACTTTATTGTCCGAATCCAGAATCTCAACCGGCTCCTCATCATAAGTCAAATCTGTATTCAACTCAACTTCCTCCACGGGCATAACATGCGAAGGATCCGATCTATACCTCTGAAGCATGGATACATGAAACACATCATGTATCTTCTTTAACTCTTATGGTAGCATCGGCTTATAAGCAACAGGACCCACATGTTCTATCACCTCGTATGGTCCAATATACCTAGGGCTCAACTTACCCTTCTGGCCAAACCTCATCACCTTCTTCCAAGGTGAAACCTTTAAGAACACACAGTCACCCACCACAAACTCAATCTCCTTACACTTCAAATCTGCGTAAGACTTCTGCCGATCAGAAGCTGCCTTCAGCCGCTCACAAATGAGCTTCACTTTCTCGGTGGTTCCTTTCAACAAAGACGGCATCGAAACCAACTTCTGACCTGTTTCAGCCCAGCAAAGAGGAGTTATGCACTTCCTCCCATACAAGGCTTCATATGGTGCCATTTGAATACTTTCCTGGTAGCTGTTATTATAAGCAAACTCCACCAAAGGCAAATGCTTCTCCCAAGAGCCTTGAAACTCAATCACGCAACACCTCAACATATCCTCAAGCACTTGGATAACACGCTCAGACTTTCCATCCGTCTGTGAATGATAAGAAGTACTAAAATTCAGCCGCGTACCCAAAGCTTGATGCAAACATTCCCAAAATCGCGATGTGAACCTCGGATCTCTATCTGACACTATAGATTTTGGTACCCCATGCAGACGCACAATCTCAGCAATGTACAACGCTGCAAGCTTATCCAAGGTATACGTGGTATGCACAGGTAAGAAATGCGCACACTTTGTAAGACGATCCACAATCATCCACACTGAATTCTTCTTCGATGGCGACAAAGGCAAACCGGACACAAAGTCCATGGTGATTCTTTCCCACTTCCATTCAGGAATCCTCAACGGTTGCAACAACCCTGAAGGAAACGAATGCTCAGCCTTAACCCGCTGACAAACCATGTATTTACTCACATATTCCGCAACATCTTTCTTCAATCCCACCCAATAGTACTCATCCTTCAAATCACGATACATCTTTGTACTACCAGGGTGCATAGCAAAAGGACTACTATGAGCTTCGGTCAGAATAGTACGCCTCAACTCCACATCATTCGGCACTACTATTCGATTTCCAAAACATAGAACTCCATAATCATTAAAACAAATATCTGATGGTCTATCCTCAGCGATATCTTGAACATGTGGCACCAAAGAATCATCCAACAACTGCTTATCCTTTATCAACTGAACCAGAGATGGTTTCACGTGCAGCTCAGCAACAAGACCTCCATCTCGCGAAACTCTCAAGCTAGCAAACATAGCCCTTAACTCTACCGCCACAACATTAGCTTTTCCCGGATGATACTCGATCGTTAGATCGTAATCTTAAGCAACTCCACCCATCGTCGTTGCCTAAGATTTAACTCTTTCTGAGACATCAAATACTTCAAACTCTCGTGATCCGTGTACACAATACACTTCTCACCCTAAAGATAATGTCTCCAGATCTTCCAAGCAAAAACCACCGCATCTAACTCAATATCATGCGTAGGATAATTGCGCTCATGCACCTTCAACTGTCGCGATGCATAAGCCACCACCTTACTCTCTTGCATTAGCACACACCCCAAACCAACGTAGGATGCGTCACTGTACACCACAAACTCTTTTCCCGACTCAGGTTGATCAAAGATAGGAGCTTGCGTCAAAGCCGCCTTAAGCTTCTCAAAAGCTTGTTGTCTCGCTTCCATCCACTCATACTTAACCTCTTTTTACAAAAACTTTGTTAGAGGGGCAACAATCTTTGAAAATCCATCCACAAACCTCCAGTAATATCCTACCAACCCAAGGAAACTACGGACTTCATGATCTGACTTAGAAGGCTTACAATTCATCACCGCCTCAACCTTCTGAGGATCAACACGGATCCCTTCCGCCGAAACCACATAACCTAGGAACACAACTTCCTTTAGCCAAAACTCACACTTGCTCAGCTTAGCATAAAGCTGATTTTCCAGGAGCGCTTGCAAGACAACTCTCAAATGACCTTCATGCTCATCCTCAGTACGAGAGTACACAAGGATATCGTCGATGAACACCACAACGAACTTGTCCAAGTATTCATGGAACACTCTACTCATCATGTCCATGAAAGCAGCATGAGCATTCGTCAAGGCAAACGGCATTACAAGGAACTCATAAAGCACATACCTCGTTCTAAAGGCTGTTTTCGGCACATCCACATCTTTCACCTTAAGCTGATAGTACCCCGACCTCAAGTCAATCTTGGAAAACACATCCGCTCCTCGAAACTGATCAAAAAGATCATCAATTCTCGGCAAAGGATACTTGTTCTTGATAGTCAACTTGTTCAGCTGACGATAATCGATACACATTCTCATAGTGCCATCCTTCTTTTTCACAAACAAGACCGGTGCACCCAAGGTGACACACTAGGCCAAATGAAACCACGGTCAAGCAACTCTTGAAGTTGCGTCTTCAATTCCTTCAACTCCTTAGGTGCCATGCGATAGGGAGCAATAGACACCGGAGTTGTGTTTTCATACAGCTCAATCCCAAACTCCACCTCTCGACTAGGCGGCAATCCAGGTAACTCCTCCGGAAACACTCCAAGAAACTCACGTACAGTTCTTATATCCTGAACGCGCAACTCCTTTGAACTAGGATTCATCACAAAGGCTAGGTAAGCCTCGCAACCCTGCCTCAACATTCGGCTTGCTTCCAATGTAGACACCACATTGGCAAGAAACTTCACATTCTTGCCCAATACCACTACTTCATAATCATCCGCAAGTTTCAACGAAACCCGTTTGCTTTCAAAATCCACTACAGCTCTATGCTCAACAAGAAAATCCATACCAAGGATTACATCAAAGCCATAGAATGGCAATTCCATGACATCAACAAGAAAAACATGATTTTGCACTTTCAAGGGAAATCTCCTCTACAACTTTCGCGTTACAACCGTCTCACCAAAGGAACTAGTCACACGCATACCAACATCCAAAGACTTAACAGGTAAACCAAGCATTTGAGCATGTTCACTCAATATGTACAAGTGTGTAGATCCAGAATCAATCAAAGAAAGTAATGAAAAAGATTGCAAAGTAAAGGTACCTGCGATCACATCTGTATCATTCCTTCCCTCACGATGGGCATACACTCGAGCATGTCTGCCACCCTCAGGTTGAACGACCACAACATGAGCTACGTTCCTGCCACCATCATCCCTACGCTGAAAATTACCACGGCCGTGCCCACGACCTCTCTGTGGCTCAACTGCTCTCACTAGAGCATGTCCCTCTCTCAGAGGCTGAGGACAATCTTTCTTCAAATGTCCACGGTTCCCACAGTTCCAGCATGTCCCAAGGTTACCCCAACACTCGCCACCATGCCGTCTACCACAACCGTTACACTCAGGAGTCCTCATAACAACATTAGGTCCTTGCTGACCTCTACCAGGGTTACCACCCCCACGCCTAGCATCATAATGCGGCCTCCTATCCTTATGCCTCATGTTGCGATCTCTACCATAATCGCGTTCAGCCGCTCGCTTTCCGGAGCTAGATCCACCCGCTCGACTAGCCAGACCAAGATTCGACTCAATGTCCTTGGCTCTAGTGACCAGGACATCAAAATCCGTATAATCAGCCGCAAGCATATAAGTCTTAACATCCGCTACTAGCCCATAACGGAAACGTTAACACCTCTCCCGCTCACTAGGGATTAGCTCAGAACAAAGCTTACCTCTAATGGATGATAACTTAAAATCATCCATTAAAACCACTTAAAATCATTAATAAAGGATTGATAACTTGGGAATTTCAGTAAAGAACGAAGCTTACCTCTAATGGATGATTTCTTCTTGATTTGGGCAAGTTTCCTTGAAAATTCAATGTAGAAATCAAGTGGATTTGTTGAATGATTGATTAGGAATCAAGGATTGATTAGGAATCAAAGATTAATTGGAATCTCATTAAATGAAGTGGAAATCAAAGTAAATTTTCTGGAGAAAAAGTGTTTGGTTGATAGGATTTTGAGAGAAAATGAAATGAGAGAAAATTAATGAAAAATGGTTATGGAAAGTCAAAGGTAGTTTTTCTATTTTAATCACCTTTAATTTCTTTAATTAGAACATTAATTAAATCATCCAAACTAAGGAAAAATCTGATGAAAACATTTTTGGTCAAATTAGCTCCTTAAAGATTCAAAGTTTCAATCCTTTACAAAACAGTCACTACTAAACTTTGCAAAAACTGCGATTTTGTCACTACACCGAAATGTAGTATTTCCAAACCTTATTTTGTAAAATTGATTTCACCATTATCTTTTATATATTAAATGAGGATTTATAGATATTTTTCTATATTTTTAATGCATATCGAACTAGGTGTTCCCTAAAACCCCCTTTTTGATTCAAACCAATTCCCAGACCGATTCGATTCAGACTCTAAACTTCTAGGCCCAAATTTGGGGTGTTACAGGTTATGGATGAGTTTGGGTGTTTTTTAACTTTATTTTATTGCTGAAATAACATGAAAATGATGGGTTGTTGTGGGAAACCCGAAATGGGGATTGTGGGTGATTTTGGGAGTTGAAAATCTTGAGTTTTTGGATGCGTTTTGGGTCTAAATGACAGCTGAAGGTTTGATAGCTTTGGGTTGATGTTTTGGACTGTTAAAAGGTATATTTTTATGGTAAATTCGTTGAGTGTGGCTGCAAGTAGTTTGAGACTGAATTGATATGTTTCGAGTGAAATTTGGGGCTTGAAACGATGTGTGTTGTTGCAAGATTGTTGAGTTCCGTGTTCTTGCTGTGTTTGTGAGTGTATAAGTGTTCTAATGTTCAGTTTTTGGTTACTTAAAACAGAGAAATCGGATTCGGGCTTTGTGGACAGAAATCCAGGTAGTTCGAAGGCTTGATTCGACATCTTGGACATCGTTTATGTGTTGGCTGATGAGTGGATCAATTTTTAAAAGCCTTAACGTTGTTAGGGGAATGTTTTTGCAGTTTGGATTAAGCTTGAAAAGCCAATCTAAGCTCAAGAGTAAGTTTTAAAGGTTTTATGCAATTAAATTGTGTTTCACGATTTTTTATGCAAGTTGAACATGTTATGTTGTTATGTGTTAGTTTGCATTGTTATACATGTTGAGACTTATAACTTGTGTTTATACTTGCATTGTGAGTACATGCCTTGCATGGAAGTTTGGACATGGTAAGTGGTTCAAGCATTGGTAATGCTTGTGGTTGTGAATGAGTACATTGACACGTGTTGAGTTGTTACTGGATATAATTGATCGATCAATAGGATTAGAGTGCACTCGAGGTGAAAGTCGCGCGTGGTCTTAGTGATGTTAGATTCCACTAAGAAGGAGTACGATGATGTGAGATTCCACCGGAAGTTATGTTTTTACTAGACAGATGAGTACGGTGATGTGAGATTCCACCGGATGTGTCTAGTGGGTTTGAGAAACTATCTGCAAATCTGAGTAAAAATGATGAATGTCAATATACCTATGCTGCTTTAATTCTCATGTTAAGCATGTTGCCGATTTCTTCTTTTATGCTTATGCATTGTTGGTTACTTTGCTTGCGTTATGAGAATGAGCATGTGGTAAGCCTATGACTTGTGGTTGCATTCGGTAAATGCACGTGAAGGTAAATGCATGTTGTTATGTGTTCAAGCATATGGAAATGATTTGGAAATGGTTTTGGTTTTCAAGCAAACTTCGTTTAAAATTGCATTGTTGTAGCTACCGTTTTGAGCACCACTCACTAAGCTTAAACACTTACGCTCTCTTTTCCAACAAAGCATTCCCTTAGACCTTCGGAGCAGCTCGAGGAACAAGGGAGAATCCAATGGAGTTTGGTTTTCTCAAGTATGAGATTAGACTTCAATAATTAGTATTAAGCAATGGGATAAGACCTTTATGTTTTGAGGAGTTGTTGGCATGTCTCTTGCTTTAGACAAGTTTGCTAGGTTGTGTTTGGCTTGTAATGCCTTTTACCATGATGATTTATGCTTTGGTTTAACTTTTGGCTATGTTGGTGAATGCTATGTATGCTTGTTTTCTCTAAGAATCTTGTCTTGTTGGATGTTGCATCGTTGGGTGATTAAATTGCTTTATATGTTTATCCATGGGTGCCTTGTGTTGTATGTGTGTTGGTATGTTGCTTAAATGCTTGTTAATTCCTTTTGTGTTGAGTTCCTTGTGCTTTTAGCAGCTAAAATTAGTTTTGCAGGGCAGAGCGTATCGATACGCTAAAGGGCGGTATCGATACGATCCCTTGTTTTGGGTAAGGCGTACTAGTACGCGGGGGCATAACGATACCCAAAATGCTATATGGAAATCTGAGAAATTGACGAGATTTTGGCGTATCGGTACGGTCTTCGTAGTTGACCAGGGGAAGTTAACCGTTGAGGGCGTATCGATACGCACCTTGTGGGTATCGATACAATTTCTCTAGGTTTGACTTGGGGTTTTGACCAAGTACATGCGTACCGATAAGGTCCCTTAGCGTACTGATACGACCTGTTTAAAAATCTGAAAAGGGTTATCTTAATAGCATGTTTTGCTTATTTTGTATCCTTGTGTGTTTTCCGCTACATATCCTGTCACATAGGATATAATTAATGCATCTAGACATGATAACTTTAAAATAAATTTTCTAGGGTTGTTAATCGGAGTGGAGCCTTAACGGGTTTCACTTCGGTTTTCCCCATGTAACCCATTCGATGCGGTTCATTTCCTATCTATTTTGCACTCCCCATAATTCGCATCTGAATAAGCATGAAGGCTAAAGGAGGAATCCTTAGGATACCAAAGACCTAAGTTAGGTGTGTCTCTAAGGTATCTAAAAATTCTCTTAATGACTACTAAGTGTGATTCTCTAAGACTAGCTTGGAACCTAGCACACAAGCAAACAATAAACATAATCTCCGGTGTACTTGCGGTAAGGTAAAGCAAATAACCTATCATAAATCTATAAAGCTTAGAATCGACACACTTACCTCCTTCATCTTTGTCAAGCTTTATAGAAGAGCTCATAGGAGTGGCTTGAGGCTTCACATTCTCCAAGCCGAACTTCTTGAGCATATTGTTCACGTACTTTGCTTGATTAATGAAGGTGCCATCCTTCCTTTGTTTGATTTGGATCCACAAAAGAACGAGAGCTCCCCCACATGCTCATCTCGAACTCACCTTGCGTTAACTTAGAAAATTCTTTACAATAACATTCATTAGTAGAACCAAAAATGATATCATCAACATAAATTTGCACTAATAAGATGCCATTACAATATCTTTTTATGAAAAGTGTAGTGTCCACCTTCCCTTTTTCAAAACCTTTTTTCAATCAAAAAGTTTGAAAGTCTTTCATACCAAGCTGTAGGAGCTTGTTTTAAACCATAAAGAGCTTTGGTTAATTTAAAAACACGTTTTGGAAATTTAAGATCCTCAAAACCCGGTGGTTGTTCAACATACACTTCTTCATTTATAAAACCATTTAGAAAAGCACTTTTTACATCCATTTGAAAAAGCTTGAAATCATGGTAACATGCAAATGCTAGAAGCATCCTAATAGCTTCCTTTCTAGCTACGGGTGCATATGTTTCATCAAAATCAATTCCCTCTTCTTGAGTGTAACCTTGAGCAACAATCCTAGACTTGTTTCCTAAAGACCCATTTAGTTCCTATAGTAGATTGATTACTAGGCCTTTCAACTAATGTCGATACTTTACTTCTCTCAAATTGATTACGTTCTTTATGCATGACCAAAATCCAAAAATCATCTTTAAATGGCTCTTTGATATTTTTAAGCTCAATGCATGAAAGAAATGCAACATGGTTCATTAGATTGAGAGAGGATCTAGTAGTTACCCTCTTGGATGGATCACCCAAGATTTCATCAACTTTGACATAGTTGAACTCCCTTGCGTATGTTACCTCCTTTTCCTCAAGAGCCAAGTCCTTCAAGGCTTCAAGGGGCGGGTCTTGTGCATCTTCTTCTTTGGTTGGAATCTCATCCACCTATGATGTTTGTCCTCCACCAATGGATTTAATGATTCCTACATCATTATCATCACAAGAATCCTTCCTTGAAAGGAGGTTATCATCGAAAACAACATGCATAGACTCTTCTACTGCTAAAGTTCTCTTATTAAATACGCGACAGGCTTTAGAGTTTAAAGAATATCTTAAGAAAATAGCTTCATCTCTTTTAGCATCAAATTTACCTAAATTGTCTTTACCATTGTTTAAAACAAAACACTTGCAACCAAATGGATGAAAATAACCAATGTTAGGCTTCTTAGATTTTAAAATCTCATATGGTGTTTTCTTTGAAACAATCCTAATCAATACTCGATTTATAATGCAGCAAGCAGTATTTGTGGCTTCCGCCCAAAAATATTTAGGTAAATTATTTTCGCAAAACATGATTCTAGCCATTTCTTCTAAAGTTTGATTTTCCTCTCAACTACCCCATTTTGTTGAAGAGTGCGAGGTGCGGAAAAATTATGGCTAAACCTATTTTCATTTAAAAATTCTTCAAAACCCAAGTTTTGAAATTCGGTTCCGTGATCACTTCTAATCAAAGAGGACATTAAAACCTTTATCACAAAATTGACTAAGGCTCAACAAGTTGTGTTTTAGACCATTGACAAACATTACATCTTCAATGAGTACGATTGAGTGATTACTAATAGAGCCAATACCCTCAATATGGCCTTTAGAGTTGTCACCAAATGTCACTACTCCACTATGCTTTGGCTTGAGCTCCTTGAATCTACTCTTGTCTTCGGTCACGTGTCTTGAGCATCCACTATCAAGGTACCAAGTTTTTTGACTTGAAGCTTTGGCCTTGTAGAAATGCTCACCCTACAAACAAAGATTAGTTCCTTGATTTTGGTACCCAAATCATTTTAGGTCCATGAGTGTTAGCTCCCAAAAGCTTGGTTCCCTTAGGAATCCAAGAAGCAATATCATTAACATTTTTAGAAACAATGAGTTCCTTAGGAACCCATACACTTCTAATTCTTTTAACATTGGATTGCTTTTGAAAACCTCCTTGTTTGGGGTAAAATGGTTTTCTCTTAACATATTGGGTTTTTGAAGAACTTCCTTTTTCAAAATCATTTTCCCAATAGTAAGAGAAGTTTTAAGATTATCTACCTCCTTGGTGTGATAATCTTGAAAATCAGAAAGAAGTTTTCCTAAATCAAGATTTTTCTTTTTGAGATCATTTGAAAGATTAATCAAATACAAAACCTTCTTTTCCAATTAGGAATTGGTTTTTGAAAGAGACTCATTTTTATTTTTCAAATCGGAAATATTTTTCTTATTTTTCAAAATAGACTCATTGTATTTTTCAACCAACTCGTCATAAACATATTGTAACTCATCATAAGCATCAAATAATTCATTGTAAGTAAGAGATGATGATTTAAGGTTTACCATTGGTTCTTCCTCAAATGCCATGAGACAAAGGTTGGCCACTTCCTCATCCTCTTCGGATGACTCATCGTCACTCCAAGTTGCCACTTGAGCTTTGAGTTTGTTCTTCTTCCTAAAGCTTTTCTTTCTCAATTGAGGGCACTCTGATTGGATATGGCTAGTCTTCTTACACTTATAGCAAGTGATTTGGTCCTTCTCTTCTTCTTTAATCCTATTCTTGAAGTTCCATTTTCTATTAAATTTTTTTCCTCTATTGGACTTCGTGAATCGTGTGAATCTTTTAGCCAACATGACCATCTTCTCATCTTCATCTTCACTAGAATCGATATCGTTGTATGAAGCTTTAAGTGCGATTCCAATCATCTTCTTCTCAACTTTCTTCTCTTCTTTCTTCTTCTCTTCTTCCCTCCCTTGTTTCATGATCTCATGAGTGAGTAGAGATCCAACAAGGGCATCAAGCTTGAGAGTCTTTAAATCTCTAGCTTCGATGATAACCGTTCTTTTTCCATCCAAGATTTTGAAAGAGAATATGGGAGTTTCTGATCTAGCTTGTCTCCGGGAATGACTTCATCGAAGCCCTTTAATCCGTTGAGGATGACCGAGAACCGATCAAACATCTTAGAGACGCTTTCATTGGGATCCATCTTGAAATTTCCATAGCTTAAATTAAGCAGCACGATCTTTGTCTCTTTAACATCGCTAGTTCCCTCATATGTCGTCTCGAGGGTATCCTAAACTTTCTTTATTCTTTCGATGGAAGACACCTTTGAATAGATATCGGGACCGAGAGAACAAAAGATCATATACAAGGCTTTATCATTGACTTACAACTGTCTTCTATCTGCATCGGTCATCTCGTCTTTGATCTTTGGGACTAATCTTCCTTCACCATCTCTCTTCATAGGAATGCTTGGTTCATCTTCTACAACGTCCCATACCATTTTGTCGTTGGATTTGATGAAAAGTCGCATCCGATTATTCTAATATGGGTAGTTATCCCCATTGAAGAATGGTGGTTTGATAGTGCATTGAGACTCATAGAGGTAGGGGCCGGAGGTGGATGCCATTGCTTCAAGTTGTTGTTGATCAAACTCTCCTAGAATCGACTCTAGAGGGTTGTAACCCTTCCAATGAGTGTAGCTTTGATACCAATTGTTGAGTTGATCAAACGATTGCAAATGGCCAAGATGGGGTGTGTAAAGTGTCCGCAAGTTCTATATTTCATGCACATTCCATCTCATATTATTGCTATTTTTGAGTACATTTTAAGCATAATTAGGACCATGCATTACATTATACAATATTTCTTTACTTCGCCATGTTTTTCTAGATTATCCTTTGTTTGGTAAAGAAAAGGTACTGTTTTAGTGCACTTTTGGTTTTAGGTACTAGAGGCTGACAGAGGGAAAGAGGAGCTGAAGATGTGATGCTGACACATCGAACCAAGGAGCTGCACTGATGTAGTTTTAGACAGAGACAACAACTGCTGAGTAGCTGCCGCCGCCCACCGTGCGGCCCAAGACAGCAGACTATGGAGTTGGAAAACTGGAGTGCGATTTGTAGAGTAGAAAATCCTGATTCTATCGATGTTGTCCACTCAATTTTCCAACGTTTGTAGGAGCGGACAGAGCCGCCGAAGGTGGAATCTCGAGATTGCTTGCGGAACAAGGCAACGTGATAAAGTCCACATTCAACTCAAAGAAGTCTGAGTTTAAAGTCACATTTAATGTGGAAAGCTACTTTGAAGACTTCTACTTCAAGAAGGACTAGACCTAGCTAATGCCTATATATACCGATTGTAATTCTAATTCAAAATAACTTAGGTTTTCCTTAGGCATAGTTTAGGTTTTCTTCCGCCGACATATTCTAATTCTCTCATTGGGTTTAGGGTTATGTTGTAATTAGTTGTGAGATCAGTTGTTTAGGATTTCAAGTTTGTTTTTGCAAATAAAATTACAAGGCTTACTCATTCCATGTTCTTCAATTAAGGTGAAAGATTAGTTGAATTCTATCCATTTGTTCGACATCGAGAGAGTCGAACTCACGAAAGGAGTAAGTACGATTTCATCTATAGACGGTGCGATCAATCTGGCCTAGACATAGGTTAAGGGTTTAAGGCAGCTAAAAGAGGACGAATTAACATTGTTGTCTTTGTATGACTCACGCGGCGACTAGTATTATCTGCAATGGGCATCAACAAAACACTGACTTAGACATAAGCGGAGTCACTTTGGAAGCGTTCTGTCGAGCCTTGTAGTTCTGTCGAGTTTGCTGCCGAGACAAAGTTCCATTCCTCTACCGAGGCAGCGAGAGGGTCTCAACAGTCTACCTTCCATCCACCGCCGAGACAGTAGAATCTGGCAGTGCAAAACAACTTGACCTATTCAACGCATTTTCACACTGAGCAATAGAAAAATCCTGCCCTCTCTATCAATCTGATCACTTCATTTTTAATTACTTTTGTTTTTAGTTTTCTTTCCTTCTCAACATCCACCTTACTTTTGCATTTACTTTTCTTGTGCAGGAACAAGAACTCGAATTAAGCTGTCCAATCCTCGTGAGAGACGATATCTTATATACTATAACTTGACATGAGTGTGCACTTGCGATCACAAATAGAGAACACCCCAATGCTCTACAAGTTTTTGGCGCCGTTGCCGGGGATTGGTAACAACGAAATTCGTCTTTAAATTTCTGCACTCTTATTTCTTTATAGTTTATTTTATTTTTATTTTTAATCAAAAGAAAAGAATTTTACAGTTTCCTTTGCTAGTGTATGACCAGGGCGAATCCAAAAGGAGAAATCCTCTTCTACGACGATATCGAACGAAGAGCAAGAGAGCTCAAGAAGGAAATTAGAGTAACCCTAGGGAAAAGCAAATATTAAAAAGAAAAAACAAAGGTAAACATGGACCCGCCCAACAATCCTACGAACGACAGGGATGGGCAGCAAGACTTGCTGCCCAGAGAACAACAAGACCCACCAGGGTAGCAACTCCCTCTTCCGCCCAGGCAACCATTGAATGTTCAAACCACTAGAGATTATCTGGAACATGACTTCAGAGGGTTCGATCTGATAGTGACAGAAGCAAAGATTGAGGCGGATCACTTCGAGTTGAAGCCCGTTATATTTAACATGATCAACACGTTAGGGATATTCGGAGGGACTGCAACAGAAGATGCTCAACAACACTTGAGAGGATTCCTGGAGATCAGCAGAGCATTCAAAATACACGGGGTCCATCAAGATGTACTGAGGCTGAGACTATTTCCCTATTCACTGAGGGATAGGGCAAAACAATGGCTAAACAACCAGCCATTAGGATTGTTCAGCACATGGACAGAGCATTGTAAAGATTATTGGACCGTTTCAGATCGTCCAATGTCACAGACAGACTACAAAACGAAATAACAACCTTCCGACTAGGGGATGACTAGCCGATGTATGAAGCATGGGAGCAGTACCAACAAATGCTGAACAACTGCCCGCTATATGGTTTTTCTGCTTGGACACATGTATCAATGTTCTACAACAGGGTGAACCAACCAACACAGATGATGATTGATGCCTCAGCCAATGGAATCATCCTTGACAGACCACCAGAGGAGGCACTACGGATTCTAAACCAAGCCACCAAGAATGACAAGTATCCAACAGCTTGCCGAGGCGGCGTTAGGCGGCCAACCACTGTGAACGAGGTAGAAGCCTCAGAATCTGTCAATGCCTGCCTTGACATGCTGACAGAACTGGTCATGAGCATCGTGAAACCTACTGGAAAAGTCTATAAGGTAAAGGTTGTGGAGCCATTCTGTGACAAGTGTGGGGGCAACCATGATTCCTCTGGCTGCACCGCATCTGCAAACTTTATGGGAGGATACGAGAGGAACATAAGAACTTCCCAGAACACCTACAACCCTGGATGGAGGAACCATCCCAACTTCTCCTAGAGCAACCCAAAGACTGTTGCAAACCCTCAACAGCAACCGTGAGGCTACCAACAAAACCTATCCAGAGAGCAAGCTTAGTAGCCGCAAAACAATAATTCACTAGAAGAAACTCTTCATACTTTTTTGTCTAGAACTAGTGATTTTATTGTTCGCACTAATAAGTTTATTGATAAATCTGAGTCTTTCATGGACAGGATGGAGATGAAGATGAACAACTATGAGGTTGCTATAAAGAACTTGGAAACGCAATTTGAGCAGTTCACAGAGATCTTCAGCAGTAGAACAATTGGAGCAGCATCCAGCAGCACAGAGGCAACAACCAAACCCACTTACGAGCAGTGCAAAGCCATATCAACCAGAAGTGGGAAGTAGTTGGATGAACCCAGGGTTGAAAAACAACCAGAAACACATCCATCACAAAAAGAACAGCCTGTCGCGGCAGCATCGACATCAGCCACCCCGGTAGCTGAACATGACAGCAGTCCTAAAGTAGATGATCATCCACAGATAAATTTCACATGCAAAGAACGTATAGAGGACACCCGCTTGCCAGCACCTTTTCTAGAGGCTTAAGCAACAGAAGCAAGAGCACCTGTTCAGAATATTCCTGGATATTTTAAAGTAGGTGCACATAAACATCCCTCTAATAGAAGCCATTCAGAATATGCCCAACTATGCCAAATATCTCAGAGACATGGTTTCTAAAAGGAAGAGGATTTGGGAGTTTGAAACAGTTGTTGTAACAGAGAAGTGTATGGCAATGCTGCACAACAAACTACTGCCTAAGCAAACAGACCCGAGCAGCTTTGTTATTCCATGCAGGATATGCAACAAGCATGAAACAAAAGCCCTATGCGACTTGGGAGCCAACATCAACCTAATGCCTAAGGCAGTCTTCGATAAATTAGGAATTGGGCCAGCCAAACCCACCTCCGTCCTGCTAAAACTTACCGATCATTCTTTTGTGCAATCGGAGGGCAAAATCGAAGACATCCTAATGAAGGTGGGAAACCTTATTCTTCCAACTAATTTCCTCATCCTAGACTGTGAGGCCGATAAAAAAGCCCTTATCATCCTTGGGCGACCTTTCTTGGCCACGGGCAGAACGTTAATAGATGTGGAACATGGGGAGCTGACCTTAAGGGTAGACAACTAGAGCATTAAGTTAAATGTGCTACTACCCACAGGAAAAGAAAAGGAAGGATGCCCATATGCTAAAGCTGCCAAAATCAGCATAGAGACATGCTAAAGCAGCAGCTGTCGTAACAGACCCAAGGGCAGGCTGAAGGACCCAACAACACATCACCTGAAGGAACAAGAGGACCCCCAGGAGGGAAGGACAAGCCAAAATACCTCATAAAGTGGTTATGTCCGGGAGATGCACCTAAATGCAATCCCAACATAACTTAATTTTTAATTCTTTTTTTTTTTAATTTTTAATTTTATGTAGTAGGATTAGAATCTATTTTATTACAATTTTTTAGGATTAGATTAATTACCACATCTTTAATTTTCAGAATTTATTTTTAATATTTAATTATCTTTAGTTAGTATTTCAGGATTAGGAATAAAAGAGCCAGATCAAGAAGGAGGCCCAGCAAGGAGCCCACCCACCATCCCGTCGAGATAGCCCAGAGCAGCCCAGCACAGAAACGCGTAACGACTAGTTGACCGCTAATGGCTAGCTGCCAACAGCTACGAAAATAACGAGCAGAAATCATGTAACGTGCACGAGACAACTGGACAGTTAGACATTTAATGCCGCCACGACACCTCTCGGCAACCTCTATTTAAACCCTTTTCACTTCATTCATTTACTTTACTTTTACTTTCTTGCTAATCTTATTCTTGCATCCACTGTTCTCACCTATTTTCTTTCAAGTTTCAGTAA
The DNA here is from genome assembly GCA_958450335.1 of Hibiscus tridactylites. Classification (NCBI taxonomy): domain Eukaryota; kingdom Viridiplantae; phylum Streptophyta; class Magnoliopsida; order Malvales; family Malvaceae; genus Hibiscus; species Hibiscus tridactylites. The sequence goes on along the minus strand of OY288291.1, from coordinate 30,885,426 downwards.
AACTTCAAACGTCTCACATGGCTTCCTCATCAGCACCCAAACCCACCTTCCAACGCTTCTTCTCCCCCGAAGATGAAAAGAGATACCAAACCCAGTTCGAAAAACATGCCATATGGGAGGAGCAAGGCTTTCATTATACAAGGTAGACATGAGATTTAGGCCTAGAACCAAATTTGTTCGAAACCATCCACAGAAAGGGATGAGAAATCTTCGCACAACAGCCGGAGATAGCCAACATCACCATGGTCAGGGAGTACTATGCCCACCATCCCCGCCCGGAGATACCGTTCGTGTTCGTCTGAGGGGAACCCGTCAAGCTCAACGCTGTCGTCATCAATAGTTTTTATGGCCTGAATATGAACGACAACCCTCACGAGGAGTGGAGGCAGTAGCTAACGGCTTTCAATTATGAGAAAATCAAGGCCAAAATGTGCAAGCCCAACACGCCGTGGTTGGCAAGAAAGCAGGTAGGATCTTTCCAACGCCGCCACATACTGCCTGAGGCAATGCTGTGGAACACATTCGTAAAGAGGCGCCTACTGCCCACCTCCCACAACTCTACTGTAGATCGGCCGCACCTAGCCCTAATCCACAACATCATTATGAATCGGCCCATCAATGTTGGGGAAGTTATCTGAAAAGAGATCCACACCTACTTCCGAAAGACGAAGGGTAGGTTGTACTTCCCATCCCTCATCACAGGCCTTTGCGCCAACTTTGGTGTTCCAACCGACCCCAAAGATGAGATGACGACATCCAAAGAAGAGTGGACTAGAAAAGTCCGCCTTCAGATGATGCAGGCCCCGCAAACATAGCCTATAACACCAAGCCAGCCTTCTACCGCCCAGCCTAACACTCCAGCCGCCTCCGGCAGTACTGAAGCTTCCCCAGACAACGAGGTCCTCACGCTGCTGGCACCCTTATTGACAGCAACAAAGGCATCAAGCAGCTGACCTTCATGAAATACGTGGGGGAAGTAGAAGAAGCCTTTTTGGTTTATCTCCTGCAGAAGTTCCCTGATGACGGCCCCACCCAGCCTCCATACCCTACAGACCTTGCCACAAACGCCCCATCACAAGAAACGCCATTCGCCGCCGCTGCCCGCCATGCCTCTCCCCGCCGCCAGGTGCCTTTTCTAACGCACTACCCATCTTACTCAACCACCACAGCATCCAACACGGTGGCAGACTCCCCCGGGAGGCATCAACAGCACCATTCACATGCTTGCACAACAGCGATAGTGGTGAATACCTCCTCATCGACGGAGATTGAGCAACAATATCCAGAACCAACAACAACAGTTGTAGCAGTAGCAGCTGCCATCTTAATGGCAATAGATCCTCTAAAAGCACCCATGGAAGAAGGCACCAGGAACGAGAAGCGATACATCATAGCCGCCGAGCATGCGGATGAAGAGACAGAGTCAGAAGAGAGCGAAGCACCTCCTATCGCTCCCTCTACTGAACCTCAAGAAGAGCCTCGCTTTAGGCCCAAGAGAGTCCAGCCACCGCGGACAAGAAAAATCTCACCTACTATGTCTGCTGCCAAGACATCTATCGGCCGCTTCTTCATCATCCAAACCTCTTCCTCCTCTTTAGAAGCAAAGACTTAAGCCTCTTCTCAACCCTCAGCCAATTTTTAGTTTTTTTCTTTCTCTTTTCTTTATTTCATCTTTTCTGGTTTCTTCTTTATTTCTTGTATTTATTTTTTGTTATTCTTTTTCTATTTTTTTTACATTGAGGGCAATGACCATCTCGAGTTGGGGGGGGGTAGCTCTCGCATCTTTTGTCTAGGCATACTTAGTAGCATATAGATTGCATTGTACTTGCCTTAGTGTTAACCGGAACATAAAATTTGTTATATAACTTGTGCCTATGACAATTAACCGATTACTTATTTTTCGCACCAATAATAAATTGAACTTTGTATGGGAAAATCATGCAAAATGACTTAGAATTTTTTTTACTGCCAAAACTGTCAAGCTCAAACATTGCACAAATACACAACATACATTCGGAGAATTCAGCACAACTCGTATTTAAACTTACAAACCACTTACCAACGCCTCAATTGTTCGCAAACCTGGGTCTGATACCAACAAATGTAACCCTTTAGATCGGTCTAGACGGATGACCCGAACCAAGGAGCTACACGGGGAAAACCGAAGCCAACCCGTTAAATCCAACTTCGATTAGCGACCCTTTTTTCTTTTTATCTTTTCTAGATGCAATTTAGATCCTATGTGATCGTCAAAGAACATAGGAAGAAACGACACAACGATCGGATTTCATTTCTGATTTTAAGGTTACGAATGTTCGATTAGTTTTATTTCATGCTTCTCTACAAAATTTCATCACAATAAGATTATACAAACTCACCTAATTGCATACCCGATGTTCAGGGACTAAAATGTAACGTTTTAGGACTTCAAAAGATGCTTTTAACGGTTGAGTATCGGTACACCAAGGAAACGTATCGATACGCGGGAAGGCAGTAGCCAAACTTGGGAAAAATGTAACCCCCTTAACCCGGCCTAGACGGTTGACCCGAATTAAGAAAGTCACACGGGGAAAACCAAAGTCAACCCGAAAGTCAACCTTGATTAACGACCCTTTTTTTTCTTTTTAATCTTGTCTAGATGCACATTAGTCCTAATTGTGATCACACAAACATCATGCTCAAAGATCACAAACATCAGAGATCAAACAGGGACCCAATTGAACAAATTACAACTTTAGAGACCAAACTGTAATTTCTGATAAATAAAAGGACTTAACCCAAATTAATCTTACCAACTTGAAATTAGTCAGGTTTCATGCTTCACTGTGAAATTTCAGCTCAAAAGGACTTCCCAAACTCATACAATTGCACAACCAAGTTTTAGGACCAAAATGCAAACAATTCAAAACATATAAATGCCAATGTCAGCCCCCAACGGTCGACCGTTCCGAAACAGATAGACCCCGTTTCGAAACACGGGCCGTTCCGCAACGGGTTTCGGAACACGGGCTGGCAGAGGCCAAACCGTTTCGGACGCCTGGGTTCATTCAAGGCACCCGTTCCGAAACGATGCACACTGTTCCGAAACGCCCTGCACAGATTGCAGCAAAAAGCATTCCAAAACATGTAATTAATCATTCAAACATGCTCCAAATGTTACCAAACTTTACCAGCATGCAATTCAGCATATATAAGACTTGTAAGCATCATCAAATCAACAAACTAACATCATATGCAAAAAGCCCCAATTCTATAGGCATGCTTCCTACACAAGCTAGCTACTCAAGCACAAAACTTCCAAAACAAGCATGTAATGATCCAATACAAAAACAAGCATTCTTATCATCATTCAACATACTTAGGGAGTTCCAAACACCTCCCAAAACATACACATTGGTCCCCCATTGCCAAATTACCCAAAAGCTAAAATGTATAACAAAACCTTCATACATTGAGCTCTACTTTCACTTGAATTCTTGCCCTCCTTGCTGCCCTCAAGGTTCACTAATGTTCTGCATTATTGAATTAAGAAAACGAAAGAGAGCGTAAGCAAAAGCTTAGTGAGGAATGCTCTTAAAAACCATTCAATAATGCATTTAAAAACATTTATAAATCATGCTTTTAATCAACCTTTGCACATGCTCAAAAGCATACTTAAAACAAGCATCTCATGCTTCATAATATCATAACATGTCATATTGGCTCAAGTGACAAATTCCATTTCATTAAAACAAGTTCATCAACTTCCCAAGGACTTTTAAACACCTTGGCCCCAAGGACTTTTAAACACCTTGGCCATGGACTTTTAAACACCATGAATGAGGACCACACAAGGACTTTTAACCACCTTTGTGTCCAAAGCTTGAATCACCCCAAGGACTTTTAAACACCTTGGCCCCAAGGACTTTTAAACACCTTGGCCCCATGGACTTTTAAACACCATGGCCCCATGGACTGTTAAACACCATGGAAAGGATCACCTAAGGACTTTTAACCACCTTAGTGTCCGCAACAAGAACCATCCAAGGACTTTTAACCACCTTGATGTTCTTAAGTAACAAGGCTCACTCAAGGACTTTTAACCACCTTAGTGACCTTAACCTTTTTCAAAACATCACTTGCCAATATACATCATTTTCATCATTTAATCCACTGTTTTAAAGCATTAAACCAAGCCATTTTCATCATGCATTTCAAAGCATCAAACCACATTTAATCAATGTACAAAAGCAAGGAACTCCTACCTAGAGTTTCCTACAACATATGGCTTACAACATCAGCAAAAACCATGCTAAATCATGCTTCCAAAACAGTAATTAAAACATGCAAATAACCATTTTGCATCACAACAAAATCATGGCCACCACTAGAGAGAAATTCTGAAAACTTACACTTGAGCTTAGCAAAGTTGTTTAGACTTAAACTAAGCTCCCAAGACATTGGTTTCAAAGCCGAAAACCCAATTTTCACAAACGCACTCACCGATTCCACTTTGCTTCAAGCCAAAGCACCAAATCAAGCTTCCGGATCAACAACTCTTGGATCCAAAGATGCTTCCCCTGTTTCAACACATCAAAGCAGAGGATTAATGCATCATCATGCATTAATTGCTTCAATGAAAGCACCTAAACTCGCTGCTCTCATCCAACCTCCATTTTCGGCCACCAAACACAACTGAAAATGCATCCAAACCACTTCTAAACAAAGCCCAGCCATAAACCAGCAAAACCACATATCCCTTAACATCATATAACATCTAAAAACAACCTATTAACATCCTTATACGTCCAGCAACATCAGATCCACAAGATCACCTCAAAAACAACCTTGAAACACAAGCAAAACTTAGGAAACTCAACCTATCCGGGATTGCATCAATCAAAACTCAATTCCTTATCAATTTAGAGTTCATGTAACCCCCTTAACCCGGCCTAGACGGTTTACCCGAATTAAGAAAGTCACACGGGGAAAACCAAAGTCAACCCGAAAGTCAACCTTGATTAACGACCCTTTTTTTTCTTTTTAATCTTGTGTAGATGCACATTAATGCTAATTGTGATCACACAAACATCATACTCAAAGATCACAAACATCAGAGATCAAACAGGGACCCAATTGAACAAATTACAATTTTAGGGACCAAATTGTAATTTCTGATAATTAAAAGGACTTAACCCAAAATAAAGTTACCATCTTGAAATTAATCAGGTTTCATGCTTCTCTGTGAGATTTCAGCTCAAAAGGACTTCCCAAGCTCATACAATTGAACAAACAAGATTCAGGACCAAAACGTAAACAATTCAAAACATATAACTACCAATGTCAGCCCCTAACGGTCCGCCGTTCCGAAACCGATCGTCCCCGTTCCGAAACACGGGCCGTTCCAAAACCGATCGACCCCGTTCCGAAAGACGGCCTTGGCAGAGACCAAACCGTTTCGAAACGGTGCATACCGTTTGGGACGCCTGGGTTCATGCAAGGCACCCATTCCGAAACGGTGCACACTGTTCCGAAACGCCTGCACAGATTGCAGCAAATTGGCATTCCAAAACATGCAATTGATCATTCAAACATGCTCCAAATGTCACCAAACTTTACCAGCATGCAATTCAACATATATGTGACTTATAGGAATCATCAAAACAACAATCTAACATCATATGCAAAAAGCCCCAATTCTATAGGCATGCTTCCTACACAAGCTAGCTATTCAAACACCAAACTTCCAAAACAAGCATATAAGGTTCTAATTCAAAAACCAGCAATCTCAACAACATTCAACATACTTAGGGAGTTCCAAACACCTCCCAAAACATACACATTGGTCCCCCATTGCCAAATCACCCAAAAGCTAAAAAGTACTTATAAAACCTTCATACATTGAGCTTTATTTGAACTTGATTGCTTGCCCTTTCTTGCTGCCCCTTAAGGTACTCTAATGCTCTGCATTATTGAATTAAGAAAACGAAGAGAGCGTAAGCAAAAGCTTAGTGAGGCATGCTCTTTAAAAACCATTCAATAATGCAAATAAAACCATTTATAAACATGCTTGAAATCAATCTTTGCACATGCTCAAAAGCATACTTAAAACAAGCAATCTCATGCTTCAACATAAACATTAAAACAAGCATCTCATGCTTCATAATATACTTAACATGTCATATTGGCTCAAGTGACAAATTCCATTTCATAAAACAAGTTCAACAACTTTCCCAAGGACTTTTAAACACCTTGGCCCCAAGGACTTTTAAACACCTTGGCCATGGACTTTTAAACACCATGAATAAGGACCACACAAGGACTTTTAACCACCTTTGTGTCCAATGCTTGAATCACCCCAAGGACTTTTAAACACCTTGGCCCCAAGGACTTTTAAACACCTTGGCCCCATGGACTTTTAAACACCATGGCCCCATGGACTTTTAAACACCATGGAAAGGATCACCTAAGGACTTTTAACCACCTTAGTGTCTGCAACAAGACTCATCCAAGGACTTTTAACCACCTTGATGATCTTAAGTAACAAGGCTCACTCAAGGACTTTTAACCACCTTAGTGACCTTAATCTTTTCAAAACATCACTTGCCAATATACATCATGTTCATCAATTAATCCACTGTTTTAAAGCATTAAACCAAGCCATTTTCATCATGCATTTCAAAGCATCAAACCACATTATTTCAATGTATAAAAGCAAGGTACTCCTACCTAGAGTTACCTTCAACATATGGCTTACATAATCAGCAAAATCCATGCTAAAACATGCTTTCAAAACAGTAATTTAAAACATGCAAATCATCACTTTGCATCACAACAAAATCATGGCCACCACTAGAGAGGAAATCCGAAAACTTACACTTGAGCTTAGCAAAGTTGTTTAGACTTAAACTAAGCTCCCAAAACCTTCAAACCTTGGTTTTAAAAGCTGAAATCCAATTTCCACAAACTCACTCACCGATTTCCACTTTGCTTCAAGCCAAAGCACCAAATCAAGCTTCCGGATCAACCAATCTTGGATCCAAAGATGCCTCCCCTGTTTCAACACATCAAAGCAGAGGATTAATGCATCATCATGCATTAATTGCTTCAATGAAAGCACCTAACCTCGCTGCTCTCATCCAACCTCCATTTTCGGCCACCAAACACAACCGAAAATGCATCCAAACCACTTCTAAACAAAGCCCAGCCATAAACCAACAAAACCTCACTTCCATTAACATCATATAACATCTAAAAACAACCTATTAACAGCCTTATACCTCCAGCAACATCAGATCACCAAGATCACCTCAAAAACTACCTTGAAACACAAGCTAAACTTAGGAAACTCAACCTATCCGGGATTGCATCAATCAAAACTCAATTCCACATCAATTTAGAGATCATTTAACATCAAAAACACCTCTCAAATCACAGATTAATCAGATCCAACGAAAATCATCAAAAATCATCAAAATCTTGCATAATAAGCCAAGATCCATTTCAACACTTTAAAACCTTTAATTAAACATCAATTAAGGATTGAAAACTTAGGAATTTCAGTAAAGAACTGATAGTTTAGAGGAGAAGGACGTTCTTACCTCCAAACTTGTGTTTCTCCACTTTTTGGAATGAAAACCCTTGATGAATCAAGTAGCAATTGAAGAGGTTTTGAAGATATGTTGATTTGGAATCAAATGAGAGTTGAAAGGAGGAATTTAGGTGAGAAAATCAGAAACAAATCTCTGGAAATGTAGTGTTTGGTTTGAGAGAAAATGAGAGAAGGAAAATTGAGAAGTTAGTTGAGAAAATTGCCAAATGAGCTTTTCCCTCCTTTTTGATATCTTTAAAATCAGAAAATAGCTTATAATATCTTAGAAAAATCTGGAGAAACCACTTTTGGATTAATAGCTCCTTAAAGATTCAAAGTTTCAACCCTTTATAAAACAGCCACCAAACTTGCGAAAATTACATTTTGGTCACTAGCCAAAATGTCACACTTCCAAAACTCATTTTCCAAAATTGATTTCACAGTTCACTTAATTATATTAAAAGATGATTTTAGAACATATTTCCATATTTTTAATGCAACCCGAACTAGGCTTTCCTAATTTAACCTCTTAAGATTCGAACAGCACTTTGACCAACCGGTCAACGCCCAAAACTCCTAAGCCCAAAACCGGGGCGTTACAACTCTCCCCCCCTTAAGAAATTTCGTCCTCGAAATTTACCTGAAGGAAAGAGATAAGGAAACTGCTTCAGCATGTCTTCCTTCTGCTCCCACGTGGCTTCCTCAACACCTCGATGCTTCCACAGCACCTTCACCAACTCAATGGTCTTGCCACGAAGAACCTTGCAATCCGAATCCAGAACCTTCACCGGTTCCTCATCATAGGTCAAATCCGGATTCAAAACCACTTCCTCCACAGGCATCACATGCGAAGGATCAGATCTATACTTCCGGAGCATAGAAACATGGAACACATCATGAATCTTCTCCAACTCCTGAGGTAACCTCAGCCGATACGCGACATGACCCACACGCTCAACCACCTCATATGGTCCAATGTACCGAGGGCTCAACTTACCCTTCCGGCCAAACCTCATCACCTTCTTCCAAGGCGAAACCTTCAAGAACACACGGTCACCCACCGCATACTCTATCTCCTTACGCTTCAAATCTGCGTAAGACTTTTGCCGATCAGAGGCAGCCTTCAACCGCTCACAAATGAGCTTCACCTTCTCGGTGGTCCCTTTCAACAAAGCAGGCATCGAAACCAACTTTTGACCAGTTTCAGCCCAACAAAGAGGAGTCCTACACTTCCTCCCATACAGAGCCTCATAAGGTGCCATCTGTATACTCGCCTGATAACTATTGTTATAAGCGAACTCAACCAAAGGCAGATGCTTCTCCCAAGAACCTTGGAACTCAATCACGCAGCATCTCAACATATCCTCCAAAATCTGAATAAACTGCTCAGACTGACCATCCGACTGAGGATGATAGGATGTACTGAAATGCAACCTTGTACCCAGAGCTTGATGCAAACACTTCCAGAAACGCGATGTGAACCTCGGATCCCTATCCGACACAATCGACTTAGGCACACCATGCAACCTCACAATCTCAGCAATGTACAACTCTGCCAGCTTATCCAAAGAAAACGTAGTATGCACAGGCAAGAAATGCGCACACTTCGTCAAGCGATCCACAATCACCCAAACAGAATTCTTCTTTGATGGAGACAAAGGCAAACCAGATACGAAATCCATGGTAACCCTCTCCCACTTCCATTCAGGGATTTTCAACGGTTGCAACAAACCAGAAGGAACCTGATGTTCAGCCTCAACTCGCTGACACACCAAACACTTGCTCACAAGCTCTGCAACATCCTTCTTCAAACCTACCCAATAGTACTCATCACGAAGATCACGATACATCTTAGTACTACCAGGGTGCATAGCAAAAGGACTACTATGACCTTCAGTCAGAATAGCACGCCTCAACTCAGCATCAGCAGGCACTACTATCCGACTACCAAAACACAACACACCATCCTCATTAAATCAGAAATCCGAAGGTCTACCCTCCGCGATATCCTGAACATGAGACACCAAGGAATCATCCAACAACTGCTTTTCCTTGATCAACTGAACCAAAGATGGTTTCACTTGCAACTCAGCAACAAGACCACCATCTCGCGATATGCTCAAGCTAGCAAACATAGCTCTCAGCTCAACAGCTACCTTCCTACTCAAGGCATCAGCAACAACATTAGCTTTACCAGGATGATACTCAATCGTCAGATCATAATCCTTGAGCAACTCCAACCAACGTCGCTGCCTAAGATTCAACTCCTTCTGAGACATCAGATACCTCAAACTCTTGTGATCCGTGTACACAGTACACTTCTCACCATACAGATAATGTCTCCAGATCTTTAGAGCAAACACCACCGCAGCCAACTCAATATCATGCGTAGGATAGTTGCGCTCATGCACCTTCAACTGCCGCGACACATAAGCCACAACCTTACCCTCTTGCATCAGCACACACCCCAAACCAACATAGGATGCATCACTATAGACCACAAACTCTTTCCCTGATTCAGGCTGAATCAAGATAGGAGCTTGCGTCAAAGCCGCCTTAAGCTTCTCAAAAGCCTACTGTCTCGCTTCCGTCCACTCATACTGAACATCCTTTTGCAACAACTTCGTCAAAGGAGCAGCAATCTTGGAAAAACCATCCACAAACCTCCGGTAGTATCCCGCCAAACCAAGGAAACTACGGACTTCATGAACAGACTTAGGAACTTTCCAGTTCATCAATGCTTCAATCTTCTGAGGATCAACACGAATCCCCTCAGCTGAGACCACATGCCCAAGAAACACCACCTCCTTAAGCCAAAACTCACACTTGCTCAACTTAGCATAAAGCTGATTCTCCAACAAAGCTTGCAGCACAACCCTCAAATGCTCTTCGTGCTCCTCCTCAGTACGCGAGTACACGAGGATATCATCAATGAACACCACAACGAACTTGTCCAGGTATTCATGAAACACACGATTCATCATGTCCATGAAAGCAGCAGGAGCATTTGTCAAACCAAACGGCATCACAAGGAACTCATAATGCCCATACCTTGTCCTGAAAGCTGTCTTAGGCACATTCACATCCTTCACCTTCAACTGATAATACCCTGACCTCAAGTCAATCTTAGAGAACACAGCAACTCCCCTAAATTGATCAAAGAGATCATCAATCCTCGGCAAAGGATACCGATTCTTGATAGTCAACTTGTTCAGCTGACGGTAATCAATGCACATCCTCATAGTGCCATCTTTCTTATTCACAAACAAGACAAGAGCACCCCAAGGCGACACACTCGGCCGGATGAAACCACGATCTAGCAGCTCTTGCAACTGCGTCTTCAGCTCCTTCAGCTCCTTAGGTGCCATTCTATAGAGAGTAATGGACACAGGAGTTGTATTCTCATACAGCTCAATTCCAAACTCCACCTCGCGATTAGGAGGTAAACCAGGCAACTCTTCAGGAAAAACACCAGGAAACTCCTTCACAACCTTGATATCTTGCACCCTCAACTCCTTAGAGCTAGGATTCATCACAAAAGCTAGATAAGCTTCGCAACCTTGCCTCAGCATCCTACTCGCCTCCAAGGTAGACACCACATTAGCAAGAAACTTCACATTCTCGCCAACAACAACAACTTCATAATCATCCGCAAGCTTAAGCGAAACCCGCTTATTCTCACAATCCACAACAGCACGATGCTCAGCAAGCCAATCCATACCAAGGATCACATCAAAACCATAGAAAGGCAACTTCATAAGATCAACATGAAAGACATGTTCTTGAACAACCAAGGGACACCTTCTATAAAGCTTTCGAGTCACAACAGTTTCACCAAAACAACTAGTGACACGAACTCCAACATCCAAAGACTCAACAGGCAAACCAAGCAATTCAGCATGCTCACGCAAAATGTATGAATGCGTAGATCCAGAATCAATCAAAGAAAGCAATGACAAGGATTGCAAAGTAAAGGTACCTGCAATCACATCAGCATCATTCCTTCCCTCGCGCTGAGCATACACCCTCGCTTGGCCTCCACCCTCAGGCTGAATAGCCACAACATGAGCTACTCCGTGACCACCTTCCTCTCTCCTCTGGAAATTACCACGGCCGCGCCCACGACCTCTCTGCGGTGCAACAACAGGAGCACGATCTTGGCCACCAGCCAACCTCGAACAATCTCGCCTCAGATGGTCAACAGAACCACAGTTCCAACATCCATTACCAGCTGCCGCAGCAGGAGCTTGCACCTCCCTCACAGCTCGAGGACAGTCACGATTCATGTGACCACGCGAACCACAGATCCAGCAAGCACTAGGATCAGCTCTAGCAAAACCTCCTCTAGCAGGTGCACCACCACCTCTCTTGGCTGAGGACTGATACTTCTGATCACGTCCCCTCTTGTTCCGTCCACCTCCGGAACTATACTCAGCAGCTCTCTTGCCAGAACTTGCTCCAGCACCTTTCGCAGCTAAACCCAAGTTCATCTCAATGTCCTTGGATCGACTCACCAACACATCAAAATCATTGTACTCAGTAGCCAACATGTAGGTCTTTACTTCCGTCACCAAGCCATAACGGAACCTTTCGCACCTCTCTCGCTCATCAGGTATCAGCTCCGGTGCATACTGACTGAGGCGTACAAACTGCACTTCATACTCAGCCACACTCATGCTCCCTTGGGTAAGAGACATGAATTCACGCTTTTTCTCATCCATATATCTCACTCCAAGATATCTCCTCTTGAACGCATTCTGGAAGAATGTCCAAGTAACATCAACTTCAGCCATCCCAGCTATGGTGGTCGTCGACCACGTATATGCATCGTCCTGCAGCAAGGACACAACACAACCCAACTTTTGCACATCCGTGCAGCTCATCTGACCCAAGATACGCTTGGTACTCTCTAGCCAAGCTTCCGAACTCTCAGCAGACATACCCCTGAACTCAGTCCCACCAAGACTGCGCAGACGCTCCAAAGGTAATCTGACTCCAGCATCTCCCTGATGCCCAGCTCCTTGAGCTCCAGCTACTGCTGCTCGAAAAGCACCCGCAATAGCTTGTACCAGTATAGACATATCAGGCATAGCTTGCCCCTGACCAACCTCTAGTCCAGCAGCTCCAGCACCAGCACCAGCTGCAGCTTCAGCTCGCTCACCTCCAGCACCACCACCAGGCGGAGGAGGGGGTAACACTGCACTACCCGTATTCTCTTCATTCTCATTCTCATTGGGAGCCGTAGCTCGCACACTACCTCTTAACTCTCTACGTGGTGCCATACTTTTACCATGCAATCACAATGCAAAATAAAACAAGTCAGGCCCAGCAAGGTAAGCAATCCAAGTATTCAAGCTCAATTTCATTCAAAATCAACATCATTTCATTAGCTTTTGTTTGGCAATGGGTACCCTCAACATGCAACATCATAACATACATCTCAATTGCATCAACATCACAAGCCACTGAACATGCTTTCAAACAACAAGCATACAAGCCAAACATACTTCAATCATGCATACATTCATTCCCAATTACTCGCAAACTCAGCTCTGATACCACCAAATGTAACCCCCTTAACCCGGCCTAGACGGTTGACCCGAATTAAGAAAGTCACACGGGGAAAACCAAAGTCAACCCGAAAGTCAACCTTGATTAACGACCCTTTTTTTTCTTTTTAATCTTGTCTAGATGCACATTAATCCTAATTGTGATCACACAAACATCATACTCAAAGATCACAAACATCAGAGATCAAATAGGGACCCAATTGAACAAATTACAATTTTAGGGACCAAATTGTAATTTCTGATAATTAAAAGGACTTAACCCAAATTAAAGTTACCATCTTGAAATTAATCAGGTTTCATGCTTCTCTGTGAGATTTCAGCTCAAAAGGACTTCCCAAGCTCATACAATTGAACAAACAAGATTCAGGACCAAAACGTAAACAATTCAAAACATATAACTGCCAATGTCAGCCCCTAACGGTCGGCCGTTCCGAAACCGATCGACCCCGTTCCGAAACACGGGCCGTTCCGAAACCGATCGACCCCGTTCCAAAACACGGCCTTGGCAGAGACCAAACCGTTTCGAAATGGTGCATACCGTTTCGGACGCCTAGGTTCATGCAAGGCACCCGTTCCGAAACGGTGCACACAGTTCCGAAACGCCTGCACAGATTGCAGCAAATTGGCATTCCAAAACATGCAATTGATCATTCAAACATGCTCCAAATGTCACCAAACTTTACCAGCATGCAAATCAACATATATGTGACTTATAGGAATCATCAAAACAACAATCTAACATCATATGCAAAAAGCCCCAATTCTATAGGCATGCTTCCTACACAAGCTAGCTATTCAAACACCAAACTTCCAAAACAAGCATATAAGGTTCTAATTCAAAAACCAGCAATCTCAACAACATTCAACATACTTAGGGAGTTCCAAACACCTCCCAAAATATACACATTGGTCCCCCATTGCCAAATCACCCAAAAGCTAAAAAGTACTTATAAAACCTTCATACATTGAGCTTTATTTGAACTTGATTGCTTGCCCTTTCTTGCTGCCCCTCAAGGTACTCTAATGCTCTGCATTATTGAATTAAGAAAACGAAGAGAGCGTAAGCAAAAGCTTAGTGAGGCATGCTCTTTAAAAACCATTCAATAATGCAAATAAAACCATTTATAAACATGCTTGAAATCAATCTTTGCACATGCTCAAAAGCATACTTAAAACAAGCAATCTCATGCTTCAACATAAACATTAAAACAAGCATCTCATGCTTCATAATATACTTAACATGTCATATTGGCTCAAGTGACAAATTCCATTTCATAAAACAAGTTCAACAACTTTCCCAAGGACTTTTAAACACCTTGGCCCCAAGGACTTTTAAACACCTTGGCCATTGACTTTTAAACACCATGAATAAGGACCACACAAGGACTTTTAACCACCTTTGTGTCCAATGCTTGAATCACCCCAAGGACTTTTAAACACCTTGGCCCCAAGGACTTTTAAACACCTTGGCCCCATGGACTTTTAAACACCATGGCCCCATGGACTTTTAAACACCATGGAAAGGATCACCTAAGGACTTTTAACCACCTTAGTGTCTGCAACAAGACTCATCCAAGGACTTTTAACCACCTTGATGATCTTAAGTAACAAGGCTCACTCAAGGACTTTTAACCACCTTAGTGACCTTAATCTTTTCAAAACATCACTTGCCAATATACATCATATTCATCAATTAATCCACTGTTTTAAAGCATTAAACCAAGCCATTTTCATCATGCATTTCAAAGCATCAAACCACATTATTTCAATGTATAAAAGCAAGGTACTCCTACCTAGAGTTACCTTCAACATATGGCTTACATAATCAGCAAAATCCATGCTAAAACATGCTTTCAAAACAGTAATTTAAAACATGCAAATCATCACTTTGCATCACAACAAAATCATGGCCACCACTAGAGAGGAAATTCGAAAACTTACACTTGAGCTTAGCAAAGTTGTTTAGACTTAAACTAAGCTCCCAAAACCTTCAAACCTTGGTTTTAAAAGCTGAAATCCAATTTCCACAAACTCACTCACCGATTTCCACTTTGCTTCAAGCCAAAGCACAAAATCAAGCTTCCGGATCAACCAATCTTTGATCCAAAGATGCCTCCCCTGTTTCAACACATCAAAGCAGAGGATTAATGCATCATCATGCATTAATTGCTTCAATGAAAGCACCTAAACTCGCTGCTCTCATCCAACCTCCATTTTCGGCCACCAAACACAACCGAAAATGCATCCAAACCACTTCTAAACAAAGCCCAACCATAAACCAGCAAAACCTCACTTCCATTAACATCATATAACATCTAAAAACAACCTATTAACAACCTTATACCTCCTGCAACATCAGATCACCAAGATCACCTCAAAAACTACCTTGAAACACAAGCTAAACTTAGGAAACTCAACCTATCCGGGATTGCATCAATCAAAACTCAATTCCACATCAATTTAGAGATCATTTAACATCAAAAACACCTCTCAAATCACAGATTAATCAGATCTAACGAAAATCATCAAAAATCATCAAAATCATGCATAATAAGCCAAGATCCATTTCAACACTTTAAAACCTTTAATTAAACATCAATTAAGGATTGAAAACTTAGGAATTTCAGTAAAGAACTAATAGTTTAGAGGAGAAGGACATTCTTACCTCCAAACTTGTGTTTCTCCACTTTTTGGAATGAAAACCCTTGATGAATCAAGTAGCAATTGAAGAGGTTTTGAAGATATGTTGATTTGGAATCAAATGAGAGTTGAAAGGAGGAATTTAGGTGAGAAAATCAGAAAAAAATCTCTGGAAATGTAGTGTTTGGTTTGAGAGAAAATGAGAGAAGGAAAATTGAGAAGTTAGTTGAGAAAATTGCCAAATGAGCTTTTCCCTCCTTTTTGATATCTTTAAAATCAGAAAATAGGTTATAATATCTTAGAAAAATCTGGAGAAACCACTTTTGGATTAATAGCTCCTTAAAGATTCAAAGTTTCAACCCTTTATAAAATAGCCACCAAACTTGCGAAAATTACATTTTGGTCACTAGCCAAAATGTCACACTTCCAAAACTCATTTTCCAAAATTGATTTCATAGTTCACTTAATTATATTAAAAGATGATTTTAGAACATTTTTCCATATTTTTAATGCAACCCGAACTAGGCTTTCCTAATTTAACCTCTTAAGATTCGAACAGCACTTTGACCAACCGGTCAACGCCCAAAACTCCTAAGCCCAAAACCGGGGCGTTACAGTTCATTTAACATCAAAAACACATCTCAAATCACAGATTAATCAGATCTAACGAAAATCACCAAAAATCATCAAATCTTGCATTATAAGCCAAGATCCATTTTACCACTTAAAAACCTTTAATAAAACATCAATTAAGGATTGAAAACTTAGGAATTTCAGTAAAGAACTGATAGTTTAGAGGAGAAGGACGTTCTTACCTCCAAACTTGAGTTTCTCCTCTTTTTGGAATCAAAAACCTTGTTGAAACAAGTAGCAATTGAAGATGTTTTGTAGATTTGTTGATTAGGAATCAAATGAGAGTTGAAAGGAGGGATTTAGGTGAGAAAATCAGAACCAATTCTCTGGAGAGAATGTGTTTGGGTTGAGAGAAAATGAGAGAAAGAAAATTGAGAAAATTGGAAAGTTAGTTAAACAAAATAGCCAAATGGCTTCCCTCCACTTTTAATATCATTTAAAATCAGAATTTAGTCATAAAATATCTTAGAAAAATCTGGAGAAACTCCCTTTGGGTAAATAGCTCCTTAAAGATTCAAAGTTTCAACCCTTTATAAAACAGTCACCAAACTTTCGAAACTTACATTTTGGTCACTAGCCAAAATGTCACACTTCCAAAACTCATTTTCCAAAATTGATTTCACAGTTCACTTAATTATATTAAAAGATGATTTTAGAACATTTTTCCATATTTTTAATGCAACCCGAACTAGGCTTTCCTAATTTCACCTCTTTAGATTCGAACAACACTTTGACCAACCGGTCAACGCCCCAAACTCCTAAGCCCAAAACCGGGGCGTTACAAAAAAGGTATCGATACACCTTTCTAAGTATCGATACACACTTCAAACTTTGCCCATGTGTATCGATATGCTCCCCAGTCGTGTCGATACCCCTGGACCAATTGGCACAAATTTTTCTTATGCGTTTCGATACGGAAGCCCGAGTATCGATACACATACCAGAAGCATACCAAAACCCACCACAAATTCACACTTAACATCGCCAAATCATCACCAAAACATATAGACATGATAGTTACATCAATACTAACACAAAGGCATCCAATTCTAAGCACATGACAAGCATTTGGTATAACATCACTAGAAAGCAAGGCATATAAAAGAGCATGCTATAACCAAAAATCATAAGCATCTCAAAAGGCAAGGTAAAGCAACAAAACAAATATATACTAAAAAGAGCACACATAACTTGCTCCAACTCCAGGGAGTCCAAAACACATCTCCCAAAACAACCGATAAATCTCATTGCCATATATCATCACTAAGGTAAATGTAAAACATCATACTTGAGCTTATCTATTCCTTGGATTTCTTTAAGCCTCCTTGCTGCCCAAGATGTCTCAATTGTCTGCATTGTTGGTAAAAGAGAGCGTAAGCACAAAAGCTTAGTGAGGCATGCTCTAAAAACACCAACACAACAATGCAAGCTTTTAAAACATAATCTTAAAATCCATTTCTAAAACCATGCTCTTTCTATCTCAAGCTTGGAATCCATTTCAAAGAAAAACACCATTTGAAAACCACATGTACCATCTATCTATCTCATGCATTCAACTAATGCAAAACTAATGGAAATGCCACAAATGCTTGATATACAAAAGCATTTCATAATCTCAAAATCTCATATGCATTTCTCATAGCATAAAACATTTGAAACATTAGTACATCTGAATCATAGCTCATTCTCATATATTGGCATTTCATTTTCTATCTTTACTCGGATATACGGATTAGCTCGATATAAGTCAAATCCAACCCCGATGGAATGTCGCATCACCAGACTCTCATGGCGGTATCTATCTTCGCCACAAATCTTGGGTGTTTCACCAAGACCTACCCCGATGGAATCTCTCATCATCGGACTCTCAATTTGGATCAGAATGGCACTACCCCCATTGCCCAACTCCAAAGAGCACGTACAAATTTTAGTTTAGAGTGCACTTTACATCCTATTGGTCGACCAATTATATCCGGTAACATCTCATCAATTATGACAATATATTATATTAAAATCATCATCTCACCTACTTTTTTGATGCAACATTTCTACACAAGACACATCTCATTTCAAAATCAAATCCATGCATAGCATTTGATCAAAATCTCAAAACTCTTTGCAATATTGTTCAATCTCATGGGATCAATAAAAAAATCATCTCATGGCATAAATCATGCATAAAATAGTACGAATTTATCTTTCTCAAATCAAGAGCATGTCAGAAGCATTTAGGGGCATCATCCACATTTCGAGAGCAAATCTAAACATACTTACGTCTGGACTTAAGATGGTGTTTCAAACCAATCCTAAATCCCCAAAACTCATTTCCTTGTCCCTCAAGGACATCTAAAACCATTTTTCACTCACCGATGATGTTTCGATTGTTTGCCGAAACGATTTCTAAGCTTCCAGTGCTTCCGGATCAACACCAAAAGCATCCGATGAAGTCTCCCATATCCAACACACATAAGAGCATAGGATTAATGCATCACCATGCATTAAAATCACTAGCCACTCATTCTAACACGCCGCCCTTATCAAAACTAGCATTTCGGCTATCCGAAAAATCGAAAGCACTTCCAAACTCCCACTAATCAAAGCCTAGCCAAGATCTATCAATTATAACTTTTTCGAAACTCCAATTAACATAAAAAATCAACATAAACACGACCTTATACCTCCAACAATAGCAGAACATCAAAAACCACAAATCTAACATCTTAAACTTAGGGACCCAAACCTATTAAGCATTTATTTGTTAAAACCTCATTCTTAACATCAAATAACATCCAAAATATGTTGAAAATCAACCTCAACTTAGGTCATAACATAGTAATACGAAAACTCACCAAGATCTCATCAAGAATCTTGAATTTAACAACTCTTTCTTGTTTATAACATTAAAACAACTCAAAAACCATTAACAAATGATTGATCTCTACTGGTTGATCTCTACTGGTTGATCTCTCTTCAATTTGGGCATGTTTTCTTCAAAAATCCAAAGCAAAATCAATGTGATTTGATGAAATAAAGTTGGAGAATCATTTAGAGAATGAAATCTCAGCAATCAAGGTGAAAATCAAAGGTTCTTTGATAAGGGAAAAGTGTTTGGCTGAATAGAAGTTGAGAGAAAATGAGGATAGAAAAACTAACGTAAAATTGGTTATAAAAAGAAAACTTCTAGTTTCCTTTTTATTTCCCTTTATTTTATTATAAAATCATTTATTAAAAGCTCCCAAATTAAAGAGAAATTTGATGAAAATAATAGGTAAAGATAGCATCTTAAAGATTTAAAGTTTGAATCCTTTACAAAACAGTCACTAGCCAACTTTTGCAAAAACAACATTTTTGTCACTATACAAAAATGTAATATTTACAAAACTCATTTGTAATTTTTTTTTACCATAATCGTTTACATAATAAATAATGATTTTTAGATATTTTTCCATATTTTTAAAACATCTCGAACTAGGTTTTCCCAAAACCAGGGCGTTACACTTCACGGGATGACTCTACTCCATGGGTTTGGGGTTGTGTAGTTTGCTACTATCTTAATTTCAGACCTAGAAGAGTAGTTGTGATAAGTCGAAGCCCTCATTGCCATGATTAAATATTGTGCTCGGCAGCAACCTTATATATCATAACATCATCTTTGTTTATCTAGTTATTCTACATAATTCAGCCTGTATACAGTCCTACACAGGCATTAGAAATTAATTCTGAGTTATTCTCTTGCTAAGTTCCCTTCATTAATCCAACATAGGTGTCACGGAAAATCGGAATGCGATTTGTAGAGAAAAAAAATCTTGATTCTATCGATGCTGTCCACTCAATTTTCCGACGTATGTAGCAGCGGACAGAGCCGCCAAAGGTGGAATCTCGAGATTTCTTGTAGAACAAGGCAACATGATAATGTCCACATTCAACTCAAAGAAGTCAGAGTTTAAAGTCACATTTAATGTGGAAAACTACTTTGAAGACTTCTACTTCAAGAAGGATTAGACATAGTTAATGCCTATATATACCCATTGTAATTCTAATTCAAAATAACTTCGGTTTTCATTAGGAATAGTTTAGGTTTTCTTGCCGCTGACATGTTCTAATTCTCTCATTGCGTTTGGGTTATGTTGTAATTAGTTGTGAGAATGGTTGTTTAGGATTTCAAGTTTGTTTTTGCAAATAAAATTACAAGGTTTACTTATTCCATGTTCTTCATAGTATTCAATTAAGGCAAAAGACCTAGTTGAATTCTATCCATTTGTTCGGTATCGAGAGAGTCGAACTCATGAAAGGAGTATGTATGATTTCATCTATAGACGGTGCAATCAATTCGACATAGACATATGTTAATGGTTTAAGGTGGCTAAAAGAGGACGGATTAACATTGCTGTCTTTGCATGATTCACGCTGCGACTGGTACTATATGCAGTGGGCATCAACAGAACTCTGACTTAGACTTAAGCGGAGTCACTTTTGAAGCGTTCTGTCGAGCCTTGTAGTTCTACCGAGTTTGCTGCCGAGACACAGTTCCATTCCCCTACCGAGGCAGTGAGAGGGTCTCAGTAGTCTACCTGTCATCCACCGCTGAGGTAGCAGAATCTGGCAGCGCAAAACAACTTAACCTATTTAACCCATATTTCTGCTGCATTCAATCATAATTCATTGCATTTAGGATAGATTTCATTTATACATCACAATTATATTAAATGGCACAATTTCTACTGATTTTGGTTACTTTTGCAGGTAGCTATTGTAGCAGACTCAGGGCAGTGAAGAAGCAGAGCTGGAACATAGGACTGCAGTCGAGAAGAATGACGCTGCCATGGCAGCCAATGACGACATCCATGTTGAAGGGAAAAAGTGAAGTTGAGCTCGACAGAAAGAGAAAATTAAGCCGGTCTGTCGTGGAGCACTTATATATTTTTCTGAGCCCTAGGTCAGAATGAAGGCCAAGCCCAAAGTTCAAGGAAGAAACTCAAAGCAAGGTAAGAGGACGAATTAAAGACATCTACTCTGAAGATTTAATCTTTAATAGCCTTGTACTTTAATTTAAATTTGTATTCTTTCCATATTAGAAAACTTGAACCCAAGGCCTATATAAAGGCATGTAATTCGACCTAGGGAAGGATATCTTATTCTCTAGCCGTCTTCCCCTAAACCCTAGTCGTTTTCCCTCTTCTCATCACGTTCTAAACTTTCCCTAGGGCTAAGGGTTGATTCTGTAAAGTAGTTGCAAGGATTGCATTGTTTTAGGATTTTTTATGTTCAATAAAATAGACTTCAAGTTTGCTTATTATGGTTTTCAACATCTTGCAAGAGTATCGGGAGAGCATTGTGAGATTATGCATTTACTTAATATCGGGAGAGTTAAGTATACGAAAGGAATAAGTACAGGTTCACCAGTTTATGGTTGAACTATCTCGGACCTAGGGATAGGACGAGGTTAAGTGGCTAAGGAAGAATTCAACAACATCGGTGTTCATCCTTCGATTCACGCCTGGAGGTATCATCAAAGACGTGTTCATCGACAGACTTAGACCTAGGGATAGGACGAGTCACAGTAGGGATTCTTGCCATGCTTGAAGTACAGAGTTGTGTGATCACTGCCACGACAACAAAAGACCGCCGCTGCCGTAGGTGCTGCCGCGACAGGAGCAACGACAGAACAGGGAGTCCTATACATTGCAACACCTGCACTACTGAGCAAATCAATACCAGCCTATTTCTTTATCATAAATCTTTTACTCTTTTATCTTCAGTATTCTCATACGAACAATTAACATTATCTTCTTCTTTCTTGTGCAGCAATTCAAGGTTAAGGCTATTTCCTGTCCCTGTGGATTCGACCTCTGATACTTCGTGTATCACTCTACTACTTGCGTCGTGTACACTTGCACTCTATTGCGATACTCTTTTACACGCAACGAGTTTTTGGCGCCGTTGTCGGGGACTGGCAACATATCTTTACCCTACTTTTACTGCACATTCTTTTAATTTTTTTTTGTTTTTATTTGGATTGTTCACCCTGTGCTTTTCACAAGGTTTTTCGTTTGCTTATGCACAGATCGAGACGAGGCAAGGAACCTGAGTATCAACTAGATCCTGAAATCGAACGCTCGTGCAATCTTAGGAACCGACTCCGACTCTTGTTAGCCATAAACGATTACCTTGAGGAACAATTAGTAGCCATGCATAACGAGAGGAACAACCAAGAGAATCCCAAGGGTCCTGAAGATCCTATTGGGAATGAAGGAAACGGACTGCCCGTCTCTGCCACAGCTGCACGCCAATCCTGCCTTGATTACATGATCAACGATCATGTGGAACTAGAGACCACCCTGCCAGACGTGGAAGCTGAAAATTTCTAGCTGAAACCTGTGATGTTCAACATGATAAATTCCGCTGGCCAATTTAGTGGTGCTGGTATAGAGGATGCTAGGGAACATTTGAAAACGTTCCAAGAAATCTGTGGTTCGTTTAGACTACCAGGAGTAAATCCGGAGAAACTGAGGCTTCGGTTATTTCCTCATTCATTGAGGGATAGAGCAAAAACTTGGTGGAACAAACTAACGCCGGGTTCAATACGAACTTGGGCAGATTTAAGTCGTGAATTTTTATCTCGTTTTAATCCTTCCCATTTGTCCGAGCGATTACGTAACGAAATTTCTACTTTTCAAAAGGAAGACGACGAGCCAATGCACGAGGCATGGAACAGGTTTACTACTCTTCTGAGAAATTGCCCAATGCACGAATTCCCTGTTTGGAATCAAGTCATCAAATTCTACAATGCTGCCAACCTACAGACTCGCATGAGAATCGATTCAGCAGCCAATGGGTTGCTGTTAGATAAAGATCCAGATGAAGCCATGGTAGTGTTAAAGAATTTGGCAAAGAATGAAGAGCAACTTCCCACGTTAAGGAGAGATAAACGAGTGCTAGCTGTAAAGGATAATGACGCCGATAACTCCCTAAAGACACAAGTTGCGTACCTCACAAAGGCAATAGAGAATTTGATAAAGAAAGATTTAAAACATGTCTACTCTGCAGAAGAGGTATGTGAAACTTGTAGTGGGAATCACAGTTCGGAAGACTGCCCGCTACAGCTAAAGGAAGGGATGTATGTTGGAAACTATAACAGGCAAAGGAACTATGACTCCAACAATTACAATCCCAACTGGAGGAAAGACCCTAAGTTCTCCTGGAGAAATCAAAACAACGCCATGAATCCTCAAGTACAGAACACTCAAAATCAGGGGGCACCTAGAATTCTGACTCGGCAGCAGTCGCAACAGCAGCCGCAACAGCCGCCGACAGCCACACCTAGTATTCTGGAGCAGACCTTGGCCACATTTATGTCACAGACAGGAACTTACATCGCAAACATGGATCACTTTGTCAAGAAGATTGAGTCATTCATGGATAAAACAAAGATGCGAATGACCAACCATGAAGCTACTCTAAAATCACTGGAGACACAAATGGGTCAGGTTTCCCAGCATATTAAGCCAAGGCAGAATGAAGGATTCCCTAGCGATACTGAGGTCGCTAGACAACCCACACATGAGCAGTGCAAAGCTATCACAACTAGGAGTGGGAAGCAATTACCAAGGCCGGAGAAGAAAACTAAACCAGTTAAGGAACCAGCCCTAGAACCGACTGCTGCGAACGCTGCTCCGGCAGACGACAAACAGCCTATTGTCGCCACACTTGTCACGACATCAGAAGGGACAAGGGAGAAGGATAAAGAACCTAAGCCTCCTCAGATCCTAATACCATGGGAAGGACGCATTGAAGATAATCATCCTCCACCTCCTTTTCCACAGCGGCTACAGAAGATGAAACATGAGTTCCAGCTTAAAAATATCTATGATATTTTTAAGCAGGTTCACATCAATATTCTGTTAGATTCCATCAAGAAGATGCCCAGTTATGTAAAATTTCTCAAGGATGCTATGTCAAAGAAATCCAGACTTGGGGAATTTGAGATGGTTAAATTGACAGAAGGATGCATGACTATTCTGCACAAGCATCCACCCCAGAAAAAGAAGGATCCTGGGAGCTTCATAATACCGTGCATAATTGGTGATAAATTCATGGGTAAGGCACTGTGTGATCTAGGTGCTAGTATTAATTTAATGCCAAAATCTGAATTTCAGAAATTAGGTATTAGACGAGCACGACCCACGACAGTTATGCTGCAGCTGGCAGACCGCTCTTACGTGCAACCAGAATGGAAGATTGAAGATATACTGGTAAGAGTGGATAAGTTTATTTTTCCTGCTGACTTTCTTGTTTTAGATTGTGAAGCAGATGAGAATGCACCAATCATCCTGGGGTGACCCTTCTTAGCCACAGGCAGATCACTGATTGATGTAGAAAAGGGAGAACCCACAATGAGAGTGAATGATCAAGAGATCAAGCTAAATGTTCTCCAAAATAAAACACGCTGATGCAGAAGAAGAATGCAAGGCTATCACAGAGGTAATCCTTGATCAACACTGCATCAGGTCGTGCTGCCATGACATCATGTTTGGTCACTGCCACAGCAACCACCTGGAAGACTGTCACGACAGCGACGATGATAGCAGCTCCTCAGATTCTGACACTGAAGGTCATGAGGAGGTAAACTGGATAGGCAATCGTCTATGTAAGTTATTCGAGCCCTTAAACTATACCTCGAATGAGCATATCATCCAAAGCCCTCAACTGTAGAACCACCTGTTCTAGACCTTAAGCCCCTACCAGGGCAGCTCAAATATGTTTTTCTTGGATTAAATGATACGTTGATTGTAATCATCTCTTCCAAGATGATGCAAGAACAGGAATAGGAACAACAGCTGATAGGGATGCTGCAGCAGCACAAAAGGCTATTGGATTGACGATAGCTGATATCCAAGGCATTAGTCCGGCACTATGCATGCACAAAATTCGCTTAGAGGATGATCATAAGCCAACCATTGATGCCCAGCGACGCTTGAATGTTGCTATGGGAGAAGTGGTTCGAAAAGAAATTATCAAATGGCTAGACGCTGAGATAATTTATGCCATCTCGGATAGTAAGTGGGCGAGCCCGGTGCAGTGCGTTCCTAAGAAAGGAGGAATAATCGTGGTGACTAATGATGAAAACGAATTAATCCCAACCAGGACTGTGACTGGTTAGAGGGTTTGTATGGACTACTGGAAGCTTAACAAAGCGACCCGGAAGGATCACTTTCCCATGCCTTTTATTGATCAAATGCTTGATAGATTAGCGGAAAAGCCTTATTATTGTTTTCTTGATGGTTACTCAGGTTATAACCAAATAGCCATCGCACCGGAGGATAAAGAGAAAACGACTTTCACTTGCCCATACGATACTTACGCTTTTCGGAGAATGCCATTTGGACTCTGCAATGCACAACAACCTTCCAAAGGTGTATGATGGCAATTTTCTCTGACATGGTGGAGGATTTCCCGGAGATATTTATGGACGATTTCTCTGTCTTTGGAGATAATTTTGAAAGCTGCTTAGGCAACCTACAAAAGTGCTCGAAAGATGCGAGAAAGCGAACTTGGTATTAAACTGGGAGAAATGTCACTTCATGGTGGATGAAGGGATAGTCCTATGCCACAAGGTAAGCTGCCGCGACATAGAAGTAGACAGAGCAAAGATTGAGGTGATTGAAAAGCTGCCGCCACCCTTCACAGTCAAGGGAATTCGGAGTTTCTTAGGGCATGCTGGGTTTTATCGAAAGTTTATTGCAAATTTTTCGAAGATCACCAAGCCTTTGTGCCACCTACTAGAGCAGAATCGTCCCTTTGACTTCAATACTGAATGTACTGAGGCATTCAGAATTATGAAAGAGAAGCTAGTAACATCCCCAATTGTACAGCCACCCGACTGGAGTTCGCCTTTTGAAATTATGTGTGATGCTAGTGATTACGCTGTAGGGGAAGCACTTGGGCAGAGGAAGGACAAGATGTTCCACATAATTTATTACGCCAACAAAACACTAAACGATGCCCTAGTGAATTACACCACAACAGAAAAACAACTATTAACAGTGGTGTTTTCAATTGACAAGTTCCGGTCCTACATACTTGGAAGGAAGGTGGTGGTCCACACAGACCATTATGCACTTATGTATCTGTTTGCTAAAAAAGATGCAAAACCGAGACTGATTCGTTGGATTCTGCTGCTGCAAGAATTCGACAATGAAATCAAGGATAAAAAAGGGACAAAGAACCAAGTTGCCGATCACTTGACAAGACACACATACTGGAGAGCTTTCCTCACGAGCAGCTGTTCACTGCCACAAGCACTACCGCGACAACCATGGCGGCAAGTAAGGTTTCTGATCTCCCCTGGTATGTTGATTTCATTAATTATATAGTTAGCGGAATATTTCCTCCTGAACTTAATTATCAAGCCAGTAAGAGGTTCCAAAATGATGTTAAGCATTATTATTGGGACGAACCTCTTCTTTTCAAAAATTGTACAGATCAGATTATCAGGAGGTGTGTACCACATGATGAACAGGAAGCTGTGCTTCATCATTGCCATGTTTCACCATATGGAGGACACTTAGGTGGTAACAAAACTGCTACCAAAGTTTTGCAGTGTGGTTTTTATTGGCCCTCACTATTCAAGGATGCCCTAGCATTCTACAAAAGCTGTGACATGTGTCAACGGACTGGAAACATTTCAAAGAGACATGAGATGCCGCTGCAAAACATTCTTGAAGTCAAAATCTTCGACCTTTGGGGGATTGATTTTATGGGACCATTCCCAGCATCATGTGGGAATCTTTATATCCTCCTGGCAGTGGACTATGTGTCCAAATGGGTTGAAGCGATCGCCACATAGAAAAACGATGCCAAAATTGTTCAGAGACTTTTGCATAAGAACATTTTTTCCAGATTTGGCATTCCTAAGGCGATCATCAGTGATGAAGGGAGACATTTCGACAATAGGGTAATAGCTGTTGCCTTAAGAAAATATGGCGTTAAGCATTGGATCGCAAGCTTATCACCCTCAGACCAATGGACAGGTCGAAATATCAAAAAAGGACTGGTCCTTACACCTCAATGATGCACTCTGGGCCTACAGAACAACATTTAAGATTCCATTGGGAATGTCACCCTACCAGCTGATATATGGAAAAACATGCCATCTACTTGTTGAGATAGAGCACAGAGCATACTGGGCCATCAAAGCAGTGAACATGGACATAGAAAAGGCAGGACAAAAAAGGTTACTTGACTTGAATGAGATTGAAGAAATTCGAGCAATGGCCTATGACAACGCAAGGATCTACAAAGATAAGACAAAGAGATGGCATGACAAGAAGTTGCTGCCACGACAATTCTGCCCAGGGCAGCTTGTGTTGTTATTCAACTCTAGGTTGAAACTCTTCCCAGGGAAGCTTGTAGAACTAATGTTTTGATATAATAATTGAAAAATGTTTTGGACTTATTTAAAAAGTATTTAAAACAATTTCCAAAGTCCAAATAACTTGAAACTATGCTTAGGGACATTTTCAAAGGGTTTTACATGTTTTCAAAGGCCAAACTACACAAAACCGTCCAAGCGTTTCGAAACGCTCTAAGGTGTTTCGATACGGGGGATTCCAGTAGCAAAAACGTTTCGATACGAGTATCGAAACGGGCTTTCCCTGGATGAGATTTTTTAGTAGCGTTTCGAAACGGGCTATGCCGTTTCGATACGCCTACGTGGCTTCGACCACAACGGTCATAAACCCCAACGGCTATTTCCCAACTAACATTTAAATGTAGGTCGTTTCGATACGAGACTAGGCGTTTCGATACGTGTTCCGAAACGGGCAAGGGCGTTCCAATACGGGTGCCTCATAAGACTGCAACGGCTCTTTCTACTTAAAGGGTGTTTCGAAACGGGCACAACTGTTTCAAAACGGTGAGCTGCAGAAGTGCATTTATGGTGGGAATTAAAGTCCTCAACGGCTCCAAATCAACCCCAACAGCTATAAACTCATCAAGCAGTATAAAAGGGACCTCCAAGCATCAAGATATTGTTAATGCTCATATTGTCAATCAACTAATAATCAAATATTGTCTTGGTGCCTAAATTGTCAATTCTTGTATAGACAAACACTAGTGAGCCTAGAGGGATTTGTGTTTGCTTTATTTATTTCGTTGTAAAAGAGGGTTTGATCAAGGCTTTGGGTAGAAAGCTTGATCGGTGTAAAATGGTTTCCTCCTAAGCCTAGAAAAGGGGACGAATCAATAGTGGATTGATTGGAAATCCTTAGTGGGGAGATAAGGTAGTAGATGTAGACTTTGGTTAGAAGGTTGAACCACTATAAATCATTGTGTCAATTATCTTTTTAGCTTCCACAACCTTTCCACCCAAATATCCACCTTTTCACCCTTGGTGAGCCATATCGGTTGAACGAATCGAGCTTCTTACAACTCAACAAAGCTGAAATCTAGATGGTAGACCCATTCCAAGTTGTGGAAGTTTTTCCCCATGGTGCAATCACGATCAAATCCTTAAAAGATGGGCACCAATTTAAAGTCAATGGACAAAGACTAAAGCATTATTAGGGGACTGAAGCCCCAAGAATGCATGAATTGGTTACTTTAGGAGATGCCCCTCAAGGCATCCCTAATTTAACCTAATTTATTATTATTATTAATATTATTTACACATATATATATATATATTAGGGAATTAGAATTATTTCTGTTTTAGGAATAAGTTTTTATTATTTTTAGGAAATAAGGGAAAGAAGGAGAGGAGAAGAAATGAACCAGCCCACCAGCAGCCCAAAAAGCCCAAAGGAAATGTCTGTCGTCATAGCCTGTCAACTGCTGTCACGACAGACGCGGAAAAGACAACCTCTCACCACGATGTCGCGGCAGACACGCAATCGCGTAACAGACACGCAGTAGACACAGAAACGCGTGACAGACGCATCAAAAACCGTGTAACAGCTGGCCCCATTATTCGCGCCTGCCGTTACAGCTCCAACGAGCAGCAAACCCTTCATCTATATAAACCCTATTTTACTATTCATTTTTCACCTAACTTTTACTCTCTCAACTTGCTTCCTATCTAGATCTCAGATTTTTCTTTATTTTTCTACAGTCTTGCAACTATGAGTACCAGAAACACTAGAAGAAGTGCTGCCTCCAACTCTACTTCAGCAGCAGGCACACCCAGCCATGGCAGAATCCCAAACCGTTTCGCCACCTCAGACTCCAATGACCGCTACTACACCTCCTTCCAAAAAAGGGAGATGTGGGAAGATAGAGGGTTCCACTACGCCAACCGCACTGAGAACTTCGGGCTTGAGCCATTCATAGCTTGGAAGATTAGAGCCCTCAAGTGGCAGATGTTTGCTTCCCAGTCCGAGGAGATGAACGTCACTTTAGTTCGAGAATTCTATGTTGCCATCGACAACAGGGATACGTAGACCGTGACAGTACGAGGTAGGGAAGTCACCTTCGAGCCAGAATACATAAAAACCTTCTACGGCCTCTACGTTGGCACAAAGGAAGACGGGCACAAGACGTTTGTGGAAAGTCTGTCGCCGGCAGACTACGATGCTGTCATGGCAGAAGTCACTGAAGAAGGAACAATGTGGAATGCTGATCCGAAGCACCGTTGGACAGTCAAACGCACTCAACTCACTCCGGAGGCAAAGCTATGGAACCACTTCATCAAAAAGAGGATTATGCCTTCGTCCCACAACAGCATGGTCGACAGACCCAGGTTAGCTCTCATCCACTCCATTCTAAATGAGATACCTATTCATGTCGACCATTATATTCGAGAAGGAATCTTGGAGTGTGCCCTAAAGCCATCAGGACCCCTCTACTTCCCCTACATCATCACCGAAACCTGCCGTGGCCACAACGTCCCTGAAATTGCTGAAGATCACAAGGTTCAAGGTAAAGGATGGACGGAGAGAAATATCTTCAGTTTGATGGAGCTGAAAGTTGCCACACCATTATCCTGCTTCAACCCATCTGCCGCGGCAGAGGAGCCAGCAGAGCCCACGCAGACAGAGCCTGCCGCCGCAGAGCAGCAGCAGCTCCCCCAATAGACTCCTCCACTCAAATCCTAGCCACTCTGAAGAAGATGGAAGAACGACAGCTAGGCCTGATGAGTTTTGTCCGAGACTTCACAGCATCAACGGTACATTTCATTCAAAGTAATTTAAATTTTGCAATTTTGTACAATTCCTTGTCTTCCCCGATCACTACTTTGCTGCCCCCACACCTGCCCATACCCCTACCCCTGCTGTCTCACAAAGAACACCCTATGCTGCGTCCACTCCAACCCCGGCCGCGACAGGAGGAATCTGATGGCGAGCCCTCTGTCAAGAGGAACCTGTCAAAGGGGTTCACTCAGATGAAGCTGCAGAAGCCCAACACTGGTGACGGACCATTCGGCCAAGGGAAGTCAGGCAGCAACAGTGGCAGTAGCAACAGCAGCTCTTCCGAGGAGGTACAAGTGCTTGAAAGACCACCCCAGATCTCACCTACTCGAATCCAGCCCCCGAGGGAAGCAAAGAAAAAGACTGCCTCCGCCTCCCAATCATTCTTTTGGCACCCACAACGAAAGTCAATGCCCGCCGACAGCTAGAGATCATCAGCAACAGCAACGACGACAACACTTAAATTTAAGTGTTTTTCCTTATATTTTTTTTGTATGCTATTTTATTATAATTGTGATGTTTTTATTTTTTGTTTTTTTATTTATCTGTTAGCATGCATTGAGGGCAATGCTACCATGTACAACACTTAAATTTAAGTGTTTTTCCTTGAGATTGGGGGTAGCATCCCTCCATTAATGAAGTGTCTATTATGTTTAGAATTTGTCTAAGTGTTAGTTTATTTTTGCTTTAAAAAATGTAAAATGATGAAAATTTGGCTTAAGTCTTTGAACTTAACTTACCTGCCGCGACATATGTTGTCGTGACAGTGCCTTTAGGAAATTTTAGGATTTGTTTAGAGCTTTGCTATGATTCTACCATGTACAACACATTTTGTGACTCTTAAGCTTTCTAGATTATTTTAGTACACTAGAATATGAATGTTTACCCACTTGAAACTGCCCCTAGAGCTGCCTATCACTGGCTCTAGGAAAACAAAGAAAGAAAGAAAAAATATTCATACTCAATAGCTTGCAAAACTGCCTTGCACTTATTTTAGGAGATTTCTTTTTGAGCTAAGTTAGAAAAAACTAAAGGAGCCTAAGAATTACCTCCAGAAAAGATGCATTTAAATCAAGAGTCAGAAAAAACTAAAGGAGCCTAAGAATTGCCTCCAAAAAAATTGAATTGGCATAATCTCAAGTTTGTAGGCATAACTATTCTGGTATATTAAGGTAGTCTAGATGCATAAGTGTTCACAAAACCTGCACACACTGCACAAGAATTATTGCATTGTTCCAAATGAATCCAGAAATGCTCGACAAGATATTGCTCTTGATAGAATATAAGTGGTAGGTAATGTAGAGTTCACTGATTTAAGCCAAAACAAAAAATATATTTTAAGTTAGGTAATATTTGCTTGAGGGCAAGCAAGAACTTGAGTTTGGGGGTGTGTTGAGTGTGTAAAAGTTCTATATTTTACCCCCTATTTAACCCATATTTCTACTGCATTCAAGCATAATTCATTGCATTTAGGATAGATTTCATTTATACATCACAATTATATTAAATGACACAGTTGCTACTGATTTTGGTTACTTTTGCAGGTAGTTGTTGTAGCAGACTCAGTGCAGTGAAGAAGCAGAGCTGGAACACAGGACTGCAGTCGAGAAGAATGACGTTGTCGTGGCCGCTGCCATGGCAGCCAATGACGACAGCCATGTTGAAGGGAAAAAGTGAAGTTGAGCTCGACAGAAAGAGAAAATTAAGCCGGTCTGTCGTGGAGCACTCATATATTTTTCTGTGTAACCCCCTTAACCCGACCTAGACGATTGACCCGAATTAAGAAAGTCACACGGGGAAAACCAAAGTAAACCCGAAAGTCAACCTTGATTAACGACCCTTTTTTTTCTTTTTAGTCTTGTCTAGATGCACATTAACCCTAATTGTGATCACTCAACAACATATTCAAAGATCACAAGCATCAAAGATCAAACAGGGACCCAATTGAACAAATTACAACTTTAGGGACCAAATTGTAATTTCTGATAAATATGAGGACTTAACCAAAATTAAAGTTACCAACTTGAAATTAGTCAGATTTCATGCTTCTCTGTGAAATTTCAGCTCAAAAAGACTTCCCGAACTCATACAATTGCACAAATAAGGTTCAGGACTAAAACACAAACAATTCAAAACATTTAACTGCCAATGTCAGCCCCCAACGGTCACCCGTTCCGAAACAGGCAGACCCCGTTTCGAAACACGGGCCGTTCCGCAACGCGTACCGGAACACGGGCTGGCAGTAGCCAAACCGTTTCGGAACGGTCTCTCCCGTTTCGGACGCCTGGGTTTGTTTAAGGCACCCGTTCTGAAACGGTAGGTGCTGTTCCGAAACACCCTGCACAGATTGCCCCAAAATGCATACTTAAACATGCAATTAAACATCCAATCATGCTCCAATTACCACCAAACTTTGCCAACATGCAATTCAACATATATGAGTCATACATGCATCAACAAATCAACAAAATAACATCATATATGGAAAGCCCCAAATCTATAGGCATGCTTCCTACACAAGCAAACCATTCAAGCATAAACTTCCATTTCAAGCATGTAAAGGCCAAACTCAAAAACCAACATTCTCAACAACATTCAACATAATTAGGGAGTTCAAAACCTCTCCCAAAACATACACATAGGTCCCCCATTGCCAAATTACCAAAAGCTAAAAATGTACTTAAGAAACCTTCCATACTTTGAGCTTTACTTTCACTTGATTGCTTTCCCTCCTTGCTGCCCTCAAAGTACTCTAATGTTCTGCATTATTGATTTAAGAACACGAAAGAGAGCGTAAGCAAAAGC
Organism: Hibiscus tridactylites; assembly: GCA_958450335.1. Lineage (NCBI taxonomy): Eukaryota > Viridiplantae > Streptophyta > Magnoliopsida > Malvales > Malvaceae > Hibiscus > Hibiscus tridactylites. Next base: position 30,852,025 of record OY288291.1, on the reverse strand, counting down.
TTAGTGAGGAATGCTCAATAAAACCATACAATAATGCATTTATAAAACACTTTATAAATCATGCTTGAAATCAACATTTACACATGCTCAAAAGCATACTTTAAACAAGCATCTCATGCTTCATATCATAACATGTCATATTGGCCACAAGTGATAAGTTCCATTTCATTAAAAAAAAGTTCATCAACTTTCACCCCAAGGGCTTTTAAACACCTTGGCCCCAAGGACTTTTAAACACCTTGGCCCCATGGACTTTTAACCACCATGGAATGGACCACACAAGGACTTTTAACCACCTTTGTGTCCGTATCAAGTTTCACCCCAAGGACTTTTAAACACCTTGGCCCCAAGGACTTTTAAACACCTTGGCCCCATAGACTTTTAACCACCATGGAAAGGATCACACAAGGACTTTTAACCACCTTTGTGTCCGTAGCAAGAATCATCCAAGGACTTTTAACCACCTTGATGTTCTTAAGTAAACAAGGCTCACTGAAGGACTTTTAACCACCTTAGTGACCTTAACCTTTTCAAAACATCACTTGCCAATATACATCATTATCAACAATTTATACACTGTTTTAAAGCATTAAACCAAGCCATATTCATCATGCATTTAAAAGCATCAAACCACATTTAATCAATGTTCAAAAACAAGGAACTCTTACCTTGAGCTTCCTTCAACATATGGCTTACAAAAACAGCATTAACCATGCTAAATCATGCTTTCAAAACAGAGTTTAAAACATGCAATAAACCACATTGCACAACAATCAAATCATGGCCACCACTAGAGAGTATTTCCGAAAACTTACACTTGAGCTTAGCAAAGTTGTTTAGACTTAAACTAAGCTCCCAAGACATTGGTTTCAAAGCCGAAAACCCAATTTCACTCACCGATTCCACTTCGCCTCTTGCCGAAGCACCAAATCAAGCTTCCGGATCAACAAGTCTTGGATCCAAAGATGCCTCCCCTATTTTAACACATCAAAGCAGAGGATTAATGCATCATCATGCATTAATTGCTTCAATGAAAGCACCTAAACTTGCTGCTCTCATCCACACTCCATTTTCGGCCACCAAACACAACCGAAAATGCATCCAAACCACTTCTCAACAAAGCCCAGCCATAAACCATCAAAACCAAACATCTATTAACATCATTTAACATCTAAAAAGAACCTATTAACATCCTTATACCTCAAGCAACATCAGATCCACAAGATCACCTCAAAAACAATCAAGAATCACAAGCTAAACTTAGGAAACTCAACCTATCCGGGATTGCATTAATCAAAACTCAATTCCTTATCAATTTAGAGTCCAAATAACATCAAAAACACATCTCAAATCACAGATTTAACAGATTAAACGAAAATCATCAAAAATCACCAAATCTTGCATTACAAGCCAAGATCCAATTCACAACTCAAAAGCCTTTAATAAAACATCAATTAAGGATTGAAAAGTTAGGAATTTCAGTAAAGAACTGATAGTTTAGAGGAGAAGGACGTTCTTACCTCCAAACTTGAGTTTCTCCTCTTTTTGGAATCAAAAACCTTGATGAATCAAGTAGCAAATGATGAGGTTTGGTAGATATGTTGATTAGGAATCAAAAGAGAGTTGAAAAGAGGGATTTAGGTGAGAAAATCAGAAACAATTCCCTGGAAAGAAAGTGTTTGGGTTGAGAGAAAGTGAGAGAAAGGAAAATAGGAAGTTAGTTATCAAAATAGCCAAAATGGCTTTCCCTCCACTTTTGATATGTTTTAAAATCAGAATAAATCCTTAAAATATCTTAGAAAAATCTGGAGAAACTACTTTCGGAATAATAGCTCCTTAAAGATTCAAAGTTTCAACCCTTTATAAAACAGTCACCAAACTTTCAAAAATTACATTTTGGTCACTAGCCAAAATGTCACCCTTCCAAAACTCATTTTCCAAAATTGATTTCACAGTTCACTTAGTTATATTAAAAGATGATTTTAGAACATTTTTCCATATTTTTAATGCAACCTGAACTAGGCTTTCCTAATTTCACCTTTTTAGATTCGAACAGCACTTTGACCAAACCGGTCAACGCCCAAAACTCCTAAGCCCAAAACCGGGGCGTTACAACTCTCCCCCTTAAGAAATTTCGTCATCGAAATTTACCTGAAGGAAAGAGATAAGGAAACTGCTTCAGCATGTCTTCCTTCCGCTCCCACGTGGCTTCCTCAACACCTCGATGCTTCCACAGCACCTTCACCAACTCAGTGGTCTTGCCACGAAGAACCTTGCTATCCGAATCCAGAACCTTCACCGGTTCCTCATCATAGGTCTAATCCAGATTCAAAACCACTTCCTCCACAGGCATCACATGCGAAGGATTAGATCTATACTTCCGGAGCATAGAAACATGGAACACATCATGAATCTTCTCCAACTCTTGAGGTAACCTCAACCGATACGCAACAGGACCCACACGCTCAACCACCTCGTATGGTCCAATGTACCTAGGGCTCAACTTACCCTTCCGGCCAAACCTCATCACCTTCTTCCAAGGCGAAACCTTCAAGAACACACGGTCACCCACTTCATACTCTATCTCCTTACGCTTCAAATCCGCGTAAGACTTTTGCCGATCAGAGGCTGCCTTCAACTGCTCACAAATGAGCTTCACCTTCTCGGTGGTCCCTTTCAAAAAAGCCGGCATCGAAACCAACTTTTGACCAGTTTCAGCCCAACAAAGAGGAGTCCTACACTTCCTCCCGTACAAAGCCTCATAAGGTGCCATCTGTATACTCGCCTGATAACTATTGTTATAAGCGAACTCAGCCAAAGGCAGATGCTTCTCCCAAGAACCTTGGAACTCAATCACGCAGCACCTCAACATATCCTCCAAGATCTGGATAACCCGCTCAGACTGACCATCCGACTGAGGATGATAAGATGTACTGAAATGCAACCTTGTACCCAGAGCTTGATGCAAACACTGCCAGAAACGCGATGTGAACCTCGGATCCCTATCCGACACAATCGACTTAGGCACACCATGCAGCCGCACAATCTCAGCAATGTACAGCTCTGCCAGCTTATCCAAAGAAAACGTAGTATGCACAGGCAAGAAATGCGCACACTTCGTCAGGCGATCCACAATCACCCAAACAGATTTCTTCTTCGAAGGAGACAAAGGTAAACCAGATACAAAATCCATGGTAACCCTCTCCCACTTCCATTCAGGGATTTTCAACGGTTGCAACAACCCTGAAGGAACCTGATGCTCAGCCTTAACTCGCTGACACACCATACACTTGCTCACAAACTCTGCAACATCCTTCTTCAAACCCACCCAATAGTACTCATCACGAAGATCACGATACATCTTAGTACTACCAGGGTGCATAGCAAAAGGACTACTATGACCTTCAGTCAGAATAGCACGCCTCAACTCAGCATCATCAGGCACTACTATCCGACTCCCAAAACACAACACACCATCATCATTAAAGCAGAAATCCGAAGGTCTACCCTCCGCGATATCCTGAACATGAGACACCAAGGAATCATCCAGCAACTGCTTTTCCTTGATCAACTGAACCAAAGATGGTTTCACTTACAACTCAGCAACAAGACCACCATCTCGTGATATGCTCAAGCTAGCAAACATAGCCCTCAGCTCAACAGCTACCTTCCTACTCAAGGCATCCGCAACAACATTAGCTTTTCCAGGATGATACTCAATCGTCAGATCATAATCCTTGAGCAACTTCAACCAACGCCGCTGCCTAAGATTCAACTCCTTCTGAGACATCAGATACCTCAAACTCTTGTGATCCGTGTACACAGTACACTTCTCACCATATAGATAATGTCTCCAGATCTTCAGAGCAAAAACCACTACAGCCAGCTCAATATCATGCGTAGGGTAATTGCGCTCATGCACTTTCAACTGCCGCGATGCATAAGCCACCACCTTACCCTCTTGCATCAGCACACATCCCAAACCAACATAGGATGCATCACTATAGACCACAAACTCTTTCCCTGATTCAGGCTGAACCAAGATAGGAGCTTGCGTCAAAGCCGCCTTAAGCTTCTCAAAAGCCTGCTGTCTCCCTTCCGTCCACTCATACTTAACATCCTTTTGGAACAGCTTCATCAAAGGAGCAACAATCTTGGAAAAACCATCAACAAACCTTCGGTAGTATCCCGCCAAACCAAGGAAACTACGGACCTCAGGAACAGACTTAGCAACCTTCCAATTCATCACCGCCTCAATCTTCTGAGGATCAACACGAATCCCTTCAGCAGAAACTACATGCCCAAGAAACACCACCTCCTTAAGCCAGAACTCACACTTGCTCAGCTTAGCATAAAGCTGATTCTCCAGCAAAGCTTGCAAAACAATCCTCAAATGCTCTTCATGCTCCTCCTCAGTACGCGAGTACACGAGGATATCATCAATGAACACCACAACAAACTTGTCCAGGTATTCATGAAACACACGATTCATCATGTCCATGAAAGCAGCAGGAGCATTTGTCAAACCAAACGGCATCACAAGGAACTCATAATGCCCATACCTTGTCCTCAAAGCTGTCTTAGGCACATCAACATCCTTCACCTTCAACTGGTAATACCCTGACCTCAAGTCAATCTTAGAGAACACAGCAGCTCCCCGAAATTGATCAAAGAGATCATCAATCCTCGGCAAAGGATACCGATTCTTGATAGTCAACTTGTTCAGCTAACGGTAATCAATGCACATTCTTATAGTGCCATCTTTCTTCTTCACAAACAAGACCGGTGCTCCCCAAGGCGACCCACTCGGTCGGATGAAACCACGATCAAGCAACTCTTGCAACTGCGGCTTCAACTCCTTCAGCTCCTTAGGTGCCATTCTATAGGGAGTAATGGACACAGGAGTTGTATTTTCATACAGCTCAATTCCAAACTCCACCTCGCGATTAGGAGGTAAACCAGGCAACTCCTCAGGAAAAACATCAGGAAACTCCTTCACAACTCTGATATCATGCACCTTCAACTCCTTAGAGCTAGGATTCATCACAAAAGCTAGATAAGCTTCGCAACCTTGCCTCAGCATCCTACTCGCCCCCAAGGTAGACACCACATTGGCAAGAAACTTCACATTCTCACCAACCACAACAACTTCATAATCATCCGCAAGCTTCAGCGAAACTCGTTTATTTTCACAATCTACCACAGCACGATGCTTAGCAAGCCAATCCATACCAAGGATCACATCAAAACCATAAAAAGGCAACTCCATGAGATCAACATGAAAAACATGTTCTTGAACAACCAAGGGACACCTTCTATAAAGCTTTCGAGTCACAACAGTCTCACCAAAAGAACTAGTGACACGAACACCAACATCCAAAGACTCAACAGGCAAACCAAGCAATTCAGCATGCTCACGCAAAATGTATGAATGCGTAGATCCAGAATCAATCAAAGAAAGCAATGACAAGGATTGCAAAGTAAAGGTACCTGCAATCACATTCGCGTCATTCCTTCCCTCACGCTGAGCATACACCCTAGCTTGGCCTCCACCTTCAGGCTGAATAGCCACAACATGGGCTACTCCACGACCACCTTCCTCTCGCTTCTGGAAATTACCACGGCCGCGCCCACGACCTCTCTGTGGTGCAGCAACAGCAGGAGCACGCACCTGATCACCAGCCAACCTAGGACAATCTCGCCACAAGTGGTCTGCGAATCCACAATTCCAGCATCCATTACCAGCTGCCGCTACAGGAGCTTGCACCTCTCTCACAGCACGAGGACAGTCACGCTTCATGTGACCACGTAAACCACAGATCCAACAAGCACTCGTATTAGCTCTAACATTGCCTCCTCTAGCAGGTGCACCACCACCTCTCTTAGCTGAGGACTGATACTTCTGATCACGTCCCCTCTTGTTCCGTCCACCTCCGGAACTAAACTTAGAGCTCTCTTTCCAGAACTTGCTCCAGCACCTTTCCCAGATAAACCCAAGTTCATCTCAATGTCCTTAGCTCGGCCTACCAACACATCAAAATCATCATACTCAGTGGCCAGCACATACATTTTCACATTCGTCACAAGACCATAACGAAACCTCTCGCACCTTGCCCGCTCATCAGGTATCAGCTCCGGTGCATACTGACTGAGTCGCACAAACTGCACTTCATACTCAGCCACACTCATGCTCCCTTGGGTAAGAGACATGAATTCTCGCTTCTTCTCATCAAGATATCTCACTCCTAGATATCTCCGCTTGAACACATTCTGAAAGAATGTCCAAGTCACATCAGCTTCAACCATTCCAGCTATAGTGGGCGTCCACCACGTATACGCATCGTCCTGCAGCAAGGACACAACATAACCCAGCTTTTGCACATCCGTGCAACTCATCTGACCCAAGATTCGCTTGGTACTCTCTAGCCAAGCTTCAGAACTCTCAGCTGACATACCCCTGAACTCAGTCCCACCAAGACTGCGCAGACGCTCCAAAGGTAGTCTAACACCAGCATCTCCCTGATGCCCAGCTCCTTGAGCTCCAGCTACTGCTGCTCGAAAAGCACCCGCAATAGCTTGTACCAACATAGACATATCAGGCATAGCTTGCCCCTGACCAACCTCTGGTCCAGCAGCTCCAGCACCAGCTTCAGCTCTTTCTCTCTCAGCACCACCACCAGGTGGAGGAGGAGGTAACACCGCACTACCCGTGTTCTCCTCATTCTCATTCTCATTAGGAGCCGCAGTGTAACGCCCCGGTTTTGGGCTTAGGAGTTTTGGGCGTTGACCGGTTTGGTCAAAGTGCTGGTCGAATCTAAAAAGGTGAAATTTGGAAAGCCTAGTTCGGGTTGCATTAAAAATATGGAAAAATGTTCTAAAATCATCTTTTAATATAATTAAGTGAACTGTGAAATCAATTTTGGAAAAAGAGTTTTGGAAGTGTGACATTTTGGCTAGTGACCAAAATGTAATTTTCGAAAATTTTGTGACTGTTTTATAAAGGGTTGAAACTTTGAATCTTTAAGGAGCTATTATTCCAAAAGTAGTTTCTCTAGATTTTTCTAAGATATTTTAAGCTATATTCTGATTTTAAACATATTAAAAGAGGAGGGAAAGCCATTTTGGCTATTTTGGATAACTAACTTTCCATTTTCTTTCTCTCATTTTCTTTCAACCCAAACACTTTCTCTCCAGAGAATTAGATCTGATTTTCTCACCTAAATTCCTCCTTTCAACTCTCTTTTGATTCCTAATCATAGTATCTACAAAACCTCATCATTTGCTACTTGATTCATCAAGGTTTTAGATTCCAAAAAGAGGAGAAACTCAAGTTTGGAGGTAAGAACGTCCTTCTCCTCTAAACTATCGGTTCTTTACTGAAATTCCTAAGTTTTCAATCCTTAATTGATGTTTTATTAAAGGCTTTTAAGTTGTGAAATGGATCTTGGCTTATAATGCAAGATTTGGTGATTTTTGATGATTTTCGTTAGATCTGATTAATCTGTGATTTGAGATGTGTTTTTGATGTTAAATGAACTCTAAATTGATAAGGAATTGAGCTTTGATTAATGCAATCCCGGATAGGTTGAGTTTCCTAAGTTTAGCTTGTGATTCTTGATTGTTTTTGAGGTGATCTTGTGGATCTGATGTTGCTGGAGGTATAAGGATGTTAATAGGTTCTTTTTAGATGTTAAATGATGTTAATAGATGTTTGGTTTTGATGGTTTGTGGCTGGGCTTTGTTGAGAAGTGGTTTGGATGCATTTTCGGTTGTGTTTGGTGGCCGAAAATGGAGGTTGGATGAGAGCAGCGAGTTTAGGTGCTTTCATTGAAGCAATTAATGCATGATGATGCATTAATCCTCTGCTTTGATGTGTTAAAACAGGGGAGGCATCTTTGGATCCAAGAGTTGTTGATCCGGAAGCTTGATTTGGTGCTTCGGCAAGAGGCAAAGTGGAATCAGTGAGTGAAATTGGGTTTTCGGCTTTGAAACCATTGTCTTGGGAGCTTAGTTTAAGTCTAAACAACTTTGCTAAGCTCAAGCGTAAGTTTTCGGAAATACTCTCTAGTGGTGGCCATGATTTGATTTTGATGCAATGTGGTTTATTGCATGTTTTAAACTCTGTTTTGAAAGCATGATTTAGCATGGTATTTGCTGTTGTTGTAAGCCATATGTTGAAGGAAGCTCTAGGTAAGAGTTCCTTGTTTTTGAACATTGATTAAATGTGGTTTGATGCTTTTAAATGCATGATGAATATGGCTTGGTTTAATGCTTTAAAACAGTGGATTAAATGATGAAAATGATGTATATTGGCAAGTGATGTTTTGAAAAGGTTAAGGTCACTAAGGTGGTTAAAAGTCCTTGAGTGAGCCTTGTTTACTTAAGAACATCAAGGTGGTTAAAAGTCCTTGGATGATTCTTGCTACGGACACAAAGGTGGTTAAAAGTCCTTGTGTGATCCTTTCCATGGTGTTTAAAAGTCCATGGGGCCAAGGTGTTTAAAAGTCCTTGGGGTGAAACTTGATATGGACACAAAGGTGGTTAAAAGTCCTTGTGTGGTCCTCTTTCATGGTGTTTAAAAGTCCATGGCCAAGGTGTTTAAAAGTCCTTGGGGCCAAGGTGTTTAAAAGTCCTTGGGGCCAAGGTGTTTAAAAGTCCTTGGGGCCAAGGTGTTTAAAAGTCCTTGGGGTGAAAGTTGATGAACTTGTTTTTAAAGAAATGGAATTTATCACTTGTGGCAAATATGACATGTTATGATATGAAGCATGAGATGCTTTTTTAAAGTATGCTTTTGAGCATGTGTAAGTGTTGATTTGAAGCATGATTTATAAAGTGTTTTATAAATGCATTATTGAATGGTTTTATTGAGCATTCCTCACTAAGCTTTTGCTTACGCTCTCTTTCGTTTTCTTAAATCAATAATGTAGAACATTAGAGTACTTTGAGGGCTGCAAGGAGGGCAAGCATTCAAGTGATTTGGATTTCCCCGTGTGACTTTCTTAATTCGGGTCAACCGTCTAGGCAGGGTTAAGGGGGTTACATATGGTGGTATCAGAGCTGAGTTCTCGAGTATTTGGGAATGAATGTATGCATGATTGAAGTATGTTTGCCTTGTATGCTTGTTGATCGAAAGCATGTTTAATGGCTTGTGATTTGGATGCAATTGAGTTGTATGCTGTGATGTAGCATGATGTGGGTACCCATTGCCAAATCGAAGCTAATGAAATGTTGTTGATTTTGAATGAAATTGAGCTTGAATACTTGAATTGCTTACCTTGCTGGGCCTGACTTTGTTTTATTTTGCATTGTGATTGCATGGTAAAAGTATGGCACCACGTAGAGAGTTACGAGATAATGTGCGAGCTACGGCTCCTAATGAGAACGAGAACGAAGAGAACACGGGTAGTGCGGTGTTCCCCCTCCTCCACCTGGTGGTGGTGCTGGAGGTGAGAGAGCTGAAGCTGCAGCTGGTGCTGGAGCTGCTGGACCAGAGGTTGGTCAGGGGCAAGCTATGCCTGATATGTCTATGTTGGTACAAGCTATTGCGGGTGCTTTTCGAGCAGCAGTAGCTGGAGCTCAAGGAGCTGGGCATCAGGGATATGCTGGAGTTAGACTACCTTTGGAGCGTCTGCGCAGTCTTGGTGGGACTGAGTTCAGGGGTATGTCAGCTGAGAGTTCTGAAGCTTGGCTAGAGAGTACCAAGCGTATCTTGGGTCAGATGAGCTGCACGGATGTGCAAAAGCTGGGTTGTGTTGTGTCCTTGCTGCAGGACGATGCGTATACGTGGTGGATGACCACTATAGCTGGAATGGTGGAAGCTGATGTTACTTGGACATTCTTTCAGAATGTGTTCAAGCGGAGATATCTTGGAGTGAGATATCTTGATGAGAAGAAGCGTGAATTCATGTCTCTTACCCAGGGGAGCATGAGTGTGGCTGAGTATGAGGTGCAGTTTGTGAGACTCAGTCAATATGCACCTGAGCTGATACCTGATGAGCGGGCAAGGTGCGAGAGGTTCCGTTATGGTCTTGTGACGGATGTGAAAATGTATGTGCTGGCCAATGAGTACGATGATTTTGATGTGTTGGTGGGCCGAGCCAAGGACATTGAGATGAACTTGGGTTTATCTGCGAAAGGTGCTGGAGCAAGTTCTGGCAAGAGAGCTGCTGAGTTTAGTTCCGGAGGTGGACGGAACAAGAGGGGACGTGATCAGAAGTATCAGTCCTCAGCTAAGAGAGGTGGTGGTGCACCTGCTAGAGGAGGCAATGCTAGAGCTGATCCGAGTGCTTGTTGGATCTGTGGTTCACGTGGTCACATGAAGCGTGACTGTCCTCGTGCTGTGAGGGAGGTGCAAGCTCCTGTAGCGGCAGCTGGTAATGGATGCTGGAATTGTGGTTCTGTAAACCACTTGAGGCGAGATTGTCCTAGGTTAGCTGGTGATCAGATGCGTGCTCCTGCTGTTGCAGCACCGCAGAGAGGTCGTGGGCGCGGCCGTGGTAATTTCCAGAGGCGAGAGGAAGGTGGTCGTGGAGTAGCTCATGTTGTGGCTATTCAGCCTGAAGGTGGAGGCCAAGCTAGGGTGTATGCTCAGCGTGAGGGAAGGAATGATGCAGATGTGATTGCAGGTACCTTTACTTTGCGATCCTTGTCATTGCTTTCTTTGATTGATTCTGGATCTACGCATTCATACATTTTGCGTGAGCATGCTGAATTGCTTGGTTTGCCTGTTGAGTCTTTGGATGTTGGTGTTCGTGTCACTAGTTCTTTTGGTGAAACTGTTGTGACTCGAAGGCTTTATAGAAGGTGTCCTTTGGTTGTTCAAGAACATGTTTTTCATGTTGATCTTATGGAGTTGCCCTTTTATGGTTTTGATGTGATCCTTGGTATGGATTGGCTTGCTGAGCATCGTGCTGTGGTAGATTGTGAAAATAAGCGGGTTTCACTTAAGCTTGCGGATGATTATGAAGTTGTTGTGGTTGGTGAGAATGTGAAGTTTCTTGCCAATGTGGTGTCTACCTTGGAGGCGAGTAGGATGCTGAGGCAAGGTTGCGAAGCTTATCTAGCTTTTGTGATGAATCCTAGCTCTAAGGAGTTGAGGGTGCAAGATATCAGGGTTGTGAAGGAGTTTCCTGGTGTTTTTCCTGAGGAGTTGCCTGGTTTACCTCCTAATCGCGAGGTGGAGTTTGGAATTGAGCTGTATGAAAATACAACTCCTGTGTCCATTACTCCCTATAGAATGGCACCTAAGGAGCTGAAGGAGCTGAAGACGCAATTGCAAGAGTTGCTTGATCGTGGTTTCATCCGGCCGAGTGTGTCACCTTGGGGAGCACCAGTCTTGTTTGTGAAGAAGAAGGATGGCACTATGAGGATGTGCATTGATTACCGTCAGCTGAACAAGTTGACTATCAAGAATCGGTATCCTTTGCCGAGGATTGATGATCTCTTTGATCAATTTCGGGGAGCTGCTGTGTTCTCTAAGATTGACTTGAGGTCAGGGTATTATCAGTTGAAGGTGAAGGATGTGGATGTGCCTAAGACAGCTTTCAGGACAAGGTACGGGCATTATGAGTTCCTTGTGATGCCGTTTGGTTTAACAAATGCTCCTGCTGCTTTCATGGACATGATGAACCGTGTGTTTCATGAATACCTGGACAAGTTCGTGGTGGTGTTCATTGATGATATCCTCGTGTACTCGCGTACTGAGGAGGAGCACGAAGAGCATTTGAGGATTGTTTTGCAAGCCTTGTTGGAGAATCAGCTTTATGCTAAGCTGAGCAAGTGTGAGTTCTGGCTTAAGGAGGTGGTGTTTCTTGGGCATGTGGTCTCAGCTGAGGGGATTCGTGTTGATCCCCAGAAGATTGAGGCGGTGATGAACTGGAAAGTTCCTAAGTCTGTTCATGAGGTCCGTAGTTTCCTTGGTTTGGCGGGATACTACCGAAGGTTTGTGGATGGTTTTTCCAAGATTGCTGCTCCTTTGACGAAGCTGTTGCAAAAGGATATTAAGTATGAGTGGACGGAAGCGAGACAACAGGCTTTTGAGAAGCTGAAGGCGGCTTTGACGCAAGCTCCTATCTTGGTTCAACCTGAATCAGGGAAAGAGTTTGTGGTCTATAGTGATGCATCCTATGTTGGTTTGGGATGTGTGCTGATGCAAGAGGGTAAGGTTGTGGCTTATGCATCCCGGCAGTTGAAAGTGCATGAGTGCAACTATCCTACGCATGACATTGAGCTGGCTGCAGTGGTTTTTGCTCTGAAGATCTGGAGACATTATCTGTATGGTGAGAAGTGTACTGTGTACATTGATCACAAGAGTTTGAGGTATCTGATGTCTCAGAAGGAGTTGAATCTTAGGCAGCGGCGTTGGTTGGAGTTGCTCAAGGATTATGATCTGACGATTGAGTATCATCCTGGAAAAGCTACTGTTGTTGCGGATGCCTTGAGTAGGAAGGTAGCTGTTGAGCTGAGGGCTATGTTTGCTAGCTTGAGCATATCGCGAGATGGTGGTCTTGTTGCTGAGTTGCAAGTGAAGCCATCTTTGGTTCAGTTGATCAAGGAAAAGCAGTTGCTGGATGATTCCTTGGTGTCTCATGTTCAGGATATCGCGGAGGGTAGACCTTCGGATTTCTGCTTTAACGATGATGGTGTGTTGTGTTTTGAGAGTCGGATAGTAGTGCCTGCAGATGCTGAGTTGAGGCGTGCTATTCTGACTGAAGGTCATAGTAGTCCTTTTGCTATGCACCCTAGTAGTACTAAGATGTATCGTGATCTTTGTGATGAGTACTATTGGGTAGGTTTGAAGAAGGATGTTGCAGAGTTTGTGAGCAAGTGTTTGGTGTTTCAGCGAGTTAAGGCTGAACATCGTGTTCCTTCTGGGTTGTTGCAACCATTGAAAATACCTGAATGGAAGTGGGAAAGGGTTACCATGGATTTTGTATCTGGTTTACCTTTGTCTCCTTCGAAGAAGAATTCTGTTTGGGTGATTGTGGATCGCCTGACGAAGTGTGCGCATTTCTTGCCTGTGCATACTACGTTTTCTTTGGATAAGCTGGCAGAGCTGTACATTGCTGAGATTGTGCAGCTGCATGGTGTGCCTGTCGGATAGGGATCCGAGGTTCACATCGCGTTTTTGGCAGTGTTTGCATCAAGCTCTGGGTACAAGGTTGAATTTCAGTACATCCTATCATCCTCAGTCGGATGGTCAGTCTCAGCGGGTTATCCAGATTTTGGAGGATATGCTGAGGTGCTGCGTGATTGAGTTCCAAGGTTCTTGGGAGAAGCATCTACCTTTGGTTGAGTTCGCTTATAACAATAGTTATCAGGCGAGTATACAGATGGCACCTTATGAGGCTTTGTACGGGAGGAAGTGTAGGACTCCTCTTTGTTGGGCTGAAACTGGTCAAAAGTTGGTTTCGATGCCGACTTTTTTGAAAGGGACCACCGAGAAGGTGAAGCTCATTTGTGAGCAGTTGAAGGCAGCCTCTGATCGGCAAAAGTCTTACGCGGATTTGAAGCGTAAGGAGATTGAGTATGCGGTGGGTGACCGTGTGTTCTTGAAGGTTTCGCCTTGGAAGAAGGTGATGAGGTTTGGCCGGAAGGGTAAGTTGAGCCCTAGGTACATTGGACCATATGAGGTGGTTGAGCGTGTGGGTCCTGTTGTGTGTCGGTTGAGGTTACCTCAAGAGTTGGAGAAGATTCATGATGTGTTCCATGTTTCTATGCTCCGGAAGTATAGATCTGATCCTTCGCATATGATGCCTGTGGAGGAAGTGGTTTTGAATCCGGATTTGACCTATGATGAGGAACCGGTGAAGGTTCTGGATTCGGATAACAAGGTTCTTCGTGGCAAGACCATTGAATTGGTGAAGGTGCTGTGGAAGCATCGAGGTGTTGAGGAAGCCACGTGGGAGCGGAAGGAAGACATGCTGAAGCAGTTTCCTTATCTCTTTCCTTCAGGTAAATTTCGAGGACGAAATTTCTTAAGGGGGGGAGAGTTGTAACGCCCCGGTTTTGGGCTTAGGAGTTTTGGGCGTTGACCGGTTTGGTCAAAGTGCTGGTCGAATCTAAAAAGGTGAAATTAGGAAAGCCTAGTTCGGGTTGCATTAAAAATATGGAAAAATGTTCTAAAATCATCTTTTAATATAATTAAGTGAACTGTGAAATCAATTTTGGAAAAAGAGTTTTGGAAGTGTGACATTTTGGCTAGTGACCAAAATGTAATTTTCGAAAATTTGGTGAATGTTTTATAAAGGGTTGAAACTTTGAATCTTTAAGGAGCTATTATTCCAAAAGTAGTTTCTCCAGATTTTTCTAAGATATTTTAAGCTATATTCTGATTTTAAACATATTAAAAGAGGAGGGAAAGCCATTTTGGCTATTTTGGATAACTAACTTTCCATTTTCTTTCTCTCATTTTCTTTCAACCCAAACACTTTCTCTCCAGAGAATTAGATCTGATTTTCTCACCTAAATTCCTCCTTTCAACTCTCTTTTGATTCCTAATCATAGTATCTACAAAACCTCATCATTTGCTACTTGATTCATCAAGGTTTTAGATTCCAAAAAGAGGAGAAACTCAAGTTTGGAGGTAAGAACGTCCTTCTCCTCTAAACTATCAGTTCTTTACTGAAATTCCTAAGTTTTCAATCCTTAATTGATGTTTTATTAAAGGCTTTTGAGTTGTGAAATGGATCTTGGCTTATAATGCAAGATTTGGTGATTTTTGATGATTTTCGTTAGATCTGATTAATCTGTGATTTGAGATGTGTTTTTGATGTTAAATGAACTCTAAATTGATAAGGAATTGAGCTTTGATTAATGCAATCCTGGATAGGTTGAGTTTCCTAAGTTTAGCTTGTGATTCTTGATTGTTTTTGAGGTGATCTTGTGGATCTGATGTTGCTGGAGGTATAAGGATGTTAATAGGTTCTTTTTAGATGTTAAATGATGTTAATAAATGTTTGGTTTTGATGGTTTGTGGCTGGGCTTTGTTGAGAAGTGGTTTGGATGCATTTTCGGTTGTGTTTGGTGGCCGAAAATGGAGGTTGGATGAGAGCAGCGAGTTTAGGTGCTTTCATTGAAGCAATTAATGCATGATGATGCATTAATCTTCTGCTTTGATGTGTTAAAACAGGGGAGGCATCTTTGGATCCAAGAGTTGTTGATCCGGAAGCTTGATTTGGTGCTTCGGCAAGAGGCGAAGTGGAATCGGTGAGTAAAATTGGGTTTTCGGCTTTGAAACCATTGTCTTGGGAGCTTAGTTTAAGTCTAAACAACTTTGCTAAGCTCAAGCGTAAGTTTTCGGAAATACTCTCTAGTGGTGGCCATGATTTGATTTTGATGCAATGTGGTTTATTGCATGTTTTAAATTCTGATTTGAAAGCATGATTTTGCATGGTATTTGCTGTTGCTGTAAGCCATATGTTGAAGGAAGCTCTAGGTAAGAGTTCCTTGTTTTTGAACATTGATTAAATGTGGTTTGATGCTTTTAAATGCATGATGAATATGGCTTGGTTTAATGCTTTAAAACAGTGGATTAAATGATGAAAATGATGTATATTGGCAAGTGATGTTTTGAAAAGGTTAAGGTCACTAAGGTGGTTAAAAGTCCTTGAGTGAGCCTTGTTTACTTAAGAACATCAAGGTGGTTAAAAGTCCTTGGATGATTCTTGCTACGGACACAAAGGTGGTTAAAAGTCCTTGTGTGATCCTTTCCATGGTGTCTAAAAGTCCATGGGGCCAAGGTGTTTAAAAGTCCTTGGGGTGAAACTTGATATGGACACAAAGGTGGTTAAAAGTCCTTGTGTGGTCCTCTTTCATGGTGTTTAAAAGTCCATGGCCAAGGTGTTTAAAAGTCCTTGGGGTGAAAGTTGATGAACTTGTTTTTAAAGAAATGGAATTTATCACTTGTGGCCAATATGACATGTTATGATATGAAGCATGAGATGCTTGTTTAAAGTATGCTTTTGAGCATGTGTAAGTGTTGATTTGAAGCATGATTTATAAAGTGTTTTATAAATGCATTATTGAATGGTTTTATTGAGCATTCCTCACTAAGCTTTTGCTTACGCTCTCTTTCGTTTTCTTAAATCAATAATGCAGAACATTAGAGTACTTTGAGGGCAGCAAGGAGGGCAAGCATTCAAGTGAAAGTAAAGCTCAAAGTATGGAAGGTTTCATAAGTACATTTTTAGCTTTTGGTAATTTGGCAATGGGGGACCTATGTGTATGTTTTGGGAGAGGTTTTGAACTCCCTAAGTATGTTGAATGTTGTTGAGAATGCTGGATTTTGTGTTTGGCCTTTACATGCTTGAATTGGAAGTTTATGCTTGAATGGTTTGCTTGTGTAGGAAGCATGCCTTTAGATTTGGGGCTTTTTGCATATGGTGTTATTTAGTTGATTTGTTGTTACATATAAGTCTCATATATGTTGAATTGCATGCTGGTAAAGTTTGGTGTTAAATGGAGCATGATTGGTTGGTTAATTGCATGTTTAAGTGTGCATTTTGGGGCAATCTGTGCAGGGTGTTTCGGAACAGTACCTACCGTTTCGGAACGGGTGCTTTAAACAAACCCAGGCGTCCGAAACGGGAGAGACCCTTCCGGAACGGTTTGGCTACTGCCAGCCCGTGTTCCGGTACGCGTTGCGGAATGGCCCGTGTTTCGAAACGAGGTCTGCTTGTTCCGGAACGGGTGACCGTTGGGGGCTGACATTGGCAGTTAAATGTTTTGAATTGTTTGCGTTTTGGTCCTAAATCTTGTTTGTGCAATTGTATGAGTTCGGGAAGTCCTTTTGAGCTGAAATTTCACAGAGAAGCATGAAAACTGACTAATTTCAAGTTGGTAACTTTAATTTGGGTTAAGTCCTCCTATTTATCAGAAATTACAATTTGGTCCCTAAAGTTGTAATTTGTTCAATTGGGTCCCTGTTTGATCTCTGATGCTTGTGATCTTTGAATATGATGTTGAGTGATCACAATTAGGGTTAATGTGCATCTAGACAAGTTTAAAAAGAAAAAAAGGGTCGTTAATCAAGGTTGACTTTCGGGTTGACTTTGGTTTTCCCCGTGTGACTTTCTTAATTCGGGTCAACCGTCTAGGCCGGGTTAAGGGGGTTACACGCAGATCGCACATTACCTCGTAACTCTCTACGTGGTGCCATACTTTTACCATGCAATCACAATGCAAATAAAACAAAGTCAGGCCCAACAAGGTAAGCAATCCAAGTATTCAAGCTCAATTTCATTCAAAATCAACAACATTTCATTCGCTTCGATTTGGCAATGGGTACCCACATCATGCTACATCACAGCATACAACTCAATTGCATCCAAATCACAAGCCATTAAACATGCTTTCGAACAACAAGCATACAAGGCAAACATACTTCAATCATGCATACATTCATTCCCAATTACTCGAGAACTCAGCTCTGATACCACCAAATGTAACCCCCTTAACCCGGCCTAGACGGTTGACCCGAATTAAGAAAGTCACACGGGGAAAACCAAAGTCAACCCGAAAGTCAACCTTGATTAACGACCCTTTTTTTTCTTTTTAGTCTTTTCTAGATGCACATTAACCCTAATTGTGATCACTCAACAACATATTCAAAGATCACAAGCATCAGAGATCAAACAGGGACCCAATTGAACAAATTACAACTTTAGGGACCAAATTGTAATTTCTGATAAATATGAGGACTTAACCCAAATTAAAGTTACCAACTTGAAATTAGTCAGATTTCATGCTTCTCTGTGAAATTTCAGCTCAAAAGGACTTCCCGAACTCATACAATTGCACAAACAAGGTTCAGGACTAAAACGCAAACAATTCAAAACATTTAACTGCCAATGTTAGCCCCCAACGGTCACCCGTTCCAAAATAGGCAGACCCCGTTTCGAAACACGGGCCGTTCCGCAACGCGTACCGGAACACGGGCTGGCAGTAGCCAAACCGTTTCGGAACGGTCTCTCCGGTTTCGGACGCCTAGGTTTGTTTAAGGCACCCGTTCCGAAACGGTAGGTGCTGTTCCGAAACACCCTGCACAGATTGCCCCAAAATGCATACTTAAACATGCAATTAAACATCCAATCATGCTCCAATTACCACCAAACTTTGCCAACATGCAATTCAACATATATGAGTCATACATGCATCAACAAATCAAAAAATAACATCATATATGGAAAGCCCCAAATCTATAGGCATGCTTCCTACACAAGCAAACCATTCAAGCATAAACTTCCATTTCAAGCATGTAAAGGCCAAACTCAAAAACCAACATTCTCAACAACATTCAACATACTTAGGGAGTTCAAAACCTCTCCCAAAACATACACATAGGTCCCCCATTGCCAAATTACCAAAAGCTAAAAATGTACTTAAGAAACCTTCCATACTTTGAGCTTTACTTTCACTTGATTGCTTTCCCTCCTTGCTGCTTTCAAAGTACTCTAATGTTCTGCATTATTGATTTAAGAAAACGAAAGAGAGCGTAAGCAAAAGCTTAGTGAGGAATGCTCAATAAAACCATACAATAATGCATTTATAAAACACTTTATAAATCATGCTTCAAATCAACATTTACACATGCTCAAAAGCATACTTTAAACAAGCATCTCATGCTTCATATCATAACATGTCATATTGGCCACAAGTGATAAGTTCCATTTCATTAAAAACAAGTTCATCAACTTTCACCCCAAGGACTTTTAAACACCTTGGCCCCAAGGACTTTTAAACACCTTGGCCCCATGGACTTTTAACCACCATGGAATGGACCACAAAAGGACTTTTAACCACCTTTGTGTCCGTATCAAGTTTCACCCCAAGGACTTTTAAACACCTTGGCCCCAAGGAATTTTAAACACCTTGGCCCCATGGACTTTTAACCACCATGGAAAGGATCACACAAGGACTTTTAACCACCTTTGTGTCCGTAGCAAGAATCATCCAAGGACTTTTAACCACCTTGATGTTCTTAAGTAAACAAGGCTCACTCAAGGACTTTTAACCACCTTAGTGACCTTAACCTTTTCAAAACATCACTTGCCAATATACATCATTATCAACAATTTATACACTGTTTTAAAGCATTAAACCAAGCCATATTCATCATGCATTTAAAAGCATCAAACCACATTTAATCAATGTTCAAAAACAAGGAACTCTTACCTTGAGCTTCCTTCAACATATGGCTTACAAAAAAAGTATTAACCATGCTAAATCATGCTTTCAAAACAGAGTTTAAAACATGCAATAAACCACATTGCACAACAATCAAATCATGGCCACCACTAGAGAGTATTTCCGAAAACTTACACTTGAGCTTAGCAAAGTTGTTTAGACTTAAACTAAGCTCCCAAGACATTGGTTTCAAAGCCGAAAACCCAATTTCACTCACCGATTCCACTTCGCCTCTTGCCGAAGCACCAAATCAAGCTTCCGGATCAACAACTCTTGGATCCAAAGATGCCTCCCCTGTTTTAACACATCAAAGCAGAGGATTAATGCATCATCATGCATTAATTGCTTCAATGAAAGCACCTAAACTCGCTGCTCTCATCCACACTCCATTTTCGGCCACCAAACACAACCGAAAATGCATCCAAACCACTTCTCAACAAAGCCCAGCCATAAACCATCAAAACCAAACATCTATAAACATCATTTAACATCTAAAAAGAACCTATTAAGATCCACAAGATCACCTCAAAAACAATCAAGAATCACAAGCTAAACTTAGGAAACTCAACCTATCCGGGATTGCATTAATCAAAACTCAATTCCTTATCAATTTAGAGTCCAAATAACATCAAAAACACATCTCAAATCACAGATTTAACAGATCAAACGAAAATCATCAAAAATCACCAAATCTTTCATTACAAGCCAAGATCCAATTCACAACTCAAAAGCCTTTAATAAAACATCAATTAAGGATTGAAAACTTAGGAATTTCAGTAAAGAACTGATAGTTTAGAGGAGAAAAACGTTCTTACCTCCAAACTTGAGTTTCTCCTCTTTTTGGAATAAAAAACCTTGATGAATCAAGTAGCAAATGATGAGGTTTTGTAGATATGTTCATTAGGAATCAAAAGAAAGTTGAAAGGAGGGATTTAGGTGAGAAAATCAGAAACAATTCTCTGGAAAGAAAGTGTTTGGGTTGAGAGAAAGTGAGAGAAAGGAAAATAGGAAGTTAGTTATCAAAATAGCCAAAATGGCTTTCCCTCCACTTTTGATATGTTTTAAAATCAGAATAAATTCTTAAAATATCTTAGAAAAATCTGGAGAAACTACTTTTAGAATAATAGCTCCTTAAAGATTCAAAGTTTCAACCCTTTATAAAACAGTCACCAAACTTTCAAAAATTACATTTTGGTCACTAGCCAAAATGTCACCCTTCCAAAACTCATTTTCCAAAATTGATTTCACAGTTCACTTAGTTATATTAAAAGATGATTTTAGAACATTTTTCCATATTTTTAATGCAACCCGAACTAGGCTTTCCTAATTTCACCTTTTTAGATTCGAACAGCACTTTGACCAAACCGGTCAACGCCCAAAACTCCTAAGCCCAAAACCGGGGCGTTACATTCTGAGCCCTAGGTCAGAATGAAGGCCAAGCCCAAAGTTCAAGGAAGAAACTCAAAGCAAGGAAAGAGGACGAATTAAAAACATCTACTATGAAGATTTAGTCTTTAATAGACTTGTACTTTAATTTAAATTTGTATTCTTGCCATATTAGAAAACTTTAACCCAATGCCTATATAAAGGCATGTAATTTGACATAGGGAAGGATATCTTATTCTCTAGCCCTCTTCCCCTAAACCCTAGTCGTTTTCCCCGTTCTCATCATGTTCTAAACTTTCCCTAGGGCTAAGGGTTGATTCTGTAAAGTAGTTGCAAGGATTGCATTGTTTTAGGATTTTTTTTGTTCAATAAAATAGACTTCAAGTTTGCTTATTCTGGTTTTCAACATCTTGCAAGAGTATCGGGAGAGCATTGTGAGATTATACATTTACTTAATATCGGGAGAGTTAAGTATGCGAAAGGAATAAGTACGGGTTCTCCAGTTTATGGTTGAACTATCTCGGACCTAGGGATAAGACGAGGTTAAGTGGTTAAGGAAGAATTCAACAAAATCGGCGTTCATCCTTCGATTCACGCCGGGAGGTTTCATTAAATACGTGTTCATCGACAGACTTGGACCTAGGGATAGGACGAGTCACAGCAAGGATTCTTGCCAAGCTTGAAGTACAGAGTTGTGTGATCGCTGCCGCGACAACAGTAGACCGTTGCTGCCGCAGGTGCTGCCGCGACAGGAGCAACGACAGAACATGGAGTCCTATACGTTGCAACACCTGCACTACTGAGCAAATCAATATCGGCCTATTTCTCTATCCTGAATCTTTTACTCTTTTATCTTCAGTATTCTTTAGTATTCTCTTACAAACAATTAAAATTATCTTCTTCTTTCTTGTGCAGCAATTGAAGGTTAAGGCTATTTACAGTCCCTGTGGATTCGACATCCGATACTTTGTGTATCACTTTACTACTTGCGTCGTGTACACTTGCACTCTATTGCGATAGACTCTTTTACACGCAACATCCACCTTACTTGTGCATTTACTTTTCTTGTGCAAGAACAACAATTCGAATTAAGCTTTCCAATCCATGTGGCAGACGATATCTTCCCCTTTTCTTGGATGAGGAGGAAACCTTACAAGACCGATTAAGCTTTCTACCCGAAGCATAATCCAACACACTCTTTACAAAGAAGGAATTTGGTAAACCTTACAAGTACCTCTCAAAGGTTGATGTTTACCCAAATACAATCAAACACTCCCTAAACTCTAAAAAAATTACCATGATAAACTCAGTTGAGTTGGGTACAAAGATTTGACTCTAAATGAACAAAGCATGGATTTGAATGCTTTGATGTTGCTTTAAAGCTCAAATGGTTGTTGTTATAGCATTTGAGACTTGTTTTTATATCCTTGCATTGATTTTCTAGCCGTTTGGGTGGTTGAGGTTATTAATCAAGTCGTTGGGCTTCAATTTCCCAGTATAAATGCTCCTCAACAACCTACCGTATTAGTACCTATATCAAAGAAGAAAGAGTCGTTGTGACTGAAAAACTGGGCGTATCAATACGATATTAAGGGGCGTATCGATACATGTTTTGCTCACTAGAATCATGAATTGAGTTTTTCTAAAAAGCGTATCGGTACGCTTCCTTAGCGTATCGATACCGTTCAACAATCATTTAAAATTTTTGGATTCCAATAACTAACAAGCCAACGTTCTAATATTAAATGCAAAGATTTTTGCAAAGGTCAGCATACTGTATCGATACGGTTACATACCGTACCAGTATGCTAAAGCAAAGAATATTTTTATATGAAAACTGTAATGATACGGCTCTGATGCGTATTGATACGCTATAGCTTAAAGTTTTGCCCAGATGAATATCATATCGATATGGGGTTAGTCCGTATTGGTACGCTATGAACGATTAAAATTCTAGTGTTGAAAAACCGCATTGATACACATAAGCGTATCGATATGCTTAGGCATTTTGTTGCTTTTGGCTTGAAAACGCTTAGAATATTTGAACCCTTTTAATGTGTTTTGACTTGAAGTAGTGTTTGGTTCAAAATGACTTGTCAAATTGTGAGTCATTGAAAATACTTAAAAATTTATTGTTTTACAATTTAGTCTTTAAGGTAAATTGTTATATCAAAATTAATTTTAGTTTTACAGATAGAACCCTCTCCCTAGTTTTTATCAGGATCAACTAGAACCTATCACTCAACAATGAGGTTTTGACATTGTAAACAATTAACCTCTCTAGGTGGGTGTTTACACAATTTAGCTCACTAGGATTGGACTAAAGAATTTACGAGAGATTACAAAATAAACAATGAAAAACATAACTCTCTTCATCTTTAATCTTGGATGTCCATACTCTTCTTCTTCAAGTGTGTCAAGCCTTGTTTTATAGTGTGGAATAAGCTGCTAGCCGTTTATATCCGTTGGGGATGGTTTGGAGCCATTGGTAAACTTTAGAACAAAGCATTCAATGCTCACCTGCATAAAAGTTTCGAAACTCATCAAATAGTTTCGAAACTCTTCGATTCGGATTTGAAAATTTGACTATTGGACTTCTGGTAAGGTTTAGAAACCTTGCTCTATCATTTTCAAGAATTTAATTGTTTTGACTTTATGGAAATATTTTAATTTAAGGAATGAGTCAAAACACTTAGAAAACATTTTTAATCATATTTTCAAGTTCTATGGACTTTGAAATATTTTTGCAATATTTGAATAAGTCCAAAAACATTTTTCATTGAGTTATATCAAAATAAATATCTCAACAATCTTACCCTTTTTGATATAACGAAACCACTTGAAAAAATATTTTTGAAAATATCCCCCTTAGAAAAATAATTTTAGAAAAAGAGAATATTTTAGCAAAATATTAAAGCTCTCCCTTTTTCTTTTTGAAATTAAAATTTTCAAATTTATCTATCCCAAAAAATAATTCAAAATCAATTAAAATTTAAAATAACAATGGAGAGTAAGTAAATTCTTTTGAAAACAAAGGCTCCCCTAATAAGTGCATTCCATTTTTAAAATTTTAGCTCAAACATTGACACTTAAGAAAATTATTGAATTTCAAGAAAAATGCTCAAGTTTTAAAATCCATTAAATTCAATTTATCCATATCTTTTTAAGTTTATGCAAAAATAAGAATGAGTATGTTAAACACACTTATGCATAAAAACTCTTTCGATGTCATGCATTTATAAAAATTTAACAATTAAATATATACGAACATTAAAGAAATCATTAAAAATAAGTAACCATATAATCAAAGAGATTAAGCTTAGAGGTTACCCATCTTTAATGTGTGAGCAAGCCAACTTTGCAGTTGAGAGGAAAAACAATTCATCTTGATTTCTTGAGCTTGATGTCCAACAAATTAGCTCCTCAAGGTCAGTTAAATGTAGAAATGGATCGAGCACTTCTTGGATCTTCGCAATGGTTGTTAGACAATCGATTTGATTCATGCTCTGACATCAATTGCTAGGCTCGATGCACTCCAACCAATTGTGCCAAGATGGTTGAATTTGCTTCCCGAATGAATTGGCCAAAAAACGAAAAATAGTAGACAATATTGCGCGATGATTTTAGTGTGGTTCGACTACCCAATCGAGTCTACATCCGCTACCTTAGCACACCACTAAGGATTTTCCAATTCACTACTATGAATTCTTCCCTTTTTACAGGTTTAATGGGTAACCTTACATCCCTATCTTTTCACGGGCTAAGATAGAACCCTCTCCCTAGTTTCTATAAGGATCAACTAGAACCTATTCCTCAACAATGAGGTCTTGATATTGTAAACAATTTTCCTCTCTAGGTGGGTGTTTTCACAATTTAGCTCACTAGGATTGGGCTAAAGAATTTACAAGAGATTATAAAATAAACAATGAAAACACAACTCTCTTGATCTTTAGGTTTGGATGTCCATCCTTTTCTTCTTCAAATTTCTCAAGCCTTCTTTTATAGTGTGGAATGAGCTACTAGCCGTTTATATCCGCTGGGGATGGTTGATAGCCATTGGAAAACTTTAAAACAAAGCATTCAATTCTCACCTACATATAAGTTTCGAAACTACTCAAAGAGTTTTGAAACTTTTCGAGTCGGATTTGAAAATTTGACAATTGGAGCCCAACATTTCGAAACCTACTTTATAGTTTTGAAAGTTGAAAACTGTTTGGAAATAAAAGTGTAGAAATTTCCGCAGAAGTATGTAAACTCTTGTAAGAGGGAGTTTCAAAACTTCTGGTAAAATCTAGAAACTTTGCTCTAGCATTTTCAAGAATTAAGTAGTTTTGACTTTATGAAAATATTTTAAGTTGAGGAATTAGTCAAAACTCTTAGAAAACATTTCTAAACATATTTTTTAAGTTCTATGAACTTTGAAATATTTTTGCAATATTCGAATAAGTTCTAAATTTTTTTTCATTTAGTTATATCAAAATAAATATCCAACACAATCAAACAAAAGCTAAATCATCATTGGTTAAAAACTGAGATATCGAGATAAATTCATCTTTTACTTACTTCTGAGTCTAAACAAGCTTGCTTGGCTGAAATTAAACTCCCAAGATAGCTTTCCAAACCTTTAATGTGCTGCAAAACCAATTCCGCTTACCAATAACACAAAGCTTTCCTCGTCGATGCGAATTTAAGCTTCCGACGCCTCCAATCCTTCGTCAATCGCTCTAGGATCAATCTCCCCTATTTTTTTCACATAATAATAGAGGATAAACGCATCATTGTGCACCCATAATCCCAACACCATCAATCCTCAACAACACCTCACTATACACTATCGACCGCCTTCCAAAAACACCCGAAAACACTACTAATTTCATCCTAAACAAAGCCCAACCATATTCTAACAATTTGAATCACTTAAAATCATCAATTAACATCTAGAAACATTTCTAAACCCACCTTATACCTGCAACAAACTCAGAACACCATAAACACCTCAAAATCAAACTATTAGCAACCTAGAAAATTAGAAATCCAATTAGTTTCAGGTTTTTTGTGATACAAATTAATCAAGATCACTAAAATTCAGATTCATCAATTCCTTAATAAAACCTTTAAATCTTGATTAAATCATTAACACGTATCAAAAACTGATTACAAAGGATCAAGAACTTGAGAATTTTAGTAATAGAGGAGAGAAACAAAAATCACCTGTAATTGTAGAATCCTTCCTTAATTGGCTTGATTTTGGTGAAATCTCCAAGGTAGAAGTAGAAGATCAATTCTTGAAATGGAAAGCAAGATTAGAAAGATAAATCCATAGGATTCTTAGAGAGAAAAGAGTAGTTACGTAAGAAAACATTTTGACTAATTAAAACAAAACCAATTAAAATACTTTTATTCCATTTGATTAAAACCTTTAAAAACTATTTTAAAATAGCCAAAATTAAGGAAATTTTCTGATAGAACTAAGTGGTTTAATAGCTACTTAAAGATTCTAAGTTTTGACCCTTTTAATTCAAATTTATTTTATCAATTTGAAACCTCAAATATGTTTAATATATTAATTAAACATTTTAGGATATTTTTCCAAATTTTATTTTATCCAAAAACCAATTATTTGAATTTATTTTTCAAAACCAATTCGAACCGTCTAATCCGGTTCACCCGAATCGTCTAAATCTATCTAGCTAACTCCTAGGCTCAAATTCGAGGCGTTTCAACTCTCCGCCACATAAGAAATTTCATCCTCGAAATTGACCTAAAGGAAAAAGATAAGGAAATTGCTTTTTTATGTCCGCTTTACATTCCCATTTGGCTTCTTCGACACCTCGATGTTGCCACAACACCTTCACTAGCTCAATTGTGTTCCCACGAAGTACCATGCTGCTACTATCCAATATTTTCACCGGTTCCTCATCATAGGTCAAATTAGGACACGACTCAACCTCTTCAATAGGCATTACATGCGACGAATTTGATCTATACTTCCGAAGCATCGACATCTGGGAAACATCATGTATCTTTTCCAATTCCGCCAGAAATTTGAAACGGTAAGCCACTGAACCAATACGTTTCAAAACCTCAGACTCAATTTACACTTACGTCCATACCTCATCACCTTTCTCCAAGGTGAAACCTTAAGGAAAACCTTATCATACAAACCTCATTACTTACGTCCAAACCAATACGATTCAAAACCTCAGACTCAATCTCGCTACGCTTCAAATCCGTGTAGGACTTCTGTCGATCTGACGCCCCCTTCAACCTTTCACAAATGAGTTTCACCTTTTCAGTAGTACCTCTCAACACATCAGGCATCGTAACGTATTTCTCTCTTGCATCCACCGAACAAAGTGGCGTACGTCACCTCCTACCATACAAAGCTTCATACGGAGCCATCTGAATGCTCGCCTGATAACTATTATTATAAGAAAACTCCACCAACGGTAGTTGCTTCTCCCAAGAACCTTGGAACTCTATAATACAACACCGCAACATATCTTCCCAAAATTGGATAACACGTTCAGAATGACCATCCTGTTGAGGATGATACGAAGTACTAAAATTCAACCTAGAACCTAACACTCCATGTAAACTCTCCCAAAATGTCGACGTAAAACGCATATCTCTATCCGATACAATAAACTTGGGCACTCTGTGCAACCTTAAAATCTCCGCGATATACAAATCTACCAACTTATCCAATGTATACCACGTCAAAGGCAATCCTGAAAGGAAATCCATCGTTATTTTTTCCCACTTCCATTTCGGTATTCTCAAAGGTTGCAACAACCCAAAAGGAAACTGATGCTCAGCTTTAACCTGTTGACACACCATACAACGAGCCACAAAATCTGCCACATCCTTCTTCAATACAACCAAAAAATACTCTTCCTTCAAAACCAGTACATCTTTTTATTGCCCGAATGCATAGCAAAATGACTAGAATGAGCCTCAGTCAGAATAATATGCCTCAACTCAACATAGTCCAGCACCACTATCTGACTCTTGAAGCAAAAAACCCCATCATCATTGGAAAAAAAGTCCATCGTATTACCCTCCATAATATCCATAACATGTGGAATCAATAAATCATCATACGGTCTCTTTGCCTTAATCATTTGTGACAATGACGACTTAACTTGCAATTCAGCCAACAAACCTCCATCTCGCGTCACACTCAACCTTACAAACATTTCCCTTAGCTCAACCACGATTTTCCTACTCAAGGCATCGTCTACAACATTAGCCTTATCGGGTGATATTCTTCTCCTGAAGCATCTAAGGAAGCGGAGAAGATTAGAGGAAAAGTTGTGGTAGTACCAGAGAATTTTTTTGGGGAAGAACCCGCTCCAAAAATAAACAAGCCAGTAACATAAGAGCAATCTCAAGAGTTTCTGAAATTTCTAAAGCACAATGAGTATAGCATAGTCGAGCAGCTGAAAAGCCAACATGCAAGAATTTCTGTCCTCGAGTTGTTGCTAAGTTCTGAGCGATACCACATTTCTCTAATAAAGGTGTTCAATCAGACGTTCGTGCCAAATGACATATCTGTGAATAAGGTGGACATGATAGTGAATCATATTTTTGCCGAAAATTATATTACATTCTCTGATAACGAGATCCCTAAAGGGGGAATGGGATCCGTAAAGGCTATAAAAATCAACACACACTTCAAGGGCTATATGCTGCCAGGAGCCATGATAGATAATGTTTAGCTCTGAATGTTCTGCCGATGACAACTCTACAAAGGTTGACTATCTATGATTCACACATGATGGTATATAAGAATGTGGTGAAGGCCTTTGATGGTACCACTCGGGACGTACTGGGCAAAATTGTGGTGCCACTACTAATTGGGCCAGTAGTTTTTAATGTAGATTTCATGGTGATGGACATTAAACCCACATATAATTGCATGTTGGGTAGACCATAGATTCATTCAGCTTGTGCAATGCCGTCGTCCCGGCATCAGAAGTTAAAGTTTTTTGATAGACTTGAAATTAGTCAGCGTTGGAACAGAAGAAGATATCAATGCTTCGGTAACCACTATTGCTCCATATATTGAAGCTAATGATAATGCCCTTGAATGTTCTTTTAGAGCTTTGGAGTTTGTCAATGCAACTTTTGTCGCTAAAGGTAAACCGTTTCCTCGACCAACGCTGTCAAATTGCACCAAGCATCACCAAGGATGCCTACGTCCAAAACATGTTATCATGAAAAAGGACTGCCTCAGACTTGGTTTTATGCCCAGTATACAAGAGAGGCTAAAAGATCTGAAAAGAAGGGAAGAACAAAGGAGGGCCTGTTTTTTTAGAAACTGAAGCTCCTTCCAAAGCCGTGACCTCATTTGACCTGGCTAATATTTTCAATTCACGTTTATTTGAAAACGTTGAGAAGCAACTCGAAGAGGTCAATCATGAAACTGCAAAGTTACATGAGGAGCAGATTTTTGGTAATGACCTGGAAGGGCTTTTTGTTAGAGGAATCTTTGAGAGGGATCAAGATGGGAGATTTCTAAAGAATATCTCAACGTGCTTCATTGGCGAGGTTCTTGGCCATCATATCAGTTGAGGAGCTTTCTCTAGTGTCGATGAATAAAACAGAGTAAATACCATGAAAAACTCTATACCTTTGCTCGCGGGTATATGGAGTTATATGTAAAGGGTCATCATATCAGTTCATTTTAATAAAGATGCTTTCATGCTCATTCACAAATGGAAAACATGTTTCTTATTTTTTCGCATCCTTTCCAAAATATATACTATTATTTTCTTAGCAGGTCTTCAATTATCGATTGCATGAATGATCCTAAACCTAATCCTAGAGTAGATACTGAGTGGCTCGTATGTCTAATGGAAGTCAATGATGCTGAGGATGAAATAGAATGTGAAATCCCTGAAGAATTACTGAGGTTGGTGGAAAAAGAGGACAATCAGATCCTACCTCATTAAGAGGAATTAGAGATTCTCAACTTGGGAACTTATGAAATTAGAAAAAAAGGTAAAGATATGGACTACTTTCTAACCAAAAGCAAGACAAGGGTTGATTGATTTGTTGTGAGAGTTTAAATATGTCTTCTGTAACACCCCGGTTTTGGGGCTAGATGTTTTAGGCATCAATTGGGTTAGTTGAACCTAGAATTAGAGATCCGAGCCTTTAAAAGCGGTTCATGGAAAATGTGGTCCGGGATGGGATAAAATTATGAGAAAAAATGCTAAAATCTTTTAAATATATATATTGAAGGGTGGTAAAATAAATTTTAAGAAATGAGTTTTAGAAAATCGAGATTTCGGAAAGTGACCATTTTGTAAAAAGTGCACTGTTGGATTTTAAGGATTAAACTGAAAATCTTTTTGTATACCTTTTCTCTCAAATTGACCATTTTAATAAAAATATTTTAAAAAAGGGTTTCAAATTAAAAGGGGATTTTAATTAAAACAAGAGAAGAGTTTGCGTAACTAACTTCTCTCATTTTGCACTTAGCCAAACACTAATTATTTTCTAATAATCAGAGAGTTTTTCCATCTTTTCTAATCCCTTTTGAATAGAAAAAGAATTCTTTGATTCTCCTATCATTTATCATTGAGGTTACTTAAAGATTTCATCAAAATCTTGTTGTTTGAGGAGAATAGGCAAGGTTAGAGGTAAGATTTCGTTTAAGTCCTCTAATCAAGGTTCTTTAATGAAATTCCCAAGTCTTGTGCCTCCTAAGTATTTTTATTAGCCTTGTTTTATAATTGATTAATGGGAAATTGCCTAAAAATGACATTATTTGGTGATTTTCCAAGATATTCGTTTGGGCACTATTTTGGTTGATTTTGGATTGATTTTAAAGTTGTTTTGGATATAAAATGATGTTGAAATAAAGGCTCGAACATAATAATCCCATATTAGGTTGGATCTCTAAAGGTTCAGGTTATTAGTTATGAGTTTTTGGCTTGGAAATGTGAATATGATGTTGTTGGGTGTTATTAGAAGTAATTAGAGTGTTTTTGGATGTTAATCAATGGTTAAAAGTGAATAGAAGTGATGGATCGAGGTTGGGTTAAGTTTAGAGTATGATTGATTGACTTTTCGATTGTTTTGGATGGGTATTTTTAGTGTCTTGGACAGAGCAACGAGATTGTTTAAGTTGCTGGTGGTTTTGATGCATTATGATGCATTGATCCTCTATTCTTGTGTGGCATAAACATGGGAGAATACTTTGGAAGCAATTAGTGAAGATCCGGGGGCTTCAGTCGCTTGATTTTCGCGTCAGCGATTGAGGTTTCGCGAGTCAGTGAGTGGAGATGCGATTTCCAACTTTGAAACACCTTTAAAGTGGTTTGGGAACTTAGTGTAATCTTGAAACTCTTTACTAAGTTTGGAAGTAAGTAAAGTGATTTTCTCCCTCAAATTGTAATATTATAGGTTTGTTGATGCACTTGATTTTATATGATTTTACCTATTGTTTCTAAGCATGATTTTAGGTAAGAGATTTTCTATTTATGATGCCATATTGTTAAAGGATGCACATGGTAAGTGATCCTAGTATGCATATGTTTATACATATTTTATGAAGCATGGTTTGATGCTTGGAAATATGGCTTATTGTGAATGCTTTGAAAATAGTGAGGTTTGTACTAATTAAGGATTATATTGGCAAGTGGTGATGTGTAAAGTGGTTTATAAATGAAATCGGATATAGTTAGGCGGCTATAGGATTGAGTGCACTATAAACAAGTCGCCTTGGATGTTGAGGGGATGTGAAAGTACCGAAAACTCCATCCAAGTACCCTAACGATTGAGGAAATTGATTTGTATCTCGTCTATCGTTAGTGGGGTTATACATCTACCGATTAGTGGTGTTGAGGGGTTGTAAGGTACCGAATACTCCACCAGAAGTGTCACAATGGTGGAGGGTAGCTCCCGTGTGTGGACCTTGAGATGTCGGTGAGAATGTATGAAGTGTTAGGACAACAATTGGGAATCCGCGTATCGATATGATTTGAGAAATGAGTATGTTGATGATCACTTGTGAGCCAATATAATTGATAAATTTCTATGAAATGTATATGGATGCATAGTATGGAAAACCATGTTTTAATCTTTAAGCTTTGCATATGGTAGCTATGCATGGAAAGGCTTAAGACGAGTGTTGGCAAATGATTTTGTTGTTGAAGCATGTGATACTTGTTGCACAGTGAATAACATGCTGATTTTGTTAATGAAGTGCATGTATTTTCAATAAAGGCATGATGGTTTTCAAAATGATGTAAAAATGGTTTTTAAGCATTGATGGTGTTTTTGGTTTTGAGCATTCCTCGCTAAGCTTGTATGTTTACTCTCTCTCTTTTGTCCATCAATGTAGATAACTAAGTGTTTGGAGGCAGCAACTTGCAAGGGGACCTAAGGAGACTTCACTTTTGAATGTATGTTTCATTTTATGGACTAGAGTAATAAGGGCAATGGGGGTACCATAGTCTATTTGGGAGAGGTGTATGAACTCCCTTTATGTGCATATTTGGTTATTGGTTTTTGAACTTGTACAAGGCTTATATATGATGGTTTAAGCCATGACTTGAGTTTTGACTTTTGGATGGTTTGATTTTCATATGAAGCATGCCTCTAGAATACCTTGATGACAATTGTCATGTTTAATTGATTGAAACTGCTATGTATGCTTAGGGAATGTTGTTTAGTTTTCATTGGATATGTTGAAAAGTATGTTGGATTCCTTATGAGTGTCTAAATAGGTAAAACCATCTTTCAGTGTAATTGCAGACTGCTGGGTATCGATACCCTTCTTATAGTATCAGTACGGTCTTGCAAATTGGGAAGGGGGTACCGATACATGGGGGCGTATCGATACCGATTTTGGCTACTGGTTTTGGGCGTACGGATACGGGCTCGAATGGTATCGGTATAGCCTATGTCTCATTGAATTTGAGTGTTGCATCAGTCGATGGCGTATCGATACCCTCTTCAAGGGTATTGGTACGATGGTCATTATGGTAGTTGAAAGCTTATTTAAATGTTCTATTTTTCTTACGTTTTAGTCCTTGGATGTTGTGGATGCAATTAATTGAGTTTAAATTCTTATTTTGAGCTGAGAATTGTCTAAGATGCATGTAATTTGACTAATTAAATGTTGGTAACACAAAATGGCTTAAGTCCCTATAAACCACAAAAATTACAAATTGGTCCTTAAAGTCGTAGTTAAACGAAAATGATGATCGATCGAGTTATGAATGTTCCGCTGCAATGGCTAATACATAGGATTCTAATTAGAATCAAGATAATATAAAAAGAAAAAATAGGGTTGTTTATTGAGGTAAACCTTCCCGGTTTACTTCAATAATCCCCGTGTGACCTGTTCGGTTCGGTCTATCGGGTAGGCCGGGTCGAGGGGGTTACATCTTCGCCTGGTCATAGTGGTACAAAAATTTCCCATAATACCAAAGTGTAAACCGGTTCAACATAAGCTTAGAAGACTAAGGCCGAAATGGAACTAAAGATAAAGGAAGAGGAACAAAATCAAATTGATTTTGGCTTTCTCGGGGGTATCCCAATATCTATAATGGGTGGCTAATATAATTTTTGTACCAAAGAAAGATGGAAAGGTACGCATGTGCGTGGATTACAGAGATCTGAATAGAGCCAACTCGAAGGATAATTTTCCCTTGCTTCATATAGACATCTTGATTGACAATACGTCATGGCATTCAAGGTTTTCCTTCATGGATGGATTTTTGGGGTATAACCAGATAAAGATGAACCCAAAGAACATGGTCAAAACGACATTCATAACCTTGTGGGGCACATATTGTTACAAAGTGATGCCTTTTAGACTAAAGAATGTCGCAACAACTTGTTGCGTGTAAAAGAGTCTATCGCAATTGTAGTGCAAGTGTACACGACGCAAGTAGTAAAGTGATACGAAGTATCGGATATCGTCTCCACAGGGATTGGGCTAATAGCTTCACCTTATTTCACTGCACGAAGTAAAGAGAATATTTAAGAGAATTGTCACGAAAATAATAAGGAAAAACGCAAATAAAAGAATTGAGATATCAAGATAGAGAGAATGGGCTGGTATTGAATTGCTCAGTAGTGCAGGTATTGCAATGCTTAGGAACTCCAGTTCTGTCGTCGCGCCTGTCATGGCAGCACCTGTCGCGGCAGCTGTCCGTTGGTTGTCGCAGCAACAAACACACCCAACTCCGTACTTCAAGTTTGGCAAGAATCCCAGATCTGCCTTGGCCTATCCCTAGGTCCAAGTCTGTTGATGATCACGTCTTTGATGATACCTCCCGGCGTGAATCGAAGGATGAACACCGATGTGTATGAATTCTTCCTTAGCCACTTAACCTTGCCCTATCCCTAGGCACTAGATAGTTCAACTATAAACTAGAGAACTTGCTCTTATTTCTTTCGTATACTTAACTCTCCCGATGCTAAGTAAATGGATAACCTCACAATGCTCTCCCGATGCTCTTGCAAGATATTAATAACCAAAATAAGAGAACTTGAAGTTTATTTTATTGAACTTGGAAAATCCTAAAACAAAACAACCCTTGCAACTACTTTACAAAACAACCCGTGGCCCTAGGGGGTTTTTAGAACATGTCGACGACGGGTAAACGGCGGAGGGGTTTTTGGTTGGGAAATCGGTTATGGGGTGTTGGATATCTCCTAGGTTAAAATATATGCCCTTATATAAGCTTTGGGCTCAAGTATTCTAAGTTAACAAGGTTTACAACTTTAATTAAAAGTATGATTCTAAAGACTTTATCGTCAAGGATCCTACTTTTCAGTCGTCCTCCTTGTTTCTTGGGATTTTCTCTCCTTGAACTTTGGGCTTGACATATCTTTTGATCCGGGGCTTGGAAAAATATATGGTTTTCACACGACAGACGAGCATAATTTTCTCTATCTATCGAGGTCCATTTTGCTTTTCCTCTCCACAAAACTGCTGTCACCATGCTATCACGGCAGGACCATGGCAGGTTCGTCCTCTTTGTCTGCTTGCCCAGCTCAGCTCTTCTGCTTCTCTGCCCTGCGCCTGCCTTCACCGTCTACGGCGGCGGCAACCTGCCAAAAACAACCATTTTTAGTAGAATCTGTGCCTTTTTATATATTTGTGATGTTTTGCTGAAAACTAACCTAAATGCAATGAAATGATGCTTGAATGCAGCAGAAATATGGGTTAAAAAGGGTGTAAATAATATAACTTTTACACACTCAACACACCCCTAAACTCAAGTTTTTGCTTGCCCTAAAGCAATTAAGACCTAAAAGAAAAATGAATATTTTTGTGTTGGCTTTCAAACAGTGAAATGTCCCTTACCCGTCGCTCATTCTCTGTGGCGGCAGCAACCTGTCGGAAAGATTAGGATCTGTCCGGAATCTCACTATAGTTCTCGTGCAGTGTGTGCATGCTTGTGAACAGTTATATGCTAAGATTCTCTTAGTTTCACTAGAATATTCAACTTTTTAACTCGAATTTTTATGCCAAAGCTTATTTTCTTGAAGACACATTTTCATGCTTCTTTTTCTTCTTTTTTCAAGCTAAATTTTTCTAGAGCCAGTTTTGGGCACCTCTAGTTAGCTTCCTAGAGCCGGTTTCGGGCACCTCTAGGTTTTTGAGTTTCTTTTGCTAAACTTCTTTCCTAGAGCCAATGTTAGGCACCTCTAGGGGCTATTCAAGTACTAAGCATCATATTCTAGTTTGGCTAAAAGAAATCTAAGCAATATAACAGTCACAATGGTGTTTAAGTTTTTCAGAACTATAGAAAGGCTCTAAACTTCTCCTTAAACTGTCCTAAAGATGCTGCCACGACAGAGCTGTCATGACAGGTAAGTTTACTTCACAGTTTTAAGCCAACATTTTAATCTTTTCTGATTTTTTTAGAGAACTTAATTAAATAAAAGACACAACAATTAATTAAAGATGTACTAAGACTCCACCCCCAAACTCGAGGGTTGCATTGCCCTCAATGCAAATGACATATAAAATAAAGGTAGGTACATCACAAAATATAGATAAGCAGACAACAATGAAAAGAAAATAAAAGACTTAGATTTTAATCGTTGTCTTCACTGCTACTGCTGACACGGATCTGGTGGCGGCGTCTGGGTGGTGGGGCAGGCTGGGCAGGTTGCTCCACGACCTGGATGTCTGAGCTGCTGCCGCTATCCCAAGTGCTGGTGGTGGTGGTGCTGGCCTTAGGCATTAGCTTTCTGTTGGCCACATGTTTCTGCCTCTTGATAGGCGTGAAGTCCTTCGCCAAATTCCTCCTAATAGGAGGTTCTGCCTCGCTGTCATTTGAGGCTGGTCGCTTTGTTCCTCGGGCAGAGGTGTCGGCCGGAGGACTGCCAGCTGCCGTCGGGGCAAGTGATGGGGAGGAAGCAGCAGAATGTGCATGTGGGGAGGCAGGTGGTGTAGGTGTGTGGACAGAGGTGGGGATGTGGAAATAGTGGGCAGGGAAAGTGGGGAAAATAACATCGAGATAATTTAAAGTGTTGGTAATGAAATTTACCGTTAAATTTGCGAAATCCCGGATGAATGTCATCAGCCCCATCTGTCTGTCTTCCACCCGCTGTATGGCAGAAAGGATTTGAGCAGATTGGTCTGGCTGGGCGACTGCCGCGGCAGGTTCAGGGGCAGGTTCCTCAGATGATTCTGCTGGGGAGGCAGCCGGGTTGAAGGAGGAGAGGGGAGTTTCAACTATCAGCTCCATGAGGCTGGTAATGTTGTTATCGGTCTAGCCTCGTCCTTGGACTAGTTTATCGGTGGTGGCCTCTGGGACAGCAGCGCAGCGGCAGAGGGATGTGATCATGAATGGTAGGCAGAGGCGGGAGGTTGATCGAAATGTGCAGTCTAGGACGCTTTCCCTCATATAACGGCCTACGTTGATAGCCCGGTCGTTCATGATCGAATGGATGAAGGCGAGCCTCTGCTGGTCCACCGTCGTGTGATGGGAGGACGGCAGGATACGCTTCTTGATTAAAGCGTTCCATAGCTTAGCTTCTGGAAGCTGCTGCCCTCTTTTGACAGAGTTTGGGTTCTTTTTGCTCGTGTTCCACTCCGTTCCTTCCTCTGTCACCTCTGCCATGACAACACCGTAGGCGGCAGAGTTGAGGGTGTCCAAAATTGCTGATGGTCATCGTCGTTGGGACCAAAATAGAAGCCATACATATGGTTGATACTATCGGCTGTGAATGGTACCTCTACCCCTCGGACGGTGACTGATGTTGCTGTCCTGCTGTCAATGGCAGCATAGAACTCCCTCACCAACATATCATTTAATTCTGTAGGTTGTGCTGCGAACTGCTCCCATAGCTGAGTCCTTAAGGCCTTTGCGATGAATGGTCGGAGCCCCATGTTTGCTGCCTTGCGGACGTAGATGAATCCTCTTTCCTCCCATAATTCCTTGGTTGCGAACGACTGTGGTGTGGGTGCTGCTGCTGAAGAGGTTGAAGCAGCACTGCGGCGGGTACGTCTGGAAGACATATTAGTTGCAAGGGTTGTGAAAGTAAAGAAAACAAATAAAAACGAGAGGAGAAAGCAAGTAAGAATAAGCAGAAGTGAGGAAAATGAAAATGAGAACGGGGTTTTATAGCGGTCGAGTTGCTGCCCGTTTAATGCTATAATGGCAGGCGTGAATAACGAGGCGACTGATGAGTTTTGGCGTGTCTGACGCGTCTGACACGTAATTATGCGTTTGTTACGCGTCTGTCACACGCTTCTGCGTCTGCCGTGTCAGTCTGTTGACAGCCTGTCTTATCCGTGTCTGCGGCGGCAGCTGGGACGACAGGCTTCAATAAATGAGCTTTGTTGGGCTGATGGATGGATGGTGGGCTTGGGTCACTTCTCCTTTTCTTCTTGACTCCTTTATTTCCTAAAAACATAAAATATAAAAACATTATTCGAATAAACCTAATTTCCTAATAAATAATAAAAATAAATAAAAATAAAATTTAGGTTAAATTAGGGATGCCTTGTGGGGCATCTTCTAAGGTAACCACTTCCTGCATTCCTGGGGCTTCAGTCCCCTGATAATGCTTGAGGCGATGTCCATTGACTTTGAATTGGTGCCCGTCTTTTAATGATCGGATGGTGATGGCACCATGGGGAAAAACTTGTACCACTTGGAACGGGCCAGACCATCTACATTTTAGCTTTCCTGGGAAGAGTTTAAGTCTAGAATTAAAGAACAACACAAGCTGCCCTGGGCATAACTGTCGTGGCAGCAACTTCCTGTCATGCCACTTCTTTGTTTTCTCCTTGTAGATTCTTGCATTGTCGTAGGCCATTGCCCGTATTTCTTCAATCTCGTTCGGATCTAATAGCCTTTTCTGGCCTGCCTTGTCCAAGTCCATATTCACTGCATTGATTACCCAATATGTTTTGTGCTCTATCTCGACAGGCAGATGACAGGTTTTCCCATAAATCAATCGGTATGGAGACATGCCGAATGGAGTCTTAAAAGCTGTCCTATATGCCCATAATGCATCATTAAGGAGTAAAGACCAATCTTTCCTAGTTGGCTTAACCATCTTCTCAAAAATGTTCTTAACTTCCCTATTAGATATCTCAGCTTGTCCATTGGTCTGTGGGCGGTATGTTGTCGCGATCCTGTGCTTGACACCATATTTCTTCAAGGCGGCAGCAATAACCCTATTGTCGAAATGTCTCCCTTCATCACTGATAATCGCCTTAGGGATGCCAAACCTAGAAAATATGTTTTTGTGTAAAAACTTTTGGACTGTTTTGGCATCATTCTTTTGAGTGGCGATAGCTTCAACCCACTTAGAGACATAATCCACTGCTAGGAGGATGTATAAATTTCCACATGAAGATGGAAAAGGCCCCATAAAATCAATCCCCAAACGTCGAAGATCTCGACTTCTAGAATGTTCTGCAGTGGCATCTCATTTCTCCTCGAGATGTTACCTGTCCGCTGGCACCTGTCACAGTTCTTGTAGAAGTCCTGTGCATCTTTATACAATGTCGGCCAGTAGAACCCTGACTGCAGCACCTTCGCAGCCGTTTTATTGCCTCCTAAGTGACCTCCATATTGTGAAGCATGGCAGTGATGGAGAATGTCTTCTTGTTCTTCTTGTGGTACACACCTCCTTATAACTTGATCTGCACATAGTTTGAAAAGAAGAGGTTCGTCCCAATAATAATGCTTAACATCATTTTGGAACCTCTTCCTAGCTTGATAATTAAGATCAGAAGGAAGTATTCCGCTAACTATAAAATTAATGAAATCAGCATACCAGGGAAGTTCAGAAGACTTACCTGCCGCCATGACTGTTGCGGCAGCGATTGCGGTAGCAAAGAGTTGCTCGTCTGGGAAGGTCTCCAGTATGTTTGTCTCGTCGATTGGTAGACTCTGTCCCTTCTCCAACCTTGACAAGTGGTCTGCCACCTGATTTTCTGTCCCCTTTTTGTCCTTGATCTCAAGGTCGAATTCTTGTAATAGCAAGATCCACCGTATCAATCTAGGCTTTACATCCTTTTTTGCGAACAGATATTTTCAGGGCAGAATGGTCTGTGTGCACTATTACCTTCGTCCCAAGTATGTAAGAACGAAACTTGTCGATAGAGAACACCACAACTAATAGCTCCTTTTCTGTGGTGGTGTAGTTCACTTGGGCATCATTCAGTGTCTTGATGGCATAATATATGACATGAAACAACTTATCTCTGTGCTGCCCAAGTGCTGCCCCGACAGCATATTCACTAGCATCACACATAATCTCAAATGGCTGTGTCCAGTCTGGTGGCTGTACTATGGGGGCTGTCACTAGTTTTTCCTTCAGAACCTTGAATGCTTCAGTACATTCATCATTAAAGCCGAAGGGTCGGTTTTGTTCTAAAAGATGGCATAGGGGCTTGGTGAGTTTTGAGAAATTTGCAATAAATCTTCGATAAAAACCAGCATGCCCTAAGAAACTTCTAATGCCCTTGACCGTAGTTGGTGGCGGCAGCTTCTCAATCACTTCTATTTTAGCCCTGTCGACTTCTATCCCACGACAGCTAATCTTATGGCCGAGGACTATCCCTTCATCCACCATAAAGTGGCATTTTTCCCAATTCAAAACAAGATTAGCTTTTTCACATCTTTCAAGTACCTTTTGTAGATTGCCGAGGCAGCTCTCAAAATCATCTCCAAAGACGAAAAAATCATCCATAAAAATTTCCAGGAAGTCTTCTACCATGTCGGAGAATATGGCCATCATGCACCTTTGGAAGGTGGCGGGTGCATTGCATAGTCCAAACGGCATTCTCCTAAAAGCATATGTTCCGTAGGAGCATGTGAAAGTTTTCTTCTCTTGATCCTCTGGTGCAATAGCAATTTGATTATAACAAACCCTCCAACCGGTCACAGTCCTGGTTGGGATCAACTCATTGTTCTCATTGGTTATCATGGTCATTCCTCCTTTCTTTGGAACACATTGCACCGGGCTCACCCATTTGCTGTCGGAGATGGCGTAAATAATACCAGCATCTAACCATTTAATTATCTCTTTACGCACTACCTCCTTCATCACATGGTTTAGCCGCCTTTGGGCATCTATAGTCGGCTTATGATCTTCCTCTAGGAGGATTTTGTGCATGCATAACGCCGGACTAATGCCTTGAATGTCTGCTATCGTCCATCCAATCGCCTTTTTGTGCTGCCTTAGCATGCCGATTAGCTGTCGTTCCTGTTCCTGTGGCAGCTTAGCAGAGATGATTATGGGCAGTGTGTCATTGGAACCAAGATAAGCATATTTTAACTGCCCTGGCAGGGGCTTAAGTTCTAAGGCAGGTGGTTCAACAGTAGATGGCTTTTGGATTAAATGGTTATCCGAAGTATAATTCAAAGGTTCGAATAACTTACCTGGACGATGGCCTAACCAGTTTACCTCCTCCTGACCTTCAGTATCAGATGTATCAGATTCAGAGGAGTCGTTGTCGTCGGTGCTGTCGTTGTTGCTGTCGTGACAGTCCTGTAGGTTGCTGTCGCAACAGTGACCAAATTTTATATCATGACAGCCCGACCTGATGCAGGGTTGATCAAGGGTCACTTCAATGATGGCCTTGCATTCCTCGTCCACATCAGCATGTTTCATCGCTTGGAGAACATTCAACTTAATCTCTTGATCGTTCACTCGCATGGTAAGTTCTCCTTTCTCCATATCAATCAGTGATCTTCCCGTGGCTAAGAAGGGTCGCCCAAGGATGACTGATGCATTTTCGTCTGCCTCACAATCTAAAACAAGAAAGTTAGCAGGAAAAATAAACTTATCCACTCTTACCAGAATATCTTCCATTTTTTCCTCTGGATGAACGTAAGAGCGGTCTGCCAGCTGCAGAGTTACTTTCGTGGGCCGCGCCTTTCCAATACCTAATTTCTGAAAAACAGACTTTGGCATTAAATTAACACTAGCACCAAGATCACAAAGTGCCTTACCCACAAATTTATTGCCGATTACACAAGGTATGATGAAGCTCCTCGGATCCTTCTTTTTCTGGGTGGCTGTCGATGAAGAATGCTCATGCAACCTTCTGTCATCTTTACCGTTTCAAACTCCCCAAGTTTATATTTTTTCGACATAACATCCTTGAGAAATTTAGCATAATCGGGCATCTCCCTAACGGCATCTAACAGCGGAATATTAATATGAACCTGCTTAAAAATATCATAAATCTTTATAAGTTGAGATTCTTGCTTAGCTTGCTGTATCCGTTGAGGAAAAGGTGGCGGAGGACAATAATCAGCAATACGCCCTTCCCACTGCATACGAATCTGAGGACGAATATCCTCGTTTTTCTCCTCTGTCGCTTCTGTTGTCGTGACAGGCTCATCGGCAGCAGTCTATTTATCACCTGTCGGGGCAGCTTCCTCGGCAGGTCTATCCAAGGCAGGTTCTTTTACTGTTTCAGCTTCTTTTTCTGGCCCTGGTAGTTTCTTCCCACTCCTAGTAGTAATTGCCTTACATTGTTCATGTGTGGGCGGTCTAGCATTTTCAGTGTTGCTAGGGAATCCTCCATTCTGCCTCGGCTTTATATGTTGGGAAACCTGACCCATTTGTGTCTCCAGAGATTTCAAAGTAGCTTCATGGTTTGTCATCCTCATCTCTGTTTTATCCATAAAGGTTTCTGTCTTCTTGACAAACTGATTCATATTCTCCATATAAGTACATGTCTGAGACATAAAAGTGGCCAGCGTCTGTTCCAATATGCTGCTCGTGGCAGGTGGTGGCTGTTGTTGCTGTTGCGGCGGCAGTTGCTGTCGCGTTAGCAATCTAGGTCCTCCCTGATTCTGATTGTGTGCTTGCAGATTCAGGGAATTGTTAGGATTACTCCAGGAAAATTTGGGATCCTTCCTCCAATTGGGATTATAATTGTTGGAATTGTAATTCGGCT
Source organism: Hibiscus tridactylites (assembly GCA_958450335.1). Lineage (NCBI taxonomy): Eukaryota > Viridiplantae > Streptophyta > Magnoliopsida > Malvales > Malvaceae > Hibiscus > Hibiscus tridactylites. Next base: position 30,810,042 of record OY288291.1, on the reverse strand, counting down.
TGTAATTTCCAACATATTTTCCCTCTTCTACTTGTATTGGGCACTCATCCCGACTATGATTTCCCTCACAGATGGTACAAACTTCCTCGATAGCAAATCCTTGTAATTCATCATCATTCAATAACCTTTTCATTGCTTTAGTAAGGAATGCTACCTGTAATTTCATAGTGTTGTCGGCCTCATAGTCCTTGACAGCAAGTACCCGTTTACCCCCTCTTCTTGCAGTCGGAAACTGCTTCATTCTTAACCAGATTTTTCAAAACTTGCAATGCCTCGTCCGGATCTTTATCCAATAATAGTCCATTTGGTGCAGAATCAATTCGAATACGAGTTTGTAAGTTAGCAGCATTATAGAACATAGTTACCTGATTCTAGACGGGGAATCCATGCATTGGGCAGTTCCGAAGAAGAGTAGTAAATCTGTCACAGGCCTCGTACATCGGTTCGTCATCTTCCTGTTGAAAAGTAGCAATTTCATTACGTAATCGCTCAGATAAATGCAAAGGATTAAAACAAGTTAAGAATTCACGAGATAAATCTGCCCAAGTTATGATTGAACCCGGCGTAAGTTTATTCCACCAAGTTTTAGCTCTGTCCCTCAATGAATGGGGAAATAACCGAAGCCTCAGTATCTCCGGACTAACTCTTGGCAGTCTAAACGAACCACAGATCTCCTGGAACGTTTTGAGATGCTCCCTAGCATCTTCTGTCACAGCACCACTAAACTGCCCGACATTGTTGATCATACTAAACATGACAGGTTTAAGCTCAAAGTTATCAACTTCAATATCCGGCAGCGTGGTCTCCAGCTCTACATGACCGTTCAGCATGTAGTCACGGCAGGACCGTCGTCCATCTACTGCGGGCGGGTCGCCGACAGGCGGTATACCTCCACCAGCGGGCGAATTACGAGCCATCTGTTCTAGCTGTTCCTCAAGGTACTCGTTCCTAGCTAAAAGGTGGCGAAGTTGCTTCTTGAGATTGAAGGAACGTTCGATTTTCGGATGTAATTTATACTCAGGATCTTCACCTCTTTTAGATCCGCGCATAAACAAGAAAACCTCGTGAAAAGCAAGAGTTGAAAATACTAACAAAAAATAGAAAAAGAAAAATAAAAAGAAAAACAAAAATTAAATCGAAAAGTGCAATAAAAGAAAGGTGTAGTTATGTTGCCAATCCCCAGCAACGACGCCAAAAACTTGTTGCGTGTAAAAGAGTATCGCAATTGTAGTGCAAGTGTACACGACGCAAGTAGTAAAGTGATACGAAGTATCGGATATCGTCTCCACAGGGATTGGGCTAATAGCTTCACCTTATTTCACTGCACGAAGTAAAGAGAATATTTAAGAGAATTGTCACGAAAATAATAAGGAAAAACGCAAATAAAAGAATTGAGATATCAAGATAGAGAGAATGGGCTGGTATTGAATTGCTCAGTAGTGCAGGTATTGCAATGCTTAGGAACTCCAGTTCTGTCGTCGTGCCTGTTGCGGCAGCACCTATCGCGGCAGCTGTCCGTTGGTTGTCGCGGCAGCAAACACACCAACTCCGTACTTCAAGTTTGGCAAGAATCTCAGATCTGCCTTGGCCTATCCCTAGGTCAAAGTCTGTTGATGATCACGTCTTTGATGATACCTCCCGGCGTGAATCGAAGGATGAACACCGATGTGTATGAATTCTTCCTTAGCCACTTAACCTTGCCCTATCCCTAGGCACAAGATAGTTCAACTATAAACTAGAGAACTTGCTCTTATTTCTTTCGTATACTTAACTCTCCCGATGCTAAGTAAATGGATAACCTCACAATGTTCTCCCGATGCTCTTGCAAGATATTAATAACCAAAATAAGAGAACTTGAAGTTTATTTTATTGAACTTGGAAAATCCTAAAACAAAACAACCCTTGCAACTACTTTACAAAACAACCCGTGGCCCTAGGGGTTTTTTAGAACATGTCGATGACGGGTAAACGGCGGAGGGGTTTTTGGTTGGGAAATCGGTTATGGGGTGTTGGATATCTCCTAGGTTAAAATATATGCCCTTATATAAGCTTTGGGCTCAAGTATTCTAAGTTAACAAGGTTTACAACTTTAAATAAAAGTATGATTCTAAAGACTTTATCTTCAAGGATCCTACTTTTCAGTCGTCCTCCTTGTTTCTTGGGATTTTCTCTCCTTGAACTTTGGGCTTGACATATCTTTTGATCCGGGGCTTGGAAAAATATATGGTTTTCACACGACAGACGAGCATAATTTTCTCTATCTATCGAGGTCCATTTTGCTTTTGCTCTCCATAAAACTGCTGTCACCATGCTATCACGGCAGGACCATGGCAGGTTCGTCCTCTTTGTCTGCTTGCCCAGCTCAGCTCTTCTGCTTCTCTGCCCTGCGCCTGCCTTCACCGTCTACGGCGGCGGCAACCTGCCAAAAACAACCATTTTTTGTAGAATCTGTTCCTTTTTATATATTTGAGATGTTTTGCTGAAAACTAACCTAAATGCAATGAAATGATGCTTGAATGCAGCAGAAATATGGGTTAAAAAGGGTGTAAATAATAGAACTTTTACACACTCAACACAACTTATCAGTGGCAATGGTTACCTTGTTCCACGACTTGATCCACAAAGAAAATGAGGTGTAACATTATGAAAACTCAATCCCAATAAATGCAGCAGAAATATCAGTGGATAACATGATTGCTAAATCTCAGACTGAAGATGAGCATATTTAGAACCTGAGGAAGTTGTTTTTGAGGTAGAGGAAGTACCAGTTGAAACTCAATCCCAATAAATGTACTTTTGGAGTAACATTATGAAAACTCCTGGGATTTGTTGTTAGCAGAAAAGGAATTGAAATAAATCCAGATAAGGTGAGGGCAATTCAGAACTTGCCACCGCCCAGTTCACAAAAAATGTTCGTGGATTCTTCGGGAGGTTGAATTATGTTTCTCAATTCATTTCTCAGTTGACCGATAAATGCGATCCAATCTTCAAATTGCTTAAAAAGAATAATCCATGATAATGGAACTGAGAATTCCAAGAAACATTTGACAAAATTAAGAAGTACTTGACGAATGCTATGATACTAGTTGCACCGATTCCTGATAGGCCACTCATCCTGTATCTAACAGTTTATAAGAACTCAATGGGATTTGTGTTGGGGTAGCATGATGACACATGAAAGAAAGAAAGAGCCATTTACTAATTGAGCAAAAAATTTAAAGAGTGTGAAGCACGATATCCACCAATTCAAAAGTTATAATGTGCTTTGGTTTGGGTAACTCGTAGACTCAGACAATACATGTTATACCACACTACTTGGTTAATTTCTCGCGTTGAACCGTTTAAGTTTATGATAGAGGTACCATCATTAACTATGAGATTGGCACGTTGACAACTGTTGTTTTCATGATTCAACATTATAAATTTGAGCCATAAAGCAATAAAAGGAAGTGCTATAGCAAACATCCTAGCAAGCCGTGCTTTAGAAGATTTTGAGCCCCTAGACTTTGATTTCCCAAATGAGGATGTGATGAATATATCCACGAAAGAAAATGGAACCTCAAATAACGAAACCTGGAAACTGTATTCCGATGGAGCATCGAATTCCCTAGGACGTAGAATTGGAGCAATATTGATTTCTCCAAGCAATGTACACTATCGTTTCACAAGCAAGCTAGAGTTTTTTTCTACTAATAACTTGTCAAAATATGAAGCTTGTGTCATGGGCTTGCGGGCTTCTATTGAAAGAAAGATAGAGGTCCTGAAAGTATACGAGGATTCAAACTTGGTTATTTACCAGCTTCGTGGAGAGTGGGAAACAAAAGATGTAAAGTTCAACGTGATTCGAAAATTGATCCTGGAGCTAATAAAAGAGTTTGAAGAAATTACTTTTACATACATTGCCAGGTAGGATAATCAAATGTCATATGCCTTAGCTACATTGGCTTCGATATTCTTAGCAAATAAACCCGAAGACATGATGCCAATTCGAATGCTGAGTTAAGAGGCCTATGCTCACTACTAAGCATAGAAGAGGAAGTAGATAAAAATCCTTGGTATTTTGATATATTACAATACCTTAAATTTTAGACTTATCTTTTGGAGGCAAATGATAATGACAAACAAACTATTAGAAGGATGGCTTGAGGATATGTGCTCGATGGAGAGATCTTGTACAAAAGGGGCAAAGATCGGGTCATGTTAAGATGTGTTAATGCCAATGAAGCTAGAAATATTATGGAAGAAGTGCATGATGGAATATGTGGTACACATGCAAATAGATTTCGATAGCTAGGAAGATCATGAGATACGGCTATTATTGGGAAACCATGGAAGGAGATTTCATTCAGTATGCCAGGAAATGCCATAAATGCTAGATATATGCTAACAAGAATAATTCCCCCCCAGTACCTCTTCATACGATGAATTCACCTTGGCCTTTTGTTGTCTGGGGCGTGGATGTTATTGGGCAGATTCACCAAAAGACAGACATCATTTCAACCTTGTGGCCATTTATTACTTCACCAAATGGGTAGAAGCATATTCTTATGCCAATATCATGAGAACAATTGTCTGCAAGTTTCTAAAGAAAGAAGTAATTTGTCGGTATGGATTACCAGAAAGAATTGTTACTGATAATGGCACCAATTTCAACAACAGCATAATAGAAGAAGCGTGTGAGCGGTTCAAAATCATGCATCACAATTTTTTGATTTATCACCCTAAGATGAATGGGGCTGTTGAGGCGGCAAACAAAAACATTAAGAAAATCATATCGAAGACAACATAAACTTACAAACACTGCCATGCAAAGCTACCTTTTGCGTTGTTTGCAAATCGAACTTCAATACGGACCTCAACTGCAACCTCCTAGACCCGCATATACATTACCATGGATCCTTGGAAGTCACATTAGGGTCACCAGTGTGACCCCTAGAAAAAATCCACATAAAAATGTTTTTCCTTATAACACTTATTAAACTGTAAAGTTAACTTATGTTTAAAATAGCCTTTCAGGAAATCATTTAAACATATAACAATAATTTCAGAAAACGTTTTATATATACAACCATAAAACTATAAAAGACATACATGCCCACTAGTTGTATCAGTACCGTACTCCAAAAGCAATGCCAAGGGAACTCTGAACACTGATGTCAGTCATTGTACCAAGATAAATTTCTTTTAACCTGCGATGGTAAAAACAACGTGAGCTTCAGAAAGTTCAATAATACAAAACTAACAAAAGATGCTACAGGAAACATCCATTTATAAGACAGAGCATAAAGCTGTCATAAAGTTTCGGGCAACTATAGAGTCCGATTATGATTCGATATTTCAGTGAAGCGTTATATTTGAATATAATTTTTTTCTTTTCAATCACTAAGTATGGAGCGATAAACTTATAGCCCGGAGATGGAGTAAATATATAGTTTACAAAATTTGAAATAGGGAGTTTAGTTCTTTCACTAAGCACATCTTAGAAGCATACTAAGAGTTTGACTTTGGTAAATTAATTTAGTTGGGTTGATTTTAGAAAGGGCCATAAAGTTTTATTTTAATCACCTAACTAGCCTCCAACCGTACGCCAATATGTAGTATCCTAGAACTATATCCAGAAACACTTACCCTAGGCCCATTGGGCGTAGGAGCTTATAGAAAGACTCCCCTAGGCCCGTTGGGTGTAAGGGATATCTTAGGTCCAAAAGGACTTACCAGCGCCGAGCCTACAAATCTTTAATCATTTCCCATATAGAATTAGTTTTTTTATCCAGTAAACAATAATATCATAAAACATATATCAGATATATTTTATATTAGAAGACATATGTCAGATTTATTTTTGTATCAAAAAACAGGTATCATATATATTTATGTATCAAAAGGCAGAAGCCAGAGATTGCTTTCGTTTTGAATAACAACGTCATACTTTTAATTCAGAGCATATAGTATTGGTTTAAAACAAAGAGAATATTCATGGACACATGAAACGCAGTATCTGGTCCATTTGACACTTATAGTCCCTTGATAATCATATAAGGGACACATAGAACTATAGTCCGATCTAGATTGATTTCATAATCAATGACCTTATTCGTAGGAATTTGATAAATATAAACTTCAACCAGGTATTCAAGAATTATACATCATGACTACGCATGATTTCAAATATATCAAGATACATTTTGGGATTCCAGATAGATCAGGATCAGTCAAGATTTCAGATTTATCAAGAGAGTTCCAGTCAATTTTTCTTATAAGAGCATTTCGGTCATTTTAACACTCAAGGGCAATTTCATAGTTTAACCATGATAGGGTAAGTCAGAAATTAGTTGTACAAAAGATTGCTGATGGCTTTTCAGGCTTTCAAGTCTATTCCATTAACCACATCTTTTCAATGCATTACATGACAAGCATTAAAATCGGTACACCTTATCTGTGTTCAATATTTAGTTCTGGTTACGTTGTACATCTAAACGGAACACTGTCACATATTATCTCAGAACAAGCCTCGAAAGTTTGAACATGTATTTATGCGGCATTCTTCCATTATTGTTACATTGTTAAGAATGACTGATATACATAAGTCCTGCCTCCAACCCACAGGGGGATTACGGTCATTTGTGGTATATCAGAAATTTCATGATTTTCTAATCTTCCACTTATCTTAAGTCATGAGGGTATTTCAATCAATAAAGCACTTAATGTTAATTCAGTCATCTCAGTCCTTTTGGTTCTTCCAAAGCATCTATTTATTTCAGGACTCAGGGGCATATCTGTCATTTCAGTTAATTTACAAATTTTGGTGCTCGAGGATACTTTAGTCTTTTTTTGTCATTACGATCATTCTAATCGATTTATCCTTATCAACATTTCCAATCATTTTAGTCATTTTAATCAATTCAGTCTTTTCTATCATTTCATTAATTTAGACATACTGAAAACTTCTCGTAAATTTATCTTCGAAGACTTATTCAGACTTTAGGAAAATACAAGTATTTACATTTTCGAAGGGTTGAATCTTGTTACCTTAAATTTCTAGTCACCAAAGTATTAGAGTTATTCCAGTTCCCAAGGCGTTACAGTCGTTTCTGTATTTAACGGTATTTTTAGACACTTCGGAACCTAGAAACATTTTAGTCATTTCAATCATTCATTCATAAAGTATACCTCAAGTAATTTGGCCTTTAGATATTTATTCAGAAAATTTCCAGAAAAAATGATTTTTCAAACGTTTATTCAAACAAATAGGGGACTTAGGAATTTCCCATATCATTGTAACCTATAGGGTATTGAGGTCCATTTTACACCTCAAGGGTATTTCATCATTTCATAACCGAGCATTTAAATAATCAAATATTTTAACAAGCATTGCACGTAATAAGTGCCTCGCAATTAGTGCAAGTGTACACGTCACAAGTTATAGTATAGAAAAATAATGTCTCCACAAGAATTGGTGCTACTTTAGGAATTTAACTTCTCGCACAGTAAAATAAAAACACAAGTAGGTATTTGTGGGAGTTCTAATTAACAAATAAACTAAGATCAAGAAAATAAAAGAAAGATGTAATCAAGTAAGAGAGAATAGGTCGAGTTATTGTGAGTTGAGGAGTGATAGTCAAATGAATCATCTTGGTAATAGAGTGAAACGTCTATTCAATTGTCACGACAATTGGTAACAATCGGGTTGCCCAGGCAACTAGAATAGAGGTTTCTGGGGCAACTAGTATAACGATGCCTAGGCATTGATTGCTAGAGAAACAACTTGGGCAACTGGGCGCCAACCTTCATGATTCAGTGAAGCGTTCTGCAATGGCTCCTCCTTATCCCTAAGTCGAAACTTTAGTTAAATGTACATGCCTTGATGATACATCCCTGTGTTAATCAAGGGTGAACAACAACCAATCTTGCGCGCCTCTTAGCCGTTGAAATTCGTAACTTTTTCCTAAGCCGAATTAGTCTTCATTGATTAGGGCAAAACCCAAGCTCATTCGTTTCTTGAATCTAACTCTCATGATATTAGATAAATAGATGAAATTACGAGATCCTCTCTCAATTCACTCACTAGAAAATTTAAAAGCCAAGAATGAGCAAACCTTGGATAAAAAGTGCAAACTTCATTACCTAAACAAAAATCCAATTGTTTCTCACAACCACAAAACACAATAACCTTAGCCAACTAGATTTAGTTCATGGCTAGGTTAAAAAGAAACACAAAATAAAGTTTTTCTAACATAAACCTAATCAATACAAGAGGGAAAAGATGAAGAAGATGTCAACAACCCTTTTGGTCTCTCTCTCAATCGAGCATGCTTGGCTTGGGTGGCTTTGCCATCTTTATATAGGAGATGGCTAGGACAAAGTCTTTTAATTTTATTCTAACTAAGATTTCTCCTATTCTCTTGATGTTTAATCTTTTTTTGACCTTTTTATGGACCTGCAACTTTCTTTTTCCACGCCGCCAATCTTGATTAGGCTAGATTTGTCTGCTCATCACTTCGCTACCACTTTGCCGCGTCATCTCTTGTAGACGGTTGCTGCGACAACTGGTTTGGTATGTACTTTTTAAGTTGCCAGGACAACTTGCTCGGCAGGTACTTTCTAGGTTGCCACGGAACCTTCCAGCTTTTCATGGACATTAATCCTACACACACAAAACAACCTCCAATTGTATATTTTCCCACCAAAACTAAGCAAAACGTAAAATTAAACACAACCACCAAGGAAACAATGCAAATATGCATGGATGGATAATTATGCAACTAATATGAGCTTAAATCTAGCAATTTCATGAGTAAAAAGGGTCATAAGAATAGGACTTTTGAACACTTAGCACACCCCTAAGCTCGAACTATTGTTTGTCCTCAAGCAATGCAAACTAACAATTACTTGCCAAGGTTTTAATCTTCATGGATTTTCTCCTTGAATCTTAACTTTTTATCCCTCATAACCTTGGCACAAAGTATACATGACATTCAATTTTTAGGATGGTTAAGAAGTTGCCCTGAATCAAACTAAAATGCTCGTGAGTGTGTGTGGAGTTGTGTACAAGATGATTTTCCAGATTATATGTGAACAATAGGCATTCAAATAAATTCATTGGGTTCCTTTTTTCATTATATATTTTTGTACAACTAGAGCCAATTTCGGGCACCTCTAGTGAATTAATTAATTTTCCATTTTTTATAATTTTTCTTTAACCAACTAGAGCCAGTTTTGAGCACCTCTAGTAATTCCCTTAAGCACAGTACTAGAGTCAGTTTCAGGCACCTGTAGTAATCAAGTTTTTATTTATCCAAAATTTTAAAGATTAGCATAAGTTCAATAGAATTCCCTCAATAAATCAAGCCACAAAAGTGTACGATTAAGTTTTAGCATTATAGTAGGATTCTAGGTGTTTTCTATGGTCATCCTAGAATTGAAAGTTCTAGCAAATTAAGTGCAAGGGCAATGTCATCATTGGAAATCAAATCTAGGAAATTTCACTCCAAATAAAAACAAGGCAAGTAACATTCTAAATGCATGTCCTAAAGATGAATGCAAGCTAACATTAAAATAACTAGAAGTAATACCCCCAAACTCGAGTAAGGAATTGTCATCAATGCATGCAAAAAAGAAAAAAAAAGAAAAAAAATATAAAGATGAGAAGCGATGACTTACTTCTATAGCTAGTCATCGCTAATGATGAGTTTCTAGTGCGCGGTTTGTTTGCTACGCTTGCTTGAGTGCAGTGGTTGCTTCCTTGTTACCGGCGGTGGAACCGGTTCTCGTGTAAGGGCTAATTCTTCACTTTTTTCCTCCATCTCTTCAATTTCTTCGGTGGTTGAGGCTTTGCTTTTGTCTTTGGAGGATGTGGCTAGAGGTGATTTAATGGGTGCTGTCGAGGATTCATCCGAATCTGAAAAACAAATAAAGTTTAAATGAGTGTTGGTTCAATTATTTGAGTTTTACCATTGTCCTTGGCAGTAGTTGTCGTGACATCTTCGGTCTCTGTTTCTTGTTCATCTACTGAGGAGGTTGGTGGGGTAGTTGCCTGGGCATTGTATGTTGCGGTCACTGAAGCAAGTAATTCGGCAGGGAAGATAGAGAATGACACTTTATTATTTGGGTACTTCTCCAAGATGACTTGCGTGATGGAAGTATTTTGGTCCTTAATATACCTCATAAACAATAATTCACGTGCTTCAATTTGTTCTAATCGACGTACGAACGGGCGTAAGAGGGCCTCAAGTCGATCTACTTCTACCGGCTGACTTGTCTGGGCATTGACACTGGCCTCAGGTATTGCCGAGGCGGCATGAGTTGCCACAGCCACCTTAGGTGTAGGAGATTTTTCTGGTGCTTCACCCAGTAGTTTCCAATACTGTGCTTTGTTCCATCCGGGCTTTTGTGTTTCCTTTTTGCCTATCGGCTCACTTGGGACCTTGGCTTTCTTGCAAAGTTCTGATATGAGGCTAGGAAAGGAAACAGAGCATTTGTACTTTTGACTACATGCAACAATCACATCACAAATAATTTTCCAATGTTAATGATGCGATTATGCAAGATAGAGTGTATGAGCAAAAAAGGAGATGTATCGATGGTGGTGTTGTGTGTTGTTGGCATTAAAGAGGTTTTGATGAATTTATTCCATAATTTCACCTCGGGTTTTAGCTGAAGGGGGTTTACTGCGCCCTTTTGTTTGTCGTCGTTCCATTGAGTGCCTGGTAGTGTGAGGTCTTCAAGCACCTTGTTGAGTTGTTGGGGCGTCATTTGATCAATAAATTCTTGGTGCGCGTCCTTCTTGATGTAAGCTCCATAGAAGAGGCTGATGTTATCGGCATCTAAGGGGATTGCCTTGCCACGAACAAAAAGATAGGGGTTATCCAGATTAGGAGAATGAGTATAAAATTCCCTTACTCATGTGATGTTGCCCGGTTCTGATTGATGAAAAAAGATTTGCCACTTTTGGTGTGCTATTACACGGAAGATGAACGGTTCAAGGTCAAAATCTTGGTGAGAGCTGGAGTACTCGAAGCCTTGTTCTTTGCATATCTTTCGACTCTCGAACATGGAGAGGAATTGTGCTTCGGCCGTCTTTGTGGCAAACCTCTTGTATTCGGGTTCTTGGGATGATCAAGGATGATTGAGTGTTTTGAATTTCAAGGCGATTATGGATTTCTTTGGTTGTGAATCGGTGAGAAGGGGAAAAAGAAAATATTGAAGAAGCTTTAGAGTAGCAAGAAGATGAGAGGAGTTTTGAATCTTAGAAGTGTAATGGTGATAGGAGAGAAAAAAGAGTGAAAGGATTGGTAATAAAGATGGGTGGGTGGTGTTGATGGGAAAGAAAGCAAGTAAAGATATGAATGGAGGGTTTGGGCGGCACACTCTGATGGAGAAGGGGAAGGGTTTCTTTGGCTGACTATGTACGGGGATTAGGGTAAATTTTGGGCTTAAAGTAAGTCTTAAATTTGGCCCATATTTTTTTCTTGTTAACCAATACTTCCTTCTTGAATCTAATTCCTTTTTATCTTGAACTCTTATCTTAAAATTCAAAAACAAATGAATTAAGAATTATTAATAAAAATAAAATAATCAAATAAAAAGAAATAGATAAAGATATGGAAAGATAAATAAATAAAAAGAACTCTTAATCCTAAAATTTAAAAACAACTAGATAGATACTAAAGAAGGATAAAGTCTAAATCCTAAAAGAAATAAATAAATCTATCCTAAAAATAAAAATAAAAATAAGTTCTAGAAAAAGAAAAAGAAAATTGAAAGGAAAGCATGATCATGCATCTCTTAATGTGACCACTTTTTTGTTGCGCTCCAAATGGGCACCGTTATAGTGCTTCAATCTTTGTTCGTTAACTTTTAATTAATGTCCGTCAGTGGTGGAATTGATTATCACGACACCATGGGAGAAATGCTTGAATACTTCGAATGGTCCAGACCATCTTGATCTCAATTTTCTTGGGAAATGTTTTAGCCGAGAATTGAATAGAAGAACTAGTTGCCCTGGCTTGAATTGCCGTGACAACAATATATTGTCATGCCAGTGCTTTGTTTTCTCCTTGTAGATTCTTGCATTATCGTAGGCTATGGTACGGAATTCTTCAATTTCGTTGAGGTCAACCAGATGCTTTTGCCTAGCACTTTGCAATCCATGTTCACAATTTTGATAGCCAAATATGCTTTGTGTTCGATTCCACCGGCAAGTGGCAAGTCTTGTCGTAGACAAGTCGGAAAGGAGACATACCTAAAGGTGTTTTGAATGCAGTGTCGTATGCCCAAAGTGCATCATCGAGTCTCAATGACCAATCCCTTTTGAGAGGGATTTACCATGTTTTCATGGATACGCTTTAATTCATGGTTGGAAATTTCAGCTTGCCTGTTGGTCTTTGGGTGATATGTCGTTGCAACTTTGTGGGTTACACCAAAGCATTGCAACATCTTGGCAATTAGTTTGCTGTCAAAGTGCTTTCCTTCATCACTTATGATTGCCCTCAGCATTCCAAACCGTGCAAATATATTCTTCTGTAGAAATCTCTACACTGTTTTTGAGTCCTTCCTCGTAGTTGCAATTGCTTCTACCCATTTAGACACGTAATCGACGACAAGTAAAATGTAGAGGTTTCTACATGACGATGGGAAAGGTCCCATGAAGTCTATCCCCCACACATCGAACAACTCCACTTTAAGGATATTCTACAGTGGCATCTCGTGTCATCTAAAGATATTTCTCGTACATTGAAAACGATCACACTGTTTGTAAAATTCTTGGGCATCCTTGTAGAGTGTGGGCCAATACAAACTGGATTGTAAAACTTTGGCCGTTGTGCGAGTTCCTCCAAAATGGCCTCCGTATGTGGAATCATGGCATTGTCTGAGCACGTTTTTCTATTCTTCCTCGGGAACACATCGTCGTATAACCTGATCTGGACATTGTTTAAACAAAAGAGGCTCGTCCCAATAATATTGCTTAGAATAATGCTGGAACCGCTTCTTTTCTTGGTGAGTAAGGCCATAAGATAAAATACCACTAACTAGAAAATTAACTAAATCTACATACCATGGTATTGCTGAGGCATCAAGACTTGTCGAGGCATGCGCTATTTAGGGTGCCACGACATGCGTTACGGTAGTTGCCACGACATGCACTACGAGATTTGCCGAGACAACTAGTATCTGCTCATCTGAGAATGAATCAGATATCTCAAACTCAGTTTTCTCTTCTTTGTTATGTTCCAAGCACGACAATTGATCGACAACTTGATTCTTTGTCCCTTTCATGTCCTTAATCTCAATGTCAAACTTTTATAATAGTAATATCCAACGAATCAAATGAGGTTTGGTATCTTTCTTAGCGAAAAGGTACTTAATTGTCGAGTGGTCAATGTAGAGCATCTAAGTGTTCTCCATTTATGAGCGCAAGTGCACACTCTTGTCAAGTTATAGTATAAAAGATATTGTCTCCCACAGGGATTGGATCAGCTCTACGAATGGTTTCATGCACAAAGATTTGATAAATGCGCCATTAAATCTCATGATGTGGAAATATAAAAACACAAATAAAAGAAAGATAGTGATGAGAGAGATGATAGGGACATATTTGGGCAATAAGCTGGGTAAGACTGGTGCAGATCAGTAGTGTGTGAACTGCATTGTATAAGCTGAGCATGTTTTGCGCTGCCATGAATTGCTGCCTCGGCGGGTATAGAGGGCGGCAAACTACGACCCTGTCACGCGGCCGCAGTAGGTCACTACCACTACAGGGGTGTGTATTGTCTATGCAGGTGGAACAGAAACAAGTACTAGCGGCTCGTCTGGCAGACATTCTAGGTTCGGCATGATAGTCCATAGTGATCCCTCCAATTTCTAGGTTTGGATGCTCGAGATGCTAACTTGAGGACTAGTGTGGAACCAAATTAGTCAACTCGGTTGGTACCCCCTTTTAGCCGCTGAAACTTGTAGACTAGTGTGGAACCAAGTTAGTCACGCCTTTGTAAGTTGTGATCGTGCTTAACCCTTTCGTGAGCCTTGCACTTTCGTGCCCGACAAATGGATTCTCTCTTCAACTGACTAGTGTAGACTAATTGAACGAACAAAGAACATAGATTAAGCAAACTCAAAATTTTATTGAAAACAACTCAAAACTATACAACTATTTCCCACAAATTACTTTACATACACACACCTAAACCCTAGGAGAGTTGTGCCGCAACCCCCAACACTCCAACTTATCTAGCTACATCTTTGTTGTGCTGCTGCTCAGGCTCGCATCCCCTCACGCTCGTCATGCCCCTATACTCTTACATACATTAGGTATATATAGGGCTCATGGCCTAAGTTTGAGTCCTTGAAGTAGGAGTTCTAAAAGTAAATTACATTAAATAAAAACTCCTTTATTACTTAAATATGGACTCTTTGGACGTTACCTTCTTCCGCAACTAAGAATAAGTGCTTCTACTTATCGATTTTTGAATCAGCTCTATCGGCCGCTACAAGCTTTAGAAAATTACAAGACTGGGCTCCTTGGGCTTAGGAAATTTCTCTCTTTAAATCGCGACCCATCTTGGCTATGTCGGTGTAACTCCTGCCCGGGAGGCACTTGGCGGCAATGCTGCTTCGGCAGCATCTTTGGCGGTATCTTGAGCTGCTTCAGTACAGCTCCTCTGGTTCCAGCTTTCTGTCCTGTCTTGTCCTCTCCTCTCTTAGCTATAGCACCTGTAAATATAAACTAAGCTAAAACAGTAACTTTTCTCAACCAAACATAAAATATTCAATATAAACCTGGTAAAAGAGAAGATACTGTCATAATGCATGTAATGCACCTAAATATGCCTACATGAGCTTAAGAACAACAATAATAAGGGCAGTAATGTGGAAAAAATATATAACTTTTGGACACTTTACACACCCCTAAACTCGAACTATTGCTTGTCCTCAAGCAATAAAACCTAACAGGTAAATCTGCCTTTATCACAAAATTAGTAGAAAAAGTAGCCTTTAACTTGATTTATTACCTCAAGGTCGTGGCACATGTTTTATGTTAGTGAAAGGGAATGACATGAAATAACTTTGATTAATTTTTCTTAATGCCAATGTTGTGTGTGCAGGTTTGTGTTCATGCTAAACATGCTGAAATTACTAAGTTAACAGAGAATGCCTACAATAATTAAATTACTTGAGAGGATACGAGTTGCTGCCTTGGCAGCACAGTTGGGCACTTTCGTTTTCTTTTTCTGATCATGGCTTTAAGGGCTTCAGCTCTTCATAACTATTCTCCGGATCTGAAGTTAGGATAGGTGCACTCTACGAAACTCCGAACACTTTGAATAGAGTCATCCCGTGAAGACTTTCATTCACTCTTGCTAATTTTACCGTCACTTGGTTTAGATTCATAGAATTTTGATAGCAGCGGAGTGTTCTTTCTCACCTTTTTTGCCTAGAGCCTGTTTCGGGCACCTCTTGGGTATTTACTTTTTTTGCCTAGAGCCTGTTTCGGGCACCTCTAGGGTTTACATCTTCTTTGTTGTGATGCTCTATGAGCAAACCTGTATTCAGTCAAAAACTTTTATTAAGTAAGGCAGGCAATGTTAAACTCAAAACTCAAGCAAAATTTAGCATTTAATAGACAAGTGTAAAGATAATTGGCATAAAGAAAAAATTTCTAAATGTTTTTCATCCTTCTTCCCATAGTTAGATTTAATTTTTTTTGAATGGTGCGAATATAAGTAGTCAGCTAAGCTATCGTTGGCACAAGTTTTGAACTAAAGATTTCTATTTCATTAAGTGCTAGGGGCAGAATTTACATATGCATCTAAATGATATGAACCTAAAACAAAGTGGACTAATTCCCCCCAAACTGAAGGTTGGCATTGTCCTCAATGCCTCTACAAAACAAACATTAAAAACAAAATATAAAAAGTAAAAAGAAAAATTAAAAACAAAAAATAAAACAAAAAAGGGAAATAAAATAAAACATAAAAATTAAACAGAAAAGAAAGAAAACTGGTCTTATAAGCTGGGGGAGTTCACCTTTGTTGCTGTCGCGTCAGAGAAGGAATCTGAGGAGGCAGGCAGGACGAGGCAACGCGTAGCGGATGGTCGTTCTACTGGGCTCTTCATTGAGCTACGCGGCGGCTGGATGCGGCTGGTTGGCTTTCTTGGTTTTCCTTTTAGCTTATCCACCCTGGGATATGATGTTGGCCGGTTTCTCTTTCTATCTGCATTTATCGGTTCATCGTCAAGGGAGTTTGAAATCTCCATGTCTGAGTAGTCGGTGTCCTTGGCAGTGGTCGTTTTGGCTCCCGGGGTGGCAGTAGTGGTTTCTTCCTCAATTGTCAGCACCTTTTCCAAATTGCCGAGGAAATCGTGGAAGTTGTCCCCAAACACCGGGAAGTCGTCCATAAAGATCTCAAGGAAGTCTTCAACCATGTCAGGAAAAATTGTCATGCATTGTTTGAAATTTTCAGGGGCATTGCATAATCCGAATGGCATCTTTCGAAAAGCATAAGTCTCGTATGGGCATGTGAAGGTGGTCTTTTCTTGGTCATCTGGTGCTATGGCAATTTGGTTATAACTTGAATAACCATCATGAAAACAATAAAAGGGTTTACCTGCAAGATGGTAAGGCATTTGATCAATAAAGGGTAAAGGGAAGTGATCTTTCCTAGTAGCTTTATTCAACTTACGGTAATCAATGCAAACGCTCAAACCAGTCACAATCCTAGTTGGAATAAGTTCATTGTTTTTATTACTTACCACAGTATACCTCCCTTTTTCGGTAAACATTGTACTAGACTTACCCATGTAGTGTCGGATATAGGATAGATGATACCGACATCTAGCCACTTGATGATTTCTTTCCTTACAATTTCCTTCATAACACGGTTAAGTCTTCTTTGTGCCTCAATTGTCGATTTATGATCATCCGTCAAAAGGATTTTGTGCATGCACACCGCCAGACTAATTTCCTTCAAATCAACAATTGTCCACCCTATTGCTTTTTTGTTTAGAATTAGCATGTCAAATAACCTCTTTTCCTTTTAAGGCTGCAACTTAGAAGAAATAATTACGGGCAATGTATTTTCGGTTCCTAGATACACATATTTCAATTGCCATGGAAATGGTTTCGACTCAAGAATAGGAAGTTCTTATATTGAGGGTTTCCTGAGTTTACCTTCCTTACATGGATAGTCTAATGATTCGAAGTATGTACTTGGCCGAGTGGTTATCCAGTTTGCCTCGTCTTGATCTTCGTCTTGCGGATATTTAAATTCCTCATCTTACTCTGGTTCGTCAATAAAATTATCGATACATGCACACCTTGATATACCGAGGGAACTTTCCTCCCTGTCAAAGTCTAACTCTGTCATAGAATAGATGAGTTGACATTCTTCTTGATCATCGGCATGATTTAGAGTGTTGAACATGTTCAGTTTTACTTGGTGGTCGTTCACCCTCATTGTGAGTTTTCCCTTTTTGGCATCCATCAAGGTTCTTCTCGTTGCTAAGAAGGGTCTCCCGAGGATAATGTGTACGTTCTCATCTACTTCACAGCCCAAAACAATAAAGTTAGTGGGAAAAATAAATTTATCAACTCTTACCAATGTATCCTCGATTTTTCCCTCTAGATGCACATAGGATCTACTTGCAAGCATTAGCATCACAGTTGTAGGTCTCGCCTTCTCTATGCCTAATCGTTGGAAGACATATTTCGGCATAAGGTTTATGATTGCTACTAGATTGCATAACACCTTCCCTTCATAGTGATTTTCGATTGCACATGGTATTGTAAAATTGTCGGGATCTTTAAGCTTGGGTGGCATCCAGTTATGTAGCATTGCCATGCATCCTTCTGTCACAACAACTGTTTCAAATTCTCCTAACCGTTTCAAATGAGAATTAACAAAGAAGCAAAAACGAAAGTACCGAAATGGATTCTCGGAGAGCACAAGCTGATTGATGAATCTCAGCAAGTTTGGTTCAAGCATCATATAGGAAACAAGAATCATGCTAACCATCATATTTTAGTTTGTATTGACAGAAAACTAATGAAGAGCAAATAACTCCTAATGTGAAGAGTTCGCCTAGCAAATAAAGAACTTTGAATGTTAAGAGTTCACCCTATCGAAAAAGAGCTCCTAACGTGAAGAGGTTGATCAACAAAGAAAGGACTCTTGATGTGAAGAGTTCATCCCCAGCAAAGAAAGAACTTCAAATGAGAAGAGTTCATCCCCAACAAAGAAAGAAAATAAAATGGACATGCATTAAAACCTTCTGTGTTGACAAACATTTTTAATATAAATTGAAGTATCCTAAAGTAAATGTATGTTTCAAAACTTATATTTGCTTTAAATGTATTTTCTTGCAAAATGATATCTCCATTCGAAATGAAATTCAGATAACATTTAATGATTTAATTAAATTCAAATTATTTCTCAAAATGCCAATATGTCGCGTGAAATAAATAAGGTACTCATAACGAGTGTTTTGGGGGTGTTCATCTTTTCTCATACGTAACCGACTCTCAAACCCTAATTTTAATAAAAAGAACCTATGCTTTGTTTTCATGGTGTCCCGTCTACCAAAGTAACTGGTGGCGACTCCAAATTGATTTTCAAGAATAAATAAAGGAAATTCGACTAAAAAGTGAAAACCCCTGATTTTTTTAGAATTAAATGGATTAAAGTGAATAAAAACCTAATTTTAAAAAGAATCAATCGTCGTGCTATTTTTACACTCGGTTTTTAAAAATGGTCATGAAACTAGGCTTAAATTAAACTCTAAAGACAACTTTCCAAACCTTTAATATAATGCAAAACACAATTCCACTCACCAACAACGCAAAGCTTTCATCGTCGATGCGAATTCAAGCTTGCAACGCCTCCAATCCTTCGTCAATCGTTGTAGGATCAATCTCCCCTATTTTTTCACATAATAATAGAGGATTAATGCATCATTGTGAATCCATAATCCCAACAACATTAATCCCCAACAACACCTCATTATACACTATCAATTGCCTTCCTAAAACACCTCTAATTTCAACTAAACAATACCCAGCCATATTATAACAATTTGAATCACTTAAAATCATCAATTAACATCTAGAAACATTTCTAAACCCACCTTATACCTCCAACAAACTCATAACACCATAAACACCTCAAAATCTAACTATTAACAACCTAGAAAATTAGCAATCCAATTAGTTTCAGGATTTTTTTGTGTAAATCTTATCTCATGACATTATAATACAACTTAGATGTGATCTAAATCAATCAAAATCACCAAAATTCAGATTCATAACATAAATCCATCAATTCCTTAATAAAACCAATACCAAACCTTTAAATCTTGATTAAATCATTAAAACATATCAAAAATCGATTACAAAGGATCAAGAACTTCAGAATTTCAGTAAAAAACTTGTAATGCCCCAATTTTGGGCCTAGAAGTAATTGAGGTTGACTCGAGCTTCGAATGACCTAGACTAGAGATCTAGGTTAGTTCGGAATGGTCCATGGAAAACAAGGTTCGGGTTATGATAAAAATATGAGAAAATTCTTTAAAATCATTATTAATTATATAAATGATTTTGGTAAAATCAATTTTAAGAAAAGGACTTTGGAAGTGGGACATTTTGAGTTAGTGACAAAAATGCGATTTTTACAAAGTTGTTTTAGTGACTGTTTTGTAAATGGATTGGAACTTTGAATCTTTAAGGAGCTATTTCACCTACTTATTTTTATCAGATTTTTCTCTCAATTACAAATGAACCACCGTGCGCTTCGGCCAAAACAATACATCTCAAAACACTAAGTCAGTCAGTACAACTATTCTGTCTCTAAAATGCAAAACTCTATCATCTCTGAAACTGTATTCTGAAGGTCTTCTTTCCGCTATGTCTTGCACGTGAGGTGCCAAGAATCTGTCTTGCAACTGTTTCTCATCAAACATTCTGACTCAAAGTAGTCTCAACCCGAAACTCGGCCACAAAACTACTATCATTTGATATACTGAATTCGGCAATTGCAACTCGTAACTCAACTACTAATCTAACAGCAAACACAACTCGGAACTCGGTTGCTACGTAGACTCTCTTCAGATAGTACTCAATCTTGATATCACAGTCTTCAAGCAATTCTAACTACTCATGTTGTTCAAGTTCCAACCATTCCCATGTTTTCAAATATTTCAAGCTCTAATGATACGTACATATACACTGCGCATTTCATACTATACAAGCTTTGTCTCTAAGTCTTCGAAGCAAATACAACTATAGTTAACTCTATGTCTCATATCGGATAACTCTTCTCACGGTCTTTCAACTAACTCGATGAACAAGTCGCAATCTTCCGTCTTGCATGGGCACACAACCTAACCCTACATGTAACACGTCACAACAGTTCACAAGCTCTTTCTCTAGTATAGGCTGGATCAAGGTCGAAGTTTTCATCAAAGTTTCTTTCAGTTTCTCTAGGGCTCATTATCTCGCATTTAACCACACAACTGAACATTCTTCTATAGCAATCTATCAATGGAGCAACTATCTTCAAAAGACCATTCAAAATTCTCTGAAAGTAACAATGCTAGACCTAGGAACTATAGATATCTGTCACAGTCTTCAATTTCTTCCAACTCATATCTTCTTTTGCCTACTAGGGATATACTCTAACACACTCGGTTGATCTACATGTCCTAGGAGAACATCTTCATTGGCTCGAAGTTCATGTTGCGCAACTTGGTGTACAATTAATTCTCTAATAGAATCTACAACACTAACTTCAAAACTTGCCATGATCTTCCTCGGTACCTGAATATACTCACGTGACATCTAGAAGAGCTACTACAACAGATCAAGAAACTCAGGAAAATATTCTGCTCAACATTTCTATGAAGGTAACTAATACACTAATCAAACAAAACGGCATAACTCAGAGCTCGAGGTAATCACATCTTGCCCCTAAAGCTATCTTCGGTACTTCAAATTTTCTCACTTTCAACTGGTAGTAAACGGATTTCAAACTAATCTTCAAATAGACTGAAGCACACACCAACTGACCAACAAATCACTGACACTCGAAAACTGATGCTAATCATTCACTGTCACTTGTTTCGACTGTCTGAAATCTAATCACATTCTTGTATTGTCTTCTCTCTTCTTCACAAATTGCACTGTAGAACTCTGAGATGATGCACTAGGCCTAATGAGTCGAAGATCCAACTAACCTCGAAGTTATTTCTTCAACGTTCTCAATTCTTCCGGAATTCATAAGTTACAGAGCAACAAAACTGAAGCAACCTCGGAGACGGCATCAATAATAAACTCTTCTTCGCTGTTAGGAGACAAACTGGGCGTTTCTTCTAAACACTTCTAGGAAGAATCACAAACTATTTTAACATTCTGCGATCTAATCTTCGTTCAAAAATCAAATCCATCGCAATTGCTCAGCAAGTCTGTCAACTAAACTCAGTCAACCTTTGATCTCTAAAACTAGATCAACATTCAATAAGATGCTCACATCCTCACCTACCACTACAATCACACAAAAATCTACAATTTCAAGGCAACTCTCTCTTTTTCTCAATGTACACACTAACTATGTGCTCTTCAAGATGAACCTTGTCAAAAGGTACATCAAAACCGTAGGAAGACGATCGCTTCACACCTACGAGAAACTAGTAACTCTAAACCACCAACAACATCTTCTGTACATCTTTCTAATCACTACTGTCTCCCAAAGAGGCTAGTCACATGTGTCCCTACATCTAAGGTCTCAACAAACTTATCTAATTTCTTACATGCTCACACAAAGGAGGTATCCGCGGAGATTGCAACTTCACATGTACACACTGATAGTCTCCGATCCTCTTGTTTTTAGACTGGTTCTTCAACAAAATCTGAATCTTCTAAACTGTTCTTAGAGCATCTCGTAACTTCAAGACTCAATTCTGATCGCACACAAACAGTCTAGCTGGACTTGTTCTACCCCTACCAAACAATCCTGAAGTCAAAGCTCAAGGCTCCCTTCTCGGCTCAACTATATCGGAAGTGACTTCATCTCTTCCGCTTGCTGGAAAACAACTCAACGTACACTGACCCAATCACACAAACTAGCTCCCACTCACGGACACTGACCGACTGTCTTGCATTAAAATCATAGGCCAAACCCCAACGGTCACCAACTAACAGTTCACCAGGCATGTTCAACTTGCATACTTGCTAACGATATACAAAAGCACGGATTGAGAATCAACTGGAGGAAACAACTTGATACTGCACCAAGGGCTCATTCGATAAAACATCGAAACTACTCTGACTCCCACTCATATGCCTTCACTTCTTCTTACCAACTAATGCCAGAGTTGATCACACCGTCCCTCATGCACAAGAATCAACCCATATACACACCGTCTCAAACGGACAAATTGTACCTCAATTCCGGTACAACCACACCTCTCTAACTAAAGCGATGGACTCCCTCAACATCGTCCACCTTTTCAGAAACTACAACTTCTACTTACCGATTCACGGCCCACACACTGGCCCTAAACTTACTAAAAGCAATAAATCAATCAACAATTTAACATACAAGTTGGGTTAGCAAAGGAAAGGTCCAAGTGGCTCAAGTATGATTTCCCTCACTTAAAATCCTTTTTCCGATGTAATAGAAGCAATGGGACTCTACTAAACATGTTTCAACCAAATCAACACACGTACATGCTCAACCAAGCGTATAACAAGGCTTGCTTGCTAAACAAGTAAACATACGCGTACAATCAAACAACATATACTCTCAATCAAACAATCATATTGTTGAGTGTGTAAAAGTTATATTATTTACACCCTTTTTAACCCATATTTCTGCTGCATTCAAGCATCATTGCATTGCATTTAGGTTAGTTTTCAGTAAAACATCACAAATGGATCAAAAGCACGGATTCTACTAAAAGATGGCTATTTTTCCAGGTATCTGCCATAGTAGACGTTGAAGGCAGGCGCAGGGCAGAGAAGCAGGAGAGCTGAACTGGGCAAGCAGACAAAGAAGACGAAGCTGTCATGGACCTGTCGTGACAGCATGGTGACAGCAGAGTTATGAAGAGGAAAAGAAAAGTGGACCTCGATAGATAGAGAAAAATCAGCTCGTCTGTCGTGTGAAAGCCACATATTTTTCTAAGCCCCGGATCAAAAGATATGTCAAGCCAAAGCTCAAGGAGAGGAAATTCCTAGAAACAAGGATGCGGCTGGAAAGTAGGAGTCTTTAGAGATTTAGTCTTTATTAGAATCTTACTTTTAATTAAAGTTGTAATCCTTGTTACCTTAGAAGACTTGAGCCCAAAGCTTATATAAGGGCATAGATTTAACCTAGGAGAAAGAACCGATTTCCCCATAACCGGAACCTAAACCCCCTGCCGTCCACCCGTCACCGACATGTTCTAAATTCCCCCTAGGGCTACGGGTTGTTTTGTAAAGTAGTTGCAAGGGTTGCTTTGTTTTAGGATTTTTTAGTTCAATAAAATAAGCTTTAAGTTCTCTTATTTTGGTTTTAACATGTTGCAAGAGCATCGGGAGAGCATTGTGAGGTTATCCATTTACTTAGCATCGGGAGAGTTAAGTATACGAAAGAAATAAGAGCGCGTTCTCTAGTTTATAGTTGAACCATCTCGTGCCTAGGGATAGGGCGAGGTTAAGTGGCTAAAGAAGAATTCATACACATCGGTGTTCATCCTTCGATTCACGCCGGGAGGTATCATCAAAGACGTGTTCATCGACAGACTTGTGCCTAGGGATAGGGCAAGGCAGATCTGGGATTCTTGCCAAACTTGAAGTACGGAGTTGGTGTGTCTGCTGCCGCGACAGCCAACGGACAACCGCCGCGACAGGTGCTGTCGGCGACGGGAGCAACGACAGAACTGGAGATCTTAAACAATTCAATACCTGCACTACCGAGCAATTCAATACCAGCCCATTCTCTCTATCTTGATATCTCAATCCTATTATTTACATTTTCCTTATTATTTTCGTGACAAATCTCTTAATTATTTTCTTTACTTTCGTGCAGTAAACAAGGTGAAGCTATTAGCCCAATCCCTGTGGAGATGATATCCGATACTTTGTATCACTTTACTACTTGCGTCGTGTACACTTGCACTACAATTGCGATAGACTCTTTTACACGCAACAAGTTTTTGGCGCCGTTGCCGGGGATTGGTAACATAACTACACCTTTCTTTCCTTGCACTTTTTGTTTTTATTTTCGTTTTTATTTTTATTTTTATTTTTCTTTAATTTTTCTTTTGTGCTTTCAACTCTCACTTTTCACGAGGTTTTCTTGTTTATGCGCAGATCTAAAAGAGGTGAAGATCCTGAGTATAAATTAGATCCGGAGATCGAACGTTCCTTCAATCTCAAGAAACAACTTCGCCGCCTTTTAGACCGGAACGAATACCTCGAGGAACAGCTAGAGCAGATGGCACGTAACCAGCCTGTTGGTGATGGTGTACCACCTGTCAATGACCCGCCGAGGGCAGATGAACGACGGTCGTGTCGTGACTACATGCTGAATGACCATGTAGAGCTGGAAACCACGCTGCTGGATATTGATGTTGACAACTTCGAGCTTAAACCTGTCATGTTTAGTATGATCAACAATGCCGGGCAGTTTGGTGGTTCTGCGACAGAAGATGCTAGGGAGCATCTCAAAACGTTCCAGGAGATCTGTGGTTCGTTTAGACTGCCAGGAGTTAGTCCGGAGATACTGAGGCTTCGGTTATTCCCCCATTCATTGAGGGACAGAGCTAAAACTTGGTGGGATAAACTTACACCAGGTTCCATTATGACTTGGGCAGATCTAACTCGTGAATTTTTGATCTCGTTTTAATCCTTCACATTTATCCGAGCGATTACGTAACGAAATTCCTACTTTTCAACAGGAAGACGACGAGTCGATGCACGAGGCCTGGGACAGATTTACTACTCTTCTACGGAACTGCCCAATGCATGGATTCCCTGTCTGGAATCAGGTAACTAAATTCTATAATGCTGCTAACTTACAAACTCGTATTCGGATTAATTCTGCAGCAAATGGACTATTATTGGATAAAGATCCGGACGAGGCATTGCAAGTTCTGAAAAATCTAGCCAAGAATGAGGAGCAGTTTTCGACAGCTAGAAGAGGGGGTAAACGGGTACTTGCTGTGAAGGACTACGAGGCCGACAGCACTATGAAATCACAGGTAGCAATCCTCACTAAAGCAATGAAACACTTATTAAATGAAGAAGAATTACGGGGATTTGCTGTCGAGGAAGTTTGTGCTATTTGTGAGGGAAATCATAGTAGGGAAGAGTGCCCGATAAATATAGAAGAGGGAAAATATGTTGGAAATTACAAGCCGAATTATAACTCCAACAACTATAATCCCAATTGGAGCAAAGATCCCAAATTTTCCTGGAGTAACCCTAACAATGCCCTGAATCCGCAAGCATATAATCAGAATCAGGGGTTCTTAGATTGTTGACGCGACAGCAACTGCCGCCGCAGAACCTGCCGCAGCACCTGCCGCCGCAGCAGCAACAGCAGCCACCACCTGCCACGAGTAGTGTATTGGAGCAGACTCTGGCCACCTTTAGGTCTCAGACCGGTACGTATATGGAGAATATAAATCAGTTTGTCAAGAAGACGGAAAATTTTATAGATAAAACCGAGATGAGGATGACAAACCATGAAGCTACATTAAAATCTCTAGAGACACAAATGGGTCAGGTGTCACAACATATTAAGCCGAGGCAGAATGGAGGTTTCCCTAGCAATACTGAAAATGCTAGACCACCCCCACATGAGCAATGTAAGGCGATTACTACTAGGAGTGCGAAAAAGCTACCAGGGCCGGTAAAAGAAGCTGAAACAGAAAAGGAACCTGCCTTGGATAAACCTGCCGAGGAAGCTGCCCCGATAGGTGATAAACAGACTGCTGCCGATGAGCCTGTCACGACAGCAGAAGCGACATAGGAGAAAAAAGAAGATTATCGTCCTCAGATTCGCATGCAGTGGGAAGGGCGTATTGCTGATTATCGTCCTCCACCACCTTTTCCTCAACGGATACAGCAAGCTAAGCATGAATCTCAACTTAAAAAGATTTATGATATTTTTAAACAGGTTCATATTAATATTCCGTTGTTAGATGCTGTTAGGGAGATGCCAGGTTATGCTAAATTTCTCAAGGATGTTATGTCAAAAAAATCTAAACTTGGGGAATTTGAAACGGTAAGGATGCAAGAAGGTTGCATGAGTATTCTTCATCGGCAGCCACCCCAGAAAAAGAAGGATCCGGGGAGCTTCCTTATACCTTGCGTAATCGGCGACAAATTTGTGGGAAAGGCTCTTTGTGATCTTGGTGCCAGTGTTAATCTAATGCCCAAATCTGTTTTTCAGAAATTAGGTATTGGCAAGGCGCGGCCCACGACAGTTACTCTACAGCTAGCCGACCGCTCTTACGTTCACCCCGAGGGAAAAATTGAAGATATTTTGGTAAGAGTGGATAAGCTCATCTTTCCTGCTGACTTTCTTATTTTAGATTGTGAGGCAGATGAGAACGCGCCAGTCATCCTTGGGCGACCCTTCTTAGCCACGGGAAGATCATTGATTGATGTGGAGAAAGGAGAACTTACCATGCGCGTGAACGATCAAGAAATTAAGTTGAATGTTCTCCGAGCGATGAAACATACTGATGTGGATGAGGAATGTAAGGCCATCATTGAGGTGACCTTTGATCAACCCTGCATCAGGTCGGGCTGCCGTGATATAAAATTTGGTCACTGCTGCGACAACCACCTACAGGCCTGTCACGATAGCAACAACGACAGCACCGACGACAGCGACTCTTCTGAATCCGATACATCTGATACTGAAGGTCATGAGGAGGTAAACTGGTTAGACCATCATCCAGGTAAGTTATTCGAACCCTTGAATTACACTTCAGATAACCATTTAATCCAAAAGCCCTCTATTGTTGAACCACCTGTCTTAGAACTTAAGCCCCTGCCAGGGCAGCTTAAATATGCTTATCTTGGTTGCAATGATACACTGCCCGTAATCATCTCTGCTAAGCTGCCGCAGGAACAGGAACGACAGCTGATCGACATGTTAAGGCAGCACAAGAAGGCGATTGGATGGACGATAGCAGACATTCAGGGCATTAGTCCGGCAATATGCATGCACAAAATCCTCCTAGAGGAAGATCATAAGCCGACTATTGATGCCCAAAGGCGGTTAAACCTTGCGATGAAGGAGGTAGTGCGTAAAGAGATAATTAAATGGTTAGATGCTGGTATTATTTACGCCATCTCCGACAGCAAATGGGTGAGCCCGATGCAATGTGTCCCCAAGAAAGGAGGAATGACCGTGATAACCAACGAGAACAATGAGTTAATCCCAACCAGGACTGTGACCGGTTGGAGGGTTTGTATGGATTATCGAAAGGTTAACAAAGCTACCCGAAAAGACCACTTCCCTTTACCCTTTATTGATCAAATGCTTGATAGATTAGCGGGTAAATCTTATTATTGTTTTCTTGATGGTTATTCAGGTTAGAACCAAATTGCTATTGCACCGGAGGATCAAGAGAAAACGACTTTCACATGCCCCTACGGAACATACGCATTTAGGAGGATGTCGTTCGGCCTCTGTAACGCACCTGCCACCTTCCAAAGGTGCATGATGGCAATATTCTCCGACATGGTAGAGGATTTCCTCGAGATCTTCATGGATGATTTTTCCGTCTTTGGAGACGATTTTGAGAGCTGTCTCGGCAACCTTAAAAAGGTACTTGAAATATGTGAAAAAGCTAATCTTGTTCTTAATTGGGAAAAATGCCATTTTATGGTAGATGAAGGAATAGTCCTAGGCCATAAGATTAGCTGCCATGGGATAGAAGTCTACAGGGCAAAAATTGAAGTCATAGAGAAGCTGCCGCCGCCAACCACTGTCAAGGGCATTAGGAGTTTTTTAGGGCATGCTAGTTTTTTCAGAAGATTAATTGCAAATTTCTCAAAAATCACGAAGCCCCTATGCCATCTTTTAGAACAGAACCGACTCTTTGACTTTAATGAGGAATGTACTGAAGCATTCAAGGTTCTGAAGGAAAAGTTAGTGACAGCCCCCATAGTACAGCCACCAGACTGGACACAGCCATTCGAGATCTTGTATGATGCCAGTGATTATGCTGTCGGGGCAGCACTTGGGCAGCGCAGAGATAAGCTGTTTCACGTCATATACTATGCCAGGAAGACATTAAATGACGCCCAAGTGAACTACACCACCACAGAAAAGGAGCTGTTAGCTGTGGTGTTCTCCATCGACAAGTTTCGTTCGTACATACTTGGAACGAAGGTAGTAATACACACCAACCATTCTGCCCTCAAGTATTTGTTCGCAAAGAAGGATGCAAAGCCTAGGATGATACGATGGATCTTACTATTACAAGAGTTCGACCTTGAGATCGAAGATAAAAAGGGGACAGAAAATCAGGTGGCGGACCACTTGTCGAGGTTGGAGACGGGACAGAGTCTACCTCTAGATGAGACACACATAGTGGAGACCTTCCCAGATGAGCAGCTCTTTGTTGCCGCAATAGCTGTCGCGACAGCCATGGCGGCAGGTAAGTCTTCTAACCTTCCCTGGTATGCCAATTTCGTTAATTTATTGTTAGCAGAATATTACCTTCTGATCTTACTTATCAAGCCAGGAAGAGGTTTCAAAATGATGTTAAACATTATTATTGGGACGAACCTCTTCTTTTCAAAATGTGCGCAGATCAGGTTATAAGGAGGTGTGTACCACAAGAAGAACAAGAAGACATTCTCCATCACTGTCATGCTTCACAATATGGAGGTCACTTAGGAGGCAATAAGACTGCTACCAAGGTGCTGCAGTCAGGGTTCTACTGGCCGACACTATATAAAGATGCACAGGAATTTTACAAAAACTGTGACAGGTGCCAGCGGACAGGTAACATCTCGAGGAGAAACGAGATGCCACTGCAGAATATTTTAGAAGTCGAGATCTTCGACGTTTGGGGGATTGATTTTATGGGACCATTCCCGTCTTCATGTTGGAATTTGTACATCCTCCTAGCGGTGGACTATGTCTCCAAGTGGGTAGAAGCAATCGCAACTCAAAAGAATGATGCCAAAACGGTCCAAAAGTTTTTGCACAAAAACATCTTTTCTAGATTTGGCATCCCTAGAGCGATTATCAGTGATGAAGGGAGACATTTTGATAATAGGGTAATTGATGCCGCCTTGAAGAAATACGGTGTCAAGCACAGGATCGCGACAGCATACCACCCACAGACCAATGGACAGGCTGAAATTTCCAATAGGGAAGTGAAGAACATTCTTGAAAAGATGGTTAAACCAACTAGGAAAGATTGGTCTTTACTTCTGAATGGTGCATTATGGGCATACAGAACAGCTTTCAAGACTCCATTAGGCATGTCTTCATACCGACTGATTTATGGGAAAACCTGTCACTTGCCTGTCGAGATCGAGCACAAGGCATATTGGGCAATCAAGGCAGTGAATATGGACTTGGACAAGGCCGGCCAGAAAAGGTTATTAGATCTGAACGAGATTGAGGAATTACGGACAATGGCCTACGACAACGCAAGGATCTACAAGGAAAAGACTAAGAAGTGGCACGATAAGAAACTGCTGCCACGACAGTTCTGCCCAGGGCAGCTTGTGTTGTTATTTAATTCTAGACTTAAACTCTTCCCAGGAAAGCTAAAGTCTAGATGGTCTGGCCCGTTTCAAGTAGTTCAAGTTTTTCCCCATGGTGCCATCACAATTCAATCATTAAAGGACGGGCACCAATTCAAAGTCAATGGACAACGCCTCAAGCACTATCAGGGGACTGAAGCCCCAGGAATTCAGAAAGTGGTTACTTTAGGAGATGCCCCACAAGGCACCCCTAATTTAACCTAAGTTTTAATTTTTTATTATTATTATTATTATTATTATTATTATTTATTAGGAATTAGGTTTATTTTATTTAAATAATGTTTTGTTTTTATAATTTCAGTTTTTAGGAAATAAAGGAGTCAAGAAGGAAAGAAGAAGTGGCCCAAGCCCACCGCCCATCCACCAGCCCAATACATCCAATTTATGATAACATGTCATTTCGACTGCCGGCGCAGACGGACTTGACAGGCTGTCAACAGACTGACAATGCAGACGCAGAAGCGTGCGGCAGACGCACAGCAGACGCATAAATGCGTGTCAGACGCGTCAGACACGCTACATCCAATCTGCCGCCCCGTTATTCCCGCCTGCCGTTGCGGCATTAAATGGGCAGATACCCAACATCTATATAACCCTGTTCTCCCTTTCATTTTCATCACTTCTGTTTTTTCTCTCTTGCTTTCTTCTCTAGTTTTATTTGTTTTCTCTCTTTCACAGCCCTTGCAACCAAAATGTCGTCGAGACAAACCCATCGTAACGCTGCTGCAGCTTCCTCTTCAGCAGCAGCGTCCCCCTTCGCCAACAAGGAATTATGGGAAGAGCGTGGCTTCATTTACAAAAGAGATGCTCCCCATATGGGACTCCGGCCGTTCATTGTGAAGGCCATAACGGCACAGCTATGAGAGGACTTTTCCGAATAGCCGGCAGAGCTAAATGATACTTTGGTCCGGGAGTTTTACGAGGCCATCGACAGCAAAATAGCGACATCTGTCACTGTCCGAGGAGTGGAAGTGCCCTTTACAGCAAACAACATCAACCATATGTTCGGCCTCTTCTTTGGCCCCGATGATGATGCTCACCAACAATTTCTGGACACCCTCGACGCTGATGCCTATGATGCCATCATGGTGGAGCTGACAGAAGCGGGTACGACATGGACAACCAGCAAGAAGAACCCCCACTCTGTCAATACGGGGCAGCTCCTCCCCGAAGCAAAATTGTGGAACGCTTTCATCAAAAAGCGTATCCTGCCCTCATCCCACCACACGACAGTCAACCGGCAGCGGCTGGCCCTCATTCACTCTATTATGCATGACAGGCCCATCAACGTGGGCAGGTACATGAGGGACAACATCATCGATTGTGCCTTCCGCTCAGACTCACGACTCTGCCTGCCTTTCACCATCACCGCCCTCTGCCGATGTGCTGCTGTACCAGAGGAGCCCTCCGACAAACTACACCAAGGTAATGGCTGGACTGACAGTAACATCTCCAGCCTCATGGAGGTCGTAGCTGCAACACCCCTCAACGCCTTTGATCCAAATGCACCACCTGCAGACTCGAATGAGGAACCTGCCACCGAGCCTGCCCCTGAAGCTGCCACCGCCACCGCTCCGACAGACCAGTCGGCACTTATCCTTGCTGCAATCCTACGGGTCGAGGAGCGGCAAATGGGTTTGATGACTTTCATTCGCGATTTCTCAAATGCAACGGTAAATTTCATTACTAATACATTACATTATTCGGATGTCATCTTCCCCACCTTCCCCGACCATTATTTCCATATCCCCTCCCCCACACCTACACCACCTGTCTCTCCCCATACACATTCTGCCACCTCCACACCATCTCCTGCCCCGACGGCAGCCGGCAGCCCACCAGCAGACACCTCCCCTCGAGGAACCAAGAGACCTGCCACTGATGACAGCCCTCTTATCTGGAGGAATTTGGAGAGTGACTTCACGAGGGTCAAGAGAATCAAGCACGTGGCAGACAAGAAACGGCTGCCCAAAGCCAGCACCACCACTAGCAGCAGATGGGATAGTGGCAGCAGTTCTGACGTCCGGTTAGTGGAGCAACCTGCCCCTCAGCCTGCCCCTCAGCCTGCCCAGTTGCCTCCTCAACCCAGACGCTGCCGGCAAATCTGTGTGAGCAGCAGCAGCGAGGATA
Organism: Hibiscus tridactylites; assembly: GCA_958450335.1. Lineage (NCBI taxonomy): Eukaryota > Viridiplantae > Streptophyta > Magnoliopsida > Malvales > Malvaceae > Hibiscus > Hibiscus tridactylites. The sequence goes on along the minus strand of OY288291.1, from coordinate 30,778,139 downwards.
GCGACTAAAATTTAAGTTTTTATTTTTTCCTCTTATTGCTGCCTGCCTTTATATTTTGTGATGTACTTTTTTTTCTCTTTCTTTTAATTTCCATGTCATTTTGCATTGAGGGCAATGCAACCCTTGAGTTTGGGGGTGGCAACCCTCCATCTTTAATGGAGTCTTTAGCACATCTTTTTGTTAATTGTTGTGTCTTATTATTTATTTAAGTTCTCTTAAAAAAATTAAAACTGTTGGCTTAAAAACTGTGAAGTTAGCTTACCTGTCATGACGGCTCTGTCGCGGCAGCATCTTTAGGACATGTTAAGGAAAAGTTTAGAGCCTTTCTATAGTTCTGAAAACTTAAACACTTTTGTGACTGTTATATTGCTTAGATTTCTTTTAGCCAAACTAGAATAGGAAGCTTAGAACATGAATAGCCCCTAGAGGTGCCTAACATTGGCTCTAGGAAAGAAGTTTAGCAAAAGAAAATCAAAAACCTAGAGGTGCCCGAAACCGGCTCTAGGAAGCTAACTAGAGGTGCCCGAAACTGGCTCTAGAAAAACTTAGCTTGAAAATAGAAGAAAAGAAGCATGAAAATGTGCTTTCTAAAAAATAAACTTTGGCATAAAAATTCGAGTTAAGAAGTTGAATATTCTAGTGAAACTAAGAGAATCTTAGCATATAACTGTTCACAAGCATGCACACACTGCACGAGAGCTATAGGGAGATTCCGGACAGATCCTAACCTTTCCGACAGGTTGCTGCCGCCATAGAGAATGAGCGACGGGTAAGGGACAGTTCATGGACCTGTCATGGACACTGCAGAGAAGCAGGAGAGCTGAACTGGGCAAGCAGACGAAGAAGACGAAGCTGTCATGGACTTGTCATGACAGCAGAGTTATGAAGAGGAAAAGCAAAGTGGACCTCGATAGATAGAGAAAAATCTGCTCGTCTGTCGTGTGAAAGCCACATATTTTTCCAAGCCCCGGATCAAAAGATATGTCAAGCCAAAGCTCAAGGAGAGGAAATTCCTAGAAACAAGGATGCGGCTGGAAAGTAGGAGTCTTTAGAGATTTAGTCTTTATTAGAATCTTACTTTTAATTAAAGTTGTAATCCTTGTTACCTTAGAAGACTTGAGCCCAAAGCTTATATAAGGGCATAGATTTAACCTAGGAGAAAGAACCGATTTCCCCATAACCGAAACCTAAACCCCCTGCCGTCCACCCATCACCGACATGTTCTAAATTCCCCCTAGGGCTACGGGTTGTTTTGTAAAGTAGTTGTAAGGGTTGCTTTGTTTTAGGATTTTTTCTGTTCAATAAAATAAGCTTTAAGTTCTCTTATTTTGGTTTTAACATCTTGCAAGAGCATCGGGAGAGCATTGTGAGGTTATCCATTTACTTAGCATCGGGAGAGTTAAGTATACGAAAGAAATAAGAGCGCGTTCTCTAGTTTATAGTTGAACCATCTCGTGCCTAGGGATAGGGCGAGGTTAAGTGGCTAAAGAAGAATTCATACACATCGGTGTTCATCCTTCGATTCACGCCGGGAGGTATCATCAAAGACGTGTTCATCGACAGACTTGTGCCTAGGGATAGGGCAAGGCAGATCTGGGATTCTTGCCAAACTTGAAGTACGGAGTTGGTGTGTCTGCTGCCGCGACAGCCAACGGACAGCCGCCGCGACAGGTGCTGTCGGCGACGGGAGCGACGACAGAACTGGAGATCTTAAATAATTCAATACCTACACTACCGAGCAATTCAATACATCCCATTCTCTCTATCTTGATATCTCAATCCTTTTATTTACATTTTCCTTATTATTTTCGTGACAAATCTCTTAATTATTTTCTTTACTTTCGTGCAGTAAACAAGGTGAAGCTATTAGCCCAATCCCTGTGGAGACGATATCTGATACTTTGTATCACTTTACTACTTGCGTCGTGTACACTTGCACTACAATTGCGATAGACTCTTTTACACGCAACACATACATTACAACATTCACGGATAACAAGCAACATGCTTACATGGCAAGCAAACACCGTGCATATCAATCACAAAACACGACTTACCTCACTTACCTGCCCAAGGTCTCGGAAACCTTAGGCTCTGATACCAACAAATGTAACCCCCTCATCCCGGTCTAGCCGGTAGACCGGTCCGAGTGGGTCACACGGGGAAAACCAAAGCGAAACCCGTTAAGGTTCCCCCTCGGTTAGCAACCCTATTTTTTTCATTTTAATCTTGTCACGTTCGAGTATTAAATTCCAAGTGATCAAACAGCGGAACATATCACACGAGACAACATTCAAACCCTCAAACCACATTCAAACATCCCAATTTTAATCTTGACTAAAGGCATCTTAGTACCTATGTGTTTTTCTCTTCAAACAGGCCAATAAGGGTCAAACAGTGCATTTTTGAGTCAAGGTTTCGAAACCTTTGGGGAAGGTTTTGAAACTTTAGCTGGCAGTGACCTCTGGAGACTGGAACTCAATTTTCACCAAAAGTTTCGAAACCTTGGGTAAGGTTTCGAAACCTTTGACCATAGTTTCGAAACCTTCCCCAAAGGTTTCGAAACTTTGGTTGGCAGAATGTCCTGAAATCCCAAAATTTGCAAAGGTTTCGAAACTTTACCCATAGTTTCGAAACCTAGGTGCAGGGGAGCACTTACTGCTTAACTCTAATGACTTTCTACGGTAAAAACTCAACAAGAACATATATAATCATACATAAGAGCTTAAAAAGGGCTAAAGGCACACCACACCAACAACCCAAGTCTAGAGGCATACGTCCTAGATTAAACGTACCCAAACATACTCAAGGCATGAATATGAATGATCATACATACATGGTAAATTAGACATTAAGAGCCTTTCATACAAGCATGCTTGAAACATTGATAAACAAAAGCACCATTCATCACATAAAGGTTTACATGCCTTCAAGCAATTTAAACATCCACAAAGCATACATCACTCAAGCATTCATCAAGGCATGCATCATAAGCGATATTTACAAATTAAACAAGGCATCCAAGAATCAAACCAATATCGACATACATCAAAACTCAATCATCAAAACCTATCCCATTGCTTAACTATTACATTCATTTACTCAAAATTCATACATTGAGCTCACCAAAAGCAACACTTGGAGACCATTCCTTGCCCTTGCCACCCACAAGCTATTTATCTGCATTATCGAACAAAAGAGAGCGTAAGCATAAAAGCTTAGTGAGGGTAGCTCATAAAACAAACTGTAACCCCCTTAACCCGGCCTAGACGGTTGACCCGAATTAAGAAAGTCATACGGGGAAAACAAAAGTCAACCCGAAAGTCATCCTTGATTAACGACCCTTTCTTTTCTTTTTAAACTTGTCTAGATGCACATTAACCCTAGTTATGATCATTCAAACAACATACTCAAAGATCATAAACATCAGAGATCAAACAGGGACCCAATTGATCAAATTACAACATTAGGGACCAATTTGTAAATTCTGATAATTATGTGCACTTAATCCAAATTAAAGTTACCAACTTATAATTAATCAGGTTTCATGCTTCACTGCCAAATTTCAGCTCAAACGGACATCCCGAACTCATACAATTGCACATACAAGTTTCAGGACCAAAATGCAAACATTTCAAAACATATAACTGCCAATGCCAGCCCCCAACGGTCAGGTGTTCCGAAACAGGGATAACCTGTTTCGAAACGTGGGACCGTTCCGCAACGGGTTCTGAAACGAGGGCTGGCAGAGGACTTTCCGTTTCGGAACAATGTCTTCTGTTTCGGACGCCTGGGCTATTGCAGGGCACCCGTTCCGAAACGGTAGCTCCCGTTCCGATACAGCCTGCACAGAATGCAGAAAATTGCTTGCTTAAACACACAATTGATCAACCATACATGCTCCAAATGTTACCAAACTTTACCAGCAAGTCATTCAACATGTAAGGAACATAAATGCATCATCCAATCATCATCATAGCATCAAATATGAAAAGCCCCAAATCTATAGGCATACTTCCTACTTAGCAAACCAATCAAGCATTAAATCTCCAAATCAACCACATAATGGCCAATTACTTGTTCCAACATCATCAACAACATAAAACCATTCTTGTCCAAACATACACAAACTCATAACCATCAACATAAGATATTCTTCCCCCATTGCCTTTATTATCTATAGCTATTAACCGAGACATACATCTCAAGTGGAGCTTCCCTTGAATCCCTTGCTTTCCGCTGTTCCAACTTGAAGAATCTGCATTGATGGACAAAAAGGAGCGTAAGCACATAATGCTTAGTGAGGAATGCTCAAAACCAAAACACCATCAATGCAGCGAATCATAAAACCACTTTTAAGAGCAAACTCAATTCGATAAACCAAAGCATTGTTTGAAACCCTTTTTAACAACATGCTTAAAATCATGCATTGCCCAACTTGAAAACTAACCCTTAGCTTAGAAAGCTAAGTAAACCCTTTTCAAAACATAAACTTGCAATAACATCAATTTTACCATCCCATGCATGAACATCACATGCAAAGTTAAATTCAAAACCTTGGAAATCACTTCCACTTCCCATCATACCTTTCTCATACTTGAAAACCTTCTTTAGGCAAGAACCCTTTTTAAAACCATTTACTCATTCAATCTAACATGTTCATTAAACGATTGCAACATATGAACCACTTCATCACAAATTACATCACATGCCTTTAAAAACAAGTCCTAGCAAGACTTCAATGCACTAAAAAGATTTCATGCACGCATGCACCATTCTCAATAGATAATCAACACTTGTTCAAGCTAACAAGTAAACATGCAATCATAGGACATTACACACTTCTCATGCAACCATGCATCATTTCAAGCATCTCATGCTTCATTATAATCAAGAACATTACATTGGCTTCCAAGTGATAAACCAAATCCACTTTTCAACTCAACCTCCAATCGGATACGCGGATCACAAGCGTTGTCCCTACGCTTCATACACACTACCAATCCAAGGTCCCCAAATGGAATTTTAACCACCATTTTACCTTACCATTCACAAGGTTCCCATATATGGAATTTTAATCACCATAGAACCTTAACATTCGCAAGGTTCCCATATAAGGACTTTTAATCACCATATAATCTTAACATTCACAAGGTTCCCATATATGGACTTTTAATCACCATATAACCTTAAGATGCACAAGGTTCCCATATATGGAATTTTAACCACCATATAACCTTAGCATCACCGATTGGTAGTTGTATAACATCACTAACGAGATCTGGGACACCCTATACAAGATCCACACATGGACTTTACACCACCATTGTGATCTTAACAAGCACAAGGTCCTCAAATGGAATTTTAACCACCATTATTACCTTTGCTTACCCAAGGTCCTCGAATGGGATTCCAATCACCATTATAACCTTAACCATCTCGTTAGGATACTTGGATGGAGTTACCGGTTCACTCTTAACCACTCCACATCCAAGGCGACTTTATTCACGGTGCACCCAATCCTATAGCCGGCTAACTATATCCGATTTAAGTAACCAAGAACCACTTACATCACTTGCCAATATAACCATCTTACCACATTAATCCATAGTTTCACAAGCATAACCAAAATGCCAAAACCACCAATTACCATCATCAATCCACTGTTTTTGAAGCATTTAACAAAGCCATTAAACAACATGCAACACTATGCATCAATTCCACAATTCCAATGTACAAAACCATGAATCTCTTACCTTGAGAATCCATCACACATGGCTTTCAAAACCAGCATTAAACCATGCTAAATTATGCTTTCAAAACAGAATTTAAAACATGCAAAACACATGCATTGCATCCAACAATCACAATTGTTTTAAAGACCAATTCATACACAAACCAAGTGAGAAATTTCATTTACTTACTCTTGAGCTTAGCTAAGTTGTTTAGACTTATACTAAGCTCCCAAAACCTTCAAAACCTTGGTTTAAAAGCTGAAAACCCAACTTCACTCACCGATACACAAAACAAGGCTAGCCAACAAGCCTTCCAAGCACCCGAAACCTTCCACACCACCTCTAATGCTCACGGATCAATCTCCCCTGTTTCAAACACACAACAACAGAGGATTAATGCATCATTATGCATTAAAAACACCAGCAACACAACTAAACTCGCTGCTCCTAGCAAAACCAACATTTCGGCTACCAAACACAACCGAAATCACCTCCAAACACTTCAAAAACTTAACCCAGCCAAGATCCATCACTTCTAACCATTTACAAACATCATTTAACATCCAAAATGATCCCAATCATGTCCTTATACCTCCAGCAACAACAGATCATCAAAAACACTCCAAAAACAACAAAAAACTCAAGCAAAACTTAGGAAATTCAACCTATTCGGGATTGCATTGATCAAACCTCAATTACTCATCAATTTAACATTCATTTAACATCAAATTGACACCTCAAAACACTGCTCAAACAGATCATACGAAATTTCACCAAAATCAAGCAAATCTTGCATTTAAAGCCAAAATCAAGATCACATCTATAAAACCTTTTATAAAACACAAATTAAGGATTGAGAACTTAGGAATTTCAGTAAACAACTGATAGTTTAGAGGAGAAGGATGTTCTTACCTCCAAACTTGAGTTTCTCCCTTTTTAGGATAAAAAAAAACTTGAAGATCCAATTAGCAAATGGTGAGGTTTTGTTGATGAGATGATTAGCAATCAAAAGAGAATTGAAAAGAGATCTTTAGGTGACAAAATCAGAGGAAAAAGCTCTGGAGAAAGATGTTTGGTTTGAGAGAAAATGAGAGAAAATGAAAATGGAAGATTTGAGAGAAAAGTCAGTTATGATTAAAAATATATTCCCTCCACTTTTGTTTAATTTAAAAGCCTTTAATTAAATCACTAATATTTAGGAAAAATCTGGAGAAACTCCCATTGGGTAAATAGCTCCTTAAAGATTCAAAGTTTCAATCCTTTTTAAAACAGTCACGCAGTTTTCAAAAATTACATTTTGGTCACTAGCCAAAATGTCACCCTTCCAAACCTCATTTTGTAAAATTGATTTCACAGTTCACTTATATATATTAAAAGAGGATTTTAGGACATTTTTCCATATTTTTAATGCAACCCGAACTAGGCTTTCCTAATTTCACCTTTTTATATTCGAACCGCACACTGACCGAACCGGTCCAAGCCCAAAACTTCTAAGCCCAAAATCGGGGCGTTACAACTCTCCCCCTCTTAGGAAATTTCGTCCTCGAAATTTCAACTGGCGAAATGAGAACAACAACCTTCTCAAATCAACACACGAGGCAACACAAAAGCCTCAACCACCACTGAACACTTTCCACACAAAACTCCACCGAACCCAACACCACCACATACTGTTCAAGAATTCCCAAGCAGTCAGATACTATCCACACCTTATCCTTTCATTCTTCTGAACTGCACATAGACCCACCAACAACCTGAAGAACCTCCAACCTTTTTGCAGCATACACCGCCTTAACTCATAATTCCCAAAACTCGCACACACAGTGACGCCAACCAAACCAATTCAGCCACCATGCATCCCACAACCTTCACTTCCTCTAACACTCCTTGCACAACTGCTCAACCTCTTCCAAAGGTTACCACGCCAAGCAAGAATCCTTAAGCATCAACTGCTTACTTAAACTTCTCAACACAATGCTGGCACTCCTTCACATCCACCGCTATCATAACTATAACAGCTCACCCGGAATACTCACCCATCACCCGATAACCCCGTCACACAAAACCCAACCTTGGCTCCGCCAGCCGTTCCACCCACCACTAGCTGACTTCAAAGGAATTCATTTACCTACAACTATCCAACATTTCTCACAAAACTCGGCCAACCAACAATGGCCTTTGATCTTACATTGCCTTTCCACTTCACGATTGGCTGCAACACTCGTCTTACCAGGACACCGCCCAACCTACACATACATAACTAGGTTACGAGACTCCTACTCTCCCAGATTAACCCTTCTCTACAACCCACAACACAACACCTATGCCAAGTTACCTCAGCACCTTGGAACCCGCCCACAACATACAACATCACCTAGCTTCCAAGGAACTACCACCTCTACTAGCTATTCACAACCACTTGACCGATTCTAGCTTCCATCGGCAAACTTCTTCCACCACACCATTAAACTTGTTAAGCACCAAACACTTTCCTTCTACCAACATGCTACACCGCACTCCCAATTACTAACAGCTCGCTTAATACCCTCCACAACTTCTAACATTCTCCTAGCACCAAAACAACCTCTAAAAAACCCATCATCCAACCTAACACTATCACAGCACTAACAGACTCGATTAGTCATTAGCGAGTGTTAACGTTGTATGCATGGTCACCAATATGCCCTACCAATGCCTAATGTACATGTATGCAAAACCTCCTATGTCCATCCACATGTATGCATGGACCGGTACATATATAATATAGTATATAACAAATGATTTAAACTGTGCATGTATGTCCATTCACACCCACCAATAACATTCTCAGAATCCGTCTAAGAACTACCTCCTATCTCACGTCTAACTTAATCAACTCCATCATCCCAGCAACCCATTATCCACAAAATATTCACTAATACTTCTTCACACTAAGGTTGTTTCCAAAGCAACAACTTCTACTACGCTAAACATGCTAACAACGAAACCATACTCTCTACGCAAAGAAAACCAAACCAAAACCAAACGAAGATATCTAGGGCAAAAACTACTTAATAAGGTTACCTGGAAACGCATCACCACCCCGGAGCTTTAACAGACAAGCTCTCTTCCTCACAGAACCATCATTTCCCAGCTGCACTGCTGCAGCACCAGCTAACACATTAAGGCCATCACCTTCTCCCTGTGGTAAAGAACCTTGGCTACCCCGAGCCAACTTCAAACAACTTCGTCTCAAATGTCCAACAGACCCACACTTCCAGCAGATTTCATTTTCCAAGCTCTTCACCACCTTCTACTCTCCCTGCCACCTTCGAACTTTGTCTCGGCCGTGCCCACGACCCTTCAGAGACCCTTTGGCTACCACTGAAGCTGACCTCACCACATGAGGACAAACTCGCTTCACATGCTCTTTAGAACCACAGTTCCAACAAGCACCTGCGCCCCAACAACCTCCAACATGGTGCCTTTTACAACGGTCAAACACCGGTAGCTGAGCCTCCACTCCACCCACAACTTCCTTACTTAAACCTCTACCACCTTCACAAACAGAAACCACACCCTCACATTGCTGAACCCTTGGGAATTTCCCTCCATGATACCTTTCATAAAAGGCGGACACAAAGAAGTCCCAATCAATGTCGTGGATGTGCGATGCCACTGCCACAGACGTCCACCAGGCACAAGCATCCTCTAACATCAATGAAACAACACTTCCCAGCTTACAAGCATAATCACAACCTTCCTGGTCCAAAATCAGAACTACACTGGCTAACCAAGCCTCAAACGCCTCAGGTGACGAACCATGATACTCCACAACTCCCAAATCATGTAACCGTTGTTTCGACAAACCCGCACATCCCACATCCCGCACATCTATAGACCTCACTTTTGCTACAGCCAGAGGTGTTCCCAACCCCTTTTGAACACTTGGTGATGAACTCTCTATCACCGAACCAGCTTCTTCCTCCTGTCTCAATATCTCAACACCAGGCACAGAAGACTAAGACATAACACCTCCACTAAAAGGTGAATTCCACACCTTAACAACCTGCCCTAAAGCAGCAACCATCTCACCTAACTGCCATTCTTTCATCGATTTCGCCATACTATTAACAACAAGCAATCACAACAAAACAAACAAACCAATTAGTCCAGCTTTAAGCAAGGATTCAAACTCCAACTCCAAAATAACACAATAGCTATAATAATAAGGCAATGGGTATCCCGAATCCTCCCCTTACTCATGACATAATAGCCAATAAAACATGGATATCACAACATCAGCATATCAAACAACATATTCGATCATGCTTTCATCAAACAACATCCACTCGCAGCAGCATAGCATTATCAATAACATATCCATTACACTCTCATCATACATAAAATCAGCTCATAACACTAGCAAATCATCAGCACAAATCTACATGAGCTCAATGAAGATTCACAATCAACGAGTATGCTTAAAACATCAACAATTTACTCCAAGACATGCAATTCATCCAGCTTTCAACCACACATCAGAATAAACATCATACACATAATACAACAACTTACCATTTCCCAAAGCATTTGCAACTCAGCTCTGATACCACCAAATGTAACCCCCTTAACCCGGCCTAGACGGTTGACCCGAATTAAGAAAGTCACACAGGGAAAACCAAAGTCAACCCGAAAGTCAACCTTGATTACCGACCCTTTTTTTTCTTTTTAAACTTGTCTAGATGCACATTAACCCTAGTTATGATCATTCAAACAACATACTCAAAGATCATAAACATCAGAGATCAAACAGGGACCCAATTGATCAAATTACAACATTAGGGACCAATTTGTAAATTCTGATAATTATGTGCACTTAATCCAAATTAAAGTTACCAACTTATAATTAATCAGCTTTCATGCTTCACTGCCAAATTTCAGCTCAAACGGACATCCCGAACTCATACAATTGCACATACAACTTTCAGGACCAAAATGCAAACATTTCAAAACATATAACGGCCAATGTCAGCCCCCAACGGTCAGGTGTTCCGAAACAGGGATAACCTGTTTCGAAACGCGGGACCGTTCCGCAACGGGTTCGGAAACGAGGGTTGGCAGAGGACTTTCCGTTTCGGAACAATGTCTTCCATTTCGGACGCCTGGCTATTGCAGGGCACCCGTTCCGAAACGGTAGCTCCCGTTCCGATACGGCCTGCACAGAATGCAGAAAATTGCTTGCTTAAACACACAATTGATCAACCATACATGCTCCAAATGCTACCAAACTTTACCAGCAAGACATTCAACATGTAAGGAACATAAATGCATCATCCAATCATCATCATAGCATCAAATATGAAAAGCCCCAAATCTATAGGCATACTTCCTACTTAGCAAACCAATCAAGCATTAAATCTCCAAATCAACCACATAATGGCCAATTACTTGTTCCAACATCATCCACAACATAAAACCATTCTTGTCCAAACATACACAAACTCATAACCATCAACATAAGAGATTCTTCCCCCATTGCCTTTATTATCTATAGCTATTAACCGAGACATACATCTCAAGTGGAGCTTCCCTTGAATCCCTTGCTTTCCGTTGTTCCAACTTCAAGAATCTGCATTGATGGACAAAAAGGAGCGTAAGCACATAATGCTTAGTGAGGAATGCTCAAAACCAAAACACCATCAATGCAGCGAATCATAAAACCACTTTTAAGAGCAAACTCAATTCGATAAACCAAAGCATTGTTTGAAACCCTTTTTAACAACATGCTTAAAATCATGCATTGCTGAACTTGAAAACCAACCCTTAGCTTAGAAAGCTAAGTAAACCCTTTTTAAAACATAAACTTGCAATAACATCAATTTAACCATCCCATGCATGAACATCACATGCAAAGTTAAATTCAAAACCTTGGAAATCACTTCCACTTCCCATCATACCTTTCTCATACTTGAAAACCTTCTTTAGGAAAGAACCCTTTTTAAAACCATTTACTCATTCAATCTAACATGTTCATTAAACGATTGCAACATATGAACCACTTCATCACAAATTACATCACATGCCTTTAAAAACAAGTCTTAGCAAGACTTCAATGCACTAAAAAGATTTCATGCACGCATGCACCATTCTCAATAGATAATCAACACTTGTTCAAGCTAACAAGTAAACATGCAATCATAGGACATTACACACTTCTCATGCAACCATGCATCATTTCAAGCATCTAATGCTTCATTATAATCAAGAACATTACATTGGCTTCCAAGTGATAAACCAAATCCACTTTTCAACTCAACCTCCAATCGGATACGCGGATCACAAGCGTTGTCCCTACGCTTCATACACACAACCAATCCAAGGTCCCCAAATGGAATTTTAACCACCATTTGACCTTACCATTCACAAGGTTCCCATATATGGAATTTTAATCACCATATAACCTTAACATTCACAAGGTTCCCATATATGGACTTTTAACCACCATATAACCTTAACATTCACAAGGTTCCCATATATTGAATTTTAACCACCATATAACCTTAACATGCACAAGGTTCCCATATATGGAATTTTAACCACCATATAACCTTAGCATCACCGATTGATAGTTGTATAACATCACTAACGAGATCCGGGACACCCTACACAAGATCCACACATGGACTTTACACCACCATTGTGATCTTAACAAGCACAAGGTCCTCAAATGGAATTTTAACCACCATTATTACCTTTGCTTACCCAAGGTCCTCGAATGGGATTCCAATCACCATTATGACCTTAACCATCTCGTTAGGATACTTGGATGGAGTTACCGGTTCACTCTTAACCACTCCACATCCAAGGCGACTTTATTCACGGTGCACCCAATCCTATAGCCGGCTAACTATATCCGATTAAAGTAACCAAGAACCACTTACATCCCTTGCCAATATAACCATCTTACCACATTAATCCATAGTTTCACAAGCATAACCAAAATGCCAAAACCACCAATTACCATCATCAATCCACTGTTTTTGAAGCATTTAACAAAGCCATTAAACAACATGCAACACTATGCATCAATTCCACAATTCCAATGTACAAAACCATGAATCTCTTACCTTTAGCATCCATCACACATGGCTTTCAAAACCAGCATTAAACCATGCTAAATTATGCTTTCAAAACAGAATTTAAAACATGCAAAACACATGCATTGCATCCAACAATCACAATTGCTTTAAAAACCAATTCATACACAAACCAAGTGAGAAATTTCATTTACTTACTCTTGAGCTTAGCTAAGTTGTTTAGACTTATACTAAGCTCCCAAAACCTTCAAAACCTTGGTTTAAAAGCTGAAAACCCAACTTCACTCACCGATACACAAAACAAGGCTAGCCAACAAGCCTTCCAAGCATCCGAAACCTTCCACACCACCTCCAAAGCTCACGGATCAATCTCCCCTGTTTCAAGCACACAACAACAGAGGATTAATGCATCATTATGCATTAAAAACACCAGCAACACAACTAAACTCGTTGCTCCTAGCAAAACCAACATTTCGGCTACCAAACACAACCGAAATCACCTCCAAACACTTACAAAACTTAACCCAGCCAAGATCCATCACTTCTAACCATTTATAAACATCAATTAACATCCAAAATGATCCCAATCACGTCCTTATACCTCCAGCAATAATATATTATCAAAAACACTCCAAAAACAACCAAAAACTCAAGCAAAACTTAGGAAATTCAACCTATTCGGGATTGCATTGATTAAACCTCAATTCCTCATCAATTTAACATTCATTTAACATCAAATTAACACCTTAAAACACAGCCCAATCAGATCATACGAAAATTAATCAAAAATCACCAAACCTTGCATTTTAAGCCAAGATCCATTACACAACTTTAAAATCATTTATAAATCATCAATTAAGGATTGAGAACTTAGGAATTTCAGTAAAGAACTGAGAGTTTAGAGGAGAAGGACGTTCTTACCTCCAAACTTGAATTTCTCCCTTTTTAGGATCAAAAAGCTTGAAGATCCAATTAGCAAATGGTGAGGTTTTGTTGATGAGATGATTAGTAATCAAAAGAGAACTAAAAAGAGATATTTAGGTGACAAAATTAGAGGAAAAACTCTGGAGAAAAAAGGTGTTTGGCTTGAGAGAAAAGATGAGAGAATGAAAATGGAAAAGTTAGTTGGAAATAGAAAAATATCTTCCCTCCACTTTTCTTTTGTTTAAAAAAATCAGAAATAAATCATTTAATATCTTAGAAAAATCTGGAGAAACTCCCATTAGGTAAATAGCTCCTTAAAGATTCAAAGTTTCAATCCTTTTTAAAACAGTCACGCAGTTTTCAAAAATTACATTTTGGTCACTAGCCAAAATGTCACCCTTCCAAACCTCATTTTGTAAAATTGATTTCACAGTTCACTTGTATATAATAAAAGAGGATTTTAGGACATTTTCCCATATTTTTAATGCAACCCGAACTAGGCTTTCCTAATTTCACCTTTTATATTCGAACAGCACTTGACCGAACCGGTCCAAGCCCAAAACTTCCAAGCCCAAAATTGGGGTGTTACAACTCTCCCCCTCTTAGGAAATTTCGTCCTCGAAATTTCAATCGGCGGAAGAACACAACCAAACTCCTCAAAACAACCCACAAAGCAACACAGGAGACTTAACCACTACTGAACACTCTCCAGACCAAAACTCCATCAAACCCAACACCACCACATTCTGTTCACAAATTCCAGAACACTCAAATGTTAACCACATCTTAACCTTTCGCACTTCCGGACTGCACACAGCCCCAACAACAACCTGAAGAACCTCCAACTTTTACAGCATACAACACCTTACCTCAAAATCCCTCAAGAATCGTACACACGGTGTTACCAACCAATCCAGTTCATCCACCATGTGACCTACAACCTTCACTGCTTCCAAAACTCCTTGCAAAATCTACTCAACCTCTTTCAGAGATTTCACAACAAGCAAAAACTCTTAAGCAACAACTGCTTACCCAAACCTCTCAACGTATTGCTGTCCTTACTTCACATCCACCGCTATCTTTACCATATCGACTCACCAGAACTGCTCACTCATCGACAGATAATCACGTCACCAACCCCAACCTTGACTTCGCCAACCGTTCCACACACTACCAGCTGACCTCAAAAAGAATTTACCTATTCACAACCAGCCAACCACTTTTTCCAAGAACCCATCCAACCAACAACGGCCCTTGATCTTACCTCGCCTTTCCACTCCAAGCTCTAACTACAACACTAGCCTTACTAAAACACCGCCCAACCTACACTTACATATCATCTTCTCAACTCCCCAAAGGTTACTACGAATCATAACCTACAAAAAACAACCCTTTCACTGCAACATTAATGCCAAGTTACCTCAGCACCTTGGGCACACATCCACTATCTTACTACAACACTTAACACCAAGAATCCACCTCTTCTACTAGCTATTCAAAACCACTAACATGCTATACCGCACTCACTATTACCAACAGCTCGCTTAAAAACCCTCCATTACCTCTAACATTCCCCTAGCACCAAAACAACCTCTAAAAACCCATCATCCAACCTAACCCTATCATAACACTAATAGGCTCGATTAGTTATTAGCGAGTGTGAACGTTCGAATGCATGGTCACCAATATGCCCTATCAATGCCTGATGCACATGTATGCAAAACCTCTAATGTCATGCCACATGTATGCATGGACCAGCACATATATAATATAGCATATAACGAATGATTTTAACTGTGCATGTATGTCGGTTCACCCCCACAAATAACATCCTCAGAGTCCGTCTAAGAACAACCTCCTACCTCACTTTCAACTTGTCTAACTCCATCATTCTAACAACCATTATCCACAAGATACCCACTAAAGCCCTCTTCACACTAAAGTTGTTTCCAAAGCAACAACTTCTACTACCCCAACATGCTAGCAACGAAACCATACCCACTACGCAAAGAAAAACCAAACCAAAACAAAACTAGGATACTAAAGCAAAGGTTACTTAACAAGGTTACCTGAAAACACATCACCACCCTGGAGCTTCATCAGGCGAGCTCTCTTCCTCACAGAACCACCATTCCCCAGCCGCACCGCTGCAGCACCAGCTAACACATTAAGGCCATCACCTTCTCCCTGTGGTAAAGAACCCTGGCTACCCCGAGCCAACTTCAAACAACTTCGTCTCAAATGTCCAACAGACCCACACTTCCAGCAGATTTCATTCTCCAAGCTCTTCACCACCTTCTGCTCTCCCTGCCACCTTCGAACTTTGTCTCAGCCGTGCCCACGACCCTTCAGAGACCCTTCTGCTACCACTGAAGCTGATTTTACCCCATGAGGACAATCTCGCTTCACATGCTCCTTAGAACCACAGTTCCAACACGCACCTGCGCCCCAACAACCTCCAACATGGCGCCTTCCAAAACGGTCACACACCGGTAGCTGAGCCTCCACTCCACCCACAACTTCCTTGCTTAAACCTTTACCACCTTCATAAACAGAAACCACACCCTCACATTGCTTAACCCTTGGGAATTTCCCACCAAGATACCTTTCATAAAAGGTAGACACAAAGAAGTCCCAATCAATGTCATGGATGTGCGATGCCACTGCCACAGACGTACACCAGGCACAAGCGTCCTCCAACATCAATGAAACAACACTTCCCAGCTTACAAGCATAATCACAACCTTCCTGGTCAAAAATCAGAACTACAGTAGCTAACCAAGCCTCAAACGTCTCAGGTGTCGAACCATGATACTCCACAACTCTCAAATCATGTAACCGCTGTTTCGACAAAACCGCACATTCCACATCCCGCACATCTATAGGCCTCACTTTCGCCACAGCCAGAGATGTTCCCAACCTCTCTTGAACAATAGGTGTTGAACTCTCTATCACCGAACCAGCTTCTTCCTCCTGTCTCAATACCTCAACACCAGGCCCAGAAGACTGAGACAAAACACCTCCACTAAAAGGTGAATTCCACGCCTTAACAACCTGCTCTAAAGCAGCAACCATCTCACCTAACTGCCATTCTTTCATCGATTTCACCATGCTATTAACAGCAAACAATCACAACAAAACAAACAAATCAATTAGACCAGCTTTAAGCAAGGATTCAAACTCCCACTCCAAAATAACACAATAGCTATAATAATAAGGCAATGGGTATCCCGAATCCTCCCCTTACTCATGACATAACAGTCAATAAAACATGGATATCACAACATCAAGCATATCAAACAACAAATTCGATCATGCTTTCATCAAATAACATCCACTCGTAACAGTATATTATCATCAATATCATACCCATTACACTTTCATCATTCATAAAATCAGCTCATAACACTAGCACATCATCAGCACAAATCCACATGAGCTCAATGAAGATTCACAATCAACAAGTATGCTTATAACATCAACAATTTACTCAAAAACACGAATTTCAACCGGCTTCCAACCACATATCAGAACAAACATCAAACACATAATACAACAACTTACCATTTCCCAAAGCATTCGCAACTCAGCTCTGATACCACCAAATGTAACTCGCTTAACCCGGCCTAGACGGTTGACCCGAATTAAGAAAGTCACACGGGGAAAACCAAAGTCAACCCGAAAGTCAACCTTGATTAACGACCCTTTTTTTCTTTTAAAACTTGTCTAGATGCACATTAACCATAGTTATGATCATTCAAACAGTATGCTCAAAGATCATAAACATCAGAGATCAAACAGGGACCCAATTGAACAATTTACAATTTTAGGGACCAAATTGTAAATTCTGTAAATTATAAGGTCTTAACCCAAATTAGTATTACCAACTTGTAATTAGTCAAGTTTCATGCTTCTCTACAAATTTTCAGCTCAAACGGACTTCCCAAACTCATACAATTGCACAAACAAGATTCAGGACCAAAACGCATACATTTCAAAACATATAACTGCCAATGTCAGCCCCCAACGATCAGATGTTCCGAAACAGGGAGAACCTGTTTCGAAACGCGGGACCGTTCCGCAACGGGTTCCGAAACGAGGGCTGGCAGAGGACTTTCCGTTTCGGAACGATGTCTTCCGTTTCGGACGCCTGGGCTATTGCAGGTCACCCGTTCCGAAACGGTAGCTCCCGTTCCGATACGGGCTGCACAGAATGCAGAAAATTGCTTGCTTAAACACACAATTGATCAACCATACATGCTCCAAATGCTACCAAACTTTCCCAGCAAGACATTCAACAAGTAATGAACATAAATGCATCATCCAATCAACATCATAGCATCAAATATGAAAAGCCCCAAATCTATAGGCATACTTCCTACTTAGCAAACCAATCAAGCATTAAATCTCCAAATCAACCACATAATGGCCAATTACATGTTCCAACATCATCCACAACATAAAACCATTCTTGTCCAAACATACACAAACTCATAACCATCAACATAAGAGATTCTTCCCCCATTGCCTTTATTATCTATAGCTATTAACCGAGACATACATCTCAAGTGGAGCTTCCCTGGAATCCCTTGCTTCCCGCTGTTCCAACTTCAAGAATCTGCATTGATGGACAAAAAGGAGCGTAAGCACATAATGCTTAGTGAGGAATGCTCAAAACCAAAACACCATCAATGCAGCGAATCATAAAACCAATTTTAAAAGCAAACTCAATTCGATAAACCAAAGCATTGTTTGAAAACCCTTTTCAACAACATGCTTAAAATCATGCATTGCTCAAACTTGAAAACCAACCCTTAGCTTAGAAAGCTAAGTAAACCCTTTTTAAAACATAAACTTGCAATACCATCAATTTAACCATTCCATGCATGAACAACATATGCAAAGTTAAATTCAAAACCTTGGAAATCACTTCCACTTCACATCATACCTTTCTCATACTTGAAAACCATCTTTAGGCAAGAAACCTTTTAAAACCATTTACTCATTCAATCTAACATGTTCAATAAACAATTGCAACATATGAACCACATCATCACAATTTGTATCACATGCCTTCAAAAACAAGTCTTAGCAAGACTTCAATGCACTAAAGAGATTTCATGCACACATGCACCATACTCAATAGATAACCAACACTTGTTCAAGATAACAAGTAAACATGCATTCATAGGTCATTACACACTTCTCATGCAACCATGCATCATTTCAAGCATCTCATGCTTCATTATAATCAAGAACATTACATTGGCTTCCAAGTGATAAACCAAATCCACTTTTCAACTCAACATCCAATTGGATACGCGGATCACAAGCGTTGTCCCCACGCTTCATACACACTACCAATCCAAGGTCCCCAAATGGACTTTTAACCACCATTTGACCTTACAACACACAAGGTCCTCTAATGGAATTTTAACCACCATATGACCTTAACATTCACAAGGTTCCCATATATGGAATTTTAACCACCATATAACCTTAACATTCACAAGGTTCCCATATATGGAATTTTATCCACCATATAACCTTAACATGCACAAGGTTCCCATATATGGAATTTTAACCACCATATAACCTTAGCATCACCGATTGGTAGTTGTATAACATCACTAACGAGATCCGGGACACCCTACACAAGATCCACACATGGACTTTACACCACCATTGTGATCTTAACAAGCACAAGGTCCTCAAATGGAATTTTAACCACCATTATTACCTTTGCTTACCAAAGGTCCTCAAATGGGATTCCAATCACCATTATGACCTTAACCATCTCGTTAGGATACTTGGATGGAGTTACCGGTTCACTCTTAACCACTCCACATCCAAGGCGACTTTATTCACGGTGCACCCAATCCTATAGCCGGCTAACTATATCCGATTAAAGTAACCAAGAACCACTTACATCACTTGCCAATATAACCATCTTACCACATTAATCCATAGTTTCACAAGCATAACCAAAATGCCAAAACCACCAATTACCATCATCAATCCACTGTTTTTGAAGCATTTAACAAAGCCATTAAACAACATGCAACACTATGCATCAATTCCACAATTCCAATGTACAAAACCATGAATCTCTTACCTTGAGCATCCATCACACATGGCTTTCAAAACCAGCATTAAACCATGCTAAATTATGCTTTCAAAACAGAATTTAAAACATGCAAAACACATGCATTGCATCCAACAATCACAATTGCTTTAAAAACCAATTCATACACAAACCAAGTGAGAAATTTCATTTACATACTCTTGAGCTTAGCTAAGTTGTTTAGACTTATACTAAGCTCCCAAAACCTTCAAAACCTTGGTTTAAAAGCTGAAAACCCAACTTCACTCACCGATACACAAAACAAGGCTAGCCAACAAGCCTTCCAAGCATCTGAAACCTTCCACACCACCTCTAAAGCTCACGGATCAATCTCCCCTGTTTCAAGCACACAACAACAGAGGATTAATGCATCATTATGCATTAAAAACACCAGCAACACAACTAAACTCGCTGCTCCTAGCAAAACCAACATTTCGACTACCAAACACAACCGAAATCACCTCCAAACACTTCCAAAACTTAACCCAGCCAAGATCCATCACTTCTAACCATTTATAAACATCAATTAACATCCAAAATGATCCCAATCACGTCCTTATACCTCCAGCAATAACAGATCATCAAAAACACTCCAAAAACAACCAAAAACTCAAGCAAAACTTAGGAAATTCAACCTATTCGGGATTGCATTGATTAAACCTCAATTCTTCATCAATTTAACATTCATTTAACATCAAATTAACACCTTAAAACACAGCCCAATCAGATCATACGAAAATTAATCAAAAATCACCAAACCATGCATTTTAAGCCAAGATCCATTACACAACTTTAAAACCATTTATAAATCATCAATTAAGGATTGAGAACTTA
Source organism: Hibiscus tridactylites (assembly GCA_958450335.1). Classification (NCBI taxonomy): domain Eukaryota; kingdom Viridiplantae; phylum Streptophyta; class Magnoliopsida; order Malvales; family Malvaceae; genus Hibiscus; species Hibiscus tridactylites. The sequence continues at coordinate 30,757,443 of OY288291.1, read as the reverse complement.
GGAATTTTAGTAAAGAACTGAGAGTTTAGAGGAGAAGGACGTTCTTACCTCCAAACTTGAGTTTCTCTCTTTTTAGGATCAAAAAGCTTGAAGATCCAATTAGCAAATTGTGAGGTTTTGTTGATGAGATGATTAGTAATAAAAAGAGAACTAAAAAGAGATATTTAGGTGACAAAATTAGAGAAAAAACTCTGGAGAAAAAGGTGTTTGGCTTGAGAGAAAAGATGAGAGAATGAAAATGGAAAAGTTAGTTGGAAATAGAAAAATATCTTCCCTCCACTTTTCTTTTGTTTAAAAAAAATCAGAAATAAATCATTTAATATCTAGTGCCAATTACGTACGTTTTGACTCAATTTGTGTGCACACTCATCCTAATGATCGATCATTGTACCCAAGCATACTAGTGCCAATTAATCAAATTTCACAACCTTTGATGTTCAAGAGTCATAATATGGCATCTTACATCATATTAAGCTCAACATCAATTATCTCAACAACATAATATCATAATGTCATGTTCAAGAGTAATAATATGGCATCTTACATCATATTGAACTCAAATCATCATGCAGAATTACAATCCAAACCGCATGCATAGCAATGCATCAAACCATGTCTCAACAACATGTATAACACATTATACATACACAGATAATCAAGAGGCATAACATCAATTAAAGAGATCATCCAATGTCTCTAACTAAAGCTTAAGATTAGGCTACCACCCTAATCCTAACTCTAAGTGAGTCTACCAATCTCAACCTAGTCCACAAGCCCGAACCAATTGCTCAAAACCATTTAAAATATTTTAACCACTCACCGACTACTCCATTAGCACAAGCCGACAAGCCTACCAAGCATCCAAGTTTCCGGATTCGAGCCCGAAGCTTCAACTTTGATTTCTCTTGCTTCTAACTATTCAAAAACAATATATATTAACCTCAAAATCAGACACAAACCCAAAGTTTAACATCAACACACAAATCCACTTCAATTCTCACAATTCAAAGCCAAGTTCATTCTTCAATTTCTCATTTTCGCACTTCCACTAAAACCCGTCAAAAATCAGAATTGTAGTCATCCAAAACACTCTTAAACATGTTCAAAACACTGCCCAACTATAGTATAGCCATCAACCCCCAATTTCCAACATTAAACACACAATTTAAGCCATAAACAATCCCCAAAATCATCAAATCCGAGCAGCCATGAAAAACAGTCCAAAACTTGTGATTTCAACATATTTAACACATTCAAACACTTCCAAAACAACCCCCAACTATTACTCTAACATCAACCCTCAAATTCCAACATAAATCATACCCAAACTCATCTAAAAACCTTCCTAAAAAATCACCAAAACCCAATTCCGGATTTTTACCCAAAATTACTCATTTTAACATATTATGTGTATTTTAACATGATTAAACAAAGCCCCAACTCAATTTGTCAAAACAAGATGAAAAACCCCTTAAAAACCCAAACTTTGATATAAACCCTAATTTTCAAAAGTTCACATTTTTAAAATCTAAGACCATGTATGAATAGGAAATGGAAAGGAGAGTTCAAATATGTGATTACCTTTCAAAAGCCCCTTGAATTGATGAAGAAATAGAATGAAATTAGAGCTTGAAAATTGAGAGAGTTTGGGAAATGGGGGGTGTTTCTCACGTTGGGTATAAAATGAAAAGGGGTAAGAAGATGACAATTTGAAAGTTGTCATCTTTTTTAAAAGCTTTTGGGCAAATTACCACATAAGCCCTTCCCTTTTTATTAAAGTTCAATTACACCACATTTTAGGTTGATTTGTTTTAATTTAATTTTATTGACTCGCACTATAAACCCGGATAACTCCTAACCCCAAAACACGGGTGTTACACCTTTTGTACCTAAACAAAGAAATTTTAATAAGCAAGCTAGAGGTCATAGAGTTAGGAGTGTTTGGGTTCCTAAAGAACTCATTATTTCTAATGATTTGAATGCCATTGCTTCTTGGATTCCTAAGGGAACCAAATTGTTGAAGGCTAGCACTCATGGACCCAAAATGATTTGGGTACCAAAAATCAAGGCCTAATTACTTTGTTTGTAGTGGGAGCATTGCTACAAGGCTAAAGCTTTCAGCAAAAATTCTTGGTACCTTGATAGTGGATGCTCAAGACACATGACCGGTGACAAGAGTAGATTTGTGGAACTAAAGCCTAAGAGTGGCGGAGTAGTAACTTTCGGTGACAACTCCAAAGGCCACATTGAAGTAATATGCTCCATTGGTAATCACTCTTCTATTTTCATTGAAAATGTTTTGTATGTCAACGGTCTTAAACATAATTTGTTGAGCATTAGTCAATTATGTGATAGGGGTTTTAATGTTTTATTTGATAAAAGTGGTTGCAAAATTGTAAACATTAAAACAAATCAACTAATGCTCATAGGACATAGAATAGGCAATATTTACATGGTGCATTTAGATGACATCCATTCATCTCATGCATGCTTAGTTGCAAAATTTCTAGCATTAGAAGTGATCATGGAACCAAATTTCAAAATCTAGGTTTCGATGAGTTTTTAAATGAAAATGGAATTAGCCACAATTTTTCCGCACCTCGCACTCCTCAACAAAATGGGGTAGTTGAGAGGAAAAATCGAACTTTAGAAGAAATGGCTAGAACCATGCTTTGCAAAAATAATTTACCTAAATATTTTTGGGCGGAAGCCACAAACACCGCTTGTTATATTATAAATCGAGTAATGATTAGGCCAATTTTAAAGAAAACACCTTATGAGATTTTAAAATCTAAGAAGCCTAACATTAGCTATTTTCACCCTTTTGGTTGCAAGTGTTTTGTTTTAAATAATGGTAAAGAAAACTTAGGTAAATTTGATGCCAAAAGTGAAGAAGCTATTTTCTTAGGGTATTCTTTCAAATCTAAAGCCTATCGTGTATTTAATAAAAGAACTCTAGTTGTTGAAGAGTCAATACATGTTGTTTTCGATGATAACCTCCTTCCGAGGAAGGAATCTTGTGATGATGATGATGTAGGAATCATTGATGCCATTGATGGAGGACAAACGTCAAAGGTGGATGAGATTCCAACCAAAGATGAGGATTCACAAGATCCACCTCTTGAAGCCTTGAAGGACTTGGCTCTTGAGGAAAGGGAGGTGTCTTACCCAAGGGAGTTAAACTGTGTCAAAGGTGGTGAAATCTTGGGTGATCCATCCAAGGGGGTAACTACTAGATCCTCTCTCAAATTAATGAATCATGTTGCATTTCTTTCATGCATTGAGCCTAAGAATATTAAAGAAGCTTTAAAAGATGATTTTTGGATTTTGGCCATGCAAGAGGAATTAAATCAATTTTGAGAGGAGTAAAGTTTGGACATTAGTTGAAAGGCCTAATGATCAGTCTAAAATATGAACAAAATGGGTTTTTAAGAATCAATTAGATGAAAATGGTAATATAGTGAGAAACAAGGCTAGGCTTGTTGCTCGAGGCTATACACAAGAAGAGGGAATTGATTTTGATGAGACTTATGCACCCGTAGCTAGGATGGAAGCTATTAGAATGTTACTTGCATTTGCATGTTATCATGATTTCAAGCTTTTTCAAATGGATGTGAAAAGTGCATTCTTAAATGGTTTTATAAATGAAGAGGTGTATGTTGAACAACCACCGGGTTTTGAGGATTTAAAATTTCCAAACCATGTGTTTAAACTTACAAAAGCTCTCTATGGTTTAAAACAAGCTCCTAGATCTTGGTATGAGAGACTTTCAAATTTCTTAATTGAAAAGGGTTTTGAAAAAGGAAAGGTGGATACAACACTCTTCATAAAAAGATATAACAATGACATCTTAGTAGTTCAAATTTATGTTGATGATATTATTTTTGGTTCTACTAATGAGTGTTATTGTAAGGAGTTTTCTAAGCTAATGCAAGGTGAGTTCGAGATGAGCATGATGGGGGAGCTCTCATTCCTTTTGGGACTCCAAATCAAACAAAGGAAGGATGACACCTTCATAAATCAAGCTAAGTACGTGAATGATATGCTCAAGAAGTTTGGCTTGGAGAATGCAAAACCTCAAGCCACTCCTATGAGTTATTCCATAAAGCTTGACAAAGATGAAGGAGGTAACTGTGTTGATTCTAAGCTTTATAGATCCATGATAGGTTCTTTGCTTTACCTTTCCGCAAGTAGACCAGATATTATGTTTAGTGTTTGCTTGTGTGCTAGGTTTCAAGCTAGTCCTAGAGAATCACACTTAGTTGTCATTAAGAGAATTTTTAGATACCTTAGAGACACACCTACTTTAGGCCTTTGGTATCCTAAGGATTCTTCTTTTAGCCTTCACGCTTTTTCGGATGCGGATTATGGGGGATGTAACATAGATAGGAAAAGCACTTCCGGGACATGCCAATTCTTAGGTAGTATGCTCGTATCTTGGTTCTCTAAGAAACAAAATAGCGTAGCCTTATCTACAACCGAAGCGGAGTACATATCCTTAGGGAGTTGTTGTGCTCAAGTCCTTTGGATGAAGCAACAACTCTTAGATTATGGTGTTAAAATAGAAACCATACCCCTTAGGTGTGACAACACTAGTGCCATTTGTCTCACTAAGAATCCCATCCAACACTCTAGAACTAAACACATAGAAATTAGACATCATTTCATTAGAGATCATGTTTTGAAAAATGATGTTGTTATAGAATTTGTTGACACCTTGAACCAATTAGCGGATATACTTACAAAACCTTTAGATAAATAGCACTTTTGGACCCTTAGGAGAGAGTTAGGTTTAACTAGCCTTTCTTGACCCTTTTTAGGTCCCAAAATGTCAAAATTTGCTTGAAATTGTTTGTGATTCATGCTTGTGTTAATTTTGTTCCTTTTGCTTCTATGCATGTTGCTAGGGGGAGTATATATTAAGTTTAGCCATTAAAACTTGTTCATATGACATGTACATGCATTTAGGGACGTTTCAAATTAGATTTTTGCACTTAAATCTGTCAAATCTGCACAATCTGGTAAAGGTGTATCGATACGGATGAATCGTATCGATACGGGTTGATAACTGGGAATTTTTTCAGATGAACAAGTATCGATACGACCCCGCGTATCGATACGGTACAAGTCAAGGGAAATAGTCAAAGCCAAGCGTACCGATACGGCCCCGCGTATCGATACGGTAGTAACGACGAATATAAAATTAGGGTTAAAGGGTATCGATACGCGTGTATAGCGTATCGATACGTCCTCGACGGAGAGGCTATTTAGGGCTGTATGTGTTAAAACTCTTTAAAAACTTAAAAACCTCTTTTCTCTTAAAAACCCTAGCCGCGAAACCCTATATAAACCCCCTCAATCCTTCAAATTTTACCATCAATCTTCAAAATTCCTTGAGGGTTTTTACTCTACACATCAAGGCAAAGCTTTGGTATCAAATCTTGTGCATTCACATCCCCTCTTTCATCCATTCTAAGATTCAAGGTATAAAATTTCTCTTTTCTATTTTTTCATAATTTTCGTTTGTATTTAATCGTTGTTTCAACTGATTTTTTGTACAAACCTTGTTTCATTGTTATGGGTTTCAGCTTTTTCACAAAAAAATTTCAAAAATTAAATTTTTTCATTCGAATATATTTTATATTCGATATTTTTAAACCTGTTTTTTGATTGTGAATATCTCTTTAAAATTAAAATTCTTTTTAACAAATTACCTTGAATTATTAGAATTTATTGGATCAAATAGGATGTTAATTGCATACATATTTGAATCCTTTTTTATGTATTTTCAGGATTATGGCACCGAAAAAGGGAACTAAGCGTCATCGTTCTACTTCCAATCCTATTGAGGATGTCGAGGGTAATCCTACACCTAATCGTCCTTATATTATCCAATTAAGTTTTCTCGAGAATGGTGATAGGGAACGATATAAACTTTTTCAAGGAATGAACCTTAGGGAAGAGCGAGTTGTGTCTATCCTTTTTTTAAATTCTGCCCGTTTCAAGTTTCAATACCTACCTTTGATTAAGCAATGGAAATTCTTAACCTTTTTGAATATTCCTCCTATCCTATATAGGAACCTAGTCATTGTATTCTTTTCTAATGCCATATGCATACATGATGAACCTAGGGAGCATCTAATTGCCATTGAATCTTCTATTATGGGCAAAACTTTTCAAATTGATCAAAAGGTTTTATGTAATGTCTTTGGTTTTGAAGATGTTGGTATTGGTGATGAACATTCCTTGGGTACGGGTTTTTTAGGTCCCGCAAAAGTTTTAAATGCTCATGACCGTATCCTTCACCTTCTTATTTCTTGGTTTATCCGTCCATCGGGTGGGAAATATTCAACTATTCGCGAAACTGATGATTTTTGGCTCAGGTGTTTTAGAGAAGATAAACGTCCAAATTTGTGTCAAATCATGTTTGCCGACCTTGTCTTTTTAGTTCAAAACGCTCACACCAAACAAGTCTCATCCTTTTACTACTCCACGGCTTTGAGTTGTCTATTTCATTCCCTTGGCATTGATTGTTCACATGATTTTCCCGAAACCCTTGGCCTACCCATCGATGAGCGTTCCCTAGCTTGTTCCGGTTTCACTTATGTTGATAATGATTGGGTTCGCAATGCTCAAGATCCTCCGCCCGTTGCTCCGGTCGATACCTCTCGTGCTTCTTTGAGTTCTCACCGTGCTCCTCTTGATTCATCCTCCATGGATACTCTCATGACCTTCATAAATGAGAAGTTCACCGTGATGGATAATCATTTCACATCCTTAGAGGATCGCGTCCAAGGCATGGAAAAGAAGATAGACACCATGGCCGCTCGCCAAAACTCCATGGATATCTCTCTTACCGCCTTCCATGGTGCTTGGATCAATCAAATTCGAAGGAATCAACCCTCTCAAGAAGATGAAAAAGAAGATGACGAGGACGATAATGATGACGAAGGGGACGAGTAGATCATGCATCTCATCTTAGGCCATTTAGTCTTTTATTATTGTTATTGCACTTTCATTTTTAGGATTTGAAGTTTATGCCTATTATCTATGTTTTTAGGATTTTAAAAGTTTGGATTATGATGGTTGCTTTGAAATTTATGCATTTGAACCTTTATGTTTATTTTGAAACTTATGCATTTGAACTCTTATGCTTGCTTTAAGTTTAATGAATTATTGTTGCTTTATATTGCTATTATCCTTGTATTCTATTTTGATCTAACAAAAAGGGGGAGAAGGATCATATAGTCAAATATTTTTATTTTGAAATTCTATCCTAAAGTAAGGGGGAGAAAGCTTTTCAAAGTTTCAAAAACTTAAAAAATTATTTATGGTTTTGTTATATCAAAAATGGGGAGATTGTAAAACTAAAATTGATTTTGATATAACACATAAATCTAAGGACCAATTTGCAAAACAATAAATTTTTAAGTACTCTTTTAAGTCTCATAAATTGACAAGTATTTTTGAACAAAATAATATTTAAAGACCTGCTCTTAAAACATATATATTTCCCTAAGTCTTTTCATATGTTTTTCAAACCTAAGTATGCAAAAACGCCCAGGCGTATCGATACCCTCAGCGTATCGATACCCTATTTTGCCACTGAAATTTTATTAAACTTACCGTACCGATACGCCCTGTAACTGTATCGATACGATATTCCTCTGGGCAAATGTTTTCATGAAACCGTACCGATACGCCCTGCAACCGTATTGATACGATATTCATCTGGGCAAATGTTTTCATGAAACCGTATCGATACGATAAGCATATCTTTGAAAAATCCGAGCATTTAATTATTTGACTGTTACTTGTCAGTTGGTTGGTTTCCCAATTTTCAAAAGATCGTTATAGCGTACCGATACGCTTGGTATGCGTATCGATACACTTTTTATGTAAACTTGGCTTAGGATTCCAATGAGCAAAAACTATATCGATACGGCCTTCCGTATCGATACGCCCCTTAAAAACGTACCAGTACGCATTCTATGCGTATCGGTATGACCTTTTTTCAGGCACAACGGCTCTTTCCTCTTTGATGTAGGTATCGATACGCTCTTCCCGAGTACCGATACGGTAGGCTGCAGAGCTGCATTTATTGCGGGAAAAATGTCCACAACGGCTCTATTGATGACCCCAACTACCCAAACGGCTAGAAATCAATGCAAGGATATACAAACAAGATTCTATTGACCAAGCAACAACTATTGAACATTCAAGCATCATCAAAGCAAAAAATCCAAACCCTTGAGCTATTCAAAGTCATATTCTTGTACCCAACTCTATTGTCTTTCAATTGTCAAATTGGATTGTGAGTTTGGGGTTGTTGAAATTGTAATTGGGTAGACAATCATCCTTTGAGAGGAAACATTTGAGTTTACCAAATTCTTTCTTTGTATTTGAGTGGATTAAGCTTTGGGTACAAAGCTTAATCGAAATTGTAAGGTTTCCTCCTCATCGAAGAAAAGGGGACGAATTCAATTAGTGAATTGTTTGAAAATCCTTAGTGGGAGCTAAGGTAGTTGATGTAGAGTTCATTTGGAGAACTTGAACCACTATAACCCCTTGTGTCATGTAACCCCCTTAACCCGGTCTAGACGGTTGACCCGAATTAAGAAAGTCACACGGGGAAAACAAAAGTCAACCCGAAAGTCAACCTTGATTAACGACCCTTTTTTTTTCTTTTTAGTCTTATCTAGATGCACCTTTAGCCTATGTGTGATCATACAAGCAACATACTGAAAGATCACAAACATCAGAGATCAAACAGGGACCCAATTGAACAAATTACAACTTTAGGGACCAAATTGTAAATTCTGATAAATAAGAGGACTTAACCCAAATTGAAGTTACCATCTTGAAATTAGTCAGGTTTCATGCTTCTCTGTGAAATTTCAGCTCAAAAGGACATCCACAGCTCATGCAATTGATCATACAAGATTCGGGACTAAAACGCAAACAATTCAAAACATAAAAGATACTTTTAACCGAATTAACTGACAGGTATCGATACGCCTGGTGTCGTATCGATACGCGGGGAAGGCAGTAACCAAACTCTCAACACGGTATCGATACGAGTTTCCCCGTTTCGATACGGCATTCATACGGTATCGATATGGCATTCATACGGTATCGATACACCTGGGCAGGGATGTGCATATTTGGCTCAGGCGTATCGATACGCAAGCCCGAGTACCGATACCCCTGCCTGGAATTGATTCAAAAACAACATCAAACATGCTTCATACTTCAAATTAACAATACCAAACCATATCACATAATCAACCAACATGCAAGGACCTCAATTGCATCACCAATTCAACATAAAATCATCATATAAGAAAAACCCCAATTTAAGTGGCATGCTTCCTATTTAAGCTATCCATTCAAACACCAAACTTGCAAAACAAGCATATAAGGTTCCAAACCAAAATCCAACGATCTCAACAACATTCAACATACCTAGGGAGTCTCAAACACCTCCCAAAACATACACATAGGTCCCCCATTGCCAAAACATACAAAAGCTAAATTGTTTAACAAAACCTTCCATACTTAGAGCTTCTCTTGAACTTGATTGCTTGACCTTTCTTGTTGCCCCTCAAAGACTCTAATGCTCTGCATTATTGAATTAAGAAAACGTAGAGAGCGTAAGCAAAAGCTTAGTGAGGCATGCTCATTAAAACAATTCAATAATGCATTTAAAACCATTTATAAAACATGCTTAAAAACCAATCCTTGCACATGCTCAAAGCATACTTTAAATCAAGCAATCACATGCTTCATACCATATATCAAAACAAGCATCTCATGCTTCTTACATACTTAACATGTTATATTGGCTCAAGTGATACATTTCATTTCATAAATCAAGTTCAACAACTTTCCCCAAGGACTTTTAAACACCTTGGCCCCAAGGACTTTTAAACACCTTGGCCATGGACTTTTAAACACCATGAATAAGGACCACACAAGGACTTTTAACCACCTTTGTGTCCAATGCTTGAATCACCCCAAGGACTTTTAAACACCTTGGCCCCAAGGACTTTTAAACACCTTGGCCCCAAGGACTTTTAAACACCTTGGCCCCATGGACTTTTAAACACCATGGAAAGGATCACCTAAGGACTTTTAACCACCTTAGTGTCCGCAACATGAACCATCCAAGGACTTTTAACCACCTTGATGTTCATAAGTAACAAGGCTCACTCAAGGACTTTTAACCACCTTAGTGACCTTAACATTTTCAAAACATCACTTGCCAATATACATCATAATCATCATTTAATCCACTGTTTTAAAGCATTTAACCAAGCCATTTCCATCATGCATTTTAAAGCATTATTCCACATTTAAACAATGTATAAAATCAAGGAACTCCTACCTAGAGTTACCTTCAACATATGGCTTATATCATCAGCAAAATTCATGCTAAAACATGCTTTCAAAACAGTAATCAAAACATGCAAATCATCACTTTGCAAAACATCAAGTCATGGCCACCACTAGAGAGAAAATCCGAAAACTTACACTTGAGCTTAGCAAAGTTGTTTAGACTTAAACTAAGCTCCCAAAACCTTCAAACCTTGGTTTAAAAAGCTGGAAATCCAATTCCACAATTGCACTCACCAATTTCCACTTTGGTTTAAAAAACTTGAATCCAATGATGCCTCCCCTGTTTCAACACATCAAAGCAGAGGATTAATGCATCATCATGCATTAATTGCTTCAATGACAGCACCTAAACTCGCTGCTCTCATCCAACCTCCATTTTCGGCCACCAAACACAACCGAAAATGCATCCAAACCACTTCTAAACAAAGCCCAGCCATAAACCAGCAAAACCTCACTTCCATTAACATCAATTAACATCTAAAAACAATCTATTAACAACCTTATACCTCCAGCAACACCAGATCACCAAGATCACCACAAAAGCTACCTTAAAACACAAGCTAAACTTAGGAAACTCAACCTATCCGGGATTGCATCAATCAAAACTCATTTCCACATCAATTTAGGGATCATTTAACATCAAAAACACCTCTCAAATCACAAATTTAACAGATCAAACGAAAATCATGTGAAATCATCAAAATCTTGCATAATTAGCCAAGATCCATAAATCAACTCAAAAGCCTTTAATTAAACATCAATTTAGGATTGAAAACTTAGGAATTTCATTAAAGAACTTGAAGTTCAGAGGAGAAGGACGTTCTTACCTCCAAACTTGAGTTTCTCCTCTTTTTGGAATGAAAAACCTTGATGAAACTTGTAGCAATTGAGGAGGTTTTGAAGATACAATGATTAGGGATCAAATGAGAGTTGAAAGGAGGAATTTAAGTGAGAAAATCAGAAACAAAACTCTGTAAATGGAGTGTTTGGGTTGAGAGAAAAAGAGAGAAAGAAAATTGGAAGTTAGGTGAGAAAAATGACTAAATGAGATTTCCCTCCTTTTGTTTTACTTTAAAAAATCAGAATTATAACTCAAAATATCTTAGAAAAATCTGGAGAAACTCCCTTTGGGTAAATAGCTCCTTAAAGATTCAAAGTTTCAATCTTTTATAAAACAGCCACCAAACTTTCAAAAATTACATTTTGGTCACTAGCCAAAATGTCACCCTTCCAAAACTCATTTTCCAAAATTGATTTCACAGTTCATCTAATTATATTAAAAGATGATTTTAGAACATTTGTCCATATTTTTAATGCAACCCGAACTAGGCTTTCCTAATTTAACCCCTTACGATTCGAACAGCACTTTGACCAACCGGTCAACGCCCAAAACTCCTAAGCCCAAAACCGGGGCGTTACAACTCTCCCCCCCTTAAGAAATTTCGTCCTCGAAATTTACCTGAAGGAAAGAGATAAGGAAACTGCTTCAGCATGTCTTCCTTCCGCTCCCACGTGGCTTCCTCAACACCTCGATGCTTCCACAGCACCATCACCAACTCGATGGTCTTGCCTTGAAGAACCTTGCAATCCGAATCCAGAACCTTCACCGGTTCCTCATCATAGGTCAAATCCGGATTCAAAACCACATCCTCAACAGGCATCACATGCGAAGGATCAGATCTATACCTCCGGAGCATAGAAACATGGAACACATCATGAATCTTCTCCAACTCCTGAGGTAACCTCAACCGATACGCAACAGGACCCACACGCTCAACCACCTCATATGGTCCAATGTACCGAGGGCTCAACTTACCCTTCCGGCCAAACCTCATCACCTTCTTCCAAGGCGAAACCTTCAAGAACACACGGTCACCCACCGCATACTCTATCTCCTTACGCTTCAAATCCGCGTAAGACTTTTGTCGATCAGAGGCAGCCTTCAACCTCTCGCAAATGAGCTTCACCTTCTCGGTGGTTCCTTTCAACAAAGCCGGCATCGAAACCAACTTTTGACCAGTTTCAGCCCAACAAAGAGGAGTCCTACACTTCCTCCCATACAGAGCCTCATATGGTGCCATCTGTATACTTGCCTGAAAACTATTGTTATAAGCGAACTCAACCAAAGGCAGATGCTTCTCCCAAGAACCTTGGAACTCAATCACACAGCATCTCAACATATCCTCCAAAATCTGAATAACCCGCTCAGACTGACCATCCGACTGAGGATGATAGGATGTACTGAAATGCAACCTTGTACCAAGAGCTTGATGCAAACACTGCCAGAAACGCGATGTGAACCTCGGATCCCTATCCGACACAATCGACTTAGGCACACCATGCAACCTCACTATCTCAGCAATGTACAGCTCTGCCAGCTTATCCAAAGAAAACGTAGTATGCACAGGCAAGAAATGCGCACACTTCGTCAAGCGATCCACAATCACCCAAACAGAATTCTTCTTTGATGGAGACAAAGGCAAACCATATACAAAATCCATGGTAACCCTCTCCCACTTCCATTCAAGGATTTTCAACGGTTGCAACAAACCAGAAGGAACCTGATGTTCAGCCTTAACTCGCTGACACACCAAACACTTGCTCACAAACTCTGCAACATCCTTCTTCAAACCAACCCAATAGTACTCATCACGAAGATCACGATACATCTTAGTACTACCAGGGTGCATAGCAAAAGGACTACTATGACCTTCAGTCAGAATAGCACGCCTCAACTCAACATCTGCAGGCACTACTATCCGACTACCAAAACACAACACACCATCCTCATTAAAGCAGAAATCCGAAGGTCTACCCTCCGCGATATCTTGAACATGAGACACCAAGGAATCATCCAACAACTGCTTTTCCTTGATCAACTGAACCAAAGATGGTTTCACTTGCAACTCAGCAACAAGACCACCATCTCGCGATATGCTCAAGCTAGCAACCATCGCCCTCAGCTCAACAGCTACCTTCCTACTCAAGGCATCAGCAACAACATTGGCCTTTCCAGGATGATACTCAATCGTCAGATCATAATCCTTGAGCAACTCCAACCAACGCCGCTGCCTAAGATTCAACTCCTTCTGAGACATCAGATACCTCAAACTCTTGTGATCCGTGTACACAGTACACTTCTCACCATACAGATAATGTCTCCAGATCTTCAGAGCAAAAACCACCGCAGCCAGCTCAATATCATGCGTAGGATAGTTGCGCTCATGCACCTTCAACTGCCGCGACGCATAAGCCACAACCTTACCCTCTTGCATCAGCACACATCCCAAACCAACATAAGACGCATCACTAAAGACCACAAACTCTTTCCCTGATTCAGGCTGAATCAAGATAGGAGCTTGCGTCAAAGCCAACTTCAGCTTCTCAAAAGCTTGCTGCCTCGCTTCCGTCCACTCATACTTAACATCTTTCTGCAAAAGCTTCGTCAAAGGAGCAGCAATCTTGGAAAAACCATCCACAAACCTCCGGTAGTATCCTGCCAAACCAAGGAAACTACGAACCTCCTGAACAGACTTAGGAACTTTCCAGCTCATCACCGCCTCAATCTTCTGAGGATCAACACGAATCCCCTCAGCTGAAACAACATATCCAAGAAACACCACCTCCTTAAGCCAAAACTCACACTTGCTCAACTTAGCATAAAGCTGATTCTCCAACAAAGCTTGCAGCACAACCCTCAAATGCTCTTCGTGCTCCTCCTCAGTACGCGAGTACACGAGGATATCATCAATGAACACCACAACAAACTTGTCCAGGTATTCATGAAAAACACGATTCATCATGTCCATGAAAGCAGCAGGAGCATTTGTCAACCCAAACGGCATCACAAGGAACTCATAATGCCCATACCTTGTCCTGAAAGCTGTCTTAGGCACATCCACATCCTTCACCTTCAATTGATAATACCCTGACCTCAAGTCAATCTTAGAGAACACAGCAGCTCCCCGAAATTGATCAAAGAGATCATCAATCCTCGGCAAAGGATACCGATTCTTGATAGTCAACTTGTTCAGCTGACGGTAATCAATGCACATCCTCATAGTGCCACCTTTCTTCTTCACAAACAAGACAGGAGCACCCCAAGGCGACACACTCGGCCGGATGAAACCACGATCAAGCAGATCTTGCAACTGCGTCTTCAGCTTCTTCAGCTCCTTAGGTGCCATTCTATAGGGAGTAATGGACACAGGAGTGGTATTCCCATACAGCTCAATCCCAAACTCCACCTCGCGATTAGGAGGTAAACCAGGCAACTCTTCAGGAAAAACATCAGGAAACTCCTTCACAACCCTGATATCTTGCACCCTCAACTACTTAGAACAAGGATTCATCACAAAAGCCAGATAAGCCTCACAACCTTGCCTCACCATCCTGCTCGCCTCCAAGGTAGACACAACATTAGCAAGAAACTTCACATTCTCACCTACCACCACCACTTCATAATCATCCGCAAGCTTAAGCGAAACCCGCTTATTCTCACAATCCACAACAGCACGATGCTCAACAAGCCAATCCATACCAAGGATCACATCAAAACCATAAAAGGGCAACTCCATAAGATCAACATGAAAGACATGCTCTTGAACAACCAAAGGACACCTTCTATACAGCTTCCGAGTCACAACAGTTTCACCAAAAGAACTAGTGACTCTAACACCAACATCCAAAGACTCAACAGGCAAACCAAGCAACTCAGCATGCTCACGCAAAATGTATGAATGAGTAGATCCAGAATCTATCAAAGAAAGCAATGACAAGGATTGCAAAGTAAAGGTACCTGCAATCACATCAGCATCATTCCTTCCCTCGCGCTGAGCATACACCCTCGCTTGGCCTCCACCTTCAGGTTGAATAGCCACAACATGAGCTACTCCTCGGCCACCTTCCTCATGCCTCTGGAAATTACCACGGCCGCGCCCACGACCTCTCTGCGGTGCAGCTACAACAGGAGCACGATCTTGGCCACCAGCCAACCTCGGACAATCTCGCCTCAAGTGGTCAGCAGAACCACAATTCCAGCACTCATACCCAACTGCAGCAACAGGAGCTTGCACCTCCCTCCCAGCACGAGGACAGTCACGCTTCAAGTGACCACGGGAACCACAAATCCAACAAGCACTAGGGTCAGCTCTAGCATTGCCACCCCTAGCAGGCGTACCTCCACCTCTCTTGGCTGAGGACTGATACTTCTGATCGCGTCCCCTCTTGTTCCGTCCACCTCCGGAACTATACTCAGCTGATCTCTTCCCAGCACTTGCTCCAGCACCTCTAGCAGACAAACTCAGGTTCATCTCAATGTCTTTGGCTCGACCCACCAAAACATTAAAATCATCATATTCAGTGGCCAGCACATACATCTTAACATCCGTCACAAGACCGTAACGAAACCTCTCGCACCTCGCCCGTTCATCGGGTATCAACTCCGGTGCATACTGACTGAGGCGTACGAACTGTACTTCATACTCAACCACACTCATGTTCCCCTGGGTCAGAGACATGAATTCACGCTTTTTCTCATCCAGATATCTCACTCCCAGATATCTCCTCTTGAACGCATTCTGAAAGAATGTCCAAGTAACATCAGCTTCAGCCATCCCAGCTATGGTGGTCGTCCACCACGTATAAGCATCGCCTTGCAACAAAGACACAACACAACCCAACTTTTGCACATCAGTGCAGCTCATCTGTCCCAAGACACGCTTGGTACTCTCCAGCCAAGCTTCCGACCTCTCAGCTGACATACCCCTAAACTCAGTCCCTCCAAGACTGCGCAGACGCTCCAAAGGCAATCTGACTCCAGCATCTCCCTGATGCCCAGCTCCTTGAGCTCCAGCTACTGCTGCTCGAAAAGCACCCGCAATAGCTTGTACCAAAGCAGACATGTCAGGCATAGCTTGCCCCTGACCAACCTCTGGTCCAGCAGCTCCAGCACCAGCTGCAGCTTCAGCTCTTTCCCTCTCCGCACCACCACCACCAGGTGGAGGAGGAGGTAACACAGCACTACCAGTGTGCTCTTCATTCTCATTCTCGTTGGGAGCCGTAGCTCGCGCACTACCTCTTAACTCTCTACGTGGTGCCATACTTTTACCATGCAATCACAATGCAAAAATAAAACAAGTCAGGCCCAGCAAGGTAAGCAATCCAAGTATTCAAGCTCAATTTCATCAAAATCAACTTCATTTCATTAGCTTTTGTTTGGCAATGGGTACCCTCAACATGCAACATCATGGCATACAACTCAATTGCATCAAAAACACGAATCACTGATCATACTTTCAAATAACAAGCACACAAAGCATACATACATCGATCATGCATACATTCATTCCCAATTACTCGCAAACTCAGCTCATATACCACCAAATGTAACCCCCTTAACCCGGTCTAGACGGTTGACCCGAATTAAGAAAGTCACACGGGGAAAACCAAAGTCAACCCGAAAGTCAACCTTGATTAACGACCCTTTTTTTTTCTTTTTAGTCTTATCTAGATGCACCTTTAGCCTATGTGTGATCATACAAGCAACATACTGAAAGATCACAAACATCAGAGATCAAACAGGGACCCAATTGAACAAATTACAACTTTAGGGACCAAATTGTAAATTCTGATAAATAAGAGGACTTAACCCAAATTGAAGTTACCATCTTGAAATTAGTCAGGTTTCATGCTTCTCTGTGAAATTTCAGCTCAAAAGGACATCCACAGCTCATGCAATTGATCATACAAGATTCGGGACTAAAACGCAAACAATTCAAAACATAAAAGATACTTTTAACCGAATTAACTGACAGGTATCGATACGCCTGGTGTCGTATCGATACGCGGGGAAGGCAGTAACCAAACTCTCAACACGGTATCGATACGAGTTTCCCCGTTTCGATACGGCATTCAAACGGTATCGATACGGCATTCATACGGTATCGATACACCTGGGCAGGGATGTGCATATTTGGCTCAGGCGTATCGATACGCAAGCCCGAGTACCGATACCCCTGCCTGGAATTGATTCAAAAACAACATCAAACATGCTTCATACTTCAAATTAACAATACCAAACCATATCACATAATCAACCAACATGCAAGGACCTCAATTGCATCACCAATTCAACATAAAATCATCATATAAGAAAAACCCCAATTTAAGTGGCATGCTTCCTATTTAAGCTATCCATTCAAACACCAAACTTGCAAAACAAGCATATAAGGTTCCAAACCAAAATCCAACGATCTCAACAACATTCAACATACCTAGGGAGTCTCAAACACCTCCCAAAACATACACATAGGTCCCCCATTGCCAAAACATACAAAAGCTAAATTGTTTAACAAAACCTTCCATACTTAGAGCTTCTCTTGAACTTGATTGCTTGACCTTTCTTGCTGCCCCTCAAAGACTCTAATGCTCTGCATTATTGAAATAAGAAAACGTAGAGAGCGTAAGCAAAAGCTTAGTGAGGCATGCTCATTAAAACAATTCAATAATGCATTTAAAACCATTTATAAAACATGCTTAAAAAGCAATCCTTGCACATGCTCAAAGCATACTTTAAATCAAGCAATCACATGCTTCATACCATATATCAAAACAAGCATCTCATGCTTCTTACATACTTAACATGTCATATTGGCTCAAGTGATACATTTCATTTCATAAATCAAGTTCAACAACTTTCCCCAAGGACTTTTAAACACCTTGGACCCAAGGACTTTTAAACACCTTGGCCATGGACTTTTAAACACCATGAATAAGGACCACACAAGGACTTTTAACCACCTTTGTGTCCAATGCTTGAATCACCCCAAGGACTTTTAACCACCTTAGTGTCCGCAACATGAACCATCCAAGGACTTTTAACCACCTTGATGTTCATAAGTAACAAGGCTCACTCAAGGACTTTTAACCACCTTAGTGACCTTAACATTTTCAAAACATCACTTGCCAATATACATCATAATTATCATTTAATCCACTGTTTTAAAGCATTTAACCAAGCCATTTCCATCATGCATTTTAAAGCATTATTCCACATTTAAACAATGTATAAAATCAAGGAACTCCTACCTAGAGTTACCTTCAACATATGGCTTATATCATCAGCAAAATTCATGCTAAAACATGCTTTCAAAACAGTAATCAAAACATGCAAATCATCACTTTGCAAAACATCAAGTCATGGCCACCACTAGAGAGAAAATCCGAAAACTTACACTTGAGCTTAGCAAAGTTGTTTAGACTTAAACTAAGCTCCCAAAACCTTCAAACCTTGGTTTAAAAAGCTGGAAATCCAATTCCACAATTGCACTCACCAATTTCCACTTTGCTTCAAGCCAAAGCACCAAATCAAGCTTCCGAATCAACCAAACTTGAATCCAATGATGCCTCCCCTGTTTCAACATATCAAAGCAGAGGATTAATGCATCATCATGCATTAATTGCTTCAATGAAAGCACCTAAACTCGCTGCTCTCATCCAACCTCCATTTTCGGCCACCAAACACAACCGAAAATGCATCCAAACCACTTCTAAACAAAGCCCAGCCATAAACCAGCAAAACCTCACTTCCATTAACATCAATTAACATCTAAAAACAATCTATTAACAACCTTATACCTCCAGCAACACCAGATCACCAAGATCACCACAAAAGCTACCTTAAAACACAAGCTAAACTTAGGAAACTCAACCTATCCGGGATTGCATCAATCAAAACTCATTTCCACATCAATTTAGGGATCATTTAACATCAAAAACACCTCTCAAATCACAGATTTAACAGATCAAACGAAAATCATGTGAAATCATCAAAATCTTGCATAATTAGCCAAGATCCATAAAACAACTAAAAAGCCTTTAATTAAACATCAATTTAGGATTGAAAACTTAGGAATTTCATTAAAGAACTTGAAGTTCAGAGGAGAAGGACGTTCTTACCTCCAAACTTGAGTTTCTCCTCTTTTTGGAATGAAAAACCTTGATGAAACTTGTAGCAATTTAGGAGGTTTTGAAGATACAATGATTAGGGATCAAATGAGAGTTGAAAGGAGGAATTTAAGTGAGAAAATCAGAAACAAAACTCTGTAAATGGAGTGTTTGGGTTGAGAGAAAAAGAGAGAAAGAAAATTGGAAGTTAGGTGAGAAAAATGACTAAATGAGATTTCCCTCCTTTTGTTTTACTTTAAAAAATCAGAATTATAACTCAAAATATCTTAGAAAAATCTGGAGAAACTCCCTTTGGGCAAATAGCTCCTTAAAGATTCAAAGTTGCAATCCTTTATAAAACAGCCACCAAACTTTCAAAAATTACATTTTGGTCACTAGCCAAAATGTCACCCTTCCAAAACTCATTTTCCAAAATTGATTTCACAGTTCATCTAATTATATTAAAAGATGATTTTAGAACATTTTTCCATATTTTTAATGCAACCCGAACCAGGCTTTCCTAATTTAACCCCTTACGATTCGAACAGCACTTTGACCAACCGGTCAACGCCCAAAACTCCTAAGCCCAAAACCGGGGCGTTACATGTCATTTTTATTTTCAATCTTTCTCTTCACAAAAATTTTAATCGCCAATTCACCCCCTCTTGGCCATTTGCAAGTGTTCGATCAACTTAACATAAAACCTCATTTGTAACATCAATTAACATCCAAAATACATTAGAAAACAACCTCAAAACAGAGCCTAACAAAGATCCACGAAAATATCCAAGATCTCTTCTAAACCTTGAGTTTTAAGCCAAAATCTTGTTTCCAACACTAAAACCATTAATAAAACTTTAATAAAGGATTGACAACTTGGGAATTTCAGTAAAGAACTGAGTATTTAGAGGAGAAGAACAAGCTTACCTCTAAATGATGATTTCTCCTTGATTTTGGCAAGTTTCCATGAAAATTCAATGTAGAAAACAAATAGATTTGATGCAAGATTGATTAGGAATCAAAGAGGAATTGAAATCTCATCAAATAAAGTGTAAAATCAAAGTAAATTTGCTGGAGAAAATATGTTTGGTTGAAAGGAATTTGAGAGAAAATGAAGAGATGGAAAATTTGTGAAAAGTAGTTATGAATAGTCAAAGTTAGTTTCTCATTTAATTAAACCTCATTTCCTTTAATTAAAACATTAATAAAATTACCCAAATTAAGGAAAAATCTGGAGAAAAACATTTTAGGTAAATTAGCTCCTTAAAGATTCAAAGTTTCAATCCTTTACAAAACAGTCACTATTTCACTTTTGTAAAAACTACGATTTGGTCACTACACCGAAATGTAATATTTCCAAACTTCATTTTGTAAAATTGATTTCACCATTCTCTTTTATATATTAAATGAGGATTTTTAGATATTTTTCTATATTTTTAAAGTATCCCGAGCTAGGTGTTCCTTAAAACCTCCTTTTATATTCGAACTGTTTCTCAGACCCGTCCGGTTCAGACCCTAAACTTCTAAGCCCAAATTTAGGGTGTTACAAAGATTCTAAGTTTTGACCCTTTTAAGATTTAGTTACCAAAGCAGTTTTGAAATCTTTACATTTTGGTCACCAAAGCAAAATGTCATTTAATCCGAATTTATTTTGTCAAATTGATACCTCAAATATGTTTAATACATTAATTAAACATTTTAAGATTTTTTTTATATTTTATTTTAGCTAAAACTATTTATTAGAATTTATTTCCCAAAACCAATTCGAACTGTCTAATCATGTTCATCTGAACCGTCTAATCTATCTAGCTAACTCCTAGGCCCAAATTCGGGGCGCTACATAATCTAAAACAAACTTCTTTGTACGTGAAAAAATAGTGTTTTCAAATCAAATAACAAGACATGGTCGCTACTGAAGAGACACACGATTCATGCGGAGAGGCATTTGAACAACCTTACCCCAACAAAATAATAATGTCTGCAACTGTAAATTTTAAAAAACAAGAAAAAACTTCATCTTATCTTACAAATTTACAACCTACATAAATCTACATTAGTAGACAGACACATTAAAGAAAAGAAAATACAATAACAAACACGAAACACTAAACCAATGAGTACCAAGAGAAGCACCGAAACACAGTGGTCTACTTCTCAAAGTAGCAGACACCCATCTTGTCTCGCACAACCATCCAAAATATGGAAATGTTAAATAGAATTCTAAAATTAAATCCATTGCGTAGCTTCACCAACTTAAAAAGACTAAATAAAAGACACAAGATATCATATTACAAACTATGAAAAAATAAAAAACTAAACGATTCCAAATTATTCTAGTCCCTCTTATAAGTCAATTTTCAATAAGAAATCTATTGGGCAGAAGCAACTTACGCATGCAGGGTATACCCAAAAGTGATAAAAAGAGAAACATCCAAGCAAATACAACATATATAAGCAGCACCCTTGCTGCTTAGCGAGTACACCAACGAAATTCAACAAGGGAGAATAAAAGAGGAGTAGTTTCACCTTCCGCTAAAACAAAAACAAATCAGATATTAGAGCTTATAAAGAAATAAGAAAACATGAATCAGTCATTTAAATGAATCATTCCATTTTAAGCAATAAGGGAATACAATTATTCTCAGCTCGTCTAGACTTGCGATCTAATAGAAAGACGGTCAGATTTTTCAGCTTCTTCACAATAAAAATTATTTCCAATAGGTTGTCTGCTGTAAAAATAGCAGGCAAGATGAACCCCAACCTGAACAATATATATATATATATTACCCAAAATAACCCCCAAAATAAGTTCTTCCATCACGCGACAAAACAAAGATGTAACCCCCTTAGCCCGGCCTAGACACATGACCCGAACTACGAAAATTACACGTGGAAAACCAAAGTCAACCCAAAAGTCAACCTTGATTAACGACCCTTTTTTCATTTTAATCTTGTCTAGATGCATGTTAAACCTAAGTGAGCACTCATGAATCATGGAAGAGAATGGCACAGCGATCGGATAACATTTCAGAACTCAATTGCTTAAATTATGCGTTTAAGGACCAAATTGTAATTTTATGAAATTAGAAGGACTTGCTGATTTTAGGATTACCAATATGAAATTAATCATGTTACATGCTTCTGTGTCAAGTTTCGGCTTAAAAAGACATTCCAAGCTCAAGCAATTGCATCCACAACATTTAGGACCAAAATGTAAAGCATGGAAACTCAAAATATTCAAATCAGCATCCAACGGTTAACTGTATCGGAACGCCTACCCACCGTACCAAAATGCTCGTATCGAAACGGTGTTGACCGTTTCGGTACTCGAGTATGTTCCGAGACTAGTATCGAAACAGGCTTCACCAGTAGCCAACTGTTTCGAAATAGCTTCAACCTTTTAGAAACACCATGACCATTTCAGGTCCCCATTTCGAAACAATTGAGGGTGTTTCGATAAACATTGCACAGTGACAACAGATTTTGCTGGTTTTTGACATCTCATGCCATCCAAACACACTTCAATGAGCATCTAAGCATGTCAACAACTCATTTAGCCACTAAGGAACATATTTAAGACCGCTAAACCCGAGCATGACATCAAACACAAAAGCACACAAACTAAAGGCATGCTCCCTAGTCCCAAAATCAATATAAGCAACCAAACCTCAAACCAAACATTTAGAACCATTTACAACCCATAAATGCAACCATAAACATGCCACAAGCTTAGGGAGTTCAAACACATCTCCCAAATACAATCTTGGTTTCCCATTATAAAAACAATGCACTGACAAAAATGCAATAAACACAATTAGGCATAACAAGGTAAGTAATCCAAGTACTCAGGCTCATATTCGAAAAGAATTCTCCTCATTAGTTTCGATATGGCAATGGGATCCCCAACCACACTCCAAACATAGCATAGCATCACAAAATCATCTCAATTGAATCACACATCAATGTTCATACATCAAACTTTCACTGAAAAGACACAATCATGCATAATCACATACAACAACCACATACCAAGCCCCAATTATTCGATAATCTGGCTCTGATACCAACAAATGTAACCCCCTTAGCCCGGCCTAGACGCTTGACCCGAACTACGAAGATTACACGTGGAAAACCAAAGCATTTCATATACAAATCTCATATGCATTTCTCATAGCATAAATCATCTGATCAAAGGTACATGTGAATCAAAAACAATTTCATATTTTATATTAGCATTTCACATCTCATTATTACTCGGATATGCGAACAACTAACTAGACACTTCCGATGGCATCTACCATCACCGTACTCACTCCTCTAGTAACATAATTTCCGGTGGCATCTACCATATCAAGTCCTACCCGATGGAATGCCCATCATCGGTTCTCTCCCTTTGGATTAAACCAAAGAGCACGTACGAAGTTTTAGTTTATAGTGCACTCTCATCCTATTGATCGATCAATTATATCCGGTAAGTATCTCAACATCTATGCCAATATATTATGTCAAATCCTCATCTCACCTACTGTTTTTCATGCAACATTTCCAAATCATAAAATTTTCCATGCTTTAAAACAAAAGCTCAAATCTCAACTATGCATCATGTTATCTCATGAATTCATTTCAAGCATCATCTCATGCTACAAATCATGCATAAAAACAGTAGGAATTTATCTATCTCAAACCATGAGAATGTAAAAGCATTTTAGGGGCAACCACCACATTTAAGAGAGCAATCTAGCCAATACTTACTTCCGGACTTAGGAAGGTGTTTCAAACCTTTCCTAAATCCTCAAACCTTGATTCTTTGTCCCTCAATGACTTCTAAAACCATACGCACTCACCGATTACGTTTCGCGTGTTTGTCGAAACGCTATCTAGGCTCCTGAATCAACACCAAAGGCGTCCGAAGATGTCTCCCATGTTTATAACACATAAGAGAAGAGGATTAAAATATCATCATGCATTGAAATCATCAGCCACACACCTAAACTCGCTGCTCTACTCAAAAACCACATTTCGGCTACTAAACACAACCGAAATCACATCCAAACTCATCCAAAACAAAGCCCAACCAAGATCTACCGCTTCTAATAATTTTTAACCATCAATCAACATCAAAAATCACCACAAACTCGTCCTTATACCTCCATCTATAACAGAACCAAAAAACCACCCCAAAAACCATCATTCTAGCAATCAAAACTTAGGAATCCAAGCTCATTCGAGATTTGTTTGATAAAACCTCATTTATAACTTCAATTAACATCTAAAATACATTAGAAAACAACCTCAAAATAGATCCTAACCATCAACCACGAATATCATCAAGATCTCTCCAAAAATCTTGAGTTTTAAGACAATTTATTGTTTCTAACATTAAAGCAACTCAAAAATCATTAACAAAGGATTCATAACTTGGGAATTTCAGTAAAGAACTGATCATTAGAGGAGAAGGACGATGCTTACCTCTAATGGCTGATTTCTCCTTCATTTGGGCAACTTTTCTTGAAAATCCAATGTAAAATCAAGAGGTTTTGATGAGAAGAAGATTAGGAACCAAAAATGAATGTAAATCCAATCAAAAGGGATGAAAATCAGCAACCAATTGAAGGAGAAAGAGTCTTTGGCTGAAAAGAATTTGAGAGAAAATGGAAGGAGGGAAAATTGACGTAAAGTAGTTATGAAAAGTCAATGGTAGTTTCCATTTAATTAATCCTTGTTTTACTTTAATCAAAACATTAATAAAATCACCCAAAATAAGAATAAATCTGATTAAAACATTTTGGTAAAATTAGCTCCTTAACGATTCAAAGTTTCAATCCTTTACAAAATAGTCACTATTTAACTTTGTAAAAATTGTGATTTGGTCACTACACCGAAATGTAGTATTTCTAAACCTTATTTTGTAAAATTTATTTCACCATAATCTTTCATATATTAAATGAGGATTTTTAGATATTTTGGCATATTTTTAAAGCATCCCGAACAAGGTGTTCCCTAAAGCTCCCTTTAAGATTCGAACAGTTTTCTGACCGGTCGAATTCAAACTCTAAAACATCTAGGCCCAAATTTGGGGTGTTACAAAATAAATAAATACCAACAATAGTTATACACCCCTACTACAATCACCTATAACACCACTACCGTCTACTCCATTTGCATAACTGCTGGAGTCGTTCAGGGAAGAGGACACATCTAAACCAGGTGCATAAGAAACTACAACGCTTCTATATTTCGCAGAAAAACATTCCCATAAGGGCCCATAGGTGTTTTGCACATCAAAATCCGTGCCCACCTCACAAAAATACCAAAATCAACACCTCTGACATCGAAAGCACCTCGCGCCAACTAAAAGCTAAGAATGGTAGCATCTTGGGACCTCTCCATCTCGTCAACCATAAAGGCAGAAGTGGTGTCCGCAATTGCCTCAAATTTCTCTGCTACATCAACATCTTGAGTAGCCTCCAGCACCATAATCTCACTTTGTGTGATTCTTTAAGCTTTTTCAATTTCCTTGTTAAATTTGCAAAGCATTCATCTGTCGCTTTCTTCGCTTCCTCCAGCTCATCTCTTAGACCTCGAATCTCGGTCTCAAAACTCTGCTCCGTTGTCTCAAGCAACGTATTCTTAATTCTAAGAGAATGATCACTCAACTTTTATTTCTCATCAATCTCCTTACATGCCTCCTACGCAAGTCCCTAACTGCTCCCGAACATCCACCTCGTGCTTTTCTTACAACTCCCTCCGTTGAGCAGTATAACGTTCCACTTGAGAACACAAATCAACATTCTTCTCAAGAAGTCTTGAGTAACCCTCCACCTTTGAACGCAACTTCACATTTTCCTCAAGAAGGACCTTCACATTCCTTTCCACGTTGTAACACCCCAATTTTGGGCTTGGAAGTTTAGGGTCGGAACCGGACCGGTCTGATTTTCGGTTCGAATATAAAAGGTAGTTTTAGGGAAAGCCTAGTTCGGGTTGCATTAAAAATATGGAAAAATATCTAAAATCCTCTTTTAATATATATAATAGGGTGGTGAAATCAATTTTACAAAATAAGGTTTGGAAGTGTGACATTTTGAATTAGTGATTAAAATGTAATTTTTGAAAAGTTCAGTGGTGACTGTTTTGTATTGATTGAAACTTTGAATCTTTAAGAAGCTAATTTACCCAAGATTGATTTCTCCAGATTTTTCTTAGTTTTTAATGATTCATTTAATGTTTAATTAATTAAAGGAAAATGGGGAAAACTAATTTTGAGATTTCATAACTAACTTTCTTGATAACTTTCTCATCTAATTTTCTCTCAAAATTCTCTCAGTCAAACACATTTCTACAACAACTTTTCTTTTGATTTTCACACTAAATGATGAGGTTTCAATCTTCAAAAGATTCCTAATCCTTTCTACATCAAATCCTCTTCATTTGCTTATTGAATTTTTAAGGATTTTGGCTCTAATCAAGGAGAAATCTACATTTAGAGGTAGGATGTTCTTCTCCTCTAAATACTCAGTTCTTTACTGAAATTCCCAAGTTCTCAATCCTTAAATTAAGTTTTATTAAAGGTTTTAATGCTGTGATCTTGATTTTGGCTTAAGACTCAAGATTTGGATTAAATCTTAAAGAAATTTGTGGTGATTGTTTGGGCTCTGTTTTGAGATGGCTTTTTAATGTATTTTGGATGTTTAATGATGTGTAATTGAGGTTTAATCAATGCAGTCCCGAATAGGTTGATTTTCCTAAGTTTTTGCTTATGAAAATGGTGGTTTTTGGGGTGATCTTGGTGTTCTGTTATAGCTGGAGGTATAAGGACGAGTTTAGGTCCTTTTTAAATGTTAATTGATGTTTAAGAATGTGTTGAAGTGATGGATCTTGGCTGGGTAATGTTGTGGAAGAGTTTGGATGTGATTTCGGTTGTGTTTGATAGCTGAAATGTTAGTTTTGGTGAGAGCAGCGAGTTTAGGTGTAATGGCTGAAGATTTTAATGCATGATGATGCATTAATCCTCTACTTTGATGTGTTTAAAGCAGGGGAGACATCTTTATATCCTTGTGGTGTTGATCCGGAGGCTTGATCGGCATTTTGGCAAGCTTGCGAAACGGAATTTGTGAGTGGAGTTGGATTTCCAGCTTTGTACCGAATATTTGAAGGTTTGGGAGCTTAGTTTAAGTCTAATCAACTTAACAAAGCTCAAGAGTAAGTTTTCGGAAAAACTCTCTTGGATGAGCCATGGATTGGTTCGATGCATTGTTGATAATTGCATGTTTAAATTATGTTTTTGAAAGCATGTTTAGCATGGTTAATGCTGTTTATGTAAGCCATTTGTTGAAGGATGCTCAAGGTAAGAGATCATTGGTTTGATTTGTTAAAAATGTGGATTGATGCATAGTGATGCATGTTGTTAAATGGCTTTGTTTTTAATGCTTTTAAAAACAATGGATTATTGATGATAATTGCTGTATATTGGCTATTGATGTTTTGGTTTAAAAGTACTTGAATCGGATATAGTTAGCCGGCTATAGGATTGGGTGCACCGTGAATAAAGTCGCCTTGGATGTTGAGGGGTTGTAATTGTACCGTAAACTCCATCCAAGTACACTAACGAGATGTTTAAGATCACAATGGTGGTTAAAGTCCATGTGTGGATCTTGTGTTGTGTGTCCCGTGTTCTCGTTAGTGATGCTATACAACTACAAATGAGTTATGTGGAGGGGTTGTGATTGTACCGTTAAACTCCATCACGGGTGTTGAGGGGTTGTGATTGTACCGGTAAACTCCACCTTGTGTGTTTTGTAGTGTGTATGAAGCGTATGGGACAACGCTTGTAATCCGCGTATCCGATTGTGTTTAATGTTGTAAAAGGTTATGGTTTATCACTTGGAAGCCAATATGACATGTTAATCATATTGAAGCATGAGATGCTTGTTGTGAATGCAATGTTGCATGAATGATGTTGATGTGTGTAAAAAGGCTTTATGGAAATTGTTTTTATAAAGTGCATTATTGTGTTGTTTCATTATAGCATGCCTCACTAAGCATTTGTGCTTACGCTCTCTCTCTTGAACCAATAATGCAGATAATTGAGGTGTTTGTGGGCAACAAGGAGGCTAAGAATCTAAGGGAAAGCTAAGCTCATGTATGGTGACTATTTCACAACATTATTAGATTTTGATATTTGGCAATGGGAACCTAGGTTGTGTTTTTGGGAGATGATTTGGACTCCCTAGTTGTGGCTTAATGCCTTAAATGTTTTGGATATGTAATTGGCCATTTTGGTGCTTGCTTTGATGTTTTGATGGTTGTTTGCTTTGGACATTAGGATGCATGCCTATATTCTTTTGGATTTTCCTAATCGATGACATGAATGTGTTTTGATTATACAAATATGTGCCTTATATGTGTGTTAACTTGTTGGCATAAATAGGAAGTCATTAGGATGTGTTTGAGTGATTAATTGTTTGTTAAACCAGCAAAATCTGCACTTCCTGGGCAGTCTCTATCGGAACGGGCACTAGCGTTTCGAAACGGGGGCCTGTAATGGCCTTCGTGTATCGAAATGGGTAGAGGTCGTTCCGAAACGCTTTTGGCACTGCCAAGCCCTGTTTTGGTACAGCTCTCAAAACGAACCCGCATTTCAGAACGGTCAACCCTCGTTCCGAAACACTTGACCGTTGGGCACTGATTTGAATGGTTTAAGGTTTGCAAGCTTTACGTTTTAGTCCTGAATTTTGTATTTGCAATTGCTTGAGTTCGAGATGTCCGTTTGAGATGAAATTTGACAGGGAAGCATGTAATATGACTAATTTGATAATGGTAATTTAAAAATTAGTTAAGTCCTTCTTATTGCCAGAATTTACATTTTGGTCCCTAAGTTTGTATGTTGTGCAATTGAGTCCCTTATTGCTTTCCGATTGCTGTGATTTTCAAGTATGCTTTTCTCAAGAATACGCTTAGGGTTAATGTGCATTTAGATAAGATTAAAATGGAAAAAACGGTCGTTAATCAAGGTTGTCTTTCGGGTTGACTTTGGTTTTCCCTGTGTAATATTCGTAGTTCGGGTCAACCGTCTAGGCCGGGCTAAGGGGGTTACACACGTTAAGCTGAACACAACCTGTTTCCTGAATGAGACCACAACCACCCTTAACGCTCCTCATGATATTAGTACAATGTGGAAAAGTTCCACCACTATTCACGTATAAATCATATAACTTCCTACAAGCATATTACGGATGGAACCAATTTTTTAACTCCAACACCTCCTCCAAGGATAAAACGAGCTCCATGGACTGAAGATGTAACCCCCTCGACCCGGCCTGGGTGAAAGACCAAACCGAATGAGTCACAAAAGGAACATTAGAGTAAACTGGGAAGTTTACTCCATTAAACGACCCTATTTTTTTATATATTCTAGATTCTCATTAATGCCTTATGTGTTAAACAACGTAGCAGAACAATTTGCGACTCAAACAAACAATGATAAGGGATTCAGTTGCACACAAGCACCTTTTAGGGTTTACAAGGGATATTTCGAATTTTAGATTACCAACCTTTAATTAGTCACATTACATGCTTCTCTATCAAATCTCAGCTCAAAACAATCATTCAAACTCATTTAATTATATCCACAACATTCAGGGACTAAAAGGTAATGAAATTGAACAATCAAAGATACTTTTAACTACCTTAATAGTCAACCGCATCGATACCTTAGAGACAATATTGATACGCCCATGACAAGCATGTTCCAAGGTTCAAATTCAACATGACTATATCGATTCCCTCTAAGCTCGTAGTGATACCCAAAAACTAGTAGCATAAAATAGAATCGATACGCCCCCGTGTATCGATACTCCCCTTTAATTTTCCCTGGTTCGCATCGGTACCCTTATTACCGTACCGGTACGCATGGACATGTAATGTCATATTTTGCTAGTTTTTCACACTTTAATCCATACAAAACTATTCCAACATGCATACAACATATTTAAAACATCAACCCACAATCACACATGGCAGAAACAACATCATAACATGAACATTTGCATCAAAGGTAAACTATAGGTATGCAACCTATTGTCAAGCCAAGAAAGATGCCAAAATACAAGGTAAAGCATAAACCAAATACCAATGGCCATTTACAAATCCAAAACAGCAAACCAAACTTGCACAAAAGGGAGTTTACACACATTCTTAAGCGAAGCCGCTTGGAATCCCTTGCCTCTTGCTACCTCTAACACCTCAATTATATGCATTGATGGAAAAATGAAAGCGTAAGCACACAAGCCTTAGTGAGGAGGCTCAAAAACCGAAACACCATCAATGCATTTAAATCCCTTTATAACTCCACATTAAAATCTCATTTCTATTTCTCAAAACATCATTTGAAAACCATCATGCCCTTTTTAAAAACATGCACTTTCCTTACACAAAATCAGCATATTAAATCTCATGCTCATATATCATGAATCATCAACACATTCCAAATCCACACACTATTTTAAGTCTTCCCATGCATAGCTACCATATGCAGAGATTAAAGTGTAAAACATGCATACACCACATTATGCAACAAAAACCATTCCATGATACATCATCAATTATATTGGCTTACAAGTGATCATTAAAAAAGTTCACAACTCAAAACCACATATCGGGTACACGTATTACAACAAGTGTCTACTCGACACTTCAAGCCATCTTAACTGAAATTGGTACATTCACAACCAAAGTTACTATATCAACCGAGTATAATTACAACCCATAGAGACACCAACCCTTTCTTCGGTTCGATGCTTAACAACTAACGAGATACAGGACAGCAACCTCCTCGATCGTTAGGGTACTTGGATGGAGACAATGGACACCAACCCCTCAACATCAAAGGTGACTTTTTCTAGTGCACTCAATCCTATAGCCGGCTAACTATATATGATATCATTTATAAACCATTTTCACAACCATCATCAATAGAACACATTTCCAAGCATTAAACCTTGCTTAAAACCACAAGAATAAATCGCATACTTACAAGGATCATTTACCATATTCGTCCTTCAACATCACATCATTAAAAACAGTATACACATCCTTAAAAGATGCTTTAACAATGGGTAAAACCATTAAATCGAAATAGAACAAAAAACATCGCATAATAGCACAATCCGAGAGAGGAATTCCTTTTACTTACCTCCAAACTTAGTTAAGCAGTTCAAAATTACAACTAAGTTCCCAAAGCCACTTTTAAAACGTTTCAAAGCTGAAAACCACATTTCCACTCACCGACACGCGTAAACTCGACTAGCCGACGTGAATCCAAGCAACCGAAACTCACGAATCTTCACTGTTTGCTTCTGATACATTCTCCTCTTTTATACCACACAAGAATAGAGGATTAATGCATTAAAATATCCAGCAAAGAAAGCTAACTCGTTGTTTTGCCAAAAAAACCAAAACGACTATCCGAAACAACTGAAAACTCCTTTGATTGCACTACAACCTTAACTTAGGAAAAACCTAACACTTCCACCCACTTTTAAACATTAATCAACATCCCAAATCAACCTAATTTCATCCTTATACCTCCAGCAACTCAAATTTCATACAAACATCACAAAAACCCAAAATCTAACAACCTAACAACTAGACATCCAATCTAATCCAGGATTATTATGATAAAGTCTTTGTTTAAACATCATTTAACATCCAAATCATGATTAAAATCAACCTCAAATCAATCAAAATAGTATCATTATGAAAATATTGTGAAATCATATTTCAAAGCTTGATTTTGCCATTTTCATCAAATAGATTATAAAACCTTGTCATCAAACACAAGTAAAGAGCCAAAGACTTGGAAATTCAATAAAGAACCTTGATTAGAGGAGGGAAAAGAAAGATCACCTCTAACACAAGCTTTTCCTCTTGATTGCAATGATTAGAAGAAATCCTTCATGAAATCCTTAGCTAGTTGATGTAGAAATCCATGAGAATCATTTAGAAATCAAAAGTGGATAAAAAGAGACAAATCTCTGGAGATTTTAGTGATGGAAAGATAGTTTGGCTGATGCGTAAGTTGAGAGAAAAGTTTAGGAGAAAAGTAGTTATGTAAGAAAATGTTTAACCCTTTTAAAATCTTTTTATAAAACTCTCTTATTAAATCAATTAATTAAATCCTTTAAAAACACAAAATCAAGGGATAAGGCTGATAACACCTTGTTGTAATAGCTCCCTAAGAATTCTAAGTTTTGGCCCTCTTTCAATATGGTCCTTAAAAACATATTTTGCAACGTTTACAAATTAGTCAATAAACCGAAATATAAGTCTTCCAAAAGCCATTTTCCAAAATTGGCTTCACCAAACCTTTATAAATATATTTTAGAAGATTTTAGGAATTTTCCCATGATTTTATCATATCCCAAACCTTGTTTTCCCTTAACCACAACCGAACTAACCTGGATCTCTAGTCTAGCTCCTACGAACCTCGAACTACTTCTAGGCCCAAAATCGGGGCGTTACAAATCTCCCCAACTTAGGAAATTTAATCCTTGAAATTTTTACCTAAAGGAAAAAGGTGCGGAAACTGCTTTATCATGTCGCCTTGCTTTGCCTCCTCAACTGCTCGATTTCGCCACAACACCTTTAGAAGCTCAATCGTCTTACCACGAAGAACTTTTCTACTAGAATCAAGAATTCAAATTGGTTCCTAATCAAATGACAAATCCGAATTCAACTCAATCTCCTCAACAAGCATACCATGGGACGAATCCGATCTATACCTTCGCAACATCAAAACTGATATACATCATGAATTTTCTCCAACTCGGGAGGTAACCTCGATCGATAAGCAACAGGACCAACACGCTCCACCACATCATATGGTCCAATAAACCTTGGACTAAGCTTACCCTTACGCCCAAACCTCATCACCTTCTTCCAAGGCGATACTTTAAAAAACATGCAATCACCAATCGCAAACTCAATCTCCTTACGCTTTAAATCCGCATAAGACTTTTGACGATCCGATGCTGCCTTCAACCGGCCACAAATAAGCTTTACCTTCTCCTTCGTTCACTTAAGAAAATCCAGCAATGAAACCAACTTTTGCCCTGCTTCCGCCCAACAAAGAGGTGTTCTACACTTCCTTCCATACAAGGCTTCATACCGAGCCATTTGTATACTCGCTTGAAAGCTATTATTATAGGCAAACTCCACCGAAGGCAACTATTTTTCCCATGAACCTTGGAAATCTATAACACAACACCTCAACATATCCTCAAGCACTTGGATAACTCGTGTCGAGTTGATCGAACAATTGCAAATGGCCATGAGGGGGGGTGAATTGGCAATTAAAATTTTGGTGGGAAGAAATGAGTGAAAAATAAAATTGACACAAGTAGTTATAGTGGTTCAAGTTCTCCAAATGAACTCTACATCCACTACCTTAGTTCCCACTAAGGATTTTCAACCAATTCACTACTTGAATTCTTCCCCTTTTCTTGGATGAGGAGGTAACCTTACAAATTCGATTATGCTTTCTACCCAAAGCTTAATCCACTCAAATTACAAAGAAAGGTTGTGGTAAACTCAAATGATTCCTCTCAAACTATAATTGTCTACCCAATTACAATTTCAATCACCCCAAACTCAGAATACAAATTGACAATTGACAAACACTAGAGTTGGGTACAAAAATTTGACTTTGAATAGCTCAAGGGTTTGGATTTTTTCTTTGATGATGCTTGTGGGTTGAATAGTTGTTGCTGACCTTCAAAGGACTTCAATTTATACCTCCTCTACTAATTCTAGCCGTTTGGGTGGTTGGGAACTTGAATAGAGCCGTTGGAACCCTCTCTCACCACCGTAAATGCACTTCTGCATCTATCCGTATCAGTACACGAGGAGCCGTATCGATACCTGTCTCAGAAAAGAAAGAGCCGTTGTGTGCAATAAATAAGGGATATCGAAACGCACGTAAGCGTATCGGTACGGGGTATCGAAACAGCTAAGACCGTATCGATACCTTTTTCTCAACTTAGCTCACTGTCGATTTCTGTTTCGATACGAGGGTTTACCGTATCGATACGGGTTAACGACCAATTTAAAATTTGGTTACCTAACCAACTGACACAAACGGTCAAAATATTTAAACCGACTTGAATTTAAAATTCATTAAAACCGTATCGATATGGGTGAAGTTGTATCGGTACGCCATTCAAACTCTTTAAACTTTTACGAAGGAGCGCATCGATACAGATAAAGAGCGTATCGAAATGTCTTCCTCCAGTAGCCAACTTTGTTAAAAAGGTATCGATACGGCTGGAAGCGTATCGATACACCTGGACGTTTTTCAATAGTTTGGCCTTGGAACACATAGAAAATATTTTGAGTTTGAGTTTTTCAAATCAGTTTTAAAGTGTCGGTGATTTAAAACTTATTAAGGGACTTATAAAACAATTTTAAGTTTTTCAATTTAATCCTTAAAGATTTAATTATATCAAAATCAAACATATGTTTCACAATCTCCCCCTTTTTGATATAACAAAACTAAAACTTAAAATTTTTGACACTTTGAAAAACTTTACAAAGTTAACTCCCCTTAATATAATCTAGGTAACTTTTGAGTTGAAATAAAAATTTTTAAAGTGTTGTGAGCTAGTTTCTCTCCCTCTTTTGTTAGATCAAAACATAGGCAAATGTATAAATAAGCAACATTAATATTATTAAGCATAGAATCAATCTTAAAAATCCAACAAAAACATAAAATCAAAGCATAGGTTTAATAATAAAACAAACTTATTCCTAAGAACATAATCCAAAGATTCATAAAATAGAAATATCCTAAATGATATGGATGAGATGCAAGGAGAAACGACTAGGCATCATCTTCGCCGTCTTCATCATCTTCATCATCAACTCCCATTGGATCATCATTCCTCATGCTATTGCGCCACTCATCATGGAAAGCGGAGAGGGAAATATTCAAGGAATTATGACCTCTTTCAAGAGAGGTGAGGCGATTCTCCATGCTCGTCATCCTTGTGTCAAAAGTTGTTTCAAGGGCGGTAAGACGATTTCCCATATCCGTACGCAACCCGGTGAATTACTCATTGAGGAATGTCATAAGGGCATCCATTGAGGGTTGAGGAGGAGGTAGAGGAGCTTGAGGAGCTTGATCACCTTGAGGTTCTTCAAATACGGCCGCGGCCTCGGGTGGTAGCTCGGAAAGACGTACCCAATTACCATTAAAATAATGGAACTTTCCCCGTGCAAGAGATCGTTCATCAATGGGATCGGTGAGGGGAGTTGGGTAGTCAAAAGAGCAATCAATATCCTTTTTAATAAAGAAATAGCTTAAGGCCGTACCATAGGTAAAAGAGGTGACGAGAGAGGTGTGGCGATTTTGCACAAGATAGACGATCTCCGCAAACATGATTCGAGCAAGGTTTGGACGCTTTTGCTCACGGAAGCAACGAATCCAAAAATCATCCACTTGATGGATGGTAGAGTATTTTTCTCCGGAGGGCCTAAACCACCAAGACACCATCAAATGGAGGATCCGATCTTGAGCATTGAGGGCGGTTACAGGGAGCCACTAAGAACATGGCCTAAAGCATTCTCATCTTCAAGGCCTTCATCCTCCAAATTAAAAACTTCACATATGGATTTGACATCAAGGATGAATTTCTTGCCCATGAGATAAGAAATAATGGCGGTAACAACCCCATTGCGAGAAATACATTTGGCATTAGTGTAAAAAAATCAAAACTAAAAGACGGTAATAAAAACCAGGAATTGAGAGAAAATCCATGAAATTCCAATGTTGGAGCAAGTGAAGATATTCAAATTTGAAACGCTCCAAGTTAAGAAAAGGGATGGATAATACCCTTTCCGCACGAATCTTGTAATTCTCGAATTGACGAAAATATGCGAGACCCGCGGGATTTTCAAAGGAGTGTTCATAGATTGAAGTGTAGTTCGGACGTGCAACAATTCCAAGATTGGATGATTCACCGGTTTGAGAAACCCTTGATCTCTTCCTAGATTCCTTGGGTGCCATGATATAAAATAAAATCATGCATTTAGATTTCTTTATTTAAGTTAAGAACCAAGGTAAAAAAATTAGAAAAGAAAAAAAAAATTAAAAAAAAAATTGAAGACCAAAAAATTTTGTTAAAGAGATGAACATAAAAACAAAAACAAAAAATTCAAAAAGAAAAAGAAAGAATTTTACCTTGATAGGAATTTGAGAGAATGAAGAAAAATCTAGCACAAATTTGATGAGAAGAATCTTAGAGCTTTGCTTGATGGAAAACCTCTTTAAGATTTTGAGTTGTGGTGTGAAAATATGAGGGAGGAAGAGCCCTTTTATAGGCAAAAATGGCTAGGGTTTTTAGGGTTTGAAGAATTTTAGTTTTGGTAAAAGTTTAAGACTTTAAATGCCAAATTAAAAGATGTTTGCGCAATCGAGTATCGATACGCCTGAAGGTGTATCGATACGGGGATAGAAACGTCATTTCCTTAAAAATGTCCGTTGGAGAATCGTATCGAAACGGATGAGATCCGTATCGAAACGATTGAAGCACGTATCGATACGGGTTTAACCGTATCAATACCCGTTTAAGGCA
This sequence comes from Hibiscus tridactylites, assembly GCA_958450335.1. Taxonomy (NCBI): domain Eukaryota; kingdom Viridiplantae; phylum Streptophyta; class Magnoliopsida; order Malvales; family Malvaceae; genus Hibiscus; species Hibiscus tridactylites. The sequence continues at coordinate 30,720,472 of OY288291.1, read as the reverse complement.
AAATGAATTCTCAGAATCTCAATGAAGAACATGTATCGATACGCGTAGAACCGTATCGATACCCTATGCCCAGAAATACATCTTTAGTCCTAAAGAACAACCATAGGCTCGATTTTAACATCTCCTAAAGGTATGCAAATGATGAATGAACAGTTCTAAACATATTTTTAATAGAAACATACTCCCCCTAACTAGAGGCATGGATATTTTCAAGACTTACAACACATAAAACATGCAATTTCACAAAATCAAGCAATTTTAAGCACAAAGATGTCCTAAAAGGTGAAGATAGGCTAGCTAGACCTAACTCTCTCCTAAGGGACCAAAAACGCTCTTTATCTAAAGGTTTTGTAAATATATCCGCTAATTGGTTCAAGGTATCAACATATTCTATAACAATATCATTTTTCAAAACATGATCTCTAATAAAATGATGTCGAAGTTCTATATGTTTAGTTCTAGAGTGTTGGATGGGATTCTTAGTGAGACAAATGGCACTAGTGTTGTCACACTTAAGGGGTATGGTTTCTACTTCAACACCATAATCTAAGAGTTGTTGCTTCATCCAAAGGACTTGAGCACAACAACTCCCTAAGGATATGTACTCCGTTTCGGTGGTAGATAAGGCTACGCAATTTTGTTTCTTAGAGAACCAAGATACGAGCATACTACCTAAGAATTGGCATATTCCGGAAGTACTTTTCCTATCTATCTTACATCCCCCATAATCCGCATCCGAAAAGCATGAAGGCTAAAGGAAGAATCTTTAGGATACCAAAGGCCTAAAGTAGGTGTGTCTCTAAGGTATCTAAAAATTCTTTTAATGGCAACTAAGTGTGATTCTCTAGGACTAGCTTGAAACCTAGCACACAAGAAAACACTAAACATGATATTCGGTCTACTTGAGGTAAGGTAAAGCAAAGAACCTATCATGGATCTATAAAGCTTATAATCAACACACTTACCTCCTTCATCTTTGTCAAGCTTTATGGAAGAACTCGTAGGAGTGACTTGAGGCTTTGCATTCTCCAAGCCAAACTTTTTGAGCATATCATTCACGTACTTAGCTTGATTTATAAAGGTGCCATCTTTCCTTTGTTTTATTTGGAGTCCCAAAAAGAATGAGAGCTCCCCCATCATGCTCATCTCGAACTCACCTTGCATTAGCTTAGAAAACTCTTTACAATAACACTCATTAGTAGAACCAAAAATGATATCATCAACATAAATTTCAACTACTAAGATGTCATTGTTATATCTTTTAATGAAGAGTGTAGTATCCACCTCTCCCTTTTCAAAACTCTTTTCAATCAAGAAATTTGAAAGTCTCTCATACCAAGCTCTAGGAGCTTGTTTTACACCATAAAAAGCTTTTGTTAGTTTAAATACATGGTTTGGAAATTTTGAATCCTCAAAACCCGGTGGTTGTTCAACATACACTTCTTCATTTATAAAACCATTTAAAAAGGCACTTTTCACATCCATTTGAAAAAGCTTGAAATTATGATAACATGCAAATACAAGCAACATCGTAATAGCTTCCATTCTAGCTACGGGAGCATAAGTCTCATCAAAATCAATTCCCTCTTTTTGTGTATAGCCTTGAGCAACAAGCTTAGCCTTGTTTCTCACTATATTATCATTTTCATCTAATTTATTCCTCAAACCCATTTTGTACCTATAGTAGATTGATTATTAGGCCTTTCAACTAATGTCCAAACTCTACTTCTCTCAAATTGATTTAATTCCTCTTGCATGGCCAAAATCCAAAAATCATCTTTTAAAGCTTCTTTAATATTTTTAGGCTCAATGCATGAAAGAAATGCAACATGATTCATTAATTTGAGAGAGGATCTAGTAGTTACCCCCTTTGATGGATCACCCAAGATTTCACCACCTTTGACATAGTTTAACTCCCTTGGGTAAGACACCTCCCTTTCCTCAAGAGCCAAGTCCTTCAAGGCTTCAAGAGGTGGATCTTGTGCATCTTCATCTTTAGTTGGAACCCCATCCACCTTTGATGTTTGTCCTCCATCAATGGCATCAAGGATTCCTACATCATCATCATCACAAGATTCCTTCCTCGGAAGGAGGTTATCATCGAAAGCAACATGTATTGACTCTTCAACTACTAAAGTTCTTTTATTAAATACACGATAGGCTTTAGAGTTTAAAGAGTACCCTAAGAAAATAGCTTCATCACTTTTAGCATCAAATTTACCTAAGTTTTCATTACCATTATTTAAAACAAAACACTTGCAACCAAAAGGATGAAAATAGCTAATGTTAGGCTTCTTAGATTTTAAAATCTCATAAGGTGTTTTCTTCAAAATTGGCCTAATCATTACTCGATTTATAATATAGCAAGCGGCATTTGTGGCTTCCGCCCAAAAATATTTAGGCAAATTGTTTTCGCAAAGCATGGTTCTAGCCATCTCTTCTAAAGTTTGATTTTTCCTCTCAACTACCCCATTTTGTTGAGGAGTGCGAGGTGCGGAAAAATTGTGGCTAATCCAATTTTCATTTAAAAACTCATCGAAACCTAGATTTTGAAATTCGGTTCCATGATCACTTCTAATATGAGAAATTTTAAGTTCAAGATCATTTTGAGTTATTTTAGAAAATGTGATGAATTTTTCTAAAGCCTCATCCTTTGTACATAAGAATAGAACCCAAGTAAACTTAGAATAGTCATCTACAAGCACAAAAGCATATGATTTTCCACCCAAACTCATACTTCTAATAGGCCCAAAAAGATCCATATAAATCAATTGTAAACATCTACTAGTAGAGACATCATTTATGGATTTAAAAGAAGTTCTATGTTGTTTACCCTTTGAACACGCATCACAAATTTTATCATTAGAAAATTTAAGTTTGAGCAAACCTCTAACTAGATTAAGGGAAATTAATTTTTCTAAGACACTCATGCTAGCATGTCCTAATTTTCTATGCCAAAGCCATGAGTCATGTTCATCATGTGCAACTAATCATGTATGAGATGAATGAATGTCATCTAGATGCACCATGTAAACGTTCCCTATGCGATGACCAATGAGCATTAGTTGATTTGTTTTAATGTTTACAATTTTGCAACCACTTTTATCAAATAAAACATTAAAACCCTTGTCACACAATTGACTAATACTCAACAAGTTATGCTTAAGACCGTTGACATACAAAACATTTTCAATGAAAATAGAAGAGTGATTACCAATGGAGCCTATTCCTTCAATGTGGCCTTTGGAGTTGTCACTGAAAGTTACCACTCCACCACCTTTTGGCTTTAGTTCCACAAATCTACTCTTGTCACCGGTCATGTGTCTTGAGCATCCACTATCAAGGTACCAAGAATTTTTGCTTGAAGCTTTAGCCTTGTAGCAATGCTCCCCCTACAAACAAAGAAATTAGGCCTTGATTTTTGGTACCCAAATCATTTTGGGTCCATGAGTGTTAGCCTTCAACATTTTGGTTCCCTTAGGAATCCAAGAAGCAATAACATTCATATCATTAGAAATAATGAGTTCCTTAGGAACCCAAACACTCCTAACTCTTTGACCTCTAGATTGCTTATTAAAATTTCTTTGTTTAGGAATAAAAGGTTTTCTTTTTACATATTGGGATTTAGAATGATTTCCTTTTTCAAAATTGTTTTTCCCAACAGCAATAGATGTTTTAAGATTATCCACTTCCTTTGTGTGATAATCTTGAAAATCGGAAAGAAGTTTTTCAAGTTCAAGATTTTTTGTTTTAAGAACATTTGAAAGATTTACTAAAAACAAAACCTTCTTTTCCAATTCGTAGTTAGCTTTAGAAAATGTCTCATTTTGATTTTTCAAATCGGAAATGGTTTTCTTGTTTTTCAAAATGGATTCTTTGTATTTTCCTACTAACTCATCATACACCTCTTGCAATTCATCATAAGCATCTTGAAGTTCATCAAAAGTAAAATCAAAATTGGATAAGTTAGAGTTTACCTTTGGTTCATCATCAATGGCCATGAGACATAGATTGGCCACTTCCTCCTCTTCCTTGGATGACTCATCGTCACTCCAAGTTGCTATTTGAGCTTTGAGCTTGTTCTTCTTCCCAAAGCTCTTCCTCTTAAATTGAGGACATTCGAAACGGATGTGACCCAGTTTCTTGCATTCATAACAAGTGATTTGGTCCTTCTCCTCTTCTTTGCTCTTGCTCTTGAAGTCTCCCTTTCTAATAAACTTTCTTCCATGATTTGACTTCATGAACCGAGTAAATCGTTTGGCCAACATGGACATCTCCTCATCTTCATCCTCACTAGAATCGCTTTCTTGAAGTTAAGCTTTTAGTGCGATTCTCACTTTCTTCTTCTCAACCTCCTTCTTCTCAACTATTTTCTTCTCTTCTTCTCTTCTCTTCCTCATAATCTCATGGGTGAGTAGAGATCCAATAAGAGCATCAAGCTTGAGAGTCTTCAAATCTCTAGCTTCAATAATAGTCGTTCTTTTGTCATCCCATGACTCCGGAAGAGAGTACAACAATTTTCTCACTAGCTTGTCTTCGGGAATGATTTCGTCGAACCCCTTCAATCCGTTGACAATGACCGAGAATCGATCAAACATCTTGGAGACACTTTCATCGGGATCCATCATGAAGTTTTCATAGCTTAGATTGAGTAGCCCAATCTTTGTCTCCTTGGCATCACTAGTCCCCTCATATGTTGTCTCGAGGGTGTCCCAAACCTCCTTAATTTTCGATTGAAGACACCTTGGAGTAGATATCCGGACCAAGTGCACAAAATATCACATGGAGGGCTTTGTCATTCACTTGCATCCTTCTTCTTTCATCATACGTCATCTCGGCTTTGACCTTTGGGACGAGTCTTTCTCCATCTCTCTTCATGGAAATGTATGGACCTTCTTCAACCACATCCCACACCATGTAGTCGGCAGACTTGATGAAAAGCCTCATCCTATTCTTCCAATATGGGTAGTTGTCCCCATTGAAGAATGGTGGCTTTGTGGTGGATTGGGACTCATAGTTTGAGGTGGATGCCATTGCTTGACTTGTTGTTGATCAAACTCTCCTAGAATCAACTCAAGAGGGTTATAATCCTTCCAATGAGTGTGGCTCTGATACCAATTGTTGAGTTGATCGAACAATTGCAAATGGCCAAGAGGGGAGTGAATTGGAAATTAAAATTTTGGTGGGAAAAAATGAGTGAAAAATAAAATTGACACAAGTAGTTATAGTGGTTAAAGTTCTCCAAATGAACTCTACATCCACTACCTTAGTTCCCACTAAGGAGTTTCAACCAATTCACTACATGAATTCTTCCCCTTTTCTTGGATGTGGAAGTAACCTTACAAATTCGATTAAGCTTTCTACCCAAAGCTTAATCCACTAAAATTACAAAGAAAGGTTGTGGTAAACTCAAAGGATAATTGTCTACCCAATTACAATTTCAATCACCCCAAACTCATAATACAAATTGACAATTGACAAACACTAGAGTTGGTTACAAAAATTTGACTTTGAATAGCTCAAGGGTTTGGATTTTTGCTTTGATGATGCTTGTGGGTTGAATAGTTGTTGTTGACCTTCAAATGACATCAATTTATACCTCCTCTATTAATTCTAGCCGTTTGGGTGGTTGGGAACTTGAATAGAGCCGTTGGAACCCTCTCTCACCACCATAAATGCACTTCTGCAGCTATCCGTATCGGTACACGGGAGCCGTATCGATACCTGTCTCAGAAAAGAAAGAGCCGTTGTGTGCAATAAATAAAGGGTATCGAAATGCACGTAAGCGTATCGGTACGGGGTATCGAAACGGCTAAGACCGTATTGATACCTTTTTCTCAACTTAGCTCACTGTCAATTTCCGTTTCGATAGAGGGTTTACCGTATCGATACGGGTCAACGACCAATTTAAAATTTGGTTACCTAACCAACTGACACCAACGGTCAAAATATTTAAACCGACTTGAATTTAAAATTCATTAAAATCGTATCGATACGGGTGAAGTCGTATCGGTACGCCATTCAAACTCTTTAGACTTTTACGAAGAAGCGCATCGATACAGATGAAGAGCGTATCGAAACATGTTCCTCCAGTAGCCAACTTTGTTAAAAAGGTATCGATACGGCTGGAAGCGTATCGATGCACCTGGAAGTTTTTCAATAGTTTTGCCTTGGAACACTTAGAAAATATTTTGAGTTTGAGTTTTTCAAATCAGTTTTAAAGTGTTGGTGATTTAAAACTTATTAAGGGACTTATAAAACAATTTTAAGTTTTTCAATTTAATCCTTAAAGATTTAATTATATAAAAATCAAACATAGGTTTCACAACTCGCTTAGACTAACCATCCGTCTGAGGATGATATGAGGTACTAAAATTCAAACGCGTACTCAACTCTTGATGTAGACACTCCCAAAACCTCGTTGTAAACCTCGGATCCCTATCTGACACCATAGATTTAGGTACACCGTTCAACCTCACAATCTTAGCAATATACAATTATGTCAGATTATCAAACGTATATGTAGTATGTATAGCTATGAAATGCGCACACTTTGTAAGACAGTCTATAATTACCCAAATAGAATTCTTCTTTGTCGGGGTCAAAGGCAAACCAGACACAAAATCCATCGTAATCCTCTCCCACTTCCATTCCGGTATCTTCAAATGTTGCAACAACCCGGAAGGAAATTGATGCTCAGCTTTCACGCGCTGACAAACCAATAGTACTCGTCTTTCAACCCACGATACATCTTTGTACTACCAGGGTGCATAGAAAATGGACTACTATGAGCCTCAGTCAAAATAGTGCGCCTCAACTCAATATCCTCTAGCACAACTATTCCACTTTTAAAACAGAAGACACCATCATCATTGAAACAAAAGTTCGTTGCATCACCATCCGCTATGTCATGAACATGAGGCAGTAAAGAATCATCTAGCAACTACTTCTCCTTAATCAACTAAACCAAGGAAGGTTTCACTTGCAACTTAGTTATCAATCCACCATCTCGCGATATACTCAACCGAGCAAACAACACCCTAAACTCTACAACCACCTTCCTACTCAAAGCATCAACCACAACATTGGCATTTGCACGGTGATACTCTATTGTCAAGTCGTAATCCTTAAGCAACTCCAACCATCTTCGTTGCCTAAGATTCAACTCTTTTTGAGACATTAGATATTTCAAACTCTTATGATCTATATAAACAACACACTTCTGACCGTAAAGGTAATGCCCCAAATCTTTAAAGCAAACACAACAACAGCAAGCTCTTGATCATGTGTATGGTAGTTGCACTCATGCACCTTCAATTGCCTATATGCATACGCCACAACCTTTCCACCTTGCATCAACACACAACCTAGACCAACACACGATGCATCACTATAAACTACAAACTCCTTACTCGATTCAGGTTGAATCAAGACATGAGCTTGCGTCAAAGATTTCTTCAACCTCTCGAAAGCTTGTTGCCTAACAACCGACCACTCAAAGCGAACATTCTTTTGCAACAACTTGGTTAACGGAGCAGCAATCTTAGAAAACTCATACACAAACCTTCGATAGTAACCCACCAAACCAAGGAAACTATGAACTTCCGTCACCGATTTAGGTGTCTTCCAATTCATCACCGCCTTAATATTATGTGGATCAACCCAGATACCTTCGACCGACATCACATGTCCAAGAAAAACAACTTCTCTCAGCCAAAACTCATACTTACTCAACTTCACATAAAGCTGATTTTCCAACAACACTTGCAACACAATTCAAAAATTGTAACGCCCCGGTTTTGGGCTTAGGAGTTTTGGGCGTTGACCGGTTGGTCAAAGTGCTGTTCGAATCGTAAGGGGTTAAATTAGGAAAGCCTAGTTCGGGTTGCATTAAAAATATGGAAAAATGTTCTAAAATCATCTTTTAATATAATTAGATGAACTGTGAAATCAATTTTGGAAAATGAGTTTTGGAAGGGTGACATTTTGGCTAGTGACCAAAATGTAATTTTTGAAAGTTTGGTGGCTGTTTTATAAAGGGTTGAAACTTTGAATCTTTAAGGAGCTATTTACCCAAAGGGAGTTTCTCCAGATTTTTCTAAGATATTTTGAGTTATAATTCTGATTTTTAAAGTAAAACAAAAGGAGGGAAATCTCATTTAGTCATTTTTCTCACCTAACTTCCAATTTTCTTTCTCTCTTTTTCTCTCAACCCAAACACTCCATTTACAGAGTTTTGTTTCTGATTTTCTCACTTAAATTCCTCCTTTCAACTCTCATTTGATCCCTAATCATTGTATCTTCAAAACCTCCTCAATTGCGACAAGTTTCATCAAGGTTTTTCATTCCAAAAAGAGGAGAAACTCAAGTTTGGAGGTAAGAACGTCCTTCTCCTCTGAACTTCAAGTTCTTTAATGAAATTCCTAAGTTTTCAATCCTAAATTGATGTTTAATTAAAGGCTTTTGAGTTGATTTATGGATCTTGGCTAATTATGCAAGATTTTGATGATTTCACATGATTTTCGTTTGATCTGTTAAATCTGTGATTTGAGAGGTGTTTTTGATGTTAAATGATCCCTAAATTGATGTGGAAATGAGTTTTGATTGATGCAATCCCGGATAGGTTGAGTTTTCTAAGTTTAGCTTGTGTTTTAAGGTAGCTTTTGTGTGATCTTGGTGATCTGGTGTTGCTGGAGGTATAAGGATGTTAATAGATTGTTTTTAGATGTTAATTGATGTTAATGGAAGTAAGGTTTTGCTGGTTTATGGCTGGGCTTTGTTTAGAAGTGGTTTGGATGCATTTTCGGTTGTGTTTGGTGGCCGAAAATGGAGGTTGAATGAGAGCAGCGAGTTTAGGTGCTTTCATTGAAGCAATTAATGCATGATGATGCATTAATCCTCTGCTTTGATGTGTTGAAACAGGGGAGGCATCATTGGATTCAAGTTTGGTTGATTCGGAAGCTTGATTTGGTGCTTTGGCTTGAAGCAAAGTGGGAAATTGGTGAGTGCAATTGTGGAATTGGATTTCCGGCTTTTTAAACCAAGGTTTGAAGGTTTTGGGAGCTTAGTTTAAGTCTAAACAACTTTGCTAAGCTCAAGTGTAAGTTTTCGGATTTTCTCTCTAGTGGTGGCCATGACTTGATGTTTTGCAAAGTGATGATTTGCATGTTTTGATTACTGTTTTGAAAGCATGTTTTAGCATGAATTTTGCTGATGATATAAGCCATATGTTGAAGGTAACTCTAGGTAGGAGTTCCTTGATTTTATACATTGTTTAAATTTGGAATAATGCTTTAAAATGCATGATGGAAATGGCTTGGTTAAATGCTTTAAAACAGTGGATTAAATGATGATTATGATGTATATTGGCAAGTGATGTTTTGAAAATGTTAAGGTCACTAAGGTGGTTAAAAGTCCTTGAGTGAGCCTCGTTACTTATGAACATCAAGGTGGTTAAAAGTCCTTGGATGGTTCATGTTGCGGACACTAAGGTGGTTAAAAGTCCTTAGGTGATCCTTTCCATGGTGCTTAAAAGTCCATGGGGCCAAGGTGTTTAAAAGTCCTTGGGGCCAAGGTGTTTAAAAGTCCTTGGGGTGAATCAAGCTTTGGACACAAAGGTGGTTAAAAGTCCTTGTGAGGTCCTTATTCATGGTGTTTAAAAGTCCATGGCCAAGGTGTTTAAAAGTCCTTGGGGCCAAGGTGTTTAAAAGTCCTTGGGGAAAGTTGTTGAACTTGTTTTATGAAATGAAATGTATCACTTGAGCCAATATGACATGTTAAGTATGTAAGAAGCATGAGATGCTTGTTTTGATATATGATATGAAGCATGTGATTGCTTGATTTAAAGTATGCTTTTGAGCATGTGCAAGGATTGGTTTTAAGCATGTTTTATAAATGGTTTTAAATGCATTATTGAATTGTTTTTAATGAGCATGCCTCACTAAGCTTTTGCTTACGCTCTCTTGTTTTCTTAATTCAATAATGCAGAGCATTAGAGTATCTTGAGGGCAGCAAGGAAGGGCAAGCAATCTAGTTCAAGTAAAGCTCAAAGTATGAAGGTTTTATAAGTACTTTTAGCTTTTGGTTGATTTGGCAATGGGGGACCTATGTGTATGTTTTGGGAGGTGTTTGAGACTCCCTAAGTATGTTGAATGTTGTTGAGATCGTTGGTTTTTGGTTTGGAACCTTATATGCTTGTTTTGCAAGTTTGGAGTTTGAATGGATAGCTTAAATAGGAAGCATGCCACTTAAATTGGGGTTATTCTTATGTGATGATTTTATGTTGAATTGGTGATGCAATTGAGGTCCTTGCATGTTGGTTGATTATGTGATATGGTTTGGTGTTGTTAATTTGAAGTATGAAGCATGTTTGATGTTGTTTTTGAATCAATTCCAGGCAGGGGTATCGGTACTCGGGCTTGCGTATCGATACGCCTGAGCCAAATATGCACATCCCTGCCCAGGCGTATCGATACCGTATGAATGCCGTATCGATACCGTATGAATGCCGTATCGAAACGGGGAAACTCGTATCGATACCGTGTTGAGAGTTTGGTTACTACCTTCCCCGCGTATCGATACGACACCAGGCGTATCGATACTTGTCAGTTAATTCGGTTAAAAGTATCTTTTATGTTTTGAATTGTTTGCGTTTTAATCCCGAATCTTGTATGATCAATTGCATGAGCTGTGGATGTCCTTTTGAGCTGAAATTTCACAGAGAAGCATGAAACCTGGCTAATTTCAAGACGGTAACTTCAATTTGGGTTAAGTCCTCCTTTTTATCAGAATTTACGATTTGGTCCCTAAAGTTGTAATTTGTTCAATTGGGTCCCTGTTTGATCTCTGATGTTTGTGATCTTTTAGTATGTTGTTTGTATGATCACACATAGGTTAAATGTGCATCTAGATAAGATTAAAAAGAAAAAAAATGGGTCGTTAATCAAGGTTGACTTTCGGGTTGACTTTGGTTTTCCCCGTGTGACTTTCTTAATTCGGGTCAACCGTCTAGACCGGGTTAAGGGGGTTACAAAAATGCTTATCATGATCCTCCTCGGTACGAGAGTACAGGAGATCATAATCAATAAACACAACTACGAACTGATCTAAAAACTCATAGAACACACGATTCATCATGTCCATAAATGTTGTTGTAACATTAGTCAAGCCAAACGGCATCACCAAAAACTCATAATGCTCGTACCTTGTATGAAAAGTTGTCTTATGCACATCCACCTCCTTTACCTTCAATTGATAATATCCAGACCTCAAATCAATCTTAGAAAACACTGAAGCACCTTTAAACGGATCAAACAAATAATCAATTCTTGGCAAAGGATACTTATTCTTAATCATCAACTTCTTCAGTTTCCGATAATCTATACACATTCGCATCGTGCCATACTTCTTCTTCACAAACAAGACCGATGCACCCCAAGGTGAAACACTAGGTCAAATAAATACTCGATCAAGCAACTTATGAAGTTGCATCTTCAACTCCTTCAACTCTTTTGGGGCCATTCAATAGAGAGCAATATACACTGGAGTCGTATTTTCATACAACCTTATGCCAAACTCAACCTCTCTACTCGGCGGCAACCTATGCAACTCTTCCGGAAATACGCTTGGAAACTCACATACCATACATATGTTCTTTACACACACTAACTTATATCCTGGATTCATCACATAAGTTAAGAAAGCTTCACAACCCAACTCCATCAAACGACTCACCTCAATAGCCGAAATTGCATTGGACAAAAATTTCACATTCTCACCCACGATTAACACTTCGTAATCATTAGCAAGTTTCAAGGTAACTCGCTTAGCATCAAAATCAACCACAACCCTATGCTGGCTTAACCAATCCATCCCAAGTATTACATCAAAACCATAGAAAAGTAAATCCATTAAATCAACTACAAACACATGGCCTTGAACAGATAAAGGACATCTCATATACAACCTTCTCGTAACAACAGTTTCACCAAAGGAACTAGTTATTTGCATTCCTACATCTAACATCTCAACAGGAATATCAAGCAAATGTGCATGTTCACTCAAGATATATGAATGCGTAGAGCCAGAATCAATCAAAGATAACAACGACAAGGATTGCAAAGTGAAAGTACATGCAATCACATCGGTGTCATTACGTCCCTCGCGATGTGCGTACACCCTCGCAGGACCACAACCCTCAGGTTAGACAGCCACAACAAGTGCTACAACTCTTTGGCCATCCTTTATACGCTGGATATTACAACGTCTGCGCCCACTGCCTCGATGTGGTGCAACAAATGGTGCTCTAACTTGACCACCTCTCGCCAACAAAGGACAATCACATCTCAAATGGTCAGTTGAACCACAACTCCATCAAGCATTGGCCACCATAGTCGCAGGATCCTACACCTCTCGAGCCAAACGAGGACAATCTCGCCTCATGTGCTCACGTGATCCACATACCCAATAAGAATAAAAAGTTGATCTAGCCTGAGCACCCTGCCCAAAAGCTCCTCGTCTAGGGCTTCCTCCACCTCGCTTCGCATCCGTGTGATGCCTCTTATCACATTGCCCTCAATTCTTTCCACCTTCAAGACCGAAATCTATAGCTCTCTTACTCGAGCTAGAACCATCTACACAAGGAGTCAAGCCCAGACTCACCGCGATATCCTTGGCTCACGCCACCAACAAATCAAAATCTGTGTAATTAGAGGCTAACATGAAAGTCTTCACCTCTTGCACCAATCCATAACAGAAACAGTCGCAACTGTAACCCCCTTAGCCCGGCCTAGCCGGTTGACCCGAACTACGAAGATTACACGGGGAAAACCAAAGTCAACCCGAAAGTCAACCTTGATTATCGACCCTTTTTTTCTTTTTAAACTTGTCTAGATGCACATTAATCCTAGGCATACTCTTGAGATAAGCATACTCAAAAATCACAGCAATCGGAAAACAATAAGGGACTCAATTGCACAACATACGAATTTAGGGACCAATTTGTAAATTCTGGAAATTAAGAGGACTTTACCAAATTTTAAGTTACCATTATGAAATTAATCATGTTTCAAGCCTCTCTGCCAAATTTAACCTTAAACGGACATCTCGAACTCAAGCAATTGCACATACAAAAATCAAGACTAAAACGTGAAGCTTGCAAACTTCAAAACCATTCAAATCAGTGCCCAACGGTCAAGTGTTTCGAAACGGAGATAGACCGTTCAAAAACGGGGCTTGGCAGTAGCCAAAGTGTTTCGAAACACCTCTACCCGTTTCGAAAGACCCAGGCCAAATCAAGCACCTGTTTCGAAACAGGCAAGGGTGTTTCGAAACACCCTGCCTAGAAACAGCAGAAAAGCTTGTTTTAACTCATCCAAACACCATCAAACATATTCTAAAACAATCCTCAACAAATCAACAACATGCCAAGCATCATAACAACCAAATTGCATTAAAATCTATATACAAACAACCCCTAGGTGCACGAACTCTTTCCACACATCCAACACTTAATCATGCTTTTAGAACAAGAAGCATAGCATAACGACCTATGAATAAGAAGATTCAAACGTTGCAAGCGTTAAACCACATAGTTCAAATCATAAACCAAACTTGTCCAACATACACAATCTCATTACACATCAATATAAAAGACTCTCCCCCCATTTCCTTTATTATCTATAGCTATTAACCGAGACATACTTCTCAAGTGGAGCTCTCCTTGAATCCCTTGCTTCTTGCTGTCCAAACTTCAAATATCTGCATTGATGGACAAAATGGAGCGTAAGCACATAATGCTTAGTGAGGAATGCTCAAAACCAAAACACCATCAATGCAGCGAATCATAAAACCCCTTCTAAAAGTAGTTGTAAATCAATAAATCAAAGCATTGGTTGAAAAACCTCTTTTGAAACATCATGCTTTAAACCATGTCTTGCTCAATATGAAAACCAACCTTTAGCTTAGTAAAGCTAAACAATTTACCCCAAAATACATTCTTGCAAAAACTATTATTTAAACCTTTCCATGCATAAACACCACATGCAAGGTTAAACTCAAATTCCTTGGAAAACACTTCCACTTCACAACATACTTTCCATATGCTTGATGGCCATTTCAAAGCAAAACCTTTCAAAAACCATTGGTTCCTTCTAACTATCTCATGCATTCAACAAATGCAAAACACATGAACTACCAAAAACAACATTGCACCACATGCCTTTTAAAACAAGTCCTCACAAGACTTCAATGCACTAAAGAGATTCCCATGCACATATGCACCATTCTCAATATAAGATAAACACTTGTACAAGTTAACAAGTAATACAAGCATTCTTAGAACATCACACACTTCCCATGCAACCTTGCATCATTTCAAGCATCTCATGCTTCATTACATCCAAGAACATTATATTGGCTTCCAAGTGATAATTCACAAACCATCACAACACAAAACACAATCGGATACGCGGATTACAAGCGTTGTCCCACACGCTTCATACACACAACCAAACAACACATGGTGGAGTTTACCAGTACAATCACAACCCCCCAACACCCGTGATGGAGTTTAACGGTACAATCACAACCCCTCAACATCACTCATCGGAAGTTGTATAACACACTAGCGAGAGCCGAGACACATCACAAGGCTTACACATGGAGCTACCACAACCATTGTAATCACCTTAACCAAGCTCACACATGGGAGCAACCCTCCACCGTTGTGACGCTTAACAAAGTCCACCCACGAGAGCCATCCTCCATCGTGGTGACATTTAACAAGGTTCACCCACGGGAGCCATCCTCCATCATGGTGGCACTTAAAGCCCACCCACGAGAGCCATCCTCCATCGTGGTGACACTTAACAAAGCCCACCCACGAGAGCCATCCTCCATCGTGGTGACACCAATTTCCTCAATAACTAGGATACTCGGATGAAATTTACGGTACGATTACAATCCCCTCGACATCCAAGGCGACTCAATTCACGGTGCACCCAATCCTATAGCCGGCTAACTATATCCGATTAAAGTAACCAATAACCACTTACATCACTTACCAATACCATCAATTACCATCATCACCTCACTGTTTTGAAGCATTAAACAAAGCCATTAAACAACATGCAACACTATGCATCAATTCCACAATTCCAATGTACAAAACCAAGGATCTCTTACCTTGAGCATCCTTCAACACATGACTTTCAAAACCAGCATTAAACCATGCTAAAACATGCTTTTAAAATAGAATTTAAACATGCAAATCACATAGATTGCATCCAACCATCACAAGTGCATTAAAAACCAATTCATAAGACAAACCAAGAGGGAAATTCCATTTACTTAATCTTGAGCTTAGCTAAGTTGTTTAGACTTAAACTAAGCTCCCAAAACCTTCTAACATTGGTTTTAAAGCTGAAAACCCCAGCTTCACTCACCGATACACAAAACTAGGCTAGCCAACAAGCCTTCTAAGCATCCGAAACCTTCAACGCCACCTCTATTGCTCACGGATCATTCTCCCCTGTTTCAAGCACATAACAACAGAGGATTAATGCATCATTATGCATTAAAACACCAGCAACACACCTAAACTCGCTGCTCTTCATAAACCCAACATTTTGGCTACCAAACACAACCGAAATCACATCCAAACACTTCCAAAACTTAACCCAGCCAAGATCCATCACTTCTAACCATTTTTAGACATCAATTAACATCCAAAATGATCCCAAACTCGTCCTTATACCTCCAGCATTAACAAAACACCAAGATCACCCCAAAAACCACCATTTTCGGGATTGCATTGATTAAACCTCAATTACACATCATTTAGACATCCAAAATTCATCAAAAAGACATCTCAAAACAAAGCTCAATCATCCAATACGAATTTCTTCAAAATTAAATCCAAATCCTGCATTTTAAGCCAAAATCAAGATCACAACATTAAAACCTTTAATAAAACTTAATTTAAGGATTGAGAACTTGAGAATTTCAGTAAAGAACTGAGTATTTAGAGGAGAAGGACGTTCATACCTCTAAATGTGGATTTCTCCTTGTTTAGAGCCAAAATCCTTGAAATTAAGCAAATGGTGAGGATTTGATGTAGAAATGATTAGGAATCATTTAGGAATTGAAACCTCAACTTTAGGTGTGAAAATCAAAGGAAAAGTTGTTGTGGAAATGTGTTTGGCTGAGGGAATTTTGAGAGAAAATGAAATGGAAAAATTTTGGTAAAAGTTAGTTATGAAACTAAAAGTATATTTTTCCCTCTTTTCTTTTTATTAATAAAACATTAAATGAGTCTTAAAAATCAAGAAAAATCTGGAGAAATCCTCCCTTGGGTAAATTAGCTCCTTAAAGATTCAAAGTTTCAATCCTTTTAAAATATTCACGAACTTTTCAAAAATTACATTTTAGTCACTAACTCAAAATGTCACATTTCCAAACCTCGTTTTGTAAAATTGATTTCACCACCCTCTTATATTTATTAAAAGAGGATTTTTAGATATTTTTCCATATTTTTAATGCATCCCGAACTAGGCTTTCCTTAAAACCACCTTTTATATTCAAACCGAAAATCCGACCGGTCCGGTTCAAACCCAAAACTTCTAAGCCCAGAATTGGGGTGTTACAGCAACAATGCCTATCACTCGGCACCAACTCAGGAGCATACTGGCTCAAACGAACAAACTGAACTACATATTCAGCCACAAACGTGCTACCCTAAGCCAAAGACATAAACTCAAGTTTCTCGTTATCCATGTATCTAACTCCTAGATACTTCTTCTTAAAGTCAGCTTGGAAAAACACCCAATCCACATCATTGGGATCTATAGCCACAGTTACAGTGGTCCACTAATTGTAAGCATCACCTTGCAATAATGAAACAGCACATTCCAGCTTACGTGTATCATTGCACCCCATTTGATCCAAAATCTGAATCATACTGGCCATCCAAGCCTCGGATACCCCGGGCAACAAACCACAATACTCAACACCGCCCAAACTACGCAAGCATTCTAACGGCAATCCCAATTGCCCTGCAGCAGGTGCTTGCACTTGCACTCTAGTAACAACAGCCTGGAATGCTTCAGTCATCGCTTGAACTAGAGGCATCTAATCACCCAACACAAACCCAGCTTGACCACGATGTCCTTGCTCCTCACCCCCAGGTGGAGGCGGTGGAGAAGGTAAATTCCCACCCGGAGGAACCTCGTTCTCCTGACTTCTCTGCACACCAGCAGGAGCAATCGTACCAGATCGCAACTTTCTCCTCGGTCCCATATTGCTATTATAATTAAGGCGTGATAATAAAACAAAACAAGAAATCAGGCTAGCTTCAAGCAAGGATCTAAGACTTCCAATTCAATTGAAAACACTTTACTATAGTAATAAGCAATGAGTATCCCAATTTTCCCTCAATCATGGCATACAACAATCCACATACATATTGCAAACACCGTGCATAGTAATCAACCAAATCCAGCCCATAACATCATCATGTATATAACAAAACTAATACAACACAAACATCATGCATGGCATCAATATCACTTGTTCATTAACAACATGATTATAACAATCATCGTGCAAAGCAAATATCATCATCACTTGGAATCACATCACATCAACTTACTAATAAATTAACATCATCCCACTCGTTCAAAACCTGGCTCTAATACCACCAAATGTAACCCCCTCGACCCGATCTGGGTGAAAGACCAAATCAAACGAGTCACACGGGAAATATTGAAGTAAACTGGGAAGTTTACCCCAATAAACGACCCTACTTTTTTAGCTTTTATAGATGCTCATTAACGCCCTATGTGATAAACATCGCAACGAAACAATTTGCAACTCAAACAAACAACGATAAGGGATTCAGTTGCACACAAGCACCTTTTAAGGACCATATTTTAAATTTGCTAAATTACAAGGGCTCTTTCAAATTTTAGATTACCAACCTTTAATTAGTCACATTACATGCTTCTCTGTCAAATCTCAGCTCAAAACAACCATCCAAACTAATTTAAATACATCCACAACTTTTAGGGACTAAAACGTAAAGAAACGGAACAATCAAAGATACTTTTAACTACCTTAACAGCCAACAATAGTGATACCTTAGAGACAATATCGATAAGCCTACGGCAAGCATGTTCCCAATTTTAAATTCAACATGACCGTATTGATACCCTCTAAGCTCGTACTGATACCCCAAAAACTAGTTGCATAAAATCATATTAATATGCCCTTGTGTATCGATACGCCCCTTCAATTTTGCCTGGTTCGTATCGGTACCCTTTCTACCGCACCGTTACCTATGGATCTATAATATTTTTTTCTAGTTTTTCACACATTAATCCATACAAAACCATTCCAACATGCATACAACATATTTAAAACATCAACCCACAATCACACATGGCAGAAACAACATCATAACATGAACATTTGCATCAAAGGTAAACTATAGGAATGTAACCTATTGTCAAGCCAAACAAGATACCAAAATGCAAGGTAAAGCATAAACCAAATATCAATGGCCATTTACAAGTCCAAAACAACAAACCAAACTTGCACAAAAAGGAGTTTACATAAATCTCCCAACAATTCAACGGATCCCCATTGCCCTAATTACTTTAGTCTAAACCGAAACATACATTCTTAAGCAAAGTCTCTTGGAATCCCTTTCCTCTTGCTGCCTCTAACACCTCAATTATCTGCATTGATGGACAAATGAGAGCGTAAGCACACAAGGCTTAGTGAGGAGGCTTAGAAACCGAAACATCATTCGTGCATTTAAATCCCATTATAAGTTCATGTTGAAATCTCATTTCAATTTGTAACGCCCTGGTTTTGGGCCAAGATGTTTTAGACATCGGATCGGACCGGTCGAGAACGGTTCGAATCGCGTAAGGTGATTTAAGGAAATCAAGGATCGGGATAGGATAAAAATGTGGTAAAAATTACTAAAATCCCCTAAAAATATTATTAAGAGGTTGGTCAAGTGAATTTTACAAACTGGATTTAGGAAATGGGACATTTTGAGTAGTGACCAAATTGTAAAGTTTCAAAACTGGGAAAATGTGATTTTTAAGGTGGAAGCTAAAATCATAGAATCTTTAGGGGGCTTTAAGTAAATTTGACCTTTCCTCAATATGACATGTGTTCTAAAAGGCTTTTAATTAAATGGATTTAATTAGATTTATATTAATTAATTAATATAGTTAGTTAAAGGCTTTGGGTACACGGTTGAATTTCAGTACTTCTTATCATCCTCAGACGGATGGACACTCAGAGCGTGTGATCCAAGTGCTTGAGGACATGTTGAGATGTTGTGTGATAGATTTTCAGGGTTCTTGGGAGAAGCACTTGTCGTTGGTTGAGTTTGCGTATAATAACAGTTTTCAGGCAAGTATTCAAATGGCTCCATACGAGGCTTTGTTTGGGAGAAGATGTAGAACCCCTCTTTGTTGGGCAAAAGTTGGGCAAAAGTTGATTTCGATGCCATCTATGCTTAAGGGAACCAGCAAGAAGGTGAAGCTCATTTGTGAGCGTCTAGAGGCAGCATAAGATAGGAAGAAGTCTTACGCGAACTAGAAGCGTAAGGAGATTGAGTTCGCGGTTGGCGAACGTGTGTTCTTGAAGGTATCACCTTGGAAAAAGGTGATGAGATTTGGGCGCAAGGGTAAACTTATCCCAAGGTTCATTGGACCTTACGAGGTTGTGGAACGTATTGGTCCTGTGGCATATCGGTTAAGATTGCCTGCAGAGTTGGAGAATATACAAGATGTGTTTGATGTCTCCATGTTACGAAAATATAGATCTGATCCTTCTCATGTGATGCCTGTTGAGGAGATAGAGTTGAATTCGGATCTGTCGTATGATGAGGAACCGGTGATGGTTCTGGATGTGAGTAGAAAAGTTCTTCGTGGCAAGACGATAGAACTTGTGAAGGTGTTGTGGCGACACCGAGGAGTTGAGGAGGCCACGTGGGAAAGCAAGGCGGACATGCTGAAGCAGTTTCCGCATCTCTTTCCATCAGGTAAGAAATTTCGAGGACGAAATTATCTAAGTGGGGGAGAGTTGTAACGCCCTGGTTTTGGGCCTAGATGTTTTAGACATCGGATCAGACCGGTCGAGAATGGTTCGAATCGCGTAAGGTGATTTAAGAAAATCAAGGATCGTGATAGGATAAAAATGTGGTAAAAATTGCTAAAATCCTCTAAAAATATGTTTAAGAGGTTGGTCAAGTCAATTTTACAAAACGGATTTCGGAAATTGGACATTTTGAGCAGTGACCAAATTGTAAAGTTTCAAAACTAGGAAAATGTGATTTTTAAGGTGGAAGCCAAAATCATAGAATCTTTAGGGGGCTTTAAGTCAATTTGACCTTTTCCTCAATATGACATGTGTTTTAAAAGGCTTTTAATTAAATGGATTTAATTAGATTTATATTAATTAATTAATATAGTTAGTTAAAGTGAGATTTTCAATTACGTAACTACTAACTCTTTCTCATTTTCAGCCAAACACTAATTTTCTCATCTTTTCTAAGAATTCTTTCTTCCAAAAATTCTCTCAACATTTTCTAAACCATTTTCAAGAGATCTTTCCTAATTCATCAAGGTTTTGCTAAGGAAAACTTGTCATTCATTGAGAAAAGCAAGGATTAGAGGTAAATCTCATTCTCAACATCTAATCTAAGTTCTTTATTGAAATTCCCAAGATATTTGTCTTCTAAATACTATTTTTGGTTGAGTTTTCATTGTAGTTTTGATTGGAGATCAAAATCTTGTAAAAATATGGTTGAAATCTTATTTTTCGGACTTGATGGGTTAAGCTCTGTTTTGTGTTGATTTTAATTGAGTTTAAAGTTGATTAATATGTTAAAATGATGTGTTGATAACATAGATCCTGAAATCCTTGAGATCCTTGAGTTTCTTGGTTGTTTTAAGTGGGGTTTTGAGGTGAAATGGTGGAATCTTGCTCGCTGGAGGTATAAGGTTGGGTTAGGTTGTTTGTTAGATGTGTTTTGATGTTTATAATGCTTTGGAAGTGATGTATGTTTGCTGGGCTTGGTTTAGGAAGCAATCGATTGTGTTTTCGGTTGTTTTGGATTGGTATTTTGGTGCAGTTTGGGTGAGCAATAAGTTTGTGAATTGTTGCTGGTGTTAGTATGCATTTAGATCTCTGTTTTGATGATGTGAAAACAGAGGATCTTGATCCAGAAGCAAACGAGGTGTTGTTAGAGGCTCCGAAAGACTAAATTTTGTGTCGGTGAGCAAGGCTTCGCGTATCGGTGAAGGGAATTCCATTTCCTGCTTTGTATTGCTTTGAGCGTGGTCTTGGGAGCTTAGTGTATGTTTGATACACATAGCTAAGCTCAAGAGTAAGTGATTCGGAAATCCCTCTCTTGGAAATGTGCTATGTTTGATGAAATTGCACTTGAGTTGAGTGTGGATTTGTTTATTGTTTTTAAGCATGGTTTAATGCTGGATTTTAATGCCATTATGTTAAGGATACACTAGGTAAGTAATCCCTGGTTTGCATGTGTTGAATGCATATGATATTAAGCATGTTATGCTTGTGGAAATGGCATTGTAGTTATGCTTGTAAAACAATGGATTAATGTTGTTAAATGAGTGTATTGGAAAGTGATGTAAATGGTTTTTGGTTACTTTAATCGGATATAGTTAGCCGGCTATAGGATTGGGTGCGCCGTGAATAAAGTCGCCTTGGATGTCGAGGGGTTGTGATTATGTCGTAATCTCCATCCAAGTACCCTAACGATTGAGGTTAAGATCACAACGGTGAATGGTTAGTCCCGTGTGTGAGTCTTGTGTACGTGTCACGTACTCTCGTTAGAGGAATTATACAACTACCGATGAGTGATGTTGATGGGTTGTGATTGTGCCATTAATCTCCATCATGGTTGTTGAGGGGTTGTGATTGTGCCATTGATCTCCACCTTGTGTAGTGTGGTAGTGTGTATGAAGCGTGTGGGACAACACTTGTAATCCGCGTATCCGATTGTGTCTTGTGTTGAAATGGTTTATGGATTATCACTTGTGAGCCAATATAATGTAAATGAATAATGGAAAGCATTAGATGCTTGTAAATGATGCAAGAATGAATGAGATGCTTGGTAAAGCATGAGCAATGGTTTAATTGTTGTTTTATGTTGTTGCATATGAGCATGTGTTTATAAAATGCATTGATGTCTAGAGAAGACATGCTTTATGAAAAGGCATGTGATAAAAGTGGTGGTCTTGCAAGCCATGTGAAATGCATTGATGAATGTTGTTAGCGATCCTCACTAAGCTATATGCTTACGCTCTTTTGTTTCATCAATGCAGAGAATTTAATGTTTCAAGGCAGCCCAAAAGCAAGAGGAATCCAAGTCTTTGTTTAAGAAATGTATGTGGATCACCCTTAGTGTAATAAGTGGCAATGGGTGGGATTTCTATTTCCTGAATTTGTTGGAGATATTTGTTGTTCCAAGCATGTTTAGTTTCTGATTGTTGACTTGTATTTGGCCTTTAAGTAGTTCTATGGTTTGTTTGTGGTGTTTTACCTTTTCTATATCTTGATATCTTAAGCATGCTAGAATAGCTAAATGTCATCATGATATGATGTGGTTGATGAGTAAGATTTGTTGTTTGATGGTGTTTAAAAGTCTATTAGATAGATTATATCTTGTATGCATGTTTTGAACTAGATTGGATGTGTTTTTGTATGTTTAAATGAAGTTGGATGAAGTCAATCCGGTACGCGTATCGATACACAGGAAAGTATATCGATACACTAAGGCAAAATGAGGCATTTCTGTACAAGGGTATCGAAACGGATTGCCCGTATATCGATACGCCTAGGCCAAGTTTGAAGGTCGTACCGATACGCGGGGAAGCGTTTCGATACGCACAACCCTTCTTTAGCTACTGTTTTCCCGCGTATCGATACATGCCCAAGTATATCGATACAGGTAGTTAAATTTCAGTTAAAAGTATCTTTTGAAGTTTGGAAATGTTGCATTTTGGTCCCAGATCTTTCTGTGTGCAATTGAAGAGTTTGAATGATCTGTTTGGGCTGAAATTTGGCATGTTGGCATGTTACATGACTAATTAAAGATTGGTAACTTTAAAATCCTTAAAGTCCATGTATTTTATGGAAATTATTGTTTAGTCCCTAAAAGTCAAATGTTTGTATTTGAACCCCTAATTGAACTCTAATTGTTGTGCCGTTTTCACCTGATCGCTTTGCTGAACATATAGGATAATAATATGCATCTAGAGAAGATAAAAGGAAAAAATGGTCGTTAATCGAGGTTGGCTTTAACGAGTTGGCTTCGATTTTCCCCTTGTAATCTTCTCAGTTTGGGTCGGGCGTTTAGGTCGGGCTAAGAGGTTACACAATTTCTCAAAACATCATTCGAAAAGCATCATGCCCAAACATGCACTTTCCTTACACAAAAGAAACATATCAAATCTCATGCTCATGAATCATGAATCATCAACACATTCTGAATGCACACACTATTTAAGCCTTCCCATGCATTGCTACCATATGGAAAGCTTAAAGAGTAAAACATGCATAAACCATATTATGCAACATAAACCATTCCATGATAAATCATCAATTATATTGGCTTACAAGTTATTATTAAACAAGTTCACAACTCAAAACCACATATCAGGTACACATATTACAACAAGTGTCTACTCGACACTTCAAATCATCATAACCGGAATTGGTACATTCACAACCAAAGGTACTCTATCAACCTAGTACAATTACAACCCATAGGGACACCAACCCTATCTTCGGTTAGATGCTTAACCACTAACGAGAGACGGGACACCAACCTCCTCGACATCCAAGGCGACTTTTTCTAGTGCACTCAATCCTATAGCCGACTAACTATATACGATATCATTTATAAACCATTTTCTCAACATCACTTGCCAATATAATTCACATTTAACACATACCTCACTATTTACAAAGCATCATCAATAAAACACATTTCCAAGCAT
Organism: Hibiscus tridactylites; assembly: GCA_958450335.1. Classification (NCBI taxonomy): domain Eukaryota; kingdom Viridiplantae; phylum Streptophyta; class Magnoliopsida; order Malvales; family Malvaceae; genus Hibiscus; species Hibiscus tridactylites. Next base: position 30,696,422 of record OY288291.1, on the reverse strand, counting down.
TAAATCATGCTTAAAACCACAACTATAAATCGTATACTTACAAGGATCACTTACCATGTGCATCCTTCAACATTACATTATTAAAAACAATATACACATCCTTAAAACAAGCTTTAACTGTGAGTAAAACCATTAAATCAAAATAGTGCATAAAACATCACATAATAGGACAATCCGAGAGAGAAATTTTTTTTACTTACTTCTGAACTTAATTAAACATTTCAAGCTTACAACTAAGTTCCCAAACCCACTTTTAAAACATTTCAAAGCCGAAACCCACATTTCACCTCACAGACACGTGCAAACTCGACTAGCCGATGCGAATCCAAGCAACTGAAACTCACGAACCTTCACAGATTGATTCCAATATGTTCTCCCTTGTTTATACCACACAAGAACATAGGATTAATGCATCACAATGCATGAAAATATTCAGCAAACAAAGCTAACTCGCTGCTCTGCCCAAAAACACCAAAACGACTATCCGAAACAACCGAAAACTCCTTCGATTACACTACAACCTTAACCCAGCCAAAACCTAACACTGTCATCCACTTTTAAACATCAATCAACATCCAAAATCAACCTAATTTCACCCCTATACCTCCAGCAACTCAGATTTCACACAAACACCACAAAAACCAAAAATCTAACAACCTAACAACTAGAGATCCAATCCAATTCGGGATTATTATCATAAAATATTTATTTCAACATCATTTAACATCCAAATCATGATTAAAATCAACCTCGAATCAATCTAAACAATATCATTACGAAAATCTTGAGAAATCATCTTTCAAAGCTTGATGTAGCCATTTTCATCAAATAGATTATAAAACCTTGTCATCAAACACAAATAGAGAGACAAATACTTGAGAATTTCAATAAAGAACCTTGATTAGAGGAGAGAAAAGAAACATCACCTCTAACACAAGCTTTTCCCCTTGATTGCAATGATTAGAATAAATCCTTCAAGAAATCCTTAGCTAGTTGATGTAGAAATCCATGAGAATCATTTAGAAATTAGAAGTGTATAAAAAGAGATAAATCTTTGGAGATTTTAGTGATGGAAAGATAGTTTGGCTAATGAGAAAGTGGAGAGAAAAGTTTAGGAGAAAAGTAGTTATGTAAGAAAATGTTTAACCCTTTTAAAATCTTTTTTAATAAAACTCTCTTCTTAAATCAGTTAATTAAATCCTTTAAAAACACAAAATCAAGGGAAAAGGCTGATAACACCTTGTTGTAATAACTCCCTAAGAATTCTAAGTTTTGGCGCTCTTTCAAAACGGTCCTTAAAAATAGATCTTGCAACTTTTACAAATTAGTCACTAAACCCATAATTTTATCATATCCCGAACCTTGTTTCCCCTGAACCACTCTCGAACTAACCCGGATCTCTAGTCTAGCTCCTACGAACCTCGTGATACTTCTAGGCAAAAAATCGGGGTGTTACAGAAGGGTTCTATACCTTCACACAAAGAGATGTCATTGGAAAAAGAGACTGGAGGAGTCACAGCAGCATCTGTAAAAGTTGCGAGCCCAGCAGATGCAACCACAAAGTGTACGTTTTTGGAGAAACAATGAATAACAATGGACAAAAGTGACTAAAAGCAACAATAATACAATAATTAAAATAACTGACGGCGCACAAACAGTAGACAGACCAGCACTCAAGCTAGAAAGAACATCGCCCCCAATAGCACTCGTCATAGCCTTGTGAGAGGAACTATGAAGCTCGAGAATAGATTGAGCATCACGGTTTATCCCAAGAAAAACTTTAGTAACCCCAAAATAGAGCATTGGCCTCTTTCCCAACATCTTTTCATGAGCACTCAAAGGACGCTTTTTAAGCTATAAGCCTTCATTTGCATTGTCACACTTTCTCGTGCCGCCTCCACAACGTCTGTTTGCACTCATACAAAGGCATGTTGGTCGTGAGGGGAAATTTCCAATTAAGGAGCAGTGGGATTTGGATCTGTCAAAGATGTCACCGCAGTAGCCAACGCCACCGAACAAGGCGAACTCACTTCTCTACAGTTAAAAGCATTCGATGGCACCATTATTACCAGCTCTTACGAAATAAAAAGATCGTTGCTAGCCACAAAGGTTGGGTTATACAGCACCGAAATCTTATCTATCGTTTCATCACAAATGATGTAACCTCCTTAGCCCAGTCTAGTTGTAAGATCGAACCAAGTGAGCTACACAGGGAAAACTAAAGAAAAACCCGTTAAGATTTCCCTTCGATTAACAACCCTTTAGCAACATTTTATTAACTTTTTATCTTTTCTAGAGGCTTCACATTAATCCTACATGTTCATTCCAGAAGCGGTTAAAACCTCACCTCAATCGGGCATCAATTCGAAGTCCAATTGGCCCTTACAGTGATTATGGACCAAAATGCAAAGAAACAAAACTTCAGAACAGTCTATAACTAACAAAATAAACACATGTTTGAGAACAGACCAAGCCTATTTTGGAACTACCAATTCCAATAGCAAAACATACCGAAACAGGGCTCACCTGTTTCGAAACCCTCATGCCTGGTACGATTCCCCGTCCTCAGATACAAAAGAGGCGTATCGAAACGACCTCGTATTTCGATACAGGCCTGAAAATGGCCTTGGAGTCTCTAAATGACCCTTATGTGTTTCAAAACATCTAAACTAAATATGCATATCGTATTGAAAAGGTAGTAGATGTTTCGAAACACATACCAGAAACAAACTCACTGTAGCAAATTTAAACACTCAAACATGATTCAAACAACATGCTAAAATTATAAACAAACATTCTATAGGCAAAGGATCCTAGCACAACCAACCACAATGCATTAGATCATAAGTAGACAACTTTAAGCATATATGGAAAACTTTAAGCATCCAACAAGTTTAAGCAACCACATAAAAGGCCAAACTTAAAACCATACCATTATCTAACATATAAAGGTCATAAAAAAGACCAAAAAGGCATCATAAACATGTCTCAACACAGAGAGTCTCAAAAAAAATCTCCTCAAGCATAAAGGTCCTATCCCATTGCTAACATACTATTATTTGATGCCAAAACCATACTTGAGCAAAATATAGACTCTTGGACACCTCGTTGTTTCCTTGCTGGCACAAATGGTCTACGGATCTGGATTGTTGGAAAAGATAGCGTAAGTAAGAATTCTTAGTGAGCCGTGCTCCAAACAACAACAAGAACAATGCAATTTTGAAATCATTTTGCTTGCTTTTGAAAACAAAATCATTTCACAAATCATTTCTCAAACATAAACCTTCAACATAACATGATCATTTTAACACATGCTGGAGCTACAAATCAAGGCATAACATTCATAACCATATGCAATCATATATCTAAAGCTTCACAACATCATCAATACAATAAAACATAAAGAGCAATTTGAGTCACATGAGTATATTGACATTTTAGCACTTTTACTCGGATATGCGAATAACGTTCGGTGGAATGCACATCACCGTAATCAAGACAACAACATAACTTCTGGTGGAATACCTATCACTGTACTCACAACTTCTAGCAAATATATGCTTCCGGTAGAATGCCCATCAATGTACTCCTCCTTAGTGGAATGTAACATCACTAAGGCCACGCGCGAATTTTACCATTATAGTGCACTCTCGTCCTATTGGTCGACCAATTATATATGGTAATAATATCTCATAAAGTGTCAAATATACCCATCAAGGCCACATTTACCCACTGTTTTTCAAAGCCACAAGCATAACATTTCTCATCCCATTTTCATACACATTTCTATGCATAGCATGTACTCAACAACATATATCTCTTTAAAAACACAATTCAAACATGGGATTACATGATTCAACATCTTAACATCTCAACATATATGAAATCGGCAAGATTCATCATTTGCAACAAAACATATTTACGCTCAACAAAATAAAGGTAAAAAGCCGAAAACAACCAAACTTACTCTCGAGCTTAGATTAGCTTTTCAAGCTCAATCTAAACCCCCAAAATCTTGTCCTTAACCATGTTAAGGCTTTACAAAACAGTTCCACTCACCAGCACTACACAAATGCTAGCCGAACACCCAAATCAAGCTTTCAGATTGTCCGATAATGCATCTGAAGTTCCCAAAATAGTTTCCCCCACTTCTAATTAATACAAAACAGAGCATTAGAGTGATTCCAATCCCTTAAACTTTCTGCAACTAAAAAACCAAGCATCTAGCATCAATCGCTCATCAATTCAATCTAAAATCAATCGAAAACATCAATAAACCGACTCTAAATTAACTCCAGCTAAAACCCATCAAGATTATCATCAAAATTAAATCTATTAACAACTAAAAATATTAACCTAAAGGCAAGAAACCATCAGCTACTGATTCTTCACAAAACCAAGGCAAAAACTCAAGAACTTCAACCTTAAACACTATCAACTCAACTAGTTTCGAGTTTTAAATTATCAAATCATCATTTCAACATTATCTAACATCAAAAACACATTTATTAACATCCACAAACCCATCAACACAAAATCCATCAGAAAATCACACAAAACCACATTAAATAGTTTGATTAATCATGTTTCCATCAAACCCAATATAAAACCTTTGCATAAACACTAAAAAAATCAATAACGTTGGAATTTCAATAAAGAACATACATTAGAGGAGAAAAACGTAGCTCACCTCTAATGATGAATTTCCCCCCTTTTTCCAATGAAAATCCTTGAGAAAACTAAAGGAAAAAGATTGAGTTTTAGAGAGAAATCATTAGAAACGAGTTAAATGATGAAAAATCAATGTAAATAAAGATTTACCTTTGAAATGTTGAGTGAAAATGGTTGATTGGATGAGAGTTCTTTGAAAGAAAGGTTGAGAGAAATATAAGGTCAATTTAGTATAAAGATGATAACCTTTTAAAATTATCCTTTTATTATATTTAAAATTCCTTTTTAAAACATTTTAGAAACCAAAATATTTAGAGGAAAATCTGAAATTAGACTTGGCTAAATAGCTCCTTAAAGATTCAACATTTTGATTCTTTTACAAATTAGTCACCTAAACAATTTTGAAACTTTCCATTTTAGCCATTAGACTAAAATGTTCATTCTCCAAAAACAATTTTCCAAAACTGGTTCCACCACAAATCATATATACATAAATAATGATTTAAATCCATTTTTTCATAATTCTAATTCTTCAAAAACCTTTTATTTAAAATAAATCCTGAAACTAGTCTAAACCGGTAAAACTAACCTGAACAAACCATCAACAACATCTAGCTAACTACCGGACCCTAAACTCTGTACGTTACAACTCTCCTCCACTTAAGAAATTTCATCCTCAAAATTTACCTGGCGGAAAGAGATACGGAAAGTGTTTCCTCATGTCATCCTTTTCGCTCCCAAGTGGCATCCTCCACACCTCGTTGTTGCCACTTAACCTTGACCAATTCAATGGTTCTACCACGCAGCACTTTGTTGTCCGAAGCCAAGATCTCGACTGGTTCTTCATCATAAGTCAAATCTGGATTCAATTCAATCTCTTCAACATGCATGTTATGTGACGGATCCGATCTATACCTTCGGAGCATCGAAACATGGAATACATCATGAATCTTCTCTAATTATGATGGAAATCTCAATCTATACGCAACGAGACCAACTCGTTCAATTATCTCATAAGGTCCAATGAATCTCGGACTTAACTTACCTTGCCTCCTTGCCTCCCAAATCTCATCACCTTCTTCCAAGGTGGAACTTTCAAACACACTTTGTCGCCCACTGTGTAACCCCCTAAACCTAGCCCAGAAGAAATGGGTCGGATCTAGGAAGTATCGATTGGAAACTTGTCCCTCAAGAAACAATTTACGTTAAAATATTTTGAAATTCAAAAGAATCGATTAAATAAGTAAAACTCAACAAATATTCTGATTAAAATAAAACTCAATCTTTTGAACGATGTTCCGATAATTAATTAAAAATCCAAACGTAACTTCATAGATGCATGCATTTAATAAAACCAAAATTAAAAACAGTTCCAATGTCCATATTACACAAATATCCCAAAATATATTAAAATAATAATTCTGAGGTAACAGAAAAGTTCGTACCGAATAATAATTTATCTAAATAAACAAGAGATGCTCCAAGTATCGATCGCCTAAAAAGTCTGAGATATCTGAAAAGTAAAAACTAACGGGTGTAAGCTAAAGAGCTTAGTGTGTCTCTAAAGTGCAACCGAAAACAAAACAAAACAAAACAATATTTTATTTTCTGATAAAGACTTTTCTGAAAACACAACAAAACTGAATCATGATGATATGATGTCTGATGCACATGAATCATAGTACCCATCTCCGATACACCGAAAAGTAAGGTTCCCCAGAATCTACTTTCTCCATCATCACCATCTGAAGTGGAACTCAGCCTGAAGGGTGGAACCACTGATCCGAAGTGGAATTCAACCCCAAAGGGTGAAACCACTAATCCGAAGCGGAATTCAGCCCGAAGGTTGAAACCACTGAACTTCCCCGAACAAATTCCAAACCATATACCCACAATGATATGATGCAGATTTTAAAATTCGAGTCTGATCTGAAACTTGAATCATGAAAATTCAAGTTGCACAATACTATAAATCCAATGTTTTACGATTCTGAAAATCTGATATTTCACTTAAATCACAATATGACATGTTATGCATGATGTCTGAAAACATTCACTCAATCACAACAGAGTATGCACACAAAATGTACAAAACATTTACTTATATTAATCCAGAAAAACACATAAAATTTATAGCACAGAAAGAAACACATAAGTTTATAAAACAGGAAGAGACACACCTTAAGCAACATAAGCTATAATGCCGAGAAAAGCGCGTCTTACGCTCAGATCTAGCTGAGTCAGGACCTACGAGGTATGAATACTATATTAGTATTTATTACTAACACTAAGCCACCGACTAAAACACTGAAAACCAAACTGAAGATATACTCACGTGAAGATCTCGAAGAACGAGCACAATCGGTCTGAACAACTGGAGGTAACCCAACGGTCCCAAAGTCGGCACCTGAACACGAGAATATTTCGAATCAGATTCTGAAATTCACAACTTATTAGATTTTATGAATAATTTATTGAAATTAGCAGAACGAAGCTTTCAGATTCTAATTTGACAAAACGGGCAGCGGATACGGATTCAGAGCGTCGAGAAAGGTCAAAAGGAATGTTTTTTGAAAAAGTCAACTCTTGGTCCACTCTGGTCAAAGGTCAACTCTGGTCAAACTGGTCAATAGTCAAACTTAGTCAAAGGTCAAATTCGGTCGACATCCAAGGTTCAGTCAACGGGTCAAGATCCGGTTTAGTCCAATTTATTCATCTGGTTCGGTTCAACAATCCGGTTGGTCAACTCATTGGTTCAATTCACTAGATCAATTCAAAAGATCGGTTGGGTCGATCCGCTCAAGTACACTGATCCGGTTCTATTCATTAAAGTAGATTGGTCATCTTACTAGTCTAGTTCGGTTCAACTCACTCAATTTTGGGCTCTCTCTCTCACACGAACCGAGTTTCACACTTGTGACACTCACATCTGGGCTTCAATTTTGGGCTCACCCAATACATACACAACACACACCCACACATCCTTAATCCCCCATTACCAAATATGAACTATGGTTCCTGAAACTTTATTGGCGGTTGTGGCGGCGCAACAATGCGGCAGCGGTGGCGGAAAGCGAACGACGGCGACAAGGACAACATAATTTGCCGGTGACTCCAACAGTTACCAAAATGGTCATTACCGGTCGGAAACAAAGAGAAAAAGTAATCAGCAACCACCCATTCACTAAACGAAAAGGAAAGCAACAATTTAGAGTACTTACCCAACTCGAAACAAAAAAAAAACTAAAAACAGAGAAGAGACGGCGGCGCAAGGAAACAACGACGATTGGGATCGTTCGCGACCCAAAGACGATCACGACGATGGTGGTGCAAACGGCGGACGTGGTCGAAGTAGGGTAACCGAATGATTTTCTGGCATTTCGAGGTGAACGGTCAGCGACGAGGGAAAACCGAGGCTTGGGCTTTATTCGCAAATGGAACCCGAGCACACCGGTGGTCTCCGATCGAGGAACGGACAACAAAAGGGCTGGGTCGGAGCTTCGCCGAAGATGTGTGGGGGTGAGCTAAGTCGTGCGAGAGAAACTGAAAGTGAGAAAGGTAAGGGTTGCGGCTGACAGGACAAGATGGAAGATAAAAACGATTTTAGGGCTTAAAAACATGGATAAATATCACAACCAAAAGGGTGAATTACACGAATGGTCACTGAGCATTTTAGGGTTTACATAAAAGCATCAGAACTTTACCCATATTACAAAATAACCCCTCAATATTTCTAAATCAAGCCACCAAATTCTGAATTTACTTTATTTAATCCTCACACTCAAATTAGGATTTTAGAAACAAAATCCCCCAAATTCTAAGGTTTCGAATTAGGGATTTTAAAAATTAAGGTTTTCAAATTGGAGTAATTTTTTGGGTGTTACACACTGCATACTCTATTTCTCTACATTTCAAATCTGCATACGACTTTTGTCGATCCGTAGTTGCCTTCAAACGATCACATATTAACTTCACTTTCTCGGTGGTACCAATAAACAAGTGTTCTACATTTTCTACCATACAAAGCTTCATAAGGTGCCATTTGAATACTTGCTTGGTAGCTATAGTTATAGGCAAACTCTACTAACGGTAGATGTTTTTCCCATTAACCCTAATAATCAATAATACAACATCCCAACAAGTCCTCTAAAACTTGTAAGACTCTTTCCGACTAACCATCTATCTTAGGATGATAAGAAGTGTTGAAATTCAATCGAGTACCTAAGGCACTATGCAAACTCTCCCAAAATCTAGCTGTGAACCTCGGATCACTGTCTAACACAATCTATTTAGGTACATCATGCAATCTCACAATCTCACTGATGTAAAAACCAGCCAACTTATCTAAAGTATATGTAGTATGAACAACCAAGAAATGTGCACATTTGGTAAGACGACCAACAATTACCCAAACAAAATTCTTCTTAGAAGGTGTCAAAGGCAAACTTGGTACAAAATCTATAGTAATTCTCTCCCACTTCCACTCATGAATTCTCAACGGTTGCAACAACCTAGAAGGAAACTGATGTTCGGTCTTAACACGCTGGCAAACCATACACTTGGTCACAAATTCAACAACATCTTTCTGCAAGCCAACCCAGTGGTACCTATCCTTCAACCCGCGGTACATCTTTGTACTCCTCGGATGCATGTCGAACAAACTATTATCAGCTTCAGTCAGAATGGTACGCCTCAAATCAACATCATTTAGTACAAAAAACTTACCTTTGAAGCATAGAACACCATCATCATTATAACAGAAATCTGACGGTTTACCTTCCGCTATGTCTTGCACATGTGGTACCAACGGTCCTTCTTGCAACTACTTTTCTCTAATCAATTGAATCAACAAAGGTTTAAATGTCCATTCCGCCACTAGACCTCCATCATGTGACAAACATAGCCTACTAAACATTGCTCGTAACTCAACTTCCATTTTCCTACTCAAAGCATCGACCACTACATTGGCTTTACCCGGATGGTACTCAATGGAAAGATCATAATCTTTAAGCAATTCTACCCATCTATGCTGCCTAAGGTTCAACTCATTTTGCGACATCAAATATTTCAAACTCTTATGATCCGTATATAATGTACATTTCTCACCGGAGAGATTATGTCTACAAACCATCAAAGCAAACACCACTACGGCTAACTCTATGTCATGTGTAAGATAATTGCGCTCATGAACCTTCAACTACCTAGATGCATAGGTTACTACTCTTCCTTCTTGCATTAGTACACAACCTAGGCCAACATAAGACACGTCAGTATAGATTACATACTCCTTCCCTGTCACAGGCTGAACCAAAACGGGAGCTTTCGTTAAAGCTTCTTTCAATTTCTCAAAAGCTTGTTGTCTCGCTTCTGTCCACTCGAAACGAACATCCTTTTTGTAACCCCCTTAACCCGGCCCAAACGGATGAACCAAATTAAGAAGTTTACACGGGGAAAACCAAAGTCAACCCGAAAGTCAACCTTGATTAACGACCCTTTTTTCCTTTTTAAAACTTGTCTAAATGCATATTAACCCTAACTGTGACCATACAAACAGCATACTCAAAGATCATAACCATCAGAGAACATTCAGGGACCCAGTCGCACAAATTAAGACTTTAGGGACCAAATTGTAAATTCTGTAAATTTCAATGACTTAACCCAATTAGAAATTACCATCTTGAAACTAATCATATTTCATGCTTCTCTGTCAAATTTCAGCTCAAACGAACATCTCAAACTCATTCAATTGCAATAACAAGATTCAGGACAAAAACGCAAACATTTCAAAACATTTAACCAACAGTTTCAGTGCCCAACGGTCGAATGTTTCGGAACAGGGAAGACCCGTTCCGAAACGCAGGACCGTTCTGCAACAGGTTCCGAAACACGGCTTGGTAGAGGCATTTCCGTTCCGGAACGTTGCCTCCCGTTTCGGAACGCCTAGGCCATTTTAGGCCCCTGTTCCGAAACGGTAGCACCCGTTCCGATACGGCCTGCCCAGATTGCAGAGAATTTGCTGGTTTATCACATAATTGACCTACCAAACATGCTCCGAATGCAACCAAATTATATCAGCATGTCATACAACATACAAGGAACATAATTGCATCAACCAAACATCAACATGGCATCAATTATGGAAATCCCCAATTCTATAGGCAAGCATCCTATAAAGCAAACCATTCAAGCATCGAAATACCAAAACCACTCCATAAAGGCCAATTACAAGTTCCAACATTATCAACAACATAAAGCCAACTTAGGGAGTCCAAAACATCTCCCAAAACAACAACATAGGTCCCCCATTGCCAAATACCCAAACGCTAATAGTTTGAGAAAATGTTCACCATACATGAGCTTAGTTCACCACTTGGATTCTTCACAACCTTGCTGCCCTCAAATGCACTTTAATGCTTTGCATTATTGGTTTAAGAAAAGAGAGAGCGTAAGCAAATAGCTTAGTGAGGAATGCTCATTTAAAACCACACAATAATGCATTTATAAAACATCTTATTAAACCATACTTCAAAGCAACATTTATACATGCTCACAAGCATTTAAAACAAGCAATTCATGCTTCAATCTTTATCATGTCATATTGGCAACAAGTGATACATTCCACATAAGATCCACACATGGACTTTTAAACACCATTGTGATCTTATAATTTCCAAGGACCACACATGGACTTTTAAACACCATTGTGTCCTTAACCCATGGACTTTTAAACACCATTGTGTCCTTAACCCATGGACTTTTAAACACCATGACAAGGACCACACAAGGACTTTTAAACACCTTTGTGTCCTTAACAAGAATCATCCAAGGACTTTTAAACACCTTGATGTTCTTAAATAACAAGGCTTACACAAGGAATTTTAACCACCTTGAACCTTAACCAAGAACCAACCATGGACTTTTAAACACCATGTTGTTCTTAAAATTTACAAGATTCACACAAGGACTTTTAACCACCTTTGTGATCTTAACCAAGAACCAACCATGGACTTTTAACCACCATGTTGTTCTTAAATAAACAAGGCTCACACAAGGACTTTTAACCACCTTTGCGACCTTAACCATCACTTGCCAATATGCATCATTAACAACAATATTCCACTGTTTTAAAGCATTTAACAAAGTCATAAACATCATGCATCTTTAAGCATTAAACCACATTAAAACAATGTTCAAAAACAAGGATCTCTTACCTTGAGCATCCTTCAACACATGGCTTACAAAATCAGCAATAATCATGCTAAATCATGCTTTCAAAACAGAATTTAAAACATGCAAACAATCACATTGCACCCAACCATCTCATGGTTCCTCAACAAGAGAGTTTTTCCGAAAACTTACTCTTGAGCTTAGCAAAGTTGTTTAGACTTAAACTAAGCTCCCAAACCTTCAAAACATTGGTTTCAAAGCTGGAAACCAAAATCCACTCACCGATTCCGTTTCGCCACTTGCCGAAACACCAATCAAGCTTCCGGATCACCACCACTAGGATCCAAAGATGACTCCCCTGTTTTAAACACATCAAAGTAGAGGATTAATGCATCATCATGCATTAATATCTTCAATGAAAGCACCTAAACTCGCTGCTCTCATCCACACTCCATTTTCGGCTACCAAACACAACCGAAAATGCATCCAAACAACTCCACAACACTACCCAGCCAAGATCCATCAAATCTAATCATCCTTAAACATCAATTAACATCCAAAAAGGATCTAACCACGTCCTTACACCTCCAGCTATAACAGATCATCAAGATCACTCCAAAAACAACCAAGAACTCAAGCTAAACTTAGGAAATTCAACCTATCTAGGATTGCATTAATTAAACCTCAACTCCTTATCAATTTAACATTCATTTAACATCAAATTGACACCTCAAAACACTGCCCAAACAGATCATACGAAATTTCATCAAAATCAAGCAAATCTTGCATTTAAAAGCCAAGATCAAGAACACAACCTTAAAACCTTTTATAAAACACAAATTAAGGATTGAGAACTTGGGAATTTCAGTAAAGAACTGAGAGTTTAGAGGAGAAGGACGTTCTTACCTCCAAACTTGAGTTTTCTCCCTTTTTGGAACTAAAATCTTGAAAATCCACTTAGCAAATGCAAAGGTTTTGTTGAAGAGATGATTGAAGATCAAAAGAGAATTGAAATGTGTTATTTAGGTGACAAAATCAGAGGGAAAAGCTCTGGAGAAAATGTGTTTGGTTTGAGAGAAAGATGAGAGAAAATGGAAATGAAATTTTAGGAAAAGTTAGTTGGAAATGCCAAAATATCTTCCCTCCACTTTTCTTTTATTTTAAAACCATTAATTAATCATTTAATACTTTAGAAAAATCTGGAGAAACTCCCATTGGGTAAATAGCTCCTTAAAGATTCAAAGTTTCAATCCTTTTTAAAACAGTCTCGCAGTTTTCGAAAATTACATTTTGGTCACTAACCAAAATGTCACACTTCCAAACCTTATTTTGTAAAATTGATTTCACCACACTCTTATATATAATAAAAGAGGATTTTAAGACATTTTTTCCATATTTTTAATGCAACCCGAACTAGGCTTTCCTAAATTCACTCTTTTATATTCGAACCGCGAACCGACCGAACCGGTCCGAACCCAAAACTTCTAAGCCCAAAATTGGGGTGTTACACTTTTGCAACAGTTTTGTCAAAGGAGTAGCAAATTTAGAAAATCCCTCTACGTAACGTCGGTAGTAACCTGCCAAGCCCAAGAAACTACGAATCTCTGTCACTGACTTTGGATGTTTCCAACTCACAACTGCCTCAACCTTTTTAGGATCCATTATGATTCTCTCGACTGATACTATATGCCCCAAGAATACTACTTCCCTAATCCAAAATTCACACTTGCTTAGCTTAGCATATAGTCGATTATCTAACAAGGTCTGTAATACAAAACGCAAATGCTTATCGTGGTCCTCTTCAGTACGGGAATAAATCAAAATATCATCAATGAACACTACTATGAATTGATCCAAATATTCATGAAATACTCTATTCATCATATCCATAAATACAATCGGTGCATCAGTCAAACCGAAAGGCATCACCAAGAACTCATAGTGTCCATAGCGAGTGCGAAATCTATCTTCGATACATTTTTATCTTTTACCTTCAACTGATAGTAACCGGATCTCAAATCTATCTTGGAAAACACTAATGCAGCTGTCAACTGATCGAATAGGTTGTCATCTGTGGCAAAGGATACTTATTCTTCACTATCATCTTATTCAACTGCCGGTAATCTATACGCATTCTCAAGCTACCATCATTCTTTTTCACAAACAACATTGGTGCACCCCATGGTGAGATACTAGGACAAATGAATCCTCGATCAAACAGTTCTTGAAGCTGTGTCTTCAACTCTTTCAGCTCTTTAGCGGCCATACGATATGGAGCAATGGATACTGAAGCAAAACCGGTATATGTCACTATTACAAACTCAACCTCTCAATCAGGCGGCAAACCAGACAACTCTTCTAGAACCTCTAGAAAATCACAAACAGTTCTGATTTCTTACAGTCGTGCCTCATTCATGTTCATATTTATAATGTAAGCTAAGTATTCCTGACAACCAACATCCATCAACCTCTAAGCCTCTAAAGCTAAAACAACTTTAGACAAGAACTTAATGTTCTCACCCACTACTACTACTTCATAATCATTTGTAAGCCTCAAGAAAACTCGCTTTGTCTCAAAAACTACTTAAGCCTTATGTTCTTCAAGCTAATCCATACCCAAAATCACATCAAAACCATAAAACGACAATTCCATCATATCTACTAGAAGCACATGACCCTGAACCATCAAAGGACATCTTCTATATACTTTCCTAACCACAACAGTTTCACCAAAAGAACTTCTAACATTAATTCCCACATCTAATATCTCACACGGTATATCCAACAACTTCGCATGCTCACACAAAATGTACGAATGTGTAGAGCCATAATCAATCAAAGAAGCAAAGTCAAAGACTATAATGAGAAATTACTTGCAATCACATATGTATCATTCCGGCCATCGCGATGCGCATACACTCTAGTTGGTCCACCACCCTCGGGCTGTACAGCAACCACATGAGCTACATTTTTCTGGCTATCAGCCCTAGGCTAAAAGTTACCTTGACCGTGCCCACGGCCTCTCTGATGCTCAACGGCTCGTGCCGGATCCTGTCTATCTCTAATCGGATATGGACAATCATGTCTCAAATGTGCTCGAGACCCACGGTTCCAACATGAGCCATAATTACCCCAACACTCACCGAAATGACATATTTCGCATTTAGCACACTCAGGTGTGCGAACAACAACTCCTTGACCATGATGGCCACGCCCCGGGTTACCACATCCAAGCCTTATGGTTAGGTTGGTACCTCTTATCTTTGTCCCTCTTGGCACAGTCTCTATCCCATTCGGCAGATCTTTTTTCTGAACTAGATCCACCGCTACGAGTAGGCAACTCCAAACTCTGTTTGATATCCTTGGCCCTAGTGACCAAGACATCAAAGTCCACATAGTCTAAAGCCAACATAAAGTTCTTCACCTCCTAAACCAAGCCATATCGGAAACGTTCACATCGTTCCCTCTTAGTGGGAACCAACTCAGAAGCATACTGACTCAAACGTACAAATTGTACCTCGTACTCGGATACTGTCACACTACTCTGAACCAAGGCAATAAATCTCTTTTCTCCTCATCATGATATCGAGGACCAAGGTACTTCTTATGAAAGGTGGTTCTGAAAAATTCCCAAGTAACCTCAACTACTGGCATACCGGACGTAATAGTAGTCCACCAAGCATAGGCGTCTCCCTGAAGCAAGGAAACAAGGCAACCAATTTTTACGTGCATTTAAGCACTCCATCTGTCCTAAAATACAGATTGTACTCTCAAGCCATGCCTCTGAACCCTCGAGAGACAACCCATGGAATTCAACTTTGCCAAAACTACGAAGTCGCTCTAAAGGCAAACCAGTTCATGCACCCTGAGGTGGTTCTGCAACATGTACACCAGCTAAGGCTGTCTAAAAAGCCCCGGCTATAGCCTGAATTAGAGGAGTCATATCTATCCCAGCCTGTCCCTGGCCAACCTGAGGTCCAACACCTCCGACACCCAGCTCTAACACCACCCTCGGGAGGAGGGGAGGAGGAGGGGGCAAGTTCTGTTCATTCGCATGCCAAGCATTCTCGTTCCCCGGAGTACCCACTGTAGGCCCTCGTCTCGGTCTCATACTTACAAGAAATGCAATCTAACAACAACAAACATAAACAACAAAAATGATTTGGGTCAGCAAAAAGCAAGGATTTCTAAGACACTCAAGTCTTTTAATCAAAACCACTTTTCACTAATAATATTATAGCAATATGTGCCTTTATCTACCCTCCAAATGACTCAAAACCAAGGAACATACTCACAAACACCGTGCATCACAATCAACAGCCAAAACATCACAAATTTTACCTCACTTACCTTCTCAATGTTCGCAAAACCTGGGCTCTGATACCGACAAATGTAACCTCATAAGCACGGTTTAGTCGTAAGACCAAACCAAGTGATCTACATAAGGAAAACCGAATAAAAACCCGCTAAGATTTCACATCGACTAACAACCCTTTAGTAACATTTTATTAACTTTTTATCTTTTCTAGAGGATTCACATTAATCCTACATCATCATGCAAGAAGCGGTTAAAACCTCACCTCAATCGAACATCAATTTGTAGTCCAATTGGCCCTTACAATAATTAGGGACCAAAACGCAGAGAAATAAAACTTCAGAATAGTCTACAACTAACAAAACAGACACTTGTTTCGGAACAAACCAAACATGTTTCAAAACTACCAATTCCAGTAGCAAAACGTAACGAAACAGGGCTCACCTGTTTCGAAAACCTCATGCCTGGGATGATTCTCATGCCTAAGATACAACAGAGGCGTATGGAAACGACCCCGCGTTTCGATACAGGCTTGAAAATGGCCTTGGGGTCTCGAAACGACCCTTATGTGTTTCGAAACATCTTGGCCAAATATGCATATCGTATCGAAACAGTAGCAACTGTTTCGAAACACATACTAGGAACGGACTCACTACAACAAATTTAAACACTCAAACATGATTCAAACAACATGCTAACATTATAAACAAACGTTCTATAGGCAAAGGATCCTAACACAACCAACCACAATGCATTAGATCATAAGTAGGCAACTTTAAGCATATATGGAAAACTTTAAACATCCAACATGTTTAAGCAACCACATAAAAGGCCAAACTATAAACCAAACCATTAACCAACAAATAAAGGTCATAAAAAAGACCAAAAAGGCATCATAAACATGTCTCAACATAGGGAGTCTCAAAATAAAATCTCCCAAAGCATAAATGTCATATCACATTGCTAACATACTATTATTTGATGTCAAAACCATACTTGAGCAAAATATAGACTCTTGGACACCTGCTTGCTTCCTTGCTGCCATGAATGGTATACAGATCTGCATTGTTGGAAAAGAGAGCGTAAACAAGAATGCTTTGTGAGCGGTGCTCAAAACAAAAACAACAACAATAATACAATTTTCAAATCATTTTTCTTGCTTTTGGAAACAAAACCATTTCAAAAACCATTTCTCAAACATAAACCTTCAACATAACATGCTCATTTTAACACATACTTGAGCTACAAATCAAGGCATACCATCCATAACCAAATGGAATCATATATCTCAAGCTTCACAACATCATCAATACAACAAAACATAAAGAGCAATGTGAGTCACATGAGTATATTGACATTTTAGAACATTTACTCGGATATGCGGATAACGTTCGGTGGAATACCCATCACCGTAAAGAAGACAACTTCCGGTGGAATGCCCATCACCGTATTCACAACATCTAGCAAATATAAGCTTCTGGTGGAATGCTCATCACCGTACTCCTCCTTAGTGGAATCTAACATCACTAAGGTCACGTGCAAATTTTACCATTATAGTGCACTCTCATCCTATTGGTCGACCAATTATACCCGGTAATAATATCTCATCAAGTGTCAAATATACCCATCAAGGCCACATTTATCCACTGTTTTTCAAGGCCACAAGCATAACATTTTTCATCCCATTTTCATACACATTTCGATGCATAACATGCACTCAACAACATATATCTCTTTAAAACACAATTCAAACATAGGATTACATGATTCAACATCTTAACATCTCAACACAAATGAAATCAGCAAGATTCATCATTTGCAACAAAACATATTTAGGCTCAACAAAATCAAGGTGAAAAGCCAAAAACAAAGGCGAAAACAACCAAACTTACTCTCAAGCTTAGATTGGCTTTTCAAGCTCAATCTAAACCCCCAAAATAGGATAGATTGTATTTCACCTTCCAACACTTTCCTTAACTCTTCTCAAAAAGCTCAAAAGCAACAAATAAGACAAACAAAGTAAAATCTAAGAATGCCTACTAAAGTTCATTTATAACTAAGAGCTATATCTCTCTCGACACTCTTTGCTAATGAAAATATTCATCATGTGACGCTTCACAGACAACGATTTACTATCAAAGAAAACAGACCGATTCGTCAATAAATTCCATTTATATGACGTTTCAAAAGACATTCACGCCTCTCACAATATCAGTCACCCTATTCAAATTCCTCAGGTTCGCCAATGTCACTTTATAACCTTCCTTCACCTGGGGGCAATTCTTAGCACCTACAAATACCTGGTGCCACGTGTAGAAACCAAAGCAAGTAAGACCACGAACGATATAATATAAGAGACGTTCGACGATAAACGTCAAAACACAAACAAACCACAACGCATAAGGTCGCCCACGAACTATGCGATACCCCCCGCAATCGGCGGTCAACAAACAAAACCACGAACAACATGGCGCCTCATCTACTGGCCACGTGACTACACACGTGCCCATCACAGATGTCGAGGAGCACCTAAGACGTCAGGTCATAGCTAGTCCAATCAACGTGCCACAACAACCTAATCTTGACACATGTCCGAGTAATATAAAACTAGGCATGCATCCGAGAGGGACTAAGGCCTTCCATTCCCGGCACCCTCACCACCCAAAAGCAAGAGCAATACATATGCTCTAACCTGGAACGAGCGTTCCTACCACTATCGGACCACTATCTCCAACCCGTTATCATTTTGACCATCAACAATACCCTAAATCATAAACCCTAAACCCTAGAAACCATAAATTACTACAACAAGAAAGCCCTAAACTCTAAAATTGTAAACCATAAACCCTAAACACCTAAACCATTTTACGTTATTATTAATTACATTAAACACCCTAAATCAATGATGTTTAATATTTTAGGAATGCAATTAATTACATTCTAATATATTATATTAGAAAGTAAAATAAACATTAATGATAGGAATCTAGTAGTTCAGCAAAACCCATTTTTCATTATATGAGATCTACTAATTTCTTAATGTATAAGGATGCGCATATTATCTCATCTTGAATGAGTTTAAATCCCAGTATAAAAATGTACTATCTATATTTAATCAAAATAATTTATTAAATATTTAAATCAAATATTTCTAATAATAAATATTATTGTCATATATTAAAAATACTTAAATGTTATCTTTTATTCAATAAGGGTAATTCCATAAAACATCTTCTCCTTTCTATGAAAATCTTCAGCGAACCAATCAATTAATGTAATATTCTCAAGATTTTAATCATTACTTTCCAAGATTTATCGAACATTGTAAATGATTTTGTTATATTCACATTCTCAACAATCACATCTTAAAGAATCACTTTCATAAAAACCCAACAAATGATTTTAATAAAAAAAATAATGTTTATCCTATAAAATCCGGATTTAGGTAAATTTATTTTTAAGGTATGTATATTATCAAAAATTTAAAAAAAAATATCAATAGATATTACTTTATAATCATTCAACTTAAGACTATTAAAAAATTACTTTATTCGAATCATGAGAAAACATCACTCTTAAAAAAACATCAAAAAGTCATAAATGCTATGTAAAATATGGCTTTTTTTTTAAATTAAAAAAGAACCAAACGTTATACATGGCAATAAGTGGACCAAACTTTAAGAGTAATAAATACTAATATTATATAAAGAACGTTTGTCCATTTCAAGGAATTGGTATTGCAAAATAAGCAAGGAAAAATTTGAGGAGAAAAATGGGAAGGTCAGGGAATGGAGCGACAATGGCGGTTGTGGTGGCAGTGATGTGGTGTATGGTGGTGGAAGCTAAAGTGTTAACCGTTGGAGAGAGAAGGGGCTGGGTTGCTGGTGTCGATTATAATGCCTGGGCTAAATCCAAGACCTTTAAAGTTGGTGATCTCCTTGGTTAGTCCTCAACCTTTTATTTACATTATTCAATTTCAATATATAGTGAAATAGAAAAAGTTAAAAGTATGTGAAATTTTAATTTTATTAAAAGATGTATATTTATTCTATGTATTTATTCAGTAGGTAAGTAGGATACAGTGTTTATAAGGTGAAATTTTTGGTTGGATACAGTGTTCGATTATTCGAGTGCGTATTCAGTGGATGAAGTATTTGAAAGTGACTATAACAGTTGCAATGTGGATCATCCGATCTTCTCCGACGACAGCGGCTCCACCGCCTTTAATCTCATTACTCCGGGCCCTCGCTACTTCATCTGCGGCGACTCCAACCTCTGTAAACAAGGCATGAAGCTGCTCGTCAATGTCACCACTTAACCTAAGAGAAACTTGCTTATCTTATTTTTATTATTATTATTAAATCACAATAATAAACATCACATTATTATTATTATTATTATTATTATTATTATTATTATTATAACTTTCTATAACAATTAAAATTTAATGTAATTTTTTTTCTTCACTGCAATTCGATTATTATTCCCCTTCAGATTTCTCTTTTAAGAATATCATTAGATCAAAGCGAAAGGAAAACAATGGTAAACGTTTGGGACACCAAAAACTTTCCAATTAATCACTGATTTTCTTCGATTCAGATTTTCAAATATCTTTTTCAAATGATTACCAAAAAATCAAGATTTTTATGTGGCTTATCTATTAAATATAAATTTGATGTCCTTAAATTTTTATATGATAGTTACTTTTTATGCCTATAAATATAAAGTTTGAACAAGACATTGTATACTAACTTTGATAATACATGCAAGTCTCTCTCATCTCCCTTGGATTTTTTACTTTATTTATAACATTTTTAAAATTATTAAAAGAAAAATTATTTTAAAAAATAATATTATTAAATAAAATAAGAGTAATAAATATGATAATAAAAGTAATAATATTGAGATTTATTAATTGGCCTAGTGGCTAAAGATGCTCATCTTGTCCCATCTTGTATGGGTTCGAATCTCGACATGAGAATGTAATATTTATATTTAATAAAAAATAATATTATTAAAAATAATCATAATATCTATGATAAGATAGAAAGGAAATTTATTATATAATCATGAAAATTATAATAATAAAAGTATACTATTTACCGAGAAAATAATAGTAGTATTTTATAATATTAAAATAAAAATATAAAAAAATATACAATGTAATAAATAAATGACAAAATTCAGAAAAATACTAAATAAAAAACATGTTAAGGGATCAATTTGAATAAATTTAGAGCTTGAAAGAGTCCAAATAGTAAGTAATTATGCAAAGGGTAAACTATCTGGGTGACCACCCAACTATTGGGTCTGACCTATTTTAACCACCGAACTACAAAAATTTAAAATTCAACTATCCAATATTTAATTGGACCTATTTTGACCACCAACAGTTAAAATCTAACGGAGAGAGGTGACGTAACAGTTAAAGAAAATTTTTATAATTACACATTTAGTCCTTGTTAATTATATATTATATCAATTTAATCATAATTTTAATTTAATTAAATATAATTAATCAACCAATCCGATTGGCTTAGATTTGTTCAACTGTGGAACAACAACGATCAATCCCCAGATCTACCCTTGAATGAGGTACCCTTTTGTCACAATAATAAATCTCCAAACAAAGAAAGCAAGAAGGTTAACAATTGGTTTTTTTCTCATTTTCTAGGAAGCTAGTAATATTGTAAGTGCGGTGGAAGTGTAGAAAAATGGTGGAGCATTCCAACCGTACCAGAAAGAAAAAAAAAGTACAGAAAAAATGTTCAATTTGATTTACAAATGATTTTCTTGATGATTCTACCATTAAACTCAAAGGATTCTTGAAGATTTCTCATCTAAACTTGTCAATTGAAGGAATAGGCAAGTGTTAGAGGTAAATTTCATTCAAATCCTCTAAACAATGTTCTTTAACGAAATTCCCAAGTCTTTGGCTCTCTAACCTTGTTTATTGATAAACATTTGTAATCTATTTGACAAAAATTGTGAGATCAAGCTTTAAAAAGTGATTTCTTGAGATTTTCGTAATACTACTATTTTGATTAGTTTTAGATTAATTTTAATCATGTTTTGGATGTTAAATGATGTTGAAGAAAATGTTTTATCTTAATAATCCCGAATAGGTTTGGATCTCTAGTTGTTAGATGGTTATATTTCGGGTTTTTGTGAAGTTATTGTGGATCTGGTGTTGTTGGAGGTATAATGAGTGAATTAGATTGTTTTTAAATGTTATTTGGTGATTAAAATTGGATGGAAGTGTTAGATTATGGCTGAGTTGAGTTTGGAGAGTAATCGAAGGTGTTTTCGGTTGGTTCAGATAGTCGTTTTGGTGTTTTTGGGCAGAGCAACGAGGTAGCTTTGATTGCTGGTGGTTTTAATGCATTGAGATGCATTAATAATGTGTTCTTGTGTGTTATAAATAGGGGAGAATATATCGGACGATATTGGTGAAGTTCCGGGAGCTCCAGAAGTTTGATTATGCTTTAGCAAAGCGAGCATGACGTTGTCGGTGAGTGAAATTGATTTTAAAAGCCTTAAAAAGACTTGAAAGCAAGGTTTGGGGATTTAGGTTGATTTCAAAACACTAACCTAAATCCGAAAGTAAGTTTGAGATGTTTCGCTCTCGTTTCTCGATTTTTATCCATTGGTTTTATGATTATGCTCTTGTTTTGCAGATAAAATTACACCTACTGTTTTATGCATGTTTTGGGAAATGATATGATGATTTACGCGATCCCATGAGATAGAATTGTTATTTCAAAGAGATAGAACTATTTGAGAAAATGTTATGCATTGTTTATGCTTTTGAAATAGGATGAGATAGATTTATATTATGCATTGAAAAACAATAGTTAAATGATGTTTAAAATGGGCAAATTGGCATGAGATGAGATAATTGTTACAGAATATAATTGGTCGACCAATAGGATGAGAAGTGCACTATAATATACAAAATTCGTACGTGCTCTTTGGTTCGGGCAATGGGGGTAGTGCCATCTCGTTCCAAAGTGAGAGTGTGGTGATGGGAGATTCCACCACGATAGGTCCTGATGAAACACTCATGCTTTGTGGCGATGAGAGCATTTGGGTACCATCTCCACCAGACTATGCCACAATGATTGAAACGACATCGACGAACAGAGCCAAAGTTACACCAACCAGCGGAATCTACACCCCCATAGCAACTCCATTGTCGAAACTTACTCAACCATCATGAACAATGGTGCAAAGACCGCGACCATCACATTCTGAAGAAATGGGTAGCCACAGTAAAGATAGAATTCATTCGAATTCATCATCGATGTCTTTCTTTACCCACACAACCACCGATTCACCCGTGTTATAGATCTCATGACATTGAGAACATGAACTTTAAGGGGTTGATTAGGTTAATTCTTTTGTAATTTTTTGGGATTTTGGGGGTTTCTTTGGATATTAGTTTAATTGGTTGGTTTCAAACAGTGTTTTAATTCATTGTTGTTAATGGTTTGTTGAGTTGGGAGCTTGAGACCAAGTTGATATAATATATAACTAACATTGACCAAATTTGTAATTATACAAATTTACTTTAACTGTCACGTCACATCTCTGTTAAATATTAACGACTGGTGGTCAAAATAGGTCCAATTAAATAGTTGTGTGGTCAAATTTTAAATTTTTATTGTTCGGTGGTAAAAATAGATCAGACCCAATAGTTGCCCAAGTAGTTTACCCTTATGCAAAATTAGACTACAATAAAAAGAGGAATGACCAAAATAACAATTAAACCTTACATAGAAAAAATCCCTTTATTTTTTTTTTTGGATTTTTGGATAATCCAAAACTCAGAATATCATGATCAATATCATGTCTTTTCTCAAACATTCGATCGAAAATATTCCAACATAAAGAACGAATAGAATATCATAATTTTCGAATTGGATCATTAAATAAACAAATCAAATTTCTCGGATCAAAATATTTTGAACAACTTTACTCACAATACAAGCTTCTAAAGCTTCAAGATTCGCTACGATACTTGGTGCATTTCCCCAAGGGTGTTCTAAAGTTCATCCATCAAATTTTAGTACGAAATCATCTCCAAAGGTCTTGGTCAAAATAGGTATACACCAAACGTGAATACCCCTGAAGCTACAAGAGAAAGCATTTGGTAGAGAAACACAAT
Source organism: Hibiscus tridactylites (assembly GCA_958450335.1). Lineage (NCBI taxonomy): Eukaryota > Viridiplantae > Streptophyta > Magnoliopsida > Malvales > Malvaceae > Hibiscus > Hibiscus tridactylites. Next base: position 30,672,102 of record OY288291.1, on the reverse strand, counting down.
CTTGTGTGAAATGAATACCACAGTTTGAATCTTTTTCAATAAAATCTTCATGCAATAAATCAACAAAACCCAAAGCTATTTCCCTTTCTCCTTCAAATTTACCTACTATTATACCACCATGAATATGATCTCCACCAGACATACATAAAGCTTTAATTAATACAAGAAAGTGTATACCATGATTCTTATGTCTATCAATAACTGCATGTATTGCGTGATGGTGTGAAAATTTAGACCATTATCTCGACAATAATGACCCAACACAATATTTGTAGTGAATCCACATGTTAAGTACTCATGCAATACGATAGGAACTATTGGTTCTCTGGCACACTAGTATTTTTCATCATATTTTCACATGTACCCGCAATAGCATTGAAGTAATGCCCTTTGATTTCATGTATTTCAGCCAGTGCATTATAAATTGCTTCGGCACAAAATAGGAAACGATCTCTCCAACACATAAATGATTGGAAGTTCACATACTCATCATCTTTGGAAAAATCAAGTCCACCGCGTATATATTCAAAAAAATGCACTATCATAGTTCTTAGCAGATAACCCCATTTTAGGTTTCATAGTACATCCATATAAGGGACGACTTGAATTTATCTCTTTCAACCTGGATTCCATGAGGTGAAAATTAGAAAGTTCTAATATAATAAGTAGGGATTCACAAATCTTTTAAACATAGGCGCACGAGGCTTTGAACACAATTACATGACCCATGATGAAAATAAACATGTTAGTAACATAACCTTCTTAAAAAGCCCCCTAATATCGAATCCTGATGTTATACTAGGTCCATCATATTGGTCTTTATTTGTAATGTTCGGCTTTTAGTGACATGGTGTGCCCAACCTATTTGTTGAGTGGATCAAATGAATGTGATTTGGCGAAGAGGGGGTGAATTGACTTTTGAAATTTGGAGGAAGCAAATTGGAAATTGAAAAGTGAAGAACAAGGCAAATTATAGTGGTTCAAGCTTCTAACAAGCTCTACATCCACTACCTTAGCTCCCAATAAGGATTTTCAACAATCTTCACTAGATGTTCTTCCCCTTTTCAAGGCTAAGAAGGTAACATTTACAATTGGTCAATCTTACTACTCAAAGATTGACCCAAAAGACTCTTTTTACGAACACGAAATTTGGAAAATGAAAATATATATCACAAGACTAACAATTTGTCCAATTACAATCAAACACTCCCCCAAACTTGAACTAACGATTTACAATAAGGATTACAACAAGGTGGGTACAAGATATGACTCTTATAAAGAAAAAAGATTTAGAATATAGCTTGGATGTTGCAAGTAGGTTCAATAGTTGTTGATGGTGCTTTGGAAGCTTACCTTTATACCCTTTCATTTAATTCTAGCCGTTTGGGTGGTTGAGATCATTAATCTAGTCGTTGGGTTGCATTTTCCCGCAATAAATGCTCTTCAACTACCCTACGTATTGATACCCTCGTGACCGTACTGGTACCTATCTCAAAGAAGAATGAGCCGTTGTGACTGAAAAACAAGGGGTATATCGATACTCATATATCATATCGATACGAATTTTTCTCACTGGAATCCTAGATTGAACTTCACCCAAAAAGTGTATCGGTACGCTGTGTGAGCATATCGATACGAATAACGGTCATTTTGAAATTTGGAATTCCAATAACTGATAAGCAACGTTCGAATCATTAAATGAAAAGATTTTGTAATCATCTTGAAATCGTATCGATACAGGTATTATCGTATCGGTTCGCTATAGCTTGAAAACTTGCCTAGATGAATATCGTATCGATACGGGGTTAACCGTATCGGTAAACTTTTAACGATTGAAATTCCAGTGAAGGAAAACCATATCGATACTGCTTAAGTGTATCGATACGCCTGGGCGTATAAATGAAGTTAGGCTTGAAAATACTTAGAGAATCTTTTAACAATGTGGATCTCCCCACCGGACTCTCATGGCGTTGTCTATCTTCGCCACAAAGCTTGGGTGTTTCACCAAGACCTACACCGATGGTATCTCGCCATCGGACACTCACTTTGGGTCGGAATGGCACTACCCCCATTGCCCAACTCCAAAGAGCACGTACGAATTTTTAGTTTATAGTGCACTCTACATCCTATTGGTCGACCAATTATGTCCGGTAATCTTCACATCATTTATGCCAATATATTACATTAAAAACATCATCTCACCTACTGTTTTGATGCAACATTTCTAAAATCAATCTCATCCCATTTCAAAACCACCATTCATGCATAGCATTTAATCAAAATCTCAAAACTCTTTGCAATGTCATTCTATCTCATGGGATCAACATGTAACATCATTTCATGTTATAAATCATGCATAAAACAGTAAGAATTTCTCCATCTCAAATCAAGAGCATGTCAAAAGCATTTTGGGGCATCAACCACTTTTCGAGAGCAAATATAAACATACTTACTTCCCGGCTTAGGATGGTGTTTCAAACCAATCCTAAATCCCCAAACCTTGTTTCCTTGTCTCTCAAGGACTTCTAAAACCATTTGCACTCACCGATAACGTTTCACTTGCTTGCTGAAACGATTTCTAGGCTTTCTGGCACTTTCAGATAAACACCAAATGCGTCCGATGAAGTCTCACCTATTCATTACACATAAGAGCAGAGGATTAATGCATCATCATGAATTAAAATCACCAGCCACACATTCAACTCGCTACTCTACTCAACACTAGCATTTCGGCTATCCGAAATCACCTCCAAACTTTCTCAAATCAAAGCCCAGCCAAGATCTATCAATTCTATCCTTTTCTAAACCTCAACCAACATCAAAAATCACAACAAACACAACCTTGTACCTGCATCAACAACAAATTACCATAAACACCTAAAAAACCACAAATCTAGCACCGCAAACTTTGGAACCCAAACCTATTCGAGATTTATTTGTTAAAACCTCATTCTAAACATCAAATATCATCCAAAATAGATTAGAAATCAACATCAAAATAGATCTTAAAATGGAAATACGAAAATCACCATGATCTCATCAAGAATCTTGAATTTAGCAACTATTTCTTGTTTATAACATTAAAACAGCTCAAAAACCATTAACAGAGGATTGATAACTTGGGAATTTCAGTGAAGAACTGATCATTAGAGATGAAGGACGAAGCTTACCTCTAATAGTTGATCTCTCCTCAATTTGGGCAAGTTTTCTTGAAAATCCAAAGCAAGAATAAAATAGGATTTGATGAAACAAAGATAGGAAATCATTTGGAAGATAAAATCCCAGGAAACAAGATGAAAATCAGAGGAGAGAAAAGTGTTTGGCTGATTGGAAGTTGTGAGGAAAAGGAAAAGAGAAAACTATCATGAATTAGTTATGAAAAGTCAACTTTGATTTCTTTTTTTAATTCCCTTTTATTTCTTTATTAAAAATCATTATTAAAAGATCCCAAATTAAAGAGAAATCTGATGAAACAAATGGTAAAATTAGCTCCTTAAAGATTCTAAGTTTTAATCCTTTACAAATCAGTCACTAATCAACTTTTTCAAAAACTACATTTTGGTCACTATACCAAAATGTAATAGCTCCAAATCTCATTTTGTAAAATTGTTTCTACCATAATGATTTATATAATAAATGAGGATTTTTAGATATTTTTTTCCATATTTTTAAAACATCCTGAACTAGGTGTTCCCTAAACTAACCTCAAGGGTTCGAACCATCCCCGACCGACCCGATTCAACATATAAAACATCTAGCCCCAAAATAGGGCGTTGCAGTTTAGAAAATTCCTGGATGTTCTGAAGCAAGTAAAAATCAATCATCCATTGGTGGAGTTGATCGAACAGATGCCTAGTTATGATGAGTTTCTAAAGGATATGGTATCCAAAAGAACAAGAATTGGGGAATTTAAGACAATGGCAGTAACAGAGGGATGCATGGCTATGTTGCACAATAAGGCGCCGCCCAAACAGAAAGATTCGGGAAGCTTCATAATTCCCTATAAAATAGGCAGCAACCACTTCGTAAAAGCCCTATGTGACCTTACGGCAAGCATCAACTTAATGCTCAATTCTATTTTCCAGAAACTGGGTATAGGAGACGCCCGCCCAATGACAGTAATGCTGCAGCTAGCCAACAAAACGTATGTACAACCGGAAGGAAAGATTGAAGACATCCTGCTAAAGGTGGACAAATTCATTTTCCCTGCCGACTTCCTGGTTCTAGACTGTGAAGAAGATGAAAGGGCACCGATAATCCTAGGGCGACCATTCCTTGCTACAGGCAGAACGCTTATCGTTGTAGAAAAAGGTGAACTTACAATGAGGGTCAATGATCAGCAAGTAATGTTGAACGTCTTCCAAACTATGAGGCAAGTTGATGATCCTGAAGAATGCCAGCTAATGGAGGCCACCTCAGAGTTCAATTTCGAAGCCAACAGACCCTGCTAGGGCAGTAACCTCGACAGTTAAGTATTTCGAACTATTAAATTATACAGAAAAGGGTGGCAAAATGTTCAAACCATCTATTGAACAACCCCCTACCCTTGAATTAAAAGCCTTACATGCACAACTTAAGTATGCTTATTTGGGACTCGATAATACGTTGCCCGTAATAATTTCCTCCAAGTTGCAGACTGCACAAGAACAAAAACTGATAGCACTGCTGCGGCAACACAAGAAGGCAATAGGATGGACCATTGCAGATATAAAAGGGATCAGCCCAACAATCCGCATGTACAAAATCCAACTTGAAGAGGATCAAAAGCTAGCTGCAGATGCCCGTAGGAGATTAAACGACGCCATGAGAGAAGTTGTAAAAAAGGAGATAATCAACTGGTTAGATGCTGAAATCATATACCTTATCTCTGACAGCGAATGGGTAAGCCCAATACAGTGTGTACCAAAGAAAGGTGGTATAATTGTGGTAAGCAATGATAAGAATGAGTTAATTCAAATTAGGACAGTAACCAGTTGGAGAATATGCATGGATTACCGCAAGTTAAATAAAGCAACTAATAAGGATCACTTCCCTTTACCTTTTATTGATTAAATGCTTTGCCGCCTTGCTGGAAAACCTTTTTTTATTGTTTCTTGGATTGATATTCAGGTTATAACCAGATTGCCATTACACCGGAAGACAAGGCGAAGACAACCTTCACATGCCCATATGACATCTACGCCTTCCGAATAATGTTTTTCGGATTATGCAACGTCCCTGCCACATTCCAGTGCTGCATGATGGCTATTTTCTCTGACATGATAGAGGACTTCATGGAGATATTTATGGACGACTTCTCTGTCATGGGCAGTAGCATCGACAACTGCCTCAACAACCTCGAAAAATACTTAACAGATATGAGGACACAGACCTGTGGTAGTCCCCCCTGATTGGAGCCAGCCATTTGAGCTAATATGTGACGCTAGTGATACTACTGTCGGAGCCGACCTCGGATAGCGTAGTGACAAAATCATTCATGTCATCTACTACGCCAGCAGAACGTTGAGTCTTGCCCAGACCAACTACACCACCACCGAGAAAGAACTATCGACAATGGTGTTCCCCTTCAATAAGTTCTGACCCTATCTAATTGGAACAAAAGTGATCGTCAAAACAGATCATTCAGCCTGAAGGTACTCGTTTGCAAAGAAGGATGACAAACCTCGCCTGATCCGTTGGATCCTTCTGCTGCAAGAGTTCAACCTGGAAATCCGATACAGAAAGGGCACAGAAAATCAAGTAGCGGACCATTTATCTCGAGTCGAGGATGAACAAGGAAAGGCACCCATCAGCGAAACCCAAGATGCATTCCCTGGTTAACAGCTGTTACTGGCTCCGCCCTGGCTGTCGCCTTGGAAGCGAAAGGCATCTCACTGGCCGCCCATGAAGAGGTGCGACAGCAACGTCAACAGCCACACCATGGTACGCAGATATCGTTAATTAGTTAGTAACTGGTGTTTTACCTTATGACCTTAACTACCAAGGAAAGAAACAATTTCAATATGACACTAAGCATTATTTTTGGGACGAGCCTTTCTTGTTTAAAAACTGTGTAGATCAGCTCATTAGAAGGTGTATCCCTGAGGATTTACAACGAGCCATACTATCTCAGTGCCACACAGCACCATATGGAGGTCATTTTGGAGGGCAGAGCACGGCAGCAAAAGTACTCCAATCGGGTTTTTTTTTCTAGCCAAAATTGCATAAAGATGCCCATGCTTTCTACAAACAATGCGACAAATGCCAAATAACAGGAAACATATCAAGAAGGAACAAAATGCCTCTACAAACCATCCTTGAGGTTGAATTATTTGATGTTTGGGGGATTAATTTTATAGGACCATTCCCATATTCTTGTGGCAACATGTACATCCTCTTAGCGGTTGACTACGTCTCCAAGTGGGTAGAAGCCATTGCCACTCCTCAGAATGATGCAAAAACCGTCCATATATTCCTACACAAGAACATATTCACAAGGTTCGAAATCCCAAGAGCCATCAGTAGCAATGAGGGCACCCATTTTGACAACAAACTAATTGCCATGGCACTCCAAAAAGTGGGTGTCACGCACAAGATTGTCGTGGCATACCACCCGCAAACAAATGGGATGGCAGAGATTTCAAATAGAGAAGTCAAAACCATCTTGGAAAAGGTTGTCAACCCAAGTATGAAAGATTGGTCATTGAAACTAGACGATGCCATTTGGGCGTATCGAACAACGTACAAAACGTCACTCGGAATGTCCCCTTATCGATTAGTATACGACAAGGCTAACCACCTCCCAATTGAAGTAGAACACAAGGCATATTGGGTAGTCAAGGCGGTAAATATGGAGTGGAAGCAGGTTGACGAAAATAGACAACTAGATCTGACCGAAATGGAGGAATTCCAGCGGAAGGCATACGAGAATGCCAAGTTGTACAAGGAAAAAGTCAAAATATGGCACGACAGCAAGATCCAAAAAAGGTAGTTTCTGCCCGGGCAACAAGTGATGTTGTTCAACTCCCGGTTGAAGCTGTTTCTTGGGAAATTAAAATTCGGATGGTCAGAACTATTCGAATTGGTTCAAGCTTTCCCACATGGTGCTGTGAAAGTAAAGCCAATGACTAAAGATGCTATCCCGAGAGAACATGAAGTATTTACTTTGGGGGATGCCCACCCCATTGCGACATAATTTTTATATGTCCACATCTTTATTTATTTTTTATGAGTAGATTTTTAGGTCTGAATTTTATTTTTAATACATTATTACTATTTATTCCCATCTCACAACTATTTATCCAGATTCAAACCCTGAAGAATCATGCCGCTGTGCAATACTAAGGGAAGCACTACCCAGCCAGCTGCCCAACCCCGCAATTGACAACATAGCAGATAACTCCTCCGAATCATCTCCACCATGTGACAACAACTAAGTCTAAGTTTTCTTTCCCCGTCTCATGTTTATTTTTCAGTTTCAGTTTTAATTTTCATTATTTTGTGCATTGAGGGCAATGCCCATATCGAGTTGGGGGGGGGAGCTCTCATATTTTTGTTTAGGCATCATAGTAGCATATACATTGCATTGTACTTGCCTTAAAAAATTAATCAAAAGAAAAATGAAAATTTTTGTTAGAACTTGTACCTATTATAGTATAGCCGACTTTAAATTTTTTCGCACCAATTAAAAAGAACTTAATTTTGGGGAAAGCATGAAGTAAACTTAGAATTTTTCTATTAATGCCAAAAATTAAAAACACTACGGTTACTTATTGAATTTGTTAGAATTTCTGGTAAACATTGTCTGCTTGAATTATTTGTAAAATTCTAACATGGTTGCAGGAAGCTGCCACGGCAGGCAACAAACAGAAAAAGAAAAGCACTACCACGACAGGAAATAAAATTTTATGCTGCCTTTCCCTAGAGGTGCCCTAAACCGGCTCTAGGAAGAATCATGTGCAAGGACACTCCGCTTCTATCAAAGTCCATGAATATGAAAATCCTTGAAGTGACGGACAAATTAGCATGAGTGAACGAAAGTCTTCACGGGATGACTCTGCTCAATGGGTTCGCGGTTTTGTAGTTTGCTCCTATTTTAATTTCAGACCTAGAAGAGTAGTTGTGATGAGCTGAAGCCCTTATTGCCATTATTATAAATTGTGCTAAATTATGCTACCTCGGTAGCAACCTTATATACCATGACAACATCCTTTGTTACTTAGAAAGTTCTTCAGATTCAGCTTGTACACAGTTTCTGCACACACTGCACTGGCATTATAGTTTAATTCTGAGGTAATTTATGCTCTTCTCCTTTCACTAATATAATGTAGGTGCCACATCCTTGAGGTGCTAAATCAAGTTTAAAACAGGTTTTTCTTTCTGATTAGTGCAAGGGCAAGTATGTTTAGGTTTGCATTGCTTGAGGACAACCAATAGTTCGAGTTTGGGGGTGTGTAAAGTTGTAACACCCTAAAAACCACCCTAGTACGAATTATAGAAAACGACAACGATAACGTAAATATTTTACGATTTAATTAAGGTAGAATTGAAATCATATGATCTAAGCCCTATTAAGTTACAAATGAATAAGAATTAAGGATATGTTTGTATGAAAATTTATAAGATTTGAACTTAAAAAAAAATAAGTGATATATAAATATGTTACATAGATTAATCTAAAGTTAATATTAGATTAAAGTAAAACAATGTTATATATATATATATATATATATATATATATATATTATATGTGAGATAATGGTTGATGAATAAATTTAATATATGAATAAAATATATGAAATTAGACTTAGTGGAGATGCTTGGAAATCAAACATTCCAAGTGTCCTTGTGAGGACCATATTCAGCCACCTTAGTTAGAACACCCACATGTGTTTTCATCATCATTTTTCTTCCTTTTTTCATCTTCACCGTGAGAAATAAGAGAGAGAGAGAGAGAGCTGAGTTTGAAGGATCAAAGTTGCTGGAAATTAAACCATTCATACATGCATGTTCATTAGATTTAAAGTAAGTACACATTTATGCTATTCGGTTTTGTATTTTGAATTAGGATGATGTTTTGTTAGGTTTTGATTATGAATGGTTGCTGGAAAATGTTTAAAATTGTGTTATAGTGATGTTAGATTGCTGGGTTCTTGAATTTATTGATGAATTTCTGGAAAAATTGCATGAACATGAACTTAGGTATGAATCTGCCCAGATTCGTACTTGTATGATACCCTGTAGAAATCTGGAAAATTGAGCCTGTTAGAGTCATTTCTGGAAAAAGTGTTCTGATACAAAGTTGTAGAGGACAAAATTTTACATGGAATAGAGGTATGCTTTGCTCAAAAATGTTAAGTATAGGTCTCTAAATTGTTGTTAGAAGTTGACTGGACTGAAACTGAATGAATTTGGAATCTGCTGGACTAAATTGTGAAATTCGAAATGTTTAGGAGTCAAAATGGTGTTAATAAATTCTGAAAATTTATTCTTGAAACAGGGGAATCATGGAATGAATAAAAATTAAATTACCAAGCTTGAATTAAGTCCCAATTGATAGGTTAAATGCATTTAGATCACATAGAGGATTAAAATGGATTAAAAGGGGAATGTTTTGTGAAATTGTTAAAAATGAGGACTTCAATGCTCTGTTTTTAAAGATGTTAGAACTTCATTATTATGCTAATATGTGAAGGTAAATGTGGTTAAAAGCTCAAGATTAATGGTGTAGTGAAACATAGGTTATAAATGCACTAAAGTTACAAATTAAGAATAGGCAGATTAGGTTTCTTAAAATGCCCTATGTTCAAGTAATAAACTGTATTGATAGAGAAATTATAAAATTATGTGCCATACATGGTTGTAAAGGTGTGTTTATAAGCTTTATATAATGGTAAAGAACTCCTTATTTGGAGTTGTGAGTAAAAAGATATGACCAGTTTAGTAGAGGTTACTCAAACTGCCAGTTTAGGGGGCAGATTCACTTGTCTAGGTGATTATGCTTAAGTAAATGAATTTATATGTTTGAATTAATTACTAATGGATATTGTATATGATATTTTATATTTTAAGATCACATTGGTGAAGAATTTCAAGAAGATTCAAGGAGTGATCAAGCAACGAGAAGGGGGAAAGGAATCATCATCAAGGATAACAACTAAGCTTGGAAGTATTTGTGAGTGTAGCTAGTTTAGGGTTGAGATTAGTGTCTCAACCAATGTGTTTATGTTTCTTGGATGATTTAAAATGAAGCATGTAATGAACTTAATAATGGATTGGTAAATTTAAATACTAAGGAAGAAGGACTAAAGGAATGAACTATGAATTAGGTATATGATGCTATCTAGATATGCTAGTTGATGTCTATATGGGTTGCTTTGTGACATGAGTTGTTTGAGCCACTTGAATTGAATTAATTGATGATTTAGCTACTGTTTGAAGATGGTTATATGATTGAAATGATGCTAAATGCTTGCTGGAAATTTGATTGATCATGGCTTGAATGTGCACAATGTAAACATGATTGAATGTGTACATGACTTTGTGATATGTGTTTGATAAACAAGTAAAATGCTATTGTTAATAAAGAAAGATAAGTAAAGTCCTTGGTTTGATTAGTGTCTATAGGTAGAAGGGCATGCCTTAGAGTCATTGAGCTCCTCTGATTATAGTTAAAGGATGGTGGTTAGTCACCAATATTCCTTAAGGTGGTAAGTCACCTTGATGCTATGGCATCCTCTGATTACATGTTACAAGTTGGTTACAAAGCATTGATACCTTTGGGTATCCAAAGTCATATGTCACACGTAGACTCGATTACCTTGTTCATTAATCATCCAAGGCAACATATTTAAAAGTTACATGACTTGAAAGATAAGTACCCAAATGATAAGTACCAATGAAATGAAATTGATATGCCTATTTGCCTTGTATATGCTAATGTTTTTAAATGATGCTTGCTGTTGTATATGATAATGTTTTGATTGATACATGCTGTATAAGTGAATATGAAAGTATGTTATTTGTGTTGCATCATTGGTTATTGAAATGGTTACAAGATTAGCTAAGTCTACTTTTGTATGTTGGACTAGCTAGGTAAATCTTGTTTTATGCCTAGTTAGGTAACCTTGAAGATTAAATAATGTTTAAAAGATAGATATTAGTAAAGATAGGGCTGCCTCACTAAGTACATACCTTGTACTTATCATTCTTCTGTTCCCTTCTTCCAAAAATTTCAGGTGCTAGTCCCGAAAGCTAGTCGATTGTCTTAGAGAGCTGACCTTGAAGTCCAAGCACAAGTATGACTCTTTTGGTTATTATAGTTGGTGGCATAGATGTATATAAGTGTTACATGCATATGATACATGTATTTTGGATGCTTGTCATGTAATTGCTATGTTTAAGACTTGGTTTGGTTTTGTATATATATGTAAGCATAAGCTTGTTTTGTAATAACTTTATGTTGGCAAGTATATAAGTAATGTTTGTTAACTTTAAGTTTGATATGATGATTGCTATGGGATTTAAAGTGTGCTTGTATGATTATGTGATCTTGGAAAATTGATTGTGTTAATAAGACATGAACTATATGATTGTAATATGCATCTAGATGTATGATATAAAATGAAGATTAAAATGTATGACTATGCTTAGTTCGAATGAGCCTTGTTTATATGTATGATTCGAATATGGTAGATTAAGAAATTGGTTTGGTAACATGATTATGTAATGGTTGTTGAATGTGTAAGCATGATTAAATGATTATCTTGTTGTGTTAGTACATGTATGTAATTGTTATGATTGTAACATGATTGCTTGTAGGTAATAGTTAAGGTTTTTGTTAGCCCACATATATGTATGTTTACATTTTTGGTTGAATGTTAGAGTAAGCTTCCGCATGTATATGTAATATAAATCTAAAGTGAGTTTCATAAAGAAACTTGTAAGCCAAGTATGTTATGATAATTGGAATTGCTTATGTATGTCATGAATATGTATAATATGAATCCGAATAATAATACGCTGCAAATGTAACGCTCCTCGCTCGCATTCCCGGGCGAGGGGTGTTACAAAAGTGCTCATTAGTCCTATATTATATATGCATTCCATCTCATATTATTGATGTTCTTAAGTACATTTTAGGCATATTTAGGTTCATGCATTGCTTATTTACAATATTCTTCACTTTCCCCTGATTTTATTGAATATCTTTAATTTGGTAAGGAAAATATGTTGTTTTAGTTTAGTGTGCATTTCGGGGCTACAAGTTAGAACGAGGACAAACTAGAGGAGAGGATGCAGAGGCAGCAGATTATGGAGCTGTACTGATGCAATTCCAGCAGAGAAAGTTGTTGTCAAGTAGCTGCCGCCACCGTACTTGCCGCCCAGGGCAGTAGGCTGAGGAATTGGAGAATTGGAGTGTGATCTGTAGTGTAGAAAATCATGATTCTAACGATGCCATCCACTCAATTTTCTAACACTTGGAGCAACGGACAGAGCCACCGAAGGAGGAGATCAAGATAACTTGCAGTGCAAGGCAACAAGAAGGAGTCCACATTCAACTAAATGAAGTGAGAATTAAAGGTTGCATTTAATGCAAAAGCTACTTTGAAGACTTCTACTCCAAGGAGGACTTGACCTAGCTAAATCCTCTGTATACTTGACATATTTTGTAATTGTGGACATATTAGGTTTTCTTTGGGCATAGTCTAGGTTTTCTTGCCGCCATTATGTTCTAAATTTTCTCTTGGGTTTGGGTTATGTTGTAAACTAGTGTGAGAACAGTTGTTTAGGAATTAAGTTTGTTTTTGCAATAGATCATCAAGGTTTGCTTATTCCATGCTCTTCATAGTTTTCAATTAAGTTCGAAAGATTAATTGTTAACGATCTATTTGTTCAGTATCGAGAGAGTCGAACTCAGGAAAGGGATAGGTACGATCCTCATTCTAATCAGGTGTTGATCAATTCGGCCTAGACATAGGTGTGAGTTTAAGGCGGCTAAGAGAGGACGAACCAAGTTTTCTGTCTTTGCAAGATTCACACCGTGACGGGTATCATCTGCAAAGGGCAACAACAATATTCTGATTTAGACATAAGCGGGATCAAAACGAAGTGTTCTGTCGAGCCTTGAAGGTCTGTCAAGTTTGCCGCCAAGCCAATCGTTTGTTCCATTGTTGAGGCAGCGAAAGCGTCGAAGCAGCCAATTTGCCATCTTCCGCCGAGGCAAAAAAGTCTGGCAGCGCAAAGCAACTTAACCTATTCAACGCAGTTCACACTACTAGGTAGCATAACCTAACCCATTCTACCACCTTGATCTCTTCTATCAATTACTTTTTTTTATTTACTTTTTTTTTTCTTTTATAAACTAAAATTACTTGTGCATTTATTTTTTGTGCATGAATTACAATTCGAATAAGCTGTCCAATCCTTATGGGAGACAATATCTTTTCTACTATAACTTGACAAGATTGTGGACTTGTGCTCATATTTAGAGAACACCCCAATGCTCTACACATGGTTAAAGTCAAGGTAGAAAAAGTCAAACGAGAATCTAGGAAGATATAATGTTAGATTTGTTCTTTTAAAGAGTTGTAATTATGTTCTAACTAGTATTCCTGCCCTAAACCGACTTAGACCTAGGCTTCTCCCCTATATATATGTAATCGACTTGAAGGAAAAAGAACAAGAGAGATTAGAGAGAAAACTCTTTCTTGTCGAAAAACCCTTGTGCCAACATCCTCCATTATGTTCTAAACCTTCCATAGGGCTAAGGGCTGGTTGTGGAGTAGTTGTGAGAGTTTGCTTGTATTTGTTTAGGGTTTCAGTTTTTGCAATAAAATTCAAGGTTTGTTTACTCTTGGTTCTTCATTGTTGCAATCTTTATCGGGACAGAATAGGGCATTAACCTATTTGATCAATTTCGGGAGATTTGGAATAACGAAATGAGTAAACACGGTTTTATCCAACCATATGGTAAAGCTACACCGGCTTAGGGATAAATTAGAAGTTCAACGGCTAAGAGAGGCTTCATAATTGGTTGGTGTTCATCCTTAGATTCATTCCGGGAGGTATCATCAAAGACGTGCTCGCCAATAGTACTTCAATCTTAGGGATAAGAGGAAGTCATTGGAGGGAGCCTTCCCGAACCTTGAATTATCAATTAACTGCCTAGGCAGTGACTTTGGTCTCTACCGAGGCGGGCGCCTACCAAGGCATAGTCGTGGGTGGTTGTTGAAGTTGTTGAATTGTTCTGCAAAACTGTACCGAGACAGTGCATCAAATCTCCGCATTACGAAGCATTCAAATACCGGCCCATTCTCTCACTCCGATTTCTAAATTTATTTTATTTGCTTTAATCTTTGTTTTAATCAAAACAACTCTTAGTATTTTTGTGTTTTTTACTTGTGTAGAAAATTGAACTCTGAAGGTTGTCACAATACCTGTGAAGACGATATCTTAAATACTATAACTTGGCACCGTGTACACTTGCACGCAATTTGCGCATCATTTTTGCACGCAACATGTTTTTGGCGTTTTTGCTAGGGTTTGGCGTACAACCTTTTGTTTTTATTTTTCTGTTTAACCTCCTTGCGAGAATAGATTGATGCCCAACCAGAAATCACCCTTGCGAGAATACATTTTAGAGCCTGAACATACTGCACGCAGATTAAGACAAGTAAGTAGAGAAGCATGGATTACCAAGCAAACATCTAGGACCAGCCTCCACTACCACCGCCCCCAATCGACAATGCCGTGGCGGGTAATGGAAGGCAACCTCGTGCTGCTTGGCGGCTAGTTCGTGACTACTTGGAGGAGGATCTTAGAAGGCTGAACTCTGGCGTGTTTGATCAAGAAATAGAAGTGGACCACTTCGAACTCAAACCAGTCATGTTCAATATGCAAAATGCATTGGGACAGTTTTAAGGATCATCCACTGAAGATACCTTCCAGCATATGAAATACTTCCTGGATATCTGCAAATCCTTCAAAATCTATGGAGTCCACTCTGACGTGCTACAGCTCAGATTATTTCTCTATTCACTGAGGGATAGGGCAAAAACATGGTTCAACAGTCTACCATCAAAGTCCATTGAATCTTGGATGAAACTATGGCGAGATTTCTTAGCTCGATTTAATCCTGTCAATTTGACTAATAAATTGTGGACTGACATCACTACTTTTCAACGGGTAGATGATGAACCAATGTACAAGGCATGAGAAAGATATTGCGAGATGCTTAATAAATGACCCTCCTATGGATTTCCTGTATGGCTACTAGTATCCATATTCTACAATGGTGTAAACACACCAACAAGGATGCTATTGGATTCCTGTGCCAATGATACACTGCTCGATAAGGAGCCCACCAAAGCAATTCGAATTTTGATATGGATGTCCAAAATGACTACCGATTCCCTAATGCCCCCCGAGGCAACATAAGGAGGTAGGCCACATCAAACGATCTAGGAACATCAGATGCAGTCGTAGCACAAATTGCTCGGTTGACAAAGATGGTAAAAGCTATGCAAGGGCAGAACAATACACAATAGGTTAAAGCCATCAATGCCTTTTGCGACCAATGTGAAGGAGACCATGACTCGTTCGAGTGCCAAAAAGGAGCAGAAACCAGCTGCTTTGTGGGGAACTTCAACGGAAACAACAACCCTACATCAAACACCTTCAATCCAGGATGGAAAAGGCACCTTAATTTTTCATGGAATAACCCCAACAACTCTTTGAATCCAAATAACCAGACGAACCAATCACAAGGATTCTAACAGACTATAACGCGGCAGTAGCTATCATGGTAGCAACAGGTAGCACCCAGTGCGTTGGAGCAGACATTAAATGCCTTCATGACTCAGACAGGTACGTATATGTCCAACATGGATTTATTTGTGAAGAAAACTGATGCTTTCATGGATAGGACCGAGATGAGAATGAAGAATCATGAGGCAACCTTAAAGTCGCTAGAAAATTAGGTAGGGCAGTTTGCGCACCTACTGAATACTAGACACATTGGAGGATTGTCGAGAGATATTGAAGTCGCAGGGATATCCACTCATGAACATTGCAAAGGAAATCAAAACCAGGAGTGGGAAACAACTCAAGAAACCATATGCCAACAAACCAAAGGATACCGATCCAACCACCACGACAGACCCTGATGGTACTGCTTCGGCAGAGTTAGAACCACCTATTCCAATATCTGAATCTGCTGATATTCTAGAAAAAACTAAAGGGAAAGCAGAAAAACCAGAACATATCACACTCCCTCAAATCATATTCCAATGCAAGGAAGATATTGAAAATATTCGGCCACCTCCCCCATTCCCTCAACGGTTGAAGCATAAAAAGCAAGAGTACCAGTTTAATAAATTCATGGACATTTTGAAACAAGTACACATCAACATACCTTTCGTCGAGGCCATAGAAAAAATGCCAAATTATGCAAAGTTCCTCAAGGATATGGTGTCAAGGCAAGCAAGGATAGGGGCATTCGAAACAGTGTCCATGACAGAAGGTTGCATGGAAATGTTCCAAAATTGAGCACCGCCCAAGCTGAGAGACCCAGCCAACATCCTCATTCAATGCGCTATTGGGAACCATTACAAGGGGAACACTTTATGTGATATGGGGGCAAGCATTAACTTGATGCCGAAATCGGTGTTTGAAAAGCTGGGAATTAGGAAAGCTCAACCCACCACCGTCATGTTCCAGTTAGTTGATCGCTCTTGCTTACATCCGGAAGGAAAATTGAGAACATCTTAGTAAGAGTAGATAAATTTATTTTTCCGACTGATTTCCTCATTTTAGAACTCTAATTGATGTGGAGAAGGGAGAAAAAACCATGAGGGTAAATGACCAGAACATAAAACTCAATGTACTTAAGACCCTCAAGCAAGCGGACAACAAAGAAGAGTGCCACCTGACTCAAACAAAAACGGAACTGCTTCTCACAATGGATGCCCGCTGCCTTAGCAGTCACTGCTTGGGCAAAGATCCTAAACACTGCCGCGACAGTTATTCAGACGACTGCCTCGGCATCTACCTCAGCAGCCTGTTAGATGACTTCTTTGATGACACTGAAGACGTAAATTGGACTGATAGTCACCCAGGTAAGTACTTCGAACCTCTTAAATATAGAACGAAATAGAGTACCATTGAAAAGCCATCTATTGAACAGTCGCCTAAACTGGAAATGAAACCTCTGCCCGAACAACTTAAATATGTTTACCTTGAACAAAACGATACTTTGGTCGTAATCATCTCTTCCAAGTTAACACAGGAACGATGGTTAGTCATGATGCTCGAGTGGTATAAACAAGCCATCGGATGGACAATAGCTGACCTAAAAGGAATCAATCCGGCAATATGCATGCATAAGATACTCCTCGAAGACGATCATAAGCCTATTGTTGATGCCCAAAGGCGGCTAAATGAGGCAATGAAGGATGTAGTGAGAAAAGAAATAATCAAGTGGCTCGATGCTGGTATCATTTACGCCATATCCGATAGTAAATGGGTGAGCCCCGTCCAATATGTGCCCAAGAAAGGAGGGATGATAGTCATTACAAATGAAGACAACAAATTAATCTCAACCAGGACTATGACTGGTTGGAGGGTTTGTATGGACTATCGAAAGCTAAATAAAGCTACTCAAAAGGACCACTTCCCCTTACCTTTCTTAGACCAAATGTTAGACAGATTGGCTGGAAAACCTTACTATTGTTTTCTTGATGGGTACTCAAGTTACAACCAGATCACTATTGCCCCTGAGGACCAAGAGAAAACTACATTCACATGCCTATACGGAACATACGCCTTTAGAAGAATGATGTTTGGACTATGCAACACACAAGCAACCTTCCAATTATCTTCTTAGACATGGTAGAGGATTTACTGGAAATCTTTATGTACGACTTTTCTATCTTTGAGGAAAGCTTCGACAGATGCCTCAGCAACCTGGAGAAGGATAAGCCCTTCAACTTTGATGATAAATGCATTAAGCATTTGAGACATTAAAGCAGAAACTTGTAGCAGCTCCTATTAAACTACCCCCAAATTGGACTATGCCCTTAGAGATTATGTGTGATGCCAGTGACCACGATGTTGGGGCAGTGCTCGGGCAGAGGAAAAACATAGTACTCCATGTCATATACTACGCCAACAAGACGCTCAACGAAGCCCAAGTAAACTACACCACCACTGAAAAGGAGCTATTGGAAGTAGTCTCTGCTTTTGATAAGTTCCGATCATATCTCATTGGGGCAAAGGTGATAGTGCACACAGATCACTCGGCCATCAAGTAACTTTTCTCAAATAAAGATGCGAAACCAAGGTTGATACGATAGATCCTCCTCCTGCAAGTGTTCGATATAGAAATTGAAGACAAAAAAGGGATAGAGAACTTGGTGGCTGATCACTTATCACGACTAGAAGGGAGACCTACAGATGCGACTGAAATTAGGGAAAACTTCCCGGATGAGCAAATCCTAACCACCATAGAAGTAGACTTCACAACTGTCGAAGCAGCATATGCCATAGCCGCCGCGACAGGCATTCTGGCAGCCAAGATAGACTCCACCACACCCTGGTACGCTGGCGTCCTAAACTTTTTAGTTCTTGGCATTTTTCCTCCTGACATGAATTCCCAAGGGAAAAAGAGGTTCCAAAATGATGCAAAACATTATTATCGGGACGAACCTCTCCCTTTTAAACAATGTGCATACCAGGTAATCCGGAGATGCATACCAAAGGAAGAACAAAATGAAATCTTCCAACATTGCCACAACTCACCATATGGAGGACATTTTCGATGAATTAGAACCGTCTCTATGGTTCTCCAATCAGGATTCTACTGGCCAACATTGTACAAGGATGTTCAGGCATACTACAAACAGTGTGATAGATGCTAGCCAACAGGCAATATCTCAAGGAGAAACGAGATGCCATTACAGAATATCCTAGAAGTCGAACTGTTTGATATGTGGGGAATCGACTTCATGAGCCCATTCCCATCATCATGTGGGAACTTATACATATTACTGCAATAGATTATGTGTCAAAATAGGTGGAATCCATTGCTACACCGAAGGATGACTCCATGTGTCGCGACTGTTTTTTTGAAAATCCGCCTTTTAAGTTTGGAATGAAAATAGCTTGACGATTAGGATTTTTGAAAATTAAGGTTTTTGACCAATTTTATATTGTAATTAATTAATTTTCAATTTTAGTCAAAATACCTTTTATTTGGCTTAAAATCATTTTGGAGTGGCCACCGGCCACTTTGGTAGGTCGGACACCATAAAAACGCACCAGAGATTCTTTTTAAAAAGTTCGGGTTCAGGAGTCGATTACGTGTAGGGAAGGGTTAGCGCCCATACGAACGCCCGTTATCGGTACCTTATTAATTACACCTGGCATTTTGACATTTTGAACATTAATCTGGATTTAATTAAATCTTTTTACTGCAAAATTAATTTTATTCTGAATATGGGTACCCTTTTGCAAGAAAATACATTTTGATCGATTATAATTATGAAACATCTAGTTGCATTAGGACACTTCATTTTATATTCGAAAAATGTACCTCAACACAAAAGGTTTAATGCATGATTAATTATTGTCTTGCCATTTTAAGTAAACCCTAATTAGGCTCCATTAATTAATTTGATTAAATTTCTATGAATGTTATGAATTTTTCGGCCTAAAAGAAAACACCCAAAATAATATTGGGCACTTTTCTCAACAAACACAAAAGTAAAAACATTCCTAATTAAGATGTCTCTAAATCATTAATCCTATTTTAATTTTAAACTTACCTAATTATTGAATTATTTTGATTTTGTAAGTTGAAGTGAAAAATTGAAACCTTTATCGAAACACTCATTGGTTAACATCACTCTACATTGTGACATTAGCCAATATTCAGTGTTCCAACATTGTTTCAAATATCTACTTATTTTCTACAACGATCTCCCTTATTTAATTATGTTTAAGTGAACTACACTAATGGCTCTAATCCTATTTTATAACATGTGATTTAATTATCCAAACAATATACGATATGATGTTTTAAAATGTACAAGCATGCAAATTAATTAAACATTTAAATAAAGCAATTAAATAAAACAATTAATCAAAACAATTAATTAAAACAAATGAATGTTGGAAAGGACCAAACTGAATTAAATTGAATCAAATTACAAGAAAACGGTGACTGATTTATAAGGAAAATAAAACCTGAGAGCCCAAATCTAAAAAACTTAAAAGCGAAGCCCAAACTCGTTTGAATCAAGCCTAAAACCATCAGCCCACTAGACTAGACTAAGACCCAAGCCCATACCCGCTTTTAAATCAACCTGGTCACAGACCCGTATCCGCACCCCTGTAGAAACACGCAGATCCCTTGCGACCTGTCCAGCTCAAAATGACGTCGTTCCCAACTCGGTATAAATAGACCAAACCGAGTTGGAACGAGCATTTGGCCTCTCCTCTCTCTCTCCCTCTCTTGAATCCTCTGTACTCGAACACTCAAAAACTCGAAAAGCAAAACCCATTTCGATCAAAACCACCTATTTCCTTCTAATTCTTCACCAGTTCTTCCAAATTCCCTCATTTGATCCTCACAAACACTTTTCAAAATCATTCACTTCGATCTTCATCCCTTCCCAAAAACCTCTCAGACATGTTTCTTGGCCGCCAGGATGATATCGATCACCGGATATCATATTTGGTCTTCTCCTACCTCTTTCCGATGAGCGGACCTTCTCCGGCACCTCTGTAAACTCCAACCACCGTCCGATCATCTTAAACCTTTTTCCGATGACCGGGCCTTCTCCAGTCATCTTCTCCGGCCAACCATGGCTTTTCCGACCACTGCCTTTGACGTCGCCGGAACCCTAGATCTACTAAAAAAAACTCCATTTTTCATCCTAAACCTAGATCTAAGCCCCGTTTTGTCAGAAACATCCCACTTCGCCCAATCCTAAGCTATCTACCCAAAAAACAGTAGCCTCTTCACTATATTATCAACTCCGACATTAATCCTAGCACTCAGATCCTCACTCCGGCGACTCCTCCGGCGACAACAAAGCAAGATAAGCCACTCAAACCTTCTTTTACTATTTTATTTATTTTTTTATTATTCTTTATGCTTCAAACTATATCTATTTTAGTGACTTGAGATCCGTTTTATTTTATTCTAGATCTAGGTTTTATTAAATGTTATGGATCTGATTTTAGGATTTAGGTTTAGATTTAGATTTAGGACAAGTTTATGTTTGAGATCTGTTTTTTGGATAAATTAGGTTCGGTTTTATGGATGCTGACTTTATTTAGTGTTTTCGAATAGATTAAATGAGGAAATGAAGTGAATAGAGGTACAAATACCTCAGTTCGGTGTTTTTGTGGCTCTAGCGAGCTTCCAACACGGTGCTTTTGATCCGGTTATCGTTCTCGAGCTACTTCGGTTCTCCAGGTAACCTCTCAGCTCCCCTGACTTTTCGTTTTTATTTTTTAGTAATTATTACGGTAATAATTGTTGATCATTAATGCCTTTTTTCTCTCTTCGCATGCATTTATACCCGTTGACGGTTATGACGTCACCTTGCAGGGTTGCCGATGCCAGATGGTTCTAGATCGATGGGAATCCGCGTGAAAAGGGCGGAACCAATGTCGTCTCGTTACGTGTCCATTGATGCTGGAGTTTGAGCGGGAAAAAGAAACACAAATGGATCAAATGGCATTTTGTGTTTGTTGGGCTGTATATGAGTTGTAATGGGCCACCGAATAGCTGTAATGGGTCTTTAGTATTTTGGTTCGAGATTTGTAACATTTTGGGCACTTGTATATACATTTCGGGCTTTTTATTATTATGTTTTTTTATTTATTATTATCTCATATATATACGGGCCCGTACAAAATCCTGGTTCTACAGCAGCCCCTTTTTGCTCATTGTTGTGGAATAGGAATAGGGCAAAGACTGAAAAGACACTGATTTTGTCCGAATCATTTGTTCATCAAAGCTTGAAGCTGTTCTTCTCATTGTGAAATTCTTCAATCTTTGATAATCTGGTGTTGCTCTATAGCATTCTTCATCTTCTGAGGTCTGAAGTTGTTCTTCTTATTATGAAATTCTTCGTTCCTCATTCTTTCGTTGGTCCACATTTCTGCAACGAAACTTAATAAACAAGCTCTTTTCATTTGGAACTTCCTCTTTCTTCAACGAACAAACTCTTCTCATTATGAATTTTCTTTGCTAGACGGACTCTTCTCATTATGAATCCTTCTTTCTTGGGCGGACTCTTCTCATTATGAATCCTTCTTTGCTGGGCAGACTCTTCTCATTTTGAATCCTTCTTTATTGGACAGGCTCTTCTCATTATGAATCATTTATTGATGGGCGGACACTTCTCATTATGAATCCCTCTTTATCATTTTCCTGTTAAAATGAATGAAATATGCAGGTTAACATGATCCTAATATCCTATATGATGCATGAACCATGGTTTACATAGATCCATCAATCAGCCTCTGTTCTTTTAGGTCCCTTCCTGGATGCTTCTTGTCTAATTTCATCCCACACCATGACTCGTTCATTGTTACTTCCTTTCTGCGTTTCTGGCCCTTCTCTCTAAAGCGCCCTTTCGGGTTTTCACCTTAGTTTGCTTTTCTCAAAGCGCCCTTTCGGGTTTTCACTTTGTTTTATTTCTTTTTCTTTCTTTCTTCTTTTTTCTGAAAGGCGCCTTTTCAGGTTTTCACCTCCCTTTTTCTTTTCTTTTTTTTCTATTTTTCTTTTTTCTTTTAGAAACTATTATGAACAATGAGGTTTTCATTTGACTAGGCATATGCTGCTTTTATTGATGATGTCCAATCTTTCAACATGAAATTTTGCTGAACCCAAGAGTTTCTACTAAGCTATGAACATACTTCTCTTCTCAATCCCCACAAATTGTCCTAATGGCAACATTGACTTAGAGGAACCTTGTAGTGCCTTGTCCTCATATTTCTAATCATCTTATCATGAGTAAATCATTGTTCTTCGGGTGACAGTCTCTGTTGCTGCATTCATGATCAACTTTCAGCTTTACACTGCCTCATCATTTACACTCTTCTCCAATTCCTCGAGTGACAAGCTTCACCTGCATTTCTAAAACAAGGTAATACCAGGAAATTATATGTTTTTTTTCATCATATCAACCATTTTAAGATGCTCTGGAATAAAAAAGAAAGCTTGGAAGTGAATTTTATTGAAGCTTATAAATTGGAATGCAACAGATTTTAAAATAGTCATGGCAAACAAAATCGAGAAACAAAGTCATATCTCCGGGCATCCAGGGCATGAAGGATACAACCACCCTGTCAACCAGAAATAGGGATGAGTTTGCACTCATGTCCGACGGTCTTCAAATGTTGCTGGAATGCTTTCAAATGTGAAATCCCTTCCAAAATACCAGGTGTCCGAGAGGTCTTGATTACCAGAATCCTAACTTCACTCATCTGAGCTGCCTTTTCAGGTTTTCAACTCAGATCCTCCTTTGGTTTCAAGACACCCTTTGCGAGTTTTCATCTTAAACCCCCTTTTTATTTTATTTCTCTCTCCTTTTTTAATATCTAAGGCACCCTTTTGGGATTTTAACCATAGATATTTTCTTTTTGCGAGAGCGCCCTTTCGGGTTTTCACTCTACTTTTTTTTCTTTCTCTTCTTTTATTTTTTCAATCTCTTTTTGTATTCTTCAAGCATAATACTTTTTGACCGAATCTGAATTCACCGACTTGTGTAGCTCTTTGCCGTCCATTTCATCCAGTATTAGTGCTCCTCCGGAGAAGGCTTTCTTAACAATATAGGGCCCTTCCTAGTTAGGTATCCATTTTCTGCGATCGTCTCGATGTATTTGTAGGACCTTTTTAGCACAAGATCCCCCTCTCGGAATTCTCTCGGGTGCACCTTTTTGTTATATGCCCACATTATCCTCTTTTGGTACACCTGGCTGTGACAAATTACCCTCAATCTTTTTTCCTCAATGAGATTTAATTGGTCGAATCGAGCCTGCAGCCATTCCGCATCATCTAACTTTGTTTCTGACAATACTCGAAGTGACAGAATCTCAGCTTTAATGGGAAGCACCGCCTCTGTCCCATAAACCAAAGAATCATGTGTTGCCCCGGTCGAGGTCCGTATCGATGTTCGATATGCAAACAGGGCGAACGGTAGCTTCCCATGCCAGTCTTTGTAAGTTTATGTTGTCTTTGATATTATCTTCTTTATTCTTGTTCGCCGCTTCTACCGCCCCATTCATCTTTGGGCGATAGGTTACTGAATTGTGGTGAATGATCTTGAATTATTCACACACTTCCATTATCACTTTGTTGGAAATTTGTAGCGTTATCAGTAACGATTCTTTCTGGTAGTCCATATCGGCAGATTAATTCCTTCTTCAGGAACTTACTGACTTTGGTTCTTGTGATGTCGGCATAAGAGGCTGCTTCCACCCACTTAGTAAAATAATCTATTGCCACAAGGATAAAACGGTGTCCATTTGAAGCTTTAGGATGAAGTTGTCCAATAACATCCATGCCCAAGCAGCAAAAGACCATGGTGAATTCATGGTATGTAAAGGGACTGGGGGAGAATTATTCTTGTCAGCATATATCTGAGAGTCCATTTGCATGCATGCGACATATCCCATCATGTACTTCTGCCATTATATTCTTTACTTTGTTGGCAACGACACATCTTAGCAAAATCTGATCTCTTCTCCTTTTGTATAGGATTTCCCCGTCGAGTACATATCCTTAAGCCATTCTTCTAATAGTTCTTTTTTCATTGTCATTTGCCCATAGAGGATAAGTCTAATATTTTAGATATTGCAAAATATCATGGTACCAAGGATATTGATCAATTTCCTCTTCTATGTTGTAGCAGTGAGCATAGGTTTCATAACTCTGCATACGGATAGGCACCATATCTTCTGATATGTTTGCTAGGAATACCGAAGCCAGTGTAGCTAAGGCATCCGCCATTTGGTTATCTTCCCTGTGGATGTATACAAAGGTTATTTCCTCAAACTCCTTTATTAGCTCCAGGATCAACTTTCGGTACTCAATCAATTTCACATCTTTTGTTTCCCATTCATCACGAAGTTGGTAAATCACCAACGTCGAATCCCCATACACTTTTAAGACTTCTATTTCCCTTTCGATAGAAGCTCACAGGCCCATGCCACAGGCTTCATATTCTGCCATGTTACTGGTACAAAGAAATTCCAGCCTGCTTGTGAACGGGTAATGTACATCATCTGGTGAAATCAATACTGCTCCAATGCCCCGACCAAGGGCATTAGCTGCTCCATCAAAATACATTTTCCAAGTTTTCCTTTCTGGAATTTCAGCTTCTATCGTGGATACGTTCATTACATCTTCATCTGGGAAATCAAAGTTCAAGGGTTCATAATCATCCATTGCACGACTGGCTAAGAAATCTGCTATGGCGCTTCCTTTTATTGCCTTTTGGCTCACATACACAATATCAAATTCTGACAACAACATTTGCCAAAATGCCAGTCTTCCAGTTAGTGCTTGTATTTCCATCATAAATTTTAATGGATCAAGGTGAGAGATCAGCCATGTAGTGTGGTATAACATGTATTGCCTGAGCCTTCGGGTTACCCCGACCATAGCACAACATAGGTTTTGAATAGGTGGGTACCGTACCTCGCATTCAATAAACTTTTTGCTCAAGTAATATATGGCCCTTTCTTTCTTTCATGTGTTATCATGTTGCCCCAACACACAGCCCATTGAATTGTTGTAACCCCCTTAGTCCAGCCTAGACGCCCGACCCGAACTACGAAGATTACTCGGGGAAAACCAAAGTCAACCCGAAAGTCAACCTTGATTAACGACCCTTTTTTTCTTTTCATCTTATCTAGATACACCTTATTAACCGACGTGATTAGCTAAGCATTTCAGCAAAAGTGACACAGCGAATGGAACTCAAAAATGGGTTCAATTACACAAAAACGTCTTTTAGGGACTAAAACGTAAATTTCCAGAATTTAGAAGACTTAGCAAGACGAAAGATTACCAAACCAAAATTAGACTTATAATAAACCAACTTGGTAAATTTCAACTTAAAAAGATCAACCAAACTCATTCAATTAAACATGTAAGGTTCAGGGACTAAAATGCAAGAAACAGAGACCTGACATAATTCAAATTCAAACTTCAACGGTCAGGTGTTCGAAATGTAGAGACATGTATCGGAACGGTCGTTTCGAAACCAGGTTGACCGTTTTGATACTCGGGTGCGTTCTGAAACCCATATCGAAACACCCCTTTCTAGTAGCAAAACTGTTTCGGTACGTCCCTACCTGTTCCCAAACCTCATGGCCATTTTAGGCATCTGTTCCAAAACATTCAAGGGCATTCTGATACGCCTTGCCCTGCAACAGCAAATTTTGCTGGTTAATCACATCTTTTCATGTTCGATTACATCCCAACATGTGCCACAACAAACATACAACATATTTACGCATCAAGGATCATCATATAAAGCCAAAGCTAAAGCATAACAATGATCATGCAAATAATGAAACTATAGGCATGCTCCCTAGTCCATCAAAGCCATTCAAACCTAAAATCAACATTTAAACATTAATCAATCCATAAAGGCCATTTACAACTCAAGGACCAACAACCAAACATGCTCAAAGTAAAAAGGAACATCTACAACCATCCGAGAGTGTGAATTCCCACCCATTGCCTCTTATTACACCCAAAGTAAAGCCACATACTTTGCTAAAACAAAATGCTTGGATTCCCCTGCTTGTGTGTTGCCTCAATCTCCTAATTCTCTACATTGATGAAACAAATGAGCGTAAGCACAAAGCTTAGTGAGGATCGCTAAACAACATTCATCAATGCATGCCACAAGACTTGTAAAACCACCCCTTTTCAACACGTCTTTTCATAAAACATGTATTTTCATAAAACATGTCTTCTCAAGACATAAATGCACCTTATAAATACATGCTCATATGCAACATTTTAAAACAATAAATAAACCTTTGCTCATGCTTTACCAAGCATCTCATGCATTCTTGCATCATTTACAAGCATTTCATGCTTCACATTAATCATTAACATTATATTGGCTCACAAGTGATAATCCATAAACCATACCACAAAAGACACAATCAGATACACAAATTACAAGCGTTGTCCCCCACGCTTCATATACACTACCGGACTAAACAAGGCTCACACATGAGAGTAACCCTCCATCGTTGTGACACCCGTGGTGGAGTATAACGGTACAATCACAATCCCTCAACACCACTCATCGGTAGTTGTATAATTCCACTAACGAGAGCACGAGAGCACGAGACACATAACACAAGATCCACACACGAGATTAACATCCACCGTTGTGATCTTAACCTCAATCGTTAGGGTACTTGGATGGAGTATACAGTACAATCACAACCCCTCGACATCCATGGCGACTTTATTCACTGTGCACCAAATCCTATAGCCGGCTAACTATATTCGATTAACACAACCAAAAACCATTTCCATCACTTTCCAATATAATCATTTAACCTCATTAATCCACTGTTTTACAAGCATAAAAACAATGCCATTTCCACAAGCATATCATGCTTAACATCACATGCATTTAACACATGAACACCAAGGATCGCTTACTTAGTGCATCCTTAACATAATGACATTAAAATCCAGCAACATTCATGCTTAAAACATGCTTTAAAATAGTAAACAAATCCACACTTAA
Organism: Hibiscus tridactylites; assembly: GCA_958450335.1. Taxonomy (NCBI): domain Eukaryota; kingdom Viridiplantae; phylum Streptophyta; class Magnoliopsida; order Malvales; family Malvaceae; genus Hibiscus; species Hibiscus tridactylites. The sequence continues at coordinate 30,644,323 of OY288291.1, read as the reverse complement.
CTCAAGTGCATTTTCATCAAACATAGAACACTTCTAAGAGAGGGATTTTCGAATCACTTACTCTTGAGCTTAGCTAAGTGTATCAAACTTACACTAAGCTCCCAAGACCACGCTCAAAGCGTTACAAAGCATGAAATTGCATTTCCACTCACCGATACGCGAAGCCTTACTCGCCGACACGAAAACTACTCTTCCGGAGCCTCCAACAACATATTGTTTGCTTCTGGATCAAGATCCCCTATTTTCACATCATCAAAATAGAGATCTAAATGCATTAAAATGCATTTCAACACCAACAACAATTCACAAACTTGTTGCTCACCCAAACTACACCAAATTACCCATCCAAAACAACCGAAACCCAATCGATTGCTTTCTAAACCAAGCCCAGCCAACATACATCACTTCCAAACCATTATAAACATCAAAACACATCTAACAAAAAAAAACCCAACCTTATACCTCCAGCAAGCAAGATTCCACCATTTCACCTAAAAAAACTCACTTAAAACAACCAAGAAACTCAAGGATCTCAAGAATTTCGAAATGTATGTTAACAACACTTCATTTTAACATATTAATCAACTTAGAACTCAATTAAAATCAACACAAAACAGAGTTTAACACATCAAGTCCGAAAATTAAGATTTCAACCACAATTTCACAAGATTTTGATCTCTTATCAAAACTATAATGAAAACCCAACAAAAAATAGTATTTAGAAGCTAAATATCTTGGGAATTTCAATAAAGAACTTTGATTAGAGGTTGAGAACGAGATTTACCTCCAATCCTTGGTTTCCTCAATGAATAATAAGTTTTCTTTAGCCATATCTTGAAAAGCTTGAAAGGATTTCTGAAAAAAGATGAATGGAAGTAGTGTTTGGCTGAAAATGAAAAGAAGTTGGTAGTTACGTAATTGGAAATCTCTAAATAACTACCTAATTTAATTATTAAAATAAAACCAAATAAAACCATTTAATTAAAAACCATTTAAAGCACATGTCATATTAAGGAAAGACTAAATTGCCATAAAGACCCCTAAGGATTCTAAGAATTTGGCTTCTTCTTTAATAATCACATTTTCCACAGTTTTGAAACTTTACAATTTGGTCACTACTCGAAATGTCTCATTTCCGAATTCTATTTTGAAAAATTGACTTGACCAACCTCTTAAACATATTTTTAGAGAATTTTAGCAATTTTACCACATTTTTATCCTATCCCGATCCTTGATTTCCTTAAATAACTTTACACGATTCGAATCGTTCTCGACCGGTCTGATCCAATGTCTAAAACGTCTAGGCCCAAAACTAGGGCGTTACAATTTTTGTAGACTGTCAGGTAAAGGATTAGCGGCCTGCTAGGAACTGGTGCTACTAATATGTGAGCATTGGTTAGATATTTCTTAATCTTGTCAAATGCCTCTTGACACTCTTCATTCCATTCTCTGGGGTTATTCTTTTTCAACATCCTAAAGATTGGATCACATTTATCAGTCAATTTGATATGAACCGAGAAACATAATTTAACGTGCCAAGGAACCCACGAACTTCTTTTTGTGAGCTGGGTGGCGGCAGGTTCTGGATTGCCTTCACTTTATCGGGATCTATCTCGTTTCCCTTTCTACTAACAACGAACCCAAGAAGTTTTCTAGATGTTACTCCAAAGGTGCACTTCTTAGGATTGAGCTTCAATTGGTATTTCCTCAATCTCAAGAATAACTTCCTCAGATTTTGGATGTGCTCCTCCTCAGTACGGGACTAGGCGATCATGTCATCTGCATACACTTCAACTTCTTTATGCATTATGTCATGAAACAAAGTCACCATTGTCCGATGGTACGTTACCCCAGCATTCTTTAATCTGAAGGGCATCACCTTGTAACAATATGTGCCCAATAAAGTTATAAAGGTGGTCTTGATCATGTCTTTTGGACTCATATTTATCTGATTATATCCCGAGAATCCATCCATAAAGGAAAACCATGAATGCCTTGACATATTGTCGATCAGAATGCCTATGTGTGGCAAAGGAAAATTATCTTTTGGACTGGCCCTATTCAGGTCCCTGTAGTCGACACATAACCATATTTCCCATGTTTCTTTGGCACATGAACTATGTTAGCCACCCATTCTAGATAATGAGATAACGCAAGGAAACTGGCATCAATCTGTTTCAGTAGCTCTTCTTTTATCTTTATTACCATTTTCGACCTCAATCTTCTAAGCTTATGTTGAATCGATCTGCATTCAGGTCTAATGGGAAATTTGTGTACCACTATGTCAGTGTTCAATCCTTGCATGTCTTAATAGGACCAGGCGAAGACATCTTTGAACTCGTGCAACAAATCGATTAATTTCTGCTTCTTTCTAGGCGAAAACGCTATCCTATCTTCACTTCTCTTTTGATTTCCTCTGTTCCCATATTGAGAATCTCTAATTCTTCCTTGTGGGGAAGGATCTGTTTATCTTCTTTTTCCACCATCCTCAGCAATTCTTCAGGGATTTCACATTCTAATTCATCCTCAACTTCATTGATTTTCGCTAGACATACTGGTTGTTCATGTCCTACTCTAGGATTGGGTTTAGGATCATTCATGCAGTCGATAGTTCAAGACCTGCAAAGAAAATAATAATATATTTTGAAAAGGATGCAAAAAATAAAAATTCATTTGCCATTTGTGAATTAGCATGGAAACCATCCTTATTAAAATGATTGTATAATGACCCTTTACAAATAATCCCCTTATACCTGTGGACAAAGGTATAAGGTGGTCCCAATATTTATTCTGTTTCAATATTGGTTATAAGGGAAGTTTCTTCAGCTGTCCTATTCTTCAATGTCTCGTTTGGGGCACAGGGACAAAACATTCTCAAATATTCACCAGGTCGAGCATCCTCAAAGATTCTACCAACAAAAAGCCCATCTAGATTATTGCCAAAAATTTCCTCCTCATGCAGTCTTATCATTTATTGATTGACTTCCTCCAGATGCTTCTCGACATTGGTGAACCCGCACGATTTAAAAATCTTTGTCATGTCAAAAGATGTCATTAGTCGAAAGGATGTCTCTATTCCTTGCATGCGGTCTTTCCTTTGTTCCCACAAAACTCATCAATAACTCCAAGACTAAAATCCTTGCCTATTGCCGCTTTAATTGTTCTACTATGTTGTACTCAGTGTGCATTAAAAACCTCAGAAATTCCTGGGCTTGCTCCTCTGTCACAGGTTCATTTATCTTTGGAGCAGGGGAGCAGCAGATACCTTATCCTTAGCCTTCTCGACCTCTTTCATCACTTCTAGGGAGGAGTAACATCCGCCACTTTGGGTGAAATGGCCTACTTCGTTCACTGCCTCCGCGTTCGACTGATTTTCTTTCTCTGATTCTTCCTTTGTTTCTTCTCTTGGCGTTATCTCTTGGAATTTCTCATTCTCTGGTATTGACACACTGGCCGTGTAATTCCAAGGGACCACATTAGTGCTTTTGAAAGTAAACGGAGCAGGAGTTGAGATTACTATTTTTGGTGTCACCACTGGCTTTGTGCTTGCAGCCCTTGGCTTGACGGATACAACCAAAGGTTTCTGCACCCTATATTTTACTCCAGAGCTTTCCGATGCGCACACCTCAACCTATTTCCTTGTTCCAACCTTCTAAAAGAACTCAGTTTCTTTGTTATCCATCATCTTTTGAACCAGGTCCCTGAACTCCTGACAATGCTGAATTCCATGATCACATTCCTAATGATATTCACAATACACCTTAGCAGGTACTTCCATCTCAATTTTCATGCGAATTTCAATCATCTTGGCATTATATAATTGTTCGAACACCCATTTCAACAGAGACTAAATCTCTGATACATCAGTCCTTTGCCTCTTTGCCTCGTCAAATTCCTCTATCATATTCACCCCACGTCCTCCATGACTCGAAAGGGGATTAGCTGCAATATTGGGTTCATCAAACTTCAATATCCTAGTATTGATTAGATTCTATACCACTTTCTTGAATGTTGTGCATGTTTCAATCGAATGTCCCGGTATTCCAGAATGGAATTCACAATGGGCATCAACTTTGTACCATAGAGGGTAAAGAGGCTGTAGAGGTGTCAGATGATACAACCTCACCAGATCCGCCTCATGCAATTGAGGGTATAATTCAGTATATGACATTGGGATGGATGTAAAATTCATTCTATCGTTTCTCGGTCCTCGAGAATCCCTCTTTTTTGAGTTTTGAGAGTTTCTTGTTGCAGTTCGTGGTGATGTAATGGTCACATTTTTTGGTGCCTCATACGCGCTTGCGTTACTCACTTCATTGTCTTTCCTCTTATAGTTCCTGCGAGAACTCTCTCCACTCTCGATTCTTTCGCTCTTTATTGCGGCTTCTATAAACTCTCCTCTCATCACAATGTCAGCAAAGTTTTGGGTGGCATTGCTGATAAGCTTTTCAAAGAGTGGGTGTGTATACCAGTGAGTAGTTGAGCAAGTTAAACTGTCTTGGAAACAGTGTATCAATAACTTTTCATCCTTCAGATAAACGACCATTTTCAGCAATACATCGTAAGATGAGCCTTTGGACAAGAAGTGCCATCGTATTTCTCGAAATCTCGAGCTTTGAACTTAGGAGGAAGTACTAAGTCAGTTACCAAGCTCATCTCAACAACACCTGGTCCCATCTCATTAGCTTTCTATAGTTCTAGCAAGCGATCCCCTAGAGCCTTGTAGCGCTCTTCATACTTTCGCTCAATTTCAGCACGTATCTTCCCAGTTTCATCAAGAATGTTCAGATCTAGCACTTCTTCAGCACTTCCAAAGTTTGCACCAATATGCACCGGGTGACTCAGTGTTGTTCCCGCCAGATTAATGTGGACCTTCTTTGCAGTAGGACGTTTCTCTGGCTGCATCCTAATGTGGGATGTAGTTTCGGCTTGATCATTCACATCGTTGGTAGCTCCTTCGGCTACTTTAGCCTTCCCAGATTCTTTAGGACCTAATATAGCAGTCAGCTGATTAATGATCTCTGCTTGAGTCTGAGTGAAGAAGTCCTTGATTGACTGTTCAATCCTGTCAAAGCGATTCTAAGATTCCACACGCTCATTCTCGAGACTAGAAATTCGATCCTCGTAAGCCATGGTTCTGGAACATAAGCAGGTTCCGTATGAGTGCGGAATGATTACGGCTTAAAGCAGATTCTACCATTAAACCTTTTCTTTATTAAATTCTTTATTTATCATAAAATTTCAAATGGATAAATCTATGTATGAATGCAATAAAAGGACATCGAATTTAGGAACCAGTCTTTCTTAGAAACACCTAATTAGTCTAAAAATTCAATTACATAGAAAAGATAAACTTGGTACAGAGAAACGCTAGCCCTAACTCCCAATTTGACAAACTCGTGCAACAGACGCACAATAGCCTCTCATTGTTCTTCTTCAATGTTGGGTTGTTCCAGTAAACTTGTAGCTTGCCTTGACCGGATCTTGACATACGAAGAGATGCTCCTGACTTGCGCTTTATACCTCACCATTTCATCATTTTGACACTGGATTGTTCGTCGGGCCGCCTCATATTTATCCTTCCATGCTCCACTCTCTACCATTAATGCCCCTTCATAACCAGCAATCTTGTCTTTCAGGTCTTGAACAATGTTTAATAACTCGGTTATTCTTTTCTGTAGTCTCTCATTCTCTATCTCCGCTTGAATCTTGTCTTCGTTTTGGTACTTGGTGATTAATTCCTCGAGTTGTGTCACCTGGTTGGTGAAGTCAAAATTTCGGGCATGTTCTTCTTCTAGCTTTTCCTTGGCCTTGCCACTCGACTCATTGCTTGCTCGCGCCTTTCTATCGTACATTTTCTTGTAATCATCCCTATCACGGGTCATTGCATCCAACTCCTCTGATAGATTCTTTATTATTTTGCTTATTCCTACCTTTTGCTTAGCTTTATAGTCATTGTGCAATTCCCGCAGCTCTTTTAGTTCCTGATTCAGTTTCTTTTTCTGTTCCATTAGCTCCTTCTCTTTTCCTTTATGAATTTCTACTTGCATATGTGCCATTGTTATCTCCACTTTGAGGTCATTAATTCCTTTTTCATACTTCTTCAGATCATGTTCCCGATCATGCATGAGTTTTTCTAAAGCCGAAGGTGACTCTTGGATCGCCTGAGTTTAAGTTCTAGCTCTTGATGGCATTTCTTGAAACGTGGTATCATTGACTCTCTGAGCCCTCCACTCGTCGTACCGTGCCATTACTTCTGACCCTAGGTAAGGCTGTACCCTTCTTGGTGTTTGTTGCCTGATCTTGCAATACTATAAATGATAAGCAAATGGTGCAAGTATACACGTCGAACCAGTAATAAAGTGATGAGTGAGTATCGTTTCCATAGGGATTGGAGGTATTCACGGTTGATGTAACAATCAAGATTGAACTTTTTACCGATGACAATGCTATAGTAAAAGAAATGGAGTAAAATAATGCTGAAGCAAAACAATGTAGAGAAAGATGAGATAGGGATGGCAACGGGGCGGGGCGGGGCGGGTTTTTGGCCGCCCCGAACCCGCCCCGACCTATAATATATTATACCCGACCCCGCCCCGCCCCGAATTAAAATATTATTTTACCCGCCCCGACCCGCCCCGATACAATAATTCTTAAACCCGCCCCCGCCCCGACCCGCCCCGAAAAATTAAAAAAAAATTAATTTTCGTCGACGGTAAATATTAGATTCGACCAATCTTCCACCACAATTACAAATTATAGTTTCAAAGGACTTCAAACTTATATAAACAAATAAAATAAAACAAATTTTAAATTACCCACATGTTAAACTACATATTCAAAAGAATAAACTTGAATCATTAACCGTTAGAATCGAATATATTAAAACTTGAACAACATCTAACAAAATTTTACAATAAGTACGAACCAAAACAAAAACAAAAAATAGCTTAAAACTCATAAAAGTTTTTAAATAAAATGATATTTTTTATAAATATAATAAAAATATATATAAAAAATATAAAAATATACCGGGGCGGGGCGGGGCGGGGAATTTCTAGCAAATACCCGAACCCGCCCCGCCCCGACTTCATACCTTTCACGCCCCGCCCCGCCCCGCCCCGATCCCCGAAATTTTAGAAAAAATACCCGGTCGGGTCGGGTCGGGGCACCTCGGGTCGGGTCGGGGCCGGGTATTTTTGCCATCCCTAAGATGAGATAATCAACATGATAGACAGGTCCCCTTTCGTATGCGAAACTCACTACGGAATGATTGGCTGGGAATGATGGACAACCTAACTCAAGCTTCTTAACGATACTAAGGCTCTTCAGCTATCTTCTATGCTAGGCGGGATTTACTAATAATGTTCCTAAACTATCTTTAGCCAGGAAACTGTGAGTCAGAAACGCTACAGCCATACCTCTCGTCGTAAATTCTTAACACTCCCCTACCCGTCACGTACTATCCTTCTTAGCCTTTGAAACCTATCACTTATCTCTAAGGTAGGTTAGAGTCTGCCTCTCAACAGTCACTCCATTGCTTATGAGGGTTCTAAGGCTAGCTCTCTCGATTACTAACCCTAACATACACTTAAAGAACGACCAACTCTCGAAGGCGCTTAAGGTAGGGCCTATCTCTTAAAGCACTTACAACCCTAAGCTCTTACAACTTTAAGGAAATGAGAAATGCATAAGCAAAGCATATAATCATGATAAATATTGAAAAAGCTATAACATGCATTAAAAAGTACTCAAAATAAAATCATCCATCAAACCCAAGCAACCTAAAACAGTTCTTGGCTGGGCAATATCATCCAACGTATCATTGTGATAACATCACCAAATATAAAGATATGACAAGAAATTGATATAGCGACAGAAAGAAAGGTGAACTCCCTCTCCGCCATGGACTGCCCGATTGTCTTAGGCTTACCGCCTCTCTCGAGGCCGGTGAGGCCACTCCTTGGAGCTTCAACAATGGAGGACACCAAGCTAGAGAAGATGAAGGTGAAAAACTTCCTACTCCTTTTCTCTCTCTTCCACCTCTCTTTTTGCGACACAATATTCCATACTTTTCTCCAAGCTTTTCTCCCCTTTATATAGTGGAGGCTTCTAGGGTTTGGCGCCTTAATGATGCCTTGATAATCCCAAGGAATATCCATCGATAAGATCTGCCACGAGGAGACAAGGAGGACAGTCTACAAGTGGGTATCGGCTGCTGCACATGTCAGATCATCCTTTACTGCATTTTCACGTGCTTCTGCAGCTCACGTGTATCTCACGTGCCGGACAATATCCACTTCCATCATGATATAGCAATTCCCGACACCGGCTTTCTCACTTGACTCCTTTCCTACGCACCAACAAAACCAAAACCAACATTCCGAGCAGTACCCCTCGATATGGACCAATAACCAGAAAAGTTAAAGATGCACCCAGAAGAAGAAAATGCAACCTAAATGCAGTCTAAATGCTATGGTATGAACTCAAGAAAAGGTAAATGCTATAGCAAAAAGGTATGAAGACAAGGATATTTATGCAATTATCACACCCCCAAACTTAATCTATTGCTTGTCCTCAAGCGATGAATAGAACAGAACAAAAGAACTACTATGGAAAAGATTTAACCTAGAGGATTGCTATGGCAATATTTCAGTCCTCAAAAATAACTTAGGTAGATAAATAAATATACATAACCAGACATGAGATCCGTAATAACATTCCTTAGGGCTAAGTTGTGTGTGTGTGTGCGTGGCTGCCTTCCTCCTATACTTAAGCTAGTGAGGCAAATTTTCAAGGAAGCTCCCTAGTTATACCCTAGCTATGTTCTCTAGTTCATTTCCAATTTTTAGACTCCCAAAGATATAGGTTTTCTGCTACGAAGGGTATTAGCTCTTCAGAACTACCATCCTTAACTCTAGCTTAGCAGGGAGCAAACCTCTCACCCCGAGCTAGTAGGCAGAGTCATCCCGTGACAACTTTCATTCACTCATATGTTATAACAAAGCTATAGCAAAGCGAAGTGTCCTTCTACATATATGCCGTAGCATTTATTCCTTTATTTTAGCACAAGGTCGTCTAGTTTTTCTTTTAAGTTCTATAGAGTTTACATAATAGAGTTTACTAGGGTTCTTCCTGAAATTTTTTTCTAACAAACTTACTTATAGAAAGAGAGTAGCTGTGTAACAATTTTTTTAACAACTAGATCCTAAAATCGGTTCTACAAATCTCAACTAGTTGTGTTTCTTCTAACTTAGTTTAGGCCTTTAAGATTTCGTTGTCAGACATCATAAATACATTCATAAGTTGTCTCTAGACTAAACAGAATGCCATCGTAAAAAATTTGTTCTATTCTATAATGCATATGCTAAAGCTAAATATTAACTATGAACACTAACACCCCCAAACTTTAGATATGCAGTGTCCGCAATGCATAAATTAATCTACTCTATATGCCATGAAAAATGAAAAATTGAAAAGAAAAAAGTTAGTTACCTCCTGGGTGCGGAGGTTAGGTGGTGCTGCTGGTGTTGTCCATTGATGTCTCAGCGGAGTAGTGGTGTTGGTCTGCCATATCGTCCACACTCTCTGATGAGACTGGTTGAGCACTAGACGAGGGCCTGACACGTCCAGCAGTATGTTTGATGCGAGTTTTCAGTCTGGATGTTGTAGCATCCTCAGATTGTGCTAGTGTCAGCTCAGTTGCTTGTGCTGTAGCAATTTCCTTCTGAGGGGTTTCTTCGAGATCACTAGGTACATGCTCTGGCTCAAGAAGTGGGTTTTCTGGTCGTGATGGTTTAGGATTGGTTGCCTTTCTGGTACGTTTCCTTTTCTTGGCTGGAGAGGCTGTTGGGTCAGTTTCTTCGATAGTAGGCTGAACATGCGGAGTTTCTTTCCCTGGCTGGGCAGTTGGAGTTGCTGGTGCTTTCTTTCTTGGAGTCTTTTTCTCGACAGCAGGTGGAACAAAGCTAGGGCCACTGAGAGACATTGTGCTTGTTTTAGTAGTGGTGGGGGCTTGCAGTAACTCTATAGGAAATACTGGAAAAGAGACGTTCTGGTCCGGTAGAAGTTTGCTTAAGCAGGATGCTATGGCATTGTCGCGGTGTTGGGCATACATGAAGTACGCTCACTGGTGTGCCTTCATCTGGCTGAGCTCAGAGCTCAGTTCTTTTGTTGTTGCCACCAATGCAGCCACTCGTGCTGCAGCAAAACTCTTAGCTCCTCCCTCCTGTAACCCCCTTAACCCGACCTAGACGGTTGACCCGAATTAAGAAAGTCACACGGGGAAAACCAAAGTCAACCCGAAAGTCAACCTTGATTAATGACCTTTTTTTCTTTTTAAACTTGTCTAGAGGCATATTAATCCTAGTTATGATCATTCACACAACATACTCAAAGATCATAAACATCAGAGATCAAACAGGGACCCAATTGAACAATTTACAACTTTAGGGACCAAAATGTAAATTCTGTAAATTATAAGGACTTCATCCAAATTTGAGTTACCATCTTGAAATTAGTCAGGTTTCATACTTCTCTGTCAAATTTCAGATCAAACGGACATCCCAAACTCATACAAATGCACAAACTAGATTCAGGACCAAAATGTAAACATTCCAAAACATTTAACTGCCAATGTCAGCCCCAAACGGTCGGACGTTCCGAAACAGGGAGAGCCCGTTTCGAAACGCGGGGCCTTTCCGCAACACGTACCGAAACAAGGGCTGGCAGTGGCCCTTCCGTTTCGAAACGGTGCCTACCGTTTCGGACGCCTGGGCTCATTCAAGGCACCCGTTCCGAAACGGAGTGCACTGTTCCGAAACACCCTGCACAGATTGCAGCAAAAAGCTTCCTTAAACATGCAATTGATCATCCAATCATGCTCCGATTGCTACCAAACTTTACCAGCAACAAATTCAACATATATAAGACATGTTTGCATCAACCAATCAACATATTAACCACATATAAGAAAAGCCCCAATTCTATAGGCATGCTTCCTACACAAGCAAGACATTCAAGCATAAGACTTCCATTTCAAACATGTAAAGGCCAATTACAAAACCAGCATTTCCAACATCATTAAACATACTTAGGGAGTTCTAAACATCTCCCAAAACATACACATAGGTCCCCCATTGCCAAAAGCTTAAGTGTTTAAGAAAACCTTCCATACTTGAGCTTAACTTCCTCTTGATTGCTTGCCTTCCTTGCTGCCCTCAAGTACCTTAATGATCTGCATTATTGGTTTAAGAAAAACGGAAGAGAGCATAAGCAAAAGCTTAGTGAGGAATGCTCATTAAACCACTCAATAATGCATTTGTAAATCTCATTTGCAAAACATACTTTCAATATCATTTAGACATGCTCAAAAGCAATTTAAACAAGCAACACATGCTTCCATATCAATTCATGTCATATTGGCCACAAGTGAAAGGTTTCATCTTTTTAAAACAAGTTCAACATAAGACTCACACATGGACTTTTAAACACCATTGTGATCTTATAATAATCAAGAACAATGCAAGGACTTTTAACCACCTTCGTGTTCTTCCCAAGGACATTTAAACACCTTGGCCCATGGACTTTTAAACACCATGGCAAGGACCACACAAGGACTTTTAACCACCTTTGTGTCCTTAACAAGAACCATCCAAGGACTTTTAACCACCTTGATGTTCTTAAGTAACAAGGCTCACTCAAGGACTTTTAACCACCTTAGTGACCTTAACATAAATCAACATGGACTTTTAACCACCATGAAGTTCTTAGAATCCACAAGGCTCACTCATGGACTTTTAACCACCTTAGTGACCTTAACCTTTTTCAAAACATCACTTGCAAATATACATTTTTATCATCAAATAATCCACTGTTTTAAAGCATTAAACCAAGCCATATTTGTCATGCATTTTTAAGCATCAAACCACATTTAATCAATGTTCAAAAACAAGGAACTCTTACCTTGAGCTTCCTTCAACATATGGCTTACAAAATCAGCAATAACCATGCTAAATCATGCTTTCAAAACAGAATTTAAAACATGCAATAAACCACATTGCATAACAATCAAATCATGGCCACCACTTAGAGAGTTTTTCCGAAAACTTACGCTTGAGCTTAGTAAAGTGGTTTAAACTTAAACTAAGCTCCCAAGACATTGGTTTCAAAGCTGAAAACCCATTTTCACTCACCGATTCCACTTCGCCTCTTGCCGAAGCACCAATTCAAGCTTCCAAAACACCAACACTTGGATCCAAATATGACTCCCCTGTTTTAAACACATCGAAGCAGAGGATTAATGCATCATCATGCATTAATAGCTTCAATGAAAGCACCTAAACTCGCTGTTCTCATCCACACTCCATTTTCGGCCACCAAACACAACCGAAAATGCCTCCAAACAACTCCTCAACAAAGCCCAGCCATAAACCATCAAAACCAAACATCCTCTAACATCATTTAACATCTAAAAAGAACCTAACAACATCCTTATACCTCCGGCAACATCAGATCCACAAGATCACCTCAAAAACATCCAAGAATCACAAGCCAAACTTAGGAAACTCAACCTATCCGGGATTGCATTAATCAAAACTCAATTCCTTATCAAATTAATGTTCATTAATCATCAAAAACACATCTCAAATCACAGCTTTAACAGATCTAACGAAAATTGACCAAAATTCACCAAATCTTGCAATTTAAGCCAAGATCCATTTCATAACTTTAAAAGCCATTTATAAAACATCAATTAAGGATTGAGAACTTAGGAATTTCAGTAAAGAACTGATAGTTTAGAGGAGAAGGACGTTCTTACCTCCAAACCTGAGTTTCTCCTCTTTTGGAACCAAAAAGCTTGAAGAAACAACTTGCAAATGGTGAGGTTTTGTTGATGTGATGATCAAGAATCAAAAGAGAATTGAAAACGAAGATTTAGATGACAAAATCAGAATAAATTCTCTGGAGAGAAAGTGATTGGGTTGAGAGAAAATGAGAGAAAGAAAAATTGGGAAAATAGAAAGTTAGTTACAAAATAGCCAAAATGATTTTCCCTCCACTTTTCTTTTGTTTTAAATCAGAATTAATCATTTCAATCCTTTCTAAAACAATCACGCAACTTTCAAAAATTACATTTTGGTCACTAGCCAAAATGTCACCCTTCCAAACCTCATTTTGTAAAATTGATTTCACAGTTCACTTATATATATTAAAAGATGATTTTAGAACATTTTTCCATATTTTTAATGCAACCCGAACTAGGCTTTCCTAATTTTACCTTTTTAGATTCGAACAACACTTTGGCCGAACCGGTCAACGCCCAAAACTCCTAAGCCCAAAACCAGGGCGTTACAACTCTCCCCCTTAAGAAATTTCGTCCTCGAAATTTACCTAAAGGAAAAAGATAAGGAAACTGCTTCCGCATGTCTTCCTTCCGCTCCCACGTGGCTTCCTCAACACCTCGATGCTTCCACAACACCTTTACCAACTCGATGGTCTTGCCACGAAGAACCTTGCTATCCGAATCCAGAACCTTCACCGGTTTCTCATCATTTGTCAAATCCGGATTCAATTCCACTTCCTCCACAGGCATCACATGCGAAGTATCAGATCTATACTTCCGAAGCATAGAAACATGGAACACATCATGAATCTTCTCCAACTCTTGAGGTAACCTCAACCGATATGCAACAGGACCCACACGCTCAACCACCTCATATGGTCCAATGTACCTAGGGCTCAACTTACCCTTCCGGCCAAACCTCATCACCTTCTTCCAAGGCGAAACCTTCAAGAACACACGGTCACCCACCACATATTATATCTCCTTACGCTTCAAATCTGCGTAAGACTTCTGCCGATCAGAGGCTGCCTTCAACCGCTCACAGATAAGCTTCACCTTCTCGGTGGTTCCTTTCAACAAAGCCGGCATCGAAACCAACTTCTGACCTGTTTCAGCCCAACAAAGAGGAGTCCTACACTTCCTCCCGTACAAAGCCTCATAAGGTGCCATCTGTATACTTGCCTGATAACTGTTGTTATAAGCAAACTCCACCAAAGGCAAATGCTTCTCCCAAGAACCTTGGAACTCAATCACGCAGCACCTCAACATATCCTCCAAAATCTGGATAACGCGCTCTGACTGACCATCCGACTGAGGATGATAGGATGTACTGAAATTCAACCTTGTACCCAGAGCTTGATGCAAACACTGCCAGAAACGCGATGTGAACCTCGGATCCCTATCCGACACAATCGACTTAGGCACACCATGCAGCCGCACAATCTCAGCAATGTAAAGCTCCGCAAGCTTATCCAAAGAAAACGTATTATGCACAGGCAAGAAATGCGCACACTTCGTCAGGCGATCCACAATCACCCAAACCGAATTCTTCTTCGACGGAGACAAAGGTAAACCAGATACAAAATCCATGGTAACCCTTTCCCACTTCCATTCAGGGATTCTCAACGGTTGCAACAAACCTGATGGAACCTGATGCTCAGCCTTAACTCCCTGACACACCATACACTTGCTCACAAACTCTGCAACATCCTTCTTCAAACCCACCCAATAGTACTCATCACGAAGATCACGATACATCTTAGTACTACCAGGGTGCATAGCAAAAGGACTACTATGACCTTCAGTCAGAATAGCACGCCTCAACTCAGCATCATTAGGCACTACTATTCGACTCCTGTAACCCCCTTAACCCGGCCCGGACAGTTGACCCGAATTAAGAAAGTCACACGGGGAAAACCAAAGTCAACCTGAAAGTCAACCTTGATTAACGACCCTTTTTTTTTAATCTTGTCTAGATGCACATTAACCTTAGATGTGATCACACAAACAAAATGCTCAAAGATCACAACCATCAGAGATCAAACAGGGACTTAATTGAACAAATTACAACTTTAGGGACCAAATTGTAATTTCTGATAATTATAGGGACTTAACCCAAATTAAAGTTACCAACTTGAAATTAATCAGGTTTCATGCTTCACTGCCAAATTTCAGCTCAAACGGACATCCCAAACTCATACAATTGCACAAACAAGTTTCAGGGCCAAAATGCAAACTTTTCAAAACATTTAACTGCCAATGTCAGCCCCCAACGGTCACCCGTTCCGAAACAGGCAGAGCCCGTTTCGAAATGCGGGCCGTTCCGCAACACGTACCGCAACGGGGGACTGGCTGTAGCCAAACCGTTTCGAAACGGTGCCTACCGTTTCGGACGCCTGGGTTCATGCAAGGCACCCATTCCGAAACGGTGTGCACTGTTCCGAAACGCCCTGCACAGATTGCAGCAAAATGCACACTCAAACACACAATTGATCATTCAAACATGCTCCAAAAGCCTCCAAACTTTACCAACATGCAATTCAACATAAATGAGACATACTTGCATCAACCAATCATCAAAATAACATCATGTATGAAAAGCCCCAAATCTAAAGGCATGCTTCCTACACAAGCAACCATTTAAGCACAACCTTTCCAAATCAAACTCATTAAAGCCAATACATGTTCCAACAACATCATCAACATAAAAAAATCCTTGTCCAAACATAAACGAACTCATACACATTAAACCCAAGAGATTCTACCCCCATTGCCTTTATTAACTATAGCTATTCACCGAGACATACATCTCAAATGGAGTCCTCCTTGAATCCCTTGCCTCTCGCTGTCCAAACTTCAAGAATCTGCATTGATGGACAAAAAGGAGCGTAAGCACATAATGCTTAGTGAGGAATGCCCAAAACCAAAACACCATCAATGCAGCGGGTCATAAAATCACTTTTAAAACAAACCCGATTTGTTTACCAAAGCCATGTTTGAAAACCCTTTTCAACAACAAGCTCAAAACCATGCATTGCACATACATGAAAACCAACCCTTAGCTTAACAAGCTAAGAAAACCTTTTCAAAGCACAACTTACAAAATCATCCATTTAACCATTCCTTGCATAAACACCATATACAAAGTTAAATCAAAACCTTGGAAAAACACCTCCATTTCACAACATCCCTTTCTTATACTTAAAAACCATTCAAGCAAGAAACCCTTTAAAATCATTTACTCAATCAATCCAACACATGCATTAACCAAAGGCAACTCATGAACCACAACATCATTATCACATGCCTTTAAAAACAAGTCTTAACAAGACTCCAATGCATTAAAGAGTTTTCATGCTCACATGCATCATTTACCAAATGATAATCAACACTTGTTCAACTTAACAAGTAAACATGCATTCACAAGCATTATACACTTTTCATGCAACCATGCATCTTTTCAAGCATCTCATGCTTCTTTAATAATCAAGAACATTACATTGGCTTCCAAGTGATCAACCACATCCACTTTTCAACTCAACACGCGATCGGATACGCGGATCCCGAGCGTTGTCCCTACGCTCCATACACCCTACCAATCCAAGGTCTCCCAAATGGACTTTTAAACACCATTTGACCTTACAAGCCTAAGGTTCCCATGCATGGACTTTTAAACACCATACAACCTTAGCTTTTTCCCGAGGTTCCCATGCATGGACTTTTAAACACCATACAACCTCAACATGCACAAGGTTCCCATGTATGGACTTTTAAACACCCTACAACCTTTCCATCACCGATTGGTAGTTGTATAACATCACTAACGAGATCCGGGACACCCCACACAAGATCCACACATGGACTTACACCGCCATTGTGATCTTAACAAGCACAAGGTTCCCATATATGGACTTTTAAACACCGTATAACCTTTGCTCAACCAAGGTCCTCGAATGGGCATTCAACCTCCATTATGACCTTAACCATCTCGTTAGGATACTTGAAGGGAGTTTACCGGTCCACTCTTGACCACTCCACCTCCAAGGCGACTTAATTCACGGTGCACCCAATCCTATAGCCGGCTAACTATATCCGATCAACGAACCAAGAACCACTTTCATCACTTGCCAATATAACCATCTTACCATGATAATCCAACGATTCACATGCATAATCATAATGCAAAAACCATCATTTATCTTAACCAATAACCAACCATGAACTTACAAACACCATGTTGTTCTTAAATAAACAAGGCTTACACAAGGACTTTCAACCACCTTTGTAACCTTTAGCATCACTTACCAAAGTACATCATTAACAACAATAATCCACTGTTTTAAAGCATTAGACAAAGCCATTGAACAGCATGCAACACTATGCATCAAAACTACAATTTCCATGTACAAAACCAAGGATCTCTTACCTTGAGCATCCTTCACATATGGCTTCCAAAACCAGCATTAAACCATGCTTAAAATATGCTTTCAAAACAGATTTAAACCATGCAAAACACATGCATTTCAATCATCAACCACAATTGCTTAAAAGCCAATTTCACAACACAATTCAAGAGCGAAAATCCATTCACTTACTCTTGAGCTTAGCAAAGTTGTTTAGACTTAAACTAAGCTCCCAAAACCTTCAAAACTTGGTTTAAAAGCTGAAAACCCAACTTCACTCACCGATAACTAAAACAAGGCTAACCAACAAGCCTTCCAAGCATCCGAAGCCTTCCGCACCACCTCTAAAGCTCACGGATCAAACTCCCCTGTTTCAAGCACATAACAACAGAGGATTAATGCATCATTATGCATTAAAAACACCAGCAACAAGACTCAACTCGCTGCTCATCCCAAATCCAACAATTTGGCTACCAAACACAACCGAAATCACCTTCAAACACTTCCAAAACTTAACCCAGCCAAGATCCATCACTTCTAACCATTTTTAAACATCAATTAACATCCAAAATGATCACAAACACGTCCTTATACCTCCAAGTATAACAGATCATCAAAAACACTCCAAAAACAACCAAAAACTCAAGCAAAACTTAGGAAATTCAACCTATCCGGGATTGCATTAATTAAACCTCAACTTCTAATCAATTTAGCATTCATTTAACATCATTTTGACACTTCAAAACACTGCCCAAACAGATCACACGAAAATTCCACCAAAATCACCAAATCTTGCATTTTAAGCCAAAATCAAGATTTCAATTGAAAAGCCTTTAACAAATCACAAATCAAGGATTGAGAACTTAGGAATTTCAGTAAAGAACTGATAGTTTAGAGGAGAAGGACGTTCTTACCTCCAAACTTGAGTTTCTCCTTTTTAGAGCCAAAAAGCTTGATGAAACAACTTGCAAATTGAGAGGTTTTGTTGATGAGATGGTTAGGAATCAAAAGAGAGTTGAAATGAGTGATTTAGATGACAAAATCAGAGAAGAAAATCTGGAGAAATGTGTTTGGGTTGAGAGAAAATGAGAGAAAAGGAAAATTGAGAGAAAATAGAAAAGTTAGTTATAAAATGGTAAAACGATTTCCCTCCACATTTCATAAACTTTAAAATCAGAATAAAGCCTTAAAATATCTTAGAAAAATCTGGAGAAACTCTTTTTGGAATAATAGCTCCTTAAAGATTCAAAGTTTCAATCCTTTATAAAACTGTCACGCAACTTTCAAAAATTACATTTTGGTCACTAGCCAAAATGTCAACCTTCCGAACCTCATTTTCCAAAATTGATTTCACAGTTCACTTAAATATATTAAAAGATGATTTTAGAACATTTTTCCATATTTTTAATGCAACCCAAACTAGGCTTTCCTAAATTCACCCTTATATATTCGATCAGCACTTTGACCGAACCGGTCAACGCCCAAAACTTCTGAGCCCAAAACCGGGGCGTTACAACTCCCAAAACACAACACACCATCATCATTAAAACAGAAATCCGAAGGCCTACCCTCCGCGATATCCTGAACATGAGACACCAAGGAATCATCCAGCAACTGCTTTTCCTTGATCATCTGAACCATCGATGGTTTCACTTGCAACTCAGCTACAAGACCACCATCACGCGATATACTCAAGCTGGCAAACATAGCCCTCAGCTCAACAGCTACCTTCCTACTCAAGGCATCTGCAACCACATTAGCTTTTCCCGGATGGTACTCAATCGTCAGGTCATAATCCTTGAGCAACTCCAACCAACGCCACTGCCTAAGATTCAACTCCTTCTGAGACATTAGATACCTCAAACTCTTGTGATCCGTGTACACAGTACACTTCTCACCATACAGATAATGTCTCCAGATATTCAGAGCAAAAACCACTAGAGCAAACTCAATATCATGCGTAGGAGAATTGCGCTCATGCACTTTCAACTGCCGTGATGCATAAGCCACAACCTTACCCTCTTGCATCAGCACACATCCCAAACCAACATAGGATGCATCACTATAGACCACAAACTCTTTCCCTGATTCAGGCTGAACCAAGATAGGAGCTTGCGTCAAAGCCGCCTTCAGCTTCTCAAAAGCCTGCTGTCTCGCTTCTGTCCACTCATACTTAACATCCTTTTGCAACAACTTCGTCAAAGGTGCGGCAATCTTAGAAAAACCATCCACAAACCTCCGGTACTATCCCGCCAAACCAAGGAAACTACGGACCTCATGAACAGACTTAGGAACCTTCCAATTCATCACCGCCTCAATCTTCTGAGGATCAACACGAATCCCCTCAGCAGAAACAACATGCCCAAGAAACACCACCTCTTTAAGCCAGAACTCACACTTGCTCAGCTTAGCATAAAGCCGATTCTCCAACAAAGCTTGCAAAACAATCCTCAAATGCTCTTCATGCTCCTCCTCAGTACGCGAGTACACGAGGATATCATCAATGAACACCACAACAAACTTGTCCAGGTATTCATGAAACACACGATTCATCATGTCCATGAAAGCAGCAGGAGCATTTGTCAAACCAAACGGCATCACAAGGAACTCATAATGCCCAAACCTTGTCCTGAAAGCTGTCTTAGGCACATCCACATCCTTCACCTTCAACTGATAATACCCTGACCTCAAGTCAATCTTAGAGAACACAGCTGCTCCCCGAATTTGATCAAAGAGATCATCAATCCTCGGCAAAGGATACCAATTCTTGATAGTCAACTTGTTCAGCTGACGGTAATCAATGCACATTCTCATAGTGCCATCCTTCTTCTTCACAAACAAGACCGGTGCACCCCAAGGTGACACACTTGGCCGAATGAAACCACGATCAAGCAGCTCTTGCAACTGCGTCTTCATCTCTTTCAGCTCCTTAGGTGCCATTCTATAGGGAGTAATGGACACAGGAGTTGTATTCTCATACAGCTCAATTCCAAACTCCACCTCACGATTAGGAGGTAAACCAGGCAACTCCTCAGGAAACACTCCGGGAAACTCCTTCACAACTCTGATATCTTGCACCCTCAACTCCTTAGAGCTAGGATTCATTACAAAAGCTAGATAAGCTTCACAACCTTGCCTCAGCATCCTGCTTGCCTCAAAGGTAGACACCACATTGGCAAGAAACTTCACATTCTCACCAACCACAACAACATCATAATGATCCGCAAGCTTCAGCGAAACTCACTTATTTTCACAATCCACAACAGCACGATGCTCAGCAAGCCAATCCATACCAAGGATCACATCAAAACCATAGAAAGGCAACTCCATAAGATCAACATGAAAAACATGTTCTTGAACAACCAACGGACACCTTCTATAGAACTTCCGAGTCACAATAGTCTCACCAAAAGAACTAGTGACACGAACACCAACATCCAAAGACTCAACAGGCAAACCAAGCAATTCAGCATGCTCACGCAAAATGTATGAATGCGTAGATCCAGAATCTATCAAGGAAAGTAATGACAAGGATTGCAAAGTAAAAGTACCTGCAATCACATCCGCGTCATTCCTCCCTTCACGCTGAGCATACACCCTAGCTTGACCTCCACCTTCAGGTTGAATAGCCACAACGTGGGCCACTCCACGACCACCATCCTCTCTCCGCTGGAAATTACCACGGCCGCGCCCACGACCTCTCTGCGGTGCAGCAACAATAGGTGCACGTACTTGGCCACCAGCCAACATAGGACAATCTCGCCTCAAGTGGTCCGCAGATCCATAATTCCAGCATCCATTACCAGCTGCCGCAACAGGAGCTTGCACCTCCCTCACAGCACGAGGACAGTCACGCTTCATATGACCACGTGAACCACAAATCCAACAAGAACTCGGATCAGCTCTAGCATTGCCTCCCCGAGCAGGTGCTCCACCACCTCTCTTAACTGAGGACTGATACTTCTGATCGCGTCCTCTCTTTTTCCGTCCACCACCGGAACTATACTCAGCTGCCCGCTTACCAGCACTTGCTCCAGCACCTCTAGCAGATAAACCCAAGTTCATCTCAATGTCCTTGGCTCGACCCACCAGCACATCAAAATCATCAAACTCGGTGGCCAGCACATACATCTTCACATCCGTCACTAAACCATAACGGAATCTTTCGCACCTCGCCCGCTCATCAGGTACCAGCTCAGGTGCATACTGACTGAGTCGCACAAACTGCACTTCATACTCAGCCATCGTCATGCTCCCTTGGGTAAGAGACATGAACTCACGCTTCTTTTCATCCAGATACCTCACACCAAGATATCTCCTCTTGAACGCATTCTGAAAGAATGTCCAAGTGACATCAGCTTCAGCTATCCCAGCTATAGTGGTCGTCCACCACGTATAAGCATCTTCCTGTAGCAAAGACACTACACAACCTAGCTTTTGCACATCAGTGCAACTCATCTGTCCCACGATCCTCTTGGTACTCTCTAACCAAGCTTCAGAACCCTCAGCAGACATACCCCTGAACTCAGTCCCACCAAGACTGCGTAAACGCTCCAAAGGTAGTCTAACACCAGCATCTCCCTGATGCCCAGCTCCTTGAGCTCCAGCTACTGCCTCTCGAAAAGCACCCGCAATAGCTTGTACCAACATCGACATGTCGGGCATAGCTTGCCCCTGACCAACCTCAGGTCCAGCAGCTCCAGCACCAGCTGCAGCTTCAGCTCTTTCACCCTCTGCACCACCACCAGGTTGAGGAGGAGGTAACACCGCACTACCCGCGTTTTCTTCATTCTCATTCTCATTCAGAGCCGTAGCTCGCACATTACTTCTAAACTCTCTACGTGGTGCCATACTCTAACTATGCAATCACAACGCAAATAAACAAAGTCAGGCCCAGCAGGGTAAGCAATCCAAGTACTCAAACTCAATTTCATTCAAAATCAACATCATTACTTAGCTTCAATTTGGCAATGGGTACCCACAACATGCTACATCACAACATACAACTCAATTACATCAAATTCTCAAACCACTGATCATGCTTTCAATCAATCAAGCATACATAGCATACATACTTCAATCATGCACACATTCATTCCCAATTACTCGAGAACTCAGCTCTGATACCACCAAATGTAACACCCTTAACCCGGCCTAGACGGTTGACCCGAATTAAGAAAGTCACACGGGGAAAACCAAAGTCAACCTGAAAGTCAACCTTGATTAACGACCCTTTCTTTTTCTTTTTAAACTTGTCTAGAGGCATATTAATCCTAGTTATGATCATTCACACAACATACTCAAAGATCATAAACATCAGCGATCAAACAGGGACCCAATTGAACAATTTACAACTTTAGGGACCAAAATGTAAATTCTGTAAATTATAAGGACTTCATCCAAATTTGAGTTACCATCTTGAAATTAGTCAGGTTTCATAGTTCTCTGTCAAATTTCAGCTCAAACGGACATCCCAAACTCATACAATTGCACAAACTAGATTCAGGACCAAAATGTAAACATTCCAAAACATTTAACTGCCAATGTCAGCCCCCAACGGTCGAACGTTCCGAAACAGGGAGAGCCCGTTTCGAAAGGCGGGGCCGTTCTGAAACACGTACCAAAACGAGGGCTGGCAGTGGCCCTTCCGTTTCGAAACGGTGCCTACCGTTTCGGATGCCTGGGCTCATTCAAGGCACCCGTTCCGAAACGGAGTGCACTGTTCCGAAACACCCTGCACAGATTGCAGCAAAAAGCTTCCTTAAACATGCAATTGATCATCCAATCATGCTCCGATTGCTACCAAACTTTACCAGCAACAAATTCAACATATATGAGACATGTTTGCATCAACCAATCAACATATTAACCACATATAAGAAAAGCCCCAATTCTATAGGCATGCTTCCTACACAAGCAAGACATTCAAGCATAAAACTTCCATTTCAAACATGTAAAGGCCAATTACAAAACCAGCATTTCCAACATCATTAAACATACTTAGGGAGTTCTAAACATCTCCCAAAACATACACATAGGTCCCCCATTGCCAAATTGCCAAAAGCTTAAGTGTTTAAGAAAACCTTCCATACTTGAGCTTAACTTCCTATTGATTGCTTGCCTTCCTTGCTGCCCTCAAGTACCTTAATGATCTGCATTATTGGTTTAAGAAAAACGGAAGAGAGCGTAAGCAAAAGCTTAGTGAGGAATGCTCATTAAACCACTCAATAATGCATTTGTAAATCTCATTTGCAAAACGTACTTTCAATATCATTTAGACATGCTCAAAAGCAATTTAAACAAGCAACACATGCTTCCATATCAATTCATGTCATATTGGCCACAAGTGAAAGGTTTCATCTTTTTAAAACAAGTTCAACATAAGACTCACACATGGACTTTTAAACACCATTGTGATCTTATAATAATCAAGAACCACGCAAGGACTTTTAACCACCTTCGTGTTCTTCCCAAGGACTTTTAAACACCTTGGCCCATGGACTTTTAAACACCATGGCAAGGACCACACAAGGACTTTTAACCACCTTTGTGTCCTTAACAAGAACCATCCAAGGACTTTTAACCACCTTGATGTTCTTAAGTAACAAGGCTCACTCAAGGACTTTTAACCACCTTAGTGACTTTAACAAGAATCAACATGGACTTTTAACCACCATGAAGTTCTTAGAATCCACAAGGCTCACTCAAGGACTTTTAACCACCTTAGTGACCTAAACCTTTTTCAAAACATCACTTGCCAATATACATTTTTATCATCAAATAATCCACTGTTTTAAAGCATTAAACCAAGCCATATTTGTCATGCATTTTTAAGCATCAAACCACATTTAATCAATGTTCAAAAACAAGGAACTCTTACCTTGAGCTTCCTTCAACATATGGCTTACAAAATCAGCAATAACCATGCTAAATCATGCTTTCAAAACAGAATTTAAAACATGCAATAAACCACATTGCATAACAATCAAATCATGGCCACCACTTAGAGAGTTTTTCCGAAAACTTACGCTTGAGCTTAGTAAAGTGGTTTAAACTTAAACTAAGCTCCCAAGACATTGGTTTCAAAGCTGAAAACCCATTTTCACTCACCGATTCAACTTCGCCTCTTGCAGAAGCACCAATTCAAGCTTCCAAAACACCAACACTTGGATCCAAAGATGACTCCCCTGTTTTAAACACATCAAAGCAGAGGATTAATGCATCATCATGCATTAATAGCTTCAATGAAAGCACCTAAACTCGCTGCTCTCATCCACACTCCATTTTCGGCCACCAAACACAACCAAAAATGCCTCCAAACAACTCCTCAACAACGCCCAACCACAAACCATCAAAACCAAACATCCTCTAACATCATTTAACATCTAAAAAGAACCTAACAACATCCTTATACCTCCAGCAACATCAGATCCACAAGATCACCTCAAAAACATCCAAGAATCACAAGCCAAACTTAGGAAACTCAACCTATCCGGGATTGCATTAATCAAAACTCAATTCCTTATCAAATTAATGTTCATTAATCATCAAAAACACATCTCAAATCATAGCTTTAACAGATCTAACGAAAATTGACCAAAAATCACCAAATCTTGCAATTTAAGCCAAGATCCATTTCATAACTTTAAAAGCCATTTATAAAACATCAATTAAGGATTGAGAACTTAGGAATTTCAGTAAAGAACTGATAGTTTAGAGGAGAAGGACGTTCTTACCTCCAAACTTGGGTTTCTTCTCTTTTGGAACCAAAAAGCTTGAAGAAACAACTTGCAAATGGTGAGGTTTTGTTGATGTGATGATCAAGAATCAAAAGAGAATTGAAAAGAAAGATTTAGATGACAAAATCAGAAGAAATTCTCTGGAGAGAAAGTGATTGGGTTGAGAGAAAATGAGAGAAAGAAAAATTGGGAAAATAGAAAGTTAGTTACAAAATAGCCAAAATGATTTTCCCTCCACTTTTCTTTTGTTTTAAATCAGAATTAATCATTAAAATATCTTAGAAAAATCTGGAGAAACTCCCTTTGGGTAAATAGCTCCTTAAAGATTCAAAGTTTCAATCCTTTCTAAAACAGTCACGCAACTTTCAAAAATTACATTTTGGTCACTAGCCAAAATGTCACCCTTCCAAACCTCATTTTGTAAAATTGATTTCACAGTTCACTTATATATATTAAAAGATGATTTTAGAACATTTTTCCATATTTTTAATGCAACCCGAACTAGGCTTTCCTAATTTTACCTTTTTAGATTCGAACAGCACTTTGACCGAACCGGTCAACGCCCAAAACTCCTAAGCCCAAAACCGGAGCGTTACACCTCCACTGCTTGCTGAGGCATGTCTTCATTAAATCCTCGGACTTCCGTAACGAGGGCTGAAGTCAAACCTGTCTTTCCTGAAGGAGTTGTATCTACAAGATCGTCTATGAAGACGTATTTCCTTTTACACAAGGCATTGATTAGGTTAGGAAAAACAAGGGGACTACGAGGCCATTTGAAACAATCATATACCTCATCCACTATTATCTTTCCTATGTCAATTTGTCTACCATGTATTATCGAATGAATGAGAAAAAGTCGAGAGATGGGGACGGTGGTAGTGTGTAGTGTAGGCATAAGCTTATGTCTCACAAAGTGATTCCATACCTTTGACTTAGGTTTGAGGCGTCCTCTCTTAACTGACTTGTTATTGTCCAGCACCGTTTCTTGAAAATAGATGTCCTCTAGCACCTCGCACTACATATGCGCATCCATTGTCATCACAAAAGAGGTGTGACAGTCTACAATATGATTTAGCCCATAGAACTTGTTGGTTTCTTCGACAGTAAACTTTATATGCTCTCCTCGCACATGAACTGTAGACTTGGTTGGACTTATTAGGTGTGCATAGAACTCCTTTACATGTGATGTGTAAATCTCCTCAGGGTGAGCAGTGAAGTTTTTCCAACCATATGTGCCAATGACGTCCATTATAGACTGGTCGAACTGATCTTCTTCTTCTTGAGGGTATTTGAACCCTAGTTCTGGAAGAACATTCTTGTCCTTGAGCTTTGTCCATCTCTCCTTTGCTGCCTCGTCAAGAAATTTGGGAATTTCAAGGACTGGTGGTTGTTTAGGACCGTCAGAAGTCTTAGGGGCGTTTTTGCAACGAGCCATGGAGTTTTGTTGAAAAGTGGGGAGGAGTAAATATATGAAGGGAAAGAAAAATGGTAAAGGGTATTCTGTGTGTTTGGGAGAAAATCGAAAAGATGGGGGAAAGTTTTGAGTGTTGAAGAAGATGAAGAAGGTGAGGGGACGGATATTGAAGAAGATATGGGAAGTTGAAAAAGGTGGGGGGAAAACTGATGAATTAATGGAAGAGGGGAGGTGATGGGGACGTGCGTCGGCTTTAAGGGAGAGAGAATTTTTTTTGGAGTTAATGTCATAGCTGACGGCTGGAGAGAGATTATGGGTTTATGTGGCTAGGGTTTCTCCTCATTAAATAAATGAATATTCTCTCTCTTGCTTTTTGTTTTTCTCTCTCTTTTTTAATTCATCTCCCCCACTTTTCATATAAAACCTCCTTATCTTTTTCTTTCCCCTTTTCTTTCGTCCCTCCAAAAATGCACAAAAACAAACCACATGTCCTTTTCCCTTTTTGCTACCAACCCTGTAGACAGTATGCTCTCCTGCCTCTATACCTGACATTGTAC
Organism: Hibiscus tridactylites; assembly: GCA_958450335.1. NCBI lineage: Eukaryota > Viridiplantae > Streptophyta > Magnoliopsida > Malvales > Malvaceae > Hibiscus > Hibiscus tridactylites. Next base: position 30,617,366 of record OY288291.1, on the reverse strand, counting down.
TAGGAAAGAGAAAGCCTTGTACAAGGGTCACGTGAAAATATATGAAAATTAAAGGCAAAGATAACATAAAACTAGACTAAAAAGAAAAGCATTATTTATGGATATGCTATAGTATAAAAGATAGGGTTGGAGACGCAAACTTTCAGGGATCGTGAAGATCCAGGTACAACTTGTCTCTGAGGATAGGGGCTCCATTGTACACCTTCAGGCGTTGGCCATTGACTTTGAGGACTTCATCGTCGTCCAATTTCTTGATATCCACTGCGCCATGAGGGTACACCTTGTGTATGATGAATGGCCCTGACCACCTCGATTTCAGCTTTCAAGAAAAAAGCTTTAGCCTGGAGTTGTAGAGAAGCACTTGTTGTCCTTCTGAGAAATGCCTTGGCATAATGTGTTTGTCATGCCACTTCTTGGTTTTCTCCTTGTAGATGCGAGCATACTCATATGCTTGGGATCTGAATTCCTTCAGCTCGTTAAGCTCTAGCAACCTTCTTTCACCAGCAAGTTGGGCATCCTTGTTGAGTTTCTTGATTGCCCAATAAGTTTTGTGCTCAAGCTCCACGGGTAAGTGGCACTCCTTGCCAAATACAAGCTTGAAGGGTGTAATGCCCAAAGGTGTCTTGAAGACTGTTCTATATGCCCAAAGTGCTTCATCCAACTTGGGGGACCAGTATTTTCTCTTAGGATTAACCACCTTCTCAAAGATTTACTTGATTTCTCGGTTGGAAACTTCAGCTTGTTTGTTTGTCTGTGGACGATATGTTGTAGCAATCTAGTGCCTGACTCCATAGCGATGTAATGCTTTAGCAATAATCTTGTTGTCAAAGTGAGTTCCTTCATCACTGATGATGGCTCGGGGTGCTCCGAATCTAGTGAAGATATTCTTGTGAAGCAACTTCAAGACTGTTTTATAGTCGTTCCTTGGGGTGGCAACAGCCTCCACCCATTTTGAAACGTAGTCGACTACTAGCAAAATATATAGATCTCCATATGATGCAGGAAACGGACCCATGAAGTCAATTCCCCACACGTCAAAGATTTCAAGCACCAGAATATTTTGCAACGGCATTTCATTCCGCCTTGAGATTTTCCCCGTCCTTTGGCATATGTCACAAGTCTTGTAGAACTCGTGTGTGTTCTTAAAAAGTCTAGGCCAATAGAATCATGCTTGAAGAACTTTTGCAGCAGTTCTATCACCACCAAAATGCCCTCCACATGGTGATGAATGACAGTGGTACAAAATGCTATGGTATTCTTCCTCTGAAACACATCTCCTTATGATCTGATCAGGACATTGCTTGAACAGGTAGGGTTCATCCCAATAGTAGAATCTTGCATCATGTCTGAATTTCTTAAGTCCCTAGCTAGATAAACCAGGAGGCAAAATACCATTAACAAGATAATTAACAATATCAGCATACAACAGGATTGCTGTAGCAGCTAACAGTTTCTCATCAGGGAATTCCTCCTTAATTTCAGTTTCACTACCTTGTATGATAGCATTTTCTAGCCTAGATAAATGGTCAGCTACCTTAATTTCAGTTTCACTAACTTCTAAGTCAAATTCCTGTAGCAAGAGTATCCACCTAATAAGTGTAGGTTTAGCATCCTTTTTAGTCACTAAGTACTTAATGGCTGAATGATCGGTATGAACTATGACCTTAGTGCCTATCAAGTATGACCAAAACTTATCAAAGGCAAATACTACAACAAGCAATTCTTTTTCAGTAGTGGTGTAATTGATTTGTGCATCATTCAAAGTGTGACTAGCATAATAAGTAACATGAAAGAGTTTACATTAGTTCTACATCGGCGTTGTCCAAGTGTTGCACCAATGACGTAGTCACTTGCATCACACATCAGCTCAAATGACTCGTTCCAATCAGGCGGAATGACAACTGGTGTGTTGAGATAAACTTCTCCTTCAGTTCTTGAAATCCGTTATGCCAATCTTTGTCAAACACAAATGGTTGATTTTGCTGTAGCAAACTGCACAGCGTCTTTGAGATCTTCGAAAAATCCTTGATGAATCTCCGATAGAAGCCATCATGCCCTAAGAAGCTTCTTACTCCCTTGACAATAGTGGGGGAGGTAGTTTTTCAATGACCTCGACCTTTGCTTTGTCAACTTCTATCCCTTGCTTCGAAATCTTGTGGCCTAAGACCGTCATTCCGTTACCATGAAATGGAATTTTTCCCAATTGAGCACCAAGTCAGTTTCCTCACACCTCTATAGGACCTTGGCAAGATTGCTCTAGCATGCGTCGAAGTTATCTCCGGAGACCGAGAAGTCATCCATGAAATTTCTAAAAAATCCTCAACCATATCTGAAAAGATAGCCAGCATACATCTTTGAAAAGTTGTTGGAGCATTGCAGAGACCAAAGGGCATTCTCTGAAAAGCATAAGTTCCATAAGGGCATGTGAAAGTCGTCTTCTCTTGGTCTTCGGGTGCTATAGCAATCTGATTATACCTAGAATACTCATCAAGGAAACAGTAGAATGCCTTGCCCGCTAGTCGATCCAACATCTGATCAATGAATAGGAGGGAAAAATGGTCCTTCTTGGTCGCCTTGTTGAGCTTCCTATAGTCCATGCAAATCTTCCACCCCATGACAGTTCTAGTAGGCAATAGCTCATTCTTCTTGTTGCTTACCACGGTCACACCTCCCTTCTTCAGTACACATTGCACCGAGCTGACCCATGAGTTATCGGATATCGGGTAGATTACTCTAACATCCATCCACTTGATTATCTCTTTCATCACTACTTTCTTCATAATTGGGTTTAGTCTCCTCTGGGGCTCAACTGAATTGATGTGACAATCATCAAGCATTATTTAGTGCATACATATAGCAGGGCTTATACACTTCAAATCAGCCATAGTCCACCCTATTGCTTTTTTATGTTGTAACAACATATTTACCAAACAAGTTTCTTGCTTAGGTGTGAGACTAGATGAAATTATCACAGGAAAAGTTTCATTGCTCCCTAAATAAACATATTTAAGATGTGATGGCAAAGGTTTCAATTCTAACGAAGGTGCATGCTCAAGGGAAGGTTTAGGAGGTACATATTCTAAAAAAATCCAGAGGTTCAAAGTGCGTACCTAGTCTAGCCTCGAGTCGACTAGACTGCTCCAGTTCCCTTGAGAGCTCTTCTTGGTCTAAATCATCATCTTTGCATAGTGCTTCAAACTATTCCATTTGCATCTCATTGCTACAGAAAAACTCATCAATCATATTCTGTGATGTAGCATCTACATATTGGCATACTCCTAGGTTGTCTACATACTTGAGGGTGTCATGAATATTGACCGTGATCGTCTGATCAGCCACTCGTATCGTGAATTTACCCTTCTCGCAATCAATCAAAGCTCGCCTGGTTGCTAAAAATGGCCTACCCAAGATAATGGGTGTGTTGCTATCAGCTTCACAGTCGAGGATTAAGAAGTCGACTGGAAAGATAAATCTGTCCACTTTTATCACAACATCTTCAACTCTCCCTTCTGGGCGAACATGAGAATGATTTGCTAGCTGTAGCACAACCTTGGTGGGCTGTGCCTCTCGAATTCCCAATTTCAGAAAAATCGACTTGGGCATTAAGTTAACAATTGATCCCAAATCACAAAGTGCTCCTCCAACAAACTTGTCGCCAATAGAACATGGGATAGCAAAACTACCTGGGTCCTTCCTCTTAGGTGACAGCTTGCTCCACATAGAGTAGCATTCTTCTGCTATAATGATAGTCTCTTAATTTTCGACCTTCCTCTTTTTCGTGACTATATCCTTGAGGAACTTGGCATATGTTGGAATCTGATCAATGGCCTCCAGAAATGGGACATTGATATGTAGTTTTTCCAGGATATCCACAAATTTCTGGAACTGAAGGTCTTATTTCTTCTTCCTGAATCGTTGAGGAAAAGGAGGTGGGGGTCTAACTTCATTTGTTCGATTTGGTGGAGTTTCATCTTTTGCTATAGCAAAAGCATGCTCCTCCTCCAGTGTTTCTTTTGCTACGACATCCTCACCCTTCTCTTCAACTGGAGGATCTTGTAAGTTATCTTCTTCCTGAGGTAAGTTGGGTTGAGAGTCCTCCTTCTCGTTTCCCCCAAACTTGTCTTCTTTGCTAATTTCCTTGTCACTCCTTAATGTGAGTGCACTGCATTATTCCTTGCTACGGTGCTTAGTGGCTTCAGTGTCACTAGGCAGACTTCCTTGTGGTCGCACATGCAAGGTTTCATCTATCTGACCAACTTGTGTTTCTAAGGCTCGAAGAGAGGAACTATGGCTTTGCAATAAGGCTCAAAGAGAGGAACTATGGCTTTGCCATAAATTCTTTTAATGTAGTCTCCAGCAAACTGTTCGATGAAGATGCTGCTCCCTTGTGACCTTGTCATGACATCATCTGGTTAGAAGGTGGTGCTTCGATCAGATTTTGTTGTGGCGCTGGCTGTGCAGAATTACTGTGCCCTTAATTACCCCAACTGAAATTTGGATGCTGACGCCATCCTGGGTTGTAGGTATTGGAGTATGGATTGTTGTTGCGGTTATAATTCCCCATATAGTTGGCTGACTTTTGATTGTCAGGGCATTCACTCAAATGGTGATTTCCATCGCATCTGAGACATGAGGTTGTGGACTTCACTTCCTTGACTTCGTTGAGACGTTGGAGGTTCTTTAGCATATTTGTGATAGCAGCTAACTGGGTGGATACAGAGTCATCAACTTCACTGTCTCGAGTTACTTGGGTTCTCCTCCCTGTTCCAAGCCTAGTGGTCGGAAACTGGATATCATTGTTGGCTACCCCATCAAGAATGTCAAACGCTTCCTCCGGTGATTTGTCTAAGAAGGTCCCATTTGCTGAAGCATCTAGCATCATCCTTGCAGGAGCATTTACCCCATTATAGAACATAACCACTTGTGTCCAGTCATGAAAATCATGATTTGTGCACTTCCTCAATAATTCCTTGAATCGATCCCAACACTCATACATGGATTCGTCATCATCTTGACGAAAAGAAGCTATATCATTTATGAACTGAGTGTTTCTATTTGGTGGATTATACCGTAGCCGAAAACTTTTGCATAGATCTGTCCAAGTCTTCATTGATCCAGCTGGCACTCCACTTAGCCATGCTCTAGCGCGATCACGTAAAGAATATGGAAACAATTTAAGCTTTAGCACAGCCTCGTGCACTCCTTGTTGTCTGAACGAGTCACAAACCTCCAAGAGAGCACGAATATGTTGTCTTGCATCTTCGTGAGGCATACCTCCAAAATGACCAATAGTGTTCAACATGTTGAACATAACATGTTTAAACTCGAACTGGGCTACCTGAATTTCAGGAGCTACTATTTCGGGTTAGAGATCGTCCAAGATAGGAGTTAAATGATCTCTAATAGCTCGTGTTCGAGATACTTCTCCATGGCCATTTTCCATAGCATCTCCATTACCTTGAGGTGGTGGTATTTCTCCATTCATGTTTCTAGTCTCTTCTCATCGAACACGTCTCCTATGTCTCAAGAAATGCTCGACCTCAGAAATAGGTGATTGCAGAGGTCCTCTAAGTTGCCTTCTGGTCATACACTAGCAAGACACCTAAAAAAGAAACACGAAAAACCTAAAATAAATATGTACAAAAACAAAAAGAACAAGCGATAAAAACAAAAACCGTAAACAACAAATTGCCAATCCCCGGCAACGACGCCAAAAACTTGTTGCGTGATCTTGCAATACTATAAATGATACCCAAATGGTGCAAGTATACATGTCGAACGAGTAATAAAGTGATGAGTGAGTATCGCCTCCACAGGGATTGGAGGTATTCATGGTTGCTGTAACAATAAAGATTGAACTTTTTCCCGATGACAATGCTATAGTAAAAGAAATGGTGTAAAATAATGTTGAAGCAAAACAGTGAAAAGAAAGATGAGATAATCTACATGATAGATAGGTCCCCTTTCGTATGCGAAATTCACTATAGAATGACTGGCTGGGAATGATGGACAACCTAACTCAAGCTTCTTAACGATACTAAGGCTCTTCAGCTATCTTCTATGCTAGGCGAGATTTACTAAGAATGTTCATAAACTATCTCTAGCCAGGAAACTGGGAGTCAGAAATGCTACAGCCATACCTCTCGGCGTAAACTCTTAACACTCCCCCACCCTTCAAGTACTATCCTTCTTAGCCCTTGAAACCTATCACTTATATCTAAGGTAGGTTAGATTTTGCCTCTCAACAGTCACACCATTGCTTATGAGGGTTCTAAGGCTAGCTCTCTTGTTTACTAACCCCAACATACACTTAAAGAATGGCCAACTCTTGAAGGCGCTTAAGGTAGGGCCTATCTCTCAAAGCACTTATAACCCTAATGTAACATCCCAATTTTGGGCTTAGAAGTTTAGGGCTTGGACGGACCGGTCTGAGAAACGGTTTGAATATAAAAGGAGGTTTTAGGGAAAGCCTAGTTTGGGATGCTTTAAAAATATAGAAAAATATCTAAAAATCCTCTTTTAATATATATAAGGGGGTGGTGAAATCAATTTTACAAAATAAGGTTTGGAAATACTACATTTCGGTGTAGTGACTAAAATGTGATTTTGAAAAGTTTAGTGGTGATTGTTTTGTAAGGATAGAAACTTTGAATCTTTAAGGAGCTAATTTACCCAAAAATGTTTTCTTCAGATTTTTCCTTTTATTTGGGTGATTTAATTAATGTTTTAATTAAATAAAAGAAAAGGGAATCTACTTTTTGGATTTTCATAACTACCTTTTCCTAATTTTCCCTCATTCCTTTTTCTCTCAAAATCACATCATCCAAACACTTTTTCTCCAGCAACTTTTGCATTGATCTTCACTTCAATTGATGAGATTTCTATCATCAATTAGTTCCTAATCAATCTTGCATCAAATCCTTTTGATTTCCTCATTGAATTTTCAAGGAATTTGGCCCAAATCAAGGAGAAATCACTATTTAGAGGTAAGATTGTTCTTCTCTTCTAAATACTCAGTTCTTTGCTGAAATTCCCAAGTTGTCAATTCTTAATTTAAGTTTTATAAATGGATTTAATGTTAGAAACATGATTTTGGCTTAAAACTCAACATTTGGAAGAAATCTTGAAGAATTTCGTTGAGTTTAATTGGACTCTATTTTGAGGTGGTTCTTTAATGTATTTTGATTATCAAATGAGGTTTTATCAATGCAATCCCGAATAGGTTGTGTTTCCTAAGTTTTTGCACAAGAAAATGGTGGTTTTTGAGGTGTTTTTGGTGTTCTATTATAGCTGGAGGTATAAGGACGAGTTTAGGTTTATTTTGGATGTTAATTGATGTTTAGAAATGGTTAGAAGTGATGGATCTTCGCTGGGTTAAGTTTTGGAAGAGTTTGGATGTGTTTTCGGTTGTGTTTGGTAGACGAAAAGTTGGTTTTGGGTGGAGCAGCGAGTTTAGGCGTGTTGGCTGAAGATTTCAATGCATAATGATGCATTAATCCTCTACTTTGCTTTGTTTAAAATAGGAGAGACATCTTCGGACACTTTTGGAGTTGATCCAGAGGCTTGATTGGCGTTTCGACAAGCTAGAGAAACGAAATTGGTCAGTGGAGTTGGATTTCTAGCTTTGAAACGATTATTTGGAGGTTTTGGGAGCTTAGTTTAAGTCTAAACAACTTAGCTAAGCTCAAGAGTAAGTTTTTGGAAAACTCCCTCGGATGTGCTATGAAGTGGATTGATGCATTGGTTAAAAATTGCATGTTTAAATTCTATTTTGAAAGCATGTTTTAGCATGGTTAATGGTGGTTTTGAAAGCCATGTATTGAAGGATGCTCAAGGTAAGAGATCCTTGGTTTGACATGTTACATTATGGTAATGATGCATGGAGATGCATGATGTTTAATGGCTTTGATTTATGCTTTAAAACAGTGAATTGATGATGGTATTTAATGTATATTGGCAAGTGATGAATTGGTTTTAAAGTACTTGAATCGGAAATAGTTAGCCGGCTATAGGATTGGGTGCAACGTAAGTAAAGTGGCCTTGGATGTTGAGGGGTTGTGATTGTACCGTAAACTCCATCAAAGTACCCTAATGAGTGAGGTAAGATCACAACGGTGGTTAAAAGTCCGTGTGTGGATCTTGTGTTATGTGTCTCGTTCTCTCGTTAGTGGAATTATACAACTTCCGATGAGTGATGTTGAGGGGTTGTGATTGTACCGTTAAACTCCATCACGGGTGTTGAGGGGTTGTGATTGTACCAATAAACTCCAGCTTGTGTTGTTCTGTAGTGTGTATGAAAGGTGTGGGACAACGCTTTTAATCCGCGTATCCGATTGTGTTTGGTGTTGTAAATGGTTATGAATTATCACTTGAAAGCCAATATGATGTGTTGAATGTAATGAAGCATGAGATGCTTGTAAAATATGCAAGGTTGCATGAAAAGAGATGAGCACGAGTTAAAAAGCTTTGTTGAAAGTGTTTTCTAAAATGCATTATTGCGTTGTTTTCTTTAGAGCATGCCTCACTTAGCAATTGTGCTTGCGCTATCTCTCTTCTACCAATAATGCAGATAATTGAAGTGTTTAGGGGTACCAAGGAAGCTAAGAGTGTCCAAGGGAAACCAAGCTCATGTATGGTGATGTTTTCATACACTATTAGTTTGGGTAATTTGGAAATGGGAACCTAAGATGTGTTTTGGGAGATGTGTTGAACTCCTTAGGTTGTGGCATGTTGTTTTTGATGGTTTGAATTTGTAAATGGCCTTTTAATGCTTGTTTTGGAGATTGGTTGACTGCTTGGTTTTGGATAATAGGAAGCATGCCTATAGACATGTGAAACTTCATGTTTGATGCTATGAATGTGTTTAGGAGTTACAAACATGCCCCATATATGTATGATGACTTGTTGATATGACTAGGAAGTCATTAGGTAGTGTTTGAGTGGATTTATGTATGAAAAACCAGAAAAATCTGCAGCTTCTGGGCAAACCGTATCGGATCACTCACTGGCGTTTCGAATCGGGGGCTTGTATTGGCCTTTATGTTTCGAAACGGCTGGAGGCTATTCCGAAACGTTTTGGCTACTGGAATGCCCTGTTTCGGAACCAGTCTTGGAACCAACCCGTGTTTTGGAACGGTCAATGCCGTTTCGAAACAGGTGACCGTTGGGCACTGATTTGAATGGTGTTGAAGTTTGCAAGCTTTACGTTTTAGTCCCGAAAGTCGAGTTTGCAATTGTATGAGTTCGAGATGTCCAATTAAGGTGAAATTTGACAGGGAAGCATGTAATATGACTGATTTCATATTGGTAACTTCAAAATCAGTTATGACCTTCTAATTTACAAAATTTACATTTTAGTCCCTATCATTTGTATATTGTGCAATTGAGTCTCTTTCTGAAATCCGATCGCTGTGCTTTACACATATATGTTTCTCGAGTGTTCACCTAGGGTTAACATGTATCTAGACAAGATAAAAAGAAAAAAAAAAGAGTCGTTAATCAAGGTTGACTTCCAGGTTGACTTTGATTTTCTCTGTGTAATCTTCGTAGTTCGGGTCAACCGTCTAGGCCGGGCTAAGGGGGTTACATTTGGTGGTATCAGAGCTTGGTTCTCGTGTAATTGGGAAATTGTTATGTGGGTGATGTATGTGATTTTGCATGACGGACCTTTTAAGTGAAAGACTTTTATGCTTGCTGTTGAGTATACAGATTTTGATGTGCTTGTGGGTAGAGCGAAGGACATCGAGTAGAACTTGGGTTTGTCTTCCAGAGGCGTTAGTTCTAGCTCGGGCAAAAGAGTTGTTGATTATAGTTCCGGTGGTGGACGGAACAAGAGAGGACGAGATAAGAGGTATCAGTCTTCTACTATACGTGGTAATGGAGGGCATGGTGCGCCTGTTCAGGGAGATAGGATGAGGGCTGATTAGAACACTTGTTGGACGTGTGGATCTCGTGGCCATTTGAGGCGAGATTGTCCTCGAGCAGCGAGGGAGGTTCAGGCTCCTGTAGCAGTGACCGGTAATTCATGCTGGAATTGGGGTTCGGCAGACCACATGAAGAGGGAGTGTCCTTTGTTGGCCGATGGTGGTCAGGGACGTGCTCCTGGGGTAGTCGCACCATAGAGAGGTCGTGGGCGCGACCGTGGTAACTTTCAGCGCAGAGATGATGGTGGGAGGAATGTGGCGCATGTGGTGGCTGTTCAACCTGAGGGTGGTGGCCAGGCTCGAGTGTATGCTCAGCGTGAGGGGAGAAATGATACAAGTGTATGCTCAAACCGGTCTAGTTTTTGGTTCGAATATAAAAGGTGGTTTTATGGAAAGCCTAGTTCAGGATGCATTAAAAATATGGAAAATATCTAAAAATCCTCTTTTAATATATATAAGAGAGTGGTGAAATCAATTTTACAAAATGAGGTTTGGAAATATGACATTTCAAGTTAGTGACTAAAATGTAATTTTTGAAAAGTTCGTAACTGTTTTGATAGGATTGAAACTTTGAATCTTTAAGGAACTAATTTACCCAAGGGAGGATTTTTCCAAATTTTTCTTGATTTTTAAAGACTCATTTAATGATTAATTAAAAAAAAAGAAAAGAGGGAAAAGTCACATTTTAGTTTCATAACTAACTTTTGCTAAAATTTTCTCATTTCATTTTCTCTCAAAATTCCCTCAGCCAAACACATTTCCACAGCAACTTTTCTTTTGATTTTGACACCTAATGATGAGTTTTCAATCCTCAAATGATTCCTAATCATTTCTACACCAAATTCTCGTCATTTGCTTATTGAATTTTCAAGGATTTTGGCTCTAAACAAGGAGAAATCCACATTTAGAGGTATGAACGTCCTTCTCCTCTAAATACTCAGTTCTTTACTGAAATTCCCAAGTTCTCAATCCTTAAATTGAGTTTTATTAAAGATTTTAATGTTGTGTTCTTGATTTTGGCTTGAAATGCAAGATTTGGATTTAATTTTGAAGAAATTCGTATTGGATCATTGGGCTTTGTTTTGAGATGTCTTTTGATGTATTTTGGATGTCTAAATGATGTGTAATTGAGGTTTAATCAATGCAATCCCGAATAGGTTGACTTTCCTAGGTTTTTACTTGAGAAAATGGTAGTTTTTGGGGTGATTTTGGTGTTCTGCTATAGCTGGAGGTATAAGGACGTGATTAGGTCCTTTTTGGATGTTGATTGATGTCTAAGAATGTTTAGAATTGATGGATCTTGGTTGGGTAATGTTGTGGAAGTGTTTGGATGTGTTTTCGGTTGTGTTTGGTAGCCGAAATGTGAGTTTTGGTGAGAGCAGCGAGTTTAGGTGTAATGGCTGAAGATTTAAATGCATGATGATGCATTAATCCTCTGCTTTGATGTGTTTAATACAGGGGAGGCATCTTCGGATCCTTGTGGTGTTGATCCGGGGGCTTGATCGGCGTTTCGACAATCTTGCGAAACGGAATTGGTGAGTGAAGTTTGGTTTTCAGCTTTGAAACCAATGTTTGAAGGTTATGGGAGCTTAGTATAAGTCTAAACAACTTAGCTAAGCTCAAGAGTAAGTTTTCGGAGAAACTCTCTCTTTTTTGAACCATGAGATGGTTGGATGCAATATGTGTAATTTGCATGTTTAAATATGTTTTGAAAGCATATTTTAGCATGTTTAATGCTGGTTTTGAAAGCCATGTGTCGAAGGATGCTCAAGGTAAGATATCCTTGATTTGACATGGATAAATGTGGTTTGATGCATAGTGATGCATGATTATTTAATGGCTCTTTTTAATGCTTTAAACCAGTGGATTGATGATGGTAAATGATGTATATTGGCAAGTGATGTGTTGGTTTAAAAGTACTTGAATCGGATATAGTTAGCCGGCTATAGGATTGGGTGCACCGTGAATAAAGTCGCCTTGGATGTTGAGGGGTTGTAATGGTACCGTAAACTCCATCCAAGTACACTAACGAGATGTCTAAGATCATAATGGTGGTTAAAATGCCATATGAGGATCTTGTATTGTGTGTTCCGTGTTCTCGTTAGTGATGTTATACAACTACCAATGAGTGATGTGGAGGGGTTGTGATTGTACCGTTAGACTCCATCACGGGTGTTGAGGGGTTGAGATTGTACCGGTAAACTCCACCTTGTGTGATTGGTAGTGTTTATGAAGCGTATGGGACAACGCTTTAGTCTTGAACTTTGTATATGCAATTGCTTGAGTTTGAGATGGCCGTTTGAGGTGAAATTTGGCAGAGATGCATGAAACATGATTAATTTCATAATGGTATCTTAAAAATTGGTAAAGTCCTCTTAATTTCCAGAATTTACATTTTGGTCCCTAAATTCGTGTGTTGTGCAATTGAGTCCCTTATTGATTTCCGATTGCTGTGATTTTTGAGTATGCTGATCTCAAGAGTACGCCTAAGGTTAATATGCATCTAGACAAGTTTTAAAAAGAAAATAAGGGTCGTTAATCAAGTTTGACTTTTGGGTTGACTTTGGTTTTCCCCGTATAATCTTTGTAGTTCGGGTCAACCGTCTAGGTCGGGCTAAGGGGGTTACATTTTGTGGTATCAGAGCTGAGTTCTCGTGTATTTGGGAATGGTTATTTGGGTGATTTGTGTATGATTGCTTTGTATGCTTTTTGAGTGAAAGTATGATGCGTGAATAGTAAATATGTTGCAATTGTGATGTATGCTGAGGTGAAGCATGTTAGAGGGACCCATTGCCATACAAAAACTAATGAAATGAATTGTTTTTAATTGAAAATGAGCTTGAGTACTTGGATTCTTACCTTGCTGAGCCTGATTATGTTTGTTGCATTTGTGTTATTGCATTGTTAGTGAATGGGACCTCGTAGAGAGACGAGGATTAATATGCGAGCTATGGCTCAAAATGAGAATGAAGGGAATGCGAAAAATGTAGTGGATTTACCTCCTCCACCCGGTGGTGGTGGTGCTGAGGGTGTTGGAGCTGGTGCTGAAGTTGGGCAGGGGCAAGCTGCTCCTGACATGACAGTGCTGATTCAGTCTATCGCTGGAGCCTTTCAGGCGGCAGTAGCTGGAGCTCATGGAGCTGGGCATCAGGGAGATGCTAATGCTAGACTACCTTTGGAACGTTTCCGCAATCTGGGAGGGACTGAGTTTAGGGGTTTATCTGCTGAGGGTTCCGAGTCTTGGTTGGAAAGTACCAAAAGAATTTTGGGACAAATGAACTGCAATGAGGTGCAGAAGCACGGCTGTGTAATATCGTTGTTGCATGACGATGCGTATACCTGGTGGACAACCACTATCTTCAGAATGGAGGATGCTGATGTGACTTGGACGTTCTTTCTAAACGCGTTCAAGAAAAAGTATCTGGGTGTACGATACTTGGATGAAAAAAAAGGGAGTTCATGTCTCTTACACAAGGGAATTTGTCAGTGGCTGAGTACGAGGTTCAGTTTGTCCGACTCAGTCAGTATGCACCTGAGCTTATCCCTGATGAGAGGGAGAGGTGTGAACGTTTCCGTTATGTTTGGTGACGGAAGTGAAGACCTATATGCTGGCTACTGAGTACACTGACTTTGATGTGCTGGTTAGTAGAGCGAAGGATATTGAGTTGAATTTGAGTTTATCCTCTAGAGGTGCTGGTCCTAGTGCAGGCAAGCGAGCTGCTGAGTATAGTTTTGGTGGTGGACGGAACAAGAGAGGACGTGATCGGAGGTATCAGTCTTCAGCTAGGCGTGGTGGTGGAGGGCAAGGTGCGCCTGTTCAAGGAGACAGAGCGAGAGCTGATCATAACACATGCTGGGTATGTGGATCGCGTGGTCATCTGAGGCGTGATTGTCCTCGAGCAGCGAGGGTGTTACAGGCTCCTATTGTGGTGACCGGTAATTCGTGCTGAAATTGTGGTTCGGCGGTTCATATGAGGATGGAGTGTCCTCTGTTTGCCAGTGGTGGTCAGGGACGTGCTCCTGGAGTTGTTGCACCACAGAGAGGTCGTGGGCGCGGCCGTGGTAACTTCCAGCGCAGAGAGGATGGTGGGAGGAATGTGGCTCATGTGGTGGCTGTTTAGCCTGAGGGTGGTGGCCAGGCCTGAGTGTATGCTCAGAGGGAGGTGAGGAATGACACAGATGTGATAGCAGGTACTTTCACTTTGCAATCCTTGTCATTACTTTCCTTGATTGATTATGGATCTACACACTCATACATATTGCGTGAACATGCTCAATTGCTTGGTTTTCCTGTTGAGTCTTTGGATGTTGGTAGGCCTGTAACTAGTTCTTTTGGTGAGACTGTTGTGACATGAATGCTTTATAGAAGATGTCCCTTGGTTGTGCAAGACCATGTTTTTCATGTTGATCTTATGGAATTGCCTTTCTATGGTTTTGATGTAATCCTTGGTATGGATTGGCTTGTGGAACCTCGAGCTGTGGTGGATTTTGAAAATAAGCGAGTTTCGTTGAAGCTTGCGGATGATTATGAGGTAGTAGTGGTGGGCGAGAATGTGAAGTTTCTTGCCAATGTGGTGTCTACATTGGAAGCGAGCCGGATGCTGAGGCAAGGTTGTGAAGCCTATCTAGCCTTTGTGGTGAATCCTAGCTCTAAGGAGTTGCGAGTGCAAGATATCAGGAGTTGCGAGTGCAAGATATCAGGACTGTGCGAGAGTTTCCTGGTGTGTTTCCGGAGGAGTTGCCTGGATTGCCTCCTAATCGTGAAGTGGAGTTTGGAATTGAGCTGTATGAAAACACAACTCCAGTGTCCATTACTCCTTATCGAATGACACCTAAAGAGTTGAAAGAGCTGAAGACGCAACTTCAGGAGTTGCTTGATCGTGGTTTCATTCGGCCGAGTGTGTCACCTTTGGGTGCACCAGCTTGTTTGTGAAGAAAGATGGCACTATGAGAATGTGCATCGATTATCGTCAGCTTAACAAGTTGACTATCAAGAATCGGTATCCATTGCCGAGAATCGATGATCTTTTTGATCAATTTCAAGGAGCGGCTGTGTTCTCTAAAATTGACTTAAGGTCAGGGTATTACCAGTTGATGGTGAAGGATGTGGATGTGCCAAAGACAGCATTCAGAACGAGGTATGGGCATTATGAGTTTCTTGTGATGCCATTTGGTTTAACGAATGCTCCTGCAGCTTTCATGGACATGATGAATAGAGTGTTCCATGAATACTTGGATAAATTTGTTGTGGTGTTCATTGATGATATTCTCGTGTACTCTCGTACTGAGGAGGAGCATGAGGGGCATTTGAGAATTGTGTAGCAGGCTTTGTTGGAGAATCAGCTTTATGCTAAGCTGAGCAAGTGTGAGTTCTGGCTCAGAGAAGTTGTATTTCTTGGTCATGTGGTTTCTGCTGAAGGAATTCGTGTTGATCCTCAGAAGATTGATGCAGTGATGAATTGGAAGTCTCCTAAGTCTGTTCAAGAAGTCCGTAGTTTCCTTAGTTTGGCGGGATTCTATCGGAGGTTCGTGGATGGGTTTTCAAAGATTGATGCAACTTTGACAAAGTTGTTGCAGAAGGATGTTAAGTATGAGTGGACGGAAGCGAGACAAAAGGCTTTTGAGAAGCTTAAGGCAGCTTTGACGCAAGCTCCTATCTTGGTTCATCCTGAGTCAGGGAAAGAGTTTGTGGTGTATAGTGACGCGTCCTACGTTGGTTTGGGATGTGTGTTGATGCAAGAGGGTAAGGTGGTGGCTTATGCATCGCGCCAGTTGAAGGTGCATGATCGCAATTATCCTACGCATGACATTGAGTTAGCTGCAGTAGTTTTCGCTTTGAAAATTTGGAGGCATTACCTGTATGGTGAGAAGTGTATTGTGTACACGGATTACAAGAGTTTGAAATATCTGATGTCTAAGAAAGAGTTGAATCTTAGGCAACGACGTTGGGTGGAGTTGCTTAAGGATTACGACTTGACGATCGAGTACCACCCAGGTAAAGCTAATGTTGTAGCGGATGCCTTGATTAGGAAGGTAGCTGTGGAGTTGAGGGCTATGTTTGCCAGTTTGAGCATTTCGTGTGATGGTGGTCTTGTGGCTGAGTTGCAAGTGAAACCATCTTTGGTTCAGTTGATAAAAGATAAGCAGTTGTTGGATGATTCCTTGGTTCCACATGTTCAGGATATTGCTGAGGATAGGCCATCGGATTTCTGCTTTAATGATGATGGAGTTTGTGCTTTGGGAGTCGGATAGTAGTGCCCAATGATGCTGAGTTGAGGCGTGCTATTTTGACTGAAGCTCATAGTAGTCCTTTTGCTATGCACCCTGGTAGTACTAAGATGTATTGTGATCTTCGTGTGAGTACTATTGGGTGGGTTTAAAGAAAGTTGTTGCTGAGTTTGTAAGCAAGTGCATGGTATGTCAGCGAGTTAAGGCTGAGCATCAGTTTCTTTCAAGGTTGTTGCAACCGTTGAGGATTCCTGAGTGGAAGTGGGAAAGGATTACCATGGATTTCGTGTCTGGTTTGCCTTTGTCGCCATCGAAGAAGAATTCGGTGTGGGTGATTGTTGATCGCCTGACGAAGTGTGCGCATTTCATACCGGTGCATACTACGTATACTTTGGACAAGCTTGCGGAGCTGTACATTGCTGAGATTGTGCGGCTGCATGGTGTACCAAAGTCGATTGTGTCGGATAGGGATCCGAGGTTCACATCGCGTTTCTGGCAGTGTTTGCATCAGGCTTTGGGTACACGGTTGAATTTCAGTACATCTTATCATCCGCATTCGGATGGACAGTCTGAGCGTGTTATCCAAGTGCTGGAGGATATGTTGAGATGCTGTGTGATTGAGTTTCAGGGCTCTTGGGAGAAACATTTGCCTTTGGTGGAGTTTGCCTATAATAATAGTTATCAGGCAAGTATTCAAATGGCACCTTATGAAGCTTTGTACGGGAGGAAGTGTCGAACTCCTCTTTGTTGGGCTGAAATAGGTCAGAAGTTGGTTTCGATGCCAGCTTTGTTGAAAGGAACCACCGAGAAGGTGAAGCTCATTTGTGAGCGATTGAAGGTAGCTTCTGATCGGCAAAAGTCTTACGCGGATTTGAAGCGTAAGGAGATTGAGTATGCAGTGGGTGACCGTGTGTTTTTGAAAGTTTCGCCTTGGAAAAAGGTGATGAGGTTTGGTCGAAAGGGTAAGTTGAGCCCTAGGTACATTGGACCATACGAGGTGATTGAGCGTGTGGGTCCTGTTGCATACAAGTTGAGGTTACCGCAGAAGTTAGAAAAGATTCATGATGTGCTTCATGTCTCTATGCTTCGGAGGTATAGATCGGATCCTTCGCATGTTATGCATGTGGAGGAAGTGGAGTTGAATCCCGATTTGACCTATGATGAGGAACCGGTGGAGATTCTAGATTCGGACAGTAAATTTCTTCGAGGCAAAACCATTGAGTTGGTAAAGGTGTTGTGGAAGCATCATGGTGCTGAGGAAGCCACGTGGGAACGAAAGGATGACATGGTGAAACGGTTTCCGTACCTTTTTCCTCCAGGTAAATTTCAAGGACGAAATTTCTTAAGGGGGGAGAGTTGTAACACCCAAATTTTGGGCTTGGAAGTTTAGGGTCTGAACCGGACCGGTCTAGTTTTCGGTTCGAATATAAAAGGTGGTTTGAGGGAAAGCATAGTGACTAAAATCCTCTTTTAATATATATAAGAGAGTGGTGAAATCAATTTTACAGAATGAGGTTTGGAAATAAGACATTTCAAGTTAGTGACTAAAATGTAATTTTTGAAAAGTTCGTGACTGTTTAGAAAGGATTGAAACTTTGAATCTTTAAGGAGCTAATTTATCCAAGGGAGGATTTCTCCAGATTTTTCTTGATTTTTAAAGACTCATTTAATGATTAACTAATAAATAGAAAAGAGGGAAAAGTCACATTTTAGTTTCATAACTAACTTTTGCTAAAATTTTCCCATTTCATTTTCTCTCAAAATTCCCTCAGCCAAACACATTTCCACAGCAACTTTTCTTTTGATATTTACACCTAATGATGAGTTTTCAATCCTCAAATGATTCCTAATCATTTCTACACCAAATTCTCATCATTTGCTTATTGAATTTTCAAGGATTTTGGCTCTAAACAAGGAGAAATCGACATTTAGAGGTATGAACGTCCTTCTCCTCTAAATACTCAGTTCTTTACTAAAATTCCCAAGTTCTCAATCCTTAGATTGAGTTTTATTAAAGGTTTTAATGTTGTGTTCTTGATTTTGGCTTAAAATACAAGATTTGGATTTAATTTTGAAGAAATTCGTATTGGATGATTGGGCTCTGTTTTGAGATGTCTTTTTGATGTATTTTGGATGTCTAAATGATGTGTAATTGAGGTTTAATCAATGCAATCCCGAATAGGTTGATTTTCCTAGGTTTTTACTTGAGAAAATGGTAGTTTTTGGGGTGATTTTGGTGTTCTGCTATAGCTGGAGGTATAAAGACGTGATTAGGTCCTTTTTGGATGTTGATTGATGTCTAAGAATGTTTAGAATTGATGGATCTTGGCTGGGTAATGTTGTGGAAGTGTTTGGATGTGTTTTCGGTTGTGTTTGGTAGCCGAAATGTGAGTTTTGGTGAGAGCATCGAGTTTAGGTGTAATGGCTGAAGATTTAAATGCATGATGATGCATTAATCCTCTGCTTTGATGTGTTTAAAACAGGGAGACATCTTCAGATCCTTGTGGTGTTGATCCGGGGGCTTGATCGGCGTTTCGGCAATCATGCGAAACAGAATTGGTGAGTGAAGTTTGGTTTTCAGCTTTGAAACCAATATTTGAATGTTATGGGAGCTTAGTATAAGTCTAAACAACTTAGATAAACTCAAGAGTAAGTTTTCGGAGAAACTCTCTCTTTGTTGAACCATGAGATGGTTGGATACAATATGTGTAATTTGCGTGTTTAAATTATGTTTTGAAAGCATATTTTTAGCATGTTTAATGCTGGTTTTGAAAGCCATGTGTTGACGAATGCTCAAGGTAAGAGATCCTTGATTTAACATGGATAAATGTGGTTTGATGCATAGTGATGCATGATTATTTAATGGCTTTGTTTAATGCTTTAAAACAGTGGATTGATGATGGTAATTGATGTATATTGACAAGTGATGTGTTGGTTTAAAAGTACTTGAATCGGATATAGTTAGCCGGCTATAGGATTGGGTGCACCGTGAATAAAGTCGCCTTGGATGTTGAGGGGTTGTAATAGTACCGTAAACTCCATCCAAGTACACTAACGAGATGTCTAAGATCATAATGGTGGTTAAAATGCCATGTGAGGATCTTGTATTGTGTGTTCCGTGTTCTCGTTAGTGATGTTATACAACTACCAATGAGTGATGTGGAGGGGTTCTGATTGTACCGTTAGACTCCATCACGGGTGTTGAGGGGTTGAGATTGTACTGGTAAACTCCACCTTGTGTGTTTGGTAGTGTGTATGAAGCGTATGGGACAACGCTTGTAATCCGCGTATCCGATTGTGTTTTGTGTTGGAAATTGGTTATGGGTTATCACTTGAAAGCCAATATGACATGATGATATAATGAAGCATGGGATGCTTATTTGTATGCATTGTGCATGAGAAATGATGTTTATGAATTTAAAAGCCTTTGAAAAGTGTTTTATAAAGTGCATTATTAAGTTGTTTCTTTAGAGCATTTCTCACTAAGCATGTGTGCTTACGCTCTCTTTTTTGAACCAATAATGCAGAGAATTTGTAACGCCCCGGTTTTGGGCTTAGGAGTTTTGGGCGTTGACCGGTTGGTCAAAGTGCTGTTCGAATCTAAAGAGGTGAAATTAGGAAAGCCTAGTTCGGGTTGCATTAAAAATATGGAAAAATGTTCTAAAATCATCTTTTAATATAATTAAGTGAACTGTGAAATCAATTTTGGAAAATGATTTTTGGAAGTGTGACATTTTGGCTAGTGACCAAAATGTAATTTTCGAAAGTTTGGTGACTGTTTTATAAAGGGTTGAAACTTTGAATCTTTAAGGAGCTATTTACCAAAATGGAGTTTCTCCAGATTTTTCTAAGATATTTTAAGTCTAAATTCTGATTTTAAGTGATATTAAAAGTGGAGGGAAAGCCATTTGGCTATTTTTGGATTTTGTAACCAACTTTTCTCAATTTTCTTTCTCTCATTTTCTCTCAACCCAAACACATTTTCTCCAGAGATTTGGATCTGATTTTCTCACCTAAATCCCTCCTTTCAACTCTCATTTGATTCCTAATCAACATATCTTCAAAACCTCTTCAATTGCTACTTGTTTCAACAAGGTTTTTGATTCCAAAAAGAGGAGAAACTCAAGTTTGGAGGTAAGAACGTCCTTCTCCTCTAAACTATCAGTTCTTTACTGAAATTCCTAAGTTTTCAATCCTTAATTGATGTTTTATTAAAGGTTTTTAAGTGGTGAAATGGATCTTGGCTTATAATCCAAGATTTGATGATTTTTGATGATTTTCGTTAGATCTGATTAATCTGTGATTTGAGATGTGTTTTTGATGGTAAATGAACTCTAAATTGATAAGGAATTGAGTTTTGATTGATGCAATCCTGGATAGGTTGAGTTTCCTAAGTTTAGCTTGTGATTCAAGGTTGTTTTTGAGGTGATCTTGTGGATCTGGTGTTGCTGGAGGTATAAGGATGTTAATAGGTTGTTTTTAGATGTTATATGATGTTAAGGGATGTGTGGTTTTGCTGGTTTATGGTTGGGCTTTGTTTAGAAGTGGTTTGGATGCATTTTCGGTTTTGTTTGGTGGCTGAAAATGGAGGTTGGATGAGAGCAGCGAGTTTAGGTGCTTTCATTGAAGCAATTAATGCATGATGATGCATTAATCCTCTGCTTTGATGTGTTGAAACAGGGGAGGCATCTTTGGATCCAAGAGTTGTTGATCCGGAAGCTTGATTTGGTGCTTTGGCTTGAAGCAAAGTGGAAATCGGTGAGTGCGTTTGTGAAAATTGGGTTTTCGGCTTTGAAACCAATGTCTTGGGAGCTTAGTTTAAGTCTAAACAACTTTGCTAAGCTCAAGCGTAAGTTTTCGGAATTTCTCTCTAGTGGTGGCCATGATTTGGTTGTGATGCAAAATGGTTATTTGCATGTTTTAATTACTGTTTTGAAAGCATGTTTTAGCATGGTTTTTGCTGATGATGTAAGCCATATGTTGAAGGTAACTCTAGGTAGGAGTTCCTTGCTTTTGTACATTGATTAAATGTGGATTGATGCTTTTAAATGCATGATGAATATGGCTTGGTTTAATGCTTTAAAACAGTGGATTAAATGATGAAAATGATGTTTATTGGCAAGTGATGTTTTGAAAAGGTTAAGGTCACTAAGGTGGTTAAAAGTCCTTGAGTGAGCCTTGTTACTTAAGAACATCAAGGTGGTTAAAAGTCCTTGGATGATTCTTGTTGCGGACACTAAGGTGGTTAAAAGTCCTTAGGTGATCCTTTCCATGGTGTTTAAAAGTCCATGGGGCCATGGTGTTTAAAAGTCCATGGGGCCAAGGTGTTTAAAAGTCCTTGGGGCCAAGGTGTTTAAAAGACCTTGGGGTGATTCAAGCAATGGACACAAAGGTGGTTAAAAGTCCTTGTGTGGTCCTCATTCATGGTGGTTAAAAGTCCATGGCCAAGGTGTTTAAAAGTCCTTGGGGCCAAGGTGTTTAAAATTCCTTGGGAAGTTGATGAACTTGTTTAAATGAAATGGAATTTATCACTTGAGCCAATATGATATGTTGTATTATGTTGAAGCATGAGATGCTTGTTTTAAGTATGCTTTTGAGCATGTGCAAAGGTTTATTTAAAGCATGATTTGTAAATGTTTTTAAATGCATTATTGAATGGTTTTTAAGAGCATACCTCACTAAGCTTTTGCTTACGCTCTCTTCTGTTTTCTTAATTCAATAATGCAGAACATTAAGGAACCTTGAGGGCAGCAAGGAAGGCAAGAATTCAAGTGCAAGTAGGGCTCAATGTATAGAAGGTTTTTGTTAAACATTTTAGCTTTTGGGTAATTTGGCAATGGGGGACCAATGTGTATGATTTGGGAGGTTTTTGGAACTCCCTAAGTATGTTGAATGTTGTTAAGATTGCTGGTTTTTGCATTGGATCATTACATGCTTGTTTTGGAAGTTTTGTGTTTGAGTAGCTAGCTTGTGTTGGAAGCATGCCTATCGAATTGGGGCTTTTTGCATATGATGTTGTTCTGATGATTTGTTGATGCCTGCAAGTCTTATATATGTTGAATTGCATGCTGGTAAAGTTTGGTGGCATTTGGAGCATGTTTGGATGATTAATTGCATGTTTTGGAATGCTTTTTGCTGCAATCTGTGCAGGCGTTTCGGAATAGTGTGCACCGTTTCGGAACGGGTGCCTTGAATGAACCCAGGCGTCCGAAACGGTATGCACCGTTTCGAAACGGTTTGGCCTCTGCCAGGCCATGTTTCGGAACCCGTTGCGGAACGGCCCGTGTTTCGAAACGGGTTCAGCCTGTTTCGGAACGGTCGACCGTTGGGGGCTGACATTGGCAGTTATATGTTTTGAATTGTTTGCGTTTTGGTCCTGAAATTTGTTTGTGCAATTGTATGAGCTTGGGAGGTCCTTTTGAGCTAAAATTTCACAGAGAAGCATGAAACCTGATTAATTTCAAGTTGGTAACTTTAATTTGGGTTAAGTCCTTTTAATTATCAGAAAATACAATTTGGTCCCTAAAGTTGTAATTTGTTTAATTGGGTCCCTGTTTGATCTCTGATGTTTGTGATCTTTGAGTATGATGTTTGTGTGATCACAATTAGGACTAATGTGCATCTAGACAAGATTAAAAAGAAAAAAAAGGGTCGTTAATCAAGGTTGACTTTCGGGTTGACTTTGGTTTTCCCCGTGTGACTTTCTTAATTCGGGTCAACCGTCTAGGTCGGGTTAAGGGGGTTACAGAATTGAAGTGCTTAAATGGCAGCAAGGAAGTCATGAATCCAAGAGAAAGACTAAGCTCATGTATGGTGACTATTTTCACAACACTTTTAGTCTTTGGTACTTGGCAATGGGAACCTAGATTGTGTTTTTGGGAGATTTTTTGGACTCCCTATGTTTGGTTTAATGCCTATGATGTTTGGAACATTTAAATGGCCATTTGGTATTCGTTTTGGAGATTTGATGATTGCTTGATTTCCAATAATAGGATGCATGCCTATAGACTTGTGGTTTTTCCTATTTGATGCCATGATTGGGTTTCGATGATGCAAATATGTTCCATAGTTGTATGATGACTTGTTGGCATGATTAGGAGGTCGTAGGGATGTGTTTGCTTGGTCGATTGTGTGTTAAACCAGAAAATTCTGCACTTTTTGGGCAGGCCGTATCGGAACGGGTGCTACCGTTTCGAAACAGGGGTCTGAAATGGCCTTGGCGTTTCGGAACGGGCAGAGCCTTTCCGAAACGTTTTTGCTACTGCCAAGCCCTGTTTCGGAACAGGTTGCGAAACGGTCCCGCGTTTCGGAACGGTTATCCTCCGTTTCGGAACACTCGACCGTTGGGCACTGAATTACATGGTTTTATGTTTTCAAATCTTCACGTTTTAGTCCTGAACTTTGTATATGCAATTGCTTGAGTTCGACATGGCCGTTTGAGATGAAATTTGGCAGAGATGCATGAAACATGATTAATTTCATAATGGTATCTTAAAAATTTGTAAAGTTCTCTTAATTTCCAAAATTTACATTTTGGTCCCTAAATTCGTGTATCGTGCAATTGAGTCCCTTATGTATTTCCGATTGCTGTGATTTTTGAGTATGCTGATCTCAAGAGTACGCCTAAGGTTAATATGCATCTAGACAAGTTTTAAAAAGAAAAAAAGGTCGTTAATCAAGGTTGACTTTCGGGTTGACTTTGGTTTTCCCCGTGTAATCTTCGTAGTTCGGGTCAACCGTCTAGGCCGGGCTAAACGGGTTACAACGGATGTGATCGCAGGTACCATTACTTTGCAATCCTTTTCATTACTTTCCTTTATTGATTCCGGATCTACACACTTATACTTATTGCGTGAACATGCTCAATTGCTTGGTTTACCTGTTGAGTCTTTGGATGTTGGTGTGCGTGTGACTTGTTCCTTTGGTGATACAGTCGTAACACGGAGGTTGTATAGAAGATGTCCCTTGGAAGTGTAAAACCATGTTTTTCTTGTTGATCTCATGGAATTGCCATTCTATGGTTTTGATGTAATTCTTGGTATGGATTGGCTTGTTGAACATCGAGTTGTAGTGGATTTTGAGAACAAGCATGTTTCGTTGAAACTTGCGGATGATTACGAGGTAGTGGTGGTTGGCGAGAATGTGAAGTTTCTTGCCAATGTGGTGTCTACGTTGGAAGCAAGCCGAATGCTGAGGCAAGGTTGTTAGGCTTATCTAGCCTTTCTGATGAATCCTAGCTCTAAAAAGTTGCGAGTTCGAGATATCAAGACTGTGCGGGAGTTTCCTGGAGAGTTTCCGAAGGAGTTACATGGATTGCCTCCTTGTCAAGAGGTGGAGTTTGGAATTGAGTTATATGATAACACAACCCCAGTGTCCATTACTCCTTACCGAATGGCACCTAAGGAGTTGAAGGAGCTGAAGACGCAACTTCACGAGTTGCTTGATCGTGGTTTCATTCGGCCGAGTGTGTCACCTTGGGGTGCACCTGTCTTTTTTGTGAAGAAGAAGGATGACACTATGAGAACGCGCATCGATTATCGTCAGCTGAACAAGTTGACTATCAAGAATCGGTATCCTTTGCCGAGGATTGATGATCTTTTTGATCATTTTCGGGGAGCGGTTGTGTTCTCTAAGATTTACTTAAGGTCAGGTTACTACCAGCTTAAGGTGAAGGATGTGGATGTGCCAAAAACAGCCTTTAGAACGAGGTATGAGCATTATGAGTTATTTGTGATGTCGTTTGGCTTGAAGAATGCTCCTGCAGCTTTTATGGACATGATGAAAGGAGTGTTCCATGAATACTTGGACAAGCTTTTTGTGGTGTTCGTTGATGATATCCTTTTGTATTCTCGTACTGAGGAGGAGCATGAGGGGCATTTGCAGATTGTGTTGCAGGCGCTCTTGGAGAATCAGCTTTATGCTAAGCTGAGCAAGTGCGAATTCTGGCTTAGGGAAGTTGTTTTCCTTGGTCATGTGGTTTATGCTGAGGGAATTCGTGTTGATTCTCAAAAGATTGAGGTGGTGATGAATTGGAAGCCTCTTAAGTCTGTTCATGAAGTTCGTAGTTTCCTTGGGTTGGTAGGATATTACCAGAGATTTGTGGATGGGTTTTCAAAGATTGCTGCACCTTTAACGAAGTTGTTGCAAAAGGATGTCAAGTATGAGTGGCCAGAAGCAAGGCAACAAGCTTTTGAGAAGCTTAAGGCAGCTTTGACGCAAGCTCCTATCTTGGTTCAACCTGAATCAGGGAAAAAGTTTGTGGTGTACAGCGATGCATCCTATGTTGGTTTGGGGTGTGTGTTGATGCAAGAGGGTAAGGTGGTGGCTTATGCATCGCGCCAGTTGAAGGTGCATGAGCGCAATTATTCTACGCATGATATTGAGTTAGCTGCGGTGGTTTTTGCTTTGAAGATTTGGAGACATTACCTGTATGGTGAGAAGTGTACTGTGTACACAGATCACAAAAGTTTGAAGTACCTGATGTCTTAGAAAGAGTTGAATCTTAGGCAACGATGTTGGGTGGAGTTGCTTAAAAATTACGATCTGACGATCGAGTACCATCCGAGAAAAGCTAATGTTGTAGCGGAGGCCTTGAGTAGGAAGGTGGTAGTAGAGTTAAGGGCTATGTTTGCCAGCTTGAGTATTTCACGAGATGGGGGTCTTGTGGCTGAATTGCAAGTGAAACCATCTTTGGTTCAGTTGATAAAGGATAAACAGTTGTTGGATGATTCTTTGGTGCCACATGTTCAGGATATTGCTGAGGATAGATCATCGGATTTCTGTTTTAATGATGATGGGGTTCTATGTTTTGGAAGTCGGATAGTAGTGTCGAATGATGCGAAATTGAGGCGTACTATTCTGACTGAAGCTCATAGTAGTCCTTTTGTTACACACCCTGGTAGTACAAAGATGTATCGTGATATGAAGGATGAGTACTATTGGGTGGGTTTGAAGAAAGATGTTGCGGAGTATGTGAGTAAGTGCATGGTTTGTCAGCGGGTTAAGGCTGAGCATCAGTTTCCTTTAGGGTTGTTGCAGCCGCTGAGGATTCCTGAGTGGAAGTGGGAAAGGATTGCCATAGACTTTGTGTCTGGTTTGCCTTTGTCGCCATCGAAGAAGAATTCAGTGCGGGTGATTGTGGATCGCCTTACGAAGTGTGCGCATTTCTAACCTTTGTATACTACATATACCTCGGACAAGCTTGCAGAGCTGTACATTGCTGAGATTGTGCGACTGCATGGTGTGCCAAAGTCTATAGTTTCGGATAGAGATCCGAGGTTTACATCGCGTTTTTGGGAGTGTTTGCATCAAGCTTTGGGTATGCGGCTGAATTTTAGTACTTCTTATCATCCATAGTCAGATGGACAGTCCGAGCGTGTTATCCAAGTGCTTGAGGATATGTTGAGGTGTTGTGTGATTGAGTTTTAAGGGTATTGGGAGGAGCATTTGCCTTTGGTGGAGTTTGCTTATAACAATAGCTACCAGGCAAGTATTCAAATGGCACCTTATGAAGCCTTGTACGGGAGGAAGTGCTGAACTCCTCTTTGCTGGGATGAAACAGGTCAGAAGATGGTTTCAATGCCGGCTTTGTTGAAAGGAACCACCGAGAAGGTGAAGCTCATTAGTGAGCGATTAAAGGCAGCTTCTGATCGATAGAAGTCTTACGCGGATTTGAAGTGTAAGGAGATTGAGTTTGCGGTAGGTGATCGTGTGTTCTTGAAGGTTTCGCCTTGGAAGAAGGTGATGAGGTTTGGCCGGAAGGGTAAGTTGAGCCTTAGGTATATTGGACCATACGAGGTGATTGGACGTGTGGGTCCTGTTGCGTACAAGCTGAGGTTATCGCAAGAGTTGGAAAAGGTACATGATGTGTTTCATGTCTCTATGCTTCGAAGGTATAGATCGGATCCTTCGCATGTTATGCCTATGGAGGAAGTGGAGTTCAATCCAGATTTGACCTATGATGAGGAGCAAGTTGAAATTCTGGATTCAGACAGTAAAGTTCTGCGAGGCAAGACCATAGAGTTGGTTAAGGTGTTGTGGAAGCAACGTGGTGTAGAGGAAGCCACTTGGGAAAGAAAGGATGACATGATGAAGCATTTTTCTTACCTTTTTCCTCCAGGTAAATTTCGAGGACGAAATTTCTTAAGGGGGAGAGTTGTAACACCCTAATTTTGGGATTAGAAGTTTAGGGCTTGGTTGGACCGGTCTGAGAAATGGTTCGAATATAAAAGGAAGTTTTAGAGAAAGCCTAGTTCGGGATGCTTTAAACATATAGAAAAATATCTAAATAATCCTCTTTTAATATATATATATATAAGAGGGTGGTGAAATCAATTTTACAAAATAAGGTTTGGAAATACTACATTTCGGTGTAGTGACTAAAATGCGATTTTTGAAAAGTTTAGTAGTGACTGTTTTGTACGGATTAAAACTTTGAATCTTTAAGGAGCTAATTTACCCAAAAATGTTTTCTCCAAAATTTTCCTTTTATTTGGGTGATTTAATTAATGTTTTAATTATAAAAAAGAAAAGGGAAACTACTTTTTGGATTTTCATAACTACCTTTTCCTAATTTTCCCTCATTCCTTTTTCTCTCAAAATCACATCATCCAAACACTTTTTCTCCAACAACTTTTGCATTGATCTTCACTTCAATTGATTAGATTTCTATCATCAATTAGTTCCTAATCAATCTTGCATCAAATCCTTTTGATTTCATCATTGAATTTTCAAGGAATTTGGCCCAAATCAAGGAGAAATCACCATATAGAGGTAAGATTGTTCTTCTCCTTTAAATACTCAGTTCTTTACTGAAATTCCCAAGTTGTCAATCCTTAATTTAAGTTTATAAATGGTTTTAATGTTAGAAACTTGATTTTGGCTTAAAACTCAAGATTTGGAAGAAATTTTGAAGAATTTCGTTGAGTTTAATTGGGCTCTGTTTTGAGGTGGTTCTTTAATGTATTTTGATTATCAAATGATGTTAGAAAAGAGGTTTTATCAATGCAATCCCGAATAGGTTGTGTTTCTTAAGTTTTTGCTCAAGAAAATGGTGGTTTTTGAGGTGTTTTTGGTGTTCTGTTATAGCTGGAGGTATAACGACGAGTTTAGGTTTATTCTGGATGTTAATTGATGTTTAGAAATGGTTAGAAGTAATGGATCTTGGCTGGGTTAAGTTTTGGAAGAGTTTGGAGGTGTTTTCAGTTGTGTTTGGTAGCCGAAATGTTGGTTTTGGGTAGAGCAGCGAGTTTAGGTGTGTTGGCTGAAGATTTCAATGCATAATGATGTATTAATCCTCTGCTTTGATGTGTTTAAAACATTGGAGACATCTTCGGACAATTTTGGAGTTGATCTAGAGGCTTGATTGGCGTTTCGGCAAGCTAGCGAAACGAAATTGGTGAGTGGAGTTGGATTTCCAGCTTTGAAACGATTATTTGGAGGTTTTGGGAGCTTAGTTTATGTCTAAACAACTTAGCTAAGCTCAAGAGTAAGTTTTCGGAAAAGGTCCCTCGGATGTGCTATGAAGTGGATTGATGCATTGGTTAAAAATTGCATGTTTAAATTCTGTTTTGAAAGCATGTTTTAGCATGGTTAATGCTAGTTTTGAAAGCCATGTATTGAAGGATGATCAAGCTAAGAGATCCTTGGTTTGACATGTTATATTTTGGTAATGATGCATGGAGATGCATGATGTTTAATGGCTTTGATTTATGCTTTAAAACAGTGAATTGATGATGGTATTTGATGTATATTGGCAAGTGATGAATTGGTTTTAAAGTACTTGAATCGGATATAGTTAGACGGCTATAGGATTGGGTGTACCGTAAGTAAAGTCGCCTTGGATGTTGAGGGGTTGTGATTGTACCGTAAACTCCATCCAAGTACCCTAAAGAGTGAGGTAAGATCACAACGGTGGTTAAAAGTTCGTGTGTGGATCTTGTGTTTTGTGTTTCGTGCTCTCGTTAGTGGAATTATACAACTACCAATGAGTGATATTGAGGGGTTGTGATTGTACCGTTAAACTCCATCACAGGTGTTGAGGGGTTGTGATTGTACCGATAAACTCCACCTTGTGTTGTTCGGTAGTGTGTATGAAGCGTGTGGGACAACGCTTGTAATCCGCGTATCCGATTGTGTTTTGTGTTGTAAATGGTTATGAATTATCACTTGAAAGCCAATATGATGTGTTGAATGTAATGAAGCATGATATGCTTGTAAAATATGCAAGGTTGCATGAAAAGAGATGAGCATGAGTTAAAAAGCTTTGTTCAAAGTGTTTTCTAAAATGCATTATTGTGTTGTTTTCTTTAGAGCATGCCTCACTAAACAATTGTGCTTACGCTCTCTCTCTTGTACAAATAATGCAGATAATTGAAGTGTTTAGGGGCACCAAGGAAGCTAAGAGTGTCCAAGGGAAACCAAGCTCATGTATGGTGATGTTTTCATACACTATTAGTTTTGGTAATTTGGCAATGGGAACCTAAGATGTGTTTTGGGAGATGTGTTGAACTCCCTAGGTTGTGGCATGTTGTTTTTGATGGTTTGAATTTGTAAATGGCCTTTTAATGCTTGTTTTGGAGATTGGTTGACTGCTTGGTTTTGGATAACAGGAAGCATGCCTATAGACATGTGAAACTTCAAGTTTGATACTATGAATGTGTTTAGGAGTTACAAACATGCTCCATATATGTATGATGACTTGTTGGTATGACTAGGAAGTCATTAGGTAGTTTTTGAGTGGATTTATGTATGAAAAACCAGCAAAATCTGCAGCTTCTGGGCAAACCGTATCGGAACACTCACTGGTGTTTCGAAACGGGGGCATGTAATGGCCTTCGTGTTTCGAAACGGCTGGAGGCTATTTCGAAACATTTTGGCTACTGGAATGCCCTGTTTCGAAACCAGTCTCGGAACCAACCCGTGTTTCGGAACGGGCAATGCCGTTTCGAAACAGGAGACCGTTGGGCACTGATTTGAATGGTGTTGAAGTTTGCAACCTTTACGTTTTAGTCCTGAAAGTCGAGTTTGCAATTGTATGAGTTCGAGATGTCCAATTAAGGTGAAATTTGATAGGGAAGCATGTAATATGACTAATTGCATATTGGTAACTTCAAAATCAGTTATGACCTTCTAATTTACAGAATTTACATTTTGGTCCCTATCATTTGTATATTGTGCAATTGAGTCTCTTTCTGAAATCCGATCGATGTGCTTTACACATATATGTTTATCGAATGCTCACCTAGGGTTAACATGTATCTAGACAATATTAAAAAGAAAAAAAGGTCGTTAATCAAGGTTGACTTCTGGGTTGACTTTGATTTTCCCCGTGTAATCTTCGTAGTTCGGGTCAACCGTCTAGGCCGGGCTAAGAGGGTTACACCTAAGCTCTTACAAATTTAAGGAAATGAGAATTGCATAAGCAAAGCATAGAATCATGATAAAAACTGAAAAGATATCACATGCATTAAAAAGTACTCAAAATAAAATCATCCATCAAACCCAAGCCACCTTAAACAGTTCGTGGCTGGGAAATATCATCCAACATATCATTGTGATAACATCAACAAATATAAAGATATGACAAGAAATATCTATCGCGACAGAAAGAAAGGTGAACTCCCTCTCTGCCATGGACTGCCCGACTGTCTTAGGCTCACCGCCTCTCTCGACAACTGGAACAAGCTCTAGATCATGAGTAGGATAGTTGCATCCATGCACATTCAATTCCCTAGATGCATACGCCACAACCTTCCCACCTTGCAACAACACACAACCTAGACTAACATACGATGCATCACTGTAAACCACAAACTTCTTACTCAATTCAGGTTGAATCAAGAGAGGAGCTTGTGTCAAAGCTTCCCTCAATTTCTCTAAAGCTTGTTGCCTAACACCCGTCCACTCAAAGTGAACATTCTTTTGCAAAAACTTAGTTAACAGTGCAGCAATCTTAGAGAAACCTTACACAAACCTTCGATAATATCCTACCAAACCAAGAAAACTATGCACTTCCGTCACCAATTTAGGCGCCTTCCATTTTATCAACTCCTCAATCTTATATGGGTCAACTCGGATACCCTCGGCTGACACTACATGTCAAAGGAAGACAACTTCCATGAGCCAAAACTCGCACTTGCTCAATTTAGCATAAAGATGATTCTGCAACAACACATGCAACATTATCCTCAAATGCTTATCATGATCCTCCTCGGTACGAGAGTACACGAGAATATCATCAATAAACAGTTCCATGAATTGATCCAAAAACTCATGGAACACATGATTCATCATGTCCATGAACGCAGCTGGTGCATTTGTAAAACCAAACGACATCACCAAGAACTCATAATGTCTGTACCTTGTACGAAAAGTTGTCTTAGGAACATCTACATCCTTGACCTTCAATTGATAATACCCAGACCTCAAATCAATCTTAGAAAACACAGAAGCACCTCGAAACTGGTCAAACAAATCATCAATCCTTGGCAAAGGGTACTTGTTCTTAATCGTCAACTTGTTCAGTTGCTGATAATCTATACACATACACATCGTGCCATCTTTCTTCTTCACAAACAAGAACGGTGCACCCTAAAGTGAAACACTTTTTCTTATGAACCCTCGATCTAGCAACTCCCGAAGTTGCATTTTCAATTCCTTAAACTCCTTTGGTGCCTTCCGATAAGGAGCAATTGACAATGGAGTCGTATTCTTGTACAACTCAATGCCAAACTCAACTTCTCTGTTTGGTGGCAAACCAATAAACTCTTCCAGAAAAAAGACACCCATAAATTCACATACCGTTCGTATGTCTTGTACTCGCACCTCCTTTGTACCAGGGATCATTACATAAGCTAGGAAAGCTTTACAACCCAACTCTATCATACGACTTGCTTCAAGAGCCGAAATTGCATTGGACGAGAATTTCACATTATCACCCACGATTACCACTTTGTAATCATCAGCAAGTTTCAAGGTAACATGCTTAACATTAAAATCGACCACAACCCATTGCCCGATCAACCAATCAATCCAAAGTATTACATCAAAACCATAGAAAAGGCAACTCTATCAAATCAACTGAAAACACATGGCCTTAAACAGATAAAGGACATCTCCTATACAATATCCTCGTAACGAAAATTTCACCAAAAGAGCTAGTTACTTGCATTTCCACGTCTAACATCTCAACATGGATATCAAGCAAATGTGCATGCTCACTCAAGATGTATGAATGTGTAGATCCAGAATTAATTAAAGCTAACAATGACAAGGATTGCAAAGTGAAATTACCTGCAATACCATCGGTGTCATTATGTCCCTCGCGATGTGCATACACTCTCGCATGACCACGACCCTCGGGTTGAAGAGCAACAACATGCACCACAGCTCTCTGTCCGTCCTCCCTACGCTAGAAATTACCGCGACTGTGCCCATGACCTCTCTGTGGTGCAACAACAGGTGCCCGACTCTGACCACCTCCAGCCAACAAGAATTAGTCGCCACAGCCGTAGAAGCCTGTGCTTCTCGAGCCATACGAGGACAATCTCGCCTCAAATGATCTCGCAATCCACCTGCCCAACAAGTATTTTGTTCAGATCTTATTCTGTTACCCTGAACTACCGCACCTCGCCCAAAATTACCTCACCTCAGGCCGATACCTACGATCACGATGCCTCTTATAGTGTCCACCACTAAGACCAAAATCCACAGCTTTCTTACCTGAGCTAGAATCACCCACGTGAGAGGACAAGCCAAAACTCTGCTCAATATCCTTGGCTCCCGTCACCAACACATCAAAATCTGTATAGTCGAAGGCTAGCATGAAAGTCTTCACCTCCTACACTAAGCCATAAAGGAAGCAATCACATCGATGCCTATCACTCGGCACCAATTCAGAGGATACTGGCTCAAATATACGAACTGGACCTCATATTCAACCACTTTCATGTTACCTTGCCCAAAGGACATAAACTCACGCTTCTTGCCTTCCAAGTATCGAACCCCTAGATACTTCTTCTTAAAGGCAGCTTGGCAATTGACCTCATTGGGCTCTATAGCCGCAGTCACAGTCGTCCACCAACTGTATGCATCACCATGTATCAAAGAAACAACACATCCTAACTTGCGTGCATCATTGCACCCCATCTAATCCAAAATCCAGATCGTACTAGCCATCTAAGCCTCAGATGCTTCAAGAGACAATCCATGATACTCAATGCCTCCTAAACATCGCAAGCGTTCCAACGGTAACCCTAATTGCCAAGCAATAGGTGCTTGCACTTGCACTCTAGCAACAACAGCCTAGAATGCCCTAGACATCGTCTAAACCAAAGGTGTTTAATCACCCAACATAGGACCAACTTGCCCATGTTGTACTTGCTCCACACCCTAAGATGGAGGCAGTGGAGGAGGTAAATTCCCACCAGGAAGAACCTCGTTCTCCTGATTTCCCTGCTCACCAGCACCACCAATCGTACCAGATCACAACTCTCTCCTCGGTCCCATTGTGCTATTATATTTAAGGCATGATAAATAAACAAAACAAGAAATCAGGCCAGCTTCATGCAAGTATCCAAGACATCAAATTCAATTTAAAAACACTTTACTATATTAATAAGGCAATGGGCATCCCAATTTTCCCCAAACATGGCATAAGGCATACAACCTACATGTCACAACCAGCGTGCATCAGAACCAATCAAATTAAGCCCATAACATCATGTATATAACAACTCACACATACACCACAATCATCATATGTGGCATCACTATCATTTGATCATCATTAACATGCTTATAACAATCACCGTCCAAAGGAAACATCATCAATCATATAGAATCATGTCACATAAACTTACCGTTAACCTACCATCATCCCATTCTTTCGAAACCTGGCTCTAATACAACCAAATGTAACCCCCTCAACCCGGTCTAGGCGATAGACCGATCCAAATGGGTCACACAAGGAATATTGAAGTAAACCGAGAAGGTTTACCTCAATAAACAATCATGTTTTTTTGTTTTATCTTATCTAGATGCTCATTAGAAGCCTAAGTGTTTGTCATCGCAGCGTATCATACATAACATCAATCGAACATTAATTAAAACTCAATTGCCTTATGATAGGATTTTAGGTACTATTTTGTAAACTTATCAAATTACAAAGCGTTCCTTCAATTTTAGATTGCCCTCTTTAAATTAATCATATTACATGCATCTCTGTCAAAACTCGGCTCGAAACAACCATTCATGCTCACTTAATTGCATCCACCACATTCAGGGACCAAAATGCAAAGAATCGAAACTTCAGAACATTCCATTAACTAACTTAACTACCAGTCGTTTTGGTAGAGGCTAACCACGTACTGAAAGAGGTCCTCATGGCTTGGAACACGGGCTCGTATCGAGACACCTCAGAGATGTTTCAGAACTATGGTTTCCAGTAGCAAATACTACTGGAACATACCACACCCGTTTCGAAACCCCTAGGCCATTTCAGGCTCACTGTTTCGGTACATGCATGAGTGTACTGAAACACCTGGGCCTGTAAGGACACTTTTTGCTGGTTTTTCAGACTTAAATCCATCCTAAATCAATCCAACATGATTCGAACATGCCTACATTATATTTAAACATTAATCCTCAAACATTTATGGCATATTCATCATCAAGTCATGGCAAACTACATCCAAGATAAATTATAGGCATACAACCTAGCAAATAAGCCACTCAAGAGTCAATCTCAACCCAATGCACAAACCATCAAATATAGGCC
The DNA here is from genome assembly GCA_958450335.1 of Hibiscus tridactylites. Classification (NCBI taxonomy): domain Eukaryota; kingdom Viridiplantae; phylum Streptophyta; class Magnoliopsida; order Malvales; family Malvaceae; genus Hibiscus; species Hibiscus tridactylites. The sequence goes on along the minus strand of OY288291.1, from coordinate 30,582,437 downwards.
TTTTACAAGTATAAAACCATAAAGCAAATATGCTCAAAAGGGGTGCTCATACACATCACCCAAATAAACCATGGAATCCCCCATTGCCCTTATTACTATAGTCCGTAATTGAAATGTACATTCAAAGCGAATCTCTTACGACCCCCTTACAAGTTGCTGCCTCCAAACACCTAATTTATCCGCATTGATGGAAGATAGAGAGCGTAAGCATACAATCTTAGTGAGGAGTGCTAAAAAACCAAAACACCATCAATGCATAAAAAACATTTTTCCATCATTTGCAAACAATCATGCCCTCTTTAAAAACCATACACTTTCCTTACAAAATCAGCATGTTAAATATCATGCAATAAGTATTAAATACTCAATAGCAATTCCATTTGCTAACACTCAACTTAAGCCTTTCCCTGCATAACTACCATATGCAAAGCTTAAAGAGTAAAACATGCATTTTCACATTATGCATTCATATTCATTTCATAAGAATTTATCAATTATATTGGCTCACAAGTGATCATCAACATACTCATTTCTCAAAACCATATCGGATATACGAATTCCCAAGTCATGTCCCAACACTTCATACATTCGCACATGCATCTCAAGGTTCACACACAGGAGCTACCCTCCACCGTTGTGACACCCGTGGTGGAGTATTCGGTACCTTACAACCCTCAACACCACTCATCGGTAGATGCATAACCCCACTAACGAGAGACGAGACACTATACACATTCCTCAATCGTTAGGGTACTTGGATGGAGAATTCGGTGCAATCACAACCCCTCAACATCCAAGGCGACTTATTTATAGTGCACTCAAACCTATAGACGGCTAACTATATCCGATGTCATTTACAAAGCACTTTTCACAACATCACTTGCCAATATAATTCTCATTTAGTATAAACCTCACTGTTTTGAAAGCATCTACAATAAGCCACATTTTTAAGCATCAAACCATGCTTCATAAAACATGTATAAGCATACACATACAAGGATCACTTACCATGTGCATCCTTCAACGATATGGCAATATAAATAGTAAATCTCTTACTATAAATCACGCTTTAAACAATAGGTAAAACACATTTAAATTCAAGTGCATCAATAAATTCATAATGGTGCAATCCGAGGGAGAAAATCACTTTACTCACTTCCGAACTTAGTAAAGCGTTTCAAGCTTAGACTAAGTTCCCAAAACCACCCTTGATGTGTTTCAAAGCTGGAAAACGCATTTCCACTCATAGACTCGCGAAACCAAGATTTGTCGACGCGAATTTAAGCGTCTGAAACCCCAGATCTTCACCAGATGCTTCCGATGTAACCTCCCCTGTTTATACCACTCGAGAATGGAGGATTAATGCACCTAAATGCATTAAAACATCTAGCAACGTAAACAATCTCATTGTTCTGCCCTAAAGCACCAAAATACCCTTCCAAAACAACTGAAAACTCAACCGATCTTACTCTAAACTTAATCCAGCCACAATCCATCACTTTCATTCACTATTACCCATAAATCAACAATAAAAAATAGCCTAATAACATCTAATAACTCCCAGCAACACCTAATTCGCATTTCCAAGCCAAAAACCATTAACTAACAACCTAAACTTTTAGAGATCCAACCTAATCTGGGATTATTATGATTAAGCCTTTACTTTAACATCATTTAACAATCAAAACAACTTTAAAATCATTTCCAAACCAATCAAAATAGTGCTCAAACGAAATACTTAGAAAATCATCAATTAAAGCCATTTTAACCAATTATTCATTAATCAAAATCATAAAATTCAGTTAATAATTATAGTTAGGTGGTACAAAACTTGGGAATTTCATTAAAGAACCTTGATTAGAGGGTTGATCAGCTCTTACCTCAAATCTTAGTTTTTTCCCTCAATTGACAAAGATTTGCAAGAAAACTTCAAAGCTTCATTGATTAAATTGATAGACCACTTTTAGGAAATTGTAAAGAAAGAGAAAAAGGTGATAGTATCTAAGATCTTTAGGAGAAAAGAAAGTGTTTGGCTATTTAGAAAGTGAGGAAATGAAAGTTACGTAAAATCCTTTTAACCTCAAAAATCCTTTTTAATTAAAAGCTTTTTCTTTTTATTCCTTTTTAATAATATTATTTTAAAACGGGTCAAATTGAGGAAAAAGACTTTTAAACACATGTAAGCTCCATAAAAATTCTAGGGTAAAGTACACAGACGGTCACTAAACTATACCCGAAAAAACAAAATGGTAACCAACCTTTCAAAAATCACAAAATGGCAATTAAACTTTATGTTTTATAACAAAACGGTAACTAGACGTTAAATTCCGTTAAGTTTCTGTTAAAACTTTGGTATAATAACACATTTAGTCCTTAAAATTTATAAAATCAATAAATTTAGTCCTAATTCGAAATAATTTACTAAATTTAGCCCTCGTTATTTATGCATTCTTTCAATTTGGCCCTTAAAGCAAAATTTCAAAGTATGGTAACATGATAAATAATTACAATTAAATTTTATAGGAACTCGAAAACCCGACTCGAATCGAAAAAATTTCAAATAAAGTTTGAGTTGTAAAATATGACGTGTCAACTTGAATAACTCAAAATTTTTTTACTCAACTCGATCGAACGCTCACCTCTATCTTAAGATATGACATGTTAACTCGAAATATTCGAATATTTTAAATTATTTTTTTTCTTTTAAATCGAATATTTTTAAAATAGAGCATTTAATGTTTCATATTTAAATCACATTGAATATTTAATAACTACTTTAAATATTCAATTTAATTTAAAAACATTCAATTTAAAAGAAAAAATTGATTTAAAATATTCGAATAATTAATTAAATTTTTATAGGAACTCGAAAACTCGACTTGACTCGATTCGAATCGAAAAAATTTCAAATAAGGTTTGAGTTGTAAAATATGATGCGTCAACTCGAATAACTCGAATTTTTTTTGACTCAACTCGATCAAACGCTCACTTCTATCTTAAGATATGACGCATCAACTCGAATAACTCGAAATATTCGAATATTTTAAATCATTTTTTCTTTTAAATTGAATATTTTTTAAAATAGAATATTTAATATTTTCATATTTAAATCACATCGAATATTTAATAACTTCTTTAAATATTCGATTTAAAAAACAATAGATTTAAAATATTCGAATATTTAATAACTACATTAAATATTTTTCTTTTAAATATTCCAATATTTAATAATTACTTTAAATATTCGAATATTTTAAATTATTTTTTTCTTTTAAATCGAATATTTTTAAATTAAATCAAATATTTAAAGTATTTATTAAATATTCAATGTGATTTAAAAGAAAAAATTGATTTAAAATATTCGAATATTCGAGTTGACACGTCATATCTTAAGATAGAGGTGAGCGTTCGATCGAGTTGAGTACAAAATTTTCGAGTTATTCGAGTTGAAGCATCATATTTTACAACTCAAACTTTATTTGAAATTTTTTTATTCGAATCAAATCAAGTCGAGTCGAGTTTTCGAGTTCCTATAAAAATTTAATTAAATATTCGAATAATTTAAATCAATTTGTTCTTTTCAATCGAATATTTTTAAATTAAATCAAATATTTAAAGTAGTTATTAAATATTCGATGTGATTTAAATATGAAAATATTAAATATTATATTTTAAAAAATATTCGATTAAAAGAAAAAATGATTTAAAATATAAGAATATTTCGAGTTATTCAAATTGACACGTCATATCTTAAGATAAAGGTGGGCGTTTGATCGAGTCGAGTCAAAAAATTTCGAGTTATTCGAGTTGACGCGTCATATTTTACAACTCAAACTTTATTTGAATTTTTTCGATTCGAGCCAAGTCGAGTCGAGTTTTCGAGTTCCTATAAGAATTTAATTGTAATTATTTATCATGTACTATACTTTGAAATTTTGTTTTAATGACCAATTTGAAAGAATGCTTAAATAAAAAGGGCTAAATTTAGTGAATTGTTTCAAATTAGGACTAAATTAATTGACTGTATAAAGTTGAAGGACTAAATATGTTATTATACCAAAATTTTAACAGAAACTTAACGGAATTTAACGTCTAGTTACTGTTTTGTTATAAAACATAAAGTTTAATTGCCATTTTGTGATTTTTGAAAGGTTGGTTACCATTTTGTTTTTTCGGGTATAGTTTAGTTACCGTCTGTGTACTTTACCCAAAATTCTAAGTCTTGTCCCCTTTTTAATTTAGTCCTTAAAAAACCAATTTTGTATTTTATTTTTTACAAAATGGCCACTTTATGAAATCTTGACTTTCCAAAACCTGTTTTCCAAAATTGACTTTAACAACCTTCAATATATATATTTGAAAATATTTTAGCAAATTTTCTCTTAATTTTATCCCATTCCGAACTATGAATTCCTTGAACCACTTCTAAAGGCTCGGATATCTAATTCTAGGTTCGACTTACCCAAACCGATGTCTAGAACGTCTAGGTCCGAAATCGGGGTGTTACAATATCTTCCGGCTTAAACATTGCACCCATTGCAAAGTAGATTACGTGTGTAAAACCAACACATTTGCATAATTCCTTTGAAAGCATAACATGCATAACCACCATATGCATCAAAGCAATTTTTCACAAGTCTCATGCTTAATCAAACCAAAACATTTCTCATTTGTTTCCAAAACAAATCATGCAATTGACCTTTCCAAAAATATTCATATTAAACCATATGCAACATGTATCATGTATCATGAATCAACGACAAAATCTCATTCGCAACTCTCAACTTAAGCTTTCACATGCATAACAACCTCAGAAGAAGGTGATGCGATTCAGACGTAAGGGTAAGCTTATTCCGAGGTTTATTGCACCATATGAGGTTGCGGAGCGTGTAGGTCCTGTGGCTTATCAATTGAGGTTGCCTCCTAAGTTGGAAAAGATTCATGATGTGTTTCATGTATCAATGTTGCAGAGGTATAGATCAGATCCATCACATGTTATGTCGGTGGAGGAGATTGAGTTGCAACTGGATCTTTCTTATGATGAGGAACCTGTAGAGATCCTTGATTCTAGCAGTAAGATTCTTCTGGCAAGACAATTGATCTTGTAAAAGTGTTGTGGCGACATCGTGGAGTTGATGAGGCCACGTGGGAAAGCAAGACTGACATGAAGAAATAGTTTCCGCATCTTTTTTAACGCCCCGGAAAATGGGCTAGAAGATTTAGGTGAATTACTGATATCAAGTTAGAATTTTATGTTAGGCTTTAGCTAGTTAATTAATTTCTGAAAATAATTTGGGTAATTAAATTGATTTTCGATAAATTTATCGTGACAAATATTTGTGAAAAATATATTTCAGAAGTTTCATAAAGGATGAAATTAAGTTCGAATAATTTTAATTGGGTTGTTTTAATATTAATTAAATGGTGATTATTTTACAAAAGGTTGCAAAATATTAATAATGCCAATTTTGTAAAAAGAACTAAAGTGGTGGTTTTATGGGATTATTTGAACCATTTACTAAATAAGTATTTTACTACCTATTTCTAATTAGAATTTGTGGATGATTATTATTTTCTCCAAAAAAAGCTATGTCTAAACTTATGTCTCTTTTTCGAAGATTCTTCTAAACACCATTTTAATCTTTTTTGATTTTTTTATTTCATTTTTATTCATTTTCTTTCTAAACCATTTCTTATGAATCGCCACACAAGAGATTTTGATTTGTCTCATCTTGTTCAATGCACTTCACGTTGGAAGATTGGAGGAGAAATCTTCATTTTCTATTTTTAATTTATTTGGGTAAACGTTGATTTTCTAATGATCTCCTAATTTTTTTGGTGTTGATTTTCTATCAATTCTATTATCTTTTGATATTAAAATAAATTTTAATGGATTGATTTAATTTCTAGATGCTAAAGAGTGAATCATGATTTGATAGATGAAATCTAAATGTTTTAATTGGATTATGAGTTTGTCTTGTGGGTTAGATATAATTTAAACTCAATTGTAATAAATTTATTCTAAAATTAATCTAATTGGTTGAATTCAAATTTGATTTCTTAGATCGGGTAATTGGTATAATGGTTGATTGATGTGTTGGATCATATATTAGTGTGTATCGTTAGTGTTTGGTGAATTTACCGTGATGTGATTACTTAGCGGAAAGAATAAAAAAACAAAAGATTTGAAAGTGCGATCCAGGCCAGGCATATCGCAAACAGGAGCTGGGCGTTGCTGCATTTATGTTCATGTGTGCGAATCGTGGTTTGTGTATTGTGATTTCGCTGTAGGAAATAATTATAACAATAGCAGTGAGTTAAAGGAGATTTAATAAATGATTGAAACAGGGCTGTGTGCGTGAAAATTTGAAAGGGGAATTGGTTCTTTCCAGCGCCGTGAAAATGTTGGGGAAATTTTAAGTGGTTCGAATAATTGTTGTACGATGTGCAATGGGAAGTATTTTAATTAAGTGATTACATTAGTGTGGTCAAATTTATATTTAGCCTTGTATTTTTTTTAGAAGATGGCAAGTGTTCGAATGTTTTCTAGTTAGACGTCGAGGAGTTGGCGTCAAGACTTTGGTAAGACGGTAGCAAGTTAGTGAGTGTAAATGTGTTTGGTTATTATAAAGATGTTTGAATTATGGCTTTGGGAGTTTAGTTAAAGCCTAACAAGCTTAGCTAAGTTCGGAAGTATATTATTCCTATTTTCGCCTGTTGAATATCGGTTTGATGTGAGACTTGATTTACATGTTTGATTGCACATCCGGATTCAACTCAATCTCCTCAATTGGTATTGTATGAGATGGATCCAATCTATACCTCCGTAACATAAAAACATGAAACACATCATGGATCTTCTCCAATTCGGGAGGCAACCTCAACCGATATGCAACAAGACTCACTCGCTCCACAACCACATAAGGTCCAATAAACCTCGGACTAAGCTTACCCTTACATCTGAACCTCATCACTTCTTCTAAGGCAATACCTTTAGGTACACGCGATCTCCAACCGCAAACTCAATCTCCCTACACTCTAAATCCGCAGAAGACTTCTGACGATCTTTAGCAGCCTTCAACCTCTCACATATGGGTTTCACTTTCTCAGTCGTTCCCTTAAGCATATCCAACAAGGAAACTAACTTTTGCCCCACCTCCGCCCAACAAAGAGGCGTTCTACACTTTCTCCCATACAAGGCCTCGCACGGAGCCATTTGTATGCTCGCTTGAAAATAGTTATTATAGGTAAACTCAACCAAAGGCAACTGTTTTCCCAAGAACCTTGGAAATCTATCACATAACATCTCAACATGTCCTTCAGCACCTGGATCACTCGTTCCGACTGTCTGCCCGTTTGAGGATGATACGAAGTGCTGAAACTCAAACGCGTACCCAACGCCTTGTATAAACACTCCCAAAATCTCGTTGTAAACCTCGGATCTCTATCCGACACTATGGACTTAGACACACCATGCAAACACACAATCTCAACAATATATAACTATGCCAACCTATACAACGTATACGTAGTATGCATGTTGATTGTGTAAAAGTTCTATATTTTACCCCTTATTTAACCCATATTTCTGCTGCATTCAAGTATAATTCATTGCATTTAGGTAAAGTTTCATATATACATCACAATTAGAAAAAAAGGCACAGTTGCTACTGATTTTCGCTACTTTTGCAGGTAGCTGTTGTAGCAGACTCAGGACATCGAAGGAGTAGAGCGGGAACACATGACTGGAGTCAAGAAGGAGGACGCTGTCGTGGCCACTGCCGTGGCAGCCATGACGACAGCAATGGTGAAGGGAAAAGTGAAGTGGAGCTCGACAGATAGAGGAATTCAAGCCGGTCTGTCGTGGACCACTCCTATATTTTTTCGAGCCCTAGAGCAGAATGAAGGCCAAGCCCAAAGTTCAACGAAGAAACCAAAAGCAAGAAAAGAGGATGACTTAAAGGCATCTACTCAGAAGATTTAATCTTAATTAGAGTTGTACGTTAGTTTGAACCTGTATTCTTACCTTATTAGAAAACTTGAACCCAAGGCCTATATAAAGGCATGTAATTCGACCTAGGGATGGATATCTCATTCTCTAGCCGTCTTCCCCAAAACCCTTGTCATTTTCCCCCTTCTCATCATGTTCTAAACTTTCTCTAGGGCTAAGGGTTGATTCTGTAAAGTAGTTGCAAGGATAATACTGTTTTAGGAAGTTTTTGTTCAATAAAATACAACTTCAAGTTTGCTTATTCTGGTTTCAACATCTTGCAAGAGTATCAGGAGAGCATTGTGAGATTATCTATTTACTTAATATAAGGAGAGTTAAGTATACGAAAAGAATAAGTACGGGTTCTCCAGTTTATAGTTGAACTATCTCGGACCTAGGGATATGACGAGGTTAAGTGGCTAAGGAAGAATTCAACAACATTGGTGTTCACCCTTTGATTCACGTTGGGAGGTATAATCCGAGAAGTGTCATCAAAAGTACTTGGACCTAGGGATAGGACAAGTCACAGCATGGATTCTTGCTGTAACCCCCTTAGCTCGACCTAGACGAATGACTCGAACTAGGAAGATTACACGGGGAACACCAAAATCAACCTGAAAGTCAACCTTGATTAACGACCCTTTTTTCATTTTAATCTTGTCTAGATATATGTTAACCCTAAGTGAGTACTCACGAATCATGATTGAGTAAGGCACATCGATCAGATAACATATGGGGACTCAATTGCACTTCACACAGATTAGGGACCAAAATGTAATTTCTATAAATTAGAGGGACATCAATGAATTTAAGATTACCATTATGAAATTAGTCATGTTACATGCTTCTCCGCTAAAATTCATCTTAAGAAGATATCTCACGCTCAAGCAATTGCATTTACAACATTTAGGAGAAAAATGTAAAACATTCATACCTCAAAACAATTCAAATCTAGGACCAACGGTAACTCGTTTCGAAACGCCTACTCACCGTACCGAAATGCTGTATTGGAACGGTGTTAACCATTTCGGTACGCGGGTATGTTCCGAGACCAGTTCTGGAACATGTCATTCTAGTAGCTAAAATGTATCGAAACAACCCCTTTCGTTTCGAAATGCCAAGGCCATTTCAGGCCCCCATTCCGAAACACCATAGGGTGTTTTGATACACCCTGCCCAGAAATAGCAGTAAATGATGGTTTTTCACTCAAAAGCATGCTCAAACATGCCCCAAAGACTCTCAAAACACACCAGCAGTCGAACATACATATAAGGAACATATTTGGGTCATTCTAACACAAACGTATCATCAAAACACAAAAGCTCAAAATTCTAGAGGCATGCTTCCTATCACAACCCAAAATGAGCAATCCAATCTCAAATCAAACAATTAAGGCCAATTACAACTCAAACAAGCTAAAGCAAACATGCCACAACCTTAGGGAGTTCAACATATATCCCAAATACAATTCTTGGTTTCCCATTGCCAATTTATCAAAACTAAAGTGTGTGAAAACTTCACCATACATGAGCTTGGACTTCCTTGGATGAACTTAGGTTCCTTGATGCTCGAAAACACCTCAATTATCTGCATTATTGGTAAAAGAGAGAGCGTAAGCACAAATGCTTAGTGAGGCATGCTCTTAAAGAAAACCAACACAATAATGCATGTCTTGAAAACACTTTCACAAAAGCTTTAAAACCACATGTTCATTTTATCTCATGCTTGGAAACCTTTCAAAGCAATTTCTCATTGAAACCACATGTACCTTCATTCTATCTCATGCATTTAAACCAATGCAAAACTCATGGCAAAGTCAAACTCGTGCTTGTAGTCTAAAGCATTTCATAAACAAACCACATATGCATCTCACATAGCATAAACCATTTCATCAAAGGTACATGTGAATCAAAAACCATAACATATTTTATATTGGTATTTCACATCTCTTTATTACTCGGATATGCGGACATCTCACTAGACACTTCCGGTGGCATCTCTCATCACCGTACTCACTCGTCTAGCAACATAGTTTCCGGTGGAATCTCACATCACCGTACTCACATGGCGGAATCTCTCATCGCCACAAAGCTTGGGTATTTCACCAAGTCCTACCCAATAGAATGGCCATCATCGGTTCTCTCCCTTTGGCTTAACCAAAGAGCACGTACGAATTTTTAGTTTATAGTGCACTCTCATCCTATTGATCGATCATTATATCTGGTAAGTATCTCAACATCTATGCCAATATATTATGTCAAAACAACATCTCACCTACTGTTTTTCATGCACTAAAACTCAACATTCTCATCTCATTTCAAAATCATAACATTTGCTATGCTTTAACATAAAAGCTCAAATCTCAACTATGCAACATGTTACTTTGTGAAATCATTTCAAGCATCACCTCATGCTATAATTCATGCATAAAAACAGTAGGAATTTATCAATCTAAAACCATGAGCATGTAAAAGCATTTAAGGGGCAATCACCACATTCTAGAGAGCAATCTAGCCAATACTTACTTCCGGACTTAGGAAGGTGTTTCAAACCTTTCCTAAATCCCCAAACCTTGATTCTTTGTCCCTCAAGGACTTCTAAAACCATACACACTCACCGATTACGTTTCGCTTGCATGCCAAAACGCTATCTAAGCTTCGGATCAACTCCAAAGGTGTCTGAAGATGTCTCCTCTGTTTTGAACACATAAAAGCAGAGGATTAACGCATCATTATGCATTGAAATCATCAGCCACACACCTAAACTCGGTGCTCCACACAAAATCCACATTTCGGCTACCAAACACTACCGAAATCACCTCCAAACTCTTCCAAAACAAAACCCAGCCAAGATCCAACACTTCTAATAATTTCTAAACATCAATTAACATCAAAAATCATCATGGCCACGTCCTTATACCCCCAGCTATAGCAGAACACCAAAAATACCTCAAAAACCATCATTCTAGCAAGCAAAACTTAGAGAAAAACAAACCTATTCGGGATTGTATTGATAAAACCTTATTTATAATATCAATTAACATCCAAAACACATTAGAAAATCATCTCAAAACAGAGTCCAATCAATCACCACGAAAATCTTCAAGATCTCCTCCAACATCTTGAGTTTTAAGCAATTTCTTGTTTCTAACATTAAAACCTCTTAAAAATCATTAATAAAGGATTGATAACTTGGGAATTTCAGTAAAGAACTGATCATTAGAGGAGAAGGACGAAGCTTACCTCTAATGGATGATTTCTCCTTGATTTGGGCAAGTTCTCTTGAAAATTCAATGTAGAAATCAAGCGGATTTGATGAAGAATTGATTAGGAATCAATTAGTGATTGAAATCTCATCAAATGAAGTTGAAATCAAAGTAAATTTTCTGGAGAGAAAGTGTTTGGTAGAAAGGAATTTGAGAGAAAACAAAATGAGGGAAAATTTGTGAAAAGTGGTTATGAAAAGTCAAAGGTGGTTTTCTCATTTAATCACTTTCATTTTCTTTAATTAAAACATTAATTAAATCACCCAAATTAAAGAAAAATCTGATGACAATGTTTTTGGTAAAATTAGCTCCTTAAAGATTCAAAGTTTCAATCCTTTACAAAAGAGTCACTACTAAACTTTGCAAAAACTGTGATTTGGTCACTACACCGAAATGTAGTATTTCCAAACCTTATATTGTAAAATTGATTTCACCATTCTCTTTTATATATTAAATGGGATTTTTAGATATTTTTCTATATTTTTAAAGCACCCCGAACTAGGTGTTCCCTAAGACTCCCTTTTAGATTTGAGCCATTTTCCAGCCCGATACGGTTCAGACTCTAAACATCTAGGCCCAATTTTGGGGTGTTACAACTCTCCCCCTCTTACGAAATTTCGTCCTCGAAATTTACCTGGAGGAAAAAGGTAAGGAAACTGCTTCTTCATGTCATATTTTCTTTCCCACGTGGCTTCCTCAACACCACGATGCCTCCACAACACCTTAACCAGCTCAATGGTTTTACCCCGGAGAACCTTACTGTCCGAATCCAAAATCTCAACTGACTCCTCATCATAGGTCAAATCTGGATTCAACTCAACTTCCTCCACAGGCATAACATGTGAAGGATCCGATCTATACCGTCGAAACATGGATACATGAAACACATTATGTATCTTCTCTAGATCTTGCGGTAGCCTCAGCTTATAAGCAACAGGACCCACACGTTCTATCACCTCGTATGGTCCAATATATCTATGGCTCAACTTACCATTCTGGCCAAATCTCATCACCTTCTTCCAAGGTGTTACTCTTAAGAACAAACGGTCACCCACCGCAAACTCAATCTCCTTACGCTTCAAATCCGCGTAAGACTTCTGCCGATCAGAGGCTGTCTTCAACCGCTCACAAATGAGCTTCACCTTCACGGTGGTTCCTTTCAACAAAGCCGGCATCGAGACGAAATTTTGCCCCGTTTCATCCCAGCAAAGAGGAGTTCTGCACTTCCTCCCATACAAGGCTTCATAAGGTGCCATTTGAATACTTTCCTGGTAGCTGTTATTATAAGAAAACTCCACCAAAGGCAAATGCTTCTCCCAAGAGCCTTGAAACTCAATCACGCAGCACCTCAACATATCCTCAAGCACTTGGATAACACGCTTAGACTGTCCATCCGTCTGCGGATGATAAAAAGTACTGAAATTCAGCCGCGTACCCAATGCTTGATGCAAGCACTCCCAAAACCTTGCTGTGAACCTCGGATCTCTATCCGACACTATAGATTTTGGTACACCATGCTGACGTACAATTTCAACAATGTACATCTCTGCAAGCTTATCCAAAGTATACGTAGTATGCACAGGTAAGAAATGCGCACACTTCGTAAGGCGATCCACAATCACCCACAGAAAATTCTTCTTTGATGGCGTCAAAGGCAACCCATACACAAAGTCCATGGTGATCCTCTCCCATTTCCATTAAGGGATTCTCAACGGTTGCAACACCCCTTAAGGAAACTGATGCTCAGCCTTAACTCGCTGACAGACCATGCATTTGCTCACATATTCCGCAACATCCTTCTTCAAACCCACCCAATAGTGCTCATCCTACAGATCACGGTACATCTTTGTACTACCAGGGTGCATAGCAAAAGGACTACTATGAGCTTCGGTCAGAATAGTACGCCTCAACTCCACATCATTCGGCACTACTATCCGACTTCCAAAACATAAAACTCCATCATCATTAAAACAAAAAATCCGATGGTCTATCCTCAGCAATATCCTGAACATGTGGCACCAAAGAATCATCTAACAACTGCTTATCCTTTATCAACTGAACCAGAGATGGTTTCACTTGCAATTAAGCAACAAGACCTCCATCTCGCGGTATGCTCAAGCTAGTAAACATAGCCCTTAACTCTACCGCCACATTTCTACTCAATGCGTCCGCCACAACATTAGCCTTTCCCGGGTGATACTCGATCGTTAGATCGTAATTCTTAAGCAACTCCACCCATCGTCGTTGCCTAAGATTCAACTCTTTCTGAGACATCAAATACTTCAAACTCTTGTGATCCGTGTACACAGTATACTTTTCACCATAAAGATAATGTATCCAGATTTTCAAAGCAAAAACCACCGCAACTAACTCAATATCATGCGTAGGATAATTACGCTCATGCACCTTCAACTGTCGCGATGCATAAGCCATCACCTTACCCTTTTGCATTAGCACACGCCCCAAACCAATGTAGGATGTGTCACTATACACCACAAACTCTTTTCCTGATTCAGGTTGAATCAAGATAGGAGCTTGCGTCAGAGCTGCCTTAAGCTTTTCAAAAGCTTGATGTCTCGCTTCCGTCCACTCATACTTAACATCCTTTTGAAACAACTTTGTTAAAGAAGCAGCAATCTTTGAAAATCCATCCACAAACCTCCGATAATATCCTACCAACCCAAGGAAACTACAGACTTCATGAACAGACTTAGGAGGCTTCCAATTCATCAACGCCTCAACCTTCTGAGGATCAACTCGAATCCCTTAAGCCGAAACCACATGACCAAGGAACACAACTTCCTTTAGCCAAAACTCACACTTGCTCAGCTTAGCATAAAGCTGATTTTCCAAAAGCGCTTGCAAGACAACTCTTAAATGACCACCATGCTCCTCCTCAGTACGAGAGTACACAAGGATATCGTCGATGAACACCACAACGAACTTGTCCAAGTATTCATGGAACACTCTATTCATCATGTCCGTGAAAACAACAAGAGCATTCGTCAAGCCAAACGATATTACAAGGAACTCATAATGCCCATACCTCGTTCTAAAGGCTGTTTTCGGCACATCCACATCTTTCACCTTAAGCTGATAGTACCCTAACCTCAAGTGAATCTTTGAAAACACAGCCGCTCCACGAAACTGATAAAAAAGGTCATCAATCCTCGGCAAAGGATACCTGTTTTTTATGGTCAACTTGTTCAGCTAACGATAATTGATGCACATTCTCATTGTGCCATCCTTCTTCTTCACAAACAAGACCGGTGCACCCCAAGGCGACACACTAGGCCGAATGAAACCACGGTCATGCAACTCCTGAAGTTGCGTCTTTAACTCCTTCATCTCTTTAGGTGCTATGCGATAGGGAGCAATGGACACCAGAGTTGTGTTCTCAAACAACTCAATCCCAAATTCCACCTCTCGACTAGGCGGCAATCCAGGTAACTCCTCCGGAAACACTCCAGGGAACTCACGTATAGTTTTTATATCCTGAACTCACAACTCCTTTGAACTAGGATTCATCACAATGGCTAGGTAAGCCTCGCAACCCTGACGCAACATTCGACTTGCTTCCAATGTAGACACCACATTGGAAAGAAACTTCACATTCTCGCCCACTACTACCACTTCATAATCATCCGCAAGTTTCAAAGAAACTCGCTTGCTTTCGAAATCCACCACGGGTCTATGTTTAACAAGCCAATCCATGCCAAGGATTGCATCAAAGCAATAGAATGGCAATTCCATGAGATCAACATGAAAAACATGATTTTGCACTTTCAAGGGACATCTCCTATACAACTTCCATGTTAGAACCGTGTCACCAAAGGAACTAGTCACACGCATACCAACATCCAAAGACTCAACAGGTAAACCAAGCATTTGAGCATGTTCACGCAATATGTACGAGTGTGTAGATCCAGAATCAATCAAAGAAAGTAATGACAAGGATTGCAAAGTAAAGGTACTTGTGATCACATCTGTATCATTCCTTCCCTCATTATGGGCATACAGTCGAGCCTGACTGCCACCCTCAGGTTGAACGGCCACAATATGTGCTACGTTCCTGCCACCATCATCCCTACATCAAAATTGCCACGGTCACGCCCACGACCTCTTTGTGGCTCACCTGCTCTCACCGGAGCTTGTCCCTCTCTTAGAGGCTGAGGAAAATCTTTCTTCAAATGCCCTCGGTTACCACAATTCCAGCATGTCCCAAGGTTACCCCAACACTCACCACCATGCCTTTTACCACAACGGGCACATTCAGGAGTCCTCAGAACAACATTAGGTCCTTGCTGACCTCTACCAGGGTTACCACCCCCGTGCCTAACATCATAATGCGACTTTCTATCCTTATGCCTCTTGTTGTGATCTCTACCATAATCGCGTTCATCCGCTCGCTTCCCAGAGCAAGATCCACCAACTCGACTTGCCAAACCAAGATTCAATTCAATGTCCTTGGCTCTAGTGACCAAGACATCAAAATCCGTATAGTTAGCCGCAAGCATAAAAGTCTTGACATCCGCTACCAGCCCATAACGGAATCACTCGCAGCTCTCCTGCTCACTAGGGATTAGCTCAGGCGCATACTGACTGAGGCGAACAAACTGAATTTCATATTCAGCTACTGACATGCTGCCTTGCACGAGAGACATAAACTCTCTTTTCTTTTCATCGAGGTAACGTACTCCCAGGTACTTCCGCTTGAACGCATTCAAGAAGAACGTCCAAGTCACCTCGTCATCCTCCATCCCAGAGATAGTGGTCGTCCACCACATATAAGCATCACCATGCAGCAGTGACACAACACAACTCACCTTCTGTATATTATTGCAGTTCATCAGACCCAAAATCCGCTTGGTGCTCTCCAACCAAGACTCAGAACCTTCCGGAGATAAGCCTCTGAACTCATTCCCTCCCAGACTACCAATACGTTCTAATGACAACCTCACATTAGCATCCTCCTGATGCGCAGCTCCATGAGCTCCAGCTACTGCTGCCTGGAAAGCTCCAGCAATAGCCTGAATCAACATGGTCATGTCAGGAGCAGCTTGCCCCTGCACACCCTCGGGTCCAGCAATCCCAGCACCAGCACCAGCATTACCAGCTCCAGCACCACCACCACCGGGTGGTCCACCACCAGGAGAGGAGGAGGTAAATCCTCAACATTCTCAGCATTCTCATTATCGGTCATCGATCTAGTATTGATTCTCCGCTCTCTACGTGGCCCCATTATATAGAAAACAATGCACTGACAAAAATGCAATAAACACAATTAGGCACAATAAGGTAAGTAATCCAAGTACTCAAGCCAATTTTCGAAAACAATCCCTCTCATTAGTTTTGATATGGTAATGGGATCCCCTACCACACTCCATACATATCATAGCCTCACAAAAACATCTCAATTGAATCATACACCACTAATCATACATCATCCTTTCACCAAAGAGTCACCATCAAGCATAAACACATACAAAAACCACATATCAAACCCTAATTATTCGATAACCTGGCTCTAACCCCCTTAGCTTGGCCTAGACGATTGTCCCGAACTACGAAGATTACATAGGGAAAACCAAAGTCAACCTTGAATAACGACCCTTTTTAATTTTAATCTTGTCTAGATACATGTTAACCCTAAGTGAGTACTCACGAATCATGATTGAGTAAGGCACATCGATCGAATAACATATGGGGACTCAATTGCACTTCACACAAGATTAGGGACTAAAATGTAATTTCTATAAATTAGAGGGACATCAATGATTTTAATATTACCATTATTAAATTAGTCATGTTATATGCTTCTCTGCCAAAATTCATCTTAAGAAGACATCTCACGCTCAAGAAATTGCATTAACAACATTTAGGACTAAAATGTAAAACATGCAAACCTCAAAACAATTCAAATCTGGGTCCAACGGCAACTCGTTTCGAAACGCCTACTCTCCGTACCAGAACGCTGTATCGGAACGGCGTTGACCGTTTTGGTACGCGGGAATGTTCCGAGACCAGTTCCGGAACATGTCATTCCAGTAGCTAAAATGTATCGAAATAGCCCCTTTCGTTTCGAAACGCCAAGGCCATTTCAGGCTCCCGTTCCGAAACACCATAGGGTGTTTCGATACACCCTGCCCAGAAACAACAGTAAATGCTAGCTTTTCCCTCAGAAGCATACTCAAACATGCCCCAAAGACTCTCAAAACACACCAGCAGTCCAACATACATATAAGGAACATATTTGGGTCATTCTAACACAATCATAGCATCAAAACACAAAATCTCAAAATTCTAGAGGCATGGTTCCTATCACAACCCAAAATGAGCAATCTAATCTCAAATCAAACAATTAAGGCCAATTACAACTCAAACAAGCTAAAGCAAACATGCCACAACCTTAGGGAGTTCAACATATCTCCCAAATACGATTCTTGGTTTCCCATTGCCAATTTATCAAAGCTAAAGTGTGTGAAAACTTCACCATACATAAGCTTGGACTTCCTTGGATGAACTTTGCTTCCTTGATGCCCGAAAACACCTCAATTATCTGCAGTATTGGTAAAAGAAAGAGCGTAAGCACAAATACTTAGTGAGGCATGCTCTTAAAGAAAACCAACACAATAATTCATGTCTTGAAAACACTTTCACAAAAAGATTTTAAACCACATGCTCATTATAACTCATGCATGGAAACCTTTCAAAGCAATTTCTCATTGAAACCATATGTACCTTCATTCTATCTCATGCATTTAAACCAATGCAAAACTCATGGCAAAGCCAAACTCGTGCTTGTACTCTAACGCATTTCATAAACAAACCACATATGCATCTCTCATAGCATAAACCATTTCATCAAAGGTATATGTGAATCAAAAACCATAACATATTTTATATTGGCATTTCACATCTATTTATTACTCGGATATGCAGACATCTCACTAGACACTTCCGGTGGCATCTCTCATCACCGTACACACTCATCTAGCAACATTGTTTCCAGTGGTATCTCACATCACCGTACTCACATGGCGGAATCTCTCATCGCCATAAAGCTTGGGTAATTCACCAAGTCCTACCCGATGGAATGACCATCATCGGTTCTCTCCCTTTGGCTTAACCAAATAGCACGTACGAATTTTTAGTTTATAGTGCACTCTCATCCTATTGATCGATCAATTATATCCGGTAAGTATCTCAACATCTATGCCAATATATTATGTCAAAACAACATCTCACCTACTGTTTTCATGCATTAAAACTCAACATTCTCATCTTATTTTAAAGTCATAACATTTGCTACTCTTAAACATAAAAGCTCAAATCTCAACTATGCAACATGTTACTTTATGAAATCATTTCAAGCATCACCTCATGCTATAATTCATGCATAAAAACAATAGATATTTATCAATCTAAAACAATGAGCATGTAAAAGCATTTTAGGGGCAATCACCACATTCTAGAGAGCAATCTAGCCAATACTTACTTCCGGACTTAGGAAGGTGTTTCAAACCTTTCCTAAATCCCCAAACCTTGATTCTTTGTCCCTCAAGGACTTCTAAAACCATACGAACTCACCGATTACGTTTCACTTGCTTGCTGAAACGCTATCTAAGCTTCTGGATCAACTCCAAAGGTGTCCGAAGATGTCTCCCCTGTTTAAAACACATAAAAGCAGAGGATTAATGCATCATCATGCATTGAAATCATTAGCTACACACCTAAACTCGCTCCTCTACACAAAAGCCACATTTCGGGTACCAAACACTACCGAAATCACCTCCAAACTCTTACAAAACCAAACCTATTCAAGATCCAACACTTCTAATCATTTTTAAACATCAATTAACAACAAAAATCATAACAACCATGTCCTTATACCCCCAGCTATAGCAGAACACCAAATACACCTCAAAAACCATCATTCTAGCAAGCAAAACTTAGGAAAAACAAACCTATTCGGGATTGTATTGATAAAACCTCATTTATAACATCAATTAACATCCAAAACACATTAGAAAACCATCTCAAAATAGAGCCCAATCAATCACCACAAAAATCTTCAAGATCTCCACCAAAATCTTGAGTTTTAAGCCAATTTCTTGTTTCTAACATTAAAACCTCTTAAAAATCATTAATAAAGGATTGATAACTTGGGAATTTCAGTAAAGAACTGATCATTAGAGGAGAAGGACAAAACTTACCTCTAATGGATGATTTCTCTTTGATTTGGGCAAGTTCTCTTGAAAATTCAATGTAGAAATCAAGTGGATTTGTTGAAGAATTGATTAGGAATCAAAGAGTGATTGAAATCTCATCAAATGAAGTGGAAATCAAAGTAAATTTTCTGGAGAGAAAGTGTTTGGTTGAAAGGAATTTGAGAGAAAACAAAATGAGGGAAAATTTGTGAAAAGTGGTTATGAAAAGTCAAAGGTGGTTTTCTCATTTAATCACTTTCATTTTCTTTAATTAAAACATTAATTAAGTCACCCAAATTAAGGAAAAATCTTATGAAAATGTTTTTGGTAAAATTAGCTCCTTAAAGATTCAAAGTTTCAATCCTTTACAAAACATTCACTACAAAACTTTGCAAAAACCGCGATTTGGTCACTACACCAAAATGTAGTATTTCCAAACCTTATTTTGTAAAATTGATTTCACCATTCTCTTTTATATATTAAATGAGGTTTTTTAGATATTTTTCTATATTTTTAAAGCATCCCGAACTAGGTGTTCCCTAAGACTCCCTTTTAGATTCGAGCCGTTTTCCAGCCCGATCCGGTCCAAACTCTAAACATCTAGGCCGAATTTTGGGGTGTTACACTTGCCAAGCTTGATGTACAGAGTTGTGTGATCGCTGCCGCGACAACAACAGACTGCTGCCGCGACAGGGACGATACCAAAACAAGAGTTCTTATACAGTGCAATACCTACACTACCGAGCATATCAATACCGGCCTATTTCTTAACCTTGAAAACTTCGTTATCATATATTCAGTATTCTTCAATATTATTTTTCAATAAATTAAACTATTTTCTTTCTCTCTTGTGCAGCAATCCAAGGATAAAGCTATTTCCAGTCGATGTGGATTCGACATCTGATACTTTAAGTATCACTTTACTACTTGTGTCATGTACACTTGCACTACATTGCAATAGGACTTTTGACACGCAACAAGTTTTTGGCGCCGTTGCTGGGGACTGGCAACATATCTTTACCCTTACTTTTACTGCACTTACTTTCTTTTTTTTTCTTTTTTTTATTGGGACTGTTTACCCTGTGCTTTTCACATGGTTTTTCGTTTGCTTATGAGCATATCAAGACGAGGTAAAGAATATTAGTACAAACTAGATCTTGAAATCGAACGTTCGTGCAACCTCAAGAACTGAGTCCGCCTTTTGATAGCCAGAAACGATTATCTTGAGGAATAGTTAGAAGCAATGCATAACCTGGTAAACAACCCGAGGAATCCTGAAGATCCTCCCATCGATGAAGGGAATGGACGGCCTGCTGCCGAGGCCACACGACAGTCCTGCCGTGATTACGTGATCAATGATCATGTGGAACTGGAGACCACCCTCCCAGACGTGGAAGCTGAAAATTTTGAGCTGAAACCTGTGATGTTCAGCATGATCAATTCCGCTGGCCAATTTAGTGGAGCTGCTACAGAGGATACCCGAGAACATCTGAAAACGTTCCAAGAAATCTGTGGATTATTTAGATTACCAAGAGTAAATCCAGAGATAATGAGGCTTCGGTTATTTCCTCATTCACTAAGGGACAGAGCGAAAACTTGATGGAATAAACTAACGCCGGGTTCAATACGAAGTTGGGCGGATCTCACTCGTGAATTTTTATCTCGTTTTAATCCTTCCCATTTATCTAAGCGATTACGTATTGAAATTGCTACTTTTCAACAAGAAGATGATGAGCCAATGCACGAGGCATGGGACAGGTTTACCACTCTTCTGAGGAACTGCCCGATGCACGGATTCCCTGTATGGAATCAAGTCATAAAGTTTTACAATGCTGCAACCACACACACTCAGATGAGAATAGATTCAGCAGCAAATGGACTGTTGTTGGACAAAGATCCAGACGAAGCCATGGAAGTATTGAAAAATTTAGCAAAGAATGACGAGCAATTCCCTACAGCAAGGAGAAGTAAACGAGTGCTAGCTGTAAAAGACTATGAAGCTGACAATTCCCTAAAGACACATGTTGCGTACCTCACAAATGCAGTAGAAATTTTGCTAAAGAAAGATTCAAAACCTGTCTACTCTGGAGAAGAGGTATGTGAAACTTGCAATGGGAATCACAGTTCGGAAGACTGCTCGTTACAGCTAGACGAAGGGATGTATGTTGAAAATTACAACAAGTCGAGAAATTACAACTCTAACAATTACAATCCCAACTGGAGGAAAGATCCGAAGTTCTCCTAGAGAAATCGAAACAATGCATTAAATCCTCAGATGTAGAAAAATCAAAACCAGGGGCACCCGAAATCCTGACACGGAAGCAACCGCAACAGCAGCCGGCAGCCGCACCTAGTATACTGGAGCAGACATTGGCCACATTTATGTCACAGACATGAGCTTACATGGCAAACATGGATCACTTTGTCAAGAAGACTGAGTCATTCATGGTCAAAACAGAGATGAAAATGACTAACCATGAGGCTACACTTAAATCACTGGAAATACAGATGGGCCAGGTTTCCCAGCATATTAATCCAAGGCAAAATGGAGGATTCCCTAGTGATACTGAAGTCGCTAGAAAACCCACACACGAGCAGTGCAAAGCTATTACAACTATGAGTGGGAAACAACTGCAAGGGTCGGAGATGAAAACCGTACCAATTGAGGAACCAGCCCTAGAAACACCTGCCGCGAACACTGCCCTGACAGAAGTGGAGAAACCTGCTGCCGCCATACCTGTCACGGCAGCAGAAGGGACAGAGGAGAAAGACAAGAATGCTGAAGAACCTTAGCCTTCTCAGATCCGGATACCATGTGAAGGACGTTCGGAAGATTACCATCCTCCACCTCCTTTCCCATAGCGGTTACAAAAGCAGAAACAGGAGTACCAGCTCAAAAAGATCTATGATATTTTTAAGTAGGTTCACATCAATATACTGTTGTTAGAGGCCATCAAGCAGATGCCCGCTTATGCGAAATTTCTCAGAGATGCTATGTCGAAAAGATCTAGACTTGGGGAATTCGAAACGGTAAAAATGACAGAGGGATGCATGACTATCTAGCAGAGACATCCACCCCAGAAAAAGAAGGATCTTGGGAGCTTCATCATTCCATGCATAATTGGTGACAAATTCGTGGGTAAGGCACTTTGTGATCTAGGTGCTAGTATAAATTTAATGCCAAAATCTATGTTTTAGAAATTAGGTATTGGATGAGCACGACCCACGATAGTCATGCTGTAGCTGGCAGACCGCTCTTACGTCCAACCAGAAGGGAAGATCGAAGATATTCTTGTAAGAGTGGATAAGTTCATTTTTCCTACCGACTTTCTTGTTTTAGACTGTGAAGTAGATGAGAACACACCAATCATCCTGAGGCGACCCTTCCTAGCCACAGGCAGATCATTGATTTATGTAGAGAAGGGAGAACTGACAATGAGAGTAAATGATCAAGAGATCAAGCTTACTGTTCTCCAAGCAATCAAACAAGCTGATGCAAGAGAAGAGTGTAAGGCCATCACTAAAGTAATCCTTGACCAACCCTGCATCAGGTAGAGCTGCCATGACATTAAATTTGGTCACTGCCACAACAGCCATCTGGAAGACTGTCACGGCAGCAACGACGACAACAACTCCTCAGATTTAGACATATCCGACATTGAAGGTCATGAGGAGGTGAATTGGATAAGAAATCATCAAGGTAAGTTATTCGAGCCCCTAAACTATACCTCGAATGAACACATAATCCAAAATCCTTCAACTGAAGAACCACCTATTTTAGACCTTAATCCCCTGCCATGGCAGCTTAAATATGTTTTTCTTGGTTTAAATGATACGTTGCCCGTAATCATCTTTTCCAAGTTAATGCATAAACAGTGTAACCCCCTTAACCCGGCCTAGACGGTTGACCCGAATTAAGAAAGTCACACGGGGAAAACCAAAGTCAACCCAAAAGTCAACCTTGATTAACGACCCTTTTTTTTCTTTTTAATCTTGTCTAGATGCACATTAATTCTAATTGTGATCACACAAACATCATACTCAAAGATCACAAACATCAGAGATCAAACAGGGACCCAATTGAACAAATTACAACTTTAGGGACCAAATTGTAATTTCTGATAATTAAAAGGACTTAACCCAAATTAAAGTTACCATCTTGAAATTAATCAGGTTTTATGCTTCTCTGTGAAATTTCAGCTCAAAAGGACTTCCTAAGCTCATACAATTGAACAAACAAGATTCAGGACCAAAACGTAAACAATTCAAAACATATAACTGCCAATGTCAGCCCCTAACGGTCGGCCGTTCCGAAACCGATCGACCCCGTTCCGAAACACGGGCCGTTCCGAAACCGATCGACCCTGTTCCGAAACACGGCCTTGGCAGAGACCAAACCGTTTCGAAACGGTGCATACCGTTTCGGACGCCTGGGTTCATGCAAGGCACCCGTTCCGAAACGGTGCACACTGTTCCAAAACATGCAATTGATCAATCAAACATGCTCCAAATGTCACCAAACTTTACCAGCATGCAATTCAACATATATGTGACTTATAGGAATCATCAAAACAACAATCTAACATCATATGCAAAAAGCCCCAATTCTATAGGCATGCTTCCTACACAAGCTAGCTATTCAAACACCAAACTTCCAAAACAAGCATATAAGGTTCCAATTCAAAAACCAGCAATCTCAACAACATTCAACATACTTAGGGAGTCTCAAACACCTCTCAAATCATACACATTGGTCCCCCATTGCCAAATCACACAAAAGCTAAAATGTTTAACAAAAACCTTCCATACATTGAGCTTCACTTGAACTTGATTGCTTGCCCTTTCTTGCTGCCCCTCAAGGTACTCTAATGCTCTGCATTATTGAATTAAGAAAACGAAGAGAGCGTAAGAAAAAGCTTAGTGAGGAAAGCTCTTAAAAACCATTCAATAATGCAACTAAAACCATTTATAAATCATGCTTATATTCAACCTTTGCACATGCTCAAAAGCATACTTAAAACAAGCAATCTCATGCTTCATATCATATATCAAAACAAGCATCTCATGCTTCTTACATACTTATCATGTCATATTGGCTCAAGTGACAAATTCCATTTCATAAAACAAGTTCAACAACTTTCCCAAGGACTTTTAAACACCTTGGCCCCAAGGACTTTTAAACACCTTGGCCATGGACTTTTAAACACCATGAATAAGGACCACACAAGGACTTTTAACCACCTTTGTGTCCAATGCTTGAATCACCCCAAGGACTTTTAAACACCTTGGCCCCAAGGACTTTTAAACACCTTGGCCCCATGGACTTTTAAACACCATGGAATGGATCACCTAAGGACTTTTAACCACCTTAGTGTCCGCAACAAGACTCATCCAAGGACTTTTAACCACCTTGATGATCTTAAGTAACAAGGCTCACTCAAGGACTTTTAACCACCTTAGTGACCTTAATCTTTTCAAAACATCACTTGCCAATATACATCATATTCATCATTTAATCCACTGTTTTAAAGCATTAAACCAAGCCATTTTCATCATGCATTTCAAAGCATCAAACCACATTATTTCAATGTATAAAAGCAAGGTACTCCTACCTAGAGTTACCTTCAACATATGGCTTACATCATCAGCAAAATTCATGCTAAAACATGCTTTCAAAACAATAATTAAAACATGCAATTCATCATCTTACATCACAACAAAAACATGGCCACCACTAGAGAGAAAATCCGAAAACTTACACTTGAGTTTAGCAAAGTTGTTTAGACTTAAACTAAGCTCCCAAAACCTTCAAACCTTGGTTTTAAAAGCTGAAATCCAATTTCCACAAACTCACTCACCGATTTCCACTTTGCTTCAAGCCAAAGCACCAAATCAAGCTTCCGGATCAACCAATCTTGGATCCAAAGATGCCTCCCCTGTTTCAACACATCAAAGCAGAGGATTAATGCATCATCATGCATTAATTGCTTCAATGAAAGCACCTAAACTCGCTGCTCTCATCCAACCTCCATTTTCGGCCACCAAACACAACCGAAAATGCATCCAAACCACTTCTAAACAAAGCCCAGCCATAAACCAGCAAAACCTCACTTCCATTAACATCATATAACATCTAAAAACAACCTATTAACAACCTTATACCTCCAGCAACATCAGATCACCTCAAAAACTACCTTGAAACACAAGCTAAACTTAGGAAACTCAACCTATCCGGGTTTGCATCAATCAAAACTCAATTCCACATCATTTTAGAGATCATTTAACATCAAAAACACCTCTCAAATCACAGATTACTCAGATCTAACGAAAATCATCAAAAATCATCAAAATCTTGCATAATAAGCCAAGATCCATTAATCAACTTAAAAGCCTTTAATTAAACATCAATTAAGGATTGAAAACTTAGGAATTTCAGTAAAGAACTGATAGTTTAGAGGAGAAGGACGTTCTTACCTCCAAACTTGTGTTTCTCCACTTTTTGGAATGAAAACCCTTGATGAATCAAGAAGCAATTGAAGAGGTTTTGAAGATATGTTGATTTGGAATCAAATGAGAGTTGAAAGGAGGAATTTAGGTGAGAAAATCAGAAACAAATCTATGGAAATGTAGTGTTTGGTTTGAGAGAAAAAGAGAGAAGGAAAATTGAGAAGTTAGTTGAGAAAATTGCCAAATGAGCTTTTCCCTCCTTTTTGATATCTTTAAAATCAGAAAATAGCTTATAATATCTTAGAAAAATCTGGAGAAACCACTTTTGGATTAATAGCTCCTTAAAGATTCAAAGTTCCAACCCTTTATAAAACAGCCACCAAACTTGCAAAAATTACATTTTGGTCACTAGCCAAAATGTCACACTTCCAAAACTCATTTTCCAAAATTGATTTCACAGTTCACTTAATTATATTAAAAGATGATTTTAGAACATTTTTCCATATTTTTAATGCAACCCGAACTAGGCTTTCCTAATTTAACCTCTTAAGATTCGAACAGCACTTTGACCAACCGGTCAACGCCCAAAACTCCTAAGCCCAAAACCGGGGCGTTACAAACAGGAACAACAACTAATAGGGATGCTGCAGCAGCATAAAAAGGCTATTGGATGGACGATAGTTGACATCCAAGGCATCAGTCTGGCACTATGTATGCACAAAATTCTCCTAGAGGATGATCATAAGCCGACCATTGATGCTCAGA
Organism: Hibiscus tridactylites; assembly: GCA_958450335.1. Lineage (NCBI taxonomy): Eukaryota > Viridiplantae > Streptophyta > Magnoliopsida > Malvales > Malvaceae > Hibiscus > Hibiscus tridactylites. The sequence continues at coordinate 30,555,760 of OY288291.1, read as the reverse complement.
GATGCTTAAACGATGCTATGTGATAAGTGGTGAGAAAAGAAATTATCAAATGGCTTGACGGCGGAATAATTTATGCCATCTCGGATAGTAAGTGGTTGAGACTGGTGCAGTGTGTTCCTAAAAAGAGAGGAATAACTGTGGTGACCAATAAAGAGAATGAACTAATCCCAACCAGGACTGTGACCGGTTGGAGGGTTTGTATGGATTACCGGAAGCTTAACAAAGCTACCCGGAAAGACCATTTTCCTTACCTTTTATTGATCAAATGCTTGATAGATTAGCGGGGAAATCTTATTATTGTTTTCTTGATGGTTACTCAGGTTATAACCAGATAGCTATTGCACCGGAGGATCAAGAGAAAACGACTTTCACTTGCCCATACGACACTTATGCTTTTCGGAGAATGCCATTTCGACTCTGCAATGCACCAGCAACCTTCCAAAGGTTCATGATGGCGATATTCTCTACATGGTGGAGGACTTCCTGGAAATATTCATGGACGATTTTTCCGTCTTTGGAGACAGTTTTGAAGGCTGTTTAGGCAACCTGCAAAAGGTGCTCGAAAGATGCTAGAAAGTGAACTTGGTCTTAAATTGGGAAAAATGTCACTTCATGGTGGATGAAGGGATAGTCCTAGGCCACAATGTAAGCTGCCGCAGCATAGAGGTAGATAGAGCAAAGATAGAAGTCATTGAAAAGCTACCGCCACCCCCCACAGTCGAGGGAATTCGGAGTTTCTTAGTGCATACTGGGTTTTATAGAAGATTTATTGCAAATTTCTCGAAGATTACCAAGCCTTTATGCCACTTATTAGAGAAGAATCATCCCTTTGACTTCAATACTGAATGTACTGAGGCATTTAGAATCCTGAAAGAAAAGCTTGTAACAACCCAGATTGTACAACCACCAGACTGGAGTTTGCCATTTGAAATTATGTGCGATGTCAGTGACTACGTTGTAGGGCAGAACTTGGGCAGAGGAAGGACAAGCTTTTCCATGTAATTTATTACGCCAGCAAAACACTAAATGATGCCCAAGTGAATTACACCACAATAGAAAAGGAACTGTTAGCAGTGGTGTTCTCAATTGACAAGTTTCGTTCGTACATACTTGGAACAAAGGTGGTGTAACACCCCAATTTTGGGCTTAGAAGTTTTGGGTCTGAACCGGACCGACCTGATTTTCTGTTCGAATATAAAAGGAGGTTTTAGGGAAAGCCCAGTTCGGGATACTTTAAAAATATGGAAAAATATCTAAAAATCCTCTTTTAATATCTATAAGAGAGTGGTGAAATCAATTTTACAAAATAAGGTTTGGAAATGCAACATTTTGAAATAGTGTCTAAACTGCGATTTTTGAAAAGTTCAGTGGTGACTGTTTTGTAAGGATTGAAACTTTGAATCTTTAAGAAGCTAATTTACCCAAGAATGATTTCTCCACATTTTTCTTAAATTTAAGTGATTTAATTAATGTTTAATTAATTGTATGAAAAAGGAAACTACCTTTTGTTAAAATCATAACTACTTTTCCTAAATTTTTCTCTCAAAATTCCTTCATCCAAACACTTTTCTCCAGCAACTTTTCTATTGATTTTCACTCCAATTGCTGAGGATTCAATCAACAATTAATTCCTAATCCTTTCTACATCAAATCCTTTTGATTTGCTCATTGGATTTTCAAGAAAATTTCCTCTAATCAAGGAGAAATCAACATTTAGAGGTAAGGTTATTCTTCTCCCCTAAATACAAAGTTCTTTACTGAAATTCCCAAGTTATCAATTCTTAATTTAAGTTTTATAAATGGTTTTGATGATATGAACTTGATTTTGGCTTAAAACTCAAGATTTGGAGGAAATCTTGAAGATTTTCGTTGTGATTGTTTGAGCTCTGTTTTAAGATGATTCTTAAATGTATTTTGGATGTCAAATGATGTGTAAATGAGGTTTTATCAATGCAATCCCGAATAGGTTTTGTTTCCTAAGTTTTTGCTTATGAAAATGGTGGTTTTTGGGATGATCTTGGTGTTCTGTTATAGCTGGAGGTATAAGGACGATTTTAGGTTCTTTTTGGATGTTAATTGATGTTTAGAAATGGTTAGAAGTGATGGATCTTGGCTGGGTTATGTTTTGGAAGAGTTTGGAGGTGATTTCGGTTGTGTTTGGTAGCCGAAATGTTAGAATTGGTTAGAGCAGCGAGTTTAGGTGTGATGGCTGAAGATTTTAATGCATAATGATGCATTAATCCTCTGCTTTGATGTGTTTAAAACAGGGGAGACATCTTCAAATACTTGTGGTGTTGATCCGGAGGCTTGATCGGCGTTTCGGCAAGCTTACTAAATGGAATTGGTGAGTGGAGTTGGGTTTCCAGCTTTGTAACAAATGTTTGAAGGTTTTGGGAGCTTAGTTTAAGTCTAAGAAACTTAACTAAGCTCAAGAGTAAGTTTTCGGAAAAACTCTCTTGGAAGAGCCATGAAGTGGTTGATGCATTTGTTTATAGATTGCATGTTTAAATTCTGTTTTGAAAGTATGTTTTAGCATGGTTAATGCTGGTTTTGAAAGCCATGTGTTGATGGTTGCTCATGGTAAGAGATCCTTGGTTTGATATGTTGTAAATATGATTTTGATGCATAGTGATGCATGATGATAATTGGCTTTGATTAATGCTTTAAAACAGTTAATTGTTGATGATAAATGATGTATAATTGCAAGTGATGTGTTGGTTTTAAAGTACTTGAATCGGATATAGTTAGCCGGCTATAGGATTGGGTGCACCGTGAATTAAGTCGCCTTGGATGTTGAGGGGTTGTAATTGTAACGTAAACTCCATACAAGTACACTAACGAGAAAGGTAAGATCACAATGGTGGTTAAAAGTCCATGTGTGGATCTTGTGTTGTGTGTCCCGTGTTCTCGTTAGTGGTGTTATACAACTACCGATGAGTGATGTTGAGGGGTTCTGATTGTACTGTTAAACTCCATCACGAGTGTTGAGGGGTTGTGATTGTACCAGTAAACTCCACCTTGTGTGTTCGTAGTTCGGGTCAACCGTCTAGGCCGGGCTAAGGGGGTTACATTTGGTGGTATCAGAGCTGAGTTCTCATGTAATGGGAATGGTTATGTGGGTGAAGTATGTGTGATCGCATTATATGCCTTTTAAATGAAAGTATGATCTATGAATTGTAAAGTATGTTGCAATTGTGATGTTATGCTATGTTGAAGCATGTTAGAGGACCCCATTGCCATATCAAAACTAATGAAAGGAATTATTTTTGGAAAATGAGCTTGATTACTTGGATTACTTACCTTGTTGTGCCTAATTATGTTTATTGCATTGTGTCAATGCATTGTAGTTTCTTGTAAATGGGGCCTCGTAGAGAAATGAGGATGAATACGAGAGATATGGCTCAGAATGAGAACGAGGAAAACGTTGAGAATGTTGTGGATATACCTCCTCCTCCTGGTGGTGGACCGCCCGGTGGTGGTGGTGCTGGAGGTGATGGTGCTGGTGTTGGTGCTGGAACTGGGGTCACTGGACCTGAAGCTGTGCAGGGGCAAGCTGCTCCTGACATGACTGTACTGATACAGGCTATTGCTGGAGCCTTTCAAGCAGCAGTAGCTGGAGCACACGGAGCTGTGCATCAAGTTGATGCTAACGTGAGATTACCTTTGGAACGTCTTCGCAGTCTGGGAGGGGTTGAGTTCAGAGGTTTATCTCCTGAAGGATCTGAATCTTGGTTGGAAAGCACCAAGAGAATATTGGGACAAATGAACTGCAATGATGTGCAGAAGTTAGGTTGCGTGGTGTCGTTGTTACATGATGATGCACATACTTGGTGGACGACCAATGTCTTCGGAATGGATGAAGTTGATGTGACTTGGACGTTCTTTCTGAACGCGTTCAAGAGAAAGTATCTAGGTGTGGGATACCTGGATGAGAAGAAAAGAGACAGGATGAGAGCTTATCAGAACACGTGCTGGACATGTGGATCGCGTGGTTATTTGAGGCGTGATTATCCTCGAGCAGCGAGGGAGGTTCAGGCTCTTGTGGCAGTGACCGGTAATTCATGCTGGAATTGTGGTTCGGCAGACCACATGAGGAGGGAGTGTCATTTGTTGGCCGGTGGTGGTCAGGGACGTGCTCTTGGAGTTGTTTCACCACAGAGGGGTCGTGGGCGTGGCCGTGGTAACTTCCAGCGCAGAGATGATGGTCGGAGGAATGTGGCACATGTGGTGGTTGTTCAACCTGAGGGTGGTGGCCAGGCTTGAGTGTATGCTCAGCGAGAGGGGAGAAATGACACGGATGTGATCGCAGGTACCTTTACTTTGTAGTCCTTTTCATTACTTTCCTTGATTTATTCTGGATCTACACACTCATACATATTGCGTGAACATGCTCAATTGCTTGGTTTTCCCGTTGAGTCTTTGGATGTTGGTATGCGTGTAACTAGTTCTTTTGGTGAGACCGTTGTGACACGGAAGTTATATAGAAGATGTCCTTTGGTAGTGCAAAACCATGTTTTTCTTGTTGATCTCATGGAATTGTCATTCTATGGTTTTGATGTAATCCTTGGTATGGATTGGCTTGTTGAACATCGAGTTGTGGTGGATTTTGAGAACAAGCGGGTTTCGTTGAAACTTGTGGATGATTATGAGGTAGTGGTGGTTGGTGGGAATGTGCAGTTTCTTGCCAATGTGGTGTCTACATTGGAAGCAAGCAGAATGCTGAGGCAAGGTTGTGAGGCCTACCTAGCCTTTGTTATGAATCCTAGCTCTAAGGAGTTGCGAGTTCAAGATATCAGGACTATACGAGAGTTTCCTGGTGTGTTTCCGGAGGAGTTAACTGGTTTGCCTCCTAACCGAGAGGTGGAGTTTGGAATTCAGCTGTACGAAAACACAACTCCAGTGTCCATTACTCCTTATCGAATGGCACCTAAGGAGTTGAAGGAGCTAACAACGCAACTTCAGGAGTTGCTTGATCGCGGTTTCATTCGGCCGAGTGTGTCACCTTGGGGTGCACTGGTCTTGTTTGTGAAGAAAAAGGATGGCACTATGAGAATGTGCATCGATTATCGTCAGCTGAACAAGTTGACTATCAAGAATCGATATCCATTTCCGAGGATTGATGATCTTTTTGATCAGTTTCGGGGAGTGGCTGTGTTCTCAAAGATTGACTTAAGGTTAGGTTACTACCAGCAGAAAGTGAAGGATGTGGATGTGTCAAAAACAGCCTTCAGAACGAGGTATGGGCATTATGAGTTCCTTGTGATGCCATTTGGTTTGACGAATTCTCCTGCAGCTTTTATGGAATTGATGAATAGAGTGTTCCATGAGTACTTGGACAAGTTTGTTGTGGTGTTCATTGATGATATCCTTGTGTACTCTCGTACTGAGGAGCATCATGAAGGGCATTTGAGGATTGTGTTGCAGGCTTTGTTGGAGAATCATCTTTATGCTAAGCTGAGCAAGTGTGAATTTTGGCTTAGGGAAGTTGTGTTCCTTGGTCATGTAGTTTCTGCTGAGTGGATTCATGTTGATCCTAAGAAGATTGAGGTAGTGATGAATTGGAAGCCTCCTAAGTCTGTTCATGAAGTCCGTAGTTTCCTTTGTTTGGCAGGATACTACCGGAGGTTCGTGGATGTATTTTCAAAGATTGCTGCAGCTTTGACGAAGTTGTTGCAGAAGGTTGTCAAGTATGAGTGGATAGAAGCGAGACAGCAGGCTTTTGAGAAGATTAAGGGAGCTTTGACTCAAGCTCCTATCTTGGTTCAACCTGAACCAGGGTAAGAGATTATAGTGTACAATGACGTATCCTATGTTGGTTTGGGATGTGTGTTGATGCAAGAGGGTAAGGTGGTGGCTTATGCATCGCGCCAGTTGAAGGTGCATGAGCCCAACTATCCTACGTATGATATTGAGTTAGTTGCGGTGATCTTTGCTTTGAAAATTTGGAGACATTACCTGTATGGTGAGAAGTGTACTGTGTACACGGATCACAAAATTTTGAAGTATATGATTTCATAGAAGGAGTTGAATCTTAGGCAACGACGTTGGGTGGAGGTGCTTAAAGATTACGATCTTGCGGTCGAGTATCATCCGGGAAAAGCTAATGTTGTAGCGGATGCCTTGAGTAGGAAGGTGGCAGTGGAGTTGAGGGCTATGTTTGTCAATTTGAGTATTTCGCGAGATGGAGGTCTTGTGGCTTAATTGCAAGTGAAACCATCTTTGGTTCAGTTGATAAAGGATAAGCAACTGCTGGATGATTCCTTGGTGCCACATGTTCAGGATATTGCTTAGGATAGACCATCGGATTTTTGTTTTAATGATGATGGAGTTCTATGTTTTGGAAGTCGGATAGTGGTGCCGAATGATGCTGAGTTGAGGCGTGCTATTTTGACTGAAACTCATAGTAGTCCTTTTGCTATGCACCCTGGTAGTACAAAGATGTATCGTGATCTTAAGGATGAGTACTATTGGGTGGGATTAAAGAAAGATGTTGCTGAGTATGTGAGTAAGTGCATGGTTTGTCAGCGAGTTAAGGTTGAGCTTCAGTTTCCTTCTGGGTTGTTGCAACCGTTGAGGATTCTTGAGTGGAAGTGGAAAAGGATTACCATGGACTTTGTGTCTGGTTTGCCTTTGTCGCCATCAAAGAAGAATTCGGTGTGGGTGATTGTGGATCGCCTTTCGAAGTGTGCACATTTCTTACCTGTGAATACTACGTATACTTTGGACAAGCTTGCAGAGCTGTACGTTGCTAAGATTGTGCGACTGCATGATGTGCCAAAGTCTATAGTGTCGGATAGAGATCCGAGGTTTACATCGCGTTTCTTTGAATGCTTGCATCAAGCTTTGGGTACACGGTTGAGGTGTTGTGTGGTTGAGTTTCAAGAGCTGGAAGATATGTTGAGGTGTTGTGTGATTGAGTTTCAAGGCTCTTAGGAGAAGCATTTGCCTTTGGTGGAGTTTGCTTATAACAATAGCTACCATGCAAGTATTCAAATGGCACCTTATGAAGCCTTGTACGGGAGGAAGTGCAGAACTCCTCTTTCTAGGGCTGAAACAGGTCAAAAGTTAGTTTCAAAGCCAGCTTTGTTGAAAGGAACCACCGAGAAGGTGAAGCTCATTTGTGAGCGATTGAAGGCAGCTTCTGCTCGATAGAAGTCTTACGCGGATTTCAAGCGTACGGAGAATGAGTTTGCAGTTGGTGACCATGTGTTCTTGAAGGTTTTGCCTTGGAAGGTGATGAGGTTTGGCCGAAAGGGTAAGTTGAGCCCTAGGTACATTGGACCATACAAGGTGACTGAACGTGTGGGTCCTGTTGCGTACAAGCTGAGATTACCGCAAGAGTTGGAAAAGATTTGTAACGCCCCGGTTTTGGGCTCAGAAGTTTTGGGCGTTGACCGGTTCGGTCAAAGTGCTGATCGAATATATAAGAGTGAATTTAGGAAAGCCTAGTTCGGGTTGCATTAAAAATATGGAAAAATGTTCTAAAATCATCTTTTAATATATAAAAGTGAACTGTGAAATCAATTTTGGAAAATGAGGTTCGGAAGGGTGACATTTTGGCTAGTTACCAAAATGTAATTTTTGAAAGTTTGGTGACTGTTTTATAAAGGGTTGAAACTTTGAATCTTTAAGGAGCTATTATTCCAAAAGTAGTTTCTCCAGATTTTTCTAAGATATTTTAAGGATTTATTCTGATTTTAAAACATATCAAAAGTGGAGGGAAAGCCATTTTGGCCATTTTGATAACTAACTTCCTATTTTTCCTTTCTCTCATTTTCTCTCAACCCAAACACTTTCTTTCCAGAGAATTGTTTCTGATTTGTTCACCTAAATCCATCCTTTCAACTCTCTTTTGATTCCTAATCAACATATCTACAAAACCTCATCATTTGCTACTTGATTCATCAAGGTTTTTGATTCCAAAAAGAGGAGAAACTCAAGTTTGGAGGTAAGAACGTCCTTCTCCTCTAAACTATCAGTTCTTTACTGAAATTCCTAAGTTCTAAATCCTTGATTTGTGATTTGTGATTTGTTAAAGGCTTTTCAATTGAAATCTTGATTTTGGCTTAAAATGCAAGATTTGCTTGATTTTGGTGAAATTTTCGTGTGATCTGTTTGGGCAGTGTTTTGAAGTGTCAAATTGATGTTAAATGAATGCTAAATTGATTAGAAGTTGAGGTTTAATTAATGCAATCCCGGATAGGTTGAATTTCCTAAGTTTTGCTTGAGTTTTTGGTTGTTTTTGGAGTGATCTTGGTGATCTGTTATACCTGGAGGTATAAGGATGTGTTTGTGATCATTTTGGATGTTAATTGATGTTTAAAAATGGTTAGAAGTGATGGATCTTGGCTGGGTTAAGTTTTGGAAGTGTTTCGAGGTGATTTCGGTTGTGTTTGGTAGCCGAAATGTTGGATTTGTGATGAGCAGCGAGTTTGGTTGTGTTGCTGGTGTTTTTAATGCATAATGATGCATTAATCCTCTGTTTTTGTGTGCTTGAAACAGGGGAGTTTGATCCGTGAGCTTTAGAGGCATTGCGAAAGGTTTCGGATGCTTGGAAGGCTTGTTGGCTAGCCTTGTTTTGTGTATCGGTGAGTGAAGTTGGGTTTTCAGCTTTTAAACCAAGGTTTGAAGGTTTTGGGAGCTTAGTTTAAGTCTAAACAACTTTGCTAAGCTCAAGAGTAAGTATATGGATTTTTGCTCTTGGTTTGTGTTGTGAATTGGCTTTAAGAGCAATTGTGTTTGGTGGTTGCAATGCATGTGATTTGCATGGTTTATATTCTGTTTTGAAGCATATTTTAAGCATGGTTTGATGCTGGTTTTGAAAGCCATATGTGAAGGATGCTCAAGGTAAGAGATCCTTGGTTTTGTACATTGAAAATGTGGTTTTGATGCATGGTGTTGCATGATGTTTAATGGATTTGTGTAATGCTTTAAAACAGTGGATTGATGATGGTAAATGATGGTTTTTTGCATATTGGTTATGCATGTGAATCATTGGACTAATGTGGTAAGATGGTTATATTGGCAAGTGATGTAAGTGGTTCTTGGTTCTTTGATCGGATATAGTTAGCTGACTATAGGATTTGGTGCACCGTGAATAAAGTCGCCTTGGAGGTAGAGTGGTTAAGAGTGAACCGGTAAACTCCCTTCAAGTATCCTAACGAGATGGTTAAGGTCATAATGGAGGTTGAATGCCCATTCGAGGACCTTGGTTAAGCAAAGGTTATATGGTGGTTAAAAGTCCATATATGGGAACCTTGTGCTTGTTAAGATCACAATGGTGGTGTAAAGTCCATGTGTGGATCTTGTGTAGGGTGTCCCGGATCTCGTTAGTGATGTTATACAACTACCAATCAGTGAATGCAAAGGTTGTATGGTGTTTGAAAGTCCATACATGGGAACCTTGGGAAAAGTTAAGGTTGTATGATGTTTGAAAGTCCATACATGGGAACCTTGGGAAAAGTTAAGGTTGTATGGTGTTTGAAAGTCCATACATGGGAACCTTGTAAAAAGCTAAGGTTGTATGGTGTTTAAAAGTCCATACATGGGAACCTTAGGATGGTGAGGTCAAATGGTGTTTAAAAGTCCATTTGGAGACCTTGGATTGGTAGTGTGTATGAAGCGTGGGGGACAACGCTTGTGATCCGCGTATCCGATTGGATGTTGAGTTGAAAAGTGGATGTGGTTGATAACTTGGGAGCCAATATAATGTTCTTGATTATGATTAAGCATGAGATGCTTGAAAAGATGCATGGTTGCATGAAAAGTGTTTAATGCTTGTGAATGCATGTTTACTTGTTAAGTTGAACAAGTGCTGATTATCATTTGGTGAATGATGCATGTGTGCATGAAATCTCTTTAATGCATTGGAGTCTTGTTAAGACTTGTTTTAAAAGGGCATGTGATGATGATGTTGTGGTCCATATGTTGCCTTTGTTTAATGCATGTGTCGGATTGATTGAGTAAATGGTTTTAAAGGGTTTCTTGCTTGGAATGATTTTCAAGTATAAGAAAGGTATATTATGAAATCGAAGTGTTTTCCAAGGTATGAATTTAACTTTGCATATGGTGTTTATGCATGGAATGGTTAAATGGATGATTTTGCAAATTATGCTTTGAAAAGGTTTTCTTAGCTTGCTAAGCTAAGGGTTGGTTTTCATGTTTGAGCAATGCATGGTTTAAGCATGTTGTTGAAAAGGGGTTTTCAAACTTTGCTTGGTAAACAAATCGAGTTGCTTTTCAAAGAGGTTTTACGACTCGCTGCATTGATGGTGTTTTGGTTTTGAGCATTCCTCACTAAGCATTATGTGCTTACACTCCTTTTTGTCCATCAATGCAGATTCTTGAAGTTTGGACAGCGAGAAGCAAGGGATTCAAGGAGGACTCCATTTGAGATGTATGTCTCGGTGAATAGCTATAGTTAATAAAGGCAATGGGGTAGAATCTCTTGGGTTGATGTTTATGTGTTCGTATATGTTCGGACAAGGATGGTTTTATGTTGTTGATGTTGTTGGAATATGTTTTGGCTTATATGAGATGGATTTGGAGATTTGTGTTTAAATGGTTGCTTGTGTAGGAAGCATGCTTATAGAATTGGGGCTTTTCATATATGTTGTTATATTGATGAGTTGTTGATGCAAGTATGTCTCCTATATGTTGAATTGCATGTTGGTAAAGTTTGGTGGCTTTTGGAGCATGATTGGATGTTTAATTGCATGTTTAAGTATGCATTTTGGGGCAATCTGTGCAGGGCGTTTCAGAACAGTGCCTGCCATTTCGGAACGGGTGCCTTAACCAAGCCCAGGCTTCCGAAACGGGAGAGACCGTTCCGAAACGGTTTGGCTACTGCCAGCCCATGTTCCAGTACGCGTTGCGGAACGGCCCGTGTTTCGAAACGGGCTCTGCCTGTTCCGGAACGGGTGACCGTTGGGGGCTGACATTGGCAGTTAAATGTTTTGAAATGTTTGCATTTTGGTCCTGAAACTTGTTTGTGCAATTGTATGAGTTTGGGATGTCCGTTTGAGCTAAAATTTGGCAGAGAAGCATGAAACCTGATTAATTTTAAGTTGATAACTTAAAATCTGGTTAAGTTCTTAAAGTTTTCAGAATTTACAATTTGGTCCCTTAAGTTGTAAATTGTTCAATTTGGGTCCCTGTTTGATCTCTGATGTTTATGATCTTTGAGTATATTGTTTGTATGATCACATCTAAGGTTAATGTGCATCTAGACAAGCTTAAAAAGAAAAAAAGGGTCGTTAATCAAAGTTGACTTTCGGGTTGACTTTGGTTTTCCCCGTGTGACTTTCTTAATTCGGGTCAACCGTCTGGGCCGGGTTAAGGGGGTTACATTTGGTGGTATCAGAGCTGTGTTGCGAATGCTTGGGGAAAACAGTAAGTTGTTGTGATGGGTGTTGATGTTTACCTTGTTGTGCGGTTGAAATTTGGTTGAAACACGTGTTTCTGAGCATGCTTTATGGTTATGAATCTTGGTTGAGCTTATGTGGATTTGTGTTGATGTTGTGAGCTGGTGTCATGCATGATGAACGTGTAATGAGTATGTTATGTTGCTAATATGCTGTTGCAAGTGGATTCTGTTTGGTGTAAGCATGATCGAATATGTTGTTTGATATGCTTGGTGTTGTGATAACCCTGTTTGTGTTGACTGTTATGTCATGTAAAAGGGGAGGATTCGGGATACCCATTGCCTTATTATTATAGCTATTGTGTTATTTTGGAGTTTGAGTTTGAATCCTTGCTTAAAGCTGGTCTAACTGGTTTGTTTGTTTTGTTGTGAATGTTTGTTGTTGTTAGTAGTATGGCGAAGTCGATGAAAGAATGGCAGTTGGGTGAGATGGTTGCTACCTTAGGGCAGGTTGTTAAGGCTTGGAATTCACCCTTTTGTAGAGGTGTTTCGTCTCAGTCTTCTGTGCCTGGAGTTGAGGTGGTAAGGCAAGGGAAAGAAGCTGGTTCGGTGGTGAAGAGTTCATCACCTGTTGTTCAGAAGGTGTTGGGAACATCTCAGGCTGTGGTAAAAGTAAAGTCAGTGGATGTGCTGGCTGTGGGATGTGTGGGTTTGCCGAAGCAGCATTTGCTTGATTTGGGTGCTGTGGAGTATCATGGATCGTCACCGTAGATGTTTGAGGCCTGGTTGGCCAGTGTGATTCTGATTTTGGATCAGGAAGGCTGTGATTATGCTTGTAAGTTGGGGAGTGTTGTTTCTCTAACGTTGGAGGATGTGTGTGCCTGGTGGACATCGGTGGCGGTGGCGTCACATATCCCTGATATTGACTGGGATTTCTTTGTATCTGCCTTTTATGAAAGGTATCTTGGAGAGAAGTTTCCAAGGGTTAAGCAATGTGAAGGTAGTGCTGTTGTGGAGCAAGTGTTGCTTGAGCAAGGAGTGGAAGCTCAGCCACCTGTGTGTGACCGTTGTGAAAGGCGTCATGTTGGAGGTTGTTGGGGCGCGGGTGCTTGTTGGAATTGTGGTTCCAAAGTGCATGTGAAGCGTGATTGTCCTCTTGGGGTGAAGTCAGCTTCAGTGATAGCCAAAGGATCTCTGAAAGTTCGTGGGCGCGGCCGAGGCAAGGTTCAGAGGTGGCAGAAAGAGCAGAAGGTTGTGAAAAATTTGGGAAATGAGAATTGCTGGAAATGTGGGTCTGCTGGTCACATGAGGCGTGATTGTTTGATGTTGGCTCGGAATAGCCAGGGTTCTTTACCGCAAGATGTTGATGGTGGCCCTAGTGTGCTAGCTGGTGCTGTAGTGGTGTGGCAGGAGGATGATGATGCCGCGAGGAAGAGAGCTCGTCTGATGGAGCTTCTATTGGTTTGGTTTCTATTGGTTTTTCCTTGCGTGGTAGGTTTAGTCTTGTTGCTAGCATGTTTGGGGTAATGGTAGTTGTTTGGGAACATCTTGGGTGTGAAGAAGGCTTAGTGAGAATCTTGTGGTTAATGGATGTTGGTATGATGGAGTTAGATAAGTTAGGAGTGAGTTGGGAGGTTGTTTTTAGACGGATTTTTGAGGATGTTATTGGAGGGTGTGAACTGGCATTCATGCACAGTTAAAATCATTGTTATACGCTATATTATAGATGTGTTGGTCCATGCATACATGTGGCATTACATTAGAGGTTTTGCATACATGTACATCAGGCATGATAGGGCATGTTGGTGATCATGCATACGACGTTCACACTCGCTAGTAACTAATCGAATCTGTTAGTGTGGTGGTTGGGTTAGGTTGGATGATGGGTTTTTAGAGTTTGTTTTGGCGCTGAGTGAGAGTTAGAAGTAATATTAAGCTAGTTGCTAGAATAGCGAGGGTGGTGTAGCATGTTGGTGGAAGGATAGTGCTTGATGCTTAAAGAGTTTAGTGGTTGGGTGGTGAGGAGTACCGGTTGAAGTAGAATCGGTTAAGTGGTGTGAATAGTTAAAAGGATGTGGTAGTTCCTTGGTGCTAGTGATGTTGCAGTTTTGTGGTTGTGTTTCCAAGTGCTGAGGTAGCTTAGCATTTAAGTTGTTGTGGAAGGGTTGTGTTGGTAAGTGTTGGTTCTTAGCAACCTTTGAGGAGTTGAGGAGTTGTTATGTATGTTTAGGTTGAGCGATGTTCTGGTGAGGCAAGTGTTGTGGTCAAGCTTGTGGTGGTTAAGCAATGAAAGATCTAAGGCCACTATTGTTGGAAAAGATTCTTGTGAGAAGTGGTTGGCTGGTTGTGAGTATGTGAACTTCTTTTGAAGTCAGCTGGTTGTGTGTGGAACAGCTAGCGGAGTCAAGTTGGGGTTGTGATGTAAATTTTGGATTGTGGGTGAGTAGTTCTGGTGAGTCGTTATGGTAATGATAGCGGCAGATGTGAAGGATTGTCAGCTTTTGTTGAGGAGTTTTGGTAAGCAGTTCATGTTTAAGAATTTTTGCTCGTTGGGAAAATCCTTGGAAGAGGTTTGAGAGTTGCAAGAGTTTTAGAAGCAAATAAGTTTGCATGGTGGCTGATTTGGATTGGTTGATGTCACTGTGTAAACCAGTCTTGGAAGTTGTGTGTTACAGTGATGTGTGCTGTAAAAGTTGAAGTTCTTCAGGTTGATGTTGGGGCTATGTACAGTCTTGAAATGTGAAAGGGCAAGTTGTGGTGATCTTTGTGTGTGCTGGAATTTTGTGAACAGCATGTGGTGGTGTTGGGTTCGGTGGAGTTTTGTGTGCAAAGTGTTCAGTGGTGGTTGAGGCTTTTGTGTTACCTTGTGTGTTGCTTTGAGAAGGTTGTGATTCTCTTTTCGCCAGTTGAAATTTCGAGGACGAAATTTCCTAAGGAGGGGAGAGTTGTTACGCCCCGGTTTTGGGCTCAGAAGTTTTGGGCGTTGACCGGTTCGGTCAAAGTGCTGATCGAATATATAAGAGTGAATTTAGGAAAGCCTAGTTCGGGTTGCATTAAAAATATGGAAAAATGTTCTACAATCATCTTTTAATATATATATGTGAACTGTGAAATCAATTTTGGAAAATGAGGTTCGGAAGGGTGACATTTTGGCTAGTGAGCAAAATGTAATTTTTGAAAGTTCGGTGACAATTTTATAAAGGATTGAAACTTTGAATCTTTAAGGAGCTATTATTCCAAAAAGAGTTTCTCCAGATTTTTCTAAGATATTTTGAGGCTTTATTCTGATTTTAAAGTTTATGATATGTGGAGGGAAATCATTTTTACCATTTCATAACTAACTTTCCATTTTCTCTCAATTTTCCTTTTCTCTCAACCCAAACACATTTCTCGAGATTTTCTCTTCTGATTTTGTTGCCTAAATCTCTCATTTTAACTCTCTTTTGATTCCTAATCATCTCTACAACAAAACCTCATCATTTGCAAGTTGTTTCATCAAGCTTTTTGGTTCTAAAAAGGATAAATTCAAGTTTGGAGGTAAGAACGTCCTTCTCCTCTAAACTCTCAGTTCTTTACTGAAATTCCTAAGTTCTCAATCCTTGATTTGTGATTTGTTAAAGGCTTTTCAATTGAAATCTTGATTTTGGCTTAAAATGCAAGATTTGGTGATTTTGGTGGAATTTTCGTGTGAACTGTTTGGGCAGTGTTTTGAAGTGTCAAATTGATGTTAAATGAGTGCTAAATTGATTAAAAGTTGAGGTTTAATTAATGCAATCCCGGATAGGTTGAATTTCCTAAGTTTGGCTTGAGTTTTTGGTTGTTTTTGGAGTGTTTTTGGTGATCTGTTATACCTGGAGGTATAAGGACGTGTTTGTGATCATTTTGGATGTTAATTGATGTTTAAAAATGGTTAGAAGTGATGGATCTTGGCTGGGTTAAGTTTTGGAAGTGTTTGGAGGTGATTTCGGTTGTGTTTGGTAGCCGAAATGTTGATTTTGTGATGAGCAGCGAGTTTGGTTGTGTTGCTGCTGTTCTTAATGCATAATGATGCATTAATCCTCTGTTGTTATGTGCTTGAAACAGGGGAGTTTGATCCGCGAGCTTTAGAGGTGGTGCGGAAGGTTTCGGATGCTTGGAAGGCTTGTTTGCTAGCCTTGTTTTGTGTATCGGTGAGTGAAGTTGGGTTTTCAGCTTTTAAACCAAGGTTTGAAGGTTTTGGGAGCTTAGTTTAAGTCTAAACAACTTTGCTAAGCTCAAGAGTAAGTAAATGGATTTCTTTCTTGGTTTGTGATATGAATTGGCTTTTTAGGCAATTGTGGTTGATGTTTGAAATGCAAGGGTTTTGCATGATTTAAATTCTGTTTTGAAAGCATATTTTAGCATGGTTTAATGCTGGTTTTGAAAGCCATATGTGAAGGATGCTCAAGGTAAGAGATCCTTGGTTTTATACATTGAAAATGTGGTTTTGATGCATGGTGTTGCATGATGTTTAATGGCTATGTGTAATGTTTTAAAACAGTGAATTAATGATGGTGAATGATGGTTTTTGCATTATGGTTATGCATGTGGATCATTGGACTAATGTGGTAAGGTGGTTATTTTGGCAAGTGATGTAAGTGGTTCTTGGTTCTTTGATCGGATATAGTTAGCCGGCTATAGGATTGGGTGCACCGTGAATAAAGTTGCCTTGGAGGTGGAGTGGTTAAGAGTGAACCGGTAAACTCCCTTCAAGTATCCTAACGAGATGGTTAAGGTCATAATGGAGGTTGAATGCCCATTCGAGGACCTTGGTTCATGCAAAGGTTGTATGGTGGTTAAAAGTCCATATATGGGAACCTTGTGCTTGTTGAGATCACAATGGCGGTGTTAAGTCCATGTGTGGATCTTGTGTAGGGTGTCCCGGATCTCGTTAGTGATGTTATACAACTACCAATTGGTGAATGCAAAGGTTGCATGGTGGTTAAAAGTCCATACATGGGAACCTTGTGCATGTCAAGGTTGTATGGTGTTTGAAAGTCCATACATGGGAACCTTGGGAAAAGTCAAGGTTGTATGGTGTTTAAAAGTCCATACATGGGAACCTTGGGAAAAGTGGAGGTTGTATGGTGTTTGAAAGTCCATACATGGGAACCTCGGGAAAGCTAAGGTTGTATGGAGTTTAAAAGTCCATACATGGGAACCTTAGGATGGTGAGGTTAAATGGTGTTTAAAAGTCCATTGGAGACCTTGGATTGGTAGTGTGTATGAAGCGTGGGGGACAACGCTTGTGATCCGCGTATCCGATTGGATGTTGAGTTGAAAAGTGGATGTGGTTGATCACTTGGAAGCCAATATGATGTTCTTGATTATAAAGAAGCATGTAATGCTTGAAATGATGCATAATTGCATGAGAAGCATGAGATGCTTGAAAGGATGCATGGTTGCATGGGATGTGTATAATGTTTGTGAATGCATGTTACTTGTTAAGTTGAACAAGTGTCGATTATCATTTGATAAATGATGCATGTGTACATGAAATCTCTTAAATGCATTGGAGTCTTGTAAGACTTGTTTTAAAAGGCATGTGATGTTGATGTTGTGGTTCATATATTGCCTTGGTTTAATGCATGTGTTGGATTACTTGAGTAAATGGTTTTAAAGGGTTTCTTGCTTGGAATGTTTTCGAGTATAAGAAAGGTATGTTGTGAAATGGAAGTGTTTTCCAAGGTTTTAAATTTTAACTTTGCATATGGTGTTTCTGCATGGAATGGTTAAATGGTTGAAATTGCAATTTGTGCTTTGAAAAGGTTTTCTTAGCTTGCTAAGCTAAGGGTTGGTTTTCATGTATGTGCAATGAATGGTTTAAGCATGATGTTAAAAAGGGGTTTTCAAACTTTGATTGGTAAGCAAATCGAGTTGCTTTTCAAAGAGGTTTTATGACTCGCTGCATTGATGGTGTTTTGGGTTTGAGCATTCCTCACTAAGCATTATGTGCTTACGCTCCTTTTTGTCCATCAATGCAGATACTTGAAGTTTGGACAGCGAGAAGCAAGGGATTCAAGGGGGACTCCACTTGAGATGTATGTCTCGGTTAATAGCTATAGTTAATAAAGGCAATGGGGTAGAATCTCTCGGATTGATGTTTATGTGTTCGTATATGTTCGGACAAATATGGTTTTATGTTGTTGATGTTGTTGGAACATGTTTTGGCTTTTATGAGATTGAATTGGAAGTATGGTGTTTAAATGGTTGCTTGTGTAGGAAACATATTCTTTGAATTGGGGCTTTTCATGAATGTTGGTATTTTGTTGAATTGTTGATGCAAGTATGTCTCTTATATGTTGATTAGTATGTTGGTAAAGTTTGGTGGCTTTTGGAGCATGTTTGGATGGTCAATTGCATGTTTAAGTATGCATTTGGAGGTTTTCTGTGCAGGGTGTTTCGGAACAGTTCATACCGTTTCGGAACGGGTGCCTCAAACAAACCTAGGCGTCCGAAACGGGTGAGACCGTTCCGAAACGGTTTGGCTACTGCCAGTCCCCCGTTGCGGTACGTGTTGCGGAACGGCCCCGCGTTTCGAAACGGGCTCTGCCTGTTTCGGAACGGGTGACCGTTGGGGGCTGACATTGGCAGTTAAATGTTTTGAAAAGTTTGCATTTTGGTCCTGAAACTTGTTTGTGCAATTGTTTGAGTTTGGGATGTCCGTTTGAGCTGAAATTTGGCAGAGAAGCATGAAACTTGATTAATTTTAAGTTGGTAACTTAAAATCTGGTTAAGTCCTTAAAGTTTTCAGAATTTACAATTTGGTCCCTAAAGTTGTAAATTGCTCAATTGGGTCCCTGTTTGATCTCTGATGTTTATGATCTTTGAGTATGCTTATTGCATGATCACATCTAAGGTTAATGTGCATCTAGACAAGAGTAAAAAGAAAAAAAAGGGTCGTTAATCAAGGTTGACTTTCGGGTTGACTTTGGTTTTCCCCGTGTGACTTCCTTAATTCGGGTCAACCGTCTGGGCCGGGTTAAGGGGGTTACATTTCAGTTGTTTTGGATTGGTAATTTGATGCTTTAGAGCAGGGCAACGGGTTTTTAATTAAGTGTTGGTGTTTGGATGCATTATTGTGCATTGAATCTCTGTTTTTTAATGTGTTGAAAATAGAGGGTAGTGTTCCGGAATCAGTCGAAGTGGTTTTGGAAGCTTTAGACGGTTGATTATTGCATCGGCGAGTGTGGTTTCGCAAGTCGGTGAGTGGAAATGAGATTTCTAGCTTTTAAACTTCATAAAAGAGGTTTTGGGAACTTAGTGTAACCTTGAAACACTTTACTATGTTCGGAAGTAAGTAAAGTGATTTTCTCCCTCGGATTGTGCTATTATGAGCCTTTGAGTGCATTTGTTTTTATTGTGCTTACCTACTGTTTTAAAGCATGTTTTGAGTTTATAAAATGTGGTTGATGATGCCATATGGTTTAAGGATGCACTAGGTAGGTGATCCTTGTGTGCATGTGTTGATGCATGGTTTTTAAAGCATGGTTTAATGCTTGAAATGTGGCTTATTATGAGTGGTGTTGAGGGGTTGAGATAATAAAATGTGGCTTATTATGAGTGGTGTTGATCCATATGGTTTAATGCACTAGGTAGGTGATTTCCTCCCGTGTGTGAGCCTTGAGATACCGATAGAGTGTATGAAGTGTTTGGGACAACACTTGATAATCCGTGTATCCGATATGCTTTTTGAGAAATGAGAATGTTGTTAATCACTTGTAAGCTATTATAATGATTTGAAATGTTACAGAAATGTTGATGATGTATGATTTGAAAAAAGCATGTTTATCCTAAGCCTTGCATATTGGTGAATATGCTTGAAAGGCTTGACTTTTATTTAGCAATGGTTTAATTGCTGAGAAGTATGTGATACTTGTTGCATGGTGTGTAGCATATTGATTTTAATGATGAAGTGCATGGATTTTTAAAAAAGGAATGATGGTTTTCAAAAGAGTGAAAATTGTTTTGAGCGTTGATGGTGTTTTTGGTTTTGAGCATTCCTCACTAAGCTTGTATGCTTATGCTCTCTTTTGCTCATCAATGTAGACAATTGAGTGATTGGAGGCAGCAACTTCCAAAAGATTTCCAAGAGACTTCATTGAATGTATGTCTTTGTTTTGGACTAGTGTACTAAAGGAAATGGGGTGTTCAATGTTTTGAATGTTAGTTGTTTTGGTATTTTCTGGTTGGGTACAAGTTTGGTATGCATATTTTATAGTTTGTAAATGGCTTCTAAATGTTGGTTTATGCATGGATTTGAGAATCGACCTTTTGATGCTTGATTTTTCATAGAAAGCATGCATCTAGAACTCAATGTTGTTGATAGTGTTGCTTTGATGATGTTTTTGCCATGTGTTTTTTATGGTTGAGTTGTATTTGAATCGTACATATGTTTAAATGCATGTTGGAACGATTTGAGATAGCTTAAATTTAGTTAAACCAGCATTTTGAGAAATTGCAGACTGAAGCGTATCGATACACGACTTTTATAAATGGGAGGAGTGTATCAACACCATTTTTAGCCAATGGTCTAGGGTGTATCGATATGGTGCCCTAGAGTACCGATAAGGTCCTTGTAATGCAGAGCTTGGAAAGCTTGACCGTCGAGGGCGTATCGATACCCTCCCTAAGGGTACCGATACACTATTAGTTAAATTTGTTGGATGTCATCTTGAATGCTCTGAATCTTTACGTTTTAGTCTCTGGTTCTTATGGATGCAATTAAATTAGTTTTAATGGTTAACTTTAGCTGAGTTTCGATAGAGATGTGTTGAGTGTATAAAAGTTCTATTATTTACACCCTTTTAACCCATATTTCTGCCGCATTCAAGCATCATTGCATTGCATTTAGGTTAGTTTACAGCAAAACATCACAAATATATTAAAGGCACGGATTCTACTAAAAGATGGCTTATTTTGCAGGTTGCTGCCATAGTAGACGGAGAAGGCAGGCGCAGGGCAGAGAAGCAGAAGAGCTGAACTGAACAAGCAGACAAAGAGGACGATGCTGCCATGGATCTGCCGTGACAGCATGGTGACAGCAGTTTTCCAGAGAGGAAAAGCAAAGTGGACCTCGATAGATAGAGAAAATTATGCTCATCTGTCGTGTGAAAACCATATATTTTTCCAAGCCCCGGATCAAAAGTTATGTCAAGCCAAAGCTCAGGGAGAAGAAATCCCAAGAAACAAGGAGGCGGCTGAAAAGTAGGATACTTGGAGATTAAGTCTTTATTAGAATCTTACTTTTAATTAAAGTTGTAATCCTTGTTTCCTTAGAATACTTGAGCCCAAAGCTTATATAAGGGCATAGATATTAACCTAGGGATCATGATCATCTTCCCCATAACCGACAACTAAAACCCCTCCGCCGTTTACCCGTCGTCGACATGTTCTAAAAACCCCCTAGGGGCACGACTTGTTTTGTAAAGTAGTTGCAAGGGTTGTTTTGTTTTAGGATTTTCCAAGTTCAATAAAATAAACTTCAAGTTCTCTTATTTTGGTTATTAATATCTTGCAAGAGCATCGGGAGAGCATTGTGAGGTCATCCATTTACTTAGCATCGGGAGAGTTAAGTATACGAAAGAAATAAGAGCAAGTTCTCTAGTTTATAGTTGAACTATCTTGTGCCTAGGGATAGGGCAAGGTTAAGTGGCTAAGGAAGAATTCATACACATCGGTGTTCATCGTTCGATTCACGCCGGGAGGTATCATCAAAGACGTGATCATCGTCAGACTTGGACTTAGGGATAGGCCAAGGCAGATATGGGATTCTTGCCAAACTTGAAGTACAGAGTTGGTGTGCTTGCTGCCGCGACGACCAACGGACAGCTGCCGCGACCGGTGCGACGACAGAACTGGAATTCCTAAGCATCGCAATACCTGCACTACTGAGCAATTCAATACCAGCCCATTCTCTCTATCTTGATATTTCAACTCTTTTATTTACGTTTTTCTTTATTATTCTCGTGACAATTCTCTCAAATATTTCCTTTACTTCCGTGCAGTGAACTAAGGTGAAGCTATAGCTCAATCCCTGTGGAGACGATATCCGATACTTCGTATCACTTACTACTTGCATCGTGTACACTTGCACTACAATTGCGATAGACTATTTTACACGCAACAAGTTTTTGGCGTCGTTGCCGGGGATTGGCAACATAACTACACCTTTCTTTTATTGCACTTTTCGTTTTAATTTTTGTTTTTGTTTTTATTTTTATTTTTCTATTTTTCGTTAGTACTTTCAACTCTTGCTTTTCACAAGGTTTTCTTGTTTATGCGCAGATCTAAAAGAGGTGAAGATCCCAAGTATAAATTAGATCCGGAAATCGAACGTTCCTTCAATCTCAAGAAGCAACTTCGCCATCTTTTAGACAGGAACGAATACCTTGAGGAACAGCTAGAGAAGATGGCTCGTAATCAGCCCGCTGGTGGAGGTGTACCGCCTGTCGGCGACCCGCCTGCGGCAGATGGATGACGGTCATGTCGAGACTACATGCTGAACGATCATGTAGAACTGGAGACCACGCTGCCGGATATTGAAGTTGATAACTTCGAGCTTAAACCTGTCATGTTTAGTATGATCAACAATGCCGGGCAGTTTAGTGGTGCTGTGACAGAAGATGCTAGGGAGCATCTCAAAACGTTCCAGAAGATCTGTGGTTCGTTTAGACTGCCAGGAGTTAGTCCGGAGATACTGAGGCTTCGGTTATTTCCCCATTCATTGAGGGACAGAGCTAAAACTTGGTGGAATAAACTTACACCGGGTTCAATCGTAACTTGGGCAGATTTATCTCGTGAATTTTTATCTCGTTTTAATCCTTCGCATTTATCTGAGCGATTACGTAATGAAATTGCTACTTTTCAACAGGAAGATGACGAGCCGATGCACGAGGCCTGGGACAGATTTACTACTCTTCTACGGAACTGCCCAATGCATGGATTCCCCGTCTGGATTCAGGTAACTAAGTTCTATAATGCTGCTAACTTACAAACTTGCATTCGAATTGATTCTGCAGCAAATGAATTATTATTGGATAAAGATCCGAACGAGGCATTGCAAGTTTTGAAAAATCTGGCTAAGAATGAGGAGCAGTTTCCTACTGCAAGAAGAGGGGGTAAACGGGTACTTGCTGTCAAGGACTATGAAGCTGATAGCACTATGAAATCATAGGTAGCATTCCTTACTAAAGCAATGAAAAGGTTATTTAATGATGATGAATTACAAGGATTTGCTGTCGAGGAAGTTTGTACCATCTGTGAGGGAAATCATAGTCGGGATGAGTGCCCAATACAAATAGAAGCGGGAAAATATGTTGGAAATTACAAGCCGAATTATAATTCCAATTGGAGGAAAGATCCCAAATTTTCCTGGAATAACCCTAATAATGACCTGAATCCGCAAGCACACAATCAGAATCAGGGAGGACCTAGATTGCTGACGCGACAGCAACTGCCGCCGCAACTGCCGCCGCAGCAGCAACCGGCTGCCACGAGCAGTATATTGGAACAGACGCTGGCCACTTTTATGTCTCAGACAGGTACTTATATGGAGAATATGAATCAATTTGTCAAGAAGACATAAACCTTTATTGATAAAACCGAGATGAGGATGACAAATCATGAAGCTACCTTGAAATCTCTAGAGACACAAATGGGTCAGGTTTCTCAACATATTAAGCCGAGGCAGAATGGAGGATTCCCTAGCAATAATGAAAATGCTAGACCGCCCACACATGAGCAATGTAAGGCAATTACTACTAGGAGTGGGAAGAAACTACCAGGGCCGGAAAAAGAAGCTGAAACAGAAAAGGAACCTGCCTTGGATAAACCTGCCGAGGAAGCTGCCCCGACAGGTGATAAACAGAATGCTGCCGACGAGCCTGTCACGACAGCAGAAGCGACAGAGGAGAAAAAAGATGATTATCGTCCTTAGATTCGCATGCAGTGGGAAGGACGTATTGCTGATTAACATCCTCCGCCACCTATCCCTCAACGGATACAACAAGCTAAGCATGAATCTCAACTTAAAAAGATTTATGATATTTTTTAAGCAAGTTCATATTAATATTCCGCTGTTAGATGCTGTTAGGGAGATGCCCGGTTATGCTAAATTTCTCAAGGATGTTATGTCAAAAAAAATCTAAACTTGGGGAATTTGAAACGGTAAAGATGACAGAAGGTTGCATGAGTATTCTTCATCGGCAGCCACCCCAGAAAAAGAAGGATCTGGGGAGCTTCATCATACCTTGCGTAATCGGAAACAAATTTGTGGGTAAGGCACTTTGTGATCTTGGTGCTAGTGTTAATTTAATGCCAAAGTCTGTTTTTCAGAAATTAGGTATTGGAAAGACGTGGCCCACGACAGTAACTCTGCAGCTGGCAGACCGCTCTTACGTTCATCTAGTGGGAAAAATTGAAGATATTCTGGTAAGAGTGGATAAGTTTATTTTTCCTGCTGACTTTCTTTTTTTAGATTGTGAGGCAGACGAAAACACACCAGTCATCCTTGGGCGACCCTTCTTAGCCACGAGAAGATCACTGATTGATGTGGAGAAAGGAGAACACACCATGCGAGTGAACGATCAAGAGATTAAGTTGAATGTTCTCCAAGCGATGAAACATGCTGATGTGGATGAGGAATGCAAGGCCATCATTGAAGTGACCCTTGATCAACCCTGCATCAGGTCGGGCTGTCATGATATTAAATTTGGTCACTGCTGCGGCAGCCACTTACAGGCCTGTCACGACAGCAACGACGACAGCGACTCCTCTGAATCTGATGCATCTGATACTGAAGGTCAGGAGGAGGTAAACTGGTTAGGCCATCGTCCAGGTAAGTTATTCGAACCTTTGAATTATACTTCGGATAACCATTTAATCCAAAAGCCATCTATTGTTGAACCACCTGCCTTAGAACTTAAGCCCCTGCCAGGGCAGTTAAAATATGCTTATCTTGGTTCCAATGACACACTGACCGTAATCATCTCTGCTAAGCTACCGCAGGAACAAGAACGGCAGCTAATCGGCATGCTAAGGCAGCACAAAAAGGCGATTGGATGGACGATAGCAGACATTCAAGGCATTAGTCCGGCGTTATGCATGCACAAAATCCTCCTAGAGGAAGATCATAAGCCGACTATTGATGCCCAAAGGCGGCTGAACCATGCGATGAAGGAGGTAGTGCGTAAAGAGATAATCAAGTGGTTAGATGCTAGTATTATTTACGCCATCTCCGACAGCAAATCGGTGAGCCCGGTGCAATGCGTTCCTAAGAAAGGAGGAATGACCGTGATAACCAACGAAAACAATGAGTTAATCCCAACCAGGACTGTGACCGGTTGGAGGGTTTGCATGGATTATCGGAAGCTTAACAAAGCTACCCGAAAAGACCACCTTCCTTTACCCTTTATTGATCAAATGCTTGATAGATTAGCGGTAAACCTTACTATTGTTTTCTTGATGGTTATTCAGGTTACAACCAAATTGCTATCGCACCGGAAGATCAAGAAAAGATGACTTTTACATGCCCCTACGGAACATACACGTTTAGGAGGATGCCGTTTGGACTATGTAATGCACCCGCCACCTTCCAAAGGTGCATGATGGCCATATTCTCCGACATGGTAGAGGACATCCTAGAAATTTTTATGGATGATTTTTCCGTCTTTGGAGACGATTTTGAGAGTTGCCCCGGCAATCTTCAAAAGGTACTTCAAAGATGTGAAAAAGCTAACCTTGTTTTGAATTGGGAAAAATGCCACTTTATGGTGGACGAAGGGATAGTCCTAGGCCATAAAATTAGCTGCCGTGGGATAGAAATCGACAGGGCTAAGATTGAAGTAATTGAGAAGCTGCCGCCGCCAACTACAGTCAAGGGCATTAGAAGTTTCTTAGGGCATGCTGGTTTTTATCGAAGATTTATTGCAAATTTCTAAAAAATCACCAAGCCCTTACGCCATCTCTTAAAGCAGAACCGACCCTTTGACTTTAATGATGAATGTACTGAAGCATTCAAGGTTCTGAAGAAAAAACTAGTAACAGCCCCCATAGTACAGCCACCAGACTGGACACAGCCATTTGAGATTATGTGTGATGCTAGTGACTATGCTGTCGAGGCAGCACTTGGGCAGCGCAAAGATAAGCTGTTTCATTTCATATATTATGCCAGCAAGACATTGAATGACGCCCAAGTGAACTACACCACCACAGAAAAGGAGCTATTAGCTGTGGTGTTCTCCATCGACAAGTTTCGTTCTTACATACTTGGGACGAAGGTAATAGTGCACACAGACCATTCTGCCCTGAAATATCTGTTCGCAAAGAAGGACGCAAAGCCTAGATTGATACGGTGGATCCTGCTATTGCAAGAATTCGACCTTGAGATCAAGGAAAAAAAGTGACAGAAAACCAAGTGGCAGACCACTTGTCGAGGTTGGATAAGGGACAGAGTCTACCGATCAACGAGACAAACATACTTGAGACCTTCCCAGACGAGCAGCTCTTTGCTGCCGCAATCGCTGCCGTGACAGCCATGGTGGCAGGTAAGTCTTCTAAACTCCCCTGGTATGCTGATTTCGTTAATTTTATAGTTAGCGGAATACTTCCTTCTGATCTTAACTATCAAGCCAGGAAGAGGTTCCAAAATGATGTTAAGCATTATTATTGGGACGAACCTCTTCTTTTCAAACTATACGCAGATCAGGTTATAAGGAGGTGTGTACCACAAGAATAGCAAGAAGACATTCTCCATCACTGCCATGCTTCACAATATGGAGGTCACTTAGGAGGCAATAAAACTGCTGCCAAGGTGCTGCAGCCAGGGTTCTACTAGCCAACACTGTATAAAGATGCACAAGACTTTTACAAGAACTGTGACAGGTGCCAGCGGACAGGTAACATCTCGAGGAGAAACGAGATGCCACTGTAGAACATTCTAGAAGTCGAGATCTTCGACGTTTGGGGGATTGATTTTATGGGACCTTTTCCATCTTCATGTGGAAATTTATACATCCTCCTAGCAGTGGATTATGTCTCTAAGTGGGTTGAAGCCATCTCCACTCAAAAGAACGATGCCAAGACAGTCCAAAAGTTTTTGCACAAAAACATTTTTTCTAGATTTGGTATCCCTAAGGCGATTATCAGTGATGAAGGGAGACATTTTGATAATAGGGTTATTGCTGCCGCCTTGAAGAAATATGGTGTCAAGCACAGGATCGCGACAGCATACCACCCACAGACCAATGGACAAGCTGAGATATCCAATAAGGAAGTTAAGAACATTCTTAAGAAGATGGTTAAGCCAACTAGGAAAGATTGGTCCTTACTCCTTAACGATGCATTATGGGCATATAGGACAGCTTTTAAGACTCCATTGGGCATGTCTCCATACCGACTGATTTATGGAAAAACCTGTCACTTGCCTGTCGAGATCGAGCACAAAGCATATTGGGCAATCAAGGCAGTGAATATGGACTTGGACAAGGCAGGCAAGAAAAGGCTATTAGATCTGAACGAGATTGAAGAATTACGGACAATGGCCTACGACAATGCGAGAATTTACAAGGAGAAGACTAAGAAGTGGCATGACAGGAAGTTGCTGCCACGACAGTTCTGCCCAGGGCAGCTTGTGTTGTTATTCAACTCTAGATTGAAACTCTTCCCAGGAAAGCTAAAGTCTAGATGGTCTGGCCCGTTCCAAGTGGTACAAGTTTTTCCCCATTGTGCCATCACAATCCGATCATTAAAAGACGGGCACCAATTCAAAGTCAATGGACAATGCCTCAAGCATTATCAGGGGACTAAAGCCCCAGGAATACAGGAAGTGGTTACCTTAGGAGATGCCCCACAAGGCATCCCTAATTTAACCTAAATTTTATTTTTATTTATTTATTTGTTTATTTTTTTATTATTTATTAGGAAATTAGGTTTATTTTATTCAAATAATGTTTTTATAATTTCTGTTTTTAGGTAATAAAGGAGTCAAGAAGAAATGGGGAAGTGACCCAAGCCCACCATACATCCATCAGCCCAACATAGCCCATTTATTGAAGCCTGTCGTTCCAGCTGCCGCGCAGACACGGATAAGACAGGCTGTCAACAGACTGACAGGGCAGACGCAGAAGCGTGTGGCAGACGCGTAACAGACGCATTAATGCGTGTCAGACGCGTCAGACACGCCAAATCTCATCAATGGCCCCGTTATTCACGCCTGTCGTTACAGCATTAAACGGGCAGCAACTCGACCGCTATAAAACCCCGTTCTCATTTTCATTTTCCTCACTTCTGCTTATTCTTACTTGCTTTCTCCTCTCGTTTTTATTTGTTTTCTTTACTTTCACAACCCTTGCAACTAATATGTCTTCCAGACGCACCCGCCGCAGTGCTGCTTCTACCTCTTCAGCAGCAGCACCCACACCACAGTCGTTCGCCACCAAGGAATTATGGGAGGAAAGAGGATTCATCTACGTCCGCAAGGCAGCAAACATGGGGCTCCAACCATTCATTGCGAAGGCGATAAGGACTCAGCTATGGGAGCAGTTCGCAGCACAACCTGCAGAACTAAATGATACGTTGGTGAGGGAGTTTTATGCTGCCATCGGCAGCAGAACGACAACATCAGTCACTGTCCGAGGGGTCGAGGTACCATTCACAGCTGACAGCATCAACCACATGTATGGCCTCTATTTTGGTCCCAACGACGATGCCCATCAGCAATTTTTGGACACCCTCGACTCTGCCGCCTACGGAGCTGTCATGGCAGAGGTGATAGAGGAAGGAACAACGTGGAACACGAGCAAAAAGAACCCCACCTCTGTCAAAAGGGGGCAGCTACTTCAGAAGCAAAGCTATGGAACGCTTTCATCAAGAAGCGTATCCTGCCGTCCTCCCACCACACGACGGTTGACCAGCAGCGGCTCGCCCTCATTCATTCGATCATGAATGACCGGCCTATCAACGTGGGCTGCTATATGAGGGAAAGCATCTTGGACTGCACATTTCGCTCCACCTCCCGCCTTTGCCTATCATTCACGATCACTTCTCTTTGCCGTTGCGCTGCTGTCCTAGAGGCCACCACTGACAAAATGGTTCAAGGCAGAGGCTGGACCGACAACAACATTACCAGCCTCATGGAGCTGATAGTCACAACCCCCTCTCCTCTTTCAACCCGGCTCCGTCCCCAGCAGAGTCATCTGAGGAACCTGCCCCTGAACCTGCCACAACAGCCGCCCAGTCAGACCAATCTGCCCAAATTCTTGCTGCCATACAGAGGGTGGAAGCCAGACAGATGGGGCTGATGACATTCATCTGGGATTTCGCAAATTCAATGGTAAATTTCATTACCAACACTTTAAATTATCCCGATGTTATTTTCCCCACTTTCCCTACCCACTATTTCCACATCCCTAGCCCTGTCCACACACCTACACCACCTGCCTCCCCACATGCACATTCTGTTGCGTCCACCCCTTCACTTGCCCCGATGGCAGTTGGCACTCCTCTGGCCACAACCTCCGCCCGAGGCACGAAGCGACCAGCCTCAGATGACAGCGAGGCAGACCCTTCTATTAGGAGAAATTTGGAGAAGGAGTTCACGCCTGTCAAGAGGCAGAAACACGTGGCAGACAGAAAACGAATGCCCAAGGCCAGCACCACCACCAGCAGCACTTGGGATAGCGGCAGCATCTTAGACATCCAGGTCGTGGAGCAACCTGCCCAGCTTGCCCCACAAACCAAATGCCGCCACCAGATCCGTGTCAGCAGCAGCTGTGAAGACATCGATTAAAATCTAAGTCTTTTATTTTCTTCTTATTGATGTCTGCTTAATATATATTTTGTGATGTACCTGCCTTCATTTTATCTATCATTTGCATTGAGGGCAATGCAACCCTCGAGTTTGGGGGTGGAAACCCTCCATTTTAATGGAGTATTAGTACATCTTTAATTAATTGTTGTGTCTTTTATTTAATTAAGTTAAAAAAAAATCAGAAAAGATTAAACTGTTGGCTTAAAACTTTGAAGTAAACTTACCTGTCATGACAGCTCTGTCGTGGCAGCATCTTTAAGACAGTTTAAGGAGAAGTTTAGAGCCTTTCTATAGTTCTGAAAAACTTAAACACCATTGTGACTGTTATATTGCTTAGATTTCTTTTAGCCAAACTAGAATAGGATGCTTAGTACTTGAATAGCCCCTAGAGGTGCCTAACACTGGCTCTAGGAAAGAAGTTTAGCAAAAGAAATTCAAAAACCTAGAGGTGCCCGAAACCGGCTCTAGAAAGCTAACTAGAGGTGCCCAAAACTGGCTCTAGTAAAACTTAGCTTGAAAATAGAAAAAAAAAAGAAGCATGAAAATGTGCCTTCAAAAAGATAAACTTTGGCATAAAAATTCGAGTTAAGGGTTGAATATTCTAGTGAAACTAAGAGAGTCTTAGCATATAACTGATCACAAGCATGCACACACCGCACGAGAACTATAGGGAGATTCCGGACAGATCCTAATCTTTCCGACAGGTTGTTGCCGCCACAGAGAATGAGCGACGGGTTAGGGACAGTTCACTGTTTGAAAGCCAACACAAAAATATTCTTTTTTTTCTTTTAGGTCTTAATTGCTTGAGGGCAAGCAAAAACTTGAGTTTGGGGGTGTGTTGAGTGTATAAAAGTTCTATTATTTACACCCTTTTTAACCCATATTTCTGCCGCATTCAAGCATCATTGCATTGCATTTAGGTTAGTTTACAGCAAAACATCACAAATATATTAAAGGCACGGATTCTACTAAAAGATGGCTTATTTTGCAGGTTGCTGCCATAGTAGACGGAGAAGGCAGGCGCAGGGCAGAGAAGCAGAAGAGCTGAACTGAACAAGTAGACAAAGAGGACGATGCTGCCATGGATCTGCCGTGACACCATGGTGACAGCAGTTTTGCAGAGAGGAAAAGCAAAGTGGACCTCGATAGATAGAGAAAATTTTGCTCGTCTGTCGTGTGAAAACCATATATTTTTCCAAGCCCCGGATCAAAAGATATGTCAAGCCAAAACTCAAGGAGAAGAAATCCCAAGAAACAAGGAGGCGACTGAAAAGTAGGATACTTGGAGATTAAGTCTTTATTAGAATCTTACTTTTAATTAAAGTTGTAATCCTTGTTACCTTAGAATACTTGAGCCCAAAGCTTATATAAGGGCATAGATTTTAACCTAGGGATCATGATCATCTTCCCCATAACCGACAACTAAAACCCCTCCGCCGTTTACTCGTCGTCGACATGTTCTAAAAAAACCCTAGGGCCACGGGTTGTTTTGTAAAGTAGTTGCAAGGGTTGTTTTGTTTTATGATTTTCCAAGTTCAATAAAATAAACTTCAAGTTCTCTTATTTTGGTTATTAATATCTTGCAAGAGCATCGGGAGAGCATTGTGAGGTCATCCATTTACTTAGCATCGGGAGAGTTAAGTATACGAAAGAAATAAGAGCAAGTTCTCTAGTTTATAGTTGAACTGTCTTGTGCCTAGGGATAGGGAAAGGTTAAGTGGCTAAGGAAGAATTCATACACATCGGTGATAATCCTTCGATTCACGCCGGGAGGTATCATCAAAGACGTGATCATCGTCAGACTTGGACCTAGGGATAGGCCAAGGCAGATCTTGGATTCTTGCCAAACTTTAAGTACGGAGTTGGTGTGCTTGCTGCCGCGACGACCAACGGACAGCTGCCGCGACAAGTGCTGCCGCGACAGGCGCGACGACAGAACTGGAATTCCTAAGCATCGCAATACCTGCACTACTGAGCAATTCAATACCAGCCCATTCTCTCTATCTTGATATTCCAACTCTTTTATTTACGTTTTTCTTTATTATTCTCGTGACAATTCTCTCAAATATTTCCTTTACTTCTGTGCAGTGAACTAAGGTGAAGCTATAGCCCAATCCCTTTGGAGACGATATCCGATACTTCGTATCACTTACTACTTGCGTCGTGTACACTTGCACTACAATTGCGATAGACTATTTTACACGCAACAAGATGCGTGTAATGAGACTTATTAAAGGTTGGTAAACCAAAATGGGAAAACCCTAGTAATTTGATAGGTTTACAAAATGGTCCCTAAAACTGAAATTTGATACTTATCGATGAGAGTTTGAGTTGTTGTTTGATATGCTACTTTGTTGAACATATAGGAACCTAACTTGCATCTAGAGAAGATAAAAAGAAAAAAAATAGGGTCGTTTATTGAGGTAAACCTTCCCGGTTTACTTCAATATTACTCGTTTGACCCACTCGATTCGGTCTATCGGCTAGGCCAGGTCGAGGGGGTTACATTTGGTGGTATTAGAGGCATGTTTCAAAAGTTTGGGATGATGGTAAGTAAATGAGAGGTGAATGTGTGTACTTGGTGATGTTTATTTTGCTCAGTGAATGTCATAAGCAGGCTAATGTTGATTATGTGAGGGTGATGCTATGTCTGGTGATTCTAATATGAATCTGAGTTGTTATAGGTGATGTTAAATTAGGCTAAATCTTAATGTTTGTGATGCATGATGGTTGTGACATGTATGTCGTATGCGTTATGCTATATTGGGGGAGGGGAATTGGAATGCCCATTGCCATATTACTATAGTGAAATGTTTTAAATTGAATTTGAAGTATTGTATCCTTGCTAGAAGCTGGGCTGATCTTTTGTTTTGTTTTATATTCATGCCTTATTACTATAGTTGATTTGATGGAATTGCCTTTCTGTGGTTTTGATGTGATTCTTATAATGGATTGGTTGACTGAGCATCAAGCTCTAGTTGATTTTGATTTTAAGCGAGTTACCTTGAAACTTGTTGATGATTACGAAGTAGAAATTGTAGGCGAGAATGTGAAGTTCTTTCCCAATGCAATTTTGGCTCTTGAAACGAGTCGGATGATGGAGTTGGGTTGTGAAGCTTTCTTAGCCTATGTGATTAACCCTGGTACGAAGAAAGTGCGAGTGCAAGACATACGAACTATATGTGAATTTCTTGGTGTTTTTTCGGAAGAGTTGTCTGGTTTACCACCTAACAAAGAAGTTGAGTTTGGCATTGATCTGTATGAAAATATGACTCCAGTGTCCATTGCTCCTTATCGGATGACACCTAAGGATTTGAAGGAGTTGAAAATGCAACTCCAAGAGTTTCTTGATTGAGGGTTCATAAGGCCAAGTGTTTCATCTTGGGGTGCAATGGTCTTGTTTGTGAAAAAGAATGATGATACGATGCGTATGTATATAGGCTATCAACAATTGAACAAGTTGGCGATTAGGTACAGGTACCATTTGGTAAGGATCGATGATTTATTTGATCAGTTTAGTGATGCTTCAGTGTTTTCGAAGATTGATTTGAGGTCTACGTATTATCAATTGAAGGTTAAGGATGTGGATGTACCCAAGACAATTTTTCGGACAAGGTATAGCCATTATGAGTTCTTGGTGATGCGGTTTGGGTTCACAAATGCACCGACTGCGTTCATGGATATGATGACTCTGATGTTCCATGAGTTCTTAGATCAGTTCGTGGTAGTGTTTATCGATGATATTCTCGTGTACTCGTGTAACGAGAAGGATCATGATTAGCATTTGAGGATTGTGTTGCAAGTGTTGTTGGAGAATTAGCTTTATGCTAAGCTGAGCAAGTGTGAGTTTTGGCTCAATAAAGTGGTCTTTCTTGGACATGTGGTGTCAACCGAGGGTATTCGGGTTGATCCACACAAGATCGAGGTGGCGATGAGTTGGAAAACGCCAAAATCGATGACGGAGGTGCGTAGCTTCCTTGGGTTTGCTAGATATTATCCAAGGTTTGTTGAAGGTTTTTATAAGATTGCTGCTGACCAAGTTTTTGCAAAAGAATGTTCACTTTGAATGGACGAATGTTAGGCAAAAAGCTTCCGAGAAGTTGAAAGAATCTTTGACGCAAGCTCCTGCCATGATTCAACCAGAATCGGGTAAGGAGTTTGTAGTTTATAGTGATGCATCGTATGTTGGTTTGGGTTGCGTGTTGATGCAAGGTGGGAAGGTTGTAGCTTATGTGTCTAGACAATTGAAGGTGCACGAGCGTAACTATCATACTCATGATCACTTTGATTAATGCATAGTGATGCATGATGATAATTGGCTTTGATTAATTCTTTAAAACAGTGAATTGTTGATGATAAATGATGTATATTGGCAAGTGATGTGTTGGTTTTAAAGTACTTGAATCGGATATTGTTAGCCGGCTATAGGATTGGGTGCACCGTGAATTAAGTCGCCTTGGATGTTGAGGGGTTGTAATTGTACCATAAACTCCATCCAAGTACACTAGCGAGAAAGGTAAGATCACAATGGTGGTTAAAAGTCCATGTGTGGATCCTGTGTTATTTCTCACGTGTTCTCGTTAGTGGTGTTACACAACTACCAATGAGTGATGTTGAGGGGTTGTGAATGTAACGTTAAACTCCATCACGGGTGTTGAGGGGTTGTGATTGTACCGGTAAACTCCACCTTGTGTGTTCGGTAGTGTGTATGAAGCGTATGGGACAACGCTTGTAATCCGCGAATCCAATTGTGTTTTGTGTTGTAAATGGTTATGGATTATCACTTGAAAGCCAATATGACATGTTGATTTTAATGAAGCATGAGATGCTTGATATGTATGCAAGGTTACATGAATATTGATGATTATGTGATGGAAAGCTTTGTGAAAAGTGTTTTATAAATGCATTATTGTGTTGTTTCTTTAGAGCATGCCTCACTAAGCAATTGTCCTTACGCCTTCTCCCTTGAACCAATAATGCAGATAATTGAAGTGTTTGAAGGCATCAAGGAGGCTAAGAGTCCAAGGGAAACTAAGCTCATGTATGGTGATGTTTTCATAACACTATTAGATTTTGATATTTTGGCAATGGGAACCTAGGATGTGTTTTGGGAGATGTTTTGGACTCCCTAATTGTGGATTGATGCTTTTAATGTTTTGAGATTTGTAAATGGCCTTTTGATGCTTCTTTTGGTGTTTTGAAGGTTGTTTGGTTTTGGATATTAGGATGCATGCATATAGACTTGTGGAATTCCTCGTTTGATGCTATGAATATGATTTGATGTTGCAAACATGTACCTTGTATGTATGATGACTTGTTGGCATGATTAGGAAGTCATTAGGATGTGTTTAAGTAGTTCCATGCATGGTAAACCAGCCAATTTTGCAGCTTTTGTGCAACCCGTATCGATACACTCGCAGACGTTTCGAAACGAGGGCCTGTAATGGCCTTGTTGTTTAAAAACAGCTGGTGACCGTATCAAAACGGTTTGGCCACTGGAAGGCCCTGTTTTGAAACAAGTCTCGAAATGAACCCGTGTTTCGGAACGGTCAACCCCGTTTCGAAACAGGTGACCGTTGGGCATTGATTTGAATGGTTTTAAGGCTTGCAAGCTTTGTGTTTTAGTCCTGAAAATTGTATTTGCAATTGCAAGAGCTTGAGATGTCCGATTAAAGTGAAATTTAACAAGGAAGCATGTAATGTGATTAAATTGATATTGGTAACATAAAAATCACTTAAGACCTCCTAATTTCCAGAATTTGCAATTTGGTCCCTAATATTTGAATTTTGTGCAATTGAGTCCCTTATCGATGTCCGATCGCTGTGTTTTTCTTATAATTGTTTCTCAAGAATACGCTTAGGGATAATGAGCATCCAGACAAGATTAAAGAGAAAAAAAGGTCGTTAATCAAGGTTGACTTTCGGGTTTACTTTGGTTTTCCCCGTGTAATCTTCGTAGTTCGGGTCAATCGTCTAGGCTGGGTTAAGGGGGTTACAAGTGGTGGTCCATACAGACCATTCAACACTGAAGTATTTATTCACTAAAAAAGATGCAAAACCTAGACTAATACGTTGGATTCTACTGCTACAAGAATTTGACATTGAAATCAGGGGATAAAAGGGGACAGAAAACCAAGTCGCAGACCACTTGTCAACATTAGAGATGGGAAAGAGTCTACCGAAAGATAAGACCAACATACTACAGACCTTCCCTGACGAGCAGTTGTTTGCTGCCACAAGCACTGCCGCGACAGCCATGGCGGCAGGTAAGTATTCTGAACTTCCTTGGCACGCTGATTTTGTTAATTACATAGTTAGCAGAGTACTACCTCCCGAACATAATTACAAAGAAAGGAAGAGGTTCCAAAATGATGCAAAACATTATTATTGGGACGAACCTCTTCTTTTCAAACATTGTGCAGATCAAATTATCAGGAGGTGCGTACCACATGATGAGCAGGAAGTTGTGCTTCACTACTGCCATGCATCTCCATATGGAGGACACTTAGGTGGAAACAAAACAGCTGCCAAGGTTTTACAATCCGGTTTTATTGGCCCTCACCGTTCAAGGATGCCCAAGCTTTCTACAAGAATTGTGACAAATGCCAACGGAATGAGAATATCTCAAGAAGACATGAGATGCCACTGCGAAACATCTTAGAAGTCGAAGTCTTCGATGTATGGGGGATTGATTTGATGGGACCATTCCGAACATCATGTGGGAACCTCTACACCTTATTGGCAGTGGATTATGTATCCAAATGAGTTGAAGCGATCGCCACACAGAAAAATGATGCCAAGACTGTTAAGAGATTTCTACACAAAAACATTTTCTCCAGGTTTGGCATAACTAAGGCGATCATCAGTAATGAAGGGATACATTTCGACAATAGGGTAATTGTTGTTGCCTTAAGAAAATACGTCGTAAAGCACCGCATTGCAACAACATATCACCCTCAAACCAATGGACAGGCCGAAATATCCAACCGGGAAGTAAAGAACATCCTTGAGAAGATGGTTAAACCTACTCGAAAAGATTGATCTTTACACCTCAATGATGCACTCTGGGCCTATAGAACAATATTCAAGACACCATTGGGAATATCACCCTACAGGCTTATATATGGGATAACATGCCACTTACATGTCGAGATAGAGCACAGAGCTTACTGTGCTATCAAGGCAGTAAACATGGACTTAGATAAGGTAGGACAGAAGAGGCTACTTGACTTGAATGAAATTGAAGATATTCGTGCAATGGCCTATGACAACGCAAAGATTTACAAAGATAAAACCATGAGGTGGCACGACAAGAAGTTGTTGCCACGACAGTTCTGCCCAGGGCAGCTTGTGTTATTGTTTAACTCTAGGTTGAAACTTTTCCCAGGAAAGCTTAAATCTAGATGGTACGACCCCTTCCAAGTTGTGTAGGTTTTTCCCCATGGTGCCATCACGATCAAATCCTTAAAAGACGGGCACCAATTTAAAGTTAATGGACAGAGACTAAAGCATTATCAGGTGACTGAAGCCCCAAGGATGCAAGAAGTAGTTATATTAGGAGATGCCCCTCAAGGCATCCCTAATTTAACTTAGTTTTATTTTATTTTTTTTATTTATTAGGAGTTAAAATTTATTTATTTTAGGAACTAAGTTTTTATTTAAATTATTTTAGGAATTCGGGGAACAAGGAGAGGAGAAGAAGTGAACTAGCCCACTATATTAACAGCAGCCCAAAAAGCCCAACGGATGAGTCTGTCGTCACAGCCTATCAACAGTTGTCGCAACAGACGCGGAAAATATAGCCCGTCACCACGCTATCGCGACAGACACGCATACGCGTAACAGACGCGCAACAGACATGAAAACGCGTGACAGATGCGTCAGTAACCACGTAACAGCTGGCCCTGTTATTCGCGCTTGCCGTTAAACCTCCAACGAGCAGAAAATCATTCATCTATATAAACCCCAATTCATTATTCATTTTTCACCTCACTTTTACTCTATCAACTTGCTCTCTCTAGATCTCAAATTTCTCTTTATTTTCCATAGCCTTGCAACCATGACTAGCAGACGAACTCGCAGAAGTGCTACCTCCAACTCTGTCGCAGCAGTGAGCACACCCAGCCACAGTGCCATCCCAACCCGCTTTGCCTCAACCAACTTTGCCGGCAGATATTACCAATCCTTCTAGAAGAGGGAGATGTGGGAAGAAAGGGGTTTTCTCTACACCGAGCCCATAGTGGACCTAGGGCTCGAACCCTTCATCACAAAGAAGATCCATGCCTTGAAGTGGCAGCGGTTTGCTACCCAACCGGAAGAATTGAATGTCACGTTGGTCCGGGAATTTTATGCTGCCATCCCCACACCTACTCCCACTCCGGCTGCCAAACTGAGGACCCCATCTGCTGCCTCTACCCCTACTCTGGCCGCGACAGCCGAAGGCGGCAACCATACTGCCAGAGGCGAGAAAAGAAAGGAGCTGCTGCCAGAACTCAACGACGATTACTTCGAAGGGTTCTCCTCTTCATATGTCTAGCAGGACTCTAACGGGGAGCCCTCTGTTGCTCAAAACCTTTCGAAGGAGCTTACTCCAACGAAGAGGCAGAAGCCCAACAAAGCTGGTGAAGGACCATACGGCCAGGGCAAGTCTGCCAGCAGCAGAAGCTCCGAAATGAGGTACAAGTGCTGGACAAGCTACCCTAGATCCCACCCACCTGTATCCAGCCGCCAAGGGAAGCCAAAAAGAAAAATGCCTCTGCCTCTCCAAGCACTCTGCCGACCCCCACAATAAAGGTCACTGCCCGCCGACAACTACATATTAGCAACAGCAGCAGCGATGACAGCTCTTCAAATTAAGTTTCCATCTTATTTTTGTTGTTTTGCTGTTTTATTTATCTTGTGATGTATTTTGTCTTTTCTTTTTTTATGTCATCATGCATTGAGGGCAATGCAACCCTCGAGTTTGGGGGTGGCATCCCTCCAATAATGAAGTGTCTTTTGTGTTTTAAAATTATGTCTAAGTGTTAGTTATTATTTAGTTTATTTTTGTAAAAAAAATAATTTGGCTTAAGTCTTTGAACTGAACTTACTTGCCGCAACATACTCTGTCGTGGCAGTGCCTTTAGGATATTTTTAGGAACAATTTAGAGCCTTACTATAGTTCTGATCTTTAAACACCCTTTGTGAATCCTATGCTGTCTAGACTTCTACTGGTAAACTAGAATAGGAAAAGATGAAACACTTGAGTTGCCCCTAGAGGTGCCTAATACTGGCTCTAGGAAAAGAAGATAAGAAAATTTAGACTCAATACACCTAGAGGTGCCTAAAACCGGCTCTAGGAAGTTAACTAGAGGTGCCCAAAAGCAGGCTCTAGTCAACTTAAAATAAGAAAAGAAAACCGAGTCTAAGAAAATCTAAAGGAGCCTAATAATTTCCTCCAAGAAAATGAAAGTTGGCATAAAAATTCAAGTGAGTAGCTTAGCTATTCTAGTAAATTAAAGGAGTCTAGGCACATATTTGTTCACAAAACATGCACACACTACACGAGAACTATAGCATGGTTCCGAATAAATCCAGAAATATCCAAAAATGCATTGTTCGTGATAGGGAATGTGTGGTAAGTAATGAAAGATTCACTGAATTAAGCCAAACAATTTTTTTTTAATTTTTAGTTAAGTCATATTTGCTTGAGGGCAAGCAAGAACTTGAGTTTGGGGTGTGTTGAGTGTGTAAAAGTTCTATATTTTACCCCTTATTTAACCCATATTTCTGCTGCATTCAAGTATAATTCATTGCATTTAGGTAAAGTTTCATACATACATCACAATTAGATAAAATAGCACAATTGCTACTGATTTTCGCTACTTTTGCAGGTAGCTGTTGTGGCAGACTCAGGACAGCGAAAGAGCAGAGCGGGAACATAGGACTGGAGTCAAGAAGGAGGATGTTGTCGTGGCCACTGCCGTGACAGCCATGATGACAGCAATGGTGAAGGGACAAGTGAAGTGGAGCTCGACAGATAGAGGAATTCAAGCCGGTCTGTCGTGGACAACTCCTTTATTTTTCTGAGCCCTAGAGTAGAATGAAGGCCAAGACCAAACTTCAAGGAAGAAACCCAAAGCAAGAAAAGAGGACGAATTAAAGGCATCTACTCATAAGATTTAATCTTAATTAGAGTTGTACTTCAGTTTGAACTTGTATTCTTACCTTATTAGAAAACTTGAACCCAATGCCTATATAAAGCCATGTAATTCGACCTAAGGAAGGATACCTCATTCTCTAGCCGTCTTCCCCAAAACCCTTGTCGTTTTCCCCCTTCTCATCATGTTCTAAACTTCCCCTAGGGCTAAGGGTTGATTCTGTAAAGTAGTTACAAGGATTGTACTGTTTTAGGAATTTTTTGTTCAATAAAATACAACTTCAAGTTTGCTTATTCTGGTTTCAACATCTTGCAAGAGTATCGGGAGAGCATTGTGAGATTATCTATTTACTTAATATCGGGAGAGTGAAGTATACGAAAGGAATAAGTATGAGTTCTCTAGTTTATGGTTGAACTATCTCGGACCTAGGGATAGGACGAGGTTAAGTGGCTATGAATTCAACAACATTGGTGTTCACCCTTTGATTCACGCCGGTAGGTATCATCTGAGAAGTGTCATCAACATTACTTGGACCTAGGGATAGGACAAGTCACAACAGGGTTTCTTGCCAAGCTTGAAGTACAGAGTTGTGTGATTGCTGTCGCGACAACAACAGACTGTTTCCACGACAGGTATGATAACAGAACAAGAGTTCTTATACAGTGCAACACTTGCACTACCGAGCAGATCAATACCGGCCTATTTCTTAACCCTGAAAACTTCGTTATCTTATATTCACTATTCTTCAATATTAATTTTCAATAAATTAAACTCTTTTCTTTCTCTCTTGTGTAGCAATCCAAGGATAAAGCTATTTCCAGTCCCTGTGGATTCGACATCCGATTCTTTAAGTATCAGTTTACTACTTGCGTCGTGTACACTTGCACTACATTGCGATAGGACTTTTGACACGCAACAATGCACAACCATGAAATGCGCACACTTCGTAAAACGATCCACAATCACCCAAATGGAGTTATTCTTGGACGGTGTCAAAGACAGACCGGACACAAAATCCATCGTAGTCCTCTCCCACTTCCATTCCAGTATCCTCAAAGCTTGTAACAAACCAGAAGGAAACTGATGCTCAGCTTTAACACGTTGACAAACCATACACTTGCTTACGAAATCAGCAACATTATTTTTCAACCCCACCCAATAGTACACATCTTTCAAATCACGATATATCTTAGTACTACCATGGTGCATAGCAAAAGGAATGTTATGAGCTTCAATAAAAATAGTGCGCCTCAACTCAAAATCTTCTGGGATAACTATTCGACTTTTAAAGTATAAAACACCATCATCATTGAAACAGAAATCCGTCGCATTACCATTAGCTATATCCTGAACATGAGGCACCAACGAATCATCATGCAACTGCTTCTCCTTGATTAGCTGAATCAAGGAAGGCTTTAAATGCAACTCGGCTATCAACCCACCATCACACAATATACTTAATCGAGCAAACAT
This sequence comes from Hibiscus tridactylites, assembly GCA_958450335.1. Classification (NCBI taxonomy): domain Eukaryota; kingdom Viridiplantae; phylum Streptophyta; class Magnoliopsida; order Malvales; family Malvaceae; genus Hibiscus; species Hibiscus tridactylites. The sequence goes on along the minus strand of OY288291.1, from coordinate 30,514,959 downwards.
CACTCTCAACTCCACAACCCCCTTCCTACTCAAAGCATCGACCACAACATTGGCCTTTCAAGGGTGGTACTCAATCGTCAGATCATAATCCTTAAGAAACTACAACCACCTTCGTTGCCTAAGATTCAACTCCCTTTGAGACATAAGATAGTTTAAACTTTTATGATCGGTGTAAACCACACACTTTTCACCCGAACTTACTTCAGGAAATTGAAGAACGGGTCATCAACATTCATGAACGCTTGAAAGCTGTTTTTGATCGAGAAAAGGCCTATGTTACTCTAAAGAAAAGAGACATTGAGTATGAAATTGATGAAAAAGCATATCTCAAAGTATCAATGTTGAAGAAGGTTTTAAGATTTGACAAGAAGGGAAAATTTAGTCCCCGATTCATTGGACCCTTTGAAGTCATTGAAAGAGTTGTCCCTGTGGCATATCAATTATTGTTTCCCTCAGAATTCAGTAAAATCCACGATGTTTATCATGTATCGATGATCCGGAAGTATCGTTCTGATCCTTCACACATTATCGAACATGAATTAGTAGAAATTCAACCAAATTTGTCTTACGAAGAAGAATTGGTTTAGATTCTTGCAAGAGAAGTCCAGAGGCTTCGTAACAAAATTGTACCGTTAGTTAAAGTGCTCTAGAGGAGCCACACTGTTGAAAAAGCTACCTAGGAACCTAAAGAGACCATGAAATAGCAATATTTGCATCTCTTTGGTTTAGGAAAAAATTCGAGGACGAGTTTTTCTTAAGGGGAGAGTTGTAACACCCCAAAACTCGGCCTAGTCCGAATTGGGTTCTAGTGATCGTAAATCTCACATCGGTAATGTTTAAATATTGTATCGGCTTGTTAATAATTTGATGTTGGGCTCTAATTGAGTCAATTTACTGAACATGGACTTTATTGAATAGTATCGAAATCGTTTAGCGGCTAAATTGAGGAAATTGCAATATTGAGGACATGATCATTGTATAGTAGGAGTTAAGGGACTAATATTGCGATTAGCCCCTTTTTCATTAAAATTACCATACGTGGGAATGTCTATAGATCTTCCTTCATTGGAAGGAAAGCTACTCAAATTAAAAAGCTAAATGCTTAGCCAAATTGAAGTCTCAACGAGACTTAGGAAAGCAAGCAAGCACCTCCCAATTCTCTATCTTCATCATTTTCCTCCAAGATAGAACCTCTATTTTAGAGCAAGCTTTAGCTTAGTTTTTCTTCGATTTATTGATATTGAATCGTTGTTATCATTTGGGTAAGCTATAATCCTCAAACAATTGGCATTGGATATTGAATATTAATATTGACATTGAAACCTTGGATTTGAATGGACATTGGATAGAATTGGCACGCCATAGAATTCATGAGCTTAGTGTACGGGTGGACTACGGTCCTTGGGCTACGGCCTATATTGATTTGGTGAGGCGAGGGATGTTTTGTTGTATTGGTCATATTGGTGAGGTAGAGGGACTAGACCATTCATTGATATGGCGCGGTGTAAGAATTCACGTATCCACTATCTTGATTCAATCCAAGGGTTAATAATGAATTTAAGATGTTAAACGTTGTATATTAAAACATAATATTGACATTGATAGGCATGAGATTATGTTTATGCATCATACATTGTTATTTACATTGTTTGTGACTACCTCACTAGGCAATGTATGCCTAACGTGTCTCATCTCATGCCTTTTAGGTTAAGGAATCAACCCCTTTTGAAGATCGGATAAGTCGCAGCAAGACAAGTCACTACAAGCCAAAGTACTGTATATTGACCTTAGATACTACTAGGAAGGTGGCAAAGTAGTTAAACTAATCTCTTGTGTCTATTTTGGTATTCTTGTAAGATATATAAGTTGTAATAATGTTAAAGGCCCTAAAATGACTTTTGTAATGGCTAAAAGTGGGTAAAAATTACATATTTGCCTCACATTGGTGAAATCCTAGTAAACATATTCAAATGATCATGAAACTTGGCATGCTAGTAATTTATAGTATTGAAAAGTTGTGTGTAAAGTTTCATTGCATTTGAACATCGTTTGCTAGGTCAATTCGATTAAAAACCAGCAAAATCTGTCATTATAGGTCAGACCGTTTTGATACGGGGTAATGGCGTATCGATACGGTTAAGCAAAATTGAATGCAAGGAACATGGCGTATCGATACGGTTTAGAGCTGTTTCGAATCATTTTTCTATTGGAATCCTCTGTTTCGATACGGGTCTATCCTGTATCGAAATGGGTCATAGTCAAAGACAATGAGAGTCAACCCTTACCGCTACATGGCTTGCCCGTATCGATACGGTTGTAGAGTGTCCACAAGTTCTATATTTTATACATATTCGTGCCCTTATTATTGTTGTTCTTAAGATCATTTATCCATATTTAGGTGCATTTCATGCATAATAATAGTATTTTCTCTTTTACCATGCTTTTATTGAATATTCTATGTTTGGATAAGAAAAGATATTGTTTTCGTTTAGTTTTTATTTTCAAGTGTTGTAGCTGAGGAGAGGAGGAGAGGACTGGAAAGCAAGGAGCAAAAGGAGCTGTACTGAAGTAGTTCTAGATGCCGCCAAGGATGTCGTTGTAACAACATTTTCGCCGACTATCGCCCAGGCAAGAGTTAAACCAACTTAGCCAAGATGGGTTGCGATTGAAAAAAGGAAATTCCGTGAACCCAATGAGCCCAGTCTTGCTATTTTCTAATGCCTGTAGGGGCCTGAAGAGGTGATTAAAGATTGATAAGTAAGAGTATTTATCTTTACTTATTGAAGAAGGCAACGTCCAAAGAGTCCACATTCAAGTCAAAAAGGAGTCAACATTTATTATAAATTTACTTTAAGGACTTCTACTCCAAAGAGGACTTATAAACTTTGGCCCAGCCCTATATATACCCATTGTTTGTGAGGGTATAGGGGCATAGCAGAGAGGTAGATAGATAGGTTTTGTGGAGTTTTGGAAGTCGCGACCCAATTCCCTCTTAGGCTTTAGGTTTTGTATGTAAAGTAGTTGTGAGAAACGGTTGTAATAGTTTAGGTGTGTTTTCAATAAAATACTCTCAAGTTTGATTAATTCATGTTCTTCACGTCTTCAATTAGTTCCAAAAGTCCAGTTGAGGAAATCCATTTGTCGGGCACGAGAGTGTCAAACTCACAAAATAATTAAGCACAGTCTCATCATGTCGAGGTGTTGACTAATTCGTCGTAGACATAAGTTCGAGTTTTAGCGGCTAAGAGGAGCAACCAAACGTTGAATACATGTGTTAGGTTTAGCGGCTAAGAATAGTTGTGATGAGCTGAAGCCCTAAAGGCCATGATCAAAAAAATAGAAAAAGAAGTGCTTGACTGTGCTGCCTAGGCATCAACTCGTATCGTCTTTAGTAATTTAATTATTTTTAGCATTCTTTGTTTACTTAGTATACTCAACATGTTTAGCATGGACACAATCATGCACACACTTCATAAGCACTAAAGAAAAATAAATTCTAAGTTATTTCATGCTATTCCTATCACTAACATTAAATAGGTGTCACGACCTTGAGGTAAGAAATAAAGTTAAATGCTAAGTTTCTATTAATTTTGTGCAAGGGGCAGGTTTACTAGTTAGGTTTCATTGCTTGAGGACAAGCAATAGTTCGAGTTTGGGGTGTGTAGAGTGTCCACATGTTCTATATTTTGTACATATTCCTGGCCTTATAATTGTTGTTCTTAAGCTCATTTAGGCATATTTAGGTGCATTTCATGCATAATAACAATATTTTCTCTTTTACCATGCTTTTATTGAATATTCTATATTTGGTTAAGAAAAGATAATGTTTTAGTTTAGTTTTTATTTTCAGGTGTTGTAGCTGAGTAGAAGAGGAGAGGACAGGAAAGCATCGAGCAAAAAGAGTTGTACTGAAGCAGTTCCAGATGACGCCGCAACAGCACTGCCGTCGACTGCTTCCCAGACAAAAGCTAAACCGACTTAGCCAAGATGGGATGCGATTGAAAGAGGGCAATTCCCGGAGCCCAATGAGCCCAGTCTTGCAATTTTTTAAAGCCTGTAGCGGCCTGAAGAGCTGATTAAAGATTGATAAATAGGAGTACTTATCTTTACTTGCTGAAGAAGGCAACGTCCAAAGAGTCCACATTCAAGTCAAAAAGGAGTCAACATTTAATGTAAAGTTACTTTAACGACTTCTACTCCAAGGAGGATTCAAACTTAGGCCAAGCCCTATATATACCCAATGTTTGTGAGGGTATAGGGGCATAGCGGAGATGTAGAAAGATAGATTTAGTGGGGGGTTTGGAGGTCTCCACCAAATTCTTTCTTAGGGTTTAGGTTTTTGAATGTAAAGTAGTTGTGAGAAACTGTTGTAATAATTTAAGTGTGTTTTCAATATAATACTCTCAAGTTTGCTTAATTTATGTTCTTCACTTCTTCAATTAGCTCCAAAAGTCCAGTTGAGCAAATCAATTTGTCGGGCACGAGAGTATCAAAGTCACGAAAGAATTAAGCACATTCTCATTATGTCGAGGTGTTGACTAATTCGGCTTAGACATAAGTTTGAGTTTTAACAGCTAAAAGGAGCAACCAAACGCTGACTGCCTGTGTTAGGTTTACGCTGAAATTTCTAGATATTGCATACATCACGTGGTGATAGTATCCTTGCCTAGACATAGGAAGGGTCACTTCAAAATTGCTCTGCCGAACTTGAAGTATCTGCCATACTTGTTGCCGGGACTTCCCTCCATCTCACCTGCCAAGACAACGAAAGTTGCAGGCGCAGAGTTCCGATGTGGCAGTGAAAGTTGTCGCTGCCTCAATCCGCCATTACCCGCCGAGGCAACAGATCGTGACAGCGCAAAACACACTTAGTCTTTAAAACGTAGTCTAGACACTACTGAGCTGTAACTACCTGAACCGATCTATCAACCATATCTCTCCCTATCATTTTCTTTAATTTTTTATTTTTCCACATTCATAAATTTAATTGTGCAATTTACTATTTCCTTTTGAAGTAAAACACTCTTAGTAGCTGCTTCAATCCCCGTGGGAGACGATATCTTTTATACTATAACATGACAAGAGTGTGCACTTGCGCTCAAAAAAAGGGAAACACCTTCACACCCTACAACGGTGTAATGGGAAAAGTCAACCAAGCTTGACCAGTGTGCACTCGTATCGAAATAGTATCGAAGTGTTTCGATACAAGGTTAGTTAAGTTGGTTAAGAAGGCATAATCTGAAAGTTTACAATGTTCACAGATTGATCATTGAATCTAGGACGAGTTAATTGGATGAGTAAATGAACTCTAAATTGCACGAAATTTTACAGGCTTGTTTTTATTGTGTTGAATTTCAAAAAAAAAATATAATCCATTACATTGAAGGACCTCTAATTTATCAAGATTTTCAGTTTAGTACCTAAAATTTTAAATCGCATGTGAATTGGTCCTATATGATTAATTACCATTTCATATTGATGTATTGGACTAAAATGCATGTTTATTAATGATTTATTAGTATTACATTGATCATATGGTATTATTAAATGAAATTTATCGCACTTAATATTGTACAGTTCATCGGTAGCACATTACAACCCGATTCTCGACCAGGCCGAGAAGGGGATGTTACATATGATAAAAAGGTGCGCCCAAGAGAATTTCAAGAGGGAGATCTTGTATTAAAAATGGTCTTGCAAATACATCGAGATGACCGTGGAAAATGGATGCCTAACTGGGAAGGGCCTTATGTTGTCAAAAAGGCTTTCTCTGGGTGAGCGTTGATATTGACTAAAATAGATGGCAAAGAGTTGCATAAGCCAATGAACTCTGATTCAGTCAGGAAGTATTATGCTTGAAGAATTCAAAAAGAGAATGAAAAAAAGAAAAAAAAAAGAAAAAAAAATAGAGTGAAAACCTAAAAGGGCGCTTCGCAAAATGAAAATATCTATGGTGAAAACCCAAAAAGGGCACCTTAGATATATTGCAACACCCCAGTTTTGGGCCTAGATGTTTTCGGCATCGGTTTAAGTGGTCGAACCTAGAGTTGGAGATTCGAGTCTTTAAGATCGGTTCAGGGAAATCATGGTTTGGGATATGGTAAAAATATGGTAAAATTTTCTAAAATCATATGGATGGGTTTGGTAAAATCAATTTTACAAAATGGATTTTGGAACATGTACATTCCAGGCAGTGACCAAAATGTAATGATTTAAAACTATGTAAAAAGAGTTATTTTCAAAGGAGAGTCAAATTCTTAGAATATTTAGGGAATTCTATGGCAACTAAGCCTTTGCTTTAATTGACATAAAATTTTAGTGTTTTGATTAAAATGGAAGAGGACGATTTTATTAAAAGAGATATTTAATTTGTTAAATCATTTAACGTAACTTTTCTATTTCTCCTTTTCTCCTCAGCCAAACATTCCCTCTTTTCTATCAATTTCCATAATTATTTTCATCCTTTTTGCTCCTTTGTTCCGCAACTCTTTTCTAAAGAGTTTTCTCAATGATTTACAAGGATTTCTTAAAGCTTCTTGAGATGGAAAACTTGCCAATTGGAAGAAAAGCAAGGATTGGAGGTATTTCAAGCTACTCATCTAATCAAGGATCTTTAATGAAATTCAAAATTATATGATTCTTGATTTGTGTTTTTAATTAAGGTTTTAATGTTGATTTGGAAAATTTGTCGAAATCTTGCTAAAAGATGAGATTAAATGTGATTTTTGTTTGTACGCTGTTTTGATTGATTTGATAATGATTTTAAGGTTGATTTGGATGTTAAATGATGTTAATAATGAGCTTTGATCATAAAAATCCCGAAATCATTGAGATCTCTAAATTTTAGGTTGTTAGTTTTGGGATTTTGGCTTGGAAATGTGGAATCTGAGTTGCTGGAGGTATAAGGATGATATTAGGGTGTTTTTGGATGTTGATTTATGGTTGAAATGTGTTGGGAGTGTTGATTAATGGCTGGGTTGAGTTTAGTGATCAATCGAAGGTGATTTCGGATAGGTATTTTTTGTGTGTTTGGGTAAAGCTACGGGTTTTTAGTGTTCGCTGGTCGTTTTAATGCATTGAGATGCATTGATCCTCTATTCTTGTGTGGTATAAAAGGGGTAGGATTCTTTGGAAGCATTTGGCGATGTTCCGGGGACTTCAGACGTTTGATTTTTGTGTTGGCAATTGATGTTCGCGAGTCGGTGAGTAGAAATGGGATTTCCAGGTTTGAAACACTTTTAAAGTGGTTTTAGGAACTTATTGTAAGCTTGAAACGCTTTACTAAGTTCGGAAGTAAGTAAAGTGATTTTCTCCCTCTGATTGTGCTATTGAAAGCTTGTGGACACACTTGTTTTTAAATGTGTTTACCTACTGTTTAAAGCATGTTTTGAGCATATAATCTTATGTTTATGATGCTATATTGCTGAAGTATGCACTAGGTAAGTGATCATTGTAAGTATGTGTTATACTTGTTTTATGAAGCATGGTTTAATGCTTGGAATACGGCTTATTATAAATGCTTTGAAAAATAGTGAGGTTTTCATTAAAAGTGAATTGTTTTGGCAAGTGGTGTTGTGTAAAGTGATTTGCAAATGAAATCAGATATAGTTAGCCGGCTATAGGATTGAGTGCACTGTAAACAGGCCGCCTTGGTTGTTGAGGGGTTGTGATTGTACCAAATACTACGTACAAGTACCCTAAGGATTAGAGGAATGTTTAAGGTTTTACAACGGTGGAGGATAGCTGCCGTGTGTGAACCTTGTATAGTGTCTCATCTCTCGTTAGTGGGTTATACATCTACCGATGAGTGGTGTTGAGGGGTTGTGATCGTACTGAATACTCTACCGCAGTTGCAACAATGGTGGAGGGTGTTGAGTGAATAAATGTTCTATATTTTAACCCTAATTTATCCATATTATTGAAGCACTCATGCATGTTTAGTTGCATTTTAGGATAGAATTTGCATAAACATCACAAATGGATAATTTTGCACAGAAACTGCTGATTTCGGTCAATTCTTGCAGGTAACTATCGTGGCAGAATCCAGGGCAGCAAAGGAACATAAGATATATGTCGTGGTAGAATCCAGGCAGCAAAGGAAAATAAGATAACTGTCGTGGCAGAATCCAGGGCAGCAGAGGAACATAAGACAATCGTCGTGGCAGAATCCAAGGCAGTAGAGGAACAAAAGATAATTGTCGTGGCAGAATCCAGGGCAGCAGAGAAACATAAAATAACTGTTGTGGCAGAATCCAGGGCAGCAGAGAAATAGAAGATAACTGTTGTGAAAGAATCCAGAACAGAAGATAACTGCAGAGCAAGAGTAAAGGGTTGAAGAAAACTACCTCATACATCACTGTCGTGACAACTGCCATGACAGAAGTGGCGACAGTGTTGAAGAAAACTACCTTATAAATCAATGTCGTGACATTTGCCGTGATAGTTGTCGTCACAGAAGTGGCGATAGTGAAGAAGAAGAAGAGATGGAAATGCGAACTAGAGTTCGACTGATAGAGGATTTCAAGCCTAATTTTTAGTGACCGCTCGCATAATTTTTGGAGCCCAGAAGCACAAGGAAGGCCTTGCCCAAAGTTTTAGGAGAAAGTCAAATCAAGAAGTGTAACCCCCTTAACCCGGCCTAGACGGTTGACCCGAATTAAGAAAGTCACACGGGGAAAACCAAAGTCAACCTTGATTAACGACCCTTTTTTTTTCTTTTTAATCTTGTCTAGATGCACATTAATCCTAATTGTGATCACACAAACATCATACTCAATGATCACAAACATCAGAGATCAAACAGGGACCCAATTGAACAAATTACAACTTTAGGGACCAAATTGTAATTTCTGATAATTAAAAGGACTTAACCCAAATTAAAGTTACCAACTTGAAATTAATCAGATTTCATGCTTCTCTGTGAAATTTCAGGTCAAAAGGACTTCCCAAGCTCATACAATTGAACAAACAAGATTCAGGACCAAAACGTAAACAATTCAAAACATATAACTGCCCATGTCAGCCCCCAACGGTCGACCGTTCCGAAACAGGTAGACCCTGTTCCGAAACACGGGTCGTTCCGAAACGGGTTCCGAAACATGGCCTCGGCTGAGACCAAACCGTTTCGAAATGGTGCATACCGTTTCGGACGCCTGGGTTCATGTAAGGCACCCGTTCCGAAACGGTGCACACTGTTCTGAAACGCCTGCACAGATTGCAGCAAACAAGCATACCAAAACATGCAATTGATCATTCAAACATGCTCCAAATGTCACCAAACTTTACCAGCATGCAATTCAACATATATATGACTTATAGGAATCATCAAAACAACAATCTAACATCATATGCAAAAAGCCCCAATTCAATAGTCATGCTTCCTACACAAGCTAGCTATTCAAAACACCAAACTTCCAAAACAAGCATGCATTGATCCAATCCAAAAACCAGCATTCAAAACAACATTCAACATACTTAGGGAGTCTCAAACACCTCCCAAAACATACACATTGGTCCCCCATTGCCAAATCATCCAAAAGCTAAATGTTTAACAAAAACCTTCCAAACATTGAGCTTTACTTGTACTTGAACTCTTGCCCCTCTTGCTGCCCCTCAAGGTACTCTAATGCTCTGCATTATTGAATTAAGAAAACAAAGAGAGCGTAAGCTAAAGCTTAGTGAGGAAAGCTCTTAAAAACCATAAAATAATGCAATTCAAAACATTTACAAAACATGCATTAAATCAACCTTTGCACATGCTCAAAAGCATACTTTAAACAAACAATCTCATGCTTAAACATAAACATTAAAACAAACATCACATGCTTCACAAAATACTTAACATGTCATATTGGCTAAAGTGATACATTTCATTTCTTAAAACAAGTTCATCAACTTCCCAAGGACTTTTAAACACCTTGGCCCCAAGGACTTTTAAACACCTTGGCCATGGACTTTTAAACACCATGAATAAGGACCACACAAGGACTTTTAACCACCTTTGTGTCCAATGCTTGAATCACCCCAAGGACTTTTAAACACCTTGGCCCCAAGGACTTTTAAACACCTTGGCCCCAAGGACTTTTAAACACCTTGGCCCCAAGGACTTTTAAACACCTTGGCCCCATGGACTTTTAAACACCATGGAAAGGATCACCTAAGGACTTTTAACCACCTTAGTGTCCGCAACAAGACTCATCCAAGGACTTTTAACCACCTTGATGATCTTAAGTAACAAGACTCACTCAAGGACTTTGAACCACCTTAGTGACCTTAACCTTTTCAAAACATCACTTGCCAATACACATCATTTTCATCATTTAATCCACTGTTTTAAAGCATTAAACCAAGCCATTTTCATCATGCATTTCAAAGCATCAAACCACATTATTTCAATGTACAAAAGCAAGGTACTCCTACCTAGAGTTACCTTCAACATATGGCTTACATAATCAGCAAAATCCATGCTAAAACATGCTTTCAAAACAGTAATTAAAAACATGCATATCATCATCTTGCATCACAACAAAAATCATGGCCACCACTTAGAGAGAAAATCCGAAAACTTACACTTGAGCTTAGCAAAGTTGTTTAGACTTAAACTAAGCTCCCAAAACCTTCAAACCTTGGTTTTAAAGCTGAAAATCCAATTTCCACAAACTCACTCACTCACTCACAGATTTCCACTTTGCTTCAAGCCAAAGCACCAAATCAAGCTTCCGGATCAACCAATATTGAATCCAAAGATGCCTCCCCTGTTTCAACACATCAAAGCAGAGGATTAATGCATCATCATGCATTAATTGCTTCAATGAAAGCACCTAAACTCGCTGCTCTCATCCAACCTCCATTTTCGGCCACCAAACACAACCGAAAATGCATCCAAACTACTTCTAAACAAAGCCCAGCCATAAACCAGCAAAACCTCACTTCCATAAACATCATAACACATCTAAAAACAACCTAATAACATCCTTATACCTCCAGCAACATCAGATCACCAAGATCACCTCAAAAACTACCTTGAAACACAAGCTAAACTTAGGAAACTCAACCTATCCGGGATTGCATCAATCAAAACTCAATTCCTTATCAATTTAGAGATCATTTAACATCAAAAACACCTCTCAAATCACAGATTACTCAGATCTAACGAAAATCATCAAAAATCATCAAAATCATGCATAATAAGCCAAGATTTATTGCAACACTTTAAAACCTTTAATTAAACATCAATTAAGGATTGAAAACTTAGGAATCTTAGTAAAGAACTGATAGTTTAGAGGAGAAGGACGTTCTTACCTCCAAACTTGTGTTTCTCCACTTTTTGGAATGAAAACCCTTGATGAATCAAGTAGCAAATGAAGAGGTTTTGAAGATATGTTGATTTGGAATCAAATGAGAGTTGAAAGGAGAGATTTAGGTGAGAAAATCAGAAACAATTCTCTGGAAATGGAGTGTTTGGGTTGAGAGAAAATGAGAGAAAGAAAATTGAGAAGTTAGTTAAGAAATTAGCCAAATGGCTTTTCCCTCCTTTTTGATATACTTTAAAATCAGATTATAACTCAAAATATCTTAGAATAATCTGGAGAAACCACTTTTGGATTAATAGCTCCTTAAAGATTCAAAGTTCCAACCCTTTATAAAACAGCCACCAAACTTGCGAAAATTACATTTTGGTCACTAGCCAAAATGTCACACTTCCAAAACTCATTTTCCAAAATTGATTTCACAGTTCACTTAATTATATTAAAAGATGATTTTAGAACATTTTCCATATTTTTAATGCAACCCGAACTAGGCTTTCCTAATTTAACCTCTTAAGATTCGAACATCACTTTGACCAACCGGTCAACGCCCACAACTCCTAAGCCCAAAACCGGGGCGTTACAAGAAGATAGGGTGAACTAAAGGACATTTATTCAGAGATTTAGTTATTAATGAATTGTACTTTAATTCGAACTAGTATTCTTGGCCATTAAGAAAACTTGTACCCAAGGCCTGTATATATGCTTGTAATTCGACCTAGAGAAGGGATATAAAGCTTCTAGTTGTCTTCCCCTAAAACCCTAGTCATTTCTCTCTCTCCATCATGTTATAAACTTCCCCTAAGGCTAAGGGTTGATCTTGTAAGGTAGTTGTAAGAATTGTATTGTTCTTAGGATTTTTCTATTCAAGTAATAAAACCTTCAAGTTTATTTACTCTGGTTTCAACATCTCATAAGAGTATCGAGAGAGCATTGTGAGGTTATCCATTTACTTAATATCGAGAGAGTTAAGTATATGAAGAGAGTAAATACGCGTTTTCCAATTTATGGTTAAACCATCTTGGCCTAGGGATAGGTACAAGGTTAAGCAGCTAAGGAAGAATTCGCAAACATCGGTGTTCATCCTTCGATTCACGCCGGGAGGTATCATATAAGACGTGTTCATCGATAGAACTTGGTCCTGGGGATAGGACGAGTCCCAACAGGGATTCTTGTTGAACTTGAAGTATAGAGTTGTTGTTTGCTGCCGCGACATCGACAGGCCTCTGCCGCGACAGGCTCGACGACACATGCAACAGAAGTCCTCTGAACAATGCAACACCTACACTACTGAGCAAATAAATACCAACATATTTTCTCAATCTGACTCCTTTATCTATTTTAGTTTACTTTCAAGAATACTCAAAAATCTCTATTAAATTTATCTCTTTTCTTGTGCAGGAAAATTAATTCTGAAGTTGTCCCAATCCTTGTGGAGATGATATCTTTTATACTATAACTTGACATGAGTGTACACTTGCACTCCAATTTAATAGGACTCTTTTACACGCATCAGAGGGTAGCTCCCTGTGTGGGCCTTGAGTTGCTGGTTTAAACCCACTTAGCCCAGTCTAGACATTTAACCCGAATTAAGAGAATTACATGGGGAAAACCAAAGTCAACTCATGAAATTCAAACTCGAATAGCAACCCTTTTATTCTTTAAATTGTCTAGATGTAACCCTCTTAGCTCGGCCTAGTTGCCCGACCCGAACTAAGAACATTACACGGGGAAAACTGAAGTCAACTCGTTTAAGTCAACATCGATTAACGACCCTTTTTCGTTTTATCTTTTCTAGATGCACATTATTATCCGATATGATTATATTTTTGTTTTGGCGAAAGCGACATAGCAACCGGAGTTCAATTAGGGGTTCAATTGCATACAAACATCTTTTAGGGACTAAATTGTAAATTTCCAAAATTATAAGGACTAAACAGATTTTAAAGTTACCACGCCAAAATTAGTCATATAACATGCCAGCATGTCAAGTATCATCTCAAACGGACCAACCAAACTCAGTTAATTAAGCATTCAATATTCAAGGACCAAAACGTAAGAAACAGAAACCTAACACAATTCAAATTCAACACCCAACGGTCAAGTGTTTCGAAACACAAGACCTTGTATCGGAACGACCGTTATGAAACTAGGTTGACCATTTCGATACGTGGGTGCGTTCTGAAACCCGTTTCGAAACAATGCTTTATAGTGGCAAAATGTTCCAGAATGTGCCTACCCGTTCCGAAACACCATGACCATTCCAGGCCATCGTTTCGAAACAGGTAAGGGCGTTCTGAAACGCCTTGCCCTGCAATTTTCCAAATTGCTGGTTTTACTCAACTATCCACCTCCAAAATCATCCCAATACATGCCACATCACATATATAATATGAATAAGCATCAAAGATCACCATTACGAAGCACAAGCTAAAATATAGCATCAAACTTGCAAGCTTAAGAACTATAGGCATGCTTCCTAGATGTAAAAACCACACAAAAGCTAAAAACCACATTCATGTTCAAACTAATATTCACGGGCCATTTACAAACCAAATTAGGCAAACCATACATGCTCAAGGTGTTCAACATCTCCAAATAAATCCAAGAGTAGAAATCCCACACATTGCCTCTTATTACACTTAGGTAAAACCACAAACTTTGTCTAGTCAAAAGAGCTTGGATTTCCCTTGCTTCTTGCTGCCTCAAAAGCTTAGTTTTCTGCATTGATGAAACAAATCAGCGCAAGCATGAAGCTTAGTGAGAATCGCTAAAACCAAACATTCATCAATGAATTTTACAAACTGAAAATATCATTAATTGTCATCTCATGCCTTTCCTTAAAACATGCTTTTTAAAGCATCAACGTACTTTTTAAACCACATGCTCATAACATCAAATAATCTTTTGCTCATGCTTAAACCAAGCATCGCATGCATTATAGCATAAACCACAAGCATCTCATGCTTAAACCTTTAATCAACAACATTATATTGGCTCGCAAGTGATCAATTTCCAATCCATACCAAAACCAACACAAATGACACAATCAGATACGCTGATCACAAGCGTTGTCCCACACGCTTCATACACACTACCGGACTACACAAGCCTCACACACGAGAGCAATCCTCTATCATTGTAACACCCGTGGTGGAGTATAACAATACAATCACAACCCCTCAACACCACTCATCGGTAGTTGTATAATTCCACTAACGAGAGCACGGGACACAAACCACAAGATCCACACCCGTGGTTAACCATCCACCGTTGTGATCTTAGCCTCAAACGTTAGGGTACTTGGATTGAGTATACGGTACAATTACAACCATCGATATCCAAGGTGACTTTATTCACGGTGCACCCAGTCCTATAGTCGGCTAACTATATCTAATTAAAGTAACCAAAATCCATTTCCATCACTTGCCAATATAATCATTTAACATCAATATTCCACTGTTTTACAAGCATAAACACAATGCCATTTTCACAAGTATAAACATGCTTAATATCAAATCCACTAATCACATAAATCCAAGGATCACTTACCATGTGCATCCTTAACAAAATGACATTAAAAACCAGCATCATCGATGCTCAAAACATGCTTAAAAATAGTAATTAAAATCACATTCAATTCAACTGCATTTTCCCCAAAAAACATAGCACATTCCGAGAGAGACTTTCGAATCACTTTCTCTTGAGCTTAGCTAAGTGTTTCAAACTTACACTAAGCTCCCAAGACCACGCTCACAGCATTACAAAGCTAGAAAATCCATTTCCACTCACCAATACGCGAAGCCTTGCTCGCCGACACGAAAATCACCCTTTCGAAGCCTCCGAAATCTTCTCGTTTGCTCCCGGATAAAGATCCCATGTTTTGATCACCAAAACAGAGATCCAATTGCATTAACATACATTCCAACACCAGCAACTAAACACAAACTCGTTGCTCACCAAAACTACACCAATTTACCCATTTGAAACAACCGAAAACTCAATCGATTGCTTCCTAAACCAAGCCCAGCCAACATACATCACTTTCAACCATTTATAAACCCATCCTTATACCTCCAGAAAGCATTACTACATTATTTCACCTCAAAAACCCAACTAAAACCATCAAGAAACTCAAGGATCTCAAGTATTTCAGGATCTATATCATCAAAGCCCTCTTTAAACATAATAATCAACTTAAAACCCAATTAAAATCAATCCAAAACAGAGCTTAACAAATCAAATCCGAAAATCAAGATTTTAATAATATATTTGCAAGATTTTGATCTCAAATCAAAACTATAATGAAAACTCAGCAAAAATATTAATTAAAAGCCAAAGATCTTGGGAATTTCAATAAAGAACCTAGATTGAAGGTTGAGAATGGGATTTACCTCCAATCCTTGCCTTCCTCAATGGTTGACAAGTTTTCCTTAACAAAATCTTGAAGAGAACTCTTGGAATTTGTTTAGAAATCAAAGGGAGAGTGTTTGAGAGAAAAGAGGTGGGAAAATGATTTTGCTGAAATGATAGGTAATTACGTCAAATGAAATCTCAATTTCTCATTTTATTAATTTTAATTAAATAAAAACCTTTTATTAAATCATTTAAAACCCTTTTAAAACACATGTCAAATTAAGGAAAGGCTAAATTGCCATAAAGCTCCCTAAAGATTCTAAGATTTTTTGCTCCTCTTTTAAAATAACATTTCCACAATTTTGAAATATTACATTTTGGTCACTACCAAAAATGTACCACTTCCGAAACTTTTTTCTAAAATTGATTTTGTAACACCCCAATTTTGGGCTTGGAAGTTTAGGGTCTGAACCGGACCGGTCTGATTTTCGGTTTGAATATAAAAGGTGGTTTTAGGGAAAGTCTAGTTCGGGTTGCATTAAAAATAGGGAAAAATATCTAAAAATTCTCTTTTAATATATATAAGAGAGTGGTGAAATCAATTTTACAAAATAAGGTTTGGAAGTGTGACATTTCAAATTAGTGACTAAAATGTAATTTTTGAAGAGTTTAGTGGTGACTGTTTTGTAAGGATTGAAACTTTGAATCTTTAAGGAGCTAATTTACCCAAGATTGATTTCTCCAGATTTTTCTTAGTTTTTAATGATTCATTTAATGTTTAATTAATTAAAGGAAGATGGGAAAAACCAAATTTGAGATTTCATAACTAACTTTCTTGAAAACTTTCTCATCTCATTTTCTCTCAAAATTCTCTCAGCCAAAAACATTTATACAGCAACTTTTCTTTTGATTTTCACACCAAATGATGAGATTTCAATCCTCAAATGATTCCTAATCCTTTCTACATTAAATCCTATTCATTTTCTTATTGAATTTTCAAGGATTTTGACTCTAATCAAGGAGAAATCTACATTTAGAGGTAAGGATGTTCTTCTCCTCTAAATATTTAGTTCTTTACTGAAATTCCCAAGTTTTCAATCCTTAAATTAAGTTTTATTTAAGGTTTTAATGTTGTGATCTTGATTTTGGCTTAAAACTCAAGATTTGGATTAAATCTTAAAAAATTTGTTGAGTGTGTAAAAGTTCTATTATTTACACCCTTTTTAACCCATATTTCTGCTGCATTCAAGCATCATTGCATTGCATTTAGGTTAGTTTACAGCAAAACATCACAAATATATTAAAGGCACAGATTCTACTAAAAGATAGTTGATTTTGCAGGTTGCCGCCACAGTAGACAGAGAAGGCAGGCGCAGGGCAGAGAAGCAGAAGAGCTGAACTGAACAAGCAGACGAAGAGGACGATGCTGCCATGGAGCTGCCGTGATAGCAGAGGATGACATCAAGTTAGTGGAGAAAAAGCAAAGTGGACCTCGATAGATAGAGAAAATTATGCTCGTCTGTCGTGTGAAAACCTTATATTTTTCCAAGCCCCGGATCAAAAGATATGTCAAGCCCAAAGCTCAAGGAGAAAAAATCCCAAGAAACAAGGAGGACGGCTGAAAAGTAGGATCCTTGAAGATTAAGTCTTTATTAGAATCATACTTTTAATTAAAGTTGTAATCCTTGTAAACTTAGAACTTGAGCCCAAGGCTTATATAAGGGCATATATTTTAACCTAGGGAGAACATCATACCCCATAACCGATAACCAAAAACCCTTCACCGTTTACCCGCCGTCGATATGTTCTAAAATCCCCCTAGGGCCACGGGTTGATTTGTAAAGTAGTTGCAAGGGTTGTTTTGTTTTAGGATTTTCCAAGTTCAATAAAATAAACTTCAAGTTCTCTTATTTTTGTTATTAATATCTTGCAAGAGCATCAGGAGAGCATTGTGAGGTTATCCATTTACTTAGCATCGGGAGAGTTAAGTATACGAAAGAAATAAGAGCAAGTTCTCTAGTTTATAGTTGAACTATCTTGTGCCTAGTGATAGGGCAAGGTTAAGTGGCTAAAGAAGAATTCATACACATCGATGATCATCCTTCGATTCACGCCGGGAGGTATCATCAAAGACGTGATCATCGACAGACTTGGACCTAGGGATATGCCAAGGCAGGTCTGGGATTCTTGCCAAACTTGAAGTACTGAGTTGGTGTGTTTGCTGCCGCGACAACCAACGGACTGCTGTCGTGACAGGTGCTGCCGCGACGGGTGCATCGACGAAACTGGAGTTCCTAAGCATTGCAATACCTGCACTACTGAGCAATTCAATACCAACCCATTCTCTCTATCTTGATATCTCAATTCTTTTATTTACGTTTACTTTATTACTCTCGTGACAATCTTCTCAATTATTTCTTTTACTTTCGTGCAGTGAACTAAGGTAAAGCTATTAGCCCAATCCCTGTGGAGACGATATATGATACTTCGTATCACTTTACTACTTGCGTCGTGTACACTTGCACTACCATTGCGATATACTATTTTACACACAACAAGTTTTTGGTGCCGTTGCCGGGGATTGGCAACATAACTCTACCTTTTTTATTGCACTTTTCGTTTTTGTTTTTGTTTTTCTTTTAATTTTAATTTTTCTATTTTTCATTGGTTCTTTCAACTCTTTCTTTTCACGGGGTTTTCTTGTTTATGCGTAGATCTAAAAGAGGTGAAGATCCTGAGTATCCATTAGATCCGGAAGTTGAACGTTCCTTCAATATCAAGAAACAACTTCGTCACCTTTTAGCCAAGAACGAGTACCTTGAGGAACAGCTAGAGAAGATGGCCCATGTCCCGCCCACTTGTGGTGGTATACCGCCTGTCGGCGACCCGCCTGCCGCTGACGGACGACGGTCCTGCCGTGACTACATGTTGAACGATCATGTAGAGCTGGAGACCACGCTGCCGGATATTGATGTTGATAACTTCGAGCTTAAACCTGTCATGTTTATTATGATCAACAATGTCAGGCAGTTTAGTGGTGCTGTGACAGAGGATGCTAGGGAGCATCTCAAAACGTCCAGGAGATCTGTGGTTCGTTTAGACTACCATGAGTTAATCCGGAGATACTGAGGCTTCGGTTATTTCCCCATTCATTGAGGGACAGAGCTAAAACTTGGTGGAATAAACTTACGCTAGGTTCAATTAGAACTTGGGAAGATTTATCTCGTGAATTTTTATCTCATTTTAATCCTTCGCATTTATCTGAGCGATTACGTAATGAAATTGCTACTTTTTAATAGGAAGATGATGAGCCGATGTACGAGGCCTGGGACAGATTTACTACTCTTCTACGGAACTGCCCAATGCATGGATTCCCCGTCTAGAATCAGGTAACTAAGTTTTATAATGCTGCCAACTTACAAACTCGTATTCGAATTGATTCTGCAGCAAATGGGCTATTATTGGATAAAGATCCAAATGAGGCATTGCAAGTTTTGAAAAATTTGGCCAAGAATGAGGAGCAGTTTTCGACTGCAAGAAGAGGGGGTCAACGGGTACTTGCTGTCAATATTTATGAGGCCGACAGCACCATGAAATCACAGGTAGCATTCCTTACTAAAGCAATGAGGAGGTTATTGAATGATGATGGACTACATAGATTTGTTGTTGAGGAAGTATGTGACATCTGTGAGGGGAATCATAGTCGGGATGAGTGCCCAATACAAGTAGAAGAGGGAAAATATGTTGGAAACTATAAGCCAAATTACAATTCCAAATATTATAATCCCAATTGGAGGAAGGATCCCAAATTTTCTTGGAGTAATCCTAATAATGCCCTGAATCCTCAAGCACATAATCAGAATCATGGAGGACCTAGATTGCTGACGCGACAGAAACTGCCGCCGCAGCAGCAACAGCAGCAACCAGCTGCCACGAGCAGTATACTGGAACAGACCCTGGCCACCTTTATGTCTCAGACATGTACCTATATAGAGAATATGAATCAGTTTGTCAAGAAAACAGAGAATTTCATGGATAAAACGGAGATGAGGATGACAAATCATGAAGCTACTTTGAAATCTCTAGAGACACAAATAGGTTAGGTTTCCCAACATATTAAGCCAAGGCAGACTGGAGGATTCCCTAGCAATACTGAAAATGCTAGGCAGCCCACATATGTGCAATGTAAGGCAATTACTACTAGGAGTGGGAAGAAACTACCATGGCCGGAAAAAGAAGCTGAAACAGTAAAGGAACCTGCCTTGGATAAACCTGCCGAGGAAGCTGCCCCGACAGGTGATAAACAGACTGCTGCTGATGAGCCTGTCACGACAGCAGAAGCGACAGAGGAGAAAATCGATGAACCCAAACCTCCTCAGATTCGTATGCAGTGGGAAAGACGTATTGCTGTCTATCGTCCCCCACCACCTTTTCCTCAACGGATACAGCAAGCTAAGCACGAAACTCAACTTAAAAAGATTTATGATATTTTTAAGCAGGTTCATATTAATATTCCGCTGTTAGATGTCGTTAGGGAGATGCCCGGTTATGCTAAATTTCTCAAGGATGTTATGTCGAAAAAATCTAAACTTGGGGAGTTTGAAACGGGAAAGATGACAGAAGGTTGCATGAGTATTCTTCTTTGACAGCCACCCAGAAAAAGAAGGATCCGGGGAGTTTCATCATACCTACAAGGCAGCCACCTACAAGGCTGTTACGACAGCAACGACGACAGCACCGACGACAGCCACTCCTCTGAATCCGATACATCTAATACTGAGGATCAGGAGGAGGTAAACTGGTTAGGCAACCGTCCAGGTAAGTTATTTGAACCTTTGAATTATACTTCGGATAACCATTTAATCCAAAAGCTATCTACTGTTGAACCACCTGCCTTAGAACTTAAGCCCCTGCCTGGGCAGTGAAAATATGCTTTTCTTGGTTCAAATGACACACTGCTCGTAATCATCTCTTCTAAGCTGCCGCAGAACATGAACGACAGCTAATCGGCATGCTAAGGCAGCACAAGAAGGCAATTGGATGGATGATAGCAGACATTCAAGGCATTAGTCCGGCGTTATGCATGCACAAAATCCTTTTAGAGGAAGATCATAAGCCGACTATAGACGCCCAAAGACGGCTAAACCATGCGATGAAAGAGGTGGTGCGTAAAGAGATAATCAAATGGTTAGATGCTGGTATTATTTACACCATCTCCTACAGCAAATGGGTGAGCCCGGTGCAATGCGTTGCAAAGAAAGGAGGAATGACCGTGGTGACCAACGAAAACAATGAGTTAATCCCAACCAGGACTGTGACCGGTTTGAGGGTTTGTATGGACTATCGGAAGCTTAACAAAGCTACCTGAAAAGACCAT
Organism: Hibiscus tridactylites; assembly: GCA_958450335.1. Lineage (NCBI taxonomy): Eukaryota > Viridiplantae > Streptophyta > Magnoliopsida > Malvales > Malvaceae > Hibiscus > Hibiscus tridactylites. Next base: position 30,493,920 of record OY288291.1, on the reverse strand, counting down.
TTTCCTTTACCCTTTATTGATCAAATGTTTGATAGATTAGCCGGTAAACCTTACTATTGTTTTCTTGATGGTTACTCAGGTTACAATCAAATTGCTATCGCACCGGAGGATCAAGAAAAGACGACTTTCACATGCCCCTACGGAACATATGCTTTTAGGAGAATGCCGTTTGGACTATGCAATGCACCCGTCACCTTCCAAAGGTGCATGATGGCAATATTCTCCGATATGGTAGAGGACTTCCTTGAGATTTTTATGGATGATTTTTCCGTCTTTGGAAACGATTTTGAGAGCTGCCTCGAAAATCTACAAAAGGTACTTGAAAGATGTGAAAAAGCAAATCTTGTTTTGAATTGGGAAAAATGCCTCTTTATGGTGGATGAAGGGACAGTCCTTGGACATAAGATCAGCTGTCGTGGGATAAAAGTCGACAGGGCTAAAATAGAAGTGATTAAAAGCTGCCGCCACCAACCACAGTCAAGGGCATTAGAAGTTTCTTAGGGCATGCTGGTTTTTATCGAAGATTTATTGCAAATTTCTCAAAAATCACCAAGCCCCTATGCCATCTTTTGGAGCAGAACCAACCCTTTGACTTTAATGATGAATGTACTGAAGCATTCAAGGTTCTGAAGGAAAAATTGGTAACAGCCCCAATAGTACAGCCACCAGACTGGACACAACCATTTGAGATTATGTGTGATGCTAGTGACTATGTTGTCGGGGCAGCACTTGGGCAGCGCAGAGATAAGTTGTTTCATGTCATATATTATGCCAGCAAGACATTGAATGACGCCCAAGTGAATTACACCACCACAGAAAAAGAGCTATTAGCTATGGTATTCTCCATTGACAAGTTTCGTTCTTACATAATTGGGACGAAGGTAATAGTTCACACAGACCATTCTGCCCTGAAGTATTTGTTCGCAAAGAAAGATGCAAAGCCTAGATTGATACGGTGGATCCTGCTATTGCAAGAATTCGACCTTGAGATCAAGGACAAAAAAAGGGACATAAAATTAGGTGGCAGATCATTTGTCAAGGTTGGAGAAGGGACAGAGTATGCCAATAGATGAGACAAACATACTAGAGACCTTCCTAGATGAGCAGCTCTTCATTGCCGCAACAGTCATGGCGGCACGTAAGACTTCTGAACTTCTTTGGTATGCTGATTTCGTTAATTTTATAGTTAGCGGGATACTTCCTTATGATCTTAATTATCAAGCCAGGAAGAGGTTCCAAAATGATGTTAAGCATTATTATTGGGACGAACCTCTTCTTTTCAAAATGTGTGCAGATCAGGTTATAAGGAGGTGTATACCACAAGAAGAGCAAGAAGACATTCTCCATCACTGCCATGCTTCACAACATGGAAGTCACTTAGGAGGCAACAAAACTGCTGCCAAGGTGCTGCAGTCAGGGTTCTACTGGCCGACATTGTATAAAGATGCACAGGACTACTACAAGAACTGTGACAGGTGCCAGCAGACAGGTAACATCTCAAGGAGAAACGAGATGCCACTGCAAAACATTCTTGAAGTCGAGATCTTCGACGTTTGGGGGATTGATTTTATGGGACCTTTTCCATCTTCATGTGGAAATCTATACATCCTTCTAGCAGTGGATTACGTCTCTAAGTGGGTTGAAGCTATCGCCACTCAAAAGAATGATGCCAAGACAGTCCAAAAGTTTCTACACAAAAACATTTTTTTTCTAGATTTGGCATCCCTAAGGCGATTATCAGTGATAAAGGGAGACATTTTGACAATAGGGTTATCGATGCCGCCTTGAAGAAATATGGTGTCAAGCATAGGATCGCTACAACATACCACCTACAGACCAATGGACAAGCTGAGATATCCAATAGGGAAGTTAAGAACATTCTTGAGAAGATGGTTAAACCAACTAGGAAAGATTGGTCTTTACTCCTTAATGATGCATTATGGGCATATAGGACAGCTTTTAAAACTCCATTGGGCATGTCTCCAGACCGATTGATTTATGGAAAAACCTGGCATCTGCTTGTCGAGATAGAGCACAAAGCATACTGGGCAATCAAGGCAGTGAATATGGACTTGGACAAGGCAGGTCAGAAAAGGCTGTTAGATCTGAACGAGATTGAAGAAATACGGACAATGGCCTACGACAATGCAAGAATTTACAAGGAGAAAACAAAGAAGTGGCATGACAGGAAGCTGCTGCCATGACAGTTCTGCCCAGGGCAGCTTGTATTGTTGTTCAATTCTAGACTGAAACTTTTCCCAGGGAAGCTAAAATCTAGATGGTCTGCCCCGTTCCAAGTGGTACAAGTTTTTCCCCATGGTGCCATCACAATCCGATCATTAAAAGACGGACACCAATTCAAAGTCAATGGACAACGCCTCAAGCATTATCAGGGGACTGAAGCCCCATGAATACAGGAAGTGGTTACTTTAGGAGATGCCCCACAAGGCATCCCTAATTTAACCTAAAATTTATTTTTATTATTTATTATTTATTAGGAAAAAAGGTTTATTTTATTAGAATAATGTTTTTTATATTTTATGCTTTTAGGAAATAAAGGAGTCAAGAAGAAAAGGAGAAGTGACCCAAGCCCACCATCCATCCATCAGCCCAATAGAGCCCATTATTGAAGTCTGTCGTTCCAGCTGCCGCCGCAGACACGGATAAGACATGCTGTCAACAGACTGTCACGGCAGACGCAGAAACGTGTGACAGACGCGTAACAAACGCATAAATGCGTGTCAGACGCGTCAGACACGCTAAAGCTCAATAGTCGCCCCGTTATTCACGCCTGCCATTACAGCATTAAACAGGCAGCAACTCTACCTCTATAAAACCCCGTTTCATTTTCATTTTCCTCACTTTTGCTTATTTTTACTTGCTCTCTCCTCTCGTTTTTCTTTGTTTTCTTTACTTTCACAAACCCTTGCAACTAACATGTCTTCCAGAAGAACCTGTCGCAGTGCTGCTTCATCCTCTTCACCGGCAGCGCCCACCCCACAGTCCTTCGCAACTAAGGAACTATGGGAAGAAAGAGGCTTTCTCTACATTCGAAAGGCAGAGAACATGGGGCTCAAACCATTCATCGCAAGGGCGATAAAGGCTCTGCTATGGGAGCAATTTGCAGAACAACCAGCTGAAACGAACGAAACGCTGGTGAGGGAATTCTACGCTGCAATCGACAGCAGGACGGCAACCACAGTAACTGTCCGAGGGACAGAAGTGCCATTCACAGCAGAACGCATTAATAATATGTATGGCCTCTACTTCGGTCCCAACGACGATGCTCACCAGCAGTTTTTGGACACCCTCGACACAGCTGCCTTCGATGCTGTCATGGCTGAAGTGACAGAAGAAGGGACGGAATGGAACACGAGCAAGAAAAATCCCTACAACGTCAGAAGGGGGCAGCTGCTTCTAGAAGCCAAATTATGGAACACTTTCATCAAGAAGCGAATTCTGCCGTCCTCCCATCACACGACAGTGGACAAGCAAAGGGTAGCCCTCATCTATTCTATCATGAACAAACGGCCCATAAACGTGGGACGCTACATGAGGAGAGTATCTTGGACTACACCCACAGACCAACCGCCCTCCTTTGCCTGCCTTTCATGATTACATCACTCTGTCGTTGCTCTGTCGTACCAGAAGCCACAACCGATAAACTAGTAAAGGGAAGGGGATGGACCGATAAGAACATTCTCAGCTTCATGGAGCTGATAGTAGCGACCCCCATCTCTTCCGTCAACCCTAATGACGCCCCAGTAGAATCCTCCGAGGAGCCCAACACTGAACCTACCGCAGCAGCTGCTCCGACAGACACATCCACTCAGATTCTTGCTGCCATTCAAAGGGTGGAAGACCGATAGCTGGGACTGATGACATTCATCAGGGATTTCGCCAACTCCACGGTAAATTTCATTACCAATACTTTAAATTATCCCGATGTTGTTTTCCCCACCTTCCCTGCCCACTATTTCACCATCCCCACCCCTGCCCACACACCTACACCTCCTGCCTCCCCACACACACATTCTGCTACTTCCACCCCATCACCTGCCCCGACGGCAGCTGGCAGTCCTCCGGCAGAAACATCTGCCCGAGGAACAAAGAGACCACCCTCGGATGACATCGACGCTTATGTAGCTAGTTTCTCCTCTTCCTCTGTCTGGGCTGACAGCGAGGCAGAACCTCTTATTCGGAGGAATTTGGAGAAGGAATTCACACCTGTCAAGAGGCAGAAAAAGATGGCCGACAGAAAGCTAATGCCAAAGGCCAGCACCACCACCACCAGCAGCAGCACTTGAGACAGCGGCAATAGCTCTAACATCCAGGTCGTAGAGCAACCAGCCCAGCCTGCCCCACAGCCCAGAATCCGCCGCCAAATCCGTGTCAGCAGCAGCAGTGAAGACAATGCTTAAAATTTAAGTCTTTTATTTTGTTCTTCTTGCTTCCTGCTTTATATATATATTGTGATGTACTGCCTTCATTTTTTCTTTCATTTGCATTGAGGGCAATGCAACCCTCGAGTTTGGGGGTGGCACCCTCCATTTTAATGGAGTCTAAGTACAACTTTTTAATTAATTGTTGTGTCTCATTTAAGTTCAGAAAAAAAATCAGAAAAGACTAAAAAAACTGTTGGCTTAAAACTGTGAAGTAAAGTTACTTGTCATGACAGCTCTGGCGTGGCAGCATCTTTAGGACGGTTTAAGGAGAAGTTTAGAGCCTTTCTATAGTTCTGAAAAACTTAAACACCATTGTGGCTGTTATACTGCTTAGATTTCTTTTAGCCAAACTAGAATAGGAAGCTTAGTACTTGAATAGCCCCTAGAGGTGCCTAACACTGGCTCTAGGAAAGAAGTTTAGCAAAAGAGACTCAAAAACCTAGAGGTGCCCGAAACCGGCTCTAGAAAGCTAACTAGAGGTGCCTAAAACTGGCTCTAGTAAAATTTAGCTTGAAAAATAGAAGAATCAAGTCAAAACAAAAGAAGCATGAAAATGTGTCTTCAAAAATAAAGTTTTGCATAAAAATTCGAGTTAAAAAGTTGAATATTCTAGTGAAACTAAGGGAGTCTTAGCATATAATTGTTCACAAGCATGCACACACTGCACGAGGACTATAGTGAGATTCCGGACATATCCTAATCTTTCCGACAGGTTGCTGCCGTCACAGAGAATGAGCGACGGGTAAGGGACAGTTCACTTTTTGAAAGCCAACACAAAAATATTCATTTTTCTTTTAGGTCTTAATTGCTTGAGGGCAAGCAAAACCTTGAGTTTGGGGGTGTGTGAAGTGTGAAAAAGTTCTATTATTTACACCATTTTTAACCCATATTTCTGCTGCATTCAAGCATCATTGCATTGCATTTAGGTTAGTTTACAGCAAAACATCACAAATATATTAAAGGCACAGATTCTACTAAAAGATGGCTGATTTTGCAGGTTGCCGCCATCGTAGACGGAGAAGGTAGGCGCAGGGCAGAGAAGCAGAAGAGTTGAACTGAACAAGCAGACGAAGAGGACGATGCTGCCATGGAGCTGTCGTGACAGCAGAGGACGACAGCAAGTTAGTGGAGAAAAAGCAAAGTGGACCTCGATAGATAGAGAAAATTATGCTCGTCTGTCGTGTGAAAACCTTATATTTTTCCAAGCCCCGGATCAAAAGATATGTCAAGCCCAAAGCTCAAGGAGAAAAATCCCAAGAAACAAGGAGGACGGCTGAAAAGTAGGATCCTTGAAGATTAAGTCTTTATTAGAATCATACTTTTAATTAAAGTTGTAATCCTTGTAAACTTAGATAACTTGAGTCCAAAGCTTATATAAGGGCATATATTTTAACCTAGGGAGAACATCATACCCCATAACCGACAACCAAAAACCCTCCGCCGTTTACCCGCCGTCGATATGTTCTAAAATCCCCCTAGGGCCACGGGTTGATTTGTAAAGTAGTTGCAAGGGTTGTTTTGTTTTAGGATTTTCCAAGTTCAATAAAATAAACTTCAAGTTCTCTTATTTTGGTTATTAATATCTTGGAAGAGCATCGGGAGAGCATTGTGAGGTTATGCATTTACTTAGCATCGGAAGAGTTAAGTATACGAAAGAAATAAGAGCAAGTTCTCTAGTTTATAGTTGAACTATCTTGTGCCTAGGGATAGGGCAAGGTTAAGTGGCTAAAGAAGAATTCATACACATCTGTGTTCATCCTTCGATTCACGCCGAGAGGTATCATCAAAGACGTGATCATCGACAGACTTGGACCTAGGGATAGGCCAAGGAAGATCTGGGATTCTTGCCAAACTTGAAGTACTGAGTTGGTGTGTTTGCTGCCGCGACAACCAACGGACTGCTGCCGCGACAGGTGTTGCTGCGACGGGTGCATCGACAGAACTGGAGTTCCTAAGCATTGCAATACCTGCACTTCTGAGCTATTCAATACCAGCCCATTCTCTCTATCTTGATATCTCAATTCTTTTATTTACGTTTACTTTATTACTCTCGTGACAATCTTCTCAATTATTTCTTTTACTGTCGTGCAGTGAACTAAGGTAAAGCTATTAGCCCAATCCCTGTGGAGACGATATCCGATACTACGTATCACTTTACTACTTGCGTCGTGTACACTTGCACTACCATTGCGATAGACTATTTTACACGCATCAAAATTCGTGGTGATTGTTTGGGCTCTATTTTGAGATGGCTTTTTAATGTATTTTGGATGTTTAATGATGTGTGATTGAGGTTTAATCAATGCAATCCCGAATAGGTTGATTTTCCTAAGTTTTTGCTTGTGAAAATGGTGGTTTTTGGGGTGATCTTGGTGTTTTGTCATAGCTGGAGGTATAAGGACGAGTTTAGGTTCTTTTTGGATGTTAATTGATGTCTAAGAATGTTTAGAAGTGATGGATCTTGGCTGGGTAATGTTGTGGAAGAGTTTGGATGTGATTTCGGTTGTGTTTGGTAGCTGAAATGTTAGTTTTGGTGAGAGCAGCGAGTTTAGGTGTAATGGCTGATGATTTTAATGCATGATGATGCATTAATCCTCTACTTTGATATGTTTAAAAAAGGGGAGACATCCTCAGATCCTTGTGGTGTTGATCCGGATGCTTGAACGACGTTTCGGCAAGCTTGCGAAACAGAATTGGTGAGTGGAGTTGGATTTCCAACTTTTTATTGAATATTTGAAGGTTTGGGAGTTTAGTTTAAGTCTAATCAACTTAACTAAACTCAAGAATAAGTTTTCAGAAAAACTCTCTTGGATTAACCATGAATTGGTTTGATGCGTTTGTTGATAATTGCATGTTTAAATTCTGTTTTTGAAAGCATGTTTAGCATGGTTAATGCTGGTTATGTAAGCCATTTGTTGAGGGATGCTCAAGGTAAGAGATCCTTGGTTTGATTTGTTAAAAATGTGGATTGATGCATAGTGATGCATGTTGTAAATGGCTTTGATTTGGATGCTTAAAAACAGTGGATTAATGATGATAATTGATGTATATTGGCAAGTGATGTGTTGGTTTAAAAGTACTTGAATCGAATATAGTTAGCCGGCTATAAGATTGGGTGCACTGTGAATAAAGTCGCCTTGGATGTGGAGGGATTGTAATTGTACCGTAAACTCCATCCAAGTACACTAACGAGATGTTTAAGATCACAATAGTGGTTAAAAGGCCATGTTTGGATCTTGTGTTGTGTTTCCCGTGTTCTCGTTAGTGATGTTATACAACTACCGATGAGTGATGTGGAGGGGTTGTGATTGTACCGTTAAACTCCATCACGGGTGTTGAGGGGTTGTGATTGTACCGGTAAACTCCACCTTGTGTGTTCGGTAGTGTGTATGAAGCGTATGGGACAACACTTGTAATCCGCGTATCCGATTGTGTTTTATGTTGTAAAAGGTTATGGTTTATCAATTGGAAGCCAATATGACATGTTAATGATATTGAAGCATGTGATGCTTGATGTGAATGCAATGTTGCATGGATAATGATGTTTATGTGTTAAAGGCTTTATGGAAAGTGTTTTTATAAAGTGCATTATTTGAGTTGTTTCATTAAAGCATGCCTCACTAAGCATTTGTGCTTACGCTCTCTCTCTTGAACCAATAATGCAGATAATTGAGGTGTTTGTGTGAAGCAAGGTGGCTAAGAATCCAAGGGAAGGCTAAGCTCATGTATGATGACTATTTTACAACATTATTAGATTTTGATATTTGGCAATAGGAACCTAGGTTATGTTTTTGGGAGACGCTTGAACTCCCTAGTTGTGGTTTAATGCCTTAAGTGTTTTGGATATGTAATTGGCCATTATGGTGCTTGCTTTGATGCTTTGATGGTGGTTGGCTTTGGATATTAGGAAGCATGCCTATAGACTTGTGAATTTTCCTATTTGATGCCATGAATGTGTTTTGATGTTGCAAACATGTGCTATATATGTGTGATGACTTGTTGGCATGATTAGAAAGTCATTAGGATGTTTTTGAGTGATTAATTGTATGTTAAACCAGCAAATTCTGCATTTTCTAGGCTGTTTTTATCGTAACGGTCAACCCCCGTTCCGAAACACTAGACCGTTGGGCACTGATTTGAATGGTTTAAGGTTTGCAAGCTTTACGTTTTAGTCCTGAATTTTGTATTTGCAATTGCTTGAGCTTGAGATGTCCGTTTGAGGTGAAATTTGATAGGGAAGCATGTAATATGATTAATTTGAAATTGATAATTTAAAAATCAGCAAAGTCTCTCATCTTTCCAGAATTTACATTTTGGTCCTTAACTTTGTATGTTGTGCAATTAAGTTCCTTATTGCTTTCCGATCGCTGTGATTTTCGAGTTTGCTTTTCTCAAGAGTACGCTTAAGGTTAATGAGCATTTAGATAAGTTCAAAAAGAAAAAAAAGGGTCGTTAATCAAGGTTGACTTTCGGGTTGACTTTGGTTTTCCCCGTGTAATCTTCGTAGTTCGGGTCAACCGTCTAGGCCGGGCTAAGGGGGTTACATTTGGTGGTATCAGAGCTGAATTCTTGTGTAATTGAGAATGGTTATGTGGGTGATGTATTTATGATTGCATGATATGCCTTTTAAATGAAAGTATGGTGTGTGAATTGTAAAGTATGTTACAATTGTGATGTATGTTGTGGTGAAGCATGTTAGAGGGACCCATTGTCATATCAAAACTAATGAAATGATTTGTTTTTATTTGGAAATGAGCTTGAGTACTTGGATTTCTTACCTTGTTGAGCCTGATTATGTTTATTGCATTTGTGTTAGTGCATTGTTTTAGTGAATGGGACCTCGTAGAGAGACGACAATTAATACGCGAGCTATGGCTCAAAACGAGAATGAGAACAATGCTGAAAATGTTGTGGATTTACCTCCTCCTCCTGGTGGTGGACCGCCCGGTGATGGTGGTGCTGGAGGTGATGGAGTTGGTGTTGGTGTTGGTGCTGGGGTCGCTGGACCTGAAGCTGGGCAGGGGCAAGCTGCTCCTGACATGACAATGTTGATACAGGCTATTGCTGGAGCCTTTCAGGCAGCAGTAGCTGGAGCTCATGGAGCTGGGCATCAGGGTGATGCTAATGCGAGGTTACCTTTGGAACGATTGCGCAGTCTGGAAGGGACTGAGTTCAGAGGTTTGTCTGCTGAAGGTTCCGAATCTTGGTTGGAAAGTACCAAGAGGATATTGGGACAGATGAACTGCAATGATGTGCAGAAGCTAAGATGTGTGGAATCGCTGTTGCATGATGATGCGTATACCTGGTGGACGACCACTGTCTCCGGAATGGAGGAAGCTGTTGTAACTTGGGGGTTCTTTCTGGACGCGTTCAAGCGGAAGTATCTAGGTGTGCGGTACCTGGATGAAAAGAAAAGGGAGTTCATGTCTCTTACTCAAGGGAGCATGACAATGGCTGAGTACGAGATCCAGTTTGTCCGTCTCAGTCAATACGCACCTGAGCTTATTCTTGATGAGAGGGAGAGGTGTGAACGTTTCCGGTATGGTTTGCGGACAAATATAAAGACCTTTATGCTTGCCGCTGAGTACACTGATTTTGATGTGCTGGTTAGTAGGGTGAAGGATATTGAGCTGAATCTGGGTTTGTCCTCTAGGAGTGCTAGTTCTAGCACGGGCAAGAAAGTTGTTGAGTATAGTTCTGGTGGTGGACGAAACAAGAGAGAACGAGATAGGAGGTATCAGTCTTCTGCTAGGCGTGGTGGTGGAGGGCATGGTGCGCCTGTTCCGGGAGACAGGGCGAGAGCTGATCAGAACACATGCTGGGTGTGTGAATCGTGTGGTCATTTGAGGCGTGATTGTCCTCGGGCGGCGAGAGAGGTGCAGGCTCCTGTTGTAGTGACTGGGAATTCGTGCTGGAATTGTGGTTCGATAGACCACATGAGGAGGGAGTGTCCTTTGTTGGACGGTGGTGGTCAGGGACGTGCTCCTGGAGTTGTTGCAGCACAGAGAGGTCGTGGGCGCGGCCGTGGTAATTTCCAGCGCAGAGATGATGGTGGGAGGAATGTGGCTCAAGTGGTGGTTGTCCAACCTGAGGGTGGTGGCCAGGCTCGAGTGTATGCTCGGCGAGAGGGGAGGAATGACACAGATGTGATCGCATGTACCTTCACTCTACAATCCTTGTCATTACTTTCCTTGATTGATTCTTGATCTACACACTCATACATATTGCATGAAAATGCTCAATTGCTTCGTTTACCTGTTGAGTCTTTGGATGTTGGTATGCGTGTAACTAGTTCCTTTGGTGAGATCGTTGTGACACGGAAGTTGTATAGAAGATGTCCCTTGGTTGTGCAAAACCATGTTTTTCATGTTGATCTCATGGAATTTCCTTTCTATGGTTTTGATGTAATCCTTGGTATGGATTGGCTTGTTGAACATTGAGTTGTGGTTGATTTTGAGAACAAGCGAGTTTCATTGAAGCCTTTGTGATGAATCCTAGCTCTAAGGAGTTGCGAGTGCAAGATATCAAAATGGTGCGAGAGTTTCCTGGTGTGTTTCCGGAGGAGTTACCTAGATTGCCTCCTAGTCGAGAAGTGGAGTTAGGGATTGAGCTGTATAAAAGCACAACTCCAATGTCCATTACTCCTTATCGAATGACACCAAAGGAGTTGAAATAGCTGAAGACGCAACTTCAGGAGTTGCTTGATCGTGGTTTCATTCGGACGAGTGTGTCACCTTGGGGTGCACCGGTCTTGTTTGTGAAGAAAAAGGATGGCACTATGAGAATGTGCAACGATTACCGTCAGCTTAACAAGTTGACAATCAAGAATCGGTATCCATTACCGAGGATTGATGATCTTTTTGATCAATTTCGGGGAGCGGCTGTGTTCTCTAAAATTGACTTAAGGTCAGGATATTACCAGTTGAAGGTGAAGGATGTGGATGTGCCAAAGACAGCTTTCAGAACGAGGTAAGGGCATTATGAGTTCCTTGTGATGTCGTTTGGTTTGACGAATGCTCCTCCAGCTTTTATGGACATGATGAATAGAGTGTTCCATGAATACTTGGATAAATTTGTGGTGGTGTTCATTGATGATATCCTCGTGTACTCTCGTACTGAGGAAGAGCATGAGTGGCATTTGAGGATTGTGTTGTATGCTTTATTGGAGAATCAGCTTTATGCTAAGTTAAGCAAGTGCGAGTTTTGGCTCAGGGAAGTTGTGTTCCTTAGTCATGTGGTTTCTGCGGAGGGGATTCGTGTTGATCCTCAGAAGATTGAGGCAATGATGAATTGGATGCCTCCTAAGTTTGTTCAAGAAGTTCGTAGTTTCCTTGGTTTGGCGGGATACTATCAGAGGTTCGTGGATGGATTTTCGAAGATTGCTGCACCTTTGACGAAGTTGTTGCAGAAGAATGTTAAGTATGAGTGGACAGAAGCGAGACAACAGGCTTTTGAGAAGCTGAAGGCAGCTTTGACGCAAGATCCTATCATGGTTCAGCCTGAATCAAGGAAAGAGTTTGTGGTGTATAGTGACGCATCCTACGCTGGTTTAGGGTGTGTGTTAATTCAAGAGGGTAAGGTGGTGGCTTATGCATCGCGACAGTTGAAGGTGCATGAACGCAATTATCCTACGCATGACACTGAGCTAGCTGCGGTGGTTTTTGCTTTGAAAATTTGGAGACATTACCTGTATGGTGAAAAGTGTGCTGTGTACACGGATCACAAGAGTTTGAAGTATTTGATGTCTCAGAACGAGTTGAATCTTAGGCAACAACGTTGGGTGGAGTTGCTTAAGGATTACGATCTGACGATCGAGTACCATCCGAGAAAAGCTAATGTTGTAGCGGATGCCTTCAGTATGAAGGTAGCCGTGGAGTTGAGGGCTATGTTTGACAGCTTGAGCATTTCGCGAGATGACTGTCTTGTGGCTGAATTGCAAGTGAAACCATCCTTGGTTAAGTTGATAAAGGATAAGCAGCTGTTGGATGATTCCTTGGTGCCACATGTTCAGGATACTGCTGAGGATAGGCCATCGGAATTTTGTTTTAATGATGATGGAGTTTTATGTTTTGGGAGTCGGATAGTAGTGCCCAATGATGCTGAGTTGAGGCGTGCTATTTTGACTGAAGCTCATAGTAGTCCTTTTGTTATGAACCCTGGTAGTACTAAGATGTATCGTGATCTTTGAGATGAGTACTATTGGGTGGGTTTAAAGAAAGATGTGGCTAAGTATGTGAGTAAGTGCATGGTTTGTCAACGAGTTAAGGCTGAGCATCAGTTTCCTTCTGGGTTGTTGCAACCATTGAGGATTCCTGAGTGGAAGTGGGAAAGGATTACCATGGACTTTTTGTCTGGTTTGCCTTTGTCACCATCGAAGAAGAATTCGTTGTGGGTGATTGTGGATCGCCTTACGAAGTGTTCGCATTTCTTACCTGTCATACTACGTACACTTTGGACAAGCTTGCGAAGCTGTACATTGCTGAGATTGTGCGGCTGCATGGTGTGCCAAAGTCTATAGTGTCGGATCGGGATCCGAGGTTTACATTGCGTTTCTGGGAGTGTTTACATCAGGCTTTGGGTACACGGCTGAACTTTAGTACTTCTTATCATCCACAATCGGATTGACAGTCTGAGCGTGTTATCCAAGTGCTGAAGGATATGTTGAGGTGCTGTGTGATCGAGTTTCAGGTCTCTTGGGAGAAGCATTTGCCTTTGGTGGAGTTTGCTCATAACAATAGCTACCAGGCAAGTATTCAAATGGCACCTTATGAAGCCTTGTACGGGAGGAAGTGCATAACTCCTCTTTATTGGGCTGAAACAAGTCAAAAGTTGGTTTCGATGCCAGCTTTGTTGAAAGGAACCACCGAGAAGGTGAAGCTCATTTGTGAGCGGTTGAAGGCAGCTTCTGATCGACAGAAGTCTTACACGGATTTGAAGCGTAAGGAGATTGAGTATGCGGTAGGTGACCGTGTGTTTTTAAAAGTATCGCCTTGGAAAAAGGTGATGAGGTTTGGCCGAAGGGGTAAGTTGAGCCCTAGGTACATTGAACCATACGAAGTGATTGAACGTGTGGGTCCTGTTGCGTACAAGTTGAGATTGCCACATGAGTTGGAAAAGATTCATGATGTGTTTCATGTCTCTATGCTTCGGAGGTACATATCAGATCCTTCGCATGTTATGCCTGTGGAGGAAGTGGAGTTGAATCCAGACTTGACCTATGATGAGGAACCGGTGGAAATTCTGGATTCTGACAGTAAAGTTCTTCGAGGCAAGACCATTGAGTTGGTAAAGGTGTTGTGGAAGCATCCTGGTGATGAGGAAGCCACGTGGGAACGAAAGGATGACATGAAGAAGCAGTTTTCGTACCTCTTTCCTCCAGGTAAATTTCGAGAACGAAATTTCTTAAGGGGGGGGGGGGAGTTGTAACACCCCAATTTTGGGCTTGGAAGTTTAGGGTCTGAACTGGACCGGTCTGATTTTTGGTTCGAATATAAAAGGTGGTTTTAGGGAAAGTCTAGTTCGGGTTGCATTAAAAATATGGAAAAATATCTAAAAATCCTCTTTTAATATATATAAGAGAGTGGTGAAATCAATTTTACAAAATAAGGTTTGGAAGTGTGACATTTCGAATTAGTGACTAAAATGTAATTTTTGAAAAGTTTAGTGGTGACTGTTTTCTAAGGATTGAAACTTTGAATCTTTAAGGAGCTAATTTACCCAAGATTGATTTCTCCAGATTTTTGTTAGATTTTAATTATTCATTCAATGTTTAATTAATTAAAGGAAGATGGGAAAAACCAATTTTGAGATTTCTTAACTAACTTTCTTAAAAACTTTCTCATCTCATTTTCTCTCAAAATTCTCTCAGCCAATCACATTTCTACAACAATTTTTCTTTTGATTTTCACACCAAATGATGAGATTTCAATCCTCAAATGATTCCTAATCCTTTCTACTACAAATCCTCTTCATTTGCTTATTGAATTTTCAAGGATTTTGGCTCTAATCAAGGAGAAATCTACATTTAGAGGTAAGGATGTTATTCTCCTCTAAATACTCAGTTCTTTACTGAAATTCCCAAGTTCTCAATCCTTAAATTAAGTTTTATTAAAGGTTTTAATGTTGTGATCTTGATTTTGGCTTAAAACTCAAGATTTGGATTAAATCTTAAAGAAATTCATGGTGAATGTTTGGGCTTTATTTTGAGATGGCTTTTTTAATGTATTTTTGATGTTTAATGATGTGTGATTGAGGTTTAATCAATGCAATCCCGAATAGGTTGATTTTCCTATGTTTTTGCTTGTGAAAATGATGGTTTTTGGGGTGATCTTGGTGTTCTGTTATAGCTGGAGGTATAAGGACGAGTTTAGGTTCTTTTTGGATGTTAATTGATGTCTAAGAATGTTTAGAAGTGATGGATCTTGGCTGGGTAATGTTGTGGAAGAGTTTGGATGTGATTTCGGTTGTGTTTGGTAGCAAAAATGTTAGTTTTGGTGAGAGTAGCGAGTTTAGGTGTAATGGCTGAAGATTTTAATGCATGATGATGCATTAATCCTCTGCTTTGATGTGTTTAAAATAGGGGAGACATCCTCGGATCCTTGTGGTGTTGATTCGGAGGCTTGAACGGCGTTTCGGCAAGCTTGCGAAACGGAATTGGTGAGTGGAGTTGGATTTCCATCTTTGTATCGAATATTTGAAGGTTTGGGAGTTTAGTTTAAGTCTAATCAACCTAACTAAACTCAAGAGTAAGTTTTCGAAAAAACTCTTTTGGATGAGCCATGATTTGGTTCGATGCATTTTTTGATAATTGCATGTTTAAATTCTGTTTTTTGAAAGTATGTTTAGCACGGTTAATGTTGGTTATGTAAGCCATTTGTTGAGGGATGCTCAAGGTAAGAGATCCTAGGTTTGATTTGTTAAAAAATGTGGATTGATGCATAGTGATGCATGTTGTAAATGTCTTTGATTTGGATGCTTAAAAACAGTGGATTAATGATGATAATTGATGTATATTGGCAAGTGATGTGTTGGTTTAAAAGTACTTGAATCGGATATAGTTAGCCGCCTATAGAATTGGGTACACCGTGAATAAAGTCGCCTTGGATGTGGAGGGGTTGTAATTGTACCGTAAACTCCATCCAAGTACACTAACGAGATGTTTAAGATCACAATGGTGGTTCAAAGGCCATGTGTGGATCTTGTGTTATGTGTCTCGTGTTCTCGTTAGTGATGTTATACAACTACCGATGAGTGATGTGGAGGGGTTGTGATTGTACCGTTAAACTCCATCACGGGTGTTGAGGGGTTGTGATTGTACCGGTAAACTCCACCTTGTGTGTTCGGTAGTGTGTATGAAGCGTATGAGACAACGCTTGTAATCCGCGTATCCGATTGTGTTTTATGATTTAAAAGGTTATGGTTTATCACTTGGAAGCCAATATGACATGTTAATGATATTGAAGCATGGGATGCTTGATGTGAATGCAATGTTGCATGGATAATGATGTTTATGTGTTAAAGGCTTTATGGAAAGTGTTTTTATAAAGTGTATTATTTGAGTTGTTTCATTAGAGCATGCCGCACTAAGCATTTGTGCGTACGCTCTCTCTCTTGAACCAATAATGCAGATAATTGAGGTGTTTTTGAGGAGCAAGGTGGCTAAGAAACCAAGGGAAGGCTAAGCTCATGTATGGTGACTATTTTACAACATTATTAGATTTTGATATTTGGCAATGGGAACCTAGGTTGTGTTTTTGGGAGATGTTTGAACTCCCTAGTTATGGTTTAATGCCTTAAGTGTTTTGGATATGTAATTGGCCATTATGGTGCTTGCTTTGATGCTTTGATGGTGGTTGGCTTTGGATATTAGGAAGCATGCCTATAGACTTGTGAATTTTCCTATTTGATGCCATGAATGTGTTTTGATGTTGCAAACATGTGCTATATATGTGTGATGACTTGTTGGCATGATAAGAAAGTCATTAGGATGTGTTTGAGTGATTAATTGTATGTTAAATGTAACGCCCCGGTTTTGGGCTCAGAAGTTTTGGGCATTGACCGGTTCGGTCAAAGTGCTGATCGAATATATAAGAGTGAATTTAGGAAAGCCTAGTTCGGGTTGCATTAAAAATATGGAAAAATGTTCTAAAATTATCTTTTAATATATATAAGTGAACTGTGAAATCACTTTTGGAAAATGAGGTTCGGAAGGGTGACATTTTGGCTAGTGACCAAAATGTAATTTTTCAAAGTTCGGTGACAGTTTTATGAAGGATTGAAACTTTGAATCTTTAAGGAGCTATTATTCCAAAAAGAGTTTCTCCAGATTTTTCTAAGATATTTTGAGGTATTATTCTGATTTTTAAACATAAAGAAAGAGGAGGGAAAGTCATTTTGACTATTTCATAACTAACTTTCCATTTTCTCTCAATTTTCCTTTTCTCTCATTTTCTCTCCACCCAAACACATTTCTCCAGATTTTCTCTTCTGATTTTGTTGCCTAAATCTCTCATTTTAACTCTCTTTTGATTCCTAATCATCTCTACAACAAAACCTCTCAATTTGCAAGTTGTTTCATCAAGCTTTTTGGTTCTAAAAAGGAGAAATTCAAGTTTGGAGGTAAGAACGTCCTTCTCCTCTAAACTATCAGTTCTTTACTGAAATTCCTAAGTTATCAATCCTTGATTTGTGATTTGTTAAAGGCTTTTCAATTGAAATCTTGATTTTGGCTTAAAATGCAAGATTTGGTGATTTTGGTGGAATTTTCGTGTGATCTGTTTGGGCAGTGTTTTGAAGTGTCAAATTGATGTTAAATGAATGCTAAATTGATTAGAAGTTGAGGTTTAATTAATGCAATCCCGGATATGTTGAATTTCCTAAGTTTGGCTTGAGTTTTTGGTTGTTTTTGGAGTGTTTTTGGTGATCTGTTATACCTGGAGGTATAAGGACGTGTTTGTGATCATTTTGGATGTTAATTGATGTCTAAAAATGGTTAGAAGTGATGGATCTTGGCTGGGTTATGTTTTGGAAGTGTTTGGAGGTGTTTTCGGTTGTGTTTGGTAGCCGAAATGTTGATTTTGTGATGAGCAGCGAGTTTGGTTGTGTTGCTGCTGTTCTTAATGCATAATGATGCATTAATCCTCTGTTGTTATGTGCTTGAAAGAGGGGAGGTTGATCCGCGAGCTTTAGAGGTGGTGCGGAAGGTTTCAGATGCTTGGAAGGCTTGTTGGCTAGCCTTGTTTTGTGTATCGGTGAGTGAAGTTGGGTTTTCAGCTTTTAAACCAAGGTTTGAAGGTTTTGGGAGCTTAGTTTAAGTCTAAACAACTTTGCTAAGCTCAAGAGTAAGTATATGGATTTTCGCTCTTCGTTTGTGTTGTGAATTGGCTTTAAAAGCAATTGTGTTTGATGGTTGCAATGCATGTGATTTGCATGGTTTATATTCTGTTTTGAAAGCATATTTTAGCATGGTTTAATGCTGGTTTTGAAAGCCATATGTGAAGGATGCTCAAGGTAAGAGATCCTTGGTTTTATACATTGAAAATGTGGTTTTGATGCATGGTGTTGCATGATGTTTAATGGCTATGTGTAATGCTTTAAAACAGTGAATTAATGATGGTAAATGATGGTTTTTTCAATATGATTATGCATGTGAATCATTGGACTAATGTGGTAAGGTGGTTATATTGGCAAGTGATGTAAGTGGTTCTTGGTTCTTTGATCGGATATAGTTAGCCGGCTATAGGATTGGGTGCACCGTGAATAAAGTCGCCTTGGAGGTGGAGTGGTTAAGAGTGAACCGGTAAACTCCCCTCAAGTATCCTAACGAGATGGTTAAGATCATAATGGAGGTTGATTGCCCATTCGAGGACCTTGGTTAAGCAAAGGTTGTATGGTGGTTAAAAGTCCATACATGGGAACCTTGTTCTTGTTGAGATCACAATGGCGGAGTTAAGTCCATGTGTGGATCTTGTGTAGGGTGTCCCGGATCTCGTTAGTGATGTTATACAACTACCAATCGGTGAATGCAAAGGTTGTATGGTGTTTGAAAGTCCATACATGGGAACCTTGTGCATGTCAAGGTTGTATGGTGTTTGAAAGTCCATACATGGGAACCTTGGGAAAAGTCAAGGTTGTATGGTGTTTAAAAGTCCATACATGGGAACCTTGGGGAAAGTGGAGGTTGTATGGTGTTTGAAAGTCCATACATGGGAACCTCGGGAAAGCTAAGGTTGTATGGTGTTTAAAAGTCCATACATGGGAACCTTAGGATGGTGAGGTCAAATGGTGTTTAAAAGTCCATTGGAGACCTTGGATTGGTAGTGTGTATGAAGCGTGGGGGACAACGCTTGTGATCCGCGTATCCGATTGGATGTTGAGTTGAAAAGTGAATGTGGTTGATCACTTGAAAGCCAATATGATGTTCTTGATGATAAAGAAGCATGAAATGCTTGAAATGATGCATTATTGCATGAGAAGCATGAGATGCTTGAAAAGATGCATGGTTGCATGGAATGTGTATAATGCTTGTGAATGCATGTTACTTGTTAAGTTGAACAAGTGTTGATTATCATTTGGTAAATGATGCATGTGTGCATGAAATCTCTTAAATGCATTGGAGTCTTGTAAGACTTGTTTTAAAAGGCATGTGATGATGATGTTGTGGTTTATATATTGCCTTGGTTTAATGCATGTGTTGGATTACTTGAGTAAATGGTTTTAAAGGATTTCTTGCTTGGTTTAACTTTGCATATGGTGTTTATGCATGGAATGGTTAAATGGTTGAAATTGCAATTTGTGCTTTGAAAAGGTTTTCTTAGCTTGCTAGGCTAAGGGTTGGTTTCATGTATGTGCAATGCATGGTTTAAGCATGGTGTTAAAAAGGAGTTTTCAAACTTTGTTTGGTAAACAAATCGAGTTGCTTTTCAAAGAGGTTTTATGACTCGCTGCATTGATGGTGTTTTGGTTTTGAGCATTCCTCACTAAGCATTATGTGCTTACGCTCCTGTTTGTCCATCAATGCAGATTCTTGAAGTTTGGACAGCGAGAAGCAAGGGATTCAAGGAGGACTCCATTTGAGATGTATGTCTCAGTGAATAGCTATAGTTAATAAAGTCAATGGGGTAGAATCTCTTGGGTTGATGTTTATGTGTTCGTATATGTTCGGACAAGGATGGTTTTATGTTGTTGTTAATGTTGTTGGAACATGCTTTGGCCTTAATGAGATTGATTTGGAAGTTTAAGCTTGAATGGTTGCTTGTGTAGGAAGCATGCCTATAGATTTGGGGCTTTTCATGTATGATGTTATTTTGATGAATTGTTGATGCAAGTATGTCTCATATATGTTGAGTTGCATGTTGGTAAAGTTTGGTGGCTTTTGGAGCATGTTTGAATGATCAATTGTGTGTTTGAGTGAGCAAAATGCTGCAATCTGTGCAGGGTGTTTCGGAACAGTCGACACCGTTTCGGAACGAGTGCCCTGCATAAACCCAGGCGTCCGAAACAGGTGACACCGTTCCGAAACGGTTTGGCTACTGCCAGTCCCCCGTTGCGGTACGTGTTGCGGAACGGCCCCGCGTCTCGAAACGGGCTCTGCCTGTTTCGGAACGGGTGACCGTTGGGGGCTGACAGTGGTAGTTAAATGTTTTGAAAAGTTTGCATTTTGGTCCTGAAACTTGTTTGTGCAATTGTATGAGTTTGGGATGTCCGTTTGAGCTGAAATTTGGCAGAGAAGCATGAAACATGATTAATTTTAAGTTGGTAACTTAAAATCTGGTTAAGTCCTTAAAGTTATCAGAATTTACAATTTGGTCCCTAAAGTTGTAAATTGTTCAATTGGGTCCCTGTTTGATCTCTGATGTTTATGATCTTTGAGTATGCTGTTTGCATGATCACATCTAAGGTTAATGTGCATCTAGACAAGAGTAAAAAGAAAAAAAAGGTCGTTAATCAAGGTTGACTTTCGGGTTGACTTTGGTTTTCCCCGTGTGACTTTCTTAATTCGGGTCAACCGTCTGGGCCAGGTTAAGAGGGTTACATTTGGTGGTATCAGAGCTGAGTTGCGAATGCTTGGGGAAAACGGTAAGTTGTTGTGATGCGTGTTTGATGTTTACCTTGTTGTGTGGTTGAAAACTGGTTGAAACACGTGTTTCTGAGCAAGTTAATGATGTTTGTAAGCATGCTTTTTGGTTATGAATCTTGGTTGAGCTTATGTGGAATTGTGCAAATGTTGAGAGCTGGTTTTATGCATGATGAAAGTGCTATGAGTGTGTTATGTTGATAATATGCTGTTGCAAGTGGATGCTGTTTGGTGTACGCATGATCGAATATGTTGTTTGATATGCTTGATGTTGTGATATCCATGTTGTGATGACTGTTATGTCATGTAAAAGGGAGGATTCGGGATACCCATTGCCTTATTATTATAGCTATTGTGTTATTTTGGAGTTGGAGTTTGAATCCTTGCTTTAAGCTGGTCTAACTGGTTTGTTTGTTTTGTTGTGAATGTTTGTTGTTGTTAGTAGTATGGCAAAGTCGATGAAAGAATGGCAGTTGGGTGAGATGGTTGCTGCCTTGGGGTAGGTTGTTAAGGCATGGAATTCACCCTTTTGTAGAGGTGTTTTGTCTCAGTCTTCTGTGCTTGGAGTTGTGGTGGTAAGGCAAGGGAAAGAAGCTGGTTCTGTGGTGAAGAGTTCATCACCTGTTGTTCAGGAGGTGATGGGAACATCTCAGGCTGTGGTAGAGGTAAAGTCAGTGGATGTGTTGGCTATGGGATGTGTGGGTTTGCCGAAGCAGCGTTTGTTGGATTTGGGTGTTGTGGAGTATCATGGTTCTACACCAGGGATGTTTGAGGCCTGGATGGCCAGTGTGATTCTGATCTTGGATCAGGAAGGCTGTGAGTATGCCTGTAAGTTGGGGAGTGTTGTTTCTCTGATGTTGGAGGATGCGTGTGCCTGGTGGACATCTGTGGCAGTGGCGTCACATATCCATGATATTGACTGGGATTTCTTTGTATCTGCCTTTTATGAAAGGTATCTTGGAGAGAAGTTTCCAAGGGTTAAGCAATGTGACGGTAGTGCTGTTATGGAGCAAGTGTTGCTTGAGCAAGGAGTGGAAGTTCAGCTACCTGTGTGTGACCGTTGTGAAAGGCGCCATGTTGGAGGTTGTTGGGGCGTGGGTGCTTGTTGGAATTGTGGTTCCAAAGTGCATGTGAAGCGTGATTGTCCTCTTGGGGTGAAGTCAGCTTCAGTGATAGCCAATGGATCTCTAAAAGTTCGTGGGCGCGGCCGAGGTAAGGTTCAGAGGTGGCAGAAAGAGCAGAAGGTTGTGAAGAATTTGGGAAATGAGAATTGCTGGAAATGTGGGTCTGCTGGTCACATGAGGCGTGATTGTTTGATGTTGGCTCGGAATAGCCAGGGTTCTTTACCGCAGGGAGATGCTGATGACCTTAAAGTGTTAGCTGGTGCTGCAGCAGGAGGATGATGGTGCCGCGAGGAAGAGAGCTCGTCTGATGAAGCTTCAGGGAGGTGTTGTGTTTTCAGGTAACCTTGTTAAGTAATCTATGCTCTAGTTACCTTAGTTTGGTTTCTATTGGTTTTTTCCTTGCGTGGTAGGTTTAGTCTTGTTGCTAGCATGTTTGGGGTAATGCTAGTTGTTTGGGAACATCTTGGGTGTGAAGAAGGCTTAGTAAGAATCTTGTGGTTAATGGTTGTTGGTATGATGGAGTTAGATAAGTTAGGAGTGAGTTGGGAGGTTGTTTTTAGACGAATTTTGAGGATGTTATTGGAGGGTGTGAACTGGCATTCATGCACAAGTTAAAATCATTGTTATACGCTATATTATATATGTGTTGGTCCATGCATACATGTGGCATGACATTAGAGGTTTTGCATTCATGTACATCAGGCATGATAGGGCATGTTGGTGATCATGCATACGACGTTCACACTCGCTAGTAACTAATCGAATCTGTTAGTATGGTGGTTGGGTTAGGTTGGATGATGGGTTTTTAGAGGTTGTTTTGGCGCTGAGTGAG
The DNA here is from genome assembly GCA_958450335.1 of Hibiscus tridactylites. Lineage (NCBI taxonomy): Eukaryota > Viridiplantae > Streptophyta > Magnoliopsida > Malvales > Malvaceae > Hibiscus > Hibiscus tridactylites. The sequence goes on along the minus strand of OY288291.1, from coordinate 30,471,444 downwards.
GGTTAGAAGTCATATTAAGCTAGTTGCTAGAATAGTGAGGGTGGTATAGCATGTTGGTGGAAGGATAGTGCTTGATGCTTAAAGAGTTTAGTGGTTGGATGGGGAGGAGTACCGGTTGAAGTAGAATCGGTTAAATGGTGTGAATAGTTAAAAGGAAGTGGTAGTTCCTTGGTGCTAAGTGATGTTGCAGTTTCGTGGTTGTGTTTCCAAGTGCTGAGGTAGCTTAGCATTTAAGTTGTTATGGAAGGGTTGTGTTGGTAAGTGTTGGTCCTTAGCAACCTTTGAGGAGTTGAGGAGTTGTTATGTATGTTCTGGTGAGGCAAGTGTTGTGGTCAAGCTTGTGGTGGTTAAGCAATGAAAGATCTAAGGCCAGTGTTGTTTGAAAAGATTCTTGTGAGAAGTGGTTGGCTGATTGTGAGTATGTGAACTTCTTTCGATGTCAGCTGGTGGTGTGTGGAACAGCTAGCGGAGTCAAGTTGGGGTTATGATGTAAATTTTGGATTGTGGGTGAGTAGTCCTGGTGAGTCGTTATGGTAATGATAGCGGCAGATGTGAAGGATTGTCAGCTTTTGTTGAGAAGTTTGGGTAAGCAGTTGATGCTTAAGAATTTTTGCTTGTTGGGAAAATCCTTGGAAGAGGTTTGGGAGTTGCAAGAGTTTTAGAAGCAAAGAAGTTTGCATGGTAGCTGATCTGGATTGGTTGGTGTCATTGTGTAAACAGGTCTTGGGAGTTGTGTGTTGAAGTGTTGTTTGCTGTAAAAGTTGAAGTTCTTCAGGTTGATGTTGGGGCTGTGTACAGTCCGGAAATGTGAAAGGTTAAGTTGTGGTTATCTTTGTGTGTTCTGGATTTGTGAACAGCATGTGGTGTTGTTGGGTTCGGTGGAGTTTTGTGTGGAAAGTGTTCAGTGGTGGTTGAGGCTTTTGTGTTACCTTGTGTGTTGCTTGGAGAAGGTTGTGGTTCCCTTTTCGCGAGTTGAAATTTCGAGGACGAAATTTCCTAAGGGGGGGAGAGTTGTAACGCCCCGGTTTTGGGCTCAGAAGTTTTGGGCGTTGACCGGTTCAGTCAAAGTGCTGATCAAATATATAAGAGTGAATTTAGGAAAGCCTAGTTCGGGTTGCATTAAAAATATGGAAAAATGTTCTAAAATTATCTTTTAATATATATAAGTGAACTGTGAAATCAATTTTGGAAAATGAGGTTCGGAAGGGTGACATTTTGGCTAGTGACCAAAATGTAATTTTTGAAAGTTCGGTGACAGTTTTATGAAGGATTGAAACTTTGAATCTTTAAGGAGCTATTATTCTAAAAAGAGTTTCTCCAGATTTTTCTAAGATATTTTGAGGTAATATTCTGATTTTTAAACATAAAGAAAGAGGAGGGAAAGTCATTTTGACTATTTCATAACTAACTTTCCATTTTCTCTCAATTTTCCTTTTCTCTCATTTTCTCTCCACCCAAACACATTTCTCCAGATTTTCTCTTCTGATTTTGTTGCCTAAATCTCTCATTTTAACTCTCTTTTGATTCCTAATCATCTCTACAACAAAACCTCTCAATTTGCAAGTTGTTTCATCAAGCTTCTTGGTTCTAAAAAGGAGAAATTCAAGTTTGGAGGTAAGAACGTCCTTCTCCTCTAAACTATCAGTTCTTTAATGAAATTCCTAAGTTCTCAATCCTTGATTTCTGATTTGTTAAAGGCTTTTCAATTGAAATCTTGATTTTGGCTTAAAATGCAAGATTTGGTGATTTTGGTGGAATTTTCGTGTGATCTGTTTGGGCAGTGTTTTGAAGTGTCAAATTGATGTTAAATGAATGCTAAATTGATTAGAAGTTGAGGTTTAATTAATGCAATCCCGGATATGTTGAATTTCCTAAGTTTGGCTTGAGTTTTTGGTTGTTTTTGGAGTGTTTTTGGTGATCTGTTATACCTGGAGGTATAAGGACGTGTTTGTGATCATTTTGGATGTTAATTGATGTCTAAAAATGGTTAGAAGTGATGGATCTTGGCTGGGTTAAGTTTTGGAAGTGTTTGGAGGTGTTTTCGGTTGTGTTTGGTAGCCGAAATGTTGATTTTGTGATGAAAAGCGAGTTTGGTTGTGTTGCTGCTGTTCTTAATGCATAATGATGCATTAATCCTCTGTTGTTATGTGCTTGAAACATGGGAGGTTGATCCGCGAGCTTTAGAGGTGGTGCGGAAGGTTTCAGATGCTTGGAAGGCTTGTTGGCTAGCCTTGTTTTGTGTATCGGTGAGTGAAGTTGGGTTTTCAGCTTTTAAACCAAGGTTTGAAGGTTTTGGGAGCTTAGTTTAAGTCTAAACAACTTTGCTAAGCTCAAGAGTAAGTATATGGATTTTCGCTCTTGGTTTGTGTTGTGAATTGGCTTTAAAAGCAATTGTGTTTGATGGTTGCAATGCATGTGATTTGCATGGTTTATATTCTGTTTTGAAAGCATATTTTAGCATGGTTTAATGCTGGTTTTGAAAGCCATATGTGAAGGATGCTCAAGGTAAGAGATCCTTGGTTTTATACATTGAAAATGTGGTTTTGATGCATGGTGTTGCATGATGTTTAATGGCTATGTGTAATGCTTTAAAACAGTGAATTAATGATGGTAAATGATGGTTTTTGCATTATGATTATGCATGTGAATCATTGGACTAATGTGGTAAGGTGGTTATATTGGCAAGTGATGTAAGTGGTTCTTGGTTCTTTGATCGGATATAGTTAGCCGGCTATAGGATTGGGTGCACCGTGAATAAAGTCTCCTTGGAGGTGGAGTGGTTAAGAGTGAACCGGTAAACTCCCTTCAAGTATCCTAACGAGATGGTTAAGGTCATAATGGAGGTTGATTGCCCATTCGAGGACCTTGGTTAAGCAAAGGTTGTATGGTGGTTAAAAGTCCATACATGGGAACCTTGTGCTTGTTGAGATCACAATGGCGGAGTTAAGTCCATGTGTGGATCTTGTGTAGGGTGTCCTGGATCTCGTTAGTGATGTTATACAACTACCAATCGGTGAATGCAAAGGTTGTATGGTGTTTGAAAGTCCATACATGGGAACCTTGTGCATGTCAAGGTTGTATGGTGTTTGAAAGTCCATACATGGGAACCTTGGGAAAAGTCAAGGTTGTATGGTGTTTAAAAGTCCATACATGGGAACCTCGGGGAAAGTGGAGGTTGTATGGTGTTTGAAAGTCCATACATGGGAACCTCGGGAAAGCTAAGGTTGTATGGTGTTTAAAAGTCCATACATGGGAACCTTAGGATGGTGAGGTCAAATGGTGTTTAAAAGTCCATTGGAGACCTTGGATTGGTAGTGTGTATGAAGCGTGGGGGACAACGCTTGTGATCCGCGTATCCGATTGGATGTTGAGTTGAAAAGTGAATGTGGTTGATCACTTGAAAGCCAATATGATGTTCTTGATTATAAAGAAGCATGAAATGCTTGAAATGATGCACAATTGCATGAGAAGCATGAGATGCTTGAAAAGATGCATGGTTGCATGGAATGTGTATAATGCTTGTGAATGCATGTTACTTGTTAAGTTGAACAAGTGTTGATTATCATTTGGTAAATGATGCATGCGTGCATGAAATCTCTTAAATGCATTGGAGTCTTGTAAGACTTGTTTTAAAAGGCATGTGATGATGATGATGTTGTGGTTTATATATTGCCTTGGTTTAATGCATGTGTTGGATTACTTGAGTAAATGGTTTTAAAGGATTTCTTGCTTGGAATGTTTTCAAGTATAAGAAAGGTATGTTGTGAAATGGAAGTGTTTTCCAAGGTTATGAATTTAACTTTGCATATGGTGTTTATGCATGGAATGGTTAAATGGTTGAAATTGCAATTTGTGCTTTGAAAAGGTTTTCTTAGCTTGCTAGGCTAAGGGTTGGTTTCATGTATGTGCAATGCATGGTTTAAGCATGGTGTTAAAAAGGAGTTTTCAAAGTTTGTTTGGTAAACAAATTGAGTTGCTTTTCAAAGAGGTTTTATGACTCGCTGCATTGATGGTGTTTTGGTTTTGAGCATTCCTCACTAAGCATTATGTGCTTACGCTCCTGTTTGTCCATCAATGCAGATTCTTGAAGTTTGGACAGCGAGAAGCAAGGGATTCAAGGAGGACTCCATTTGAGATGTATGTCTCAGTGAATAGCTATAGTTAATAAAGTCAATGGGGTAGAATCTCTTGGGTTGATGTTTATGTGTTCGTATATGTTCGGACAAGGATGGTTTTATGTTGTTGTTAATGTTGTTGGAACACGCTCTGGCCTTAATGAGATTGATTTGGAAGTTTAAGCTTGAATGGTTGCTTGTGTAGGAAGCATGCCTATAGATTTGGGGCTTTTCATGTTTGATGTTATTTTGATGAATTGTTGATGGAAGTATGTCTCATATATGTTGAGTTGCATGTTGGTAAAGTTTGGTGGCTTTTGGAGCATGTTTGTATGATCAATTGTGTGTTTGAGTGAGCAAAATGCTGCAATCTGTGCAGGGTGTTTCGGAACAGTCGACACCGTTTCGGAACGAGTGCCCTGCATAAACCCAGGCGTCCGAAACGGGTGACACTGTTCCGAAACGGTTTGGCTACTGCCAGTCCCCCGTTGCGGTACGTGTTGCGGAACGGCCCCGCGTTTCGAAACGGGCTCTGCCTGTTTCGGAACGGGTGACCGTTGGGGGCTGACATTGGCAGTTAAATGTTTTGAAAAGTTTGCATTTTGGTCCTGAAACTTGTTTGTTCAATTGTATGAGTTTGGGATGTCCGTTTGAGCTGAAATTTGGCAGAGAAGCATGAAACATGATTAATTTTAAGTTGGTAACTTAAAATCTGGTTAAGTCCTTAAAGTTATCAGAATTTACAATTTGGTCCCTAAAGTTGTAAATTGTTCAATTGGGTCCCTGTTTGATCTCTGATGTTTATGATCTTTGAGTATGCTGTTTGCATGATCACATCTAAGGTTAATGTGCATCTAGACAAGAGTAAAAAGAAAAAAAAAGGGTCATTAATCAAGGTTGACTTTCGGGTTGACTTTGGTTTTCCCCGTGTGACTTTCTTAATTCGGGTCAACCGTTTGGGCCAGGTTAAGGGGGTTACATTAAACCAGCAAAATCTGCATTTTTCTGGGCAGTCTGTATCGGAACGGCACTACCGTTTTGAAACGGGGGCCTGTAATGGCCTTCGTGTATCGAAACGGGTAGAGGCCGTTCCGAAACGTTTTTGCCACTCACAAGCCATGTTTCGATACTGGTCTCAAAATGAACCCACGTTTCGGAACGGTCAAACCCCGTTCCGAAATACTAGACCGTTGGGCACTGATTTGAATGGTTTAAGGTTTGCAAGCTTTACGTTTTAGTCCTGAATTTTGTATTTGCAATTGCTTGATCTTGAGATGTCCGTTTGAGGTGAAATTTGACAGGGAAGCATGTAATATGATTAATTTGATATTGGTAATTTAAAAATCAGCAAAGTCCCTCATATTTCCAGAATTTACATTTTGGTCCTTAACTTTGTATGTTGTGCAATTAAGTTCCTTATTGCTTTCTGATCGCTATGATTTTCGAGTTTGCTTTTCTCAAGAGTACGCTTAAGGTTAATGAGCATTTAGATAAGTTCAAAAAGAAAAAAAAAGGGTCGTTAATCAAGGTTGACTTTTGGGTTGACTTTAGTTTTCCCCGTGTAATCTTCGTAGTTCGGGTCAACCGTCTAGGCCGGGCTAAGGGGGTTACAGATTTGACCAACCCCTAAATCATGATTTTAGAGGATTTTATCATTTTTACCATATTTTTATCCTATCTCGATACTTGATTTCCTTCAATCACCAAACACGAGTCGAACCGTTTCTGACCGGTCCGATCCGATGTCTAAAACATCTAGGCCCAAAACCAGGGCATTACAACTCTCTCCCACTTAGGAAATTTCGTCCTCGAAATTTTATCTGAAGGAAAAAGGTGCGGAAACTGCTTCAACATGTCAGCCTTGCTTTCCCAGGTGGCCTCCTCAACTCCTCGGTGTCGCCACAACACCTTCACAAGTTCTATCGTCTTGCCACGAAGAACTTTGTTGCTCACATCCAGAATCTTCACTGGTTCCCCATCATATGACAGATTTAGATTCAACTCTATCTTCTCAACAGGCATCACATGCAAAGGATCCGATCTGTACCTCCGTAACATCGAGACATGAAACACATCATGTATCTTTTCTAGCTCCGAAGGCAACCTCAACCGATATGCCACAGGACCAATACGCCCCACAACCTCATAAGGTCCAATAAACCTCGGGCTAAGCTTACCCTTACGCCCAAATCTCATCACCTTCTTCCAAGGGGATACTTTCAAAAACACACGTTCGCCCAACACGAACTCAATCTCCTTATGCTTCATATCCGCGTAAGACTTTTGCCGATCAGATGCTGCCTTCAAACGCTCACAAATGAGCTCCACCTTCTCGGTGGTTCCTTTCAACATAGTCAGCATCGAAATCAACTTTTTCCCAGTTTCTGCCCAACAGAGAGGGGTTCTACACTTTCTCCCATACAAAGCCTCATATAGAGCCATTTGAATGCTTGCCTGGTAACTATTTTTGAAAGCGAACTCAACCAATGCCAAGTGCTTCTCCCAAGAACCCTGGAAATCTATTACGCAGCACCTCAACATGTCCTCAAGCACCTGGATCACACGTTCTGACTTTCCATCCCTCTAAGGATGATACGAAGTACTGAAATTCAATTGTGTACCCAAGGCTTGATGCAAACATTCCCAAAATCGCAGTATAAACCTCGGATCCCTATCCGACAGTATGGACTTCGACACACCGTGCAACTGCACAATCTCAACAACATACAACTCTAACAACTTTTCCAATGTATACATAGTATGTACAGGCAAGAAATGTGCACACTTCATAAGGCGATCCACAATCACCCAAACCGAGTTCTTATTTGACAGTGACAAAGGCAAACCAGACACAAAATCCATGCTAATCCTTTCCCACTTCCACTCCGGGATTCTCAAAGGTTGTAACAATCTCGAAGGTACTTGATGTTCAGCTTTCACTCGCTCACACACCATGCACTTACTAACAAACTCAGCTACAACCTTTTCCCAAACAACATACATGAAAACATGCAAGGCTCACTTACCATCATTCCCAATTCTTTCGAAACTTGGCTCTAATACCAACAAATGTAACCCCCTTAACCTGGACTAGAGGCCCGACCCGAACTAAGAAGATTACACGGGGAAAATCAAAGTCAACCTCGATTAACGACCCTTTTTTTCTTTTTATCTTTTCTAGATGCAAATTATTATCCTATATGATTAGCATTTTGTTCTGGCAAAAACGACACAACAGCCGGAGTTCATTTTGGGGTCCCAATTGCATACAAATATCTTTTAAGAACTAAATTGTAAATTTCAAAATTATAAGGACTAAACAGATTTTAAAGTTACAAATCCAAAATTAGTCTAATAACATGCCAGCATGTCAAGTTTCATCTCAAATAGACCATCCAAACTCATTTAATTAAGCATTAAATATTCAACGAGCAAAACGTAAGAAATAGAAACCTGAAACAATTTAAATTCAACATCCAACGATCAAGTGTTTCGAAACACAAGACCTCGTATCAGAACGGCTATTTTGAAACCAGGTTGACCGTTTCGATACGTGGGTGCGTTCCAACGAAACAATGCTTTATAGTGGCAAAATGTTCTGGAACGTGCCTACCCGTTCCGAAACACCATGACCATTCAAAGCCACCGTTCCGAAACAGGTAAAGGCATCAAAGATCACCATTATGAAGCACAAGCTAAAACATAGCATCAAACTTGCAAGCTTAAGAACTATAGGCATGCTTCCTAGATGTAAAAACCATACAAAAGCTGAAAACCACACTCAAGTTCAAACCAACATTCACAAGCCATTTACAAACCAAATTAGGCAAACCATACATGCTCATGGTGTTCAACATCTCTAAATAAATCCAAGAGTAGAAATCTAACCCATTTCCTCTTATTACACTTAGGTAAAACCACATACTTTGTCTAGTCAAAAGAGCTTGGATTTCCCTTGCTTCTTGCTGCCTTAAAAGCCTAGTTTTCTGCATTAATGAAACAAATGAGCGTAAGCATGAAGCTTAGTGAGGATCGCTAAAACCAAACATTCATCAATGCATTTTACAAACTGGAAATATCATCAATTGTCATCTCATGCCTTTCTTTAAAACAGGCTTTTTAAAGCATCAACGCACTTTTTAAATCACAGGCTCATAGCATTATCAAAATAACAACAAATAATCTTTTGCTCATGCTTAAACCAAGCATCACATGCATTCTAGCATAAACCACAAGCATCTCATGGTTAAACCATTAATCAACAACAATATATTGTCTCGCAAGTGATCAATTTCCAATCCATATCAAAACAAACACAAATGACACAATCGGATACGCGGATTACAAGCGTTATCCCATATGCTTCATACACACTACCGGACTACACAAGGCTCACACACGAGAGCAATCCTCTATTGTTGTGACACCCGTGGTGGAGTATAACAGTGCAATCACAACCCCTCAACACCACTCATCGGTAGTTGTATAATTCCACTAACAAGAGCACGAGACAAATACCACAAGATCCACCCACAGAGTTAACCATCCACCGTTGTGATCTTAGCCTCAATCGTTAGGGTACATGGAAGGAGTATACGGTACAATTACAACCCCTCGACATCCAAGGCGACTTTATTCATGGTGCACCCAATCCTATAGCCGGCTAACTATATCCGATTAAAGTAACCAAAAACCATTTCCATCACTTGCCAATATAATCATATAAAACCAATATTCCACTGTTTTACAAGCATAAATACAATGACATTTTCACAAGCATAAATATGCTTAATATCAAATGCACTAATCACATAAATCCAAGGATCACTTACCATGTGCATCCTTAACAAAATGGCATTCAAAACCAGCATCAACGATGCTCAAAACATGCTTAAAAACAATAATTAAAATCTCATTCAATTCAAGTGCATTTTCGACAAAAATATAGCACATATCGATATAGACTTTTGAATCACTTTGTAACGCCCTAATTTTGGGCCTAGATGTTTTAGCGGTTGAATCGGGTCGGTCCAGAGTGGTTCGAATCTTTAAGCTACCTACACCTAGTTCGAGATGCTTTAAAAATATGGGAAAATTTCTAAAAATCCTCATTTATTATATAAATGGTTATGGTGAAAACAATTTTACAAAATGTGATTTGGAAATATTACATTTTGGTGTAGTGACCAAATTGCAGTTTTTGCAAAAGTTAACTCGTGACTTTTTTGTAAAGGATTGGAACTTTAAATCTTTAAGAAGCTAATTTTACCATTTTTTCATCAGATTTCTCTTTAATTTGGGAGTTTTAATAATGATTTAATTAAAGGAATTAAGAGAGAAATTCTATTTTGACTTTTCATAACTACTTTACGATACTTTTCCCTCTTTTCATTTTCTCTCAACTTCCACTCCGCCAAACACATTTCCCTCACAAAATAATCTCTGGTTTTCATCTATTTTGCTGAGATTTCATTCTCCTTAGGATTTCCAATCTTTACTTCATCAAATCCTTTTGTTTTTACTTTGGATTTTCTAGAAATCTTGCCCAAATTGAGGAGAAATCAGCCATTAGAGGTAAACTTCGTCCTTCTCCTCTAATGATCAGTTCTTTACTGAAATTCCCAAGTTATCAATCCTTTGTTGATGGTTTTTAAGTTGTTTTTATGTTATCAATGTGAAATGGTTGTTAATTTCCAGATTCTTGATGTGATCTTAGTGATTTTCGTATTTCTATGTTAAGCTCTGTTTTAAGGTTGATTTCTAATGTACTTGGGATGATATTTGATGTTGAAAATGAGGTTTTAACAAATAAATCCCGAATAGGTTTGGATTCCTAAGTTTGAGATGTTGGATTTGTGGTTTTTGGGGTGATTTTGGTGATATGCCATTGCTGGAGGTATAAGGACGTGTTTGTGATGATTTTTTGGTGTTGATTGAGGTTTAAAATGATTAGAATTGATAGATCTTGGCTGGGCTTTGGTTTGGGAAAGTTTGGAAGTGATTTCGGTTATTTCGGATAGTCGAAATGGTGTTTTTGAGTAGTTCAACGAGTTTGAATGAGTAGCTGGTGATTTCAATGCATGATGATGCCTTAATCCTCTGCTCTTATGTGTAATGAATAGGGGAGACATCTTCAGACGCTTTTGATGTTGATCCGGAAGTGTCGGAAGCCTAGGAATCGTTTCGGCAAGCAAGCGAAACATAATCGGTGAGTGTGAATGGTTTTAGATGTCCTTGAGACACAAGGAAACAAGGTTTGGGGATTTATGTTTGGTTTGAAACACCATCCTAAGTCCAGAAGTAAGTATAGCTAGATTTGCTCTTGATGTGTGGTTGATGCCCCTGAATGCTTTTAACATGCTCTTGATTTGTGTTAGACAAATTCCTACTGATTTATGCATGATTTATAACATGAAAGATGTTATGTATTGATCCCATGAGATATCATGTCTATGAAAAGAGTTTTGAGATTTTGACTAGATGAAATGCATGAATTATGGTTTTGAAATGGGATGAGAATGATTTGTGACATGTTGCATCAAAACAATAGGTGAGATGATGATTTTAATGTAATATATTGGCATAAATGCTGAGATGATTACCAGATATAATTGGTCGACCAATAGGATAAAAGTGCACTATAAACTAAAAATTCGTACGTGCTCCTTGGAGTCGGGCAATGGGGGTAGTGCTATCCCGATCTAAAGTGAGAATCTGATGATGAGAGATACCATCGGGGTAGGTCTTGGTGAAACACCCAAGCTTTGTGGGGAATAGAGATACCACCATGAGAGTCTGGTGATGTGAGATTCCAACGGGGTAGGACTTTGCTTTATGTCAAGCTAAACCGCATATCCGAGTAAAGATGTAATATGAAATGCCAATATATGAGATTGTATTTGATTCACATGTACCAAATGTTGAGATATTTTATGCTATGAGAAATGCATATGAGACTTGTGGTTTATGAAATGCTTTTGTTTACATTAAGCATGTGTATGGCTTTGCCATGAGATTTTCATTGGTTAAATGCATGAGTTAGATTAAAGGTACATGTGATTTTCAAATGGAGAATTGCTTTGAAATGGTTTTCAAGCATGAGATAGAAAGAGCATGTTGTAGAAAATGGTTTTTGAGATAGAGTTTTAAAGTTGCATTGTTGCGTTGGTTTTTCTTAGAGCTTGCCTCACTAAGCAAATGTGCTTACGCACTCTTTTACCAAAAATGCAGATAATTGAGACACTCTTGGACGACAAGGAGGCTAAGAATTTCCAAGGAATTGAAAAGCTCAAGTGTGGTGACGTTTTACGTAGACTTTAGTAATGATAATTGGCAATGGGAATCTATGGTTAATTTTGGGAGATGTAGTTTTGAACTCCCTATGGTTGTTTCAAGTTTATTATGATATATGTGGTTTGTAAATGTTCTTTATAGTTTGGTTTGTGGTTTGTGACTTTCGTATTGTTTTCATGACTAGGAGGCATGCCTTTAGAACTTATGCTTGTATGTTTGATGCTAGGTTTTGGTTTATACTTCGTAATATCTGACATTGATGCTTAAACATGTTGTTAGTATGTTGTGGTATGATTTGGAACATTCCCGGATGTGTTTGGGTGTGGAAAACTAGCAAAGTTTTTAGTTGCAGGGCTGGGCGTATCAAAACGCTCTTATCTAATTCGAAACGGTGGCCTGAAATAGTCATCAGGTTTCGGAACGTGTAGGAACGTTCTAGAACGCTTTGGTTACTGGAAAGCCATGTTTCGATACGGGTCTCGGAACACACCCGAGTACCGAAACGGTCAACTCAGTTTCGATATGATCGTTTCGATACAAGGCTCAGCGTTTCGAAACACCCGACTGTTGGTCTTGATTTTGAACTGTTTTAGGTTCTTGTTTCTTACATTTTAGTCCCTGATGTTTATGAATGAAATTGAATGAGTTTGGATTGTCTGATTGCGTTGGTAATTGATAGCGTAGCATGAAATAGGACTAATTGAATATTGGTAACCTTAAAATCTGCGAGGTCCTTGTAATTTACAAAGTTTATATTTTGGTCCCTAAATATCTAATTTGTGCAATTAAACCCCTAATTGAATTATGATTGTTGTGCCTTTTCTTCCTATGATCTTGGGTGGTCATATAGGTTTAATATTGCATATTGAAAAGATAAAAGGAAAAAAATGGGTCGTCAATCGGAGTTAACTTTAACGAGTTGACTTTGGTTTTCCCCGTGTAATCACCTCGGTTCGGGTCAACCGTCTAGACCGGGCTAAGGGGATTAGACACTTACACTAAGCTCCCAAGACTACGCTCACATCGTTACAAAGCTGGAAAATCCATTTCCACTCATCGATATGCGAAGCCTTCCTCGCCGACAGGAAAATCACCCTTCCGGAGCCTCCAAAATCATCTCGTTTGCTCCCAGATCAAGATCACCTATTTTTTATCACCAAAACAGAGATCCAAATGCATTAAAATGCATTCCAACACCTGAAACTAAACACGAACTCGTTGCTCACCCAAATTACACCAATTTACCCATCCGAAACAACCGAAAACTCAATCGATTGCTTCCTAATCCAAGCCCAGCCAACATACATCACTTTCAACCATTTATAAACATCAAAACACATCTAAAACAACCTAAACCCATCATTGTTGTGGAACTAATGTTTTGATATAATAATTGAAAATGTTTTGGACTAATTTGAAAATAATTTAAAACATGTCTTTAAGTCCAAACAACTTGAAAATATGTTTGGGTATTTTTAAAAGGTTTTTTGCAAAGTTTTTCATGCTTTAAAGTAGTCAACTTGACTTTTTAGCAAGCCCGTACCGATACGGTATACCCCGTATGATACCCTTTTGCCCAAGTTTTGAATCTACCAAAACCTGTACCGATACGGGTGAGACCGTATCGATATTGATAGGGATCATTTCGATACGCCCCTAAAGCGTATTGATCCCTGTTTTAACAACACCAACAACTATTTCCCATCGGTCTTTCAATGACATACCGTACTGATACGCCCTCAAGCGTATCAATACGCTTAGGCTGACAAAGAGCCCAACGACTAGTTCTGGAGAAGGGCGTACTGATACACCTCAACTTGTACCGATTTTAGGTTGTAGAACTGCATTTATGGTGGGAAATAAAGTCTCCAACGGCTCCAATTCAACCCCAACGGCTAGTAACGGCTACAAACTCATTAAAGAGTATAAAAGGGACCTCCAAGCATCAAGAGAAGGATAATGCTTCATTTGTCAAACATCATATGATCACAAATATGTCTTAGTGCTTTAATTGTCAATTCCTTGTATAGACAAACACTAGTGAGACAAAATTGTTATATTTGCTCAAGTGTTTTAGGATTGGGTGGGAGCTTAATTGTGCAAACAAATACTTATTAGAGGGATTTGAGTTTTCTTATTTTTATCTCTTTGTAAAGAGGGTTTGATCAAGGCTTTGGGTCGAAAGCTTGATCGGTTTGTAAGGGTTTCATCCTAAGCCTAGAAAAGGGGACGAATCAATAGTGGATTGATTGGAAATCCTTAGTGGGAAGCTAAGGTAGTGGATGTAGACCTTGGTTAGAAGGTTGAACCACTATAAATCATCTTGTCTTTATTATTTTTAGGTTCCACACCTCTATCACCCAAAATTCCACTTCTCCACCACTTGGCGAGAAAGAACGATTAAAGAAATTGAGCACCTAAAAACTCAACAATTGGTATCAGAGCTTGGCTCAATTGAAGAGGATTAACATCCTATTGAGAAACTTCGACAACTCGATCAATATTTCAAACAACCGGCTCAATGGCACAATCAATCGACAAACCACCCTTCTTCGACGGAACACACTATGCCCATTGGAAGACAAAATCGAAGTTTTTCAAAAAGTCCAAGGACTACAATCTTTGGGACGTTGTAGAAGATGGTCCGTTCGTGCCACAACAAAGGAAGGTGGATTGGAGTGTCGAAGATCGCAAGAAGATGAAGCTTAATTGCAAAGCCTTGCACATCTTTTTTGTGCTTTTAGCCCTAACATCTATGAGAAGATGTCTTCTTGCGAGAGTGCCAAGGAAGTTTGGGACAAGCTCGAAGTTACATACGAGGGGAAAAACGAAGTAAAAGGAGACCAAAATCGGGATCCTTAACCTAGCGTATGAAAACTTCAAGATGGATCCGGAAGAGAAAATTGAGAAGATGTTTGATAGGTTATCCACCATCACCAATGGACTCAAAGGTTATTGAGAAACCATCCCGGAAGAGAAGCTTGTCTGAAAGCTCATCTACTCCCTTTCTCGAGTAATGAGACTCAAAAAGGACCGCCATCATCGAAGCTAAGAATCTCAAGATCTTGAAGCTTGATGAGCTCATGAGGTCACTTCTCACTTACCAAATAATGAAAGAAAACAAAGAAGAAGAGAAGAAGAAGGAAGATATTAGAGCTTTGGGGGGAGAAGAAGCACAAAGGGTTTGACGTCAACACAAATGTCATTGCTCTCAAATCCTCCGTATGCCATCATATAGATTCAAGTGAAGAGGAGGATGAAGACGAAGAGATAGTTCATCTCTTCAAGAAGTGTGACCCTTTCATGAAGAAACCCTTGAAAGAGCTTGAACGAGAATCTATGAAGAAGAAGAGGGCAAGCACTTCAAGCCATAAGAAAAAGGCATATGTGGCTACTTGCAGTGATGAAGACTCCACCGACGATAAGCAAGCCAACCTTTGCCTTATTGCCATCGAAGAAGATTCAAGGGTAACTTCTAATTCATCTACTTCATGTTCATATTCTTTTGATGAATTACAAGATGTCTATGACGTTTTGGTTTTAGAGTTTAAAACTCACATTTTGAAAAACAAGAAAGTGATTTCAAAGTTGAAAATTCAAAATTATTTGATATCTAAAACCAAAATTTAACTTGAAGCAAAACTCAAAGAGTTTGAACAAAAATGTTTTGATTTACAAAATTTGCTTCATAAAGTTCAAAAAGAAAAGAATTTGATTTCCATGGAGCTTGAAAAGAAAAATAATGTTGGAAAATCAAATTTTTATGTTAGACAATCTAGTGCCCCTAGATTTGTAAATGGTAAAGTTTTTAGAAGTATTTGGGTCCCAAAAGGACTACACACTTCAACTAAATAGGATGAAAATGAAAAATGGATTCCTAAGGGGACTAAATTTTGTGCTTCTAACGTCTATGGATCCAAAGCAATTTGGATACAGAAAATTACTTGATTATCTTATGATAGGTGTAATGGAGAGTGTTCAACAAAGTCAAAATTTGAGGGGGAGCTCCATACACACAAGGAAGAACACTTGAAGAAGGAAGACATCACATCCTCCCTTGGGTTCAAGTGTGGTAAAATCTAGTTGTTATTACTTTTTTTTATTTATTTTTACTTACTTCAACTAGATTATCATATGTTGTGACTATCATCTTTTGATGATGCTTTAAGTAAGGGGGAGCCATTTTAAAACCAAAATTCTTAATTTTGTCTTTTTTAACCTCTATTGTTATTTTGAGCTTAAAAGTGTTTAAATTCTTTTTGATATAACAAAAAGGGGGAAAAATGGTTTGAGAAATTGAATTTTCAAATGAATAAGGGGAACATTAATTGATTTTAAATCTGAATTCTCTTATTCAAAATTTTCAAATGAGTTTAAACATCATGCCCTCTTTGAAAATCCATGCACTTCATCATTAAAATCAGCATGCTAAACACCATGCAACAAGTATCACATACTTCACAACAATTAAACCATTGCTAAACAAAAATCAAGCCTTCCAAGCATATTCACCAATATGCAAAGCTTGAGGTAAAACATGCATTTTCCACATTATGCTTCATCAATATTTCCATAACATTTCAATCCATTATATTGGCATACAAGTGATTAACAACATTCTCATTTCTCAAAAAGCATATCATATACACGAATTAACAATTGTTGTCCCAAACACTTCATACACTCTACCGACATCTCAAGGCTCACATGCGGGAGCAACCCTCCACTGTTGTGACACCCGTGGTGGAGTAAACGATACAATTACAACCCCTCAACACCACTCATCGATAGATGTATAGCCCACTAACGAGAGACGGGACACATACAAGGTTCGAACCCGTGAGCTACCCTTTACCGTTGAAACCTTAAACATTCCTCAATCGTTAGGATACATGGCTGGAGTTTTCGGTACAATAACAACCCCTCAACATCCGAGCCAACTTGTTTATAGTGCACTCAATCCTATAGCCGACTAATTATATCCGATTTCATTTACAAAACACTTTATACAACATCACTTGCCAATATAATCAACATTTCATGCATACCTCACTATTTTTCCAAAGCATTCATGATAAGCCATATTTCAAGCATTAAACAATGCTTCAAAGCTCATGCATCAACACATGCATACAAGGATCACCTAACTAGTGAATCCTTAAACCATATGGCAACATCAATCACATTTTATAAACTCAAAACAAGCTTTAAAATAGTATGTAACCCCCTTAACCCGGCCTAGACGGTTGACCCGAATTAAGAAAGTCACACGGGGAAAACCAAAGTCAACCCGAAAGTCAACCTTGATTAACGACCCTTTTTTTTCTTTTTAATCTTGTCTAGATGCATATTAATCCTAATTGTGATCACACAAACATCATACTCAAAGATCACAAACATCAGAGATCAAACAGGGACCCAATTGAACAAATTACAACTTTAGGGACCAAATTGTAATTTCTAATAATTAAAAGGACTTAACCCAAATTAAAGTTACCATCTTGAAATTAATCAGGTTTCATGCTTCTCTGTGAAATTTCAGCTCAAAAGGACATCCCAAGCTCACACATTTGAACATACAAGATTCAAGACCAAAACGCAAACAATTCAAAACATATAACTGCCAATGTCAGCCCCTAACGGTCGGCCGTTCCGAAACCAATCAACCCCGTTCCGAAACACGGGCCGTTCCGAAACCGATCGACACCGTTCCGAAACACGGCCTTGGCAGAGACCAAACTGTTTCGAAACAGTGCATACCGTTTCGGACGCCTGGGTTCATGTAAGGCACCCGTTCCGAAACGGTACACACTGTTCCGAAACGCCTCAAGGTAATCTAATGCTCTGCATTATTGAATTAAGAAAATGTAGAGAGCGTAAGCAAAAGCTTAGTGAGGCATGCTCAATAAAAACAATTCAATAATGCAATTAAAACCATTTATAAACATGCTTGAAATCAATCTTTACACATGCTCAAAAGCATACTTAAAACAAGCAATCCCATGCTTCAACATAAACATTAAAACAAGCATCTCATGCTTCATAATATACTTAACATGTCATATTGGCTCAAGTGATACATTTCATTTCTTAAAACAAGTTCAACAACTTTCCCAAGGACTTTTAAACACCTTGGCCCCAAGGACTTTTAAACACCTTGGCCATGGACTTTTAAACACCATGAATAAGGACCACACAAGGACTTTTAACCACCTTTGTGTCCAATGCTTGAATCACCCCAAGGACTTTTAAACACCTTGGCCCCAAGGACTTTTAAACACCTTGGCCCCATGGACTTTTAAACACCATGGAATGGATCACCTAAGGACTTTTAACCACCTTAGTGTCCGCAACAAGACTCATCCAAGGACTTTTAACCACCTTGATGATCTTAAGTAACAAGGCTCACTCAAGGACTTTTAACCACCTTAGTGACCTTAATCTTTTCAAAACATCACTTGCCAATATACATCATATTCATCATTTAATCCACTGTTTTAAAGCATTTAACCAAGCCATTTTCATCATGCATTTTAAAGCATCAATCCACATTTAAACAATGTACAAAAGCAAGGTACTCCTACCTAGAGTTACCTTCAACATATGGCTTATATCATCAGCAAAATCCATGCTAAAACATGCTTTCAAAACAGTAATTAAAAACATGCAAATCATCATTTTGCAACACATCAAAGTCATGGCCACCACTAGAGAGGAAATCCGAAAACTTACACTTGAGCTTAGCAAAGTTGTTTAGACTTAAACTAAGCTCCCAAAACCTTCAAACCTTGGTTTTAAAAGCTGAAATCCAATTTCCACAAACTCACTCACCAATTTCCACTTTGCTTCAAGCCAAAGTACCAAATCAAACTTCCGGATCAACCAAACTTGGATCCAACGATGCCTCCCCTGTTTCAACACATCAAAGCAGAGGATTAATGCATCATCATGCATTAATTGCTTCAATGAAAGCACCTAAACTCGCTGCTCTCATCCAACCTCCATTTTCGGCCACCAAACACAACCGAAAATGCATCTAAACCACTTCTAAACAAAGCCCAGCCATAAACCAGCAAAACCTCACTTCCATTAACATCATATAACATCTAAAAACAACCTATTAACAACCTTATACCTCCAGCAACAACAGATCACCAAGATCACCTCAAAAACTACCTTAAAACACAAGCTAAACTTAGGAAACTCAACCTATCCGGGATTGCATCAATCAAAACTCAATTCCACATCATTTTAGAGATCATTTAACATCAAAAACATCTCTTAAATCACAGATTACTCAGATCTAACGAAAATCACCAAAAATCATCAAGATCTTGCATAATAAGCCAAGATCCATAAATCAACTTAAAAGCCTTTAATTAAACATCAATTAAGGATTGAAAACTTAGGAATTTCAGTAAAGAACTGATAGTTTAGAGGAGAAGGACGTTCTTACCTCCAAACTTGTGTTTCTCCACTTTTTGCAATCAAAATGCTTGTTGAAACTTGTAGCAATTGAAGTGGTTTTGAAGATATGTTGATTTTGAATCAAATCAGAGTTGAAAGGAGGAATTTAGGTGAGAAAATCAGAAACAAAACTCTGGAAATGTAGTGTTTGGTTTGAGAGAAAATGAGAGAAGGAAAATGAGAAGTTAGTTGAGAAAATTGCCAAATGAGTTTTTCCCTCCTTTTTGTTATCTTTAAAATCAGAAAATAGCTTATAAAATCTTAGAAAAATCTGGAGAAATCACTTTTGGATTAATAGCTCCTTAAAGATTCAAAGTTCCAACCCTTTATAAAACAGCCACCAAACTTGCGAAATTTACATTTTGGTCACTAGCCAAAATGTCACACTTCCAAAACTCATTTTCCAAAATTGATTTCACAGTTCACTTAATTATATTAAAAGATGATTTTAGAACATTTTTCCATATTTTTAATGCAACCCGAACTAGGCTTTCCTAATTTCACCTCTTAAGATTCGAACAGCACTTTGACCAACCGGTCAACGCCCAAAACTCCTAAGCCCAAAACCGGGGCGTTACAACTCTCCCCCCCTTAAGAAATTTCGTCCTCGAAATTTACCTGAAGGAAAGAGATAAGGAAACTTCTTCAGCATGTCTTCCTTCCGCTCCCACGTGGCTTCCTCAACACTTCGATGCTTCCACAGCACCTTCACCAACTCAATGGTCTTGCCACGAAGAACCTTGCAATCCGAATCCAGAACCTTCACCGGTTCCTCATCATAGGTCAAATCCGGATTCAAAACCACATCCTCTACAGGCATCACATGCGAAGGATCAGATCTATACTTCCGGAGCATAGAAACATGAAACACATTATGAATCTTCTCCAACTCCTGAGGTAACCTCAACCGATATGCAACAGGACCCACACGCTCAACCACCTCATACGGTCCAATGTACCGAGGGCTCAACTTACCCTTCCGGCCAAACCTCATCACCTTCTTCCAAGGCGAAACCTTCAAGAACACACGGTCACCCACCGCATACTCAATCTCCTTACGCTTCAAATCCGCGTAAGACTTTTGCCGATCAGAGGCAGCCTTCAACCTCTCACAAATGAGCTTCACCTTCTCGGTGGTCCCTTTCAACAAAGCAGGCATCGAAACCAACTTTTGACCAGTTTCAGCCCAACAAAGAGGAGTCCTACACTTCCTCCCATACAGAGCCTCATAAGGTGCCATCTGTATACTCGCCTGATAACTATTGTTATAAGCGAACTCAACCAACGGCAGATGCTTCTCCCAAGAACCTTGGAACTCAATCACGCAGCATCTCAACATATCCTCCAAAATCTGAATAACCCGCTCAGACTGACCATCCGACTGAGGATGATAGGATGTACTGAAATGCAACCTTGTACCCAGAGCTTGATGCAAACACTGCCAGAAACGCGATGTGAACCTCGGATCCCTATCCGACACAATCGACTTAGGCACACCATGCAACCTCACTATCTCAGCAATGTACAGCTCTGCCAGCTTATCCAAAGAAAACGTAGTATGCACAGGCAAGAAATGCGCACACTTCGTCAAGCGATCCACAATCACCCAAACAGAATTCTTCTTTGATGGAGACAAAGGCAACCCAGATACAAAATCCATGGTAACCCTCTCCCACTTCGATTTAGGGATTTTCAACGGTTGCAACAAACCAGAAGGAACCTGATGTTCAGCCTTAACTCGCTGACACACCAAACACTTGCTCACAAACTCTGCAACATCCTTCTTCAAACCCACCCAATAGTACTCATCACGAAGATCACGATACATCTTAGTACTACCAGGGTGCATAGCAAAAGGACTACTATGACCTTCAGTCAGAATAGCACGCCTCAACTCAACATCTGCAGGCACTACTATCCGACTACCAAAACACAACACACCATCCTCATTAAAGCAGAAATCCGAAGGTCTACCCTCCGCGATATCCTGAACATGAGACACCAAGGAATCATCCAGCAACTGCTTTTCCTTGATCAACTGAACCAAAGATGGTTTCACTTGCAACTCAGCAACAAGACCACCATCTCGCGATATGCTCAAGCTAGCAAACATCGCCCTCAGCTCAACAGCTACCTTCCTACTCAAAGCATCCGCAACAACATTAGCTTTACCAGGATGATACTCAATCGTCAGATCATAGTCCTTGAGCAACTCCAACCAACGTCGCTGCCTAAGATTCAACTCCTTCTGAGACATCAGATACCTCAAACTCTTGTGATCCGTGTACACAGTACACTTCTCACCATACAGATAATGTCTCCAGATCTTCAGAGCAAAAACCACTGCAGCCAGCTCAATATCATGCGTAGGATAGTTGCGCTCATGCACCTTCAACTGTCGCGACGCATAAGCCACAACCTTACCCTCTTGCATCAGCACACACCCCAAACCAACATAGGATGCATCACTATAGACCACAAACTCTTTCCCTGATTCAGGCTGAATCAAGATAGGAGCTTGCGTCAAAGTCGTCTTCAGCTTCTCAAAAGCCTGATGTCTCGCTTCTGTCCACTCATACTTAACATCCTTTTGCAACAGCTTCGTCAAAGGAGCAGCAATCTTGGAAAAACCATCCACAAACCTCTGGTAGTATCCCGCCAAACCAAGGAAACTACGGACTTCATGAACAGACTTAGGAACTTTCCAGTTCATCACCGCTTCAATCTTCTGAGGATCAACACGAATCCCCTCACCTGAGACCACATGGCCAAGAAACACCACCTCCTTAAGCCAAAACTCACACTTGCTCAACTTAGCATAAAGCTGATTCTCCAACAAAGCTTGCAGCACAATCCTCAAATGCTCTTCGTGCTCCTCCTCAGTACGCGAGTACACGAGGATATCATCAATGAACACCACAACGAACTTGTCCAGGTATTCATGAAACACACGATTCATCATGTCCATGAAAGCAGCAGGAGCATTTGTCAAACCAAACGGCATCACAAGGAACTCATAATGCCCATACCTTGTCCTGAAAGCTGTCTTAGGCACATCCACATCCTTCACCTTCAACTGATAATACCCTGACCTCAAGTCAATCTTAGAGAACACAGCAGCTCCCCGGAATTGATCAAAGAGATCATCAATCCTCGGCAAAGGATACCGATTCTTGATAGTCAACTTGTTCAGCTGACGGTAATCAATGCACATCCTCATCGTGCCATCTTTCTTCTTCACAAACAAGACAGGAGCACCCCAAGGCGACACACTCGGCCAGATGAAACCACGATCAAGCAGCTCTTGCAACTGCGTCTTCAGCTCCTTAGGTTCCATTCTATAGGGAGTAATGGACACAGGAGTTGTATTCTCATACAGCTCAATTCCAAACTCCACCTCGTGATTAGGAGGTAAACCAGGCAACTCTTCAGGAAAAACACCAGGAAACTCCTTCACAACCTTGATATCTTGTACCCTCAACTCCTTAGAGCTAGGATTCATCACAAAAGCTAGATAAGCTTCGCAACCTTGCCTCAGCATCCTACTCGCCTCCAAGGTAGACACAACATTAGCAAGAAACTTCACATTCTCGCCAACTATAACAACTTCATAATCATCCGCAAGCTTAAGCGAAACCCGCTTATTCTCACAATCTACCACAGCACGATGCTCAGCAAGCCAATCCATACCAAGGATCACATCAAAACCATAGAAAGGCAACTCCATAAGATCAACATGAAAGACATGTTCTTGAACAACCAAGGGACACCTTCTATAAAGCTTTCGAGTCACAACAGTTTCACCAAAAGAACTAGTGACACGAACACCAACATCCAAAGACTCAACAGGCAAACCAAGCAATTCAGCATGCTCACGTAAAATGTATGAATGCATAGATCCAGAATCAATCAAAGAAAGCAATGACAAGGATTGCAAAGTAAAGGTACCTGCAATCACATCAGCATCATTCCTTCCCTCGCGCTGAGCATACACCCTCGCTTGGCCACCACCCTCAGGCTGAATAGCCACAACATGAGCTACTCCGCGTCCACCTTCCTCTCTCCTCTGGAAATTACCACGGCCGCGCCCACGACCTCTCTGCTCTGCAACAACAGGAGCACGATCTTGGCCACCAGCCAACCTCGGACAATCTCGCCTCAAATGATCAACAGAACCACAGTTCCAACATCCATTACCAGCAGCCGCAACAGGAGCTTGCACCTCCCTCACAGCACGAGGACAGTCACGCTTCATGTGACCACGCGAACCACAGATCCAGCAAGCACTTGGTTCAGCTCTAGCAAAACCTCCTCTAGCAGGTGCACCACCACCTCTCTTGGCTGAGGACTGATACTTCTGATCACGTCCCCTCTTGTTCCGTCCACCTCCGGAACTATACTCAGCAGCTCTCTTGCCAGAACTTGCTCCAGCACCTTTTGCAGCTAAACCCAAGTTCATCTCAATGTCCTTGGATCGACTAACCAACACATCAAAATCATTGTACTCAGCAGCCAACATGTAGGTCTTTACTTCCGTCACCAAGCCATAACGGAACCTTTCGCACCTCTCTCGCTCATCAGGTATCAGCTCCGGTGCATACTGACTGAGCCGTACGAACTGCACTTCATACTCAGCCACACTCATGCTCCCTTGGGTAAGAGACATGAATTCACGCTTTTTCTCATCCAGATATCTCACTCCAAGATATCTCCTCTTGAAAGCATTCTGAAAGAACGTCCAAGTAACATCAGCTTCAGCCATCCCAGCTATGGTGGTCGTCCACCACGTATATGCATCGTCCTGCAGCAAGGACACAACACAACCCAACTTTTGCACATCCGTGCAGCTCATCTGACCCAAGATACGCTTGGTACTCTCTAGCCAAGCTTCCGAACTCTCAGCAGACATACCTCTGAACTCAGTCCCACCAAGACTGCGCAGACGCTCCAAAGGTAATCTGACTCCAGCATCTCCCTGATGCCCAGCTCCTTGAGCTCCAGCTACTGCTGCTCGAAAAGCACCCGCAATAGCTTGTACCAGGATAGACATATCAGGCATAGCTTGCCCCTGACCAACCTCTGGTCCGGCAGCTCCAGCACCAGCTGCAGCTTCAGCTCGCTCACCTCTAGCACCACCACCAGGCGGAGGAGGGGGTAACACAGCACTACCCGTATTCTCTTCATTCTCATTCTCGTTAGGAGCCGTAGCTCGCACACTACCTCTTAACTCTCTACGTGGTGCCATACTTTTACCATGCAATCACAATGCAAAAATAAAACAAGTTAGGCCCAGCAAGGTAAGCAATCCAAGTATTCAAGCTCAATTTCATTCAAAATCAACATCTTTTCATTAGCTTTTGTTTGACAATGGGTACCCTCAACATGCAACATCATAGCATACATCTCAATTGCATCAACATCACAAGCCACTGATTATGCTTTCAAACAACAAGAATACAAGACAAACATACTTCAATGATGCATACATTCATTCCCAATTACTCGCAAACTCAGCTCTGATACCACCAAATGTAACCCCCTTAACCCGGCCTAGACGGTTGACCTGAATTAAGAAAGTCACACGGGGAAAACCAAAGTCAACCCGAAAGTCAACCTTGATTAACGACCCTTTTTTTTCTTTTTAATCTTGTCTAGATGCATATTAATCCTAATTGTGATCACACAAACATCATACTCAAAGATCACAAACATCAGAGATCAAACAGGGACCCAATTGAACAAATTACAACTTTAGGGACAAAATTGTAATTTCTGATAATTAAAAGGACTTAACCCAAATTAAAGTTACCATCTTGAAATTAATCAGGTTTCATGCTGCTCTGTGAAATTTCAGCTCAAAAAGACATCCCAAGCTCACACAATTGAACATACAAGATTCAGGACCAAAACGCAAACAATTCAAAACATATAACTGCCAATGTCAGCCCCTAACGGTCGGCCGTTCCGAAACCAATCAACCCCGTTCCGAAACACGGGCCGTTCCGAAACCGATCGACACCGTTCCGAAACACGGCCTTGGCAGAGACCAAACCGTTTCGAAACAGTGCATACCGTTTCGGACGCCTGGGTTCATGTAAGGCACCCGTTCCGAAACGGTACACACTGTTCCGAAACGCCTGCACAGATTGCAGCAAACAAGCATACCAAAACATGCAATTGATCATTCAAACATGCTCCAAATGTTACCAAACTTTACCAGCATGCAATTAAACATATTTAAGACTTATAGGAATCATCAAATCAACAAACTAACATCATATGCAAAAAGCCCCAATTCTATAGGCATGCTTCCTACACAAGCTAGCTATTCAAACACCAAACTTCCAAAACAAGCATATAAGGTTCCAATTCAAAAACCAGCAATCTCAACAACATTCAACATACTTAGGGAGTCTCAAACACCTCCCAAAACATACACATTGGTCCCCCATTGCCAAATCACACAAAAGCTAAATGTTTAACAAAACCTTCCATACTTTGAGCTTCACTTGAACTTGATTGCTTGCCCTTTCTTGCTGCCCCTCAAGGTAATCTAATGCTCTGCATTATTGAATTAAGAAAATGTAGAGAGCGTAAGCAAAAGCTTAGTGAGGCATGCTCAATAAAAACAATTCAATAATGCAATTAAAACCATCTATAAACATGCTTGAAATCAATCTTTACACATGCTCAAAAGCATACTTAAAACAAGCAATCCCATGCTTCAACATAAACATTAAAACAAGCATCTCATGCTTCATAATATACTTAACATGTCATATTGGCTCAAGTGATACATTTCATTTCTTAAAACAAGTTCAACAACTTTCCCAAGGACTTTTAAACACCTTGGCCCCAAGGACTTTTAAACACCTTGGCCATGGACTTTTAAACACCATGAATAAGGACCACACAAGGACTTTTAACCACCTTTGTGTCCAATGCTTGAATCACCCCAAGGACTTTTAAACACCTTGGCCCCAAGGACTTTTAAACACCTTGGCCCCATGGACTTTTAAACACCATGGAATGGATCACCTAAGGACTTTTAACCACCTTAGTGTCCGCAACAAGACTCATCCAAGGACTTTTAACCACCTTGATGATCTTAAGTAACAAGGCTCACTCAAGGACTTTTAACCACCTTAGTGACCTTAATCTTTTCAAAACATCACTTGCCAATATACATCATATTCATCATTTAATCCACTGTTTTAAAGCATTTAACCAAGCCATTTTCATCATGCATTTTAAAGCATCAATCCACATTTAAACAATGTACAAAAGCAAGGTACTCCTACCTAGAGTTACCTTCAACATATGGCTTATATCATCAGCAAAATCCATGCTAAAACATGCTTTCAAAACAGTAATTAAAAACATGCAAATCATCATTTTGCAACACATCAAAGTCATGGCCACCACTAGAGAGGAAATCCGAAAACTTACACTTGAGCTTAGCAAAGTTGTTTAGACTTAAACTAAGCTCCCAAAACCTTCAAACCTTGGTTTTAAAAGCTGAAATCCAATTTCCACAAACTCACTCACCAATTTCCACTTTGCTTCAAGCCAAAGCACCAAATCAAACTTCCGGATCAACCAAACTTGGATCCAACGATGCCTCCCCTGTTTCAACACATCAAAGCAGAGGATTAATGCATCATCATGCATTAATTGCTTCAATGAAAGCACCTAAACTCGCTGCTCTCATCCAACCTCCATTTTCGGCCACCAAACACAACCGAAAATGCATCTAAACCACTTCTAAACAAAGCCCAGCCATAAACCAGCAAAACCTCACTTCCATTAACATCATATAACATCTAAAAACAACCTATTAACGACCTTATACCTCCAGCAACAACAGATCACCAAGATCACCTTAAAAACTACCTTAAAACACAAGCTAAACTTAGGAAACTCAACCTATCCGGGATTGCATCAATCAAAACTCAATTCCACATCATTTTAGAGATCATTTAACATCAAAAACATCTCTTAAATAACAGATTACTCAGATCTAACGAAAATCACCAAAAATCATCAAGATCTTGCATAATAAGCCAAGATCCATAAATCAACTTAAAAGCCTTTAATTAAACATCAATTAAGGATTGAAAACTTAGGAATTTCAGTAAAGAACTGATAGTTTAGAGGAGAAGGACGTTCTTACCTCCAAACTTGTGTTTCTCCACTTTTTGCAATCAAAATGCTTGTTGAAACTTGTAGCAATTGAAGAGGTTTTGAAGATATGTTGATTTGGAATCAAATGAGAGTTGAAAGGAGGAATTTAGGTGAGAAAATCAGAAACAAAACTCTGGAAATGTAGTGTTTGGTTTGAGAGAAAATGAGAGAAGGAAAATGAGAAGTTAGTTGAGAAAATTGCCAAATGAGTTTTTCCCTCCTTTTTGTTATCTTTAAAATCAGAAAATAGCTTATAAAATCTTAGAAAAATCTGGAGAAATCACTTTTGGATTAATAGCTCCTTAAAGATTCAAAGTTCCAACCCTTTATAAAACAGCCACCAAACTTGCGAAATTTACATTTTGGTCACTAGCCAAAATGTCACACTTCCAAAACTCATTTTCCAAAATTGATTTCACAGTTCACTTAATTATATTAAAAGATGATTTTAGAACATTTTTCCATATTTTTAATGCAACCCGAACTAGGCTTTCCTAATTTAACCTCTTAAGATTCGAACAGCACTTTGACCAACCGATCAACGCCCAAAACTCCTAAGCCCAAAATCGGGGCGTTACACAGTAAGTAAACAAAATTAAAACAAGTGCATCCAAAGGCTCATAATAGCACAATCCAAGGGAGAAAATCACTTTACTTACTTCCGAACTTAGTAAAGCTTTTCAAGCTTACACTAAGTTCCCAAAACCTCTTTTATGAAGTTTCAAATGTGGAAATCTCATTTCCACTTACCAACTTACGAAACCAAACTTGCCAATGCAACAATCAATCGTCTGAAGCCTCCAAAACCACTTTGACAGGTTCCGGAGCACTATCCCCTATTTTCAACACATTAAAAATAGAGATTCAATGCATGATAATGCATCTAAACACCAGCACTTAATTAGAAACCCGTTGCCATGCTCTAAAGCATAAAATTACCCATCCAAAACAACCAAAATCTCAATCAATTGATCTCTAAACTCAGCCCAGCCATCAATCAACACTTCCAATACATTTTAACCATAAATCAACATCCAAAAACAACCTAAAACCATCCTTATACCTCCAGCAACTCAGATCTCACATAACACCCTAAAACCCAACCATAAACACCTTAAAAACCAAAGATCTAAAGGATTTCGGGATTAATATGATTAAGGCTCTATTTCAACATCATAAACCTTTCAAAACTCGATTAGAGTTCATCTCAAACAAATCAAATCAAAACAACTCCGAAAATCACATTAAATCATCTTTTTCAACAAGATTTCATCATTTTATCAAAACCACAATGAAACTTCAATAAAAAAGATTAATAAAGAGTCAAATATCTTCTCTAAGAGATCCACGATGAGAATTATGATGAAAAGGTGGATTACTCGTGGAAGAAACTATACGAGATGTCAACTCTCCATGGAATACCCATTTTCTATAACCCGTAACAAAGCCAAAAATGACTAGATGTTCGTGCACAACTTCATGAATATGCCAATTAATGTTAACACACTTCTTACAGGGGCAAAGAATCATATTTTCTTGGCTTGCATTTGCAAAAGCTAAATTTAGAAAATATTCTACTCCATTTCGATAGTCGACGTTTACCCTTGGCAAATTCATCCAACTCCTATCCATTTTCAATTCCTGTCATATCCAAATTAAAGATATAAACTACCTATCAGTCATACTTGAAGGATGAAAAGAGATGTAACTATTATCTTACCAATTAAGTCAAAAATAAGTCAAATACATAAACTACCTATTAGTAATACTTGAAGAATGAAAAGAGATGTAACTATTACATGCTGGGGAAAGTTATCTTCTTTTGTTTACTTCAATAAAAGTTGAGATAAGAATTGCCAAACTATTAAGAGATGTGAATGAGTTGTTAAAAAAAATAATGATAAGCATTACCAAAGTGGCAACGAAAACATATGCTTAAATATTCACATTATTAGGAGAATGACAACAAATTAAATAACTATTTAATATAAATATTCACATTTTCTTATAACATAATGTGTCAAATTTTATAACATAATGTTACTCATATTCTTACAAGTTTGATGACACTACAACTACCCTCTCATCATCATCTCTCTCCCCTTCATCCCGAAAATTTGTGTATTCATGTTGTGTTTATTTTATTTAGGTACGTGTTGTTTTATAAATTGAAAAAATATAAACATGTTTGATTTTTTCATTATCAAACATGCTTATAATATCAAATTACTGGAATTATTAGTTTTCAATGAATTAGATTTTGTTAATGTATTATATCAAATTACTGGAATTATTAGTTTTTAATGAGACACGCGATTATATTGTCTAGATTTTGATTCATTGAATTCTTTTTTATTGCTTGTACACATCATGTGGCTTTGTTCTACTAGGTACCTTGCAAAACTTTTTTATCTTCATTTTCTTTTCATTATATAATTTTATAGTTAAATATAAGCTAAAACCACAATTCAATTTACATTGTTAGCACCATTTTACATAAAGCTTGTGAGGAGTTTTTCTCCCTTCTCTATAATTTGTTTTTCTATCAGATTGAATATTTATCAAATTAAGTTTCATTCTCTAAATATCTTTAAAAAAAATCATTCTCTAATTTTTTTTTAGTTTAAATACTTGATAGGTTTATACTAATTTTGAAATTAAACAACTCAACTCCTTTAAATATATTATCCTAATTTCACCCCTTTTTTAACATCATTTTTAATATAGAAAACCATGGCTAATAAAAAAGAGGCCAAGACCTAGAGTTAATGTTTAATCAATGTAGGTTGCATTCTTGCTCGCCTTTAATGAATTGCATGCTTTGATTTTTATTTTTATTTTATTTAAAAATCATTTTAACGATATTTTCCAATGAAAAACCTTAAGTTTACACATTCAGAATCAGAACGTTCTCAGCCTAAATCCCTGGCATACAGTTAACAATAGCCAGGCTGAAAAGAAATAGATTGCTTGAATAGGCTTGTTCAACATTAAATCTTAACGATATATAGACTTGAAAATCCTACAACCTACTTAATATCCAACCATTATTGTACTCCAGTTCATTATGTATACCTACAAAAAAATATACAAGTTGTTGCTGAAGAAACAACCTGTCTAATCTAATCTAACAGGGTTATCCCAATTTCAGTAACAAACTAATCACTCCTTGTCCTACAATATAAATATATTCACTTGTCGTTCCTTTTCTAATCAGTTTTTTTATCCCACTTTTGACTATCCCACTTGTCATCTTTGCCAAATCATCACAAAAAATATTACTGGGAAAAAATATGGATTCTGTTCTTATATCATCCGCCGTTTTCAAAACATGAAGGCACTACAAATTCAATGTAAGTTTTGGTTTTGGCTAACGTTTCCACCCCTTTGCTCTTCCTAATTCTTTTAACCTTCCACAGGTTACGATGCAAAATGTGACAAGGTTGTGCCAAACAAAGAGCATCATAATTAAGAAAATCATAAGAACATACGAAAATCATACATTTCAATTGTAAAGACAACCAGCCTACCAGCATTCATTCATCTTAAAAGAAAATACCTTTAGTTTCATAATCCTCTTAACAGTAAAAGAGTAATTTGCATAAGTTGAACTCTCAAAAGGAAACGAGAGGTCACTAACCTATTGGCCGACGGTCGACGGCGAGGAGCGACGGTCGACGGCGAGGACCGGCCAGGAGCGACACGACAAGAGGAGCGGGAGCGGCTAGGGCACGTCTAGATTTGGGGATTTTTTAATTTGCACGATGGATGTTTCTGTCTGAGATTGGGGGATATATCTGATTAAAACGGTGTGCCAGGGATATGTACAAAACGCCACTAACCCTAACCTATGGCGGCGTTTGTTGTATAAAACGCCACTAACCCTTAACCTATGGCGGTGTTTGTCGTATAAAACGCCACTAACCCTTAACCTATGGAGGCACTTTGCGTATAAAATGCCACAAACCCTTAACCTATGGCAGCGTTTGTCGTACAAAACGCCACTAACCCTTAACCTATGGCGGCGTTTGTCGTGAAAACGCCACTAACCCTTCTATGAGTGTTTCTATATTCCACATTATTGACAGGGAAAATAAGCTAAATTTCAAGTCAAAATTTACATTTTAATATTTTTATACGATATTTGACCTATTGATAATTTGATCAGCTAATCTGAATTGATTTTTATAAAGGTGATAATTTAAATAACAAAATACGTTTGTTATAACAGTTGTTATATAGAGGTTTTGTCACTCTAAAATTATGATATTTTTGTTTTTTGAAAAATTCACGATCGCAATACTTACAATGGTTGTGATTACATCCGTTATGCGACCGAAAATATAAATCCCTATAATGAACCTTTAATCTCATTAGTTATTTATCCGTGATTACATACGTTATGCGACTGAGAATAAATGTTTGTTTAAGAAATCTTTGGCGGCGTTTTTAGAACCAAACGCCACTAACCATACACCTATGGCGGTGTTTATTCTAACAAACGCCACTAACCCTACACCTATTGCGACGTTTATTAAAAAACGCCACTAACATGAAACATTTACTGGCGTTTACGACAGAAAACGGCACTAACATAAAACTGATTGCGGCATTTATTGTAGAAAATGCCACTATATGTCGCCCTATCGCGGCGTTTGTTATAAAAACGCCGCTAATGTTCCCATTTTGTGGTGTTTGTTTTATAAACGTCGTTATAAGTGAAATTTTGGCGGCGTTTGTTTCGAAAATGCCACGAATAGCGCTGCCATAGAACAAGTCTGGTGTAGTGAATCTTTGCTTCTCTTCTAATTTCCAAGTTTGCTTCCAAGAATCTTGAAGAGATTTCAGAGAAATCACAAGAGAGAAGTTGAAAATCAAGAGAGGAAATGAAAGTGAAAGACATCTAGAAAATGTGAGAATTGAGAGAGTGTTTGGCTGATGTGAAATGAGGAAAATGAAAATGACGTCCATTTTGTTTAACCAAAATAACTTCGTTTTAATTAAATCAATCAAACTCACTTTTATTATTTAATAAACCATTTAAAACACATGCCAAATTAGAGAAAAAGCTTAATTTTCATCTAGCTCCCTAAAAATTCTAAGATTTTCCATAGTTTTATAACTTTACATTTTGGTCACTACCCAAAATGTATACTTCCCAAAACTCATTTTGCAAAATTTATTTGATCACCCTATTAAATATAATTTTAGAGGATTTTAGAAATTTTTACCACATTTTTATCCCATCCTGAATCTTAATTTCGCTCAACCACCTTTAACATCTCGATCAACTGATTATCGGTTCCACTAGCCTGACCCAACGCACAAAATACCTAGGCCCAAACTTGGGGGTTACTACTCTTCCCCACTTAGGAAATTTTGTCCTCGAAATTTTACCTGAAGGAAAAAGATACAGAAACTACTTCAACATGTCTGCCTTGCTCTCTCACATAGCCTCTTTAACTCTTCGGTGTCGCCAAAACAACTTCACAAGCTCAATCGTCTTACCACGAAGAGCTTTACTACTCGAATCATGGATCCCTATTGGTTCCTCATCATAGGATAAATCCATATTCAACTCAATCTCTTCAACTAGCATCACATGAGACGGATCCGATGTATACCTCCGTAACATAGAAACATGAAACAACTCATGGATCTTTTCCAACTCGGGAGACAACCTCAACCGATATGTAACAGGACCTACTCGCTCCACAACCTCATAAGGTCCAATAAACCTCAGACTACGCTTTCCCTTACGTCTGAACCTCATCACCTTCTTCCAAGGCGACACCATTAGGAACGCGCGATCTTCAACTGAAAAATCAATCTCCCTACGCTTTAAATACGCGTAAGAGTTCTGACGATCTGAAGTAGCCTTCAACTGCTCACATATGAGTTTCACTTTCACAATTGTTCCCTTAAGCATATCCGGCAATGAAACCAACTTTTGCCCCGCCTCCGCCAAACAAAGAGGTGTTCTACACTTTCTCACATACACTCCTCCCATTTATGAAGGCTGTATTGATACACTATTAAATGTACCGATACGCTTCAGTATACAATTTCCAAAAATGCTGGTTTAACTCACTTTAAGCCATCCCAAATCGTTCCAACGTTCATTTAAAGGTATATACGATTCAAAAACATCTCAACCATAAAAAACACATGGCAGAAACATCATCAAGGTAACACTATCAACAACATTGAGTTCTAGATGCATGCTCCTATGAAAATAAAGCATCAAAAGGTCAATTCTCAAATCAAAGCGTAAACCAACATTTAGAGGCCATTTACAAACTAAAATATACATACCAAACTTGTACCAAACTAGAAAATACCAAACAACTAACATTCACAGCATTGGACACCCTCATTGCCTTTATTACACTAGTCCAAAACCAATACATACGTTCAATGAAGTCTCTTGGAAATCCTTGGAAAGTTTATGCCTCCAATCACTTAATTATTTGCATTGATGTGCAAAAGAGACCATAATCATACAAGCTTAGTGAGGAATGCTCAAAACCAAAAATACCATCAATGCTCAAAACCATTTTCACTCTTTTGAAAATCCATGCATTTCATCATTAAAATCATCATGCTAAACACCATGCAACAAGTATCACATACCTCACAGCAATTAAACCATTGCTAAACAAAAATCAAGCCTTCCAAGCATATTCACCAATATGCAAAGCTTGAGGTAAAACATGTATTTTCCACATTATGCACCATCAACATTTCCATAACATTTCAATCCATTATATTGGCTTACAAGTGATTAACAACACTCTCATTTCTCAAAAAGCATATCGGATACAGGGAATACCAAGTGTTGTCCCAAACACTTCATACACTATATCGGCATCTCAAGGCTCACACACGGGAGCAACCCTCCACCGTTGTGACACACGTGGTAGAGTATTCGGTACAATTACAACCCCTCAACACCACTCATCGGTAGATGTATAGCCAACTAACGAGAGACGCGAGAAATACAAGGTTCGCACCTAGGAGCTTTCCTCTACCGTTGCAATCTTAAATGTTAATCCATCGTTAGGGTACTTTGATGGAGTTTTCGGTACAATCACAACCCCTCAACATCCAAGACGACTTGTTTATAGTGCACTCAATCCTATAGCCGACAAACTATATCCGATTTCATTTACAAAACACTTCATTCAACATCACTTGCCAATATAATAAATGATTCAGGCATACCTCACTGTTTTTCAAAAGCATTCATAATAAGCCATATTTCAAGCATTAAGACATGCTTCAAAACTCATGCATCAACACACGCATACAATGATCACCTAACTAGTGAATCCTTAAACCATATGGCAACATCAACCACATTTCATAAACTCAAAACATGCTTTAAAATAGTAAGTAAACGCAAATAAAACATGTGCATCCAAACGCTCATAATAGCACAATTCGAGGGAGAAAATCACTTTACTTACTTCCGAACTTAATAAAGCGTTTCAAGCTTGCACTAAGTTCCCAAAACCTCTTTTATGAAGTTTCAAAGCTGGAAATCTCATTTCCACTCACCGACTTGTGAAACCACACTTGCCAACGCAACAATCAATCATCTGAAGACTTCAAAACCACTTTGATCGGTTCCGGAACACTATCCCCTATTTTCAACACATTAAAAATAAAGATTCAATGCATCATAATGCATCCAAACATCATCACTTAATTAGAAACTCGCTGCCCTGCTCTAAAGCGTCAAATTACCCATCCAAAACAATTGAAATCTCAATCGATTGATCTCTAAACTCAGCCCAGCCATCAATCATCACTTCCAACACATTTTAGCCATAAATAAACATCCAAAAACAACTTAAAATTATCCTTATACCTCCAACAACTCAGATCACACATAACACCCCCAAAACCCAAGCATAAACACCTTAAAAACCAAAGATCTCAAGGATTTCGGAATTAAAATGATTAAGACTCTATTTCAACATCATAAAATTTTCAAAACTCGATTAGAGATCATCTCAAACAAATCAAATCAAAACAACTCCGAAAATCACATTAAATCATCTTTTCAACAAGATTTCATCATTTTATCAAAACCACAATGAAACTTCAATCAAAAACATAAATAAAGGGTCAAAAATCTTTGGAATTTTATTAAAGAACATTGATTAGAGAGTTAGCCTGAAATTTACCTCCAATCCTTGCTTCTCTTCAATTTTGCAAGTTTGCTTTCAAGAATCTTGAAGAGATTTGAGAGAAATCACAAGAGAGAAGTTGAAAATCTTTAGAGGAAATGAAAGTGAAAGAAATCTGGAAAATGAGAGAATTGAGAGAGTGTTTGGCTGATGTGATGCGAGGAAAATGAAAATGACGTTCATTTTGTTTAACCAAAATAACTACCTTTTAATTAAATCAATTAAAGTCACTTTTATTATTTAATAAACCATTTAAAACACATGCCAAATTAGAGAAAATGCCTAATTGCCATTTAGCTCCGTAAAGATTCTAAGTTTTTGACTCTTTTGAAAACACATACCTTTTTCCATAGTTTTAAACTTTACATTTTGTTCACTATCCAAAATGTATACTTCCCAAAACTCGTTTTGCAAAATTTATTTGATCAACCTCTTAAATATAATTTCAGAGGATTTTAAAAATTTTTACCACATTTTTATCCCATCCTGAAACTTGATTTCCCTGAACCGCCTTTAACGTCTCGATCAACCGATTATTGGTTCCACTAGCCTGACCCAGCGCACAAAATATCTAGGCCCAAAATCGGGGCGTTACAGAAATCATGATTCGGGATAAGGTAAAAATATGATAAAAATTTCTAAAATCATATAGATGGGTTTGGTCAAATCAATTTTACAAAATGGATTTTGGAACTTGTACATTCTGGGCAGTGACCAAAATGTATAGATTTAAAACTGTGTAAAAAGGGTGATTTTCAAAAGAGAGTCAAATCTTAGAATCTTTAGGCAGCTTTATGGCAATTAGGAATTTTCTTTAATTGACATGTGATTTTTATGTTTTGATTAAAATGGAAGAGAGAGATTTTATTAAAAGAGGTAGTTAATTTGTTAAATCATTTTTGACGTAACTTTTCTATTTCTCCTTTTCTCTTCAGCCAAACATTCCCTCTTTTCTCTCAATTTCCAGAGTTCTTTTCATCCTTTTTGCTCCTTTGATCCACAACTCATTTCTAAAGATTTTTCTCAAAGATTTACAAGGATTTCTTAAAGCTTCTTGAGTTGGAAAACTTGCCAATTGGAAGAAAAGGAAGGATTGTAGGTAATTTCGAGCCACTCTTCTATTCAAGGTTCTTTAATGAAATTCCAAATTATTTAACTCTTGACTTGTGTTTTTAATTAAGGTTTTAATGTAGATTTGGTAAAATTTCCAAAATCTTTCTAAATGATGAGATTAAATGTTATTTTTGTTTTTTAGGGTTTTAGGGTTTTAGGACTCTATTCAAGGTTCTTTAATGAAATTCCAAATTATTTAAGGTTTATTTGGATGTTAAATGATGTAAATAATGAGCTTTGATCATAAAAATCCCGAAATCATTGAGATCTCTAATTTCTAGGTTGTTAGTTTCGGGTTTCTGGCTTAGAAATGTGGAATCTAAGTTTAGTGATCAGTTGAAGGTGATTTCGATTGTTTCAGATGGGTATTTTGGTGCCTTTAGGCAGAGCTACGGGTTTTAGTGTTTTCTGGTAGTTTTAATGCATTGAGATGCATTAATAATCTATTCATGTGTGGTATAAATATGGTATGATTCTTTGGAAGCATTTGGCGAAGTTCCAGGGACTTTGGACGTTTTATTTTAGCGTTGCCGATTGAGGTTTCGTGAATCGGGGAGTGGAAATGGGATTTCTAGCTTTGAAACACTTTTAAAGTGGTTTTGGGAACTTATTGTAAGCTTGAAACGCTTTACTAAGTTCAGAAGTAAGTTAAGTGTTTTTCTCCCTCGGATTGTGATGTTGTAAGCGTGTGAATGCACTTTTTTTAAATGTGTTTACCTACTATTATAAAGCATGTTTTGAGCATATATGTAATGCCCCAGTTTTTGACCTAGATCTTTTGCGTGTCGGGTTAGGCTAGTGGAACTTGTAATCGGTTGTTCGAAGCGTTAAAAAGTGGTTTAGGGATATTAAGGTTCGGGATGGGATAAAAATTCCTAAAATCTTTTAAAATTATGTTTAAGGGGTTAGTTAAAACAATTTGGCAAAATGAGTTTTAGGAAGTATACATTTTGGGTAGTGACCAAAATGTAAAGTTTTAAAACTGTGGAAAAAGAGTGTTTTTCAAAAAGAGTCAAAATCCTAGAATCCAGAGGGAGCTAATTGGCAATTAAGCCTTTTCTCTAATTTTGCATGTGTTCTAAATGATTTAATAAATATTAAAATGGCTTTTATTGGTTTAATTAAAGAGGTAGTTATTTTAGTTAAGAGATTTTGACGATCATTTTCATTCTCTCCTTTTCACTTCAGCCAAACACCCTCCATTTTCTCTCAATTTCCAAATTTCCTTCACTTTCTTTTCCTCACTTGATTTTCAACTTCTCCTTTGTGATTTCTCTCAAATTTCATCAAGTTTCTTGGAAGCAAACATGCCATATTAGTAGAGAATAAAGGATTGGAAGTAAATTTCATGCTAGCCCTCTAATCAAGGTTCATTAATGAAATTCCAAAGATATTTGACTCTTTATCTATGTTTTTGATTGAGGTTTCATTGTGGTTTTGATAAAATGATGAAATCTTGTTGAAAAAGATGATTTAATGAGATTTTCGGAGTTGTTTTGATTTGATCTGTTCTAGATGGTTTCTAATTGAGTTTTGAAAGATTTATGATGTTGAAATAGAGTTTTAATCATATTGATCCCGAAATCATTGAGATCTTTAGTTTTTAAGGTGTTTATGGTTGGATTTATTGGAGTGTTATGTGGGATTTGAGTTGCTTGAGGTATAAGGATGGTTTTAGGTTGTTTTTGGATGTTGATTTATGGTTAAAATGTTTTGGATGTGTTGGTTGATGGCTGGGCTGAGGTTAGAGATCAATCAATTGAGTTTTCGGTTGTTTTAGATGGGTAATTTGATGCTTTAGAGCAGGGCTGCGGGTTTCCTTTTGAGTGCTGGTGGTTGGATTCATTATCATGCATTAAATATGTGTTTTTAATGTGTTGAAAGCAGGGGATTGTGTGACGGAATTGAATGAAGTGGTTTTGGAGGCTTCGAACAGTTGATTGTTGTGTCGGTGAGTGTGGTTTCGCAAGTCGGTGAGTGGAAATTGATTTTCCAGCATGGAAACATTTTAGAAAAGGTTTTGGGAACTTAGTAAGAGCTTGAAACACTTTACTAAGTTCGGAAGTAAGTAAAGTGAATTTCTCTCTCAGTTTGTGCTATTATGAGCCCACTTGACTTAAAATTGTGATTACCTATTGTTTTAAAGCATGTTTTGAGTTTATAAAATATGGTTGATGATGTCATATGGTTTAAGGATGCACTAGGTAAGTTATCCTTGTGTGCATGTGTTGATGCATGAGTTTTGAAGCATGGTTTAATGCTTGAAATATGGCTTGTGTAACACCCCAATTTTGGGCTTAGAAGTTTAAGGTCTGAACCGGATCGATCTGATTTTCGGTTCGAATATAAAACGAGGTTTTAGGTAAAGCCTAGTTCGGGATGCTTTAAAAATATGTAAAAATATCTAAAAATCATCTTTTAATATATATAAGAGAGTGGTGAAATCAATTTTACAAAATAAGGTTTGGAAATACTACATTTTGGAGTAGTGACTAAAATGCGATTTTTGAAAAGTTTAGTGGTGACTGTTTTGTAAGGATTGGAACTTTGAATCTTTAAGGAGCTAATTTACCCAAAAATGATTTCTCCAGATTTTTCCTTAATTTGAGTGAATTAATTAATGTTTAATTAATTAGAAGAGAAGAGAAACTACCTTTTGGGAAAATCATAACTACATTTTCCTAAAATTTTCTCATCTCTTTTTCTCTCAAAATTCCATCATCCAAAAACTTTTCTCCAGCAACTTTTGCATTGATCTTCACTTTAATTGACGAGATTTCTATCATCAATTAATTCCTAATCAATCTTGCATCAAATCCTCTTGATTTCCTCATTGAATTTTCAAGGAAATTGGCTCAAATCAAGGAGAAATCACCATTTAGAGGTAAGGTTGTTCTTCTCCTCTAAATACTCAGTTCTTTACTGAAATTCCCAAGTTATCAATTCTTAATTTATGTTTTATAAATGATTTTAATGTTAGAAACTTTATTTTGTCTTAAAACTCAAGATTTGGAAGAAATCTTGAAGAATTTCGTTGTGATTGCTTGGGCTCTATTTTGAGATGATTCTTAAATGTATTTTGGATTTCTAATGATGTGGAAATGTGGTTTTATCAATGTAATCCCAAATAGGTTGTGTTTCCTAAGTTTTTGCTTATGAAAATGGTGATTTTTGAGGTGATCTTTGTGTTCTGTTATAGCTGGAGGTATAAGGACGGGTTTAGGTTTATTTTGGATGTTGATTGATGTTTAGAAATGGTTAGAAGTGATGGATCTTGGCTGGGTTAAGTTTTGGAAGAGTTTGGAGGTGATTTCGGTTGTGTTTGGTAGCCGAAATGTTGGTTTTAAGTAGAGCAGCGAGTTAAGGTGTGTTGGCTGAAGATTTCAATGCATGATGATGCATTAATCCTCTGCATTGATGTGCTTCAAATAGGGAGACATCTTCGGACACCTTTGAAGTTGATCTAGAGGCTTGATCGGCGTTTCGGCAAGCTTGCGAAACGGAATTGGTAAGTGGAGTTGGGTTTCCAGCTTTGAAACAAATGTTTGAAGGTTTTGGGAGCTTAGTTTAAGTCTAAGCAACTTAACTAAGCTCAATAGTAAGTTTTCGGAGAAACTCTCTTGGATGACCAATGAAGTGGTTTGATGCATTGGTTATAATTTGCATGTTTAAATTCTGTTTTGAAAGCATGTTTTTAGCATGGTTAATGCTAGTTTTGAAAGTCATGTGTGGAAGGATGCTCAAGGTAAGAGATCCTTGGTTTGACATATTGTAAATATGGTTTTGATGCATGGTGATGCATGATGTTAAATGGTTTTGTTTAATGCTTTAAAACAATGAATTGTTGGTGTTATATGATGTATATTGGCAAGTGATGTAAGGATTTTAAAGTACTTGAATCTGATATAGTTAGCCGGCTATAGGATTGGGTGCACCGTGAATAAAGTCGCCTTGGATGTTGAGGGGTTATGATTGTACCGTAAACTCCATCCAAGTACACTAACGAGTAAGGTAAGATCACAACGGTGGTTAAAAGTCTGTGTGTGGATCTTGTGTTATCTGTCTCGTGTTCTCGTTAGTGGAATTATACAACTACCGATTAGTGATGTTGAGGGGTTGTGATTGTACCGTTAAACTCCATCACGGGTGTTGAGGGTTGTGATTGTACCGATAAACTCCACCTTGTGTTGTTCGGTAGTGTGTATGAAGCGTATGGGACACCGCTTGTAATCCACGTATCCTATTGTGTATTCAGTTGTAAATGGTTATGAATTATCACTTCAAATCCAATATGATGTGTTGATTATAATGAAGCATGAGATACTTGTTAAGTATGCAAGGTTGCATGAAAAGTGATGAGTATGTGTTTAAAGGCTTTGTTGAAAGTGTTTTGTAAAATGCATTATTGTGTTGTTTTCTATATAGCATGCCTCACTAAGCAACTGTGCTTACGCTCTCTCTCTTGAACCAATAATGCAGATAATTGAAGTGTTTGAGGGCAACAAGGAAGATAAGAGTCCAAGGGGAAACTAAGCTCATGTATGTTGATGTTTTCATACACTATTAGTTTTGGTAATTTGGCAATGGGAACCTAAGATGTGTTTTGGGAGATGTTTTGGACTCCCTAGTTTGAGGCATGATGATTTTGATGTTTTGGATTTGTAAATGGCCTTTTAATGCTTGTTTTGGAGAATGGTTGTTTGTTTCGCTTGTAAAATAGGATGCATGCCTATAGACATGTGAATCTTCATGTTTGATGCTATAAATGTGTTTAGGGGTTACAATCTTATGCCATATGTGAATGATGACTTGTTGGTATGATTAGAGGGTCGTTAATAAGTGTTTGATTGGGTTTATGCATGAAAAACCAGCAAAATCTGCAGCTTCTGGGCAAACCGTATCGAAACGGGCACTGGCGTTTTGAAACGGGGGCCTGTAATGGCCTTCGTGTATCGTAACGGCTGGAGGCCGTTCCGAAACGATTTGGCCACTGGATGGCCCTGTTTTGGAACAAATCTCGAAACGAACCCGTATTTCAGAACGGTCAACACCGTTTCGAAACAGGTGACCGTTGGTCACTGATTTTAATGGTGTTCAAGTTTGCAAGCTTTACGTTTTAGTCTCGAAAGTTGTAGTTGCAATTATATGTGTTTGAGATGTCCGATTAAAGTGAAATTTGAAAGGGAAGCATGTAATATGACCAATTAAATATTGGTAACCTTAAATTCAGTTAAGACCTCCTAATTTTCAGAATTTATATTTTGGTCCCTAATATTTGTTTATTGTGCAATTGAGTCCCTTATTTGAATCCGATCGCTGTGTTTAATTCGTATATGTATCTCAAGTGTTCACCTAGGGTTAACATGTATCTAGACAAGATTAAAAAGAAAAAAAAGGTCATTAATCAAGGTTGACTTTCAGGTTGACTTTGGTGTTCCCTGTGTAATCTTCGTAGTTCGGGTCAACCGTCTAGGCCGGGCTAAGGGGGATACATTTGGTGGTATCAGAGCTGAGTTCTCGTGAAAATGGGAATGTTTATGTGGGTGATGTACGTGTATTTGCATGATATGCCTTTTGGTTGAAAGTATGTTGTTTGAATTGTGATGTATGGTTGCAATTATGATGCTATTCTATGTTGAAGCATGTTAGGGGAACCCATTGCCATATCAAAACTAATGAAAGGAATTGTTTTGGAAAATGAGCTTGAGTACTTGGATTACATACCTTGTTGAGCCTAATTATGTTTATTGCATTTGTGTTAGTACATTGTTTTTCTTATAAATGGGGCCTCGTAGAGAGATGAGGATGAATACGAGAGCTATGGCTCAGAACGAGAATGAGGAACATGTTTAGAATGTTGTGGATATCCCTCCTCCTCCTGGAGGTGGACCACCCGGCGATGGTGGTGCTGGAGGTGATAATGCTGGCGTTGGTGCTGGTGCTGGGGTCGCTGGACCTAAAGGTGTGCAGGGGCAAGCTGCTCCTGACATGACTATTTTGATACAAGCTATTGCTGGAGCCTCTCAGGCAGCAGTAGCTGGAGCTCACGGAGCTACGCATCAAGGTTATGCTAACGTGAGATTGCCTTTGGAACATCTTCGCAGTCTGGGAGGGACTGAGTTCAGAGGTTTATCTCCTGAAGGTTATGAATCTTGGTTGGAAAGCACCAAGAAGATTTTGGGACAAATGAACTGCAACAATGTGCAGAAATTGGGTTGTGTGGTATCACTGCTACATGATGATGTGTATACGTGGTGGACGAACACTGTTTACGGAATGGAGGAGAATGATGTGACTTGGACGTTCTTTCTGAACGCGTTCAAACGGAAGTATCTAGGTGTGCGATACCTGGATGAGAAGAAAAGGGAATTTATGTCCCTTGTGCAAGGAAGCATGACAGTAGCTGAGTATGAAGTTCAGTTTGTCCGCCTTAGTCAGTACGCACCTGATCTAATCCCTGATGAGCGGGAGAGGTTTGAACATTTCCGATATGGTTTGGTGATGGACGTAAAGACTTTCATGCTTGCTGCTGAGTATACGGATTTCGATGTGCTGGTGAGTAGAGTGAAGGACATTGAGCAGAACTTGGGTCTGTCTTCCAGAGGTGTTAGTTCTAGCTCGGGCAAAAGAGCTGCTGATTATAGTTCCGGTGGTGGACGGAACAAGAGAGGACGAGATAAGAGATACCAGTCTTCTGCTAGGCGTGGTAATAGAGGGCATGGTGTGCCTGGGCAGTGAGATAGGATGAGAGCTGATCAGAACATGTGTTGGACGTGTGTATCACGTGGCCATTTGAGGCGAGATTGTCCTCGAGCAGTGAGGGAGGTTCAGGCTCCTATAGCAGTGACTGGTAATTCATGCTGGAATTGTGGTTCAGAGGACCACATGAGGAAGGAGTGTCCTTTGTTGGCCGGTGGTGGTCAGGGACGTGCTCCTGGGGTAGTTGCACCACAGAGAGGTCATGGGCGCAGTCGTGGTAACTTTCAGTGCAGAGATGATGGTGGGAGGAATGTGGCGCATGTGGTGGCTGTTCAACCTAAGGGTGGTGGCCAGGCTCGAGTGTATGCTCAGCGTGAGGGAAGAAATGATATGAATGTGATCGTAGGTACTTTTACTTTGCAATCCTTATCATTACTTTCCTTCATTGATTCTGGATCTACACACTCATACATATTGTGTGAACATGCTCAATTGCTTGGTTTACCTGTTGAGTCTTTGGATGTTGGTATGCGTGTAACTAGTTCCTTTAGTGAGATCGTTGTGACACGAAAGTTGTATAGAAGATGTCCTTTGGTAATGCAAAACCATGTTTTTCTTGTTGATCTCATGGAATTGCCATTCTATGGTTTTGATGTAATCCTTGGTATGGATTAGCTTGTTGAACATCGAGCTGTAGTGGATTTT
Source organism: Hibiscus tridactylites (assembly GCA_958450335.1). Lineage (NCBI taxonomy): Eukaryota > Viridiplantae > Streptophyta > Magnoliopsida > Malvales > Malvaceae > Hibiscus > Hibiscus tridactylites. The sequence goes on along the minus strand of OY288291.1, from coordinate 30,427,673 downwards.
GAGAACAAGCGAGTTTCGTTGAAGCTTGCGGATGATTACGAGGTAGTGGTGGTTGGTGAGAATGTGAAGTTTCTTGCCAATGTGGTGTCTTCGTTGGAAGCAAGCCGTATGCTGAGGCAAGGTTGTGAGGCTTATCTGGTCTTTGTGATGAATCCTAGCTCTAAGGAGTTGCGAGTTCATGATATCAGGACTGTGCGAGAGTTTCCTAGAGTGTTTCCGGAGGAGTTACCTAGTTTGCCTCCTAGTCGAGAGGTGGAGCTTGGAATTGATTGGTATGAAAACTCAACTCCAGTGTCCATTACTCCTTACCGAATGGCACCTAAGGAAATGAAGGAGCTGAAGACGCAACTTCAGTAGTTGCTTGATCATGGTTTCATTCGGCCGAGTGTGTCACCTTGGGGTGCACCGGTCTTGTTCGTGAAGAAGAAGGATGTCACTATGAGAATGTGCATCGATTATCGGCAGCTGAATAAGTTGACAATCAAGAATCGATATCCTTTGTCGAGGATTGATGATCTTTTTGATCAGTTCCGGGGAGTGGCTGTGTTCTCTAAGATTGACTTAAGGTCAGGTTATTACCAACTCAAGGTGAAGGATGTGGATGTGCCAAAAACAGCCTTTAGAACGAGGTATGGGCATCATGAGTTCCTTGTGATGTCGTTTGGCTTGACGAATGCTCCTGTAGCTTTTATGGACATGATGAATAGAGTGTTCCATGAATACTTGGACAAGTTCGTTGTGGTGTTCATTGATTATATCCTTGTGTACTCTCGTACTGAGGAGAAGCATGAAGGGCATTTGCGGATTGTGTTGCAGGCGCTGTTAAAGAATCAGCTTTATGCTAAGCTGAGTAAGTGCAAATTCTGGCTTAGGGAAGTTGTTTTCCTTGGTCATGTGGTTTCTGCGGAGGGGATTCGTGTTGATCCTCAGAAGATTGAGGCAGTGATGAATTGGAAGCCTCCTAAGTCTATTCATGAAGTCCGTAGTTTCCTTGGGTTGGTTGGGTACTACCGGAGGTTTGTGGATGGATTTTCGAAGATTGTTGCACCTTTGACGAAGTTGTTGCAGAAGGATGTCAAGTATGAGTGGACAGAGGCAAGACAACAGAAGTTTGAGAAGCTTAAGGCAGCTTTGACGCAAGCTCCTATCTTTGTTCAACCTGAATCAGGGAAAGAGTTTGTGGTGTACAACAACACATCCTATGTTAGTGTGGGGTGTGTGTTGATGCAAGAGGGTAAGGTGGTTGCTTATGCGTCGCGCCAGTTGAAGGTGCATGAGCGCAATTATCTTACGCATGATATTGAGTTAGCTGCGGTGGTCTTTGCTTTGAAAATTTGGAGACATTACATGTATGGTGAGAAGTGTACTGTGTACACGGATCACAAAAGTTTGAAGTATCTGATGTCTTAGAAAGAGTTGAATCTTAGGCAACGACGTTGGGTGGAGTTGCTTAAAGTTTACGATCTGACGATCGAGTACCATCCGGGAAAAGCTAATGTTGTAGCGGATGCCTTGAGTAGAAAGGTGGCAGTGGAGTTGAGGGCTATGTTTGCCAGCTTGAGTATTTCGCGAGATGGGGCTCTTGTGGCTGAGTTGCAAGTGAAACCATCTTTGGTTCATTTGATAAAGGATAAGCAGTTGTTGGATGATTCTTTGGTGCCACATGTTCAAGACATTGCTGAGGATAGACCATCAGATTTCTGTTTTAATGATGATGGGGTTCTATGTTTTGGGAGTCGGATAGTAGTGCCGAATGATGCTGAGTTGAGGCGCACTATTCTGAATGAAGCTCATAGTAGTCCTTTTGATATGCACCCTGGTAGTACAAAGATGTATCGTGATCTTAAGGATGAGTACTATTGGGTGGGTTTGAAGAAGGATGTTGCGGAGTATGTGAGTAAGTGCATGGTTTGTCAGTGAGTTAAGGCTGAGCATCAGTTTCCTTCTGGGTTGTTGCAACCGTTGAGGATTCCTGAGTGGAAGTGGGAAAGGATTACCATGGACTTTGTGTCTGGTTTGCCTTTGTCGCCATCGAAAAAGAATTCGGTGTGGGTGATTGAGGATCGCCTTGCGAAGTGTGCACATTTCTTACCTGTGCATACTACGTATACCTTGGACAAGCTTGCAGAGTTGTACATTGTTGAGATTGTGTGACTGCATGGTGTGCCAAAGTCTATAGTGTCAGATAGAGATCCGAGGTTTACGTCGCATTTTTGGGAGTGTTTGCATCAGGCTTTGGGTACGCGGCTTAATTTCAGTACTTCTTATCATCACAGTCGGATGGACAGTCTGAGCGTGTTATCCAGGTGCTGGAAGATATGTTGAGGTGATGTGTGATTGAGTTTCAAGGATCTTGGGAGAAGCATTTGCCTTTGGTGGAGTTTTCTTATAATAATAGCTACCATGCAAGTATTGAAATGGCACCTTATGAAGCCTTGTACGAGAGGAAGTTCAGTACTCCTCTTTGCTGGGCTGAAACAGGTCAGAAGTTGGTTTCGATATCGGCTTTGTTGAAAGGAACCACCGAGAAGGTGAAGCTCATTTGTGAGCGATTGAAGGCAGCTTCTGATCGATAGAAGTCTTACGTGGATTTGAAGCGTAAGGAGATTGAGTTTGCGGTAGGTGACCGTGTGTTCTTGAAGGTTTCGCCTTGGAAGAAGGTGATGAGGTTTGGCCGGAAGGGTAAGTTGAGCCCTAGGTACATTGGACCATACGAGGTGATTGAGCATGTGGGTCATGTTGCGCATAAGCTAAGGTTGCCGCAAGAGTTGGAAAAGATTCATGATGTGTTTCATGTCTCTATGCTTCGGAGGTATAGATCAGATCCCTCGCATGTTATGCTTGTGGAGGAAGTGGAGTTGAATCCATATTTGACCTATGATGACGAGCCGGTTGAAATTCTGGATTCGGACAATAAAGTTATTCGAGGCATGACCATTGAATTGGTTAAGGTGTTGTGGAAGCACCGTGGTGTTGAGGAAGCCACGTGGGAAAGAAAGGATGATATGAAGAAGCAGTTTCCGTACCTTTTTCCTCCAAGTAAATTTCGAGGACCAAATTTCTTAAGGGGGGGGGGGAGAGTTGTAACACCCCAATTTTGGGCTTAGAAGTTTAGGGTCTGAACCGGATCGGTCTGATTTTTGGTTCGAATATAAAAGGAGGTTTTAGGGAAAGCCTAGTTCGGGATGCTTTAAAAATATGGAAAAAAATATCTAAAAAACATCTTTTAATATATATAATAGAGTGGTGAAATCAATTTTACAAAATAAGGTTTGGAAATATTACATTTTGGAGTTGTGACTAAAATGCGATTTTTGAAAAGTTTAGTGGTGACTGTTTTGTAAGGATTGAAACTTTGAATCTTTAAGGAGCTAATTTACCCAAAAATGATTTCTCTGAATTTTTCCTTAATTTGAGTGAATTAATTAATGTTTAATTAATTAGAATTGAAAAGAAACTACCTTTTGGAAAAATCATAACTACCTTTTCCTAAAATTTTCTCATCTCTTTTTCTCTCAAAATTCCATCATCCAAACACTTTTCTCCAGCAACTTTTGCATTGATCTTCACTTCAATTGATGATATTTCTATCATCAATTAATTCCTAATCAATCTTGCATCAAATCCTCTTGATTTCCTCATTGAATTTTCAAGGAAATTGGCTCAAATCAAGGAGAAATCACCATTTAGAGGTAGGGTTGTTCTTCTCCTCTAAATACTCAGTTCTTTACTGAAATTCCCAAGTTATAAATCCTTAATTGAAGTTTTATAAATGGTTTTAATGTTAGAAACTTGAATTTGGCTTAAAACTCAAGATTTGGAAGAAATCTTGAAGAATTTCGTTGTGATTGCTTGGGCTCTGTTTTGAGATGATTCTTAAATGTATTTTGGATGTCTAATGATGTGGAAATGTGGTTTTATTAATGTAATCCCAAATAGGTTGTGTTTCCTAAGTTTTTGCTTATGAAAATGGTGGTTTTTGAGGTGATCTTGGTGTTCTGTTATAGCTGGAGGTATAAGGACGAGTTTAGGTTTATTTTGGATGTTGATTGATGTTTAGAAATGGTTAGAAGTGATGGATCTTGGCTGGGTTAAGTTTTGGAAGAGCTTGGAGGTGTTTTAGGTTGTGTTTGGTGGCCGAAATATTGGTTTTGGGTAGAGCAGCGAGTTTAGGAGTGTTGGCTGAAGATTTCAATGCATGATGATGGATTAATCCTCTGCTTTGATGTGTTTAAAGTAGGGGAGACATCTTCAGACACCTTTGAAGTTGATCCGGAGGCTTGATCGGCGTTTCGGCAAGCTTGCGAAACGGAATTGGTGAGGGGAGTTGGGTTTCCAGCTTTGAAACAAATGTTTGAAGGTTTTGGGAGCTTAGTTTAAGTCTAAGCAACTTAACTAAGCTCAAGAGTAAGTTTTCGTAGAAACTCTCTTGGATGAGCCATGAAGTGGTTTGATGCATTGGTTATAATTTGCATGTTTAAATTCTGTTTTGAAAGCATGTTTTTAGCATGGTTAATGCTAGTTTTGAAAGTCATGTGTGGAAGGATGCTCAAGGTAAGAGATCCTTGGTTTGACATATTGTAAATATGGTTTTGATGCATGGCGATGCATGATGTTAAATGGTTTTGTTTAATGCTTTAAAATAGTGAATTGTTTGTGTTATATGATGTATATTGGCAAGTGATGTAAGGATTTTAAAGTACTTGAATCGGATATAATTAGCCGGCTATAGGATTGGGTGCACCGTGAATAAAATCACCTTGGATGTTGAAGGGTTGTGATTGTACCGTAAACTCCATCCAAGTACACTAACGAGTAAGGTAAGATCACAACGGTGGTTAAAAGTCCGTTTGTGGATCTTGTGTTATGTGTCCCGTGTTCTCGTAAGTGGAATTATACAACTACCGATGAGTGATGTTGAGGGGTTGTGATTGTACCATTAAACTCCATCACGGGTGTTGAGGGGTTGTGATTGTACCGGTAAACTCCACCTTGTTTTGTTCGATAGTGTGTATGAAGCGTATGGGACAGCGCTTGTAATCCGCGTATCTGATTGTGTTTTGAGTTGTAAATGGTTATGAATTATCACTTGAAAGCCAATATAATGTGTTGATTATAATGAAGCATGAGATGCTTGTTAAGTATGCAAGGTTGCATGAAAAGTGATGAGTATGTGTTTAAAGGCTTTGTTGAAAGTGTTTTGTAAAATGCATTATTGTGTTGTTTTCTTTAGAGCATGCCTCACTAAGCAATTGTGCTTACGCTCTCTCTCTTGAACCAATAATGCAGATAATTGAAGTATTTGAGGGCAACAATGAAGATAAGAGTCCAAGAGGAAACTAAGCTCATGTATGGTGATGTTTTCATACACTATTAGTTTTGGTAATTTGGCAATGGGAACCTAAGATGTGTTTTGGGAGATGTTTTGGACTCCCTAGTTTGAGGCATGATGCTTTTGATGTTTTGGATTTGTAAATGGCCTTTTAATGCTTGTTTTGGAAATTGGATGTTTGTTTGGCTTGGAAAATAGGATGCATGCCTATAGACATGTGAATCTTCATGTTTGATGCTATAAATGTGTTTAGGTGTTACAATCTTATGCAATATGTGAATGATGACTTGTTGGTATGATTAGAGGGTCATTAATAAGTGTTTGATTGGGTTTATGCATGAAAAACCAACAAAATCTGTAGCTACTGGGCAAACCGTATAGAAACGGGCACTAGCGTTTCGAAACGGGGGCCTGTAATGGCCTTCGTGTATCGTAACGGATGGAGGCCGTTCCGAAATGATTTGGCCACCAGAAGGCCCTGCTTCAGAACAAGTCTCGAAATGAACCCGTGTTTTGGAACGGTCAACACCATTTCGAAACAGGTGACTGTTGGGCACTGATTTGAATGGTGTTCAAGTTTGCAAGCTTTACGTTTTAGTCTCGAAAGTTGTAATTGCAATTATATGAGTTTGGGATGTCCAATTAAGGTGAAATTGAAAGGGAAGCGTGTAATATGACCAATTTAATATTGGTAACCTTAAATTCAGTTAAGACCTCCTAATTTTCAGAATTTACATTTTGGTCCCTAATATTTGTATATTGTGCAATTGAGTCCCTTATTTGAATCTGATCGCTGTGTTTAATTTGTATATGTATCTCAAGTGTTCACCTAGGGTTAACATGTATCTAGACAAGATTAAAAAGAAAAAAAAGGTTGTTAATCAAGGTTGACTTTCGGGTTGACTTTGGTTTTCCCCGTGTAATCTTCGTAGTTCGGGTCAACCGTCTAGGCCGGGCTAAGGGGGTTACAGCTTGATATGAATGCTTTAGAAAATCAGTGAGATATGCATGAAATGTGGATTATATTGGCAATTGATGTTGTGTAAAGTTTTTATAAATGAAATCGGATATAGTTAGCCGGCTATAGGATTGAGTGCACTATAAACAAGTGGCCTTGGATGTTGAGGGGTTGTGATTATACCGAAAACTCCATCCAACTACCCTAACGATTGAGGAATGTTAAGGTTGCAACGGTTGAGGGTAGCTCCCGGGTGCGAACTTTGGGTGGGTCACGTCTCTCGTTAGTGGGTTATACATCTACCAATGAGTGGTGTTGAGGGGTTGTAATTGTATCAAATACTCCACCACGGGTGTCACAACGGTGGAAGGTTGCTCCCGTGTGAGCCTTGAGATGCAGGTAGAGTGTATGAAGGGTTTGGGACAACCCTTGGTAATCCGTGTGTCCGATATGTTTTGAAGAAATGAGAATGTTGTTAATCACTCGAAAGCCAACATAATGGATTGATATGTTATGGAAATGTTGATGATGCATAGTTTTGAAAATGCATGGTTTACCTTAAGCTTTGCATATTGGTGAATATGCATGGAAGGCTTGATTTTGTCTAGCAATGGTTTAATTTGCTGTGAAGTAATTGATACTTGTTGCATGATTTTTACATGATGATTTTAAAAAGAGTGAAAGATGATTTTGTGCATTGATGGTCTTTTTGATTTTGAGCATTCCTCACTAAGCTAGTATGCTTATGCTCTCTTTTTCTCATCAATGCAGATAATTAGAGGTTTGGAGGCAGCAACTTCAAGAGATTTCCAAGTGACTCCATTGAAAGTATGTTTTGATTTTAAATTAGTGTAATAAAGGCAATGGTGGTGTCCAATGCTATGAATGTTGGTTGTTTTGGTATTTTCGGTTTTGGTACAAGTTTGGTATGCGTATTTGGGTATGTAAATGGCCTTTAGATGTTGGTTTTTGCTTGGATTTGAGAATTGGCCTTTTGGTGCTTGTTTATCTTAGGAAGCATGCCTTTAGATATCATTGATGTTGATAGTGATGCTTTGATGATGCCTTTGCCATGAAATTATGATTGTTGAAGTGCATTTGGGTTGCAAGCATGTTTATGTAAATGTTGGATTAGTTTCAGATGATTAGACTTGAGTTAAATCAGCAAAATTAAACATTGCAGGCTCGGGTGTTTCGAAACACCCTTGCTTGTTTCAAAACGGGTGTTCAAAAATGCCTTGGGGCATCGAAACGGGGAAGTCCATTTCGGTACGTTTTGAAACTGTGAACCCTTGTTCCAAAATGGGTCTTGGGTGGTTTCAGTACGAGCCAGCATTTCAAAACAAGTGCCTCTGTTTCGATACACCCGTTCTGATATGGGACTTGATGTTAATTCAGTTTTTGGAATATTTTGAGGTTCTACTTCTTTGCAATTAGGTTCATGTTTGTCTTGTATGCAATTAAGTGATTCCAATTGGTTAATTCGAACTGAGTTTCGGTAGAGTTGCATGTAATAAACTTAATTAAAGATTGGTAATCCAACTTTGGGAAAAACCTTTGCAGTTTGTTAAGTTTAAAAAATGGTCCCTACATTTGGATTTGGTAATAATTGATGAATGTTCGCATTGTCATTCAATCCGCTGCTTGTCGATCACATACGAATGTAACTTGCATCTAGTCAAGATAAAAAGAAAAAAAATAGGGTCGTTTATTAAGGTAAACCTTCCTAGTTTACTTCAATATTCTCCGTTTGACTCGTTCGGTTAGGTCTATCGACTAGGCCAGGTCGAGCGGGTTACAATATAATATGTTGTTTATGATGCTATATTGCTGAAGGATGCACTAGGTAAGTGATCCTTGTAAGTATGTGTTATACTTGTTTTATGAAGCATGGTTTAATGCTTGGAATATAGCTTATTGTGAATTCTTTGAAAACAGTGAGGTTTGCATTAAAAGTGAATTATATTGGCAAGTGATGTTGTGTAAAGTGTTTTGCAAATAAAATCGGATATAGTTAGCCGACTATAGGATTGAGTGCACTATAAACAAGTCGCCTTGGATGTTGAAGGGTTGTGATTGTACCAAATACTCCATCCAAGTACCCTAACAATCAAGGAATGTTTAAGGTGTCGCAACGGTGGATGATAGCTCCCGTGTGTGAACCTTGTATAGTGTTTCGTCTCTCGTTAGTGGGTTATACATCTACCGATGAGTGGTGTTTATGGGTTGTGATCGTATTGAATACTCCACCACGGGTGTCACAACGGTAGAGGGTTGCTCCCATGTGTGGGCCTTGAGATACCGGTAAAGTGTATGAAGTGTTTGGGACAAGACTTGGTAATTTGTGTATCTGATACGTTTTGAGAAATGAGAATATTATTGATCACTTGTAAGCCAATATAATTTATTAAATTCTATGGAAATGTTTATGGATGCATAATATGAAAAATGCTTGTTCTTTCTTTAAGCTTTGCATATGGTTGATATACATGGAAAGCTTGCGTTATGTGTTAGCAAATGGATTTTTGCTGCAGAAGTATTGATACTTATTGCATGGTGTATAACATGTTGGTTTTAATGATTAAATGCGTGGATTTCAAAGAGGGCATGATGGTTTTCAAAAGTGTGAAAAGGATTTTAAGCATTGTTGGTGGTCTTGGTTTTGAGCATTCCACACTAAGCTATTTGCTTACGCTCTCCTTTGTCTATCAATGCATATAACTAAGTGTTTGGAGGCAACAACTTGCAAGGGGATCTAAGAAGACTTCACTTCGAAAGTATAATTCGGTTATGAAATAGAGTAATAAGGGCAATGGGGGATTTCAAGTTTTGTTTGGATGGTGTGTATAAACACCATTTGAGCATGTTTTCTATATGCTTTTATACTTGTAGAAGGTCTTTAACTGACGTTTGAAGTTTTGGTTTTAGTTTTGACTCTTAAGTGGATTACTTGCTAGGATGCATGCCTTTAGATTTTCCTTGATGCAATTAGCGATGCTTTGATGCTTAATATGTTGCTTATGTTTGAGGAATAATGTTTATAATTGATGTATGCATGTTAGAAACATGTTGGATTGGTTTAAGTTGAAATTTTGGGTGAAAAACAAGAAAAAAATTTCATTACAGGCCCAAGTGTTTCGAAACACTCGAGCCTGTGTTGAAACGGGGTACCTGAAATGTCCTTAGCTTTCGAAACGGGTAGGGTCTGTTCCGGTACGATTTGCTACTGGAAACCATGGTTTCAAAACACTTCAAAGGCGTTTCGATACGATCCCGTGTTTTGAAACAGGGCTTTAGAGTTTCGAAACATGAGGCAGTTAAGTGAGTTGATGGCATGTTCTAAAGTTCTGATTCTTTGTGTTTTAGTCCCTGAATGTTTTGGATGCAATTTAATGACTATGAATGATTATTTTTAGCTAAGTTTTGATTGAGATGCATGTAAGGAGACTAATTAAAGGGTGGTAACACTGAAATGGCTTAATTCCATGGGAATCGGAAAATTACAAAATGGTCCCTAAAAGTCGTAATTGGATGAAATTGATCTACGCTTGAGTTGTGAATGATCTGCTGCAATGTTAAAAACATAGGAACCTAATTTGCATCTAGACAGGATAAAAAGAAAAAAATAGGATTGTTTATTGAGGTAAACCTTCCCGGTTTACTCCAATATTCCCCGTGTGACATGTTCGGTTCGGTCTACCAGCAAGGCCGGGTCGAAGGGGTTACATATATCAAAATAAATAAATAAAAAGAAAGAAAAGAAAAATAAATAAAAAGGGGGTTCAAGATGAAAATCTACAAAGGGCGTCTTGAAACCAAAGGAGGATTTGAGTTGAAAACCCGTAAAGTGCAGCTCAAATAATAAGGTTAGGTATTTGGTAATTAGAATCTCTCGGACACCTGGTATTTTGGAAGGGATTTCACATCTGTAAGCTTCTCGACAACGTTTGAGGACCATTGGACTTGAGTGCAAGTTCAACTCGATATCTGGTCGATGGGGTGGTTGTATCCTTCATGCCTTGGATGTCTGGAGATCTGATCTTATTTCTTGATTTTGTGATTTCAGTTTGATAATCGATTTTTAAAATTACCAGGGACCCAAAGAATTTTTACACCAATTTGTTAATCGATTTTTCATATATTATTTTTGTAAAAGTTCAACTCGAAAAATTAAATTATTAATCCAATTTTATTCAAAAACTAAATAAATCGATGGGAAAATTGTTGTAATTAAATGAATTCGAGAGAAATTTGCATGAATGAATTCACCATTAACTACCACGTCGGCACTTTAACGGTTAACGTCGGTCAAAGGACAATATTGCTGCAATTGATTGACTTTTAGGTCAAAATTACGGAAAATAAAAAGTAGGGGCAAAATTGATGATTTCAGATTACTACAGGGGCAAATTTAACCCTTTAGCCTTTTATTTAAGATATGGAAACTTGATTGACTTTGTATTACGTTATTTGATGATTGTATTTAATGATTAAGGTGCTAGTATTATTATTTTAATGGTTGTATACTTGATAGTTATGATCTAATGGTTTAAATGGTTTAAATAATGATTGGATGGATTGTTTGTGTTCTAAGAGTACATATGGTCACATGCTTTAATTTCTTATTTGATCTATTGCCTATGTTGAGGTCTTGGCTATTTGGTTCTTTTTGGATGATTGTTTTATATTGTTAAGAAGTGTGCCTCTAGATTACTTGTTTAAATATGAATTATGTTGAATATTTGGTATGTAATTATTTGAGCATGTGTGTTTAATGGTGGTATATTATTAGAAGCATGATTAATGTTTTTTGTAAGTAATTGGATAAGTTGAGTTATGATTCGGATTCTCAAAATGTATTGAGTGCAGCCCGAGTATCGGAATGGCTTGTAATTAATTTGGTTAATAGATTTTACCATGTTTAGATTCTTTGCATTTTGGTCACAGTATGATGTTCCATCAATTGAATAGGTAAATAACGACAGTTTGAATTGAGATTTTGCAAACACACTTTTAATGTATCTAATTGTTGTGTGAAGTTTTTATAAACGTGTTAGTCCCTATATTTTGGTTGTTTTACGATTTAGTCCTTAATTTCGTATTTTGCTAAATTGGATGCGTATTTGTTATATATTTGAGCTGAAATTTGACACAATGGCATGAAATATGATTAATAAAATATTGGTAACTTGAAACTTGAATAAGTCCATGTAATTATTCAAATTTACATTTTGCTCCCTAGAATGCTTATATTTGCAATTGAGTGCCTTATTGATATTTGTATCGAATAAAAATTGAACCACTGCTTGTATGAACAACATAGGTATTACTAATGCATCTAGATAAGTAAAAACACACAAAATGGATTGTAATTTGAGTATGTTAGTTCGGGTTTGTTTCGACAAACCCATTGTGATCTTCTTGTTCGAGTCTTAACGTCTAGGCCAGGTTAAGGGGGTTACATGGCTTACTAAGAGTGTACTTGGAATCTCATAGCCATCAAGTACCTCACAACACTAAATGGAATCACACATCTATCAGTTATGCTGCATCACCATCACATGGTATCGTATCATCGAGGATCCCTCACTACGGACGAAGGGACTCTTGGTTGACGCTCAACCACTAGTTGATCGAAAGCATGTCTCCTTAACTGTACCATAAAGGTCGCCCATGGAACCTGCAGAGTCTTACCACTAGAAATTCTCACGATGAAACCAAAGCCTTCAAGGCAGCTTATGCCACATAACTATGAGTATTACTCGAGTGATGGGAGAAGGGCGCACCCTAAATTCTTTCATCTTTTTGTGATTGAAACTATCTCAACGTCAAAATTGGTGACACACACAAGAATACAGGGTACACTATCCAGATACAAACCTTGAAAGAGTACAAATTTAAACGCAAGGGCTCGTATTCACTAGACACCTATCCATGACTCCTAACCACCCCAGGTTTTTTCCTTGAACCGGCGAAACCTAGGCTCTAATACCACTAAATATAACACCCCTGACCCGAGTGTCACATTTAGGCCTCAAGCCCAACCCGCAACAAAAAAATTTGGTCTAGTCTAGCCCAATCAATAATCCAATTTCCATAAAAATCATTTAGTCCAATAACTTAAACATAGATAATAATTTTGAAAGCATTTACAAGGGAGATTGATGTGAGCACATCTATGCCAGTTCCTGAAGCAGATCCGGAAGTCCTTCAAACAGGACCTATCACTCGATATAAGGGAAAACAATTCAGGGAAGTTCTTTCTCTTACTTGTACTAAAGTTTCCAAATCATTTACAAGTGTTTGTGCCTTAGAAAATAGGATTTATAATGTGTAACATATTGATGTGTAACATCATGTTATCTATACTTAGTATATATGTGTGTGTATTATCATTACTAAGTACTATATGTTTTTAATAAGTTTTTCAGCTCATAATTGTGTTTGCATTGAATTTACAACTTGTTAATAAGTTTTCAATAAGTTTGTAATACTTTGATGGATGTTTGTTGTGTTTTCAATAAGGTACAATAAAGTACAGCAGCTCAAGACTTTCCTCTTAGCTCAATTGAAGCTCAAGTCCGTGTATGTAGCTCATCTCAGCTCAAATCAACTCAGAGGCATTGTTCTGAGCTCATTACACTTCAAGATAGTTGAATTCAGCTCCATTCAGCTCAACTTCAGTTGACATGTCTGAAAGTAGCTGAAAGGTGACCTACACCTGGGGAGACTGTCCTACGGCATGTGCATGGCATGTAGGGCATCCAAACATGTGAGAGGCATATGAGCAAGCATGTGCACGACATGTGGGTAGATTGTGCAAGTGTGCAAGCATGCGGCGGATTCATGGGAAGTTACCAGCAGGCTTTACTTTGAATTTTAAACACATTAAACATGTGTTTTATTCAATTCAAACACAGCCACAAGTTTGGGCGAAATTAGTTAATTCAAGGGAGGTTTAATTTTCAAATTTTAAAGGCTGAAATATTTAATTTTTAGCCAAGTAAATAGGCGGCAGAATGTACAACCAACTTCTCTTGTTTTCATATAAATACACCAAATTTTAATGTACCAAGTTTAGGCACTTTATGATCAAAATATTTGTGAGAATTTCTCTCAAATTTGATTCTTCATTGAACTATTTTCTTGACATTTCAAGTCTGTCTTGTTGTGTCAATTCCCTTGATACTTCGAGTTCTTGATTTCAATAATCAGCGAGTCCAAGTCCTTGCAAGCATTGAACGTATAAGGTTCAGGTTTATACTTTTTAGTATAGGTTCTTCCTTGTTCTTTGTTTTTTCTTGAATTTCTAGCATTTTTCACCATTGTTGAACGCTCGGATGAACTTCATCTTCAACCTTTGAACTTCTGAAAATTTCCAGCAACTTTCTTATTCTTCTTTTCTTCATCAAAATTACACCATTATCTTACCAATCTAACACCATGCAACCGACATCAGAAATCATCTTTTTGGTTCAACTTTCTACGGAGTCTTCCTTATTTCAATCCTATATCTGTAACAATCGAAGGGAGTCTTCTCCAAGAGGCTGCCTCGTATCATATGGTATCAGAGCCAGGTTGGATTCAAGTAAGTAATCGGCAAATTCAAAAAAAATGAAAAGTCAAAAAAAGTCAAAGTCAACAAAAAAGTCAAAACATCAAAGTCAAAAAAATTCCAAAATTTCAAAAAAATTCCAGAAGTGAAAATATGGAAAGAATCACCGCTGCAATGTGTTATTCGAAGTCGAAAAGATTGAAATCAATCCAAAATAAAGATTCTTTGATTGTTCCGTGATAGAATTGTTGTAAGGCTTTCATTGCAGTAAGTTTTTCTAATTTTCTTCTTTTCTTCATTTCTCTTCAATTCCTTTCTATTTCTAAGCCTTTCCTTAACCTTATTTCCTTTTTGCAATAACCGTTGTTGTTTTCCTTTAAGCCGACACACTTATAGGTCTTGAAAGATTGAAATTAGTTCCTTTAAGAACTGATTACGAGAGAGAGGGTGTGGGAAAAGGCAATCTGAGCCTGTGAGAATAGAAGGTGAATCAAAAGAGCCATTCAAGTGTTCCCGAGTGAAACACGAGTGTTGAGTGCCATAATTTTCTTTCCTTGGAGTGAAATCGAGAGGTCTCTTATGTGTGTATGTAGTAAGGTCCTTATTTTTCAATTGTTTGTATTTGTGTTGTTTTTACTAATATGACAGGTTCAAGTGATGACAATCAGGGTGGCCAGCAACCAAATTTGCAAATGCAGGCCATTACGTTTGAAATTCACAAGGTATTAAATACTGAACTCGGGCCTTTACAATCGAGGTTGGACAAAATTGATGGTGGATCCCAATCTATTCATGACGAACATAATGATGAGAATGAAATTGAACAGTCTCCGAGACAGAATTTAAGACAAGGACGTGCACCAATAGATGATAATTTGACTAACATCAAAGTTACTATTCCTCCTTTTCAGGTAAGAACAGATCTTGATGCGTATCTTTCTTGGGAAAACAAAATCAAACATGTTTTTTATTGTTATGATTATTAAGAACAAAAGAAAATCCGATTAGCAGCAATGGAATTTGTTGATTACGCACTAATCTAGTGGGATCAATTACTTATTAGTCGAAGACGATCCAGTGAAGGTCCAATGACTACTTGGAACGAAATGAAGCAAGTCATGCGAAAACGGTTTGTACCATCGTGATTTGTTTAAGAAACTGCAAAATTTGAAACAGGGAAATTGAAGTGTTGAAGATTATTTCAATGAGATGGAGATGGCTATGGTGTGTGCGAACATCGAGGAAGATCGAGAAGCAACGATGGCATGTTTTCTTGCAGATTTGAACTCAGAGATTGCCAATGTTGTTGAGTTGCAACATTACGTCGAACTAGACGATATGGTGCACATGGCAATCAAAATTGAATGTCAACAACGAACAAAGTTATCATCTCGAGGTAATAATTCTTTTAAAACTTTTTCAAATCCTCTTTTCAATCCTACTAACAATTTTAGGAAGCAAACACCGCTTCAACTCAAAGAAAAGGGTGAAACGAGCAAGCCAAGGCCCAGGTTGTAGATGTTGGCCATGGGAAGCAGCCGATGCAACCATAACATATGAGAGACATACAATGTTTCAAATGTCTTGGTAGAGGACATGTTGCAAGTCAATGTCCAAACCGAAGGACTATGCTGATGTTAGAGAATAGGGAGTTCGAGTCAGATCATGAAAACGATGGACAGGAACCCCTAAAGAGGACGATGAAGATGATGATCTAGAATTGGCATTAAACGACGAAATTATTGTTGTCAAACGAAGTCTGAATGTGCTATCGACACAAGAAGAACGGCAGCGAGAAAACATCTTTCATATAAGATGTCACGTCAACGGTAAGGTATATATTGTGATTATTGATAATGGTAGTTGTACTAACGTTGCAAGTTCTCTTATAGTTGAAAAGTTAGGTCTAATGAAGACAAAGCATCCCAATCCATACAAATTACAATGGTTGAATGATGGTGGTGAAAAGAAAGTCACTAAACAGGTTGTTGTGCCATTTGCCATTGGAAAGTACAAGGACGGAGTCCTTTGTGATGTTGTTTTGATGGATGCGAGTCACTTGGTGTTAGGACGTCTATGGCAATTCAATAAACGGCTGATGCATAATGGTTATACAAATCGATATTCTTTTATGCTTGCAGGTAAGAAGATCACCTTAGCACAGTTGACTCTGAGTCAAGTGCATGATGATCAAATACATTTGAGAAAGAGTATCGAAGAAGCAAAAGAGAAGAAAAAGATGAACGTTTTTGTAAGCGGGAAAGAAATCAGGAAAGGTCTTTCCTCTCAACAATCTTTGTTATTGTTAATGTTTAAAGAAAGTTATTTGTTAACACATATTCCTACTAATTTGCCTACTTCTATTGCATTTCTTTTGTAGGAATTTGAAGATGTATTTCTGGGTGAAACTTCGAGTGGGTTACCTCCTATTCGAGGTATTGAGCATCAAATTCATTTCATTCCAGGAGCTACTATCCCAAATAGGCCAGCATATCGAAGTAACCCCGAAGAAACGAAGGAACTTCAGAAGCAGATCATTGAGTTGATTGAGAAAGGTTACATTCGAGAGAGTTTGAGTCTGTGTGCTATACCAGTGTTGTTAGTGCCTAAGAAAGACAAAACTTGGAGAATGTGTGTTGATTGTCGAGTCGTGAATCAGATAACTATCAAATATCAACATCATATTCCTCGCCTTGATCACATGCTTGATGAACTATGTGGTACAAGTATCTTCTCCAAAGCTGACTTGAAGAGTGGATATCATCAGATTCGGATGTGAGAAGGCGACGAATGGAAGACAGCCTTCAAAACGAAGCTTGGTTTGTATGAGTGGTTAGTTGTAACGCCCCGGTTTTGGGCTCAGAAGTTTTGGGCGTTGACCGGTTCGGTCAAAGTGCTCATCGGATATATAAGAGTGAATTTAGGAAAGCCTAGTTCGGGTTGCATTAAAAATATGGAAAAATGTTCTAAAATCATCTTTTAATATATTTAAGTGAACTGTGAAATCAATTTTGGAAAATGAGGTTCGGAAGGTTGACATTTTGGCTAGTGACCAAAATGTAATTTTTGAAAGTTGCGTGACAGTTTTATAAAGGATTGAAACTTTGAATCTTTAAGGAGCTATTATTCCAAAAAGAGTTTCTCCAGATTTTTCTAATATATTTTAAGGCTTTATTCTGATTTTAAAGTTTATGAAATGTGGAGGGAAATCATTTTACCATTTCATAACTAACTTTTCTCTTTTCTCTCAATTTTCCTTTTCTCTCATTTTCTCTCAACCCAAACACATTTCTCCAGATTTTCTTCTCTGATTTTGTCATCTAAATCACTCATTTCAACTCTCTTTTGATTCCTAATCATCTCATCAACAAAACCTCTCAATTTGCAAGTTGTTTCATCAAGCTTTTTGGCTCTGAAAAGGAGAAACTCAAGTTTGGAGGTAAGAACGTCCTTCTCCTCTAAACTATCAGTTCTTTACTGAAATTCCTAAGTTCTCAATCCTTGATTTGTGATTTATTAAAGGCTTTTCAATTGGAATCTTGATTTTGGCTTAAAATGCAAGATTTGGTGATTTTTGTGGAATTTTCGTATGATCTGTTAAAGCAGGGTTTTGAGGTGTGTTTTTGATGTTAAATGAATGCTAAATTGATTAGAAGTTGAGGTTTAATTAATGCAATCCCGGATAGGTTGAATTTCCTAAGTTTTGCTTGAGTTTTTGGTTGTTTTTGGAGTGTTTTTGATGATGTGTTATACCTGGAGGTATAAGGACGTGTTTGTGATCATTTTAGATGTTAATTGATGTTTAAAAATGGTTGGAAGTGATGGATCTTGGCTGGGTTAAGTTTTGGAAGTGTTTGGAGGTGATTTCGGTTGTGTTTGGTAGCCAAATTGTTGGATTTGGGATGAGCAGCGAGTTGAGTCTTGTTGCTGGTGTTTTTAATGCATAATGATGCATTAATCCTCTATTGTTGTGTGCTTGAAACAGGGGAGTTTGATCCGTGAGCTTTAGAGGTGGTGATGAAGGCTTCGGATGCTTGGAAGGCATGTTGGTTAGCCTTGTTTTGTGTATCGGTGAGTGAAGTTGGGTTTTCAGCTTTTAAACCAAGGTTTGAAGGTTTTGGGAGCTTAGTTTAAGTCTAAACAACTTTGCTAAGCTCAAGAGTAAGTGAATGGATTTTCGCTCTTGAATTGTGTTGTGATTTGGTTTAAGAAGCAATTGTGGTTGATGATTGAAATGCATGTGTTTTGCATGGTTTAAATCTGTTTTGAAAGCATATTTTAGCATGGTTTAATGCTGGTTTTGAAAGCCATTTGAGAAGGATGCTCAAGGTAAGAGATCCATGGTTTTGTACATGGAAATTGTGGTTTTGATGCATAGTGTTGCATGTTGATTAATGGCTTTTGTGTGATGCTTAAAAACAGTGGATTATTGTTGTTAATGATGTACATTGGTAAGTGATGCTTAAGGTTACAAAGGTGGTTGAAAGTCCTTGTGTAAGCTTTGTTTATTTAAGAACAACATGGTGTTTGTAAGTTCATGGTTGGTTATTGGTTAAGATAAATGATGGTTTTTGCATTATGATTATGCATGTGAATCATTGGATTATCATGGTAAGATGGTAATATTGGCAAGTGATGAAAGTGGTTCTTGGTTCGTTGATCGAATATAGTTAGCCGGCTATAGGATTGGGTGCACCGTGAATTAAGTCGCCTTGGAGGTGGAGTGGTCAAGAGTGGACCGGTAAACTCCCTTCAAGTATCCTAACGAGATGGTTAAGGTCATAATGGAGGTTGATTGCCCATTCGAGGACCTTGGTTGAGCAAAGGTTATATGGTGTTTAAAAGTCCATATATGGGAACCTTGTGCTTGTTAAGATCACAATGGCGGTGTAAGTCCATGTGTGGATCTTGTGTGGGGTGTCCCGGATCTCTTTAGTTGTAACGTCCCGGTTTTGGGCTTAGGAGTTTTGGGCGTTGACCGGTTGGTCAAAGTGCTGTTCGAATCAAAAGAGGTGAAATTAGGAAAGCCTAGTTCGGGTTGCATTAAAAATATGGAAAAATGTTCTAAAATCATCTTTTAATATAATTAAGTGAACTGTGAAATCAATTTTGGAAAATGAGTTTTGGAAGTGTGACATTTTAGCTAGTGACCAAAATGTAATTTTCGCAAGTTTGGTTGCTGTTTTATAAAGGGTTGAAACTTTGAATCTTTAAGGAGCTATTTACCCAAAGGGAGTTTCTCCAGATTTTTCTAAGATATTTTAAGTCTAAAATCTGATTTTAAAGGTTATCAAAATTGGAGGGAAGCCATTTGGCTATTTTTAGATTTTGTAACCAACTTCTCCTAATTTTCTTTCTCTCATTTTCTCTCAACCCAAACACTACTTTTCCAGAGAATTGGATCTGATTTATTCACCTAAATCCCTCCTTTCAACTCTCATTTGATTCCAAATTATTGTATCTTCAAAACCTCTTCAATTGCTAAGTGTTTCAACAAGGATTTTGATTGCAAAAAGAGGGGAAACTCAAGTTTGGAGGTAAGAACGTCCTTCTCCTCTAAACTATTAGTTCTTTACTGAAATTCCTAAGTTTTCAATCCTTAATTGATGTTTAATTAAAGGTTTTTAAGTGTTGAAATGGATCTTGGCTTATTATGCAAGATTTTGATGATTTTTGATGATTTTCGTTAGATCTGAAACTCCTTGTCATTGCTTTCTTTGATTGATTCTGGATCTGAAACTATCAGTTCTCCTCTAAACTATCAGTTCTTTACTGAAATTCCTTGTCATTGCTTTCTTTGATTGATTCTGGATCTACGCTTTCATACATTTTGCGTGAGCATGCTGAATTGCTTGGTTTGCCTGTTGAGTCTTTGGATGTTGGAGTTCATGTCACTAGTTCTTTTGGTGAAACTGTTGTGACTCGAAAGCTTTATAGAAGGTGTCCCTTGGTTGTTCAAGAACATGTCTTTCATGTTGATCTTATGGAGTTGCCTTTCTATGGTTTTGATGTGATCCTTGGTATGGATTGGCTTGCTGAGCATCGTGCTGTTGTGGATTGTGAGAATAAGCGGGTTTCGCTTAAGCTTGCGGATGATTATGAAGTTGTTGTGGTTGGTGAGAATGTGAAGTTTCTTGCTAATGTGGTGTCTACCTTGGAGGCGAGTAGGATGCTGAGGCAAGGTTGCGAAGCTTACCTAGCTTTTGTGATGAATCCTAGCTCTACGGAGTTGAGGGTGCAAGATATCAAGGTTGTGAAGGAGTTTCCTGGTGTTTTTCCTGAAGAGTTGCCTGGTTTACCTCCTAATCGCGAGGTGGAGTTTGGAATTGAGCTGTATGAGAATACAACTCCTGTGACAATTACTCCCTATAGAATGGCACCTAAGGAGCTGAAGGAGCTGAAGACGCAGTTGCAAGAGCTGCTAGATCGTGGTTTCATCCGGCCGAGTGTGTCGCCTTGGGGTGCTCCTGTCTTGTTTGTGAAGAAGAAAGATGGCACTATGAGAATGTGCATTGATTATCGTCAGCTGAACAAGTTGACTATCAAGAATCGGTATCCTTTGCCGAGGATTGATGATTTCTTTGATCAATTTCAGGGAGATGCTGTGTTCTCTAAGATTGACTTGAGGTCAGGGTATTATCAGTTGAAGGTGAAAGATGTGGATGTGCCTAAGACAGCTTTCAGGACAAGGTATGGGCATTATGAGTTCCTTGTGATGCCGTTTGGTTTGACAAATGCTCCTGCTGCTTTCATGGACATGATGAATCGTGCGTTTCATGAATACCTGGACAAGTTCGTTGTGGTGTTCATTGATGATATCCTCGTGTACTCACGTACTGAGGAGGAGCACGAAGAGCATTTGAGGGTTGTGCTGCAAGCTTTGTTGGAGAATCAGCTTTATGCTAAGCTGAGCAAGTGTGAGTTCTGGCTTAAGGAGGTGGTGTTTCTTGGGCATGTGGTCTCAGTTGAGGGGTTTCGTGTTGATCCTCAGAAGATTGAAGCGGTGATGAACTGGAAAGTTCCTAAGTTTGTTCATGAAGTCCGTAGTTTCCTTGGTTTGGCGGGATACTACCGAAGGTTTGTGGATGGTTTTTCCAAGATTGCTGCTCCTTTGACGAAGCTGTTGCAAAAGGATGTTAAGTATGAGTGGACGGAAGCGAGACAGCAGGCTTTTGAGAAGCTTAAGGCGGCTTTGACGCAAGCTCCTATCTTGATTCAGCCTGAATTAGGGAAAGAGTTTGTGGTCTATAGTGATGCATCCTATGTTGGTTTGGGGTGTGTGCTGATGCAAGAGGGTAAGGTTGTGGCTTATGCGTCGCGGCAGTTGAAGGTGCATGAGCGCAACTATCCTACGCATGACATTGAGCTGACTGCAGTGGTGTTTGCTCTGAAGATCTGGAGACATTATCTGTATGGTGAGAAGTGTATTGTGTACACGGATCACAAGAGTTTGAGGTATCTGATGTCTCAGAAGGAGTTGAATCTTAGGCAGCGGCGTTGGTTGGAGTTGCTCAAGGATTATGATCTGACGATTGAGTATCATCCTGGTAAAGCTAATGTTGTTGCTGATGCCTTGAGTAGGAAGGTAGCTGTTGAGCTGAGAGCTATGTTTGCTAGCTTGAGCATATCGCGAGATGGTGGTCTTGTTGCTGAGTTGCAAGTGAAACCATCTTTGGTTCAGTTGATCAAGGAAAAGCAGTTGTTGGATGATTCCTTGGTGTCTCATGTTCAGGATATCGCGGAGGGTAGACCTTCGGATTTCTGCTTTAATGAGGATGGTGTGTTGTGTTTTGGTAGTCGGATAGTAGTGCCTGCTGATGTTGAGTTGAGGCGTGCTATTCTGACTGAAGGTCATAGTAGTCCTTTTGCTATGCACCCTGGTAGTACTAAGATGTATCGTGATCTTCGTGATGAGTACTATTGGGTGGGTTTGAAGAAGGATGTTGCAGAGTTTGTGAGCAAGTGTTTGGTGTGTCAGCGAGTTAAGGCTGAACATCAGGTTCCTTCTGGTTTGTTGCAACCGTTGAAAATCCCTGAATGGAAGTGGGAGAGGGTTACCATGGATTTTGTATCTGGTTTGCCTTTGTCTCCATCGAAGAAGAATTCTGTTTGGGTGATTGTGGATCGCTTGACGAAGTGTGCACATTTCTTGCCTGTGCATACTACGTTTTCTTTGGATAAGTTAGCAGAGTTGTACATTGCTGAGATTGTGAGACTGCATGGTGTGCCTAAGTCGATTGTGTCGGATAGGGATCCGAGGTTCACATCGCGTTTCTGGCAGTGTTTGTATCAAGCTCTGGGTACAAGGTTGCATTTCAGTACATCCTATCATCCTCAGTCGGATGGTCAGTCTGAGCGGGTTATCCAGATTTTGGAGGATATGTTGAGATGCTGCGTGATTGAGTTCCAAGGTTCTTGGGAGAAGCATCTGCCTTTGGTTGAGTTCGCTTATAACAATAGTTATCAGGCGAGTATACAGATGGCACCTTATGAGGCTCTGTATGGGAGGAAGTGTAGGACTCCTCTTTGTTGGGCTGAAACTGGTCAAAAGTTGGTTTCGATGCCGGCTTTGTTGAAAGGGACAACCGAGAAGGTGAATCTCATTTGTGAGAGGTTGAAGGCTGCCTCTGATCGGCAAAAGTCTTATGCGGATTTGAAGCGTAAGGAGATAGAGTATGCGGTGGGTGACCGTGTGTTCTTGAAGGTTTCGCCTTGGAAGAAGGTGATGAGGTTTGGCCGGAAGGGTAAGTTGAGCTCTCGGTACATTGGACCATATGAGGTGGTTGAGCGTGTGGGTCCTGTTGCGTATCGGCTGAGGTTACCTCAGGAGTTGGAGAAGATTCATGATGTGTTCCATGTTTCTATGCTCCGGAAGTATAGATCTGATCCTTCGCATGTGATGCCTGTGGAGGAAGTGGTTTTGAATCCGGATTTGACCTATGATGAGGAACCGGTGAAGGTTCTGGATTCGGATTGCAAGGTTCTTCGTGGCAAGACCATTGAGTTGGTGAAGGTGCTGTGGAGGCATCGAGGTGTTGAGGAAGCCACGTGGGAGCGAAAGGAAAGCATGCTGAAGCAGTTTCCTTATCTCTTTCCTTCAGGTAAATTTCGAGGACGAAATTTCTTAAGGGGGGGAGAGTTGTAACGCCCCGGTTTTGGGCTTAGGAGTTTTGGGCGTTGACCGGTTGGTCAAAGTGCTGTTCGAATCAAAAGAGGTGAAATTAGGAAAGCCTAGTTCGGGTTGCATTAAAAATATGGAAAAATGTTCTAAAATCATCTTTTAATATAATTAAGTGAACTGTGAAATCAATTTTGGAAAATGAGTTTTGGAAGTGTGACATTTTGGCTAGTGACCAAAATGTAATTTTCGCAAGTTTGGTGGCTGTTTTATAAAGGGTTGAAACTTTGAATCTTTAAGGAGCTATTTACCCAAAGGGAGTTTCTCCAGATTTTTCTAAGATATTTTAAGTCTAAAATCTGATTTTAAATGTTATCAAAATTGGAGGGAAGCCATTTGGCTATTTTTAGATTTTGTAACCAACTTCTCCTAATTTTCTTTCTCTCATTTTCTCTCAACCCAAACACTACTTTTCCAGAGAATTGGATCTGATTTATTCACCTAAATCCCTCCTTTCAACTCTCATTTGATTCCAAATCATTGTATCTTCAAAACCTCTTCAATTGCTAAGTGTTTCAACAAGGATTTTGATTGCAAAAAGAGGGGAAAATCAAGTTTGGAGGTAAGAACGTCCTTCTCCTCTAAACTATCAGTTCTTTACTGAAATTCCTAAGTTTTCAACCCTTAATTGATGTTTAATTAAAGGTTTTTAAGTGTTGAAATGGATCTTGGCTTATTATGCAAGATTTTGATGATTTTTGATGATTTTCGTTAGATCTGAGTAATCTGTGATTTGAGAGGTGTTTTTGATGTTAAATGATCTCTAAATTGATAAGGAATTGAGTTTTGATTGATGCAATCCTGGATAGGTTGAGTTTCCTAAGTTTAGCTTGTGTTTCAAGGTAGTTTTTGAGGTGATCTTGGTGATCTGATGTTGCTGGAGGTATAAGGATGTTAATAGGTTGTTTTTAGATGTTATATGATGTTAATGGAAGTGAGGTTTTGCTGGTTTATGGCTGGGCTTTGTTTAGAAGTGGTTTGGATGCATTTTCGGTTGTGTTTGGTGGTCGAAAATGGAGGTTGGATGAGAGCAGCGAGTTTAGGTGCTTTCATTGAAGCAATTAATGCATGATGATGCATTAATCCTCTGCTTTGATGTGTTGAAACAGGGGAGGCATCTTTGGATCCAAGAGTGGTTGATCCGGAAGATTGATTTGGTGCTTTGGCTTGAAGCAAAGTGGAAATCGGTGAGTGCATTTGTGGAAATTGGATTTTTCAGCTATAAAACCAAGGTTTGAAGGTTTTGGGAGCTTAGTTTAAGTATAAACAACTTTGCTAAGCTCAAGTGTAAGTTTTCGGAATTTCTCTCTAGTGGTGGCCATGATTTTGTTGTGACGCAAAATGATGATTTGCATGTTTTAAATTACTGTTTTGAAAGCATGTTTTAGCATGGATTTTGCTGATGATGTAAGCCATATGTAGAAGGTAACTCTAGGTAGGAGTACCTTGCTTTTATACATTGAAATAATGTGGTTTGATGCTTTGAAATGCATGATGAAAATGGCTTGGTTTAATGCTTTAAAATAGTGGATTAAATGATGAAAATGATGTTTATTGGCAAGTGATGTTTTGAAAAGGTTAAGGTCACTAAGGTGGTTAAAAGTCCTTGAGTGAGCCTTGTTACTTAAGAACATCAAGGTCGTTAAAAGTCCTTGGATGATTCTTGTTGCGGACACTAAGGTGGTTAAAAGTCCTTAGGTGATCCCTTCAATGGTGTTTAAAAGTCCATGGGGCCATGGTGTTTAAAAGTCCATGGGGCCAAGGTGTTTAAAAGTCCTTGGGGCCAAGGTGTTTAAAAGTCCCTGGGGTGATTCAAGCATTGGACACAAAGGTGGTTAAAAGTCCTTGTGTGGTCCTTATTCATGGTGTTTAAAAGTCCATGGCCAAGGTGTTTAAAAGTCCTTGGGGCCAAGGTGTTTAAAAGTCCTTGGGAAGTTGATGAACTTGTTTTAAGAAATGAAACGTATCACTTGAGCCAATATGACATGTTATGTTATGTTTTTGTTGAAGCATGAGATTGCTTGTTTAAAGTATGCTTTTGAGCATGTGCAAAGGTTGATTTAAAGCATGTTTTGTAAATGTTTTGAATTGCATTATTGAATGGTTTTTAAGAGCTTTCCTCACTAAGCTTTTGCTTACGCTCTCTTCGTTTTCTTAATTCAATAATGCAGACCATTAGAGTACCTTGAGGGGCAGCAAGAAGGGCAAGAATTCAAGTACAAGTAAAGCTCAATGTATGGAAGGTTTTTGTTAAACATTTTAGCTTTTGGGTAATTTGGCAATGGGGGACCAATGTGTATGTTTTGGGAGGTGTTTGGAACTCCCTAAGTATGTTGAATGTTGTTTTGAATGCTGGTTTTTGGATTGGATCATTGCATGCTTGTTTTGGAAGTTTGGTGTTTTGAATAGCTAGCTTGTGTAGGAAGCATGCCTATTGAATTGGGGCTTTTTGCATACGATGTTAGATTGTTGATTTGATGATGCCTATAGGTCATATATATGTTGAATTGCATGCTGGTAAAGTTTGGTGACATTTGGAGCATGTTTGAATGATCTATTGCATGAATTGGAATGCTAGTTTGCTGCAATCTGTGCAGGCGTTTCGGAACAGTGTGCACCGTTTCGGAACGGGTGCCTTACATGAACCCAGGCGTCCGAAACGGTATGCACCGTTTCGAAATGGTTTGGTCTCTGCCAAGGCCATGTTTCGGAACCCGTTGCGGAACGGCCCGTGTTTCGGAACAGGGTCTACCTGTTTCGGAACGGTCGACCGTTGGGGGCTGACATTGGCAGTTATATGTTTTGAATTGTTTACGTTTTGGTCCTGAATCTTGTTTGTTCAATTGTATGAGCTTGGGAAGTCCTTTTGAGCTGAAATTTCACAGAGAAGCATGAAACCTGATTAATTTCAAGTTGGTAACCTTAATTTGGGTTAAGTCCTTTTAATTATCAGAAATTACATTTTGGTCCCT
Source organism: Hibiscus tridactylites (assembly GCA_958450335.1). Lineage (NCBI taxonomy): Eukaryota > Viridiplantae > Streptophyta > Magnoliopsida > Malvales > Malvaceae > Hibiscus > Hibiscus tridactylites. The sequence goes on along the minus strand of OY288291.1, from coordinate 30,401,678 downwards.
AAAGTTGTAAATTGTTCAATTGGGTCCCTGTTTGATCTCTGATGTTTGTGATCTTTGAGTATGATGTTTTTGTGATCACAATTAGGATTAATGTGCATCTAGACAAGATTAAAAAGAAAAAAAAGGGTCGTTAATCAAGGTTGACTTTCGAGTTGACTTTGGTTTTCCCCGTATGACTTTCTTAATTCGGGTCAATCGTCTAGGCCGGGTTAAGGGGGTTACATTAGTGATGTTATACAACTACCAATCGGTGATGCAAAGGTTGTATGGTGTTTAAAAGTCCATACATGGGAACCTTGTGCATGTTGAGGTTGTATGGTGTTTAAAAGTCCATACATGGGAACCTTGTGCATGTTGAGGTTGTATGGTGTTTAAAAGTCCATGCATGGGAACCTCGGGAAAAGCTAAGGTTGTGTGGTGTTTAAAAGTCCATACATGGGAACCTTAGGCTTGTAAGGTCAAATGGTGTTTAAAAGTCCATTTGGGAGACCTTGGATTGGTAGGGTGTATGGAGCGTGGGGACAACGCTTGTGATCCGCGTATCCGATCGGGTGTTGAGTTGAAAAGTGGATGTGGTTGATCACTTGGAAGCCAATGTAATGTTCTTGATTATTAAAGAAGCATGAGATGCTTGAAAAGATGCATGGTTGCATGAAAAGTGTATAATGCTAGTGAATGCATGTTTACTTGTTAAGTTGAACAAGTGTTGATTATCATTTGGTAAATGATGCATGTGAGCATGAAATCTCTTTAATGCATTGGAGTCTTGTTAAGACTTGTTTTTAAAGGCATGTGATGATGATGTCGTGGTTCATATAAGTTACCTTTGTTTTAATGCATGTGTTGGTTTGTTTGAGTAATGGTTTTTAAAGGTTTCTTGCTTGAAATGGCTTTCAAGTTTAAGAAAGGTATGTTGTGAAATGGGAGTGTTTTCCAAGGTTTTGATTTAACTTTGCGTATGGTGTTTATGCATGGAATGGTTAAATGGATGCTTTTGTAAGTTGTGCTTGTAAAGGTTGTCTTAGCTTGTTAAGCTAAGGGTTGGTTTTCATGTATGTGCAATGCATGGTTTTGAGCTTGTTGTTGAAAAGGGTTTTCAAACATGGCTTTGGTAAACAAATCGGGTTTGTTTTAAAAGTGATTTAATGACTCGCTGCATTGATGGTGTTTTGGTTTTGAGCATTCCTCACTAAGCATTATGTGGTTACGCTCCTTTTTGTCCATCAATGCAGATTCTTGAAGTTTGGACAGCAAGGAGCAAGGGATTCAAGGTGGACTCCAATTGAGATGTATATCTCGGTGAATAGCTATAGTTAATAAAGGCAATGGGGGTAGAATCTCTCGATTTAATGTGTATGTGTTCGTTTATGTTTGGACAAGGATGTTTTTATGTTGATGATGTTGTTGGAACATGTATTGGCTTTAATGAGACTGATTTGGAAAGGTTGTGCTTAAATGGTTGCTTGTGTAGGAAGCATGCCTATAGAATTGGGGCTTTTGTATATGAAGTTAATTTGTTGTTTTGATGATGCTTATAAGTCATATATATGTTGAATTGCATGCTGGTAAAGTTTGGTAGCATTTGGAGCATGTTTGAATGATCAATTGCATGTTTTGGAATGCATTTTTGCTGCAATCTGTGCAGGGCGTTTCGGAACAGTGTGCACCGTTTCGGAACGGGTGCCTTGCATGAACCCAGGCGTCCGAAACGGTAGGCACCGTTTCGAAACGGTTTGGCCACTGCCAGTCCCCCGTTGCGGTACGTGTTGCGGAACGGCCCGCGTTTCGAAACGGGCTCTGCCTGTTTCGGAACGGGTGACCGTTGGGGGCTGACATTGGCAGTTAAATGTTTTGAAAAGTTTGCATTTTGGTCCTGAAACTTGTTTGTGCAATTGTATGAGTTTGGGATGTCTGTTTGAGCTGAAATTTGGCAGAGAAGCATGAAACCTGATTAATTTTAAGTTGGTAACTTAAAATCCGGTTAAGTCCTTAAAGTTTTCAGAATTTACAATTTGGTCCCTAAAGTTGTAAATTGTTCAATTAAGTCCCTGTTTGATCTCTGATGGTTGTGATCTTTGAGCATGTTGTTTGTGTGATCACAGTTAGGGCTAACGTGCATCTAGAGAAGATTAAAAGAAAAAAAAAGGGTCGTTAATCAAGGTTGACTTTCAGGTTGACTTTGGTTTTCCCCGTGTGACTTTCTTAATTCGGGTCAACCGTCTAGGCCGGGTTAAGGGGGTTACATTTGGTGGTATCAGAGATGAGTTGCGAATGCTTGGGGAAATCGGTAAGTTGTTGTAATGTGTGCTTGTTGTTTACCTTGATGTGTGGTTGAAAGTTGGTTGAAACACGTGTTTCTGAGCAAATTGTTGATGTTTCTGAGCATGTTGCTGATGTTTTCAAGCATGTTTTATGGTTATGAATCTTGGTTGAGTTTATGTGGAAATGTGCTGATGCTGTGAGCTGGTGTTATGCATGATGAAAGTGCTATGAGTATGTTATGTTGATAATATGCTGTTGCAAGTGGATGATGTTTGGTATAAGCATGATCAAAGTATGTTGTTTGATACGCTTGATGTTGTGATATCCATGTTGTGTTGACTGTTATGTCATGTAAAGGGGAGGATTCGGGATACCCATTGCCTTATTAATAGAGCTATTGTGTTATTTGGAGTTGGAGTTTGAATCCTTGCTTAAAGCTGGTCTAACTGGTTTGTTTGTTGTTGTGATTGTTTGTTGTTGTTAGTAGTATGGCAAAGTCGATGGAAGAGTGGCAGTTGAGTGAGATGGTTGTTGCCTTAGGGCAGGTTGTTAAGGCAAGGAATTCACCTTTCTGTAGAGGTGTTTTGTCTCAGTCTTCTGTGCCTGGGGTTGAGGAGTTAAGGCAAAAAGAAGAAGCTGGTTCGGTGATGAAGAGTTCGTCATCTGTTGTTCAGGAGGTGTTGGGAACATCTCAGGCTGTGGTAAAGGTAAAGTCAGTGGATGTGCTGGCTGTGGAATGTGTGGGTTTGCCGAAGCAGCGTTTGCTTGATTTGGGTGCTGTGGAATATCATGGTTCGTCACCTTAGACATTTGAGGCCTGGTTGGCCAGTGTGGTTCTGATCTTGGATCAGGAAGGCTGTGATTATGCTTGTAAGCTGGGGAGTTGTAACGCCCCGGTTTTGGGCTCAGAAGTTTTGGGCGTTGACCGGTTCGGTCAAAGTGCTGATCGAATATATAAGAGTGAATTTAGGAAAGCCTAGTTCGGGTTGCATTAAAAATATGGAAAAATGTTCTAAAATCATCTTTTAATATATAAAAGTGAACTGTGAAATCAATTTTGGAAAATGAGGTTCGGAAGGTTGACATTTTGGCTAGTGACCAAAATGTAATTTTTGAAAGTTGCGGGACAGTTTTATAAAGGATTGAAACTTTGAATCTTTAAGGAGCTATTATTCCAAAAAGAGTTTCTCCAGATTTTTCTAAGATATTTTAAGGCTTTATTCTGATTTTAAAGTTTATGAAATGTGGAGGGAAAATCATTTTACCATTTCTTAACTAACTTTCCATTTTCTCTCAATTTTCCTTTTCTCTCATTTTCTCTCAACCCAAACACATTTCTCCAGATTTTCTCTTCTGATTTTGTTGCCTAAATCCCTCATTTCAACACTCTTTTGATTACTAATCATCTCATCAACAAAACCTCTCAATTTGCAAGTTGTTTCATCAAGCTTTTTGGCTCTAAAAAGGAGAAATTCAAGTTTGGAGGTAAGAACGTCCTTCTCCTCTAAACTATCAGTTCTTTACTGAAATTCCTAAGTTCTCAATCCTTGATTTGTGTTTTGTTAATGGCTTTTCAATTGAAATCTTGATTTTGGCTTAAAATGCAAGATTTGGTGATTTTTGGTGAAATTTTCGTGTGATCTGTTTGGGCAGTGTTTTGAAGTCTCAAAATGATGTTAAATGAATGCAAAAATGGTTAGAAGTGATGGATCTTGGCTGGGTTAAGTTTTGGAAGTGTTTGGAGGTGATTTCGGTTGTGTTTGGTAGCCAAATTGTTGGATTTGGGATGAGCAGCGAGTTGAGTCTTGTTGCTGGTGTTTTTAATGCATAATGATGCATTAATTCTCTGTTGTTGTGTGCTTGAAACAGGGGAGTTTCATCCATGAGCTTTGAAGGTGTTGCGGAAGGTTTTCGGATGCTTGGAAGGCTTGTTGGCTAGCCTTGTTTTGTGTATCGGTGAGTGAAGTTGGGTTTTCAGCTTTTAAACCAAGGTTTGAAGGTTTTGGGAGCTTAGTTTAAGTCTAAACAACTTTGCTAAGCTCAAGAGTAAGTGATTGGATTTTCGCTCTTGAATTGTGTTGTGTTTTGGTTTTAAAAAGCAATTGTGGTTGATGATTGAGATGCATGTGTTTTGCATGGTTTAAATCTGTTTTGAAAGCATATTTTAGCATGGTTTAATGCTGGTTTTGAAAGCCATTTGAGAGGGATGCTCAAGGTAAGAGATCCTTGGTTTTGTACATGGAAATTGTGATTTTGATGCATAGTGTTGCATGTTGATCAATGGCTTTGTGTGATGCTTTAAAACAGTGAATTGATGATGGTAAATGATACTTTTTGCATATTGGTTATGCATGTGAATAATTGGACTAATGTGGTAATGGTTTTAGCATATTGGTTATGCATGTGAATAATTGGACTGATGTGGTAATGGTTTTAGCATATTGGCTATGCATGTGAATCATTGGATTATCATGGTAAGATGATTATGTTGGCAAGTGATGAAAGTGGTTCTTGGTTCGTTGATCGGATATAGTTAGCCGGCTATAGGATTGGGTGCACCGTGAATTAAGTCGCCTTGGAGGTGGAGTGGTCAAGAGTGGACCGGTAAACTCCCTTCAAGTATCCTAACGAGATGGTTAAGGTTATAATGGAGGTTGTTGTCCATTCGAGGACCTTGGTTGAGCAAAGGTTATATGGTGTTTAAAAGTCCATATGTGGGAACCTTGTGCTTGTTAAGATCACAATGGCGGTGTAAGTCCATGTGTGGATCTCGTTAGTGATGTTATACAACTACCAATCGGTTATGCAAAGGTTGTATGGTGTTTCAAAGTCCATACAAGGGAACCTTGTGCATGTTGAGGTTGTATGGTGTTTAGAAGTCCATACATGGGAACCTTAGGCTTGTAAGGTCAAATGGTGTTTAAAAGTCCATTTGGGAGGCCTTGGATTGGTAGGGTGTATGGAGCGTAGGGACAACGCTCGGAATCCGCGTATCCGATCGGGTTGTTGAGTTGAAAAGTGGATGTGGTTGATCACTTGGAAGCCAATGTAATGTTCTTGATCATAAAGAAGCATGAGATGCTTGAAAAGATGCATGGTTGCATGAAAAGTGTATGATGCTAGTGAATGCATGTTTACTTGTTAAGTTGAACAAGTGTTGATTATCATTTGATAAATGATGCATGTGTACATGAAATCTCTTTAATGCATTGGAGTCTTGTTAAGGCTTGTTTTTAAAGGCATGTGATGATGATGTTGTGGTTCATATAAGTTGCCTTTGGTTTAATGCATGTGTTGGTTTGTTGAGTAATGGTTTTAAAAGGTTTCTTGCTCGAAATGATGTTCAAGTATATGGAAGGGTAATATGAAATGGAAGTGTTTCCAAGGTTTTGATTTAACTTTGCATATGGTGTTTATGCACGGAATGGTTAAATGGGCGATTATGTAATTTGTGTTATTTTGGAGTTGGAGTTTGAATCCTTGCTTAAAGCTGGTCTAACTGGTTTGTTTGTTTGTTATGATTGTTTGTTGTTGTTAGTAGTATGGCAAAGTCGATGGAAGAATGGCAGTTGGGTAAGATGGTTGCTGCCTTGGGGCAGGTTGTTAGGGCATGGAATTCACCCTTTTGTAGAGGTGTTTTGTCTCAGTCTTCTGTGCCTGGAGTTGAGGTGGTAAGGCAAGGGAAAGAAGTTGGTTCTGTGATGAAGAGTTCATCATCTGTTGTTCAGGAGGTGTTGGGAACATCTCAGGCTGAGGTAAAGGTAAAGTCAGTAGATGAGCTGGCTGTGGGATGTGTGGGTTTGCCGAAGCAGCGTTTGCTTGATTTGGGTGCTGTGGAATATCATGGTTCGACACCTGAGGCATTTGAGGCCTGGTTGGCCAGTGTGATTCTGATCTTGGATCAGGAAGGCTGTGATTATGCTTGTAAGCTGGGAAGTGTTGTTTCTCTGATGTTGGAGGATGCATGTGCCTGGTGGACATCTGTGGCGGTGGCGTCTCATATTCCTGATATTTATTGGGATTTCTTTGTATCTGCTTTTTGTGAAAGGTATCTTGGAAGGGAATTTCCAAGGGTTAAGCAATGTGAAGATAGTGCTGTTGTGGAGCAAGTGTTGCTTGAGCAAGGAGTGGAGGTTCAGCTACCGGTGTGCGACCGTTGTGAAAGGCGCCATGTTGGAGGTTGTTGGGGCGCGGGTGCTTGCTGGAATTGTGGTTCTAAAGTGCATTTTAAGCGTGATTGTCCTCTTGGAGTGAAGTCAGCTTTGGTGTTAGCCAATGGGTCTCTGAAAGGTCGTGGGCACGGCCGAGGCAAGGTTCAGAGGTGGCAAAAAGAGCAGAAGGTTGTGAAGAGTTTGGGAAAAGAGAATTGCTAGAAATGTGGGTCTGCTGGACACATGAGACGTGATTGTTTGAGGTTGGCTCGGAACAGCCAAGGTTCCTTACCGCAAGGAGTTGGTGGTGACCCTGGTGTGTTAGCTGGTACTGTAGTTGTGCCGCAGGAGGATGATGGTTCTGCAAGGAAGAGAGCTCGTCTGATGAAGCTTCAGGGAGGTGTTGTGTTTTCAGGTAACCTTGTTAAGTAATCTTTGCGCTAGTTACCTTAGTTGGTTTCTGTTGGTTTTCCTTGCGTGGTAAGTTTAGTTTTGTTGCTAGCATGTTGGGGTAATAGTTGTGGTTTGGAAACATCTTTGGTGTGAAGAAGGCTTAGTGAGCATCTGGTGGTTAATGGTTGTTGGTATGATGGAGTTAGATAAGTTAGGAGTGAGTTGGGAGGTTGTTTTTAGACGGATTTTGAGGATGTTATTGGAGGGTGTGAACTGGCATTCATGCACAGTTAAAATCATTGTTATATGCTATATTATATATGTTGGTCCATGCATACATGTGGCATGACATTAGAGGTTTTGCATGCATGTACATCAGGCATTGATAGGGCATATAGGTGATCATGCATACGATGTTCACACTCACTAATAACTAATCGAATCTGTTAGTGTGGTGGTTGGTTTGGATGAGGGTTTTTAGAGGTTGTTTTGGTGCTGAGTGAGAGATAGAAGTAATATTAAGCTAGTTGCTAGCAATTGTGAGAGTGGTATAGCCTGTGGTAGAAGGATAGTGTTTGTTGCTTAGAGAGTTTAGTGGTTTGAATAGCTAAGTGGAAGGGGTAGCTCCTTGGTGCTAAGGATGTTGCAGTTTAGTGGTTGTGTTCCCAAGTGCTAAAGTAGCCTAGTATTTAAGTTGTTGTGGAAGGGTTGTGTTTGTAAGTGCTGGTTCTTAGCAATCTTTGAGGAGTTGAGGAGTTGGTATGTATGGCAGGTTGGGCGATGTCCTAGTAAGACAAGTGTTGTGATTGAAGTTTGAAGTGGAAGGATTATGAAAGATCGAAGGTTTTTGTTGGTTGTTTGGGTTCTTGTGAGAAGTGGTTGGCTGGTTGTGGTTAAGAAAGTTCCGTTTGAAGTCAGCTGGTGGTGTGTGGAATGGCTGGCGGAGTCAAGTTGGGGTTGTAATGTAATTCTTGGAATCTGGGTGAGTAATCCTGGTGAGTTGTTGTTGTAATGTTAGCAACAGTTGTGAGGGTTTATCAACATTCGTTGAGGAGTTTGGGTAAGCAGTTGCTGCTTAAAAATTTTTGCTTGTTGGAAAATCCTTGGAAGAGGTTTGGGAGTTTGCAAGAGTTTTAGAAGCAGAAAGGTTTGCATAGTGGCTGTTTTGGATTGGTTGTTGTCACTGTGTAAACAAGTCTTGGAAGTTGTGTGTTACAGTGTGGTGTGCTGTAAAAGTTGAGGTTCTTCAGGTTGAGGTTGGGGCTGTGTACAGTCCGGGTATGTGAAAGGTTAAGTTGTGGCTATCTTTGAGTGTTCTGGATTTTTGTGAACAATGTGTGGAGGTGCTAAGTTTGGTGGAGGTTTTGGGTGGATAGTAGTCAGTGTTGGTTGAGGCTGTTGTGTTGCCTTGTGTGTTGGTTTGAGAAGGTTGTTGTTCTCTTTTCGCCGGTTGAAATTTCGAGGAAGAAATTTCCTAAGGGGGGGAGAGTTGTAACGCCCCGGTTTTGGGCTCAGAAGTTTTGGGCGTTGACCGGTTCGGTCAAAGTGCTGATCGAATATATAAGAGTGAATTTAGGAAAGCCTAGTTCGGGTTGCATTAAAAATATGGAAAAATGTTCTAAAATCATCTTTTAATATATAAAAGTGAACTGTGAAATCAATTTTGGAAAATGAGGTTCGGAAGGTTGACATTTTGGCTAGTGACCAAAATGTAATTTTTGAAAGTTGCGGGACAGTTTTATAAAGGATTGAAACTTTGAATCTTTAAGGAGCTATTATTCCAAAAAGAGTTTCTCCAGATTTTTCTAAGATATTTTAAGGCTTTATTCTGATTTTAAAGTTTATGAAATGTGGAGGGAAAATCATTTTACCATTTCTTAACTAACTTTCCATTTTCTCTCAATTTTCCTTTTCTCTCATTTTCTCTCAACCCAAACACATTTCTCCAGATTTTCTCTTCTGATTTTGTTGCCTAAATCTCTCATTTCAACTCTCTTTTGATTACTAATCATCTCATCAACAAAACCTCTCAATTTGCAAGTTGTTTCATCAAGCTGTTTGGCTCTAAAAAGGAGAAATTCAAGTTTGGAGGTAAGAACGTCCTTCTCCTCTAAACTATCAGTACTTTACTGAAATTCCTAAGTTCTCAATCCTTGATTTGTGTTTTGTTAATGGCTTTTCAATTGAAATCTTGATTTTGGCTTAAAATGCAAGATTTGGTGATTTTTGGTGAAATTTTCGTGTGATCTGTTTGGGCAGTGTTTTGAAGTGTCAAAATGATGTTAAATGAATGCTAAATTGATTAGAAGTTGAGGTTTAATCAATGCAATCCCGGATAGGTTGAATTTCCTAAGTTTGGCTTGAGTTTTTGGTTGTTTTTGGAGTGTTTTTGGTGATCTGTTATACCTGGAGGTATAAGGACGTGTTTGTGATCGTTTTGGATGTTAATTGATGTTTAAAAATGGGGTAGAATCTCTCGGATTGACGTTTATGTGTTCGTATATGTTCGGACAAGAATGGTTTTATGTTGTTGTTAATGTTGTTGGAACATGCTTTGGCCTTAATGAGATTGATTTGGAAGTTTAAGCTTGAATGGTTGCTTGTGTAGGAAGCATGCCTATAGATTTGGGGCTTTTCATGTATGATGTTATTTTGATGAATTGTTGATGCAAGTATGTCTCCTTTATGTTGAATTGCATGTTGGTAAAGTTTGGTGGCTTTTGGAGCATGATTGGATGGTCAATTGTGTGTTTGAGTGAGCAAAATGCTGCAATCTGTGCAGGGCGTTTCGGAACAGTTGACACTGTTTCGGAACGGGTGCCTTGCATGAACCCAGGCGTCCGAAACGGGTGCCACCGTTCCGGAACGGTTTGACTACTGACAGACCCCCGTTGCGGTACGCGTCGCGGAACGGCCCCGAGTTTCGAAACGGGCTCTGCCTGCTTCGGAACGGGTGACCGTTGGGGGCTGACATGGGCGGTTAAATGTTTCAGAATGTTTGCATTTTGGTCCTGAAACTTGTTTGTGCAATTGTATGAGTTTGGGATGTCCGTTTGAGATGAAATTTGGCAGAGAAGCATGAAACCTGATTAATTTTAAGTTGGTAACTTAAAATCTGGTTAAGTCCTTAAAGTTTTCAGAATTTACAATTTGGTCCCTAAAGTTGTAAATTGTTCAATTGGGTCCCTGTTTGATCTCTGTTGTTTGTGATCTTTGGGTATGCTGTTTGCATGATAACATCTAAGGTTAATGCGCATCTAGACAAGATTAAAAAGAAAAAAAAAGGGTCGTTAATGAAGGTTGACTTTCGGGTTGACTTTGGTTTTCCCCGTGTGACTTTCTTAATTCGGGTCAACCGTCCGGGCCGGGTTAAGGGTTTTACAGGAGTGTTGTTTCTTTGATGTTGGAGGATGCGTGTGCTTGGTGGACATCTGTGGCGGTGGCGTCACATATCTATGATCTTGACTGGGATTTCTTTGTATCTACTTTTTATGAAAGGTATCTTGGAGAGAAGTTTCCAAGGGTTAAGCAATGTGAAGGTAGTGTTGTTGTGGAGCAAGTGTTGCTTGAGCAAGGAGTGGAAGCTCAGCCACCAGTATGTGACCGTTGTGAAAGGCGCCATGTTGGAGGTTGTTGGGGCGCGGGTGCTTGCTGGAATTGTGGTTCCAAAATGCATGTTAAGCGTGATTGTCCTCTTGGAGTGAAGTCAGCTTTGGTGTTAGCCAAAGGGTCTCTGAAAGGTCGTGGGCACGGCCGAGGCAAGGTTCAGAGGTGGCAGAAAGAGCAGAAGGTTGTGAAGAGTTTGGGAATTGAGAATTGCTGGGAATGTGGGTCTGCTGGACACATGAGACGTGATTGTTTGATGTTGGCTCGGAACAGCCAAGGTTCTTTACCGCAAGGAGTTGATGGTGACCTTAGTGTGTTAGCTGGTGCTGCAGTGGTGTGGCAGGAGGATGATGGTTCCGCGAGGAAGAGAGCTCGTCTGATGAAGCTTCAGGGAGGTGTTGTGTTTTCAGGTAACCTTGTTAAGTAATCTTTGCTCTAGTTACCTTAGTTTGGTTTATGTTGGTTTTCCTTGCGTGGTAAGTTAGTCTTGTTGCTAGTTTGTTGGGGGTAATAGTTGTAGTTTGGAATCATCTTTGGTGTGAAGAAGGCTTAGTAAGTATCTGGTGGTTAATGGTTGTTGGTATTGATGGAGTTAGATAAGCTAGAAGTGAGGTAGGAGGTTGTTCTTAGACGGATTCTGAGGATGTTATTGGAGGGTGTGAACTGCCATTCATGCACAGTTAAAATCATTGTTATATGCTATATTATATGTGTTGGTCCATGCATACATTTGGCATGACATTAGAGGTTTTGCATACATGTACATCAAGCATTGATAGGGCATGTAGGTGATCATGCATACGATGTTCACACTCGCTAGTAACTAATCGAATCTGTTAGTATGGTGTGAATAGTTAAGAGGAAGTGGTAGTTCCTTGGTGCTAGTGATGTTGCAGTTTAGTGGTTGTGTTTCCAGGTGCTGAGGTAGCTTAGTATTTAAGTTGTTGTGGAAGGGTTGTGTTTGTAAGTGCTGGTTCTTAGTAACCTTTGAGGAGTTGGTATGTATGGCAGGTTGGGCGATGTCCTAGTAAGACAAGTGTTATGGTTGAAGTTTGAAGTGGAAGGATTATGAAAGATCGAAGGCTTTTGTTGGTTGTTTGGGTTCTTGTGAGAAGTGGTTGGCTGGTTGTGGTTAAGAAAGTTCCGTTTGAAGTCAGCTGGTGGTGTGTGGAACGGCTGACGGAGTCAAGTTAGGGTTGTAATGTAAATTTTGGAGTCTGGGTGAGTGGTCCTGGTGAGTTGTTATGGTGATGTTAGCGGCGGAGGTAAAAGATTATCAGCATTCGTTGTGGAGTTTGGGTAAGCAGTTGATGCTTAAAGATTTTTGCTTGTTGGGAAATTCCTTGGAAGAGGTTTGGGAGTTGCAAGAGTTTTAGAAGCAGAAAGGTTTGCATAGTGGTTGTTTTGGATTGGTTGTGGTCACTGTGTAAACAAGTCTTGGAAGTTGTGTGTTACAGTGTGGTGTGCTGTAAAAGTTGAGGTTCTTCAGGTTGAGGTTGGGGTTGTGTACAGTCCGGGTATGTGAAAGGTTAAGTTGTGGCTATCTTTGAGTGTTCTGGATTTTGTGAACAGTGTGTGGAGGTGCTAAGTTTGGTGGAGGTTTTGTGTGGATAGTAACTAGTGGTAGTTGAGGCTGTTGTGTTGCCTTGTGTGTTGATTTGAGAAGGTTGTTGTTCTCTTTTCACCGGTTGAAATTTCGAGGACGAAATTTCCTAAGGGGGGGAGAGTTGTAACGCCCCGGTTTTGGGCTCAGAAGTTTTGGGCGTTGACCGGTTCGGTCAAAGTGCTGATCGGATATATAAGAGTGAATTTAGGAAAGCCTAGTTCGGGTTGCATTAAAAATATGGAAAAATGTTCTAAAATCATCTTTTAATATATTTAAGTGAACTGTGAAATCAATTTTGGAAAATGAGGTTCGGAAGGTTGACATTTTTGCTAGTGACCAAAATGTAATTTTTGAAAGTTGCGTGACAGTTTTATAAAGGATTGAAACTTTGAATCTTTAAGGAGCTATTATTCCAAAAAGAGTTTCTCCAGATTTTTCTAAGATATTTTAAGGCTTTATTCTGATTTTAAAGTTTATGAAATGTGGAGGGAAATCATTTTACCATTTCATAACTAACTTTTCTCTTTTCTCTCAATTTTCCTTTTCTCTCAACCCAAACACATTTCTCCAGATTTTCTTCTCTGATTTTGTCATCTAAATCACTCATTTCAACTCTCTTTTGATTCCTAATCATCTCATCAACAAAACCTCTCAATTTGCAAGTTGTTTCATCAAGCTTTTTGGCTCTGAAAAGGAGAAACTCAAGTTTGGAGGTAAGAACGTCCTTCTCCTATAAACTATCAGTTCTTTACTGAAATTCCTAAGTTCTCAATCCTTGATTTGTGATTTATTAAAGGCTTTTCAATTGGAATCTTGATTTTGGCTTAAAATGCAAGATTTGGTGATTTTTGTGGAATTTTCGTATGATCTGTTAAAGCAGGGTTTTGAGGTGTGTTTTTGATGTTAAATGAATGCTAAATTGATTAGAAGTTGAGGTTTAATTAATGCAATCCCGGATAGGTTGAATTTCCTAAGTTTTGCTTGAGTTTTTGGTTGTTTTTGGAGTGTTTTTGATGATCTGTTATACCTGGAGGTATAAGGACGTGTTTGTGATCATTTTGGATGTTAATTGATGTTTAAAAATGGTTGGAAGTGATGGATCTTGGGTGGGTTAAGTTTTGGAAGTGTTTGGAGGTGATTTCGGTTGTGTTTGGTAGCCAAATTGTTGGATTTGGGATAAGCAGCGAGTTGAGTCTTGTTGCTGGTGTTTTTAATGCATAATGATGCATTAATCCTCTGCTGTTGTGTGCTTGAAATAGGGGAGTTTGATCCGTGAGCTTTAGAGGTGGTGCGGAAGGCTTCGGATGCTTGGAAGGCATGTTGGTTAGCCTTGTTTTGTGTATCGGTGAGTGACGTTGGGTTTTCAGCTTTTAAACCAAGGTTTGAAGGTTTTGGGAGCTTAGTTTAAGTCTAAACAACTTTGCTAAGCTCAAGAGTAAGTGAATGGATTTTTCGCTCTTGAATTGTGTTGTGATTTGGTTTAAGAAGCAATTGTGGTTGATGATTGAAATGCATGTGTTTTGCATGGTTTAAATCTGTTTTGAAAGCATATTTTAGCATGGTTTAATGCTGGTTTTGAAAGCCATTTGAGAAGGATGCTCAAGGTAAGAGATCCATGGTTTTTTACATGGAAATTGTGGTTTTGATGCATAGTGTTGCATGTTGATTAATGGCTTTTGTGTGATGCTTAAAAACAGTGGATTATTGTTGTTAATGATGTACATTGGTAAGTGATGCTTAAGGTTACAAAGGTGGTTGAAAGTCCTTGTGTAAGCTTTGTTTATTTAAGAACAACATGGTGTTTGTAAGTTCATGGTTGGTTATTGGTTAAGATAAATGATGGTTTTTGCATTATGATTATGCATGTGAATCATTGGATTATCATGGTAAGATGGTTATATTGGCAAGTGATGAAAGTGGTTCTTGGTTCGTTGATCGGATATAGTTAGCCGGCTATAGGATTGGGTGCACCGTGAATTAAGTCGCCTTGGAGGTGGAGTGGTCAAGAGTGGACCGGTAAACTCCCTTCAAGTATCCTAACGAGATGGTTAAGGTCATAATAGAGGTTGATTGCCCATTCGAGGACCTTGGTTGAGCAAAGGTTATATGGTGTTTAAAAGTCCATATATGGGAACCTTGTGCTTGTTAAGATCACAATGGCGGTGTAAGTCCATGTGTGGATCTTGTGTGGGGTGTCCCGGATCTCGTTAGTGATGTTATACAACTACCAATCGGTGATGCAAAGGTTGTAATGTGTTTAAAAGTCCATACATGGGAACCTTGTGCATGTTGAGGTTGTATGGTGTTTAAAAGTCCATGCATGGGAACCTCGGGAAAAGCTAAGGTTGTATGGTGTTTAAAAGTCCATACATGGGAACCTTAGGCTTGTAAGGTCAAATGGTGTTTAAAAGTCCATTTGGGAGACCTTGGATTGGTAGGGTGTATGGAGCGTGGGGACAACGCTTGTGATCCGCGTATCCGATCGGGTGTTAAGTTGAAAAGTGGATGTGGTTGATCACTTGGAAGCCAATGTAATGTTCTTGATTATTAAAGAAGCATGAGATGCTTGAAAAGATGCATGGTTGCATGAAAAGTGTATAATGCTAGTGAATGCATGTTTACTTGTTAAGTTGAACAAGTGTTGATTATCATTTGGTAAATGATGCATGTGAGCATGAAATCTCTTTAATGCATTGGAGTCTTGTTAAGACTTGTTTTTAAAGGCATGTGATGATGATGTCGTGGTTCATATAAGTTACCTTTGTTTTAATGCATGTGTTGGTTTGTTTGAGTAATGGTTTTTAAAGGTTTCCTGCTTGAAATGGCTTTCAAGTTTAAGAAAGGTATGTTGTGAAATGGGAGTGTTTTCCAAGGTTTTGATTTAACTTTGCGTATGGTGTTTATGCATGGAATGGTTAAATGGATGATTTTGTAAGTTGTGCTTGTAAAGGTTGTCTTAGCTTGCTAAGCTAAGGGTTGGTTTTCATGTATGTGCAATGCATGGTTTTGAGCTTGTTGTTGAAAAGGGTTTTCAAACATGGCTTTGGTAAACAAATCGGGTTTGTTTTAAAAGTGATTTAATGACCCGCTGCATTGATGGTGTTTTGGTTTTGAACATTCCTCACTAAGCATTATGTGCTTACGCTCCTTTTTGTCCATCAATGCAGATTCTTGAAGTTTGGACAGCAAGGAGCAAGGGATTCAAGGTGGACTCCAATTGAGATGTATGTCTCGGTGAATAGCTATAGTTAATAAAGGCAATGGGGGTAGAATCTCTCGGTTTAATGTGTATGTGTTCGTTTATGCTTGGACAAGGATGTTTTTATGTTGATGATGTTGTTGGAACATGTATTGGCTTTAATGAGACTGATTTGGAAAGGTTGTGCTTAAATGGTTGCTTGTGTAGGAAGCATGCCTATAGAATTGGGGCTTTTTGTATATGAAGTTAATTTGTTGTTTTGATGATGCTTATAAGTCATATATATGTTGAATTGCATGCTGGTAAAGTTTGGTAGCATTTGGAGCATGTTTGAATGATCAATTGCATGTTTTGGAATGCATTTTTGCTGCAATCTGTGCAGGGCGTTTCGGAACAGTGTGCACCGTTTCGGAACGGGTGCCTTGCATGAACCCAGGCGTCCGAAACGGTAGGCACCGTTTCGAAACGGTTTGGCCACTGCCAGTCCCCCGTTGCGGTACGTGTTGCGGAACGGCCTGCGTTTCGAAACGGGCTCTGCCAGTTTCGGAACGGGTGACCGTTGGGGGCTGACATTGGCAGTTAAATGTTTTGAAAAGTTTGCATTTTGGTCCTGAAACTTGTTTGTGCAATTGTATGAGTTTGGGATGTCCGTTTGAGCTGAAATTTTGCAGAGAAGCATGAAACCTGATTAATTTTAAGTTGGTAACTTAAAATCCGGTTAAGTCCTTAAAGTTTTCAGAATTTACAATTTGGTCCCTAAAGATGTAAATTGTTCAATTAAGTCCCTGTTTGATCTCTGATGGTTGTGATCTTTGAGCATGTTGTTTGTGTGATCGCAGTTAGGGCTAACGTGCATCTAGACAAGATTAAAAGAAAAAAAAAGGTCGTTAATCAAGGTTGACTTTCGGGTTGACTTTGGTTTTCCCCGTGTGACTTTCTTAATTCGGGTCAACCGTCTAGGCCGGGTTAAGGGGGTTACATTAGTAATGCCTTTCGGTTTAACTAACGCTCCTAGCACTTTTATGAGGCCGATGAATCATGTTTTGCGTCCTTATATTGGAAATATTGTGTTGTGTATTTTGATGATATTCTTATCTATAGTAAGTATTTGCAGGAACATAAAGAACATTTGAGAAATGTTCTTGGCACTTTGAGAAAGGAGAGACTACTCTGCAACTTGCAAAAAATGTGTGTTTTGTTCTGACAAACTTACATTTCTTGGATTTATTGTGAGTGCACAGGGTGTGGAAGTCGATCCTGAAAAGATTAAGGCAATTCAAGAATGGCCTTGACCGATGTCAATAAGTCAAGTTAGATCTTTCCATGGTTTAGCTAGTTTTTATTGTCGGTTTGCACCTAACTTCAGTACTATTACCGCTCCCTTAACCGGGATTATAAAGAAGAATTATATCTTTAATTGGGGTGATGAACAGAAGGAACCTTTTTCGAAAATAAAGGATTGTTTGACTAAGGCACAGTGTTAGCCTTACCTAACTTTGACAAAATGTTCAAGATTGAGTGTGATGCTTCAGGTATAGGAATTTGAGCAGTTTTGCCACAAGAAAAGCATCATATTGCATACTTCAGTGAAAAGCTAAGTGAAGCTACATTGAACTATCCAGTTTATGACAAAGAGATGTATGCATTAGTTCGAGCACTCGAGACATGGCAGCACTATCTTTTTCCGAAAGAGTTTGTTATCTACACTGATCATGAGGCTTTGAAGCATATTACAGGTCAGAACAAATTAAATAAAAGGCATGCTATTGGGTTGAATTCTTAGAATCTTTTCTTTATGTCATTCATTACAAGAAAGGAAAGGATAACGTTGTAGCAGATGCCTTATCCTGTATGTATGTACTTCTGAATTACTTGGATTCTCATTTGATTGGTTTTGCTTATATTAAAAATCTTTATGCTACTGACCCTGATTTTGGAGAGAGATATGTTTCATGTGAAAAAGGTGCGGATGAGAAGTTTTATCGACATGATGGTTATCTTTTCAAAAAAGAAAGAATCTATATTCCTCAAGGGCCGATTCGAGAAGTCCTCGTTCGAGAAGCACATGAAGGTGGACTTATGGGACATTTTGGAGTCACGAAGACGTTACACATTCTGAAGGAGCATCTATTATGGCCGAAGATGCGCAGAGACGTCGAATGAATATGTGAACATTGTGTGACATGTAAGAAAGTTAAATCGAAGGTTCTACCACATTGTATGTATATGCCTTTACCAAATTTGTGTTGGGTTTTCCTCGAACTAGGAATGGTAGAGATAGTATATTTGTTGTGGTTGACAGGTTTTCGAAGATGGCACATTTCATTTTGTGTCATAAGACTCGTTATGCTATTAATGTGTCTAACTTGTTTTTCAGAGAAATTGTTCGATTACATGGTATTCTTAGATCTATTGTTTCTGACAGAGATGTTAAGTTTTTGAGTCATTTCTGGAGGACTCTTTGGTGAAAATTAGGTACGAAGTTGATGTTTTCTACCACTTGCCATCCATAAACTGATGGACAAACTGAGGTTGTTAATCACGTTTTATCTACTTTTTTTGCGTTCCATCATCAAAAAGAACATCAAGACTTTTGAAGATTGTTTGCCACACGTCGAGTTTGCTTATAATCACTCTGTTCATTATGCTACTAAATGTTCACCTTTGAGGTTGTTTATGGTTTTAATCCTATCACTCCTATCGATCTTTAGCCATTACCTCATGAACAGGTTATGAACAAGGATGGAAAAGAAAAGGTTGAATACGTGAAGAAACTTCCTCAGCAAGTCAAGAAGAACCTTGAATGGAGAACTCAACAGTACGAGCAGCAAGCGAACAAAGGACGCAAGCGAGTTACCTTTGATGTTGGTTATTGGGTTTGGGTTCACTTTCGAAAGGAACATTTTCCAGCCCAATGACGGTCTAAGTTGTTACCGAGAGGAGATGGTCCTTTCCAAGTGTTTGAAAACGTGAATGATAATGCTTATAAGTTGGACTTACCGGGAGAGTACAATGTAAGTGCTACATTTAATGTTTCTAATCTATCCTCGTATGATGATTCTGAATATTTGAGGACAAATCTCTTAAAAGAAAGGGGATGATGTGAGCACATCTATGCAAGTTTTTGAAGCAAAATTCGAAAGTCCTTCCAACATGAGCTATCAGTCAATCTAAGGCAAAACAATTCATGGAAGTTCTTTTTCTTACTTGTGCTAAAGTTTTCAAATCATTTCCAAGTGTTTGTGCCTTAGAAAATAGGACTTATAATGTGTTACATACTGATGTGTAACATCATGTTATCTATACTTAGTATATATATGTGTGTATTATCATTACTAAGTACTATATGTTTTTAATAAGTTTTTCAGTTCATAAGTGTGTTTGCATTGAGTTTACAGCTTGTTAATAAGTTTTCAATAAGTTTGCAATACTTTGATGGATGTTTGTTGTGTTTTCAATAAGGTACAATAAAAGACAGCAGCTCAAGGCTTTCCTCTTAGCTCGGTTGAAGCTCAAGTCAGTGTATGCAGCTCATCTCAGCTCGAATCAACTCAGAGGCATTATTTTCAGCTCAGCTCATTACACTCCAAGTTAGCTGAATTCAGCTCAACTCAGCTCCATTCAGCTCAACTCTAGCTCCATTACCTCAACATCAGCTCACAAGTCCGAAAGTAGCTGAAAGGTGACCTACACCTGGGGAGAGTGTCCTGTGGCATGTGCATGGCATGTGGGGCGTCCAAACATGTGAGAGGCACATGAGCAAGCATGTGCACAGCATATGGGCAGATTGTGCATGTGTGCAAGTGTGCAAGCATGCGGCATATTCAAGTGAAGTTACCAGCAGGCTTTACTTTGAATTTTAAACACATTAATCATGTTTTTTATTCAATTCAAACACAGCCACAAGTTTGGGCGGCATTAGTTGATTCAAGGGTTGTTTTTAATTTTCAAATTTTAAAGGTTGAAATAGTTTAATTTCAGCCAAGTAAATGGGCGGCAAAATGTACAGCCAACTTCTCATGTTTTCATATAAATAAAACAAACTTTAATGTACCAATGTTAGAGACTTTTATGATTAATATATTTGTGAGAATTTTCTCTCAAATTCGGTTCATCATTGAACTCTTTTCTTTACATTTCAAGTCTGTCTTATTGTGGCAATTCCCTTAATACTTCGGGTTCTTGATTTCAATAATCAACGGGTCCAAGTCCTTGCAAGCATTGAACGTATAAGGTTCGTGTTTATACTTTTTATTATAGGTTCTCCCTTGTTCTTTGTTTTTTTCTTGAATTTCCAGCATTTTCCACCATTGTTGAACGCTCGGATGAACTTCATCTTCAACCTTTGGCTTCTGAAAATTTCCAGCAACTTTGTTCTTCTTTTCTTCATCGAAATTACACCATTTTCTTACCAATCTAACACCATGCAACCTACATCGGAAATCTTCTTCTTCGTTCAACTTTCTGCAGAGTTTTCCTTACTTCAATCCTAGATCCGTAACAATCGAAGGAAGTCTTCTCCAAGAGGCTTCCTCGTATCATAACTTAAACATAGATAATAATTTTGAAAACGTTTACAAGGGAGCTCCTTTTTAAAATTACATTATAAAGGCTTTCGACTCACACTTAAAAATCCAAAATATGAGTCAAAATACAAAACCACAGGGTCCTACGAATACATAGCCCACTAATTCTAAATATTGTAGTCTAATAAGGCGATGCTGGAATCCTTCTCCGATGGTGCTTCTCTTAAACAGCGTGCCAACCTTCAAACTTGCGAACGGAAACAACAATTTTGAACACTGAGCAAGCAAGCTCAGTGGATACACTTCCACTCTACCATGCTTCTTGCAAATCATAAACATGAGCATGTAGCTCAAGATGATGACATGGCATATACATCAACATACAGCGCTACCACTAGTTGCCTAAACACATAGCAAAACAATTCATAGATCCACCAAATCTCACACAACAATATAAGCATCATACCACAAACTTGGAGTGAGTCACGGTGTAACACAGCCTTAGGAACATACACACACTCTCTCTAGATGATGCTTGGTGTCACACAACCTCGAGAATGTACTCGAGTGTCTTTGAATGAGGCCTGATGTAACAAAACCACGAGAATGTACACTTACACTCGACGTCTCTCCTTGAGTGTCTTTGAATGAGGCTCGATGTCACATAGCCTCGGGAGCATACATTTGGTGTCTCATCTCTTGGTGTTGCAACACTCTCACTAGGTATCCAGATCCCATCGCCCAAGGTGACTCAACCATACAAATGTCCATTATATGACACAACATAAACACATCTACCGTACAACACACATCATCTTTCGATCCACCAAGGATCTTCTATGGTTGCTATTACAAAAAGCCACCCAAGGTTTTACCAAAATATTACACATTATGCTCGTATAAGAGTATGTTATCTCAATTTCTCAGTTTTACAATTCATTTTATCACATTAGAAGCCCACCAGGCGATAACCCTTGAATTATTAGCCCTCGAACTCAAAACATATTTTTCAGGCAAATTGCCTAGTGGGTATCGGTATTGTGCCTCGCTTACCGATATAGTACCCCTTGGGTATCGGTAC
Source organism: Hibiscus tridactylites (assembly GCA_958450335.1). Lineage (NCBI taxonomy): Eukaryota > Viridiplantae > Streptophyta > Magnoliopsida > Malvales > Malvaceae > Hibiscus > Hibiscus tridactylites. The sequence continues at coordinate 30,380,854 of OY288291.1, read as the reverse complement.
TCACATGTGTACTGGTAAAATTTGAGCTTACTGGAATTTGATCCGGCCTACGTGTACATGTACGTGTCAACCTCTACTGATACCTCTTTACAAGGCGTATTGGTACATGTTAAACATCGTACTAGTACCCCCTTCATTGTTCCTCTTAATGGAACAATGTTCTTAAACCTAGAACACTAGGGTATCGGTACTTCCTCCCTGTGTACTAATACCGAAGCCCATAAATTGCTTCCTAGGCTCAGAAATTACTTCCCAAGCCTCCAAATCGCAACCATTAGCCTTATAACTCGGTCCTACGTCTTATGGGAGTGTTTAAGGTGGTTTACTACCAGTTTTACCTGTTATTAACATGAAATCCGGATTATACCATTAAAGAGGGCCTCTAACCTCGAACACCGAAACTCAACAACAGACATCAAGTTTAAGCAACAAAGCAATCAAATTTATGATGCTCATGAACACATAGGAGTTCGTAGTGTACTAACATTAAGCAAGAATCTCGAACCCAAGCTTCAACTCAAGCTTTCTCACACTTACTTCAAACTTCAAGATCTTAAAGGTCCTCAAACCTCTTCCACTTGCCACACAAACATGAATCTAAAACAAAACTTGGATTAGAGCTCATGGAGGAATTTGCTACAAGATACAATCTTAAGATCAAGAGAAATCTTCCTAAAGCCTTAAACCTCCCAAAACCTCACCATTTCCATCCTCCACCAAACTTAAAAGATTTTTACCTCAAAATATAGATCCTTGAACGTTGCTTATACTTGATTACCTTTGAATCTAAGGTGAAAGAGAAAAGAGAGAGAGATGATGGGAGTTATGAGGGTGATGAAAGCATGTCTTGCTTTTCCTTGTCTTCACATTGGTTTTGCAAGACAAATCCAACACCCTTTTAGAAAATTATTAAATCTCCTTATGCCCCTCTTTACTCTTCCATCTCTCAACCAAAGTATAACCCAAGCCCAACAAGAAAACATGGAGCCCAATAAAGCTCTCTTGAGCCCTCAAAGGCCCAAACTCTTGGCCCAAAACGTGAAGCCCATGGCTCAGGTTGAACCAACCCATGGATTTTGAAGTCTCGGTCGTTACAAACCTATCTTTTCACGGACTAAGATAGAACCCTCTCTCTAGATTTTATAAGGATCAACTAAAACCTATCTCTCAACAATGAGGTTTGACATTTGTAAAAAAAAATACCTCTCTAGGTGGGTGTTTACACCTTTTGGCTCACTAGGATTGAACTAAAGAAATACAAGAGATTACAAGAAATATACAATAAAATTCTACTCTCTTGATCTTTAAGCTTGGATGTCCATCCTCTTATTTTTCAAGTGTACAAGGCTTGTATTTATAGAGTTGAACGAAAAACTAGATATTTACAGCCATTGAAAACTAGTCGTTGGGAATGAAAACTAGCCGTTGGAGACTTTAATTCTAGCCATAAATGCATTTTTGCAACTTTGGGTATCGGTACTCGAAAGTGGGTATTGGTACCTACCAAAATAAGAAAGAGTCATTGTACATAAATGTAGAGCGTATCGGTACACAATATATGTGTATCAGTGAAGTACTTCATGTATCAATACAGAGGCTTCTATATTGATACACAAAGTGCTCTCAGGAATTTGGAAAACAAAAGAGTATCAGTATAAGGCAACTTCGTTTCGGAAATGGGAATATCGTACTGGTATCGAAGGCCTATTTTTTACTTTTAAATCACTTGAAATATTTGTTTGATTCAAAAACACTTTTAAAAGCTTTCAAACATATTTTTCAAATTAAATGGACTTCGAATTATTTTTGCAATATTTTTTCAAGTCCAAAAACATGTTTCACTTTGTTATACCAACGAAAATATCTCAACAAGGTAGGTTTTGAAGGGAAAATCTAAATATTTTCTTTCTCTTCCTTTTCTCTTCCCCTTCTTTCTCTATGTTCTCTCTTTTTCTTCTCTCTCCCTCAAGCTTGCAACTTAGATTGGCAACCAACTAAGCCACTATGTGCCACACCACTACATCATCATGCTTTCTTTATCGTCTAGATTCAACCGATACCAATGATGTCACCATTGGAGGTCAAAGTAGGTGGAGAGAGGAAAGTTTTGGGTTGTTGGAAATTGATTTCCACTGCTCACCACCACAAACTAGAACCACCACCAAACTTTTCAAGATGATGTAGTCCATTTCTAGATTTTACTATCGCCAACTGGTTATCAAAGGTCGTCTCACGCGCTGCACTTGTTGTCACTTGCGTGTGGGTGTGCCTCACTAGCAGTTAAGCAATCAGACCAAGCCATTTATGCCAACTTCGTGAGCTGGTCTGGCAATCGTTAGGCCAATCCAACAAGCCAACCTGTTGAGCTGAATCGAGCCAGCCTACTGAGTCGTGGCTCAGTGCACCGTATCACACCTCACTACGTTGATCAGCATTGACCACCATTGACCAACCATTAAATTTTTTGGGGACCCTACTCATGAGTTTTTCGGCGTCCGAAGTCTGTTTCACCAAATTCAAATTTGGTAAGTTGTTTTTCCTCGTTTAATTCTAAAGATTAGTCATATTATGTGATTCATTGATATGTCTTGTATTTTTATTTATATGAGAATTATTCGGAGAATCTCAATTAAGGAGAGCTCGATAGTAACCATCAGATTTTTCGTCTAAGGTTAGCCCATGTTCAACTTTGAAGTGTTTCATTAATGTCATAAATATGATGCTTTTGTGTGTGATGCATATGAATATACGAGTGTTGTAGAGATTCAAATATTAATAGCGTAATTTATCGAAATACCCCTTATGAGGGAGTATGACTAATATTCCCTTGTATGTAGAAATTATCAAAATATACATTGATGGTAGAAATTATGAAAACGCTATTACTTTTGGTAAAAAGATTAAATTAGCCTTGTGATTATCCAAAGAGTTTTAGGATGTTTTAAATGCTTATAATAACTAATTAATGATCAACTAAGTATAGTTTTCTATCAATAAAGCTCGAGTAGATAACATTACCTAAAAGCATATGGACATCTTGTATGAGTATCGGTATTGGCTTCTAGCAGTACCAATATTGTTCGTCATGTACTGATACTATTATGGTCCACGATATTGATAGGTTAATTGGAAACATTGGGGCATAATTCAATATCGGTACTCGAATGGAGTACTAATACCCGTAGGACTAGCACTAGTATTGAGAGGACAATACCGATACTAATTGGATAATTGGAAACACCGAATGATTGTTTGGTATTGATACTGAAGGTTAGTACCAATACCCCTTATATTCAGTACTCATACCATGTAGGAGTATGAGTACCCACTGTTGGTTATGACATAAAGAACGAGAACGTGATAAAGCCTTAATTGGTTTGAATAATGGCATAATAAAATACACACTTAAGCATAATGAACCTAGATGATAAAGCCTTGGTTGAGTTAAGATAGTGAACTTGTAACCCCCTTAGCCCGGCCTAGACGGTTGACCCGAACTACGGATATTACACAGGGAAAATCAAAGTCAACCCAAAAGTCAACTTGATTAACGACCCTTTTTTTTCTTTTTAATCTTGTCTAGATACATGTTAACCCTAGGTGAACACTCGAGAAACATATATGTGTAAAGCACAGCGATCCGATTTCAGAAATGGACTCAATTGCACAATATACAAATGTTAAGGACCAAAACGTAAATTCTGTAAATTAGAAGGTCATAATTGATTTTCAAGTTACCAATAAGAAATTAGTCATATTACATGCTTCCCTATCAAATTTCTCCTTAATTGGACATCTCGAACTCATACAATTGCAAACTCGACTTTCGGGACTAAAACGTAAAGCTTGCAAACTTCAACATCATTCAAATCAGTGCCCAACGCTCACCTGTTTCGAAACGGCATTGACCGTTTCGAAACGCGGGTTGGTTCCGAGATTGGTTCTGAAACAGGGCATTCCAGTAGCCAAAACTATTCGGAACAGCCTCCAGCCGTTTCAAAACACGAAGGCCATTACAGGCCCCCGTTTCGAAACGCCAGTGAGTGTTCCGATATGGTTTTCCCAGAAGATGTAGATGTTGCTGGTTTTTCATACATGAATCCATCCAAACACTACCTAATGACTTCCTAGTCAAACCAACAAGTCATCATACATATATGGTGCATATTTATAACTCCTAAACTCATTCATAGCATCAAACATGAAATTTCACATGTCTATAGGCATGCTTCCTAATATCCAAAACCAAGCAACCAACCAAACTTCAAAACAAGCATTAAAAGGCCATTTACAAATTCAAACCATCAAAAGCAACATGCCACAACCTAGGGAGTTCAACACATCTCCCAAAACACGTCTTAGGTCCCCATTGCCAAATTACCAAAACTAATAGTGTATGAAAACATCACCATACATGAGCTTGGTTTCCCTTGGACACTCTTAGCTCCCTTGTTTCCCTCAAACACCTCAATTATCTAAATTATTGATAAGAGAGAGAGCATGAGCACAATTTCTTAGTGAGGCATGCTCTAAAGAAAACAACACAATAATGCATTTTTAGAAAACACTTTCAACAAAGCTTTTAAAACACATGCTCATCTATTTTCATGTAACCTTGCATACTTTACAAGCATCTCATGCTTCAATACATTCAATACATCATATTGGCTTTCAAGTGATAGTTCATAACCATTTGCAAACTCAAAAAACAATCGGATACGTGGATTACAAGCGTTGTCCCACACGCTTCATACACACTACAAGCTTAACAAGGTGGAGTTTATCGGTACAATCACAACCCTTCAACACCCGTGATGGAGTTTAACGGTACAATCACAACCCCTCAACATCACTCATCGGTAGTTGTATAATTCCACTAACGAGAGTACGGGACACACAACACAAGATCCACACACGGACTTCCAACCACCGTTGTGATCTTACCTTACTCGTTAGGGTACTTGGATGGAGTTTACGGTACAATCACAACCCCTCCACATCCAAGGCGACTTTACTTACGGTGTACCCAATCCTATAGCCGGCTAACTATATCTGATTCAAGTACTTTAAAACCAATTCATCACTTGCCAATATACATCAAATACCATCATCAAATCACTGTTTTAAAGCATTAATCAAAGCCATTAAACATCATGCATCTTCATGCATCATTACCAAAATATAACATGTCAAACCAAGGATCTCTTACCTTGAGCATCCTTCAACACATGGCTTTCAAAACCAGCATTAACCATGCTAAAACATGCTTTCAAAACAGAATTTAAACATGCAATTTATAACCAATGCATCAATCCACTTCATAGCACATCCGAGGGAGTTTTTCCGAAAACATACTCTTGAGCTTAGCTAAGTTTTTTAGACTTAAACTATGCTCCCAAAACCTTCAATTATTTGTTTCAAAACTAGAAACCCAACTCCACTCACCAATTTCGTTTCGCTAGCTTGCCGAAACGCCAATCAAGCCTCCGAATCAACTCCAAAAGTATCCGAAGATGTCTCCCCTGTTTTAAACACATCAAAGCAGAGGATTAATGCATCATCATGCATTGAAATCTTCAGCCAACACACCTAAACTCGCTGCTCTACCTAAAATCAACATTTCGGCTACCAAACCTGACCGAAATCACCTCCAAACACTTCCAAAACTTAACCCAGCCAAGATCCATCACTTCTAACCATTTCTAAACATCAAGTAACATCCAAAATAAACCTAAACTCGTCCTTATACCTCCAGCTATAACAGAACACCAAAAACACCTCAAAAACCAGCATTTTCTTGAGCAAAAACTTAGGAAACACAACCTATTCGGGATTGCATTGATAAAACCTTCTTTCTAACATCATTTGATAACCAAAATACATTAAAGAACCACCTCAAAACAGAGGCTAATCAAACTCAACGAAATTCTTCAAGATTTCTTCCAATTCTTGAGTTTTAAGCCAAAATCAAGTTTCTAACATTAAAACCATTTATAAAACTTAAATTAAGGATTGACAACTTGGGAATTTCAGTAAAGAACTGAGTATTTAGAGGAGAAGAACAATCTTACCTCTAAATGGTAATTTCTCCTTGATTTAGGATAAATTCCTTGAAAATTCAATATGGAAATCAAAAGATTTTGTTGCTAGATTGATTATGCAACAATGAGTGATGGAAATCTCATCAAATGAGGTGAAGATCAAAGTGATTTGTGCTGGAGAAAATGTGTTTGGATGATGGGATTTTGAGAGAAAAAGAAATGAGAGAAAATTTGGAAAAGGTAGTTATGAGAATCTAAAAGTAGTTTCCATCTTTATTTCATTTAATTAAAACATTAATTAAATCACCCAAATTAAGGAAAAATCTGGAGAGAAAACATTTTGGGTAATTAGCTCCTTAAAGATTCAAAGTTTCAATCCTTTACAAAACAGTCACCACTAAACTTTTCAAAAATCGCATTTTGGTCACTACACCGAAATGTAATATTTCCAAACCTTATTTTGTAAAATTTATTTCACCACTCTCTTATATATATTAAAAGAGGATTTTTAGATATTTTTCCATATTTTTAAAGCATCATGAACTAGGCTTTCCCTAAAACCTCCTTTTATATTCGAACCGTTTCTCAGACCGGTCCGACCAAACCCTAAACTTCTAAGTCCAAAATTAGGGTGTTACAGAACTATCTAGTAATAGACCGTAATTAATTACTGTATGATATTGGCTTTGGGGCACTTGATTGAATGATTTGACTGTGATTGTGTGGGATCTGAATACTTAATGATTGTACTACAATACTTGTAAGATAATGTGTACCTAACGACTTTGTGACCCTCAGTAACATTCATCGTACTTATTGCTTTTGAGATGCCATATATGATTGTGTTGGATTGTATTTGATGACTAGGTGATCCCAAATATGATTATGAGGTACTTGATAACTAAATAATCTAGATACGTTTGCGGTACGCATTATTACTTTGTGATCATAGACGACATTTAGTTATGGTCTATTTGCATTGTGATGATTAAGATTGATGATATTAATGATATTGATGCATTGATCTATGATAGTTAGCATGTGTTTCGTAGACGTGAAACCATAGATAGGATGTTGTACTCATGTTGTATGACTTATTGGTTATCATGCATGTTTATGTTTATCAACCTCATGAAATATAGTAGAGAAGATGTATACCACTGAGCTTTATAAGTTTAATGTTCAAAATCGTTGTTTTCGTTCACATGTTCGTAGATTGATCGTGAGCTTGAGGAGCACTATCAGTTCGTGATTTTAGCATGCGCTTTTTATCATAGTACAATTCTTGTATTTATTGACCTTTGTATTCACAAGACTTTATATTGTTGAGTCTATAACTATTTTACTATCCAAATATTTTAATTATAAGTTGATTTAAAATCAGAGCTTCGTGTTTTACGAAATATGTCATATTTGGTTCATATTTTATCATCTAACTTAAAAAAGTAATAGGTTGGTCTGGTGCTATTTAAAATTTAACAGATGATGATGTGATAGTTAAAAAGTGGCATAATAACAAATTTAGTCCTCCATATTTACACACTCAATCAATTTAGTCCTAATTTATAAAAATTTAATAAATTTTATTATCATTATTTACTCATCCTATCAATTTAGTTCTATTATAAATTAGAAATTATTTAATAATTTTTGGACAATAAGTATTAGTCATTTATCATTGAAATTTATATTGAATGGCACATATCACATTAAGTAATTCCTTAGACGCATCAGAGGACGGACAGAAGATCGTCGGAGCATGGAGGTTGTGCCAAAGTAGAGGGTTAAATTTATAGAATGAGTAAATAAAGAGGCTAATTTTATTGAATTTATTTGAATTGAGACTAAATTTATTCAATGTGTAAATATGAAGGACTAAATTTGTTATTACACCAATATTTTTTAACTGTCACGTCCTAGGCGTTAAAGTTTCAACAACGTCAATATTTTTTAAACCAGAGGACCATTTATAACTTTCCATAGTCAAAGGACTCAAGAATAACATGCCCTATGGTCGGGGAACTATTATATAGTTTTTAAACAATTTCTACCTAATGGAAGGAGAGGGAAATTTTGCTCCTACTAGGTCTAGAACCCACAACCTAGGGGAAGGGGAGGGTGTCAACTTGAGAGCCTTAACCACTTGCTCTAGAGATTGTTGACGGAACTATTATATAGTTTTCCCTTTAATATATTGGTTGTCACATTTTTTTCATAGTTAGTAAAATATTTTCAATTTTCTCACTCTTTTTTAATTAAATAACGAAATATTTGCATTCCCAAAATAAATGACGAGAGTCGAATTCATATAAGATGTGATAACATGAACATCGTTGATCACTCCGCCAATTAGTTGATCTCTATTTTTCACTCTTTTTTGTTAGTTATAAATTCAAATTTTCTAAAAGGTTTAAATATAGATTTAATACCTAAACTAAACACCTTCTACCAAGTTAGTACCAGAACTTTAATTTCATCCCCTATTTTGGTAACTACATTAATATTTTTAGTCCCCAAAACTTATATATTCTATCAGTTTGGTCCTAATTCAAAATAATTCAATAAAATTTCCCCTCATAGTTAAAAATTCTATCGATTTAGTCTATTTTTGTGATACTGTCAAACCAAGCGAGTCTATCAGATAAAAGTATCAGTTGGATAATTGCATTATACCATAAAGAAACAAGTTATTGTTAAACTTTTATTATATTAGAAAAGTAATACTCCCTTCGTCCAACTTAATTTGTCCAGTATTGTCTTTTAAAAAGTCAAATATTTAAACTTTGACCTTAAATATTTTAATTAATTAAATTTTATACAATATATATTTTTAAACTACATGATAATTAATAAATTTAAAGCAATAAGAAGTCAAATTTTAAAAGAAAATTTGACTAAACAAAGTCAATATTGGACATGTTTCGTGGGACGAAGGGAGTATAACATTTCTGAGAGAAAAACAAACAATTTATGAGAATAACAAAGAGTAAATAGATATGATTTTAAATATAGAGGGTTGACTTTATTAATTGAATAGTTTTAAATTAAGACCAAATTAATAGAATGTATAAGTACCAAATTGAGAGAATGTTTGTGCTTTAGGTACCATCTTGAGATAAAAAATTATTTAAGTACCAATGTGGGAGAAGCATAGTTCAGGCGCCGAATAATTTTTAAGCCTTTCTAAAAGGGAAGAATTTAAAGTTTATATATAGGTGATTTAATTTTTTTAGAGGTATTATTAAAAATGTAAAATACTCAATTTAGAGGTTTAGAGGAGTTACGAATAGTTTAAAGATTATTTTTAAGTATAAATAATTAAATATATTGATTGACTAATTTGGATCGAGTACTGCATAGACATATATATATATATATATATATAACTTATTAAAAGTTTGATTTGTAATTGAATATTTCATATTAAAAATATTTTATAAAAATGATATTTTAACTATCATTCAATAGTAAAAGATATTAATCTTATTAATTTATATATATAGTTATTTTATTTTTAGTATAACTACTAGAATCTGATCAATTAACCGACTAATCTGGACTAGGTATTGTAAAGCCCCATTACGGGCAATCTTTTCAATCCAGTTTGCTTCAATCACACGAAAATTGAACGTTATTTAAGAGACATAACGCTAGGGGCGTGCAAAACTGGGTTCAGTTAACCGTTAATAAATTATTTCGGTTAATTGGTAAATTCGAATCCCTCAATTTTTCGAACATAAACTGAACCAATTAAATCAGATAACTGAATGACCTATTAACCAAAATATTTAGTTCAGATAATGATTTTTTTATTGTTCTTAGTAAAAATATTAAATTTAATAGCACGATAGAAAAAATATATAACTTTTATAAACTCGTACATGATATCAATATATTTCTCAATACTATCAAGTTAAACTTCATAAAAATATAACCATGACATTAGAAAGTTCACTTCCCACTCTCAGAACCAATATAAAGTAGCAATATTATTATTTTTTAATAATCGGTCAAATCGATTAACCAGGATTTCTCAAAACCGTGAACCTTTAAAAAGTAACTCGTACCAAAATCGAATTTTTCGGTTCGGTTAAACAAATTTTTGGATCAGTTTTTTCGGATTTAGAATTTGGTTTCAGTTTGTCGAACTTTTTTGCAAAGCCCTACCTAACGTCTATCCATTAGATTAATTTATTGTTGATTTATAAAATTATTTAACGATTATTATGTGTATAGCAAAAATTTGAATTTGTGAAACTAAAATTGATTTTGATATAACATTTAGACTTATGAACTAAATTGCAAAACAATAAATTTTTTAGTACTTTTCAAAGTCTCACTTTTTGACAAGCCATTTTGAACCAAACAATATTTCAAGTCAAAACATACTCAAAGGTTCAAATTTCACTAAGTCTTTTTATGTGTTTTCAAGCCTAACTTCAACAAAACGCCCAGACGTATCGATACCCTTATGCGTATCGATACGATTTTTCAACACTGGAATTTTAATCGTTCATAGCGTACCGATATGGTATAGCCCTGTATCGATACAAAATTCATCTGGGCAAGACTTTAAGCTATAGCGTATCGACATGCATTGAAACCATATCGATACATGTTTCTTATTAAAACATTATTTTGCTATAGTATACCGATACGAAATGTCACCGTATCAATACGATATGCTGACCTTCGCAAAACCCTTACATCTAATTTTCAAACATTGGCTTGTCAGTTAGTAGGTATCCCAAATTTTAAATGACCGTTGAACCATACCGATACGCTTTTTATCAAAACCAAAGTTGAGATTCCAGAGAGCAAAATCTATATCGATACGGCTAATCGTATCGATACACCCCTTAATATTGTATTGATACGCCCTCGAAGCGTATCGATATGCCTTGTTTTTTCAGTCACAACGGCTCTTTTATTTGAGACAAGTACTGATACGTCCACGAGCCGTACCGATACAATATGTTGTTGAGCAGCATTTATCGTGGGAAATTACAGCCCAACGGCTCTATTGATGATATCAACCACCTAAATGGGTAGAATTCAATACAAGGGTATAAAAACAAGTCTCAAATGCACCAACAACAACTATTAAACTTACAAGCAACATCAAAGCACTCAAATCCAAACTTTGTACCTTTAGAGTCAAATCTTTGTACCCAACTCTTGTGTTCTTCATTGTAATCTCTTATTGTAAGTTTGGGGAGTGTGAAATTGTAATTAGGTAAACATTATCCTTTGAGAGGAATTTTTAGAGTTTACCAAATACTCTTCTTTGTAAAAGTGAGTGAATTAAGATTTGTGTTGAAAGCTTAATCAAATTGTAAGGTTTCCTCATCATCCAAGAAAAAAGGAAGAATTCAAGTAGTGAAGTGGTTGAAAATCCTTAGTGGGAGATAAGGTAGTGGATGTAGAGTTCATTGGAGAACTTGAACCTCTCTAATTGCCTTATGTCACCATTTTTATTCTTCCAAATTTTTATCCTTCACATTTTTATCGCCAATTCACCCCCTCATGGCCATTTGTAATTGTGTGATCAACTCAACAATTGGTATCAGTGTCACACTCATTGGAAGGATTACAACCTTCTTGAGTCGATTCTAGGAGAGTTTGATCAACAACTAGTCAAGCAATGACATCCACCTCCACTTCCAACCTCTACGAGTCTCAATCTACCACCAAACCACCATTCTTCAATGGGGATAACTACCCATATTGGAAGAATAGGATGAGACTTTTCATCAAGTCTATCGACTACATGGTGTGGGAAGTAGTTGAAGAAGGGTCATACATACCGATGAAGAGAGACGGTGAAGGAAGACTAGTCCCAAAGGTCAAAGTTGAAATGACCGAAGATGATAGACGAAGGATGCAAGTCAACGATAAAGCTCTACTTGTCATCTTATGTGCTCTTGGTCTCGATATCTACTCCAAGGTGTCCTCGATCGAGAATGCCAAGGAAGTTTGGGACACCCTCGAGACATCATATGAGGGAACTAGTGACGTCAAGGAAACAAAAATCGGGCTACTCAATCTAAGCTACGAAAACTTCAAAATGGATTCCGATCAGAGTGTTTCCAAGATGTTTGATTGATTCTTGGTCATCGTCAATGGATTAAAGGGCTTCGGTGAGATCATCCCTGAAGACAAGCTAGTGAGGAAGTTTTTGTATTCTCTTCCGGAATCATGGGATAGCAAGAGAACGACCATTATTAAAGCTCGAGATTTGAAGACTCTTAAGCTAGTTGCTCTTGTTGGATCTCTACTCACCCATAAGATCATAAAGAAGAGAAGAGAAGAAAATGGAGGAGAAGAAGGTTGAGAAGAAGAAGATTAGAATCGCTCTTAAAGCTTCATATCATGAAAGCGATTCTAGTGAAGATTAAGATGAAGATGAGGAGATGGCCATGTTGGTCAAACGATTAACTCGCTTCATGAAGTCCAACCGAGGAAGAATGTTCAATAGAAAAGGGGACTTCAAGAGCAAGAGTAAAGAATAGGAGAAGGACCAAATCATTTGCTACGAGTGCAAAAAATTTGGCCACATCCGCTTCGAGTGTCCTCAATTGAAGAAGAATAGTTTTGGAAAGAAAAACAAGCTCAAAGCTCAAGTAGTAACTTGGAGTGACGAGGAGTCATCCGAGGAGGAGGAGGAAGTGGCTAACCTTTGTCTCATGGCCATTAATGATGATCCAAAGCTAAACCTTAACTCATCTAATTTTTATTTTACCTATGATGAACTTCAAGATGCATATGATGATTTGCAAGAGGTCTATGATGAGTTAGTTTAAAATATAAAAAGTCAATTTTGATAAACAAGAAAAATATTTCCGATTTAAAAATTCAAAATGAGTCTCTTTCAAAATCTAACTCGGAATTAGAAAAAAATGTTTTATACTTAGTAAATGTTTCAAATGATCTTAAGAAGAAAAATCTTGATCTTGAAAAACTTTTTTCTGATTTTTAAGATTATCAAACAAAGGATGTAATAATCTTAAAACTTCTATTACTATTGGGAGAAAAAATTTTGAAAAAATAAATTCTTATAAAACCCAATATGTAAAAAGAAAACATTTTCATCCTAAACAAAGAATTTTTTCTAAGCAATCTAAAAGTCAAAGATTTAGAAGTGCTTGTGTTCCTTAAAAATTCATTATTTCTAATAATATGAATGCTATTGCTTCTTTGATTCCTAAGGGAACCAAGGTTTTGAGAGCTAACACATATGGACCCAAAATGATTTGGGTACAAAAAACAAAAACCTAATTTCTTTGTTTGTAGAGGGAGCATTGCTATAAGGACAAAGTTTCATGTCAAAATTCATGGTACATTAATAGTGGATGCTCAAGACACGTGACCGGTGCCAAGAGTAGATTCTTTAGGGAGTAAATTCATGTCAAAATTCATGGTACATTAATAGTGGATGCTCAAGTAGATGATTTTTGGCTTAGGTGCTTTAGGGAGGGTAAGCGTTCTAACCTTTGTCAAATCATGTTTGCCGACCTTGTTTACCTAGTCCAACACCGTCACATCGACCAAGTAAAACCCTTTTACTATTCTACGACGTTGAGTCACAATGTCCACTCCCTTAAGATTGATTGCACACATGATTTTCCTGAACCCCTTGGTCAATCTATTGATGTGTGTTCCCTCTCTCGTTCTCACTTCACTTATGTCGATAATGAATGGGTTTTTGTCCCTCGAGCTCCTCGACAAGATGCTCTGGCCGATGCTCCACATGCTCCTTCAAGCCATCAAGGTGCTCTGATTGCTTCTTCCTCCATGGACAATCTAATGAAATTCCTCAATGAAAATTTCGCAAACATGAAAGCCGAGTTTGCAGCCATTGACACTCAATTCATATCCTTGAAAGATCGAGCCAAGTGTCTTGACACTTGCTTCACATCGTTGATCAAGTGAAAGCCATCGCCCTTCAACAAAACTCTATGGATGTCTCTCTCACCGCTTTCCATGGTTCTTGGCTTAACAAATCTTGAAGGAATTAACCTACTCAAGACGATGAGGATGAAGAGGACGATGATGGGAACGAGTAGTTTGCATATCATCTCATGTCATTTAGTTTCATTATTTATGCACCTATGTTTAGTACTCTATGCTTTTTTTTATGTTTTAGGATTTGAGTTTGAACTTGTTGCTTTGAATTATTTTGTTGCATTCAATTTTAAGTTTGCTTTGAATTCAATAATATTATTATTGCTATTATCCTACCTTGTACTTATGTTTGATCTAACAAAAAGGGGGGAGAAGAATTATAGAGCCAATTTTGAAAACTTAAAATTTAATTTTGAAAACATATCTTAAATTAAGGGGGAGTAAGCTTTTCAAAAGTTTCAAAACTTAAAAATTTATATTTGGTTTTGTTATATCAAAAAGGGTGAGATTGTGAAACTAAAATTGATTTTGATATAACACTTAAACTTATGGACTAAATTGCAAAACAATAAATTTTTAAGTACTTTTCAAAGTCTCACTTTTTGACAAGCCATTTTGAACCAAACAATATTTAAAGTCAAAATATACTCAAAGGTTCAAATTTCACTAAGTCTTTTTATGCGTTCTCAAGCCTAACTTCAACAAAACGCCCAGGCGTATCGATACCCTTATGCGTATCGATACAGTATTTCAACACTGAATTTTAATCATTCATTGCGTACCGATACGGTATAGCTCCGTATCGATACGACATTGATCTGGGCAAGACTTTAAGCTATATCGTATCGATACACATTGAAACCATATCGATCCATGTTTCTTATCAAAACATTATTTTGCTATAGTGTACCGATAAGAAATGTCACCGTATCGATACGATATGCTAACCTTTTCAAAATCCTTGCATTTAATTTTTGAACGTTGGCTTGTTAGTTAGTTGGTATTCCAAATTTTAAATAACCGTTGAACCGTACCGATACTCTAAGATAGTGTACTGATATGTTTTTTTTTATCAAAACCAAAATTGGGATTCCAGTGAGAAAAATTCGTATTGATACGACTAATCATATTGATACACCCATTAATACCGTACCGATAAGCCCTCGAAGCATATCGATACGCCCTATTTTTCAGTCACAATGGCTCTTTTTATTTGAGACAGGTACCAATACGCCCACGAGCCGTACCGATACAATAAGTTGTTGGGCATCATTTATTGCGGGAAATTGTAGCCTAACGGCTCTATTGATGATATCAACCACCCAAGCGGCTAGAATTCAATGCAATGGTATACAAACAAGTCTCAAATGCACCAACAACAACTATTGAACCTACAAGCAACATCAAAGCACTCAAATCCAAACTTTGTACCTTTAGAGTCAAATCTGTGTACCAACTCTTGTGTTCTTCATTGTAATCTCTTATTGTGAGTTTGGGGAGTGTGAAATTGTAATTGGGTAAACATTATCCTTTAAGAGGAATTTCTAGAGTTTACCAAATACTCTTCTTTGTAAAAGTGAATGGATTAAGCTTTGGATAAAAAACTTAATCAAAATGTAAAGTTTTCTCCTTATCCAAGAAAAAAGGAAGAATTCAAGTAGTGAATTGGTTGAAAATCCTTAGTGAGAACTAAGGTAGTGGATATAGAGTTCATTGGAGAACTTGAACCACTCTAATTGCCTTGTGTCACCATTTTTATTCTTCTAAATTTTCACCCTCCGCATTTTTATCGCCAATGCACCCCCTCTTGACCATTTGCAATTGTGTGATCAACTCAACAAAAATAATATTATATGGGTAAACTACCTAAATCATCACTCAACATTGCCTTAAGACCTATTTTGGTCACTCAACTTTAAAAAAGTTCAATTTTATCACTAAACTTTAAATATTGACCTATTTTGGTCACTCCACCGTTTATTCTCTAACTCGATTATGACGTGAAAATAAAAAATAAAAAATAAAAAATATACATTTTAATAATATTTTAATATATTTAATTAAATAAAAACCATCTTCCCTAACCTCGCCTTCACAGATAACCCCACCCCACCTCCACATATTTCTCACATTCACCGGCAACCACCTAATGTCGTTCCGGTGAGTTTTCCAAAAAACCAAAACCACCAGCAAACTCTTATTTCTCTCCCCTTTCCTTCTACTGTTTTGCTTTTCTGAAAATCACCCTAAAATAACCAAAAAAGTCCAAACCCATACGTCTTGGGAGTGCGTTTTACCGCCATCCACCGTCGAATCGACCTGAAACTGAGGTATGTTGATCTCCTCACCAAAGCACCTCGAATGACTGTTGGGATTCACCAACCAATGCTCCGATCGCCGTAACCAAAATGGAAAGGTAAAACTTTCCCCTCTTTTAGATTTCAATTTGATATTCCCTTTTCTTTTTAGCTTTGATTTGTTCTTATTTTTTTTCTTTGAATTTTTTGTTGTCAATTTGTGGTTGAGTGGTGAAGGGTGATGGTCGTTTGAGTTAACAACAATGGAAGGTTACAATTTTTCTTTTTCAATTAATTAAACTCTTTTTTTTTGTTCCCAGATGTTGAGTTATTTTTTCAATCTTTTATGGTTTTTAAATATTCTTTTTTATTTTTAAAGGGGACTAGTTTATGATGGTCTGAGGTGATGAAAGATGTAGGGTAATAAAGGGTAAAGCTTGATTGAGGTTAGTTATGGGAATGGAAGACCTCGATTGAAGGGGTATTGTATTGGGACGATGAAATTGAGTGATGGTGAAGAGTAAGCCGTTTGATTGTGAAGAAAATGGGGTGGGAATTTGGTTGAAGGTGAGAAAGGGGTGGGGTTGGGGGTGAAGGTGAAAGAGGTGAGACAAATTTTGATTTTTTTAAATTTAAATATTTCATTTAATTACGTGTATTATAAAAATATATTATTATTATGATTATTGTTATTATTATTATTATTTATTTATTTCTACATCATAACAGAGTTAGAGAATTAACGGTGGAGTGACCAAAATAGGTCAATATTTAAAGTTCAGTGATAAAATTGAGCATTTTGAAAGTTCAGTGATAAAATTAACGGTGGAGTGACCAAAATAGGTCAATATTTAAAGTTCAGTGATAAAATTGAGCATTTTGAAAGTTGAGTGACCAAAATATGTCCCAGGACAAAGTTGAGTGATGATCTAGGTAGTTTACCCATATTATATTAATTTAAATATCACGAATTAAACGGTAGCAAATCAAATCGATTAAAGAAATTTCTCGAAAACCAATTTGCAAAGGTGTTTCTATTCTATATACAAGAATTAGCATAAGATTGTGGGGGAAAATAACATAGGATGCTAATATGTATGTAGAAAGCCAAATTTGAGTTTCTATCTCCGCTTGAAGCGGCCAATAAGCAATGAGGAAAAGAACAGTTAAAATTTTAGTAATAAATCAACTAATCAAAACCAAATAAACCATCTCTTTTAGGATATGAAAAACATACTAACACGCAGCAATCTGGAAAGCAACCTTCGAGCAAAATATGAGAGTTTCTGCATTTATGCCACTAAACATAAGTCACAATATCCTCTATGTTAATTACTGAAACTGCACAATGATCTATGGTTAACAGGTGAATAGGATATGATATTGGATCATGTTAAATATATCAATTCAACCCAGATTATAATGTGAGGAATGAACATGTCATGTTATATTCGAATTGACACCACATCATTTAAGTCTATTTATCGAAATAAAATATGTCCTGACATATAAAGAAAAAATACGACTAACAAAACATGTTGTCTATATGACAATCAAATTCTGGGAAGGTGCGGCTAACAAGACACACTTTTACCTACGTTACAATCAAATTCTAGGAATCCAGCTTATAGGATATGCTTTCACCTACGTGGAATGATTCTCGGAAGAAGCGGCTGACGAAACGTGTCTTTGTAAGGTTATAAAGTAAGGTAGCACAATTTAAGGACTAAAATGAAGGAATTTAAAAGTACCGGAAAATATTAAATAATTTTTTTTCCAAAGGATAGAATACATGTGGTACATGTTCACACGAGCACATACAGGCCAAGTAAGGACAACAACGTATGTGTATGGATTTTCTCTTCAATATATGTTAAAAGGTTATATTTAAAGGAGCGAGAGAAAAAAAAAATCAAACGAATGTGAGATTATTCATGCAAATCTCGCATCGAATAGATTGTTTTTTTACCTTCAATAATTGGACAGACATCGAAAACTTCATGAAACCAATGAGACAAATAAATATCGTAGTTTAAGAAGAAGAAAAGTATTGATAATTTATTTACCTTTGAAGCCACTGCTTGATCACATCCTCAAAGATGAGTCATATAATCAGGATAGTGCAGTATGAAGGAAAGTAGCTTTCCTTTTGGGACGACAAATCATATTCATAAGACCTGTTTAATTACTTGCAGAAGACGTAGAGGCTGCAGCTGCCTCTGCTATTAATGAAATTGGCTGGCGAGCCTGCAGGCAAGCCGTGATGTCGAAGGGATTCAACTCTGCACCATCAAAAATAAGGTTAACACCAGGAAGGATTACTTCATTGCTGTCAGGTTCATCGGGGTCGACTTTAGGTGCAGTTACTGAGAAGGAATCTTCATATACAGGAGCCACCGCATATGATCTGTAAATGCTCCATATTTCAACCCCAGGAATAAATAAGCGCAAACGAATACGGAAGAGAAGAAAAGAAAAAAGGAGACTGATTTCACAGACCTCAGAATGCTACCATCAAAACTCAAAACATCAGACCGGCTACGCTGCCGACGGCAAAGTTTTAACCTTTGATGCTCACTAGATGCCCCAGAAATGGGAGAAGAAGGGTCTACCAGTGGATTCCACTTTCCACTACCAGGATAGCTGGTGAGATACTCTGAATCCTTGGAACCATCCTTTGGCTGCTCCTTTAGGTAAAGAAGTTTGGCTGCAGGACCTGTTGCTTGATACTCTGCACAGAACTCACGCAGCTTTCTATGTATGCTTTGCATTGAATCATGATGCTGTGTAAGTGAATCTGCTTGAAGCAACTCTGAGGAGACAATCCTTTCACATATATTATTGCATAATTTAGGGTTGAAAAGTGGCATCCCGAATTCAATAGTCAGTGGAACCCATTCATACTTCTCGCCGGGAAAAAAATTATTCGATTCCGGTTCTTTAAAAAGTTTTAGTAAGCGAATGTAACCGACCGTCCATAACTCTATCTTGTGAGCCAAAGCAGCTAACAGATCATTCAATTTCAAACGTTCCTCTGCACATAACCCGAGCTTGTCCCCTACATGAGCAACTGAACCATCAGAGTTCTTAAGGGGCAAGGGTATGTCAACTGTAACAACTTTTCCAGAACCATCAAGGTCATATATGCTGAAGGGCTGCACTATAACAGCGGAGTATTTGAGAATCGAATTCAAACAGTGTAAAAGTATACTTCCATTAACTAAATTTCCTTCAAAATTTTCACCCAAGCTTCCCATTGTTGAACTATCCCAGGACCATATAAGGGCCTTTTCACAACCGGCTAACGGTGCAGGTAAAATGCGTAGACACAGTCCTTTCATCAGAACAACCGATAAAGGCCCACTAGCCACTCTTGAATATAGCACCAATTTCATCCAAGGTGTCATCGATGAGTGAGAGGGAGGACCAAAATGAATAGGACCTGATGGTCCTGGAAGAACAGATGAAGGTGGAAGAGGAATCATAGACACAATAATATCATAGTCACGAAGAAATAACCGATCTAAGGTTGCCTTTGGCAGAGAAGCCAAGCTTTCACAGCGGAGGATATCCACTCGATATTTCTTCCTCTTCCTTGGAGTTCCTTTTCCTACGTCAGGTCCTTCCGTATGTATTGTTTTCTCACCATTCCGAACATTAATTTTCAGGCCTGACTTGGAAACCTCACTCGTGAGCTTACCATCTGATAGGGTAGCAGATCCATCATTACCAGCGGTTTCAGGTGCAGAGTTATGCAAAAAAGAATCTTCCTGTGATGTTTCTAAGTTATTGTTACCATTAACGTTTTCTTCAGTTTCATTGGCAGAAGATTGTTCTGACACATCAGTCAACCGTATGTCAGCTACTGTACTAGACTCATCATAGCCTGAATTCGACACTCGTATTCTATCAACAACTTCCGTAGATCTAGTATCAGCAGCAACACCACCAGATAGTAGACACTCCAACACACAGCGAAGACTATATGCATGATTTGCAAATTCCTGCAACACTCCTTCAAATTTTGTACCCTCCAACGTGCTCAGGTCTTTGCAAAGATCTCCAATGCTAGCATGGCCTAGTTTCCCTGCTTCATATAACGTCACAGCATGAGATTTCAACCCTGCAAAAATTTAAGTGACATGACATACAAATTATGTTAGAGAAGAGGAAACAATAAGTACATGTAGATGCAGATGCAGAGAACAATAAACAGTCAGAAATTATTACATGCAATACAGGGGCCTGTCAATGACAGGACTATCTGTAATTGTGTATTCCTCCCCATGATGATACCAGCACCATGGAGTACCAAATACTTCCTCTTGGACGTTTAAAACAAGTCTTCAAATTTTAATACAAGATAGAAATTAGCTTTTTTTGTACATTCTTATTTTGCATTAATGGTTATGATGTCCGCCAGGAAAAGGTTATCGGGGACTACGACATAAAAACTAGACATTTGAAAGGGTGAAAAGAAAAGGAAACCAACCTGGTGAAACAGAGCCCATCATAAGATAAGATGTTATGTTAGCATCAACAACAAAAGCAACCCGAGAATCATAAGAACGGGATGCATAGGTTTCTGTTCCCCAAAAATCTCCTTGATGAGCATCGCCATCAATGGACACATTTGCTGAGGTTGAACTGCGGCGAGAGGATTCATCTTCATCTGTGAGAACGACACCATGAGGTACCATTGTGTTTTCTTGAAGAACAGATGCTGGGTCAATTACTTTTTGTGCCCATCCCAAGCGGCAAACAAAAGATGCAGCAGCCTGCAGTATCCTAAGATCCGCTTGTAATGTTGCTGCCAACTCAGCAATAGTAGCATGCTCACTTGAAACAACAAAAACTGCATATAGCAACCTGAATAATGCAGATACTAGCATTAAGAAAATCCAAGTTACACTGCTATTATACGACACAGAATGACCAAAACATCAGAGAGTAACTTACTCCTCTATAGGATCCTCATAAGACTGCTCCTTGTTTGAAATGAACCCTTCAAGCCTAAAAACTGAACAAGAATAGTATTAACAGCTTGATTCAAAAACCAAAAAGGACTTACACAGAGGTGGTCAAGGACCTTTCCATTCCGTTTAAAAAACTCAAAACACATTTAAGCAGAAGACAGATCCATAGAACTAAACGCTAGAGAACTTGCAATATAGAAAACAGCTATACATAAAGCATTCTAAAGAAAGAAGAGAAATAAAATTGGTAATGTCTATTGTAAATGTCATATTTTTAGGGAAAAATTACAGAGATCTCAAGCAGAATGCTTGGATGCTTATTAGTTCACTTATTAGTCTTAGCCCCCCTCCGTTACTACACACACCCCTTATGAAATGCAATTGGATGTATAATTTTATCATCTTTTGATTCAATTAGAAAGCAGAGTTGGGAAAGGATTTTTTTTGTGTTTAGGGATGACCAAGAGTCTATTAACACTATATTCTTTCTTCCTCCTTTCTATTCCAATAGAAGTTTTTTTCTTATCTCCTAAGTATAAATACAAGGAGTAACAACGTTAAGTACACCTTCCAAAACCAAGCGCACTCTTAAAGAAGAGAAAATGGCAGATCTTGACATGTGGCTTTGGGGGAGATAGATTAAAAGACATGTTTCCAATGAAATCTTTAACTTGAAGATGAAAATAGTAGTGAAAGGCCAAATAAAAATCCTAATATTTAAAATTTTCGTTAAAGTTCATATAATTGATAATTGTTCGGGGGATATAGATTAAAAGACACGTTTCCAATAATAATCTTTAACTTGCAGTGTATAGTACATCAAATTGAATTATTTTAAAGAAGAGCTTAAGACAGAGAAATGTAGAGATCTTACTTTGGCAGAGAGAGTATGAAAGCAAACAACTAACCTTTAATACGGTCATCTGGATATACAGGAACATCAAAATAGATCAATCCCCGTCGATAAAGAGCTTTTATAATGTCAGGATCAAAATGGACAAGTGCATTAGCTTCTTCCCTACAGATTTTATCTATCATTGCTGTTTCATCTTCTGAAAGTTTCTATAAAAGAAACAAAGAACTATGAAGATGTAGATTAGACTAACAAAAACCGATGACACTCTTTAGATAATAAGCCAAAGGACCATCAGGAACCTCACCTTAAACTCTTCCACGGTAAAGTTAACAAGACAAACACCCCACCAAGGTTCAACTGGAAAGTTCACGGGTTGGGTAGGCAACAACTCTTTTGCAATCGACTTGTTCAGCTTCCACATGATTTTCTGGAAAGCTCCAGACAAGTAACCAACAGGTAAGATGATAAAAAGCTACTACAGTGGATTTATAAATTTAATCTAGTTTTCATAACATAGAACAAATTTGACATCAATATTCACAGGGTGAATCATTTTGTCTAAAATGGAAACTCCATAAAAATTAACTATATTGTTTTGGATGCATTTGTGGGGAGAACTTATGCTCGAAAGGGACGTGCAAGAACTGCGATGGAAGATGCTACTTGATGGTGTCATTTGCTCCAATTATTATTATCATCATTATTATTATTAGGAGTGTAACGAACCGAATTTCTGAGCCAACGGTTGGGCATTGACCCGGGCTATGAACCTTCGTGTTGGGTTGAATAATTACACCCATTGGGCCAAGTTCAGGCCTTATTGGATGAGAGTTGGCTATATGGGCTTGGGTAGTGACCATTTTGTAACAAGTGTGAAAGTGGAGAGTTTTATGTTGCGATTATAGCTTTATTTAAAGAAAAGGCTGATATCCCTTTATAACATTTTGTCTTCACGTTAGGGGTGAAGGGAGACAATGTGATATCATCCCTTCCCACCCTTTTTTTTCACCATCTTCTTTCATCTTCCTCACCAAACCCCATAACCATCAAACCTTAAAAAAAATCAAGCTTTCTTTAAGGATGGTCTCGGGGCGGGCTGGATTTTTGGTCGCCCTGATCTATAAGCCCTTAAACCCGACCCCGCCTAGGATTAAAATATTAGTTTACCCCCACCCTGATATACCAACTCTTAAATCTGACCCCGAAACGACTTGACTCAAAAAATTGAAAAAAAATCTTAATCTCCGACGACAATAAAAATTAGATCCGATCAATCCACCATTACGGCCACAAAATTTAGTTTCAAAAGACTTTAAACCTATATAAAAATAAAATAAAACCCAATTTTAAATTACGCACAAGAAAAATTACATATTTAAAAAATAATCTTAAACCATTGACCGTCAGAATCAAATATGTTAAAACTTGAACAACATCTAAAAAAACTACAATAAGCACAAACAAAAAAATTAGCTTAACAACCATAAAAGTGTGTTTATATAGTGGTATATATATATATATATCGGGGCAGGGGCAGGGGCAGGGCGGGGAATTTCTAGCATATACCCGAACCCACCCTGCCCCGACTCAACACTATAAATAAATCGACCGGGCGGATCGGGGCACACTGGGTCGGTTCAAGTTCGGGTTAGGGTTACTTGGCCATCCCTAGATTTCTTCATCATTTATTTCATTCGAGATTCAAGAATGAAATACGTTAATCTCCTCTTCGAGAGCTTCAAGGAAAGCATAATATTGTGGTGGAAAGGTAAAATACCATTTTGTGGGGTTTTGGGTGTTTTAGGGTTTCAAGAGTTTTCATCCATTTTCTTTGCTACAAATTCATAGCTAAGGTTATCCCTACCATTATTTCAAGTCTTGATTCGTTTTTCATGTTTGTATGGCAAGAGGAGATGATTGGGGGTTTCTTCCAAGCTTGAGTCGTGAGGAAGGTTTAAAGGAGCTAAGGGTAAGAGCTCATTTCGAGATTTTTGGCTAAAGGTCAATACAACTCTGACTCTTATACTTCCTAAAGATCATAAAATGATTGCTTTGCTTGATTGTATGGTATGGTAGGTGTTGTATCGGGGGAACTTGTCTTGAGAAATCAAAGTAATGATTTTAGTGATAAATATGTTGTTATATGACTCTAATATGCTTATAAATAATCTAGTAAATTTTAATAACCACTTGGGGTGGATTTGAGATGTTTAAAGACAAGTTAGGAGTGATTTCCGAGCCTTTGGAAGCCATTTCTGAGCTTTAGTACAAGTACGCAGGGTTTCTGTATCGGTACCCCTTGTTCAAACTGAAGAACATGAATGAACTGTGAGTGGAGTACCGGTATGGGCTCCAACCTATACCGGTACACTATTCAAGTTGTATCAGTACATGTTTTGTAAGATGTATAAGATTAGTAGAGTTAGAGTTATCATGTAATGTAAATTAAATCTTATCCTAGATCTAGTTGATAAGAGAGAAATTGTATATAGTTAAAACTCACAGTAGTAATTAAACTCTTGTACTAAAGTCTTTAAAAGACTCTATAACGTATTATATTTCTTAATGAGAATGAAGCAGAAACCTTATTTCTATTTTCATTAGAATCTACATGGTATCAATTTAGGTATAGATCCTAAATTCTAATCGATGGGTGCTACCTCAACAACCTCTAATATAAATTTTCTAGCATATCAGAATTCCGTTATTGATGATTTCCTATATATTTCTAGTTCGACAGTTACTTTCCATCGATTTGTTGGCCACAATTATCTTTTGTGGTCCTAATCCGTCAAGATTTTCCTTATTGGGAGAGGAAAACTTGGGTATATCTTTGGCAAGAGTATGAATCCCTCTTGCTACTGACCCAGGGTATGAACAACGGATACGTCAAAATGGGAGAGTTATTTCATGGTTGATCAATACCATGTCCCCTGAAGCTGCTGCAAATTTTCTCTTGTATGAAACAACAACAGATATTTCACGTGCTTTTAAGGACGTATTCAAGTACTGACAACATCTCTAAGCTATTTGACATTGAGAGTAGGGCATCTAATTTAAAGCAAGAGGGTATGAGTGTCACTGTGTACTATAACACTTTGACAAGTTTTTGGTAACAGAACACTTATATGAAGACAATGATTGGGAAACTCCAACTGATGCAGCCTTATATAGAACGATTACAACACAAAAGATAGTGTTTTAGTTTCTCAATGATCTAAATAGAGAAGGGATGCAGTGAAGGCTAGAATCCTTAGCAGCAGGCCTTTCCTCTACATTCGTGACGTTCTTTCAGAACTAAGAAGAGAGGAGAGTAGGTCATTTATGCTTCCTAATGTTTCCCCCAATAAAGGTTAAGCGCTTGTTACTTAGTCCTCTTGTTCCAAAAAACATAGGAGTGGAAAACTCGTCTGACTATTGAAAAAAAGTAAGCCACTTGAGAGAGCAGTGTTGGAAGCTCTATGGCAAGCCTGGAGATTGGAAGTCTTCTCCAAATAGGACATCTCGAGAATTTCAGTCTAATGCAGTAAGCACAGTTGGTGTTAGCGGTTTTTCTAAACAGTAGATTGTATAACTACAAAAGATGTTTGGTATAGTTAATGGACTTGGTGAAGCAAATTTGGCTGTGACAGAAGATGAATGTACAAAGAGCAGTCCTTTTCCTACTTCTCTTCTATCTTCCCAATCTGCTCTAGAATGGATCATTGACTCAAGAGCATCTGATCACATGACTGGTAACAAGGATTTGTTTTGTACATTTTCAGCTTTATCTCCAAAGACCTCTATTAAAATAGCCGATGGTTCTTTATCTCCTATTATGGAGGGAGGTTCTATGTTTCTTAATGACAATATCCTACTTCATGATGTATTGTTTGTGCCTAACTTAGCCTGCAACCTCTTGTCTGTTAGTAAACTTTCCAGGGATTTGAAATGTTTTTCAAAGTTTACTGATCCTAGTTGTGTATTGCAGGCAATGGACTCGGAGAAGATGATTTGCAATGATAGGCTGCAAAATGGGCTCTATGTTCTCTATGGCTATCAACCGTTTGTTTCCCGAGCTTTATCTAGTAGTTTAGTTTCTTCCTTAGGACAAATTGATGATATCATGTTACGGCATTTTAGGTTAGTACATCCAAACTTTCATTATCTTGCTAAATTGTTTCATACTTTATTTATCAATAAAAAGCCAATTTTATTTAAATGTCATATCTGCCCCCATCCTAAACAAACTAAAACATTTTATTTACCATCAAAACATAAACCATCTCAACCTTTCTCTTTAATTCACAGTGATTTAGGGTCCTTCTAAAGTGAAGAATGTAAATGGTTGTAGGTGGTTCATCTCTTCTATAGATGATCACATTAAGATTACATAGACCTATTTAATGAAAGAAAAGTTTGAAACTGTGTCCATTTTTGAAAAATTCTGTAGCATGGTTGAAACCCAGTTTGGTAGTAAAATTCAAATTTTTAAATATGGTAATGGGGGAGAGTACTTTGCTATGTCCTTGGGCGAGTTTTTCAGAAAAAAAGGTATTGTATACATTAGTTCTTGTGTGGATTCACCACAACAAAATAAGATTGCATAGAGGAAAAATAGGCATTGGTTGGAGGTCACTAGGTTTCTGTTGTTTACTAGTAATGTTCCTAAATATTTGTTGGGAGAAGCCTTGTTAAGTGCTACTTATTTGATAATCCGAATGCTAGCAAGGTGTTAAAATTCAGAACACCTAGGTTTGTCTTTTTGGAGCATTATCCACATTTTAAACCCATGTCTTCAATGCTTCCTTTAAAATTGTTTGGGTGCATTGTGTTTGTACATAATACAGATCCTTGAGGGGAGTGTAAGTTGGGATTATACTATGTATACTCACCAGCTAGCTGAAGTGCTTACCAAAGAACTACCTAAGATATATTTTGATAGGTTTCTATCCAAGCTGGAATTATACTATGTATACTCACATGCTCGAGGGGAGTGTATGTTGTATACGATTAGTAGAGTTAGAGGAATTTGGTTGATGGTTTAATACCTCGCCTATGCCACCCCATGACATAATTAATCTAATAAACGAGCTTCTGATCTTGTACACGTGAATAATGATGAATACTTTCCATAACTACCTCAGGTTTGATAATTATAATTGATACATGACTCATACTTGGATAGTGTAATGCCTTGGGGCATTGCTTGATAGTTTGGCCGTGGGGGCCACTTACCTCGTGATGAGGTGTATGAATGCTCAGAGAACATATCTTATCTTATGATAATCTTAATAAACGAGCTTCTGATCTTGTACACGTGCATAATGATGAATACTTTCCATAACGTACCTCAGGTTTGATAATTATAATTGATACCTGACTCATACTTAGATAGTGTAATGCCTTGGGGCATTGCTTGATAGTTTGGCCGTGGATGCAACTTACCCCGTGATGAGGTGTATGAATGCTCGGGAAACATATCTTATCTTACGATTTTTGTAAAGGAATCCGAATGTCATAGAGTGAGTACTATGGTACAATATCAGGACACTACACCAAACTTGGTATACATCGGCACTTTTAGAGGCATTTAAGACGAAAACGCCACTAATTTTGAACATATCGCGGCATTTACTGATAAAACGCCACAAATAACAAATATCGTGGCATTTTTATTAGAAACACCGCAATCAACACATATTTTTACGGCAGTTTTACTAGAAACGCCGCAATAATTTAGTGCTTAGTGGTGTTTATATGAAAAACGCCGCAATAAGTCTTACCTTAGTGGCATTTTTAGAAAAACGCCGCGCAAGGTATTATGTGTAGTGACGTTTTGTTATAAAACGCTGCAATAGTTTAATGCTTAATGGCGTTTGTAAAATCAAACGCCGCAATAGAGAATAAAACTCATTGTTTTGTTTTTAGAGAAACACCTCTGTCACTCTCCCTCCCTCACCCGATCTCCAAATCAAAACCCACCCAATCCCTAATATCTCAGTCATCACTCACCCCCCTCACCTTAATCTTCTCTCACCCCAATCCATTTGTCTCGAAATCATTCAAATCCATGGTACTGGTCAGTTTTTGTCTCTAAAGCTATGGTGGTATTGGTTGGTCTTTGGAGCAAAGCCAGCGATCTAAGGGTGTTGCAGGCTCCCACTCAGGTATTTCATTTTGATGATGAGAAGAATACACATTGTAAAGGCAGACATGAAATTTACACCCAACTTTCGCTTTCTTAGATTAAATATAAGACATAATAAAATTATTTAAAAAAAAGAGATTTTGGTTGACATACATAGTTAGTAATTTAAAATGGCGGGTTTTGGATAATATTGAATTATTTGTTGTTGAATCAAATAAGAGTACTGAACCTTAGGAAATAGGGAGCATTATGATTGACAATTTGATGAATGCGTTATTTATTTTCATCAAATATATAGCATTCATACATTTGGAAGTCGTGTTGATTCATTCATGTTGAAGATAATCATGATCAACTAGCTAACCCTTGCTAGAGTTTTGCTCATCCACCCAAACTACAAACACTAGTTTTGTAAGCCCATTAGGACAATATTGATGTTTTGTTATTTAGTCTTAACACCCAATGTGAGCATATTGGATCCTTTTCCAATGACGAGGAGTGGTAAGAGTTTTTATTTAATGTGTAATTAGAGTTTATTCCAAAGTTAGTAGTTTAAATTTACTAGAAGTCTTATTTCAATTAAGAATAAGTATTATTTAAATTAAAGATAAAAGTATAGTTTTAATTATATTAAAACTCTATATCAGCCTATTTAAAGGTTTCCTTTGTATACATTTGATAATTAAGAGTAATAAGAAAATACAGAGAAACATATTGTTTTCTCTGAAAAATATCACGTTCATCTTCTTCAAACAACATAACCCTAACCTCCGATCACACACAAACCACCATTATTCGTTGCATCTCCGGCCACCATGGCCCCTTTCTCACCTGGTATCATGAGACAACAACGGTCTTGATGCTGTCACCACTGCTGCCATCTCTTATCTGAAACAGATCGGCGACGATCAGATTTTTCAGATGCACATTGTTTTTCTTTTCCACTGCTGTCATTAGGCCACACACGTTCTTTGGCTTATCCCTCGTTGGAATCTTACATCTCTGGTGAAATTTCTACTCGTTTAATTTTTTTGTTTTCATCTCTATTAATGGTTCTATCTTAGCCAATCAAAAAGATAGATAAAATGATTATATTTTAGCCTTAAAAACTATTTGGTTCTATTTTAGTCATACATCCTAAAAGATATGAGAAGAGGTTATAGTTTAACCATAAAAACTAGATAATAAATTTTTAAGAGATTCTACATCAAAGACCCAAGCTGGAACTCTAGTCTGTGTAACTAGCTTGAGGAGGTGTAGATTCCTGTGATCACTTCCTACATCGTTCGCATCAGACCTTTTAGTCAAGAACTACATGTTGGAGCAGTGTTTGTATTCCATCTGATGCATCAACCATCTCAAGCGTACCATAAGTTGAATGGCATCAACAACTGCTGCGCAAGAACATCATGGTTCTATCCTCACTCTTCAAATCAAAGACTCCCAAGAATGGAGAGCATTTTTCTCTAAGAAATAACATAAGAAATATGAGTAGGGCATCACATCCAAGATCCAAGCTGGTGCTCTACTACGTTTGCTCACCAGCTTGAGGGGGAGTGTAAGTTATCCGAGAAGTGTTAGAACTTGAGGGGGAGTGTAAGTTGACGAGAAGTGCTAGAGTTTTTATTTAATGTGTAATTAGAGTTCATTCTCAAGTTAGTAGTTTAGATTTACTAGAAGTCTTATTTAAATTAGGAATAAGTATTATTTAAATTAAAGATAAAAGTCTAGATTTCATTATATTAAAACTCTACATCAGCCTATTTAAAGGCTTCCATTGTATACATTTGATAGTTAAGAGTAATAAGAAAATACAGAGAAACACATTGTTTTCTCTAGAAAATATCTTGTTCATCTTCTTCAAACAACAAATCTCTAACCTCTGATCACGCACAAACCACCATTATTTGTTGCATCTCCGACCACCATGGCCCCTTTCTCACAATAAATATGTGATGTTCCTTTGCGTTAAGTATGTCCCAAAGTAGTTTAGATGCACAAACTCATAATCTTGTATTTATTTCAACATTATAGTGAATTTTCTCCCCCTCCACCTGTTGTTTTTCCCGAAATGGTCTTCCACATAAAATCTTGATGTCTTTTTCTTTATTGTGTAATCGTTATTAATTGAAATTATCATCATGTATAGTATAACATAAGGCAATATACACCTTTTCATGTGTATTTGATTTGTAAGAAGTAGTTGAGGGGCTTAGGGTTGAGTTTGGGGGCATTTCTTGGCATTCTTGAACTCTACTCATCATTTTTGTACAATAGTTTCGAAACCAAAGGTCTGAGTTTCGAAGCTACTGTAAAAAGACTTAAATAATGCATCTTTTAAGCTTGGGTTACGAAACCCACATGGACAATGTCCCTCAGTGGTTCCAATACTAACCTAGGGTTTTGAAACCTTGAGTTTAGACTAGGCCCATTTGTCACTCAACCCATCTAGAATGACCTTTAAGCCTAATTTGAGGCCCTAATCATTGGAAAATGCTAATGGTGAACATGTATGTAGTCTTATATATTTATGTATGTGTGTGTGATTATTTGGATGATTATGACCTAATGGCAACAACTGTGTAGCCCTAGTGGAGTTCAAGCAACAACGTTGACAATTGAAATCAACATGGAATTTGGCCCTTTAGACCTGTGACTATCCGAATTCCTAACATCTTAAACATATATACAACTATATGTCAACAATCAAACAATTATCTGTCAAACAACAACAATATTTATGTGGATACTCACCTCTGTTTGTGATAACCTATTCAATTTGATGTTTAGTGACTTGTTAGAATGTGGCTAATGATTCGATATTGATAAGCTCTTTTGTGTTTAGGTAATTGTTAAGTTTTAATAAGCTTGGGGGTAAGGCCAAATTTATGCTCTTATGTGTGTTCTGAATCATGTTATATGCCATAGACATTTCATGTCATATTTACGCTTAACTTGCTTGCACTACATGTATCATGTAGAATTTGTTAAGTAATTGTGTATCTTTGAACTTTGTAATATCAGGGTTTCAAATTATTTCCTCGTGTGAAGGTTGTTAAATCTTGTTGGTTCAAGTCAGGACATCATCATCATCTCTCGAGCTTTAGTTTCATTTGTGAGAAAAGGGTCATAGTGGCTAGAGATGCAATGAATAATGGTGGTTTTTGTTTGATCGATGGTTAGTGATTTGTTATTTGAAGAAGATGAACATGATATTTTTCAGAGAGAATAATGTGTTTCTCTGTATTTTCTTATTACTCTTAATTATTCAAATGTGTGTAAGGTGAGCCTTTAAATAGGAAATTACAGAGTTTTAGTATAGTTAAATTATACTTTTATCTCTAATTTAAATAATATGTATCCCTAATTTAAATAAGACTTCTAGTAAATCTAAACTATTAACTTGAAATTAAACTTTAATTACACATTAAATAAAACTCTACCACTTCTCGGATAACTTACATCATTTGTATCGGAGTACAATACTATGTCACTCTAGTTGGACATGCATTATTCGTAGAACTGTTATTTTGCAATTCAGTCAGTAAACTCATTTTTACTTATTATCGAACTTTTGTATAATTGTTTTATTTGGGGAGATTCAATTTTTTAAACTCATTTGTTTTATGAATTATCGATTTTGGTTATTTTAAATTGACTAATTTGAAGCATTGGTTTTGGAGAAATTTTGTTGAATCACTTTGGTAACCAGAATGTGAAACTATTAGATCTGTTGGATACTTTGAGTCAGGTTTAGCTTTTTGCACATGGAACAGTTTGGTTCATTGGAATATCTTGCTGAAGCTGCCGCGACTTGGGAAGAACTGGAGGACTTTCATTATAAGACTTATTTGGAATAAGTGTATTATCTTTATGAGACTTTATTAATATCTTGCATTCATAGGAGTCTTTCTATAGTTGGATTTCTTGTTTAGTAAGTGTTCTGTTAAACATTTGTGTAGGAATATACTTGCCGAAATACTACTTATATTAGGACTCTAATATTTAAATTTCTTCCTGCCGATATAGTTTACTTGTATTAGGACTTTAACTCTATCTCTACTCTTGTATAGGTTAACTAGGAGTCTTAGAGTTCTACTTTAAGTTAGCCTTATCTTGGTAGGAGTTTTACCTAACATAGGAGTTTTATTATTAGTCTAATTCCAACTCTTGTAGCCTATATAAAGGCACCCTATTCGACAGAATTAATATAAAGAAAAACCTTTCTTCTTTCCATATCAATTACTTACATGATATCAGCCTAAATACTTTCCTGGCGAAATTTTCCCCTCCTCTTGAACCAACGGAATATTTTTCTGTCCATTCTAGACAAATTTTCTTTTTCCCTTCTCCTCTTGCCTCGTTTATTCTGGCAGGGCTCCCTTCAAATCTTCATCTTCTGGTATCCGATTCACTAAAGACCAGATGATGGAAATTCAAAAATTGTTTGAGAAATTTCAAGGAACTCGTGAGGCTCATTTAACTATTGCAGAACAAGACGGTACTCCTCTCTCCTCTACTCTTACTACTTCCAAAACAACTCCGATTTAGATTTTGGATTCTTGTGTGTCAGATCATATGATTGGGGATCGAAGTCTCTTTTCTACCTATCAACCGACAACTAGTACGAGTATTCGAACTGCTGATGGGACTATTTCTCAGATCACAGACCGTGGATCCATTCAAGTGGATAACTTAATCCTTGAGGATACTCTCCTTGTTCCTAATCTCACATTTAATCTCATTTCTGTGAGCAAATTATCCAAGGATTTCAATTGCTATTTTAATGCTTCTGGTTGTACTTTGCAGGCACTGAATTCACAGAAGAGGATTGATACAGCTAGGTTGCAAAATGGGCTCTACGTACTCTCTCAAAGTTCTCCCACATTAGTTACTGTTTCGCATTAAAATTCTGTTATGTTATGGCACAATCGTTTAGGTAATCCCAATTTTCATTATCTTGCTAAACTTCAACCTTCATTTTTTGTTAATACAAAATCAAGTTTATTTCATTGTGATGCATGTTCTATTGCGAAATATACTAAGAAACCTTATCCTCCATCGAAATACAAACCCTCACATCCCTTCTCTTTGATTCATAATGATATTTGGGGACCTTCTCGGGTACAAAATGCGAACCATTGTAAGTGGTTTATTACATTTATTGATTATCATACTCGCCTTACTTGAACCTTTCTTATGCGAGAAAAATCCGATAATCCTGTCATCTTTGAACAATTCTATAAAGTATGGTTCTAACCCAATTTTATACCCGAATACAACAGTTTAATTCTGAAAATGGTAGGGAATATTTTGCTCACTCCTTGGGATCATTCTTTCACAAACATGGGATTGTTTAGCTTAGTTCCTTGTTGACACCGCTCAACAAAATGGTATTGCCGAAAGAAAAAATCGTCATCTCCTTGAGGTAACATGAGCCCTTCTTTTTACTACCCATGTTCCTCATTATCTTTGGAGTGAAGCTTTATTGACTGCGACTTATCTTATCAACCGAATGCCAAGTAAGGTTCTTGCCTTTAAATCACCTCAATCTTTGTTCTTGGAGTATTATCTTAGTTTTAAACCTATTTCTTCTATTCTACCTCTCACAATGTTTGGTTGTACCACTTCCATTCAAAATCATAAACCAAACAAATCCAAACTTGAACCCCCGAGCTATTAAATGTGTGTTTGTTGGGTATTCCTCTAGACAAAAAGGGTATAAAGTTTTTCACCCTCCCTCCAAAAAATATTTTATCACTATGAACCTTACTTTTCTTGAACAGGAGCCTTACTTCCAACCTACCAAAGCTCAGTGGGAGTCTTCTCAATCTTTCTTGCCAATTTCCGAGGTAATAACCCCTTCTAAGTCCTTCCCACAATTAAATTTGTCGCCTTCTTTACAGCAGCCAGAACTAGAATCCTCCCCACCCAAACATGTTGTTCCAAATTCTACTCCACCACAGCCCACTCCCTCCTGTTTCGAGAATGATATATCACCCGAAAACATCCCAAAACAGTCCACAACTTCTGTCCACCTATTGTTCGTGTTTATAACCGACGAAAACGTATCCCTGAGTCCATCTTGCAATCTACTACACGCCAAGAATTGGATATAAATTCAGCAGCCCTTATTAATGAGAAAAGTAAGCATTCTTCACAAAATTTAGATGATTTTCCTATTGCCATTCGTAAAGGAGTTTGAGCATGTACTAAGCATCCTATACAAAAGTTTGCTGCTTATTCTTCTCTCATGCCCTCCTTTCAAGCATTTACAGCTAACCTTGATGCCCACCAAATTCCTAAAGATATTATTGAAGCTCTTAGTGATCCACGGTGGAAGAGAGCTGTCCAAGAAGAACTCTCGTCACTTGAAAAAACTGCTACTTGGACGGTTACTGATTTACCTTCCGGAAAGAAAGCTGTCGGATGCAAATGGATATTTGTGATCAAATATAATTTCAATGGGAGTATTCAGCGATATAAGGCACGGTTAGTGGCTAAAGGTTTCACACAGACTCATGGCATTGATTTTACCGAGACTTTTGCATCGGTAGCCAAACTTAATACTGTTAGAGTTTTTCTTAGCATTGCTGTCAATCTTGATTGGAACCTACATCAACTTGATGTAAAAAATGCCTTTCTCAATGAGCATCTTGATGAAGTTTATATGAAGATTCCTCCCGGACTTCAAGCTTTTGGAGGAGCAAAGAAAGTGTGTAAATTGAATCGGTCTTTATATGGCCTTAGACAATCTCCGCGGGCCTGGTTTGGAAGATTTACTATGGTTATCCTTAAAAGTGGATACAATCAATCCCTTGCCGATCACACACTCTTCTTCAAAGCATGCTCGAATGGGAAGAAGGTTCTTCTACTTGTCTATGTCGATGACATTATCATCACCGGGGATGATGAAGCAAAAAGTGCTAAACTCAAACAAACACTTCAGTGGGAGTTTGAGACTAAGGACATGGGCAAACTTCGGTACTTCTTGGGAATGGAAGTAGCTCGATCTCGGCAAGGATTAGTCATTAATCAATGGAAGTATGTGCTTGATCTTCTCAAAGAAGTTGGTTTACTTGGATGCAAACCGGTCGATACTCTTATGGATGCTAATCTTTCATTCAACTCGGCAGCTCCTCCTCTTCGAGATAAAGAATAATTTTAGAGACTTGTTGGGAAACTCATTTATTTATCACTTACTCGGCCTGATATAACATTCTCTGTTAATTTTTTAAGTCAACATATGAGCAGCCCTACTGAAGAGCATATGGCAGCAACTTATCGAGTCCTCAAGTATCTCAAAAAGACGCCCGGACATGGCTTAATTTTTTGGAAAGGTACGGACAGATTTGTTAAGATCTATACGGACTCAAGTTGGGCTGGAAATTTCACATATCGAAGATCCACAACTGGGTATTGTTCCTTTGTTTGGGGTAATCTTGTGACATGGAAGAGTAAGAAACAACATGTCATTTCTCGAAGTAGTGCGGAAGCTGAATTTCGAGCACTAGCCCAAGGCATGTGTGAAGGCCTTTGGCTTCTTAAACTCCTCATGATGTGGACCCTCGAACTGCTTGTGATTTTGAGATTCTTAGTGATAACCAATATGCTATAAAAATTGCTAAGAACCCAGTTCAAGATGATCGTACAAAACATGTTGAAGTTTATAGGCATTTTATAGCCGAAAAAGTCAAGCATGAGACTGCTCGACTATCATACGTCCCATCCGCTAGCCAACTCGTTGAACTACTCACAAAAGCTCTACCTCCAACAACATTTACTGTGTTTATTTCCAAGCTGGGCATATACAATGTATATACGCCAGCTTGAGGGGGAGTGTAGGAATATACTTGCCGAAATACTACTTGTATTAGGACTCTAATATTTAATTTTCTTCCTGCCAATATAGTTTACTTGTATTAAGACTTTAACTCTATCTCTACTCTTGTATAGGTTAACTAGGAGTCTTAGAGTCCTACTTTAAGTTAGCCTTATCTTGGTAGGAGTTTTACCTAACATAAGAGTTTTATTATTAGTCTAATTTCAACTCTTGTAGCCTATATAAAAGCACCATATTCGACATAA
Source organism: Hibiscus tridactylites (assembly GCA_958450335.1). Taxonomy (NCBI): domain Eukaryota; kingdom Viridiplantae; phylum Streptophyta; class Magnoliopsida; order Malvales; family Malvaceae; genus Hibiscus; species Hibiscus tridactylites. The sequence goes on along the minus strand of OY288291.1, from coordinate 30,344,561 downwards.
TTAATATAAGGAAAAACCTTTCTTCTGTCCATATCAATTACTTACAATTTGTAATCTCTATTTAAGGGGATTATATCCAATAATAAAAATTAAAGTCAGATTTTATTTAAAAAATCTTAGGAGGTGTATGACTCTTTATAAACGAGTCTAAAGTTTGAATTTCCTAAAGCAAGTTCCATCTAATAATCATAGATCATAATCGAGGAAGAAGTAAGAATTTATAAAGAAACTATGAAGCATCATACGACGACTCGAACCATTAATCAGTACCATAATATATACCCAATAAATCAAGGGGGAACGACTAGATCTTACCCAGTTTTTTTTTTTTTTTTTTGTTTTGACAATATACTAGATCTTACCCAGTTTGTAAAACAATCCTACCCTGTACTAAATAAGGCAAAAAGCCTATGCTTAAACTAGTGGTGTTGTTGCCAAAGTATTACTTTATAAACATCAAAGCAATGAGATAATGTAGGGTAATTCTAGGGTGAGGAATACTAGAAAAAGGTAAATTTAAGATAAAATTACATAATGTTACCAAATTGCACAAATTGTTATAAGTTTGCTAACATTTTGTGTAAACTTTGCTAATATTATGTGTAATTGAGTAATTACACAAAATGTTATTAAATTAAACAAATTGTTAGAAATTTGATAATATTTTGTGTAATGCTCAGATTTATGTGTAAGTACACAAAATATTATCCCAAATAGTATTATTTTTTGTAATTACACAATACTATCAAAGTTGTAACAATTTGTGTAATTTGATTACATTTTGTGTGAAATTTACCTTTTTGTAAATTCTTTACTCCCCAATAATACTGCCCCAAAAGAGATATATGTTGCAAATCTTCCTATTAGAATGCGAAAGGAACAAAAGAACAATGGGTAAACTATAACCAAGGTTACTTAACTATGGTTTTAGTAATAAGCATATCATTCAATTAACGTATTGTTACAAGCAGTTCACTCAATTAACATATTGTTACAAGCAGTTCACTCAATAACATATTGTTACAAGCATGTTACTCCTCTTTGTGTTAATTGAGTGACTTGCTTGTAAAATATGATAATTGAGTGACATGTTTCTAAGCAAAGTGACTTGTTTGTAACTTTTTAAAAAAAGTGACATGTTTGTTACTAAACCTATATTTAGGTGACCTTGGTTGTAGTTTACCCAAGAATAATCCAAGATACAACTGCCACATTACCAAGCAAGATGATGAGTGTTAACCAGTGTGTGAGTGCATGCTTTTGACTTGGATCACTTGTGCAGGCATATGATCAAGGAGAAGGACGAGGCTGAAGCAACCAAAACCATGCTTCCTAATACATAATTTCATGCAATGAAAGCAAATATAGGATCCATTACCTTAGACTTGCATTTGTTCATGATATCAATAAATTCATTTCTCCCAATTCCAGTAAGTCTCAAGGCATCAGCGGCACTGAAATTTGGGATACTGTCATAAGGTTGCTCTGTCAACAATAAGAAATGCCTAGGAATGGTCAGTACCTAAATATGAAGGCAATACTGATTCATAAAGAAGCAATGGGTGGTGAAAGATAACTTCTGCGTAGGACATGCATTCTTATGTATCCTGATCAGTCACAGCATTACATAAAAAGGAAGTTGCAGGAGAAAACCAATAGATGGTTGCAATTACCATTTCTCATAAGATCGAATATCATATCACAGTAATATCGGAAAGGAGACACCCTCATCACACGACAAACATACTGAGCAAGGTAGTAAGGGAATAACTGCAATCAAGAAATTAAAGAAGTTAACTGCAAAGAACCACTAGAAATATTTCAGGGAGGAAATAAAGGGCAGAATCATTTAACATCTTCTATAAACTGCGGCTAACAGGAACAGTTTTTACTATGTATTCGAGCAGTCAAACTATGAAAGCAATTCTTTATGTTCAGTTCCAAACTTCAAAAGTTTTTCTAACAATATACCATATGATATAACAGATCATTACCACAAGTACTAAATTAGGAAAAAGATTAAAAGAACTTTCTTTAACACGCACCGCTAGACTCTTTCGCAAAAAGCGCATCATCTCGTCATAATATTCATTTTCTTTACATAATTTGCGAGCGAAAGAAGTGTTCCATTGGAGCCTTTTCTTGATACAATGGTCAATAATACTAAACGGAAAAAAAGAAGGGGTAAGATCATGAAATAGAAATGAAAACTGATCCAAGAGCACATGAAAAAATGAGCATTATTAATTTTAATGACTAATCAGGATAGATAAGGATGCATATTCAGTTTCAACATGGGACCAAAACTAAGAGTGTTTTCAGAAACAATCTAAAACTATAATGTTCATAATTTCTAATAGGAGCAACACCAAACCATACACGAATTCTTGTTTAGGGAAGACCAACCTCAATTCTTAATAGGAGCACCTAAATGCCGGTCCTAATTATTTCTAATTAGTTTCAGGAACTATTTCACAAAACTCCCTTACAATAAGGTTAACTAATGCATCAATTATATATAGAAATGAACATGACAAACGTATATCCTAGTTCAGCGAATTGATCCAAAATTTCTCTCTAGATCAAAACAATGGAGTGGTTCAAAGATAAAGTAGACGATCCTTAATCCTTATGAATGCAATTTAGAAAGTAAAGCAAGGATCAAACTAACCTTCTGTGCCATTCATCTTTAGAATTAAAAATGGCATGAAGCCGTTTGGGCAAATTCTCCCACGGGCATTCATCCTTAACCGCTTTCAAAAACAACTGTTCCTCGACAGTCGTCGGAATGTGCTGCATTTTTATAGATCATTCAATCTCCTCCCCCTCCGAAAATCGATCGACGGATCAAACAATCAGCTGGCGAAATAATTCATTGGCAAAACAACTTCCGATCCATAAATGAGCATTACGCGGTGGATGGAACCTGAAAGAGAGATAATAAAAGGGAGCTTTGATCTCAGTGGCGATGGGGGATCAGGCTACAGTTATAATTTTTTTTCCCTTAATAAATTGCTGGAAGGGATGATCCAAATCTAAACAACTGAAAATTCAGAAAATGCGAAACGCTAGAATTGCCACCGCTACGTGCTGCGTGCATGCCTGTGTTATGGCATGGATGCGGGTGTGGCCCTTTGCATGGACATGGATTTACCCAATCCACTGTAATAACTTTCCAAATTCTATAGGCTTTTCTTGGCCCAAACTAGGTTACTGGGTATTCAGTTGCAAATAACATCTAACAAAATTAATATTTGAGTGATAAACGTTAGGGCTAAGCATGCCAAACCGAAAAACTGATACGAATTGAGTTGTTTGGATGGTTTATTATAGTTTAATACTTTGCAGCTAATCGAATCAAATGAGATAAAATTTAAAATTTTTATTTTATAACTAATTTTAAATATTTTATAACATAAAAATAACTATTTTATACAATTATACTTAAAAACAGTGTAAAAAAACTTTAACTTTTGATATATGAAATATTAGTTATTTTTATTTACTTGAATTTTTTTAAGAAATGAAAATATATTAAACTTTGGAAAATACTTTGATGCACAAGCTTGTGTAAACTTTAGTTTACACAAGCCCTTTAATTTTAGGGTTTAGGGTTTAGGGTTTTAGGTTAGGGTTTAGGGGTTTAGTATGTAGGGTATATAATTTAAGGTTTATGGGTAGAATTTAGAATTTAGAGTTTAGTATTTAGGGCTTAGGTTTTAGGTTGCTAGGGTTTGTAATTTAGATTTTAAATTTTATAAAAGGATTGTGTAAAAAAAATTTACACAGCTTGTGCATCAAAATAAAACCCTTAAACTTTTTATCAAATAATGTTCAAAGGTGATCAAATAAAGTTATTTTTTCAAAATAAAATATAAAAATCTCAAAATCTAGTGTTAACATGGAAAAATCGATAACAGAGAGTAATCAAACCGAAAACCAAATGATCTTTAATTTTTTTTATCAAATCGAACCGAACCATATACACTCCTAATCAACACCGATGACTTAATTTCATAAAACCGCTGCATATTAAAATTTTGAGGAATAAGCTTTTACTTGTATAGATTACATATATAAATGCAGATGAAGATGCGAAATAGTTTGCTTCGGCTTCAAAAAATTCCTCGGAGAATTTATCACGGTATGTTTTGGATATCCGCGGGCGGTAGAGAGATTGAGTTTGGTCTTACTACTTCATCGACCTTCAATTAAAATTTGCATATCATATTGTTTATTTGTTTTAAACATACAAATTAATACAATGCATGTACTATATAAACTCTTATTATCCATAAATTAAAGGATACTGAGTATTTAAACATGTTTAATCTCATGTCATTTGTGTATTGTACTAACAATAATGTTAATCGAACTAAACTCAATCAATTAATTATGCATATTTTTAACTATTATTATCTTTTCCATTTTAAACCGTCAATAATATTTATTTAACCTTCACTTGATAGTATCTCAACTTTCAATTCTATATTATGAATAAAAATATTGTTTTTTAGGTGAAGAAAGATTATTACCATATGACTTGTTAAAAAATTCCCTAAGCCTAAATGGGAAAAAAGTGCATGTGATAATTACAGAACGAAACATCTTAAAACATCACTAACAAACCCTAATAAAACAAAACAAAGGATTAAATGCACTCTCTTCCTGTAATAAGGTTAACATCGTAGCAAGAGGGTCTGTAAACATGATGCAATCCAAGACAGTCTATGGTGTCTGCTTAGCTAACTGATCCGCTATACGATTTCCTGACCCAATTACATGTTGGAATTTCACCTCCAGTAACGCTAAATTAACATTGTAATATGCGACATAAGAGTGATTCGATGCTACCGTTCAATGCCTTCTTAAGACCCTTGATGGCCTTTAAACTGTTCGTTTCCATGATGATTTTCCGGCCACCACAATCCCAGGCACATTGGAGTCCCAAGTAGATATCCCACAATTCTGCCTCCAACACCGAACAAATACCAAGAGCTTTCACAAAGCCCAACCTCTATGCCCCCAAATGGTCCTGTAAGACTCCACCACACACAACTTAACTTGTAACTGTGTGTTTTGTGCCATCATAATTGATCTTAAGGCAGTCCATCAGTTGAGGCTGCCAATAATTCAAACCGCAACCGATGCGTCTCTGCAATTGGCTGCGACAACATCCCATGACTAGAGCTTGGCAGGAGATCTCCATCATATATTTGCTCCTTTCCGGTACAGATCTTTTATCATCTAAAGGCGAATCAAACATTACAGGATTCTTATAGAGCCATAAGTTCTATAGAATAGATCTAAAGAGAATGTCCCAGTTATCAATGTCACCAACGAAGTCTTTAGCATCTCGAAGAATCAAAACAATCAGTTATTTCAAATCCATTGATAGGAACTCATTGAGTCGAACCCTCTTGACCAATGTGGCCTAAATAGTAAAAGCAGACGGGCACAGTCGTAATAAGTGATTAATGTCCTCAACAGAATCGATACACAAAGGGAAACAAATGTGAACCGAAAAATGACGGCAAGTTCTCTCAGCATTCATCATCAACCGGTTACAACACACCAGCCATATAAAAGTCTTGATTCTCTGCAGGCCCCTAAACTTATTTACCGCCATCCAAACGTTTTCGGACGCCGCATGAACATAACCGCTACAAATCTCATATATGTTTATTTCACTGAGAAACGTCGATCATCTCTTACTCCCCAACCAACAACATCATTGGCAATATATGGCATTGGTCCTTTTTTGGCAGCAATCCGTAACAACACATGTCATAACAAATAACGGTAAAAAAAATCCCACTTCCAATTACCATCTGTAGAACTAATGTTTTGATATAATAATTGAAAAATGTTTAGACTAATTTGAAAAGAATTTAAAAATTGTCTTTAAGTCCAAACAACTTGAAATTATGTTTGATATATTTTAAAAGGTTTTTGGCAAAGATTTTTTATGTTTTAAACAGCCAAACTTGAATTTTCAACGTCCCAGTATCGATACGGTTGCACCCGTACCGATACCATTTTGCCTCAGTTTGGCCACTGTCAAAACCCGTATCGATACGAGGGTTTAGGGTATCGATACGGACCGGGATCATTTCGATACGCCAGGTAAGCGTACCGATCCCTGTTCAACTACCCCAACGGCTATTCAAATATGGACCCGTACCGATACGCCCTAGAGCGTATCGATACGCCTATGCTGGCAAGAGCCCAACGGCTATTTCCTCAAGAAGGCTGTATCGATACCGTTCCACGTGTATCGATACCGGTAGCTGCAGAACAGCATTTATGAAGAGAAATAAAGTCCTCAACGGCTCCAATTCATCCCCAACGGCTAGTAACGGCTACAAACTCAATTGGGAGTATAAAAGGGACCTCCAAGCATCAAGAGAAGTCTAATGCTTCAATTGTCAATCAACAAATGATCAAGAAATTGTCTTAGTGCTTAAAGTGTCATTTCTTGTATAGACAAACACTAGTGAGCCAAAATTGTCAAATTTGCTCAAGTGTTTTAGGTTTTGGGAGAGTGCTTCATTGTGCAAACAAACACCTATTAGAGGGTTTAAGTTTGCTTTCTTTTATCTCTTTGTAAAAGAGGGTTTTGATCAAGGCTTTGGGTAGAAGCTTGATCGGTTGTAAGGGTTTCCTCCTAATCCTAGAAAAGGGGACGAATCAATTAGTGGATTGATTGAGAAATCCTTAGTGGGAAGCTAAGGTAGTGGATGTAGGTGCTTGTTAGAAGGCCGAACCACTATAAATCATTGTGTCTATTTTCATTCTTGCTTCCACAACCCTTCCACCCAAAAATCCACCTCTCCACCACTTGGTGAGCAACATTGGTTGATCGAATCGAGCACCACACAACTCAACAATTGGTATCAGAGCTTGGCTCAATCGAAGAGGATTAACATCCTATTGAGAAGATCCGGCAAGCTCGATCACTATTTCATCAACCGGCTCAAATGGCGCAATCCATCGACAAACCGCCTTTCTTCGACGGAGACCACTATGCCCATTGGAAGACAAAGATGAAGTTCTTCATCAAATCAAAAGATTACAAGCTATGGGATGTAGTTGAAGATGGCCCGTTCGTGCCTAAAAGAAATAAAGCGGAGTGGAGTGCCGACGATCGCAAGAAGATGGAGCTAAATTGCAAAGCCTTGCACATTTTATTTTGTGCATTTGGTCCATCCATCTATGAGAAGATGTCTTCTTGTGAGAGTGCCAAGGAGGTATGGGACAAGCTTGAAGTCACATACGAGGGGACAAATGAAGTCAAGGAGACCAAGATTGGGCTCCTAACCTTGGAGTATGAGAACTTCAAAATGGATCCGGAAGAGAACATCGAGAAGATGTTTGATAGGTTCTCCACCATCACCAATGGTCTTAAAGGTTTTGGAGAAGCCATCCCGGAAGAAAAGCTTGTTCGAAAGCTCATCTACTCACTTCCCGAGTCTTGGGACTCAAAGAGGACCGCCATCATCGAAGCCAAAAATTTGAAGACTTTGAAGCTTGATGAACTCATGGGGTCACTCCTTACTCATCAAATCATGAAGAAGAACAAAGAGGATGAGAAGAAGAGGGAAGAAATTAGAGCTATGGGAGAGAAGAAAATCAAAGGGCTTGGCATCAATGCAAGTGCCATGGCTCTCAAATCCTCCACTTGCCATCATGTCTACACAAGTGAAGAGGAGGATGAAGATGAAGAGATAGTTCATCTCTTCAAGAAGTGTGCCCCTTTCATGAAGAAAGCCTTGAGAGAGCTTGAACGAGAACCTAAAAGAAAGGAGAGGGCAAGCACTTCAAGCCATAAGAAGAAGGCACATGTGGCTACTTGGAGTGATGAGGACTCCACCGACGATGAACAAGCCAACCTTTGCCTTATGGCCATCGAAGAAGATTCAAGGGTAACTTCTAATTCATCTACTTCATGCTCTTACACTTTTGATGAATTACAAGATGCCTATGATGAATTGGTTTTAGATTTTAAAAGCCACATTTTGAAAAACAATAAATTGATTTCAAAGTTAAAAATTCAAAATGATTTGCTTTCTAAAACCAAACTTGAACTTGAAGCAAAACTTGAAGAGTTTGAACTAAAATGTCTTGACTTACAAAAATTGCTTCAAAATGTTCAAGTAGAAAAAGATTTGATTTCCAAAGAGCTTGAAAAGAAAAACAATTTTGGAAAATCAAATTTTTATGTTAGACAATCTAGTGCCCCTAGATTTGTGAATGGAAAATGTTTTCGAAGTGTTTGGGTCCCAAAAGGACTAACCACTTCAACTAAAAAGGATGAAATTGAAAAATGGATTCCTAAGGGGACTAAATTTTGTGCAACTAACGTTTATGGATCCAAAGCAATTTGGATACCAAAAATTACTTGATTGTCTATTGTAGGTGTGATGGAGATGTTCAACAAGTCAAACATTGAGGGGGAGCTCCATACACACAAGAAAGAACACTTGAAGAAGGAAGGCTTCACATCCTCCCTTGGGTTCAAGTGTTGGTAAAATTTTCTAGTTGTTTTTGATTTTATTAGTCTTATTTTTATTTAATTCAACTAGATGATCATATATGATGGACTAACATCTTTGATGATGCTTTGAGTAAGGGGGAGCCATTTTTGAAACCAAATTCTTATTTGAGTCAAAACTTTTTTTTCCTCTATTGTTATTTTGAACTTAATGTTTAAATTCTTTTTGATATAACAAAAAGGGGGAGAAATGGTATGGTTTGAAAAATTGAATTTTCAAATGAATAAGGGGGAGCCTTATTTGATTTCATATCTTTAGTCTCTTATTCACATTTTTAAAGTTAAAGGGGGAGAATCCCAAACAATTTTTCAAGTGAGTTTTATTATATCAAAAAGGGGGAGATTGTAGAACTAATGTTTTGATATAATAATTGAAAAATGTTTTGGACTAATTTGAAAAGAATTTAAAACTTGTCTTTAAGTCCAAACAACTTGAAATTATGTTTGATATATTTTAAAAGGTTTTTGGCAAAGATTTTTTATGTTTTAAACAGCCAAACTTGAATTTTCAACGTCCCAGTATCGATACGGTCGCACCCGTACCGATACCATTTTGCCTCAGTTTGGCCACTGTCAAAACCCGTATCGATACGAGGGTTTAGGGTATCGATACGGACCGGGATCGTTTCGATACGCCAGGTAAGCGTATCGATCCCTGTTCAACTACCCCAACGGCTATTTCCCAACGGCTATTCAAATATGGACCCGTACCGATACGCCCTCAAGCGTATCGATACGCCTATGCTGGCAAGAGCGCAACAGCTATTTCCTCAAGAAGGCTGTATCGATACCGTTCCACGTGTATCGATACCGGTAGCTGCAGAACAGCATTTATGAAGGGAAATAAAGTCCTCAACGGCTCCAATTCATCCCCAACGGCTAGTAACGGCTACAAACTCAATTGGGAGTATAAAAGGGACCTCCAAGCATCAAGAGAAGTCTAATGCTTCAATTGTCAATCAAAAAATGATCAAGAAATTGTCTTAGTGCTTAAAGTGTCATTTCTTGTATAGACAAACACTAGTGAGCCAAAATTGTCAAATTTGCTCAAGTGTTTTAGGTTTTGGGAGAGTGCTTCATTGTGCAAACAAACACCTATTAGAGGGTTTAAGTTTGCTTTCTTTTATCTCTTTGTAAAAGAGGGTTTTGATCAAGGCTTTGGGTAGAAGCTTGATCGGTTGTAAGGGTTTCCTCCTAATCCTAGAAAAGGGGACGAATCAATTAGTGGATTGATTGAGAAATCCTTAGTGGGAAGCTAAGGTAGTGGATGTAGGTGCTTGTTAGAAGGCCGAACCACTATAAATCATTGTGTCTATTTTCATTCTTGCTTCCACAACCCTTCCACCCAAAAATCCACCTCTCCACCACTTGGTGAGCAACATTGGTTGATCGAATCGAGCACCACACAACTCAACACCATCCTCATTCACCTTATCGACCACTGAATACCTATGCATATTGATATCTCCCGTTGCTGTTACATACTTAATCAAAGGTCTGTAGTCGTCCAACCAAGCATCGAACCAAAAGTCCACCGATCGGCCATTACCGATGCACCAACAAACATTCTGATGTATATCCTACCATATACAAGCCTTGCCCTTTCGTAGCTTAGAGCAGTTCCGATCACGCAAGAATATTAAATGCAATTTTCAATAAAAACACATTGTTTTGCATCTCCAGATTTTGAAAACCATGACCTCCCTGTTGAATCAGACGACAAACATTTTTCCATTTAATTCCCCAGGCAAAACGCTTGATTAACCTCTCAATTTCCTAACAACCTTGCCTTGGAATAACTGTCGATTGCATAGTATAAATGGGTAACGCGTCTATAACTGATTTTGCAAGCGTAATTCGTCTTGCCAAAGAAAGAGACATCATCTTCCACCCACTTAATCTATCCCAAACCATTTGGATAAGGTGCTGGTAAGACACCGATGTTACTCGACCATGCAAGAGGGAAACACCGAGATATTTCCCAGATGTGTGTACCAAGTCACTTGTGGTTCCATATGTATGTACCTTCTTTTGTTTCTACTCCTAGGATGGTGGCACTTAGGTACTTAGATATGTAGGCAACTCTTTTGTTATGGTTTTGTATATACTAAACCTTAAATATTTATATGTAATATCAAGTAGGATCAGATGTTTGACTATGATGTTGAAGTTAGAATGGTTACTATGTTTGACTATGATGTTGAAGTTAGAATGGTTACTATCTAATTATACATGTTTCGATGGACTGCTTGGATGATAACCTTGTTATGTGTTGCGTGCAAAAGTGATGTGCAAATTGCGTGCAAGTATGCATGTACCAAGTTATAGTATTTAAGATACCGTCTCCACAGGGATTGTGACAGCTTTTTGGAGTTCGCTTTTCTGCACAAGTAAAATAAAAACAAAATATTAGGGGTTGGTTTGATTGAAGCTAAAACTAATATGTGTAAAGTAAATTGAGAAATCAGAGTGAGAGAATGGGCCGGTATTTGATGTTTCGTAGTGTGGAGAATTGATGTATTGTCTTGGCACTGTTTTGCTGATCAACTTAACAACTTCAACCATCACCCAGAAGTATGCCTTGGCAGAGATGTGTGAGATCTTTTGGGTAGTTAGGCGATGATTCAAGGTTCGACAAGGCTCCCTTCTATGACTCCCTCTTCTCCCGAAGCTTGAAGTACTATTGGCGAACACGTCTTGGATGATACCTCTCAGCGTGAATCTAAGGGTTAACACCAACCAATTATGAAACCTCTCTTAGCTGTTGAACATCTAAGCTTATCCCTAAGCCAAAGTAGCTTTACCCTATGGTTGGATAAAACCGTGTTTACTCGTTTTGTAGGGGTGTTCATGGTAGGTTAACCGCACCGTTCAGCTTAAACGATTGGTTAACCGTTATAGCGGTTATTATTCGTAATTTAACTATTACTAACCATTAAGAAATAGTTAACTGTTAATTTTTTAAATGGTTAACCATTATAGTGGGTAATTGTTAAGGAACGAATCGGTTATAGGTTAACATGTAACCTATTACGATTTTCTTTTCAAATGTTCATTATTTCTTTTTTAGAATAATAAATATATCTTTCCGATAAATATTGTATTTATTTAAAAAATTAACTTAAATAGAGAAATTTTAAACGCAAACTTTATACTTAGTTAAAATAAAGTACCTATAGGTTAACCATTAACCGTCATTTTTAGCGGTTCGGTTAACCGAAATCGTATAAACTTAACGGATAGATTAATTAACCTATAAAATGAACAGTTATACCGGTTAACGGTCACGATTTATTTTGCACACACATATCGTTTCATGAGTTCAACTCTCTCGATATTGAACAAATAGGTTGCCACCCTCTTCTCTCTCGATAAAGATTGCAACAATGAAGAACCAAGAGTAAACAAACCTTGAGTTTTATTGCAAAACTGAAATCCTAAACCAGTACAACAAAACTCTCACATCTACTACACAACCAACCCTTAGCCCAAGGGAAGGTTTAGAACATGATGGGTTTGGATGGCACTAGGGTTTCGACAAGAAGAAGTTTCTCTCTAATCTCAATTGTGTTCTCTTCTTCAAGTTGATTACATATATATAGGGGAGAAGCCTAGGACTAAGTTGGTTTAGGGTAGGAATACTAGTTAGAATATGATTACAACTCATTAAAAGATCATTAAATCATCCTAGATTCCCGTTTGACTTTTCTCCAACTTGACTTTGACCTTGGCTTTTCTTTGTCTACTGTGCTCCAATGCCCATGCAAGTGGTCTCTAAAAATCAGGCTTGATGAGCTCTTTCTATCCCATACCACTTTTCATTTTTCCGCTCTTCCTTGAGTTGCTGCCTCGGCGACAAGTAGTTGACTACCTCGATAGAGGTGTGGTCTAGTGTGCAGCGGTTGGCACAACTCTTCATTGTGGTCCTTTTGTAACACCCGTGTTTTGGGGCTAGGAGTTAGTCGGGTTAGTGGTTCGAGTCGGTAAAATTAAAATTAAATCAATTGGACCTTGACTTGGGCTAATGGGGTTTTGAAATAAAAAAAGAGGGACCAATGCGGTAGTTTAACCTAAATGTTTTAAAAAGCTAGACCACCTTTTTGAAAAGTAAAAAGAGAACAAAAAAAATGTAGTCATCTTTCTCATTTTCCTTTCTTCACCATGGAAACCCTAACAAATCCTCCCAAATCCCAAATTGTAATTCCATCAATTTCTCCATCAAATTCGAGGGCATTTTTAAAGGTAATCGTATATTTAAACTCTCCTCTTAAATCTCTATCTATCTATGGTTTTAGATTTCAAAAATATGAACTTTTGAAAATTAGGGTTTGAATTAAAAGTTTAGATTTTTATGGGTTTTTCATCTTGTTTTGTTAAATTGAGTTGGGGTTTTGTTTAATGAAGTTGAAATACACATTATATGTTAATTTGGTTAATTTTCAATGAATTTCCGAAGTGGGTTCTTAAACCCATTTTTGAGTTGTCAAAAATGCCATTTTTGGTGGGTTTGAGGGTGTAATTAGAGGGCTGATGGTTAGGGTATGTTAGGAGGATGATTTGGGACCATTTAAAATTCAATTGGGTGTTTGAAAATGGAATTTTCTACTGGGTAAGATTGGAGTACGAAAATGGGAATTTTGGTGTGGTTTGTGTTGGAAATTGAAGGTTGGTGTTAGGGTAATAGTTGGGGGCTGTTTTGGAAGCATTTGAATGTGCTAAATGTGTTGAAATCACAAGTTTTGGGCTGTGTATAAGGGCTGCTCGGATTTGGTGATTTTGGGGGTTGTTCATGGTTTGAAATGTTGAGTTTGGTGTTTGATTAGTGTTCCGGGTTTGCTACTTTAATTGATGAATTGATTTGTGGTTGTTTTACTTGTGTTGAGATGTTTAGAAGCTTGGTTTTGGGTTGGTGAAGCCTTGGGAGCAAATCCGGAAAAAGATTGAAGACCATGGTTGCTTGGTAGTTGAGCTTGGAGTAGAGGTGAGTGGTTATTGTTTTTAAATGGTTTTAAACATTGGTTCAAGCATGTGGACCTAGTTTGGGCTTGGTAAACTCACCTAGAGTTAGGATTAGGGTGGTAGCCTAATCCTAAGCTTTAGTTAGAGACATTGGATGATCTCTTTAATTGATATTATGCCTCATGATTATTTGGGTATGTATAATGTGTTATATGTGTTGTCGAGACATGGTTTGATGCATTGCTATGCATGTGGTTTGCATTGTGATTGTGTATGATGATGTTGAGTTAATATGATGTAAGATGCCATATTATTACTCTTGAACATGACATTATGATATTATGTTGTTGAGATAATTGATGTTGAGCTTAATGTGATGTAAGATGCCATATTATGACTCTCGAACATCGAAGGTTGTGAAATTTGATTAATTGGCACTAGTATGCTTGGGTACAATGATGGATCATTAGGATGAGTGTGCACACAAATTGAGTCAAAACGTACGTGGCCTTGGTGGCGTTAAGGCACCAAGGAGGAGTACGGTGATGTAATATTCCACCGAAAGCTTTTATATATTTCTACGTGATGATGAGTGGAATCCCATCTGTAGGGCATGTGGCGATGAGTGGAATCCCACCGAGGTAATGTTGTTGTTGGAAATGTGTTCCAACATGTTATCCGCATATTCGAGTCATAGCTAGGTGCCAATAAGAGAAAGTATGTTTATGCCAATATGAAATTATGCATACATGATAATATGAATTGATATGTTTATCAATGTAATATGAAATGTTAATTTCAATGTGAAACGATATATGATGTGGTTAATACTTTGAGTTATGTATCATTGTATGTTGAACTATTAAGTTGTTGAGCATGGCATGAATTTGGTAGTATGTTCATGTATCACCTATACTTATGGCTCATGTGAATCGAAGGTAAAATCATGTATATTATCATGATAGTTGCTCGTGCTTGGACCATGCATTGTCGAAGGTTTGTTTTATGAGCTTACCCTCACTAAGCTTTTACGCTTACGCTCTCTTTTGTTCGACAATGCAGATAAATAGCTTGTGGGTGGCAAGGGCAAGGGAAGGTCTCCAAGTGTTTCTTTTGGTGAGCTCAATGTATGAGTTTTGAGTAAATTAATGTAATAGTTAAGCAATGGGATAAGTGTCATTGATTTGAGCTTTGATGTGTATCGTTGTTGGCTTGGTTAGTGGATGCCTTGTCTGATTGTAAATATTGCTTATGTTACATGCCATGAATGTCTACGTGTTTTGGTTGCTAAGGCATGAAATCCTAAATGCTTGTATGTCCATATATGCATGAAATGCTCTTTGTATGAATGTTAAGTATGGATGCCTTGTTAATTGCTTGGTTGCTATCTATGGTTCATGTATGGTTGCTTAAATGTTAGTATGTGCAAGTCTTACAAGTGTTAATACATGCCTTTGGTCCTTCGTAAGCTCTTATGTATGCCTATGCATGAATCTTGGTGTTTTTCATGGTTAGGTAGTCCTTAGGTTGAGCAGAAAGTGATCCCCTGCACTAAGGTTTCGAAACCATGGGAAAAGTTTCGAAACCTTTGCAGAGAATTTTGGTTCCAGGGGTCACTGCCAGCCAAAGTTTCGAAACCTTTGGGGTAGGTTTCGAAACTATGGTCAAAGGTTCCGAAACCCTCCCCAAGGTTTCGAAACCTTTGGTGAAAATTGGTTCCAGGGGTTTCTGCCAGAAAAAGTTTCGAAACCCTTGGTGAAGGTTTCGAAACTTCTGCTTAAATCTGCACTGTTTTGACTTGTTGGCCTTTTTGGAAGGGATAAACACATAGGAATAAATATGCCTCTAGTCAAGATTAAAATTTGGGTGTTTGAATGTGGTTTGGGGTTCGAATGTGACAAGATTAAAATTGGAAAAAAATTTTAGGGTTGCTAACCGAGGAGGAACCCTTTGGGTTTCGCTTCGGTTTTCCCCGTGTAGCCCACTCGGACCGGTCATCCGGCCAGACCGGGACGAGGGGGTTACATTTGTTGGTATCAGAGCCTAAGGTTTCCGAGACCTTGGGCAGGTAAGTGTGGTAAGTTTAAGTTTTGAATTGATATGCACGGTGTTTGTTTGCTTTGTAAGTATGACTGCTTGTATGACAAGTATGTTAATTGTTTGTTTAAAAGCATGTTGCTTGTTATCCGTGTATGCTGTGAATAATGATTGTTTGGTTGAGAATATATGTTGTTTGATGGTACGCATATGTTTGCTTGTTTAACAAGTAAGCCCTGTTATATGCTTGGTTGAGCATGTATGTGTGATGATTTGTTTGAAACATGTTTAGTAGAATCCCATTGCTACTATTACATCGAAAAAGAGATTTTTAAGTGAGGGAAACATACTTGAGCCACTTGGAAGCCTTGCCTTGCTAACCCAATCGTGTATGTCTTACTGTTGATGTTGTTGTTGATTTAATTGCTTTTCGGTAAGTAGAAGTCGTAGTTTCTGAAAGGGTGGACGATGTTGAGGGAGTCCATCACTGTAGTTAGAGAGGTATGGTTGTACCGGGATTGAGGTACAATTTGTTCGTTTGAGACAGTGTGTATGTGGTTGATTCCTGTGGATGATGGACGATGTGATCAGCTCTGGCATTAGTTGGTAAGAAGAAGTGAAGGCATATGAGTGGGAGTTAGAGTGATGTCGATGTTCTAACAGATAAGCCCTTGGTACAGTATTAAGTTGTTTCCTCTAGTTGATTCTAAATCCGTGCTTTTGTATATCGTTAGCAAGTATGCAAGTTGAATATGCCCGGTGAAGTGTTGGAGGTGGGTACGAGTGCCTTAGTTCTTTTAGGGAGATCAGGATAGGGGTCTCGTGTGAGTAATCTGAAATTCAGAAGTGTTAGTTGATGACCGTTGGGGTTCGGCCTATGATTTTAATGCAAGACAGCCGATCAGTGTCAGTGAGTGGGAGCTAGTTTGTGTGATTGGGTCAGTGTACATTGAGTTGTTTTCGAGCAAGCAGAAGAGATGAAGTCACTTCCGATATAGTTGAGCCGAGAAGGGAGCCTTGAGCTTTGACTCCATGTTGTTTGGTAGGGGTAGAACAAGTCCAGCATGACTGTTTGTGTGTGATCAGAATTGAGTCTTGAAGTTACGAGATGCTCTAAGAACAGTTTAGAAGAGTCAGATTTTGTCGAAGAACTAGTCTGAAAACAAGAGGACCGAAGACTATCAGTTGTGTACATGTGAAGTGGCAATTTTTGCAAATACCTCCTTTTGTGTGAGCATGTAAGAAATTAGATATCCTTGTTGAGACCTTAGATGTAGGGACACATGTGACTAGCCTTTGGGAGATAGTAGTGATCAGAAAGATGTACAGAAGATGTTTGTTGGTGGTTTAGAGTTACTAGTTTCTAATAGATGTGAAGTGATCGTCTTCCTACGGTTTTGATGTACCTTCTGACAAGGTTTGGCTTGAAGAGCACAGAGTTAGTGTATACGTTGAGACAAAGAGATGGTTGCCTTGAAGTTGCAGATTTCTATGTGACTGTAGTAGTAGGTGAGGAGGCGAACTTCTTGTCGAATGTTGATCCAGCTTTGGAGGTCGAAGATTGATTGAGTTTAGTTGGCAGGCTTACTTAGCAATTGTGATGGATTTGATTTTGAATGAAGATTAAACCACAGAATGTTAGAATAGTTGTGTTTTCTTTTCCTAGAAGTGTTTGGAAGAATTGCCGGCTTACCTCTTGTTAGAGGAGAAGAGTTTGTTATTGAGACCGTTTTAGAGGTTGCTTCTGTTTTGTTTGTTCTGTAACTTATGAATTCCGAAAGAATTGAGAATGTTGAGGAATTAACTTCGAGACTTGATAGACCTTAGATTCATTAGGCCTAGTGCATCATCCTAGAGTATGACAGTGTAATTTGTGAAGAAGAGAGAGGACAATACAAGAATATGTTTAGATTTCAGACAGTTGAAACAAGTGACAGTGAATAATTAGTATCCGTTTTTGAGTGTCAGTGATTTGTTGATCAGTTAGTCTGTGCTTCAGTCTATTTGAAGATTAATTTGAGATCCGTTTCTACCAGATGAAGGTGAGAAATTTGAAGTACCAAAGACAGCTTTAGGGGCAAGATGTAATCGCCTTGAGCTCTGAGTTATGCCGCTTTGTTTGACTAGTGTATTAGTTACCTTCATAGAGATGTTGAGCAGAATAATTTTCTGAGTTTCATGATCAGTGGTAGTAGCTCTTCTAGATGTCACGTGAGTATATTCAAGTACCGAGGAAGATCATGGCAAGTTTTGAAGTTAGTGTGGTAGATTCTATTAGAGAATTAATTGTATACCAAGTTGTACAATGTGAACTTCGAGTTAATGAAGATGTTCTCTTAGAACATGAAAATTAGCAGAGTGTATTAGAACAAATCTTGAACAGACAAAGAAAGATGTGAGTTGGAAGAAATTGAAGACTGTGACAGATATCTATAGTTCTAGGTCTAGCATTGTTACTTTCAGAGAATTGTAAATAGTGTTTGAAGATAGTTGCTCCATTGATAGATTGCTACAGAAGAATGTTCAGTTGTGTGGTTAGATGCGAGACAATGAGCCCTTGAGAAACTGAAAGAAACTTTGAAGAGAGCTTCGACCTTGAATCAACTTATGTCAGAGAAAGAGTTGTGAACCACAGTGATGCATTACATGTGGAGTTAGGTTGTGTGCTTATGCAAGACAGAAGATTGTGGCTTGTTCATCGAGTTAGTTGAAAGACCGTGAGAAGAGTTATCCGATATGAGACATAGAGTTAATTACAGTTGTATTGCTTCGAAGACTTAGAGACAAAACTTGTATAGTAAGAAATGCGCAGTGTATATGTACGTATCATTAGAGCTTGAAATATTTGAAGACTTGGGAATGGTTGGAACTTGAACAACATGAGTAGTTAGAATTGCTTGAAGACTGTGATATCAAGATTGAGTACCATCCAAAGATAGTCTATGTAGTAACTGATGCTTCGAGTTATATTGTTGCTAGACTAGTAATTGAGATGCAAGTTTTATTTGCCAGATTCGGTTTATCTAATGGTAGTAGTTCTGTGGCCGAGTTTCATGTCAAACCTACTTTGAGTCAGAATGTTTGATGAGAAACAGTTGCAAGACAGATTCTTGGCACCTCACGTGCAAGACATAGTGGAAAGAAGACCTTCAGAAGACAGTCCAGAGATGATAGAGTTTTGCATTTCAGAGACAGAATAGTTGTACCGACTGACCTAGTATTTTGAGATGTATTGTTTTGGCCGAAGCACACGGTAGTTCATTTGTATTGCATCTGAGTAGTATGAAGACGCATTGTGGGTTGAAGATGAGTACTTCCAGAATGAGTGGGTGAATAATGTGGTTCAGTATGAGAGTAAGTATGTAAATTGCCAGCGTGTCAAGGCTGAGCTTAAGTTTTCTTCTAGTTTGTTACATCCGTGGAAGATTCGCAGTAAAAGTGAGTAATAAAGATTCGAGATTTCAACTAGATTATTTTTGAAGACGTTTGTATAGTGTTTGGTTACCTGTTGAAGTCAGATGGTCAGTTAGAGGAAGTTATGAGTCAAGTGTTCAAACAATGTTGTATGAGATTATGAATCGGGCTAGTTCTGTTGTCTGTTTGTTGCAGTTGCCACCAGAGTTAGAAAAAGGGTTTGTGATGTGTAATGTGTATCTGTGATTCGAAAGTGTGAGTCAGATCTGTTCCGTGCTATGTTTGTTGAAGAAATTGAGTTGGGTTTGAAATTGGCATGCCTTGAAGAATCAGTCGAGATCTTAGTGTAAGATAGAAAGTGTTGTGTGGTAAGTCTTTCGAGTTGGTTAGTACGTTGTGGTGAGAGAGGAAAGCGTAGAGGTGCATGTTTCAGTGGCCCTCCGTGATCGTTGAATTTCGGGGACGAAATTTCCTTAAGTGGGGGAGAGTTGTAACACCCGTGTTTTGGGGCTAGGAGTTAGTCGGGTTAGTGGTTCGAGTCGGTAAAATTAAAATTAAATCAATTGGACCTTGACTTGGGCTAATGGGGTTTTGAAATAAAAAAAAGAGGGACCAATGCGGTAGTTTAACCTAAATGTTTTAAAAAGCTAGACCACCTTTTTGAAAAGTACAAAGAGAACAAATAAAAATGTAGTCATGTTTCTCATTTTCCTTTCTTCACCATGGAAACCCTAACAAATCCTCCCAAATCCCAAATTGTAATTCCATCAATTTCTCCATCAAATTCGAGGGCATTTTTAAAGGTAATCGTATATTTAAACTCTCCTCTTAAATCTCTATCTATCTATGGTTTTAGATTTCAAAAATATGAACTTTTGAAAATTAGGGTTTGAATTAAAAGTTTAGATTTTTATGGGTTTTTCATCTTGTTTTGTTAAATTGAGTTTGGTTTTGTTTAATGAAGTTGAAATACACATTATATGTTAATTTGGTTAATTTTCAATGAATTTCCGAAGTGGGTTCCTAAACCCATTTTTGAGTTGTCAAAAATGCCATTTTTGGTGGGTTTGAGGGTGTAATTAGAGGGCTGATGGTTAGGGTATGTTAGAAGGATGATTTGGGACCATTTAAATGTCAATTGGGTGTTTGAAAATAGAATTTTCTACTGGGTAAGATTGGAGTACGAAAATGGGAATTTTGGTGTGGTTTGTGTTGGAAATTGAAGGTTGGTGTTAGGGTAATAGTTGGGGGCTGTTTTGGAAGCATTTGAATGTGCTAAATGTGTTGAAATCACAAGTTTTGGGCTGTGTATAAGGGCTGCTCGGATTTGGTGATTTTGGGGGTTGTTCATGGTTTGAAATGTTGAGTTTGGTGTTTGATTAGTGTTCCGGGTTTGCTACTTTAATTGATGAATTGATTTGTGGTTGTTTTACTTGTGTTGAGATGTTTAGAAGCTTGGTTTTGGGTTGGTGAAGCCTTGGGAGCAAATCCGGAAAAAGATTGAAGACCATGGTTGCTTGGTAGTTGAGCTTGGAGTAGAGGTGAGTGGTTATTGTTTTTAAATGGTTTTAAACATTGGTTCAAGCATGTGGACCTAGGTTGGGCTTGGTAAACTCACCTAGAGTTAGGATTAGGGTGGTAGCCTAATCCTAAGCTTTAGTTAGAGACATTGGATGATCTCTTTAATTGATGTTATGCCTCATGATTATTTGGGTATGTATAATGTGTTATATATGTTGTCGAGACATGGTTTGATGCATTACTATGCATGTGGTTTGCATTGTGATTGTGTACGATGATGTTGAGTTAATATGATGTAAGATGCCATATTATTACTCTTGAACATGACATTATGATATTATGTTGTTGTGATAATTGATGTTGAGCTTAATGTGATGTAAGATGCCATATTATGACTCTCGAACATCGAAGGTTGTGAAATTTGATTAATTGGCACTAGTATGCTTGGGTACAATGATCGATCATTAGGATGAGTGTGCATACAAATTGAGTCAAAACGTACGTGGCCTTGGTGGCGTTAAGGCACCAAGGAGGAGTACGGTGATGTAATATTCCACCGGAAGCTTTTATATATTTCTACGTGATGATGAGTGGAATCCCATCTGTAGGGCATGTGGCGATGAGTGGAATCCCGCACATGCAAGGACCGGTGATGAGTGGAATCCCACCGAGGTAATGTTGTTGTTGGAAATGTGTTCCAACATGTTATCCGCATATTCGAGTCATAGCTAGGTGCCAATAAGAGAAAGTATGTTTATGCCAATATGAAATTATGCATACATGATAATATGAATTGATATGTGTATCAATGTAATATGAAATGTGAATTTCAATGTGAAACGATATATGATGTGGTTAATACTTTGAGTTATGTATCATTGTATGTTGAACTATTAAGTTGTTGAGCATGGCATGAATTTGGTAGTATGTTCATGCATCACCTATACTTATGGCTCATGTGAATCGAAGGTAAAATCATGTATAATATCATGATAGTTGCTCGTGCTTGGACCCTGCATTGTCGAAGGTTTGTTTTATGAGCTTACCCTCACTAAGCTTTTACGCTTACGCTCTCTTTTGTTCGACAATGCAGATAAATAGCTTGTGGGTGGCAAGGGCAAGGGAAGGTCTCCAAGTGTTGCTTTTGGTGAGCTCAATGTATGAGTTTTGAGTAAATTAATGTAATAGTTAAGCAATGGGATAGGTGTCATTGATTTGAGCTTTGATGTGTATCGTTGTTGGCTTGGTTAGTGGATGCCTTGTCTGATTGTAAATATTGCTTATGTTACATGCCATGAATGTCTACGTGTTTTGGTTGCTAAGGCATGAAATCCTAAATGCTTGTATCTCCATATATGCATGAAATGCTCTTTGTATGAATGTTAAGTATGGATGCCTTGTTAATTGCTTGGTTGCTATCTATGGTTCATGTATGGTTGCTTAAATGTTAGTATGTGCAAGTCTTACAAGTGTTAATACATGCCTTTGGTCCTTCGTAAGCTCTTATGTATGCCTATGCATGAATCTTGGTGTTTTTCATGGTTAGGTAGTCCTTAGGTTGAGCAGAAAGTGATCCCCTGCACTAAGGTTTCGAAACCATGGGAAAAGTTTCGAAACTTTGCAGAGAATTTTGGTTCCAGGGGTCACTGCCAGCCAAAGTTTCGAAACCTTTGGGGTAGGTTTCGAAACTATGGTCAAAGGTTCCGAAACCTTCCCCAAGGTTTCGAAACCTTTGGTGAAAATTGGTTCCAGGGGTTTCTGCCAGCAAAAGTTTCGAAACCCTTGGTGAAGGTTTCGAAACTTCTGCTTAAATCTGCACTGTTTTGACTTGTTGGCCTTTTTGGAAGGGATAAACAAATAGGAATTAATATGCCTCTAGTCAAGATTAAAATTTGGGTGTTTGAATGTGGTTTGGGGTTCGAATGTGACAAGATTAAAATTGGAAAAAAATTTTAGGGTTGCTAACCGAGGAGGAACCCTTTGGATTTCGCTTCGGTTTTCCCCGTGTAGCCCACTCGGACCGGTCATCCGGCCAGACCGGGACGAGGGGGTTACACCTTTCCTCCTCCATCAGCTCTCTAGATGGTCCAACAGCTTCCACCTTCAGTTTCCATCTTCTCCTCTTCTGCCCTTTCTACTGCCTCGGCGACGTCTGCCTGAGCGGGTACCTGCGCACAGGGAGAAAACACACCTGAGCAGTATCATATATATAATCGATTAAGTTCATCAAATAAGGCAAAATATCTAATCTATGTTATTTTCTGTATGTTTGCCTAATAAATGCAACTAAACTAAACTAAACTAAACTAAACTAAACTAAACTAAACTAAACTAAACTAAACTAAACTAAACTTAAGAACACCAATAATTGAGTTAAACTAGGGCAAAAATATAGGACTTTTGCACACTTAACATTATGATAGTTGAATCTCTTAGCTATTGTATGCATGTAATCTAAGCTTAGACTTAGGTGACCCTAACTTTATAATGTTGAAGCCTAGATCTGTTAAGCTGGAGCTACATATGTTGTTGATAGTTTAACTGATTAGGTTACCCTATGTGTGGTTGTTAGACATTTTAAACTAGTAAGTTGAGATTAAGGTATGTATATCTTCAAAATGGAATCTGTTGGTAGATGCTTATGACCAATTTTCCATGTTTGATTGATGGTTGTTAAGATGTTGATTGAAATGTTATCTATGAAATACCTAAAGTGAAAACATGGAACCGAACTCATATAATAAAACTATATAGATCACGTTAAGGTCTCTCAATGTATCTAGCATTTCAGGCGAGGATTTAGTGGCTTCAAAACTTTTAATTATTTAAGTTGAAATACAAAAGTGCTATATCTCTTACTATGAATA
This sequence comes from Hibiscus tridactylites, assembly GCA_958450335.1. Taxonomy (NCBI): domain Eukaryota; kingdom Viridiplantae; phylum Streptophyta; class Magnoliopsida; order Malvales; family Malvaceae; genus Hibiscus; species Hibiscus tridactylites. The sequence continues at coordinate 30,321,209 of OY288291.1, read as the reverse complement.
TGTCATTTAGGCTTGAATTGCATTTAGATATGTGTTTTTTTTTTGCAAGAGTTCCCAAAATCTTTTTTCTTAATCAATAGAGCTCAATTATAACCATCCTTAACTCTATGATATTGTACTTTTGTTGTTGCTCGAATGTTTTTCCTTTCTTGAAATTTAATTTATTATGATATGGTAAAGAGTATCTTTAAGTAGATGCTACAACATGACTTGATAGTGTATTATACTTCTCCTTAATACTATAAATTCTTGTTTGATTGCCCTTGTTCGATTGACTATTTCTTCTAGGATAGATTTGATATGTTACAATAACTCCCTACAGTAACATCCCCAAATTGGACCTAGAAGAATGTTATTAAAATTAATAACATTAAAATTCTTTTGCCTTGTCATTAAATGTTGAATGAGGTGATTAAGGGCTTAGATAAGATAAATGAAGAAATGAATAACTTTAGTAAGACCACTAAAAAGATAAATTATAAGAAATTAAGCTTGCATGTTAAATAATTTATATTTTTGGGGCCTTAACACTTGTCTAAAGGAAAAGGTAGCATGGAGTAATGACCGACCATGTGGTCTAAGATTAGCTAAGGAGTCATTCCTTCCTTTAGGGAGAGACTGAAACAAAAAAAATGCTTGAGAGAGGGAGAAAGCTTAAGATAGCCATTGAAGTTTAAAAAGAAATTGATCTTGTTGCTTAATCTTACATGGAGTTCAAAGTCAATAATAAATGGGTAAGTGTTCTTGAAATATTCATGTAAGAATTTAAGGTGGAATTCCATGTTTATGAATCTCCTTGGTAAAGCTGTGAATTTTATATTACAATCTGGTAATATAGTTGCTTTTGGGGTAAATTTTTTTGAAAGTAGACATTGAGACAGTGGTAGTTCGAATAAAATGTATTCATGAAGGAAATTTCTTGAAATTATATGGAACGTGTAACATGTCGGGATGATTAGAAAATATATTGACTTCAAGAAGATTGGATTAATTGACGACTTCTTATGCTATGGTTTTTGAGGTTCTGTAACCCCCTCGACCCGGTCTAGACGATAGACCAAACCAAACGGGTCACACGGGGAATATTGAAGTAAACCGGGAGATTTACCTTAATAAACAATCCTAATTTTTTATTTTATCTTGTCTAAATTCTCTTTAAGATCCTAAGTCTTAAGATCGCAGGAGAACAATTAACAACTCAATCAAACATCGATTTGAGATTCAATTCATTCAATTACACTTTAGGGACCTATTCACTTTTTAAGTTACCATCCTTTAATTAGTCATATTGCATGCCTCTCTGTCAAATCTCAGCTCCAAACAATCATCCATGGTCATTTAATTGCATTTTCAACATTCAAGGGTCAAAACATAAAGAAATAAAACTTCAGAATATTCCATCAACTAACATAACAACCATCTGTTTCGGTATAGGCTAGCCTTGTATTGAAACATGTGTACCGAAACAAGTTCTCTTGGCTCGGAACACGAGCCCGTATAGAAACACCTCTAAGGTGTTTCGGAACTGTGGTTTCTAGTAGCAAAATGTACCGGAACAGACCACACCTGTTTCGAAACCCTTAGGCCCTTTCAGGCTCACTGTTTCGGTACAAATTCAAGTGTACCAAAATACATGGGCCTGTAATGACACTTTTTGCTGATTTTTCACTCTTTAATCCACATTAAACCATTCCGACATGCTTCCAACATGCATACAACTTATTTAGGACATCATACCACAACATACATGGTAGAAACAACATCATAGAAAGTTCATAAGCATCAAGGGTATCTATATGCATGCAACCTATGCAAAAATAGGCACATAGAAGACAAAACACAGACCAAGGAATAAACCAAACATTAAAGGCTATTGATAAGTCTTTAAGGGCATTTCGAACATGCCTTAAACCAAGGAGTTCCAAAATACAACCTCCCAAACACAAAGCATTCTCAAATTGCCAACTATTATTACTAATGCTTAAATGTATACTATACTTGAGCTTAACCACACTTGGATTTCTTCTTGCATCATTTCTGCCCAAACAAACTAATTCTCCACATTGTTGGAAAAAAGAGAGCGTAAGCATAATTGCTTAGTGAGGGATGCTCAAAACAACCAACCACAACAATACATTTTAAATCCATTTCATATTTAGAAAACTATATCTCATCATGCTCTTTCTATCTCATGCTTAAAATCATTTTCAAAGCAAAACCACATCATTAAAATCACATGTACCATCTATCTCATGCATTCACAAATACAAGGTCTCAGGGTAAAGCCTTACATGCTTAATTCTCATAAAGCTTTTCTCAAATCATCATCTCATATGCAAAACATCATGCATAAAATCATTTATAACAAGGTACATGTGAATCTCATAATCAGTCTCATATATTGGAATTTTAACAACATTACTCGGATATGCAAATAGCTTGACTAAATGTCAAGTCCTACCCTAGTGGAATCTCATATCACCGGACTCTCATGACGGCATCACTCATCGCCACAAAGCTTAGGTGTTCCACCAAGACCTACCTTGATGGAATCTCACATCATCAAACTCTCACTTTGGAACGAGCTGACACTACCCTCATTGCCCGAACCAAAGAGCACATACGAATTTTGTATATTATAGTGCACTTCTCATCCTATTGGTCGACCAATTATATTCGGTAACAATAATCTCATATCATGCCAATATATTCATTTTAACAACATTACCCATTTCTTTTCAATGCAGCAATCTAAAACATTCCCATCCCATTTCAAAAGCATGTACAATGCATATCATTTTCACAAATAGATCCATCTCATTGAAATATCAATTCTATCTCATGGGATTATTTAAATCATTATTTCATTTTTCAAATCATGCATAAAATAGTAGGTATAAATCTATCTTCAAAACAAGAGCATGGTCATAAACCAATAGGGTAAAAATCGAGAATCGAGAGCGAAATATCTTGAACTTACTTCCAGGCTTAGATTATTGTTTCAAACTCAATCTAAACCCCCAAACCTTTCTTTCAAGTCCTTCAAAGACTCTTAAAACCAATTCCACTCACCGATCACGCCTCGCTTGCCTTGCCGAAGCGAAATCAAGCTTTCAAAGCTCCCAAAACTTCACCAAACGTGTCTGATACAAACTCCCATATTTATACCACACAAAAACAGAGAATTAATGCATCTCAATGCATTAAAAACACCAGCAACCACTGTTATCTCGCCGCTCCACCCAAAATAACCAATTCGCTCAACCGAACAAAACTGAAAACACCTTTGATTGCTCACCAAACTTCACCCAGCCAAAATCTAACACTCCAAACCACTTTAATCATCAAATAATATCCAAAACTATCTAATCACGTCCTTATACCTCCAGTAACCTAGATTTCACACAAACACCACAAAACCCCAAATCTAACAACTAGAGATATAAACCAATTCAAGATTATAATGATAAAAACCTTATTTTAACACCACTTAACATCTAAATCATAACTAAAATCAACCTTAAAATCATAAAAATAGTAGCAATACGAAAATCCTTAGAAATCATGTTTTAAAGCTTGATTCATTAATTTTCATCCATAAACACCAAAAAATTGTTAATAACTATATTTAGAGAGCCAAAGACTTGGGAATTTCATTAAAAAACCTTGATTAGAGGAGTTAAACGAACTTTACCTCTAACATTTCCCTTTTCCTTCAAATGACAAGATTTTGTAGAATTCCTTTAAGATTGCTTTAAGAGTATTGATGGAGAAGCTTATAAAATCATTAGCGAAAAAAAGAAGTTAAAAGATGATGATATCTGGAACTTTTGAAAGAAAATATAGTGTTTAGCTGATTGGAAAATGAGAGAATAGAAGTTACGTCAAATCAGGGCGTCACAACTCCCCTCCACTTAGGAAATTTCGTCTTTGAAATTTTTACATGAAGGAAAAAGATGAGGAAACTACTTCTTCATGCATTCCTTTCTTTCCGATGTGGCTTCTTCAACACCACAATGTCGCCACAAGAACTTGACCAACTCAATGGTCTTACAACGAAGAACTTTATTATCTGAATCCAAGATCTCCACTAGTTCTTCATCATAGAACAAATCCAGATTCAACTCAATCTCTTCAACGGGGAATACATGGGATGAACCCGATCTATATCTTCGAAGCATGGGTACAGAGAAAACATCATGTATCTTCTCCAACTCGAAAGGCAACCTTAACCTATATGCAACATGTCCAGCATGCTCTAACACCTTATACGATCCAATAAACCTTAGACTCAACTTGCCCTTCCGACCGAATCCCATCACCTTTTTTCCAAGGTGAAACCTTTAGAAACACCTTATCTCCCACATCATACTCAATTTCTTTACGCTTCAAATCTGCGTAAGACTTTTGCCGATCTGAAGCCGCTTTCAACCTCTCACTAATGTGCATCACTTTCTCCGTATTGCCCTTCAGCACATTAGGCAAAGAAACAACCTTTTGTCCCGCTTCTACCAAACAAAGATGTAACGCCCCGGTTTTGGGCTTAGAAGTTTTGGGTTTCGGACCGGTTCGGTCGGAGTGCGGTTCGAATATATATATAAGTGAATTTAGGAAAGCCTAGTTCGGGTTGCATTAAAAATATGGAAAAATGTCTTAAAATCCTCTTTTATTATATATAAGAGTGTGGTGAAACCAATTTTACAAAATGAGGTTTGGAAGGGTGACATTTTGGCTAGTGACCAAAATGTAATTTTCGAAAACTGTGAGACTGTTTTTAAAAGGATTGAAACTTTGAATCTTTAAGGAGCTATTTACCCAATGAGAGTTTCTCCAGATTTTTCTAAGATATTAAATGATTTATTAATGTCTTTTTGAATAAAACTAAAAAGGAGGGAATATATTTTGGCATTTCCAACTAACTTTCTAAAATTTCATTTCCAATATTCTCTCATCTTTTCTCTCAAACCAAACACATTTCTCCAGAGCATTTAGGAGGATGCCGTTTGGACTCTGTAATGCACCTGCCACCTTCCAAAGGTGCATGATGGCTATATTCTCCGACATGGTAGAGGACTTCCTTGAGATTTTCATGGATGATTTTTCCGTCTTTGGAGACGATTTTGAGGGCTGCCTCGGCAATCTTCAAAGGGTACTTGAAAGATGTGAAAAAGCTAATCTTGTTCTAAATTGGGAAAAATGCCACTTTATGGTGGACGAAGGGATAGTCCTTGGCCATAAGATTAGATGCCGTGGGATAGAAGTCGACATGGCTAAAATAGAAGTCATAGAGAAGCTGCCGCCACCAACCACAGTCAAGGGCATTAGAAGTTTTTTAGGGCATGCAGGTTTTTATCGGAGATTCATTGCAAATTTCTCGAAAATCACGAAGCCCCTATGCCATCTCTTAGAAAAGAACCGACCCTTTGACTTTAATGAAGAATGTACTGAAGCATTCCAGGTTCTGAAGGAAAAACTAGTGACAGCCCCCATAGTACAACCACCAGACTGGACACAGCCATTTGAGATCATGTGTGATGCTAGTGACTATGCTATCGGGGCAGCACTTGGGCAGCGTAGAGATAAGCTGTTTCACGTCATCTACTATGCCAGCAAGACGTTAAATGACGCCCAAGTGAACTACACCACCACAGAAAAGGAGCTGTTAGTTGTGGTGTTCTCCATCGACAAGTTTCGTTCCTACATACTTGGGACGAAAGTAATAATACACACCGACCACTCTGCCCTAAAGTATTTGTTCGCAAAGAAGGATGCAAAACCTAGATTGATACGGTGGATCTTGCTATTACAAGAGTTCGACCTTGAAATCAAGGATAAAAAAGGGACAGAAAATCAGGTGGTAGATCACTTGTCAAGGCTGGAGAAGGGACAGAGTCTACCAATAGATGAGACACACATACTGGAGACCTTCCCTGATGAGCAGCTCTTTGCTGCCGCAATCGCTGTCGCGACAGCCATGGCGGCAGGTAAGTCTTCTGACCTTCCCTGGTATGCTGATTTCGTTAATTTTATAGTTAGCGGAATATTACCTTCTGATCTTAATTATCAAGCCAGGAAGAGGTTCCAAAATGATGTTAAGCATTATTATTGGGACGAACCTCTTCTTTTCAAAATGTGCGCAGATCAGGTTATAAGGAGGTGTGTACCACAAGAAGAGCAAGAAGACATTCTCCATCACTGTCATGCTTCACAATATGGAGGTCACTTAGGAGGCAATAAAACTGCTGCCAAGGTGCTGCAGTCAGGGTTCTACTGGCCGACATTATATAAAGATGCACAAAACTTTTACAAGAACTGTGACAGGTGCCAGCGGACAGGTAACATCTCAAGGAGAAACGAGATGCCACTGCAGAACATTCTAGAAGTCGAGATCTTCGACGTTTGGGGGATTGATTTTATGGGACCTTTTCCATCTTCATGTGGAAATCTTTACATCCTCCTAGTAGTAGATTATGTCTCCAAGTGGGTAGAAGCAATCGCAACTCAAAAGAATGATGCCAAGACGGTCCAAAAGTTTTTGCACAAAAATATTTTTTCTAGATTTGGCATCCCTAGGGCGATCATCAGTGATGAGGGGAGACATTTTGATAATAGGGTAATTGCTGCCGCCCTGAATAAATATGGTGTCAAGCACAGGATCGCGACAGCATACCACCCACAGACCAATGGACAGGTTGAGATATCCAATAGGGAAGTGAAGAACATTCTTGAAAAGATGGTTAAACCCACTACGAAAGATTGGTCTCTACTTCTGAACGATGCACTATGGGCATATCGGACAGCTTTTAAAACTCCATTGGGCATGTCTCCATACCGACTGATTTATGGGAAAACCTGTCATCTGCCTGTCGAGATTGAGCACAAAGCATATTGGGCAATCAAGGCAGTGAACATGGACTTGGACAAGGAAGGCCAGAAAAAGCTATTAGATCTGAACGAGATTGAGGAATTACGGACAATGGCCTACGACAATGCAAGGATTTACAAGGAAAAGACTAAGAAATGGCATGACAAGAAACTGCTGCCACGACAGTTCTGCCCAGGGCAGCTTGTGTTATTGTTTAATTCTAGACTTAAACTCTTCCCAAGAAAGCTAAAGTCTAGATGGTCTGGCCCCTTCCAAGTGATACAAGTTTTCCCCCATGGTGCCATCACTATCCGATCATTAAAAGACGGGCACCAATTCAAAGTCAATGGACAACGCCTTAAGCACTATCAGGGGACTGAAGCCCCAGGAATACAGGAACTGGTTACTTTAGGAGATGCCCCACAAGGCATCCCTATTTTAACTTAAGTTTTATTTTTATTATTTATTAGTATTATTTATTAGGAAATTAGCTTATTTTATTCGAATAATGTTTTTATATTTTCTGTTTTTAGAAAATAAAGGAGTCAAGAAGAAAGGGAGAAGTGATCCAAGCCCACTATCCATCCATCAAGCCCAACAGAGCCCATTTATTGAAACCTGTCGTTTCGGCTGCCGCCGCAGACAGATATGACAGGCTGTCAACAGACTGACACGGCATACGCAGAAGCGTGTGGCAGACGCGTAATAGACGCATAAATGCGTGTCAGACGCGTCAGACACGCTAAATCCCATCCGTCGCCCCGTTATTCACGTCTGCCGTTACATCATTAAACGGGCAGACCCTCGACCGCTATAAAACCCCGTTTTCATTTTCATTTTTTCTCACTTCTGCTTATTCTTCCTTGCCTTCTCCTCTAGTTTTATTTGCTTTCTTCAATTTTCACAACCCTTGCAACTAACATGTCGTCTAGACAGACCCGCCGTAGTGCTACCTCAGCCTCTTCTTCGGCAGCAGCAACGCCCTTCGCCACAAAGGAGTTATGGGAGGAACGTGGTTTCGTGTATATCCGAAAAGCACCTAACATGGGACTCCGGCCGTTCATCACAAGGGCCATCACGGCTCAACTATGGGAGCACTTCGCTGAAAAACCGACAGAACTAAACGACACATTAGTCCGGGAGTTTTATGCTGCCATAGACAGCAGAACGGCAACATCTGTCACCGTTCGATGAGTGACAGTGCCCTTCACAGCTAACAGCATCAACCACATGTTTGGCCTCTACTTTGGCCCCGATGATGATGCCCACCAGAAATTTCTCGACTCCCTCGACGCTGCCGCCTATGGTGCATTTATGGCAGAGGTGACAGAGGAGGGAACAACGTGGACAACCAGCAAAAAGAGCCCCCACTCTGTAAAAAGGGGGCAGCTCCTCCCTGAAGCCAAACTCTGGAACGCTTTTATCAAAAAGCGTATCATGCCTTCGTCCCACCACACGACAGTTAACCAGCAGCGGCTCGCCCTCATTCATTCCATCATGCACGACAGGCCTATTAATGTGGGCCGCTATATGAGGGACAACATCCTGGACCGCACCTTCCGCTCCGACTCCCGCCTCTGCCTGCCGTTCACAATAACCTCCTTATGCCGCTGTGCTGCTGTCTCCGAGGAACCCTCCGACAAAATCATAAAGGGTAGAGGCTGGACAGACAACAACATCAACAACCTCATAGAGCTGGTAGTAGTTACACCTATCTCTTCCTTCAACCCAGCCAGCTCCCCAGAAGAACCATCAGAGGAGCCTGCCCCTGAACCTGCTGCCGCCACCGCTCCGACAGACCACTCCGCCCACATCCTTGCTGCGCTACCACAGGTAGAGGAAGGACAAATGGGATTGATGACCTTCATCCGAGATTTCACAAATTCGACGGTAAACTTCATTACCCAAACTTTAAATTTTCCCGATGTTCAATTCCCTACTTTTCCTACCCATTATTTCCATATCCCCACTCCTGTCCACACCCCTGTCCACACACCTACGCCACCTGCCTCCCCACATTCCCACTCTACTGCCTCCACCACATCACCTTCCCCGACGGCAGCAGGGAGTCCACCGGCCAACACCCCTGCCAGAGGAACGAAGAGACCTGCCTCCGATGACAGCCCTCTGATCAGGAGGAATTTGGAGAGGGAATTTACGCCGGTCAAGAGGATAAAACACGTGGCAGACAAGAAACGGTTGCCCAAGGCTAGCACCACCACCAGCAGCACTTGGGACAGTGGTAGTAGTTTCGACATCCAGCTCGTGGAGCAGCCTGCCCCTGAACCTGCCCCTGCACCATCCCACCCTCCTCCTCAGCCCAGACGCCGCCGTCAGATTTGTGTCAGCAGCTGCAGCGAGGACAACGACTGAAAATTTAAGTTTTTATTTTCCTCTTATTGCTGCCTGCTTTTATCATTTGTGATGTACTTTTCTTTATATTTTTGTTTTTTCTGTCATTTTGCATTGAGGGCAATGCAACCCTCGAGTTTGGGGGTGGCAACCCTCCATCATTAATGGAGTCTTAAGTACATCTTGTTACTAACTGTTGTGTCTTTTATTTAATTTCTTTTAAAAAAAATCAGCAAAGATTAAATTGTTGGTTTAAAACTGTGAAGTTAACTTACCTGTCATGACAGCTCTATCGTGGCAGCATCTTTAGGACAGTTTAAGGAGAAGTTTAGAGCCTTTCTATAGTTCTGAAAATTTAAACACCTTTGTGACTGTTATATTGCTTAGATTTCTCTTAGCCAAACTAGAATAGGAAGCTTAGAACTTGAATAGCCCCTAGAGGTGCCTAACACTGGATCTAGGAAACAAGTTTAGCAAAAGAAACTAAAAAACCTAGAGGTGCCCGAAACCGGCTCTAGGAAGCGAACTAGAGGTGCCCAAAACTGGCTCTAGAAAAACTTAGCTTGAAAATAGAAAGAAAAAGAATCATGAAAATGTGTCTTCAAGAAAATAAACTTTGGCATAAAAATTCGAGTTAAAAAAGTTGAATATTCTAGTGAAACTAAGAGAGTCTTAGCTTATAATTGTTCACAAGCATGCACACACTGCACAAGAGCTATAGGGAGATTCCGGACGGATCCTAACCTTTCCGACAGGTTGCTGCCGCCATAGAGAATGAGCGACGGGTAAGGAACAATTCACTGTTTGAAGGCCAACACAAAAATATTCATTTTTCTTTTAGGTTTAATTGCTTGAGGGCAAGCAAAAACTTGAGTTTGGGGGTGTGTTGAGTGTGTAAAATTTCTATTATTTACACCCTTTTTAACCCATATTTCTGCAGCATTCAAGCATCATTGCATTGCATTTAGGTTAGTTTTCAGTAAAATATCACAAATAGATTAAAAGCACGGATTCTACTAAAAGATGGTTATTTTTGCAGGTATCTGCCATAGTTGACTAAGAAGGCAGGCGCAGGGCAGAGAAGCAGAAGAGCTGAACTGGACAAGCAGACGAAGAGGACGAAGCTGCCATGGAGCTGTCGTGACAGCAAGGTGACAGCAGCCCAATGAAGAGGAAAAGTAAAATGGACCTCGATAGATAGAGAAAAATATGCTCGTCTGTCGTGTGAAAGCCAAATATTTTTCCAAGCCCCGAATCAAAATATATGTCAAGCCAAAGCTCAAGAAGAGGAATTCCCATAAAGCAAGGAGGCGGCTGAAAAGTAGGAATCCTTAGAGATTAAGCATTTATTAGAATCTTACTTTTCATTAAAGTTGTAATACTTGTTAACCTAGAATACTTGAGCCCAAAGCTTATATAAGGGCATAGCTTTTAACCTAGAAAAATATCCCTCATTCTTCCCCATAACCGATAACCTAAAGCCCATGCCGTTTACCCGTCACCGACATGTTCTAAATTCCCCCTAGCGCCACGGGTTGTTTTGTAAAGAAGTTGCAAGGGTTGTTTTGTTTTAGGATTTTCCAAGTTCAATAAAATAAACTTCAAGTTCTCTTATTTCGGTTTTAATATCTTGCAAGAGCATCGGGAGAGCATTGTGAGGTTATCTATTTACTTAGCATCGGGAGAGTTAAGTATACGAAAGAAATAAGAGCAAGTTCTCTAGTTTATAGTTGAACTATCTTGTGCCTAGGGATAGAGCAAGGTTAAGTGGCTAAAGAAGAATTCATACACATAGGTCTTCATCCTTCGATTCACGCCGGGAGGTATCATCAAAGACGTGATCATCGACAGACTTGGACTTAGGGATAGGCCAAGGCAGATATGGGATTCTTGCCAAACTTGAAGTACGGAGTTGGTGTGTTCGCTGCCGCGACAGCCAACAGACAGCCGCCGCGACAGGTGCAGTCGGCGACGGGAGCGACGACAGAACTGGAGTTCCTAAGCAATCCAATACCTGCACTACCGAGCAATTCAATACCAGCCCATTCTCTCTATCTTGATATCTCAATTATTTTATTTACGTTTTACTTTATTATTCTCGTGACAACTCTCAATTATTTCTTTACTTTCGTGCAGTGAAATAAGGTGAAGTCATTAGCCCAATCCCTGTGGAGACGATATCCGATACTTCGTATCACTTACTACTTGCGTCGTGTACACTTGCACTACAATTGCGATAGACTATTTTACACGCAAAGAGTTTTTGGCGCCGTTGCCGGGGATTGGCAACATAACTACATCTTTCTTTTATTGCACTTTTCGCTTTTATTTTTATTTTCGTTTTTTACGTTTTTATTTTTATTTTTCTTTAATTTTTTTTCTTTTGTGCTTTCAACTCTTCCTTTTCACGAGGTTTTCTTGTTTATGCGCAGATCTAAAAGAGGTAAAGATCCTGAGTATCCATTAGATCCGGAAATCGAACGTTCCTTCAGTCTCAAGAAACAACTTCGCCGACTTTTAGACGGAAACGAATATCTCGAGGAACAGTTAGAGAAGATGGTGCCATAACCAACCTGCCGGCGGTCACATATCACCCCTTGGCGATAACCACCCGCCTGTCGGTGACCCGCCCGCAGCAGATGGACGACGGTCATGTCGTGACTACATGCTGAACGATCATGTAGAGCTAGAGACCACGCTGCCGGATATTGATGTTGACAACTTCGAACTTAAACCTGTCATGTTTAGTATGATCAACAACGCCGGGCAGTTTAGTGGTTCTGCGACAGAAGATGCTAGGGAGCATCTCAAAACGTTCCAGGAGATCTGTGGTTCGTTTAGACTACCGGGAGTGAGTCCGGAGATACTGAGGCTTCGGTTATTTCCCCATTCATTGAGGGACAAAGCTAAAACTTGGTGGAATAAACTTACGCCGGGTTCAATTAGAACTTGGGCAGATTTATCTCGTGAATTTTTATCTCGTTTTAATCCTTCGCATTTATCTGAGTGATTACGTAATGAAATTGCTACTTTTCAACAGGAAGATGACGAGCCAATGCACGAGGCCTGGGACAGATTTACTACTCTTTTACGGAACTGCCCAATGCATGGATTTCCCGTCTGGAATCAGGTAACTAAGTTCTATAATGCTGCTAACTTACAAACTCGCATTCGGATTGATTCTGTAGCAAATGGACTATTATTGGATAAAGATCCAGACGAGGCATTGCAAGTTTTGAAAAATCTGGCCAAGAATGAGGAGCAGTTTCCGAATGCAAGAAGAGGGGGTAAACGAGTACTTGCTGTCAAGGACTATGAGGCCGACAGCACTATGAAATCACAGGTAGCATTCCTTACTAAAGCAATGAAACACTTATTAAATGAAGATGAATTACGAGGATTTGCTGTCGAGGAAGTTTGTATTGTCTGTGAGGGAAGTCATAGTAGAGATGAGTGCCCGATAAATATAGAAGAGGGAAAATATGTTGGAAATTACAAGCCGAATTATAATTCCAACAACTATAATCCCAATTGGAGGAAAGATCCCAAATTTTCCTGGAGTAACCCTAACAATGCCCTGAATCCGCAAGCATATAATCAGAATCAGGGAGGTCCTAGATTGTTGACGAGACAGCAACTTCCGCCGCAACAGCCGCAGCAACTGCCGCCACACCTGCCGCCGCAGCAGCAACAGCAGCCACCACCTACCACGAGTAGTATATTAGAACAGACTCTGGCCACCTTTTATGTCTCAGACCGGTACGTATATGGAGAATATAAATCAGTTTGTCAAGAAGACGAAAACCTTTATAGATAAAACCAAGATGAGAATGACAAATCATGAGGCTACGTTGAAATCTCTAGAGACACAAATGGGTCAGGTGTCGCAACATATTAAGCCAAGGCAGAATGGAGGATTTTCTAGCAATACTGAAAATGTTAGACCACCCCCACATGAGCAATGTAATGCGATTACTACTAGGAGTGGGAGAAAGCTACCAGGGCCGGAAAAAGAAGCTGCAACAGAAAAGGAACCTGCCTTGGATAAACTTGCCGAGGAAGCTGCTCCGACAGGTGATAAACATACTGCTGCTGATGAGCCTGTCACGACAGCAAAAGCGACAGAGGAGAAAAAAGATGATACCGTCCTCAGATTCGCATGCAGTGGGAAGGACGTATTGCTGATTATCGTCCTCCACCATCTTTTCCTCAACGGATACTGCAATCTAAGCATCAATCTCAACTTAAAAAGATTTATGATATTTTTAAGCAGGTTCATATTATTCCGTTGTTAGATGCTGTTAGGGAAATGCCCGGTTATGCTAAATTTCTCAAGGATGTTATGTCGAAAAAATCTAAACTTGGGGAATTTGAAACGGTAAAGATGACAGAAGGTTGCATGAGTATTCTTCATAGGCAGCCGCCCCAGAAAAAGAAGGATCCGGGGAGCTTCATCATACCTTGTGTAATCGGCGACAAATTTGTGGGTAAGGCACTTTGTGATCTTGGTGCCAGTGTTAATCTAATGCCCAAATCTGTTTTTCAGAAACTAGGTATTGGTAAGGCGCGGCCCACGACAGTAACCCTACAGCTAGCCGACCGCTCTTACGTACATCCCGAGGGAAAAATTGAAGACATTCTAGTAAGAGTGGATAAGCTTATTTTTCTTGCTGACTTTCTTATCTTAGATTGTGAGGCAGATGAAAACGCACCAATCATCCTTGGGCGACCCTTTTTAGCCACGGGAAGATCATTGATTGACGTGGAGAAAGGAGAACTCACCATGCACGTGAATGATCAAGAGATTAAGTTAAATGTTCTCCAAGCAATGAAACATGCTGATGTGGATGAGGAATGCAAGGCCATCATTGAGGTGACCTTTGATCAACCCTGCATTAGGTCGGGCTGCCGTGATATAAAATTTGGTCACTGCCGCGACAGCCACCTACAGGCCTTTCACGACAGCAATGACGACAGCACCGACGACAACGACTCCTCTGAATCCGATATATCTGATACTGAAGAACATGAGGAGGTAAACTGGTTAGGCAATCGTCCAGGTAAGTTATTCGAACCCTTGAATTATACTCCGGATAACCATTTAATCCAAAAGCCATCTACTGTTGAACCACCTGTCTTAGAACTTAAACCCCTGCCAGGGCAACTTAAATATGCTTATCTTGGTTGCAATGATACACTGCCCGTAATCATCTCTGCTAAGTTGCCGCAGGAACAGGAACGGCAGCTGATCGACATGTTAAGGCAGCACAAAAAGGCTATTGGATGGACGATAGCAGACATTCAAGGCATTAGTCCGACGATATGCATGCACAAAATCCTCCTAGAGGAAGATCATAAGCCGACTATTGATGCCCAAAGGCCGTTAAACCTTTCGATGAAGGAGGTAGTGCGTAAAGAGATAATTAAATGGTTAGACGCTGGTATTATTTACGCCATCTCTGACAGCAAATGGGTGAGCCCGGTGCAATGCGTTCCAAAGAAAGGAGGAATGACCGTGATAACCAACGAAAACAATGAGTTAATCCCAACCAGGACTGTGACCGGTTGGAGGGTTTGTATGGACTATCGGAAGCTTAACAAAGCTACCCGAAAGGACCACTTTCCTTTACCATTTATTGATCAAATGCTTGATAGACTAGCGGGTAAGCCTTACTATTATTTTCTTGATGGTTACTCAGGTTATAACCAAATTGCTATTGCACCGGAGGATCAAGAAAAGACGACTTTCACATGCCCCTACGGAACATACGCATTTAGGAGGATGTCGTTCGGCCTCTGCAACGCACCTGCAACCTTCCAACGGTGCATGATGGCTATATTCTCCGACATGGCAGAGGACTTCCTTGAAATTTTCATGGATGATTAGATGCCGTGTGATAGAAGTCGACAAGGCCAAAATAGAAGTCATAGAGAAGCTGCCGCCGCCGACCACAGTCAAGGGCATTAGAAGTTTTCTAGGGCATGCAGGTTTTTATCGAAGATTCATTGCAAATTTCTTAAAAATCATGAAGCCCCTATGCCATCTCTTAGAACAGAACCGACCCTTTGACTTTAATGAAGAATGTACTGAAGCATTCAACGTTCTGAAGGAAAAGCTAGTGACAGCCCCCATAGTACAGCCACTAGACTGGACACAACCGTTTGAGATCATGTGTGATGCTATTGACTATGCTGTCGGGGCAGCACTTGGGCAGCGCATAGATAAGTTGTTTCACGTCATCTACTATGCCAACAAGACGTTAAATGACGCCCAAGTCAACTACACCACCACAGAAAAGGAGCTGTTAGCTATGGTGTTCTCCATCGACAAGTTTCGTTCTTACATACTTGGGATGAAAGTAATAATACACACCGACCATTCTGCCCTAAAGTATTTATTCGCAAAGAAGGATGCAAAGCCTAGATTGATAAGGTGGATCTTACTTTTACAAGAATTCGACCTTGAGATCAAGGACAAAAAGGGGACAGAAAATTAGGTGCCAGACCACTTGTCGAGGTTGGAGAAGGGACAGAGTCTACCGTTAGATGAGACACACATACTGGAGACCTTCCCAGATGAGCAGCTCTTTGCTGCCGCAATCGCTGTCCCGACAGCCATGGCGGCAGGTAAGTCTTCTGACCTTCCCTGGTATGCTGATTTCGTTAATTTTATAGTTAGCGGAATATTACCTTCTGATCTTAATTATCAAGCCAGGAAGAGGTTCCAAAATGATGTTAAGCATTATTATTGGGACGAACCTCTCCTTTTCAAAATGTGCGGAGATTAGGTTATAAGGAGGTGTGTACCACAAGAACAAGAAGACATTCTCCATCACTGTCATGCTTCACAATATGGAGGTCACTTAGGAGGCAATAAGACTGCTGCCAAGGTGCTGCAGTCAGGGTTCTACTGGCCGACACTATATAAAGACGCACATGACTTTTATAAGAACTGTGACAGGTGCCAGCGGACAGGTAACATCTCAAGGAGAAACGAGATGCCACTGCAGAACATTTTAGAAGTCGAGATCTTCGACATCTGGGGGATTGATTTTATGGGACCTTTTCCATCTTCATGTGGAAACTTGTACATCCTCCTAACAGTAGATTACGTCTCCAAGTGGGTTGAAGCCATTGCCACTCAAAAGAATGATGCCAAGACGGTCCAAAAGTTTTTGCACAAAAACATTTTTTCTAGATTCGGCATCCCTAAGGAGATCATCAGTGATGAGGGGAGACATTTTGATAATAGGGTAATTGCTGTCGCCTTGAAGAAATATGGTGTCAAGCACAGGATCGCGACAGCATACCACCCACAGACCAATAGACAGGCTGAGATATCCAATAGGGAAGTGAAGAACATTCTTGAAACGATGGTTAAACCCACTAGGAAAGATTGGTCTCTACTTCTGAACGATGCATTATGGGCATACCGGACAGCTTTTAAAACTCCATTGGGCATGTCTCCATACCGGTTGATTTATGGGAAAACCTGTCATCTGCCTGTCGAGATTGAGCACAAAGCATATTGGGCAATCAAGGCAGTGAACATGGATTTGGACAAGGCAGGCCAGAAAAGTTTATTAGATCTGAACGAGATTGAAGAATTACGGACAATGGCCTACGACAATGCAAGGATTTACAAGGAAAAGACTAAGAAGTGGCATGAAAAGAAACTGCTGCCACGACAGTTCTGCCCAGGGCAGCTTGTGTTGTTGTTTAATTCTAGACTTAAACTCTTCCCAGGGAAGCTTAAATCTAGATGGTTTGGCCCGTTCCAAGTGGTTCAAGTTTTTCCCCATGGTGCCATCACAATTCAGTCATTAAAAGACGGGCACCCATTCAAAGTCAACGGACAACGCCTCAAGCAATATCAGGGGACTGAAGCCCCAGGAATACAGGAAGTGGTTACTTTAGGAGATGCCCCACAAGGCATCCCTAATTTAACTTAAGTTTTATTTTTATTTTTATTTTTTTATTATTAGTATTATTTATTCGAATAATGTTTTTATATTTTCTGTTTTTAGGAAATAAAGGAGTCAAGAAGAAAAGGAGAAGTGATCCAAGCCCACCATCCATCCATCAAGCCAAACAGAGCCCATTTATTGAAACCTGTCGTTTCGGCTGCCGCCGTAGACGGATAAGACAGGCTGTCAACAGACTGACACGGCAGACGCAGAAGCGTGTGGCAGACGCATAACAGACGCATAAATGCGTGTCAGACGCGTCAGACACGCTAAATCCCGTCCGTCGCCCCGTTATTCACGCCTGCCGTTACTGCATTAAACGGGCAGACCCTCGACCGCTATAAAACCCCGTTTTCATTTTCATTTTTTCTCACTTCTGCTTATTCTTCTTTGCTTTCTCCTCTAGTTTTATTTGCTTTCTTCATCTTAAACAACCCTTGCAACTAACATGTCATGTAGACAGACCCGCCGTAGTGCTGCCTCAGCCTCTTCTTCAGCAGTAGCAACGCCCTTCGCCACAAAAGAGTTATGCGAGGAACGTGGTTTCGTGTATGTTCGAAAGGCACCTAACATGGGACTCCGGCCGTTCATTGTAAAGGCCATCACGGCTCAACTATGGGAGCACTTCGCGGAACAACCGGCAGAGCTAAACGACACATTAGTCCGGGAGTTTTATGTCGCCATAGACAGTAGAACGGCGACATTTGTCACCGTTCGAGGTGTAAAGGTGCCCTTCACTGCCGACAGCATCAACCACATGTTTGGCCTCTTCTTTGGCCCCGATGATGATGCTCACCAGAAATTCCTTGACACCCTCGATGCTGCCGCTTATGATGCTGTCATGGTGGAGTTGACAGAGAAGGGAACATCATGGACGACCAACAAAAAGAACCCCCACTCCGTCAACAGGGGGCAGCTCCTCCCGGAAGCCAAACTTTGGAACGCTTTCATCAAAAAGCGTATCATGCCTTCTTCCCACCACACGACAGTCAACCGGCAGCGGCTTGTCCTTATTCACTCCATCATGCACGACAGGCCTATCATTGTAGGCCGATATATGAGGGACAGCATCCTGGACTGCACCTTCCATTCCGACTCCCGCCTCTGCCTGCCGTTTACAATAACCTCCCTTTGCCTCTGTGCTACTGTCCCCGAGGAACCCTCCGACAAAATAATGAAGGGCAGAGGCTGGACAAACAACAACATCAACAGCCTCATGGAGCTGGTTGTGGCTACACCTGTCTCATCTTTCAACCCAGCCGGCTCCCTAGAGGAATCATCAGAGGAGCCTGCCCCGGAACCTGTTGTCGCCACCGCTCCGACAGACCAGTCCGCCCTCCTCCTTGCTATGCTACAACGGGTAGAGGACAGACAAATGGGTAGATGACGTTCATTCGGGACTTCGCAAACTCGACGGTAAACTTCATTACCCAAACTTTAAATTTTCCCGATGTTCAATTCCCTACTTTTCCTGCCCATTATTTCCATATCCCCTCCCTGTCCCCACACCACCTGCCTCCCCACATTCCCACTCTACTGCCTCCACCACATCACTTGCCCCGACGGCAGCAGGCAGCCCACCGGCAGACACTTGTCCCAGAGGAACAAAGAGACCTGCCTCCGATGACAGCCCTCTGATAAGGAGGAATTTGGAGAGGGAATTTACACCGGTTAAGAGGATTAAACATGTGGCAGACAAGAAACGGCTGCCCAAGGCTAGCACCACCACCAGCAGCACTTGGGATAGTGGCAGCAGTTCCGATGTCCAACTCGTGGAGCAACCTGCCCCTGAACCTGCCTCTGAGCCTGCTCAGCCTCCTCCTCAGCCCAGACGCCGCCGTCAGATCCGTGTCAGCAGCAGCAGCAGCAGCGAGGACACCGACTGAAAATTTAAGTTTTTATTTTCCTCTTATTGTTGCCTGCTTTTATCATTTGTGATGTACTTTTCTTCATATTTTTGTTTATATCTGTCATTTTGCATTGAGGGCAATGCAACCCTCGAGTTTGGGGGTGGCAACCCTCCATCATTAATGGAGTCTTAAGTACATCTTTTTATTAATTGTTGTGTCTTTTATTTAAGTTCTCTAAAAAAAATCAGAAAATATTAAACAGTTGGCTTAAAACTGTGAAGTTAACTTACCTATCATGACGGCTCTGTCGTGGCAATATCTTTAGGACAGTTTAAGGAGAAGTTTAGAGCCTTTCTATAGTTCTGAAAATTTAAACACCTTTGTGACTATTATATAGCTTAGATTTCTCTTAGCCAAACTAGAATAGGAAGCTTAGAACTTGAATAGCCCCTAGAGGTGCCTAACACTGGCTCTAGGAAAGAAGTTTAGCAAAAGAAGCTCAAAAACCTAGAGGTGCCCGAAACTGGCTCTAGGAAGCTAACTAGAGGTGCCCAAAACTGGCTCTAGAAAAATTTAGCTTGAAAATAGAATGAAAAAGAAACATGAAAATGTGTCTTCAAGAAAATAAACTTTGGCATAAAAATTCGAGTTAAAGAAGTTGAATATTCTAGTGAAACTAAGAGAGTCTTAGCATATAACTGTTCACAAGCATGCACACACTGCACGAGAGCTATAGGGAGATTCCGGACAGATCCTAAACCTTTCTGACAGGTTGCTGCCGCCATAGAGAATGAGCGACGGGTAAGGGACAGTTCACTGTTTGAAGGCCATCACAAAAATATTCATTTTTCTTTTAGGTTTAATTGCTTGAGGGCAAGCAAAAACTTGAGTTTGGGGTGTGTTGAGTGTGTAAAAGTTATATTATTTACACCCTTTTTAACCCATATTTCTGCAGCATTCAAGCATCATTGCACTGCATTTAGGTTAGTTTTCAGTAAAATATCACAAATAGATTAAAAGCACGGATTCTACTAAAAGATGGTTATTTTTGCAGGTATCTGCCATAGTTGACAAAGAAGGCAGGCGCAGGGCAGAGAAGCAGAAGAGCTGAACTGGACAAGCAGACGAAGAAGACGAAGCTGCCATGGATCTGTTGTGACAGCAGGGTGACAGCAGATTTATGAAGAGGAAAAGTAAAGTGGACCGCGATAGATAGAGAAAAATCTGCTCGTCTGTCGTGTGAAAGCCATATATTTTTCCAAGCCCTGGATCAAAAGATATGTCAAGCCAAAGCTCAAGGAGAAGAATTCCCATAAAGCAAGGAGGCGGCTAAAAATAGGAATCCTTAGAGATTAAGTATTAATTAGAATCTTACTTTTCATTAAAGTTGTAATCCTTGTTAAATTAGAATACTTGAGCCCAAAGCTTATATAAGGGCATAGATTTAACCTAGGAGGCATCGAATACCCCATAACCGAAACCTAAACCCCTCTGTCGTTCACCCGTCACCGACATGTTCTAATTTCCCCCTAGGGCCACGGGTTGTTTTGTAAAGTAGTTGCAAGGGTTGTTTTGTTTTAGGATTTTCCAACTTCAATAAAATAAACTTCAAGTTCTCTTATTTTGGTTTTAATATCTTGCAAGAGCATCGGGAGAGCATTGTGAGGTTATCCATTTACTTAGCATCGGGAGAGTTAAGTATACGAAAGAAGTAAGAGCAAGTTCTCTAGTTTATAGTTGAACTATCTTGTGCCTAGGGATAGGGCAAGGTTAAGTGGCTAAGGAAGAATTCATACACATCGGTGTTCATCCTTCGATTCACGCCGGGAGGTATCATCAAAGACGTGATCATCGACAGACTTGGACCTAGGGATAGGCCAAGGCAGATCTGGGATTCTTGCCAAACTTGAAGTACGGAGTTGGTGTGTCTGCTGCCGCGACAGCTAACGGATAGCCGCCGCGACAGGTGCTGTCGACGACGGGAGCGACGACAGAACTGGAGTTCCTAAGCAATCCAATACCTACACTACTGAGCAATTCAATACCAGCCCGTTTCCTCTATCTTGATATCTCAATCCTTTTATTTGTGTTTTTACTTTATTATTCTCGTGATAAATCTCTTAATTATTTCCTTTACTTTCGTGTAGTAAACAAGGTGAAGCTATTAGCCCAATCCCTGTGGAGACGATATCCGATACTTCGTATCACTTTACTACTTGCGTCGTGTACACTTGCACTACAATTGCGATAGACTCTTTTACACGCAACATACACCACCACAGAAAAGGAGCTGTTAGCTGTGGTGTTCTCCATCGACAAGTTTCGTTCCTACATACTTGGGACGAAAGTAATAATACACACCGACCACTCTGCCCTAAAGTATTTGTTCGCAAAGAAGGATGCAAAACCTAGATTGATACGGTGGATCTTGCTATTACAAGAGTTCGACCTTGAAATCAAGGATAAAAAAGGGACAGAAAATCAGGTGGCAGATCACTTGTCAAGGTTGGAGAAGGGACAGAGTCTACCAATAGATGAGACACACATACTGGAGACCTTCCCTGATGAGCAGCACTTTGCTGCCGCAATCGCTGTCGCGACAGCCATGGTGGCAGGTAAGTCTTCTGACCTTCCCTGGTATGCTGATTTCGTTAATTGTATAGTTAGCAAAATATTACCTTCTGATCCTAATTATCAAGCCAGGAAGAGGTTCCAAAATGATGTTAAACATTATTATTGGGACGAACATCTTCTTTTCAAAATGTGCGCAGATCAGGTTATAAGGAGGTGTGTACCACAAGAAGAGCAAGAAGACATTCTCCATCACTGTCATGCTTCACAATATGGAGGTCACTTAGGAGGCAATAAAACTGTTGCCAAGGTGCTGCAGTCAGGTTCTACTGGCCGACATTATATAAAGATGCACAGAACTTTTACAAGAACTGTGACAGGTGCCAGCGGACAGGTAACATCTCAAGGAGAAACGAGATGCCACTGCAGAACATTCTAGAAGTCGAGATCTTCGACGTTTTGGGGATTGATTTTATGGGACCTTTTCCATCTTCATGTGGAAATCTTTACATCCTCCTAGCAGTAAATTATGTCTCCAAGTGGGTAGAAGCAATCACAACTCAAAAGAATGATTCCAAGACGGTCCAAAAGTTTTTGCACAAAAATATTTTTTCTAGATTTGGCATCTCTAGGGCTATCATCAGTGATGAGGGGAGACATTTTGATAATAGGGTAATTGCTGCCGCCCTGAACAAATATGGTGTCAAGCACAGGATCGCGACAGCATACCACCCACAGACCAATGGACAGGCTGAGATATCCAATAGGGAAGTGAAGAACATTCTTGAAAAGATGGTTAAACCAACTAGGAAAGATTGGTCTCTACTTCTGAATGACGAATTATGGGCATATCGGACAGCTTTTAAAACTCCATTGGGCATGTCTCCATACCGACTGATTTATGGGAAAACCTTTCATCTGCCTGTCGAGATTGAGCACAAAGCATATTGGGCAATCAAGGCAGTGAACATGGACTTGGACAAGGCAGGCCAGAAAAGGCTATTAGATCTGAACGAGATTGAGGAATTACGGACAATGGCCTACGACAATGCAAGGATTTACAAGGAAAAGACTAAGAAATTGCATGACAAGAAACTGCTGCCATGACAAGCACTATCAGGGGACTGAAGCCCCAGGAAATACAGGAAGTGGTTACTTTAGGAGATGCCCCAAAAGGCATCCCTAATTTAACTTAAGTTTTATTTTTATTTTTATTATTTATTAGTATTATTTATAAGGAAATTAGGTTATTTTATTCGAATAATGTTTTTATATTTTCTGTTTTTAGGAAATAAAGGAGTCAAGAAGAAAAGGAGAAGTGATCCAAGCCCACCATCCATCCATCAAGCCCAACAGAGCCCATTTATTGAAACTTGTCGTTTCGGCTGCCGCCGTAGACGGATATGACAGGCTGTCAACAGACTGACACGGCAGACGCAGAAGCGTGTGGCAGACGCGTAACAGACGCATAAATGCGTGTCAGACGCGTCAGACACGCTAAATCACATCCGTCGCCCCGTTATTCACGCCTGCCGTTACAGCATTAAACGGGCAGACCCTCGACCGCTATAAAACCCCGTTTTCATTTTCATTTTTTCTTACTTCTGCTTATTCTTCCTTGCCTTCTCCTCTAGTTTTATTTGCTTTCTTCAATTTTCACAATCCTTGCAACTAACATGTCGTCTAGACAGACCCGCCGTAGTGCTGCCTCAGCCTCTTCTTCGGCAGCAGCAACGCCCTTCGCCATAAAGGAGTTATGGGAGGAACGTGGTTTCCTGTATATCCGAAAAACACCCAACATGGGACTCCGGCCGTTCATCACAAGGGCCATCACAGCTCAACTATGGGAGCACTTTGCTGAACAACCGGCAGAACTAAACGACACATTAGTCCGGGAGTTTTATGCTGCCATAGACAGCAGAACGGCAACATCTGTCACCGTTCGAGGTGTGGCAGTTCCCTTCACAGCTGACAGCATCAACCACATGTTTGGCCTCTACGTTGGCCCCAATGATGATGCCCACCAGAAATTTCTCGACTCCCTCGACGCTGCCGCCTATGGTGCTGTTATGGCGGAGGTGACAGAGGAGGGAACAACGTGGACAACCAGCAAAAAGAACCCCCATCTGTAAAAAGGGGGCAGCTCCTCCCTGAAGCCAAACTCTGGAACGCTTTTATCAAAAAGCGTATCATGCCTTCATCCCACCACACGACAGTTAACTAGCAGCGGCTCGCCCTCATTTATTCCATCATACACGACAGGCCTATTAATGTGGGCCGCTATATGAGGGACAGCATCCTGGACTGCACCTTGCGCTCCGACACCCGCCTCTGCCTGCCGTTCACAATAACCTCCTTATGCCGCTGTGCTGCTGTCCCCGAGGAACCCTCCGACAAAATAATAAAGGGCAGAGGCTGGACAGACAACAACATCAACAGCCTCATGGAGCTGGTAATAGTTACACCTATCTCTTCCTTCAACCCAGCCGGCTCCCCAGAAGAACCATCAGAGGAGCCTGCCCCTGAACCTGCTGCCGCCACCGCTCCGACAGACCACTCCGCCCACATCCTTGCTACGCTACAACGGGTAGAGGAAAGACAAATGGGATTGATGACCTTCATCCGGGATTTCACAAATTCGACGGTAAACTTCATTACCCAAACTTTAAATTTTCCCGATGTTCAATTCCCTACTTTTCCTGCCCATTATTTCCATATCCCCACTCCTGTCCACACCCCTGTCCAAACACCTACGCCACATGCCTCCCCACATTCCCACTCTACTGCCTCCACCACATCACCTGCCCCGACGGCAGCAGGCAGTCCACCGGCCAACACCCCTGCCAGAGGAACGAATAGACCTGCCTCCGATGACAGCCCTCTGATCAGGAAGAATTTGGAGAGGGAATTTCCACCGGTCAAGAGGATAAAACACGTGGTAGACAAGAAACGGTTGCCCAAGGCTAGCACCACCACCAACAGCACTTGGGACAGTGGTAGCAGTTCCGACATCCAGCTCGTAGAGCAGCCTGCCCCTGAACCTGCCCCTGCACCTGCCCACCCTCCTCCTCAGCCCAGACACCACCGTCAGATCCGTGTCAGCAGCAGCAGCGAGGACAGCGACTGAAAATTTAAGTTTTTATTTTCCTCTTATTGCTGCCTGCTTTTATCATTTGTGATGTACTTTTCTTCATATTTTTGTTTTTTCTGTCATTTTGCATTGAGGGCAATGCAACCCTCGAGTTTGGGGGTGGCAACCCTCCATCATTAATGGAGTCTTAAGTACATCTTGTTATTAACTGTTGTGTCTTTTATTTAATTTCTTTAAAAAAATCAGAAAAGATTAAACCGTTGGCTTAAAACTATGAAGTTAACTTACTTGTCATGACAGCTCTGTCGTGGCAGCATCTTTAGGAGAGTTTAAGGAGAAGTTTAGAGCCTTTCTATAGTTCTGAAAATTTAAACACCTTTGTGACTGTTATATTGCTTAGATTTCTCTTAGCCAAACTAGAATAGGAAGCTTAGAACTTGAATAGCCCCTAGAGGTGCCTAACACTGGCTCTAGGAAAGAAGTTTAGCAAAAGAAACTCAAAAACCTAGAGGTGCCCGAAAACGGCTCTAGGAAGCTAACTAGAGGTGCCCAAAACTAGCTCTAGAAAAACTTAGCTTGAAAATAGAAAGAAAAAGAAGCATGAAAATGTGTCTTCAAGAAAATAAACTTTGGCATAAAAATTCAAGTTAAAAAAGTTGAATATTCTAGTGAAACTAAGAGAGTCTTAGCTTATAATTGTTCACAAGCATGCACACACTGCACGAGAGCTATAGGGAGATTCCGGACAAATCCTAACCTTTCCGATAGGTTGCTGCCGCCATAGAGAATGAGCGACGGGTAAGGGATAGTTTACTGTTTGAAGGCCAACACAAAAATATTCATTTTTCTTTTAGGTTTAATTGCTTGAGGGCAAGTAAAAACTTGAGTTTGGGGGTGCGTTGAGTGTGTAAAAGTTCTATTATTTACACCCTTTTTAACCCATATTTCTGCTGCATTCAAGCATCATTGCATTGCATTTAGGTTAGTTTTCAGTAAAACATCACAAATATGTAAAAGGCACGAATTCTACTAAAAGATGGCTGATTTTGTAGGTAGCTGCCATAGTTGATGAAGAAGGCAGGCGCAGGGCAGAGAAGCAGAAGAGCTGAACTGGACAAGCAGACGAAGAGGACGAAGCTGCCATGGAGCTGTGGTGACAGCAAGGTGACAGCAGCCCAATGAAGAGGAAAAGTAAAATGGACCTCGATAGATAGAGAAAAATCTGCTCGTCTGTCGTGTGAAAGCCAAATATTTTTCCAAGCCCCGTATCAAAAGATATGTAAAGCCAAAGCTCAAGGAGAGGAATTCCCATAAAGCAAGGAGGCGGCTGAAAAGTAGGAATCCTTAGAGAATAAGCATTTATTAGAATCTTACTTTTCATTAAAGTTGTAATCCTTGTTAACCTAGAATACTTGAGCCCAAAGCTTATATAAGGGCATAGGTTTTAACCTAGAAAAATATCCCTCATTCTTCCTCATAACCGATAACCTAAACCCCCTGCCGTTTACCAGTCTCTGACATGTTCTAAATTCCCCCTAGGGCCACGGGTTGTTTTGTAAAGTAGTTGCAAGGGTTGTTTTGTTTTAGGATTTTCCAAGTTCAATAAAATAAACTTCAAGTTCTCTTATTTCGATTTTAATATCTTGCAAGAGCATCGGGAGAGCATTGTGAGGTTATCTATTTACTTAGCATCGGGAGAGTTAAGTATACGAAAGAAATAAGAGCAAGTTCTCTAGTTTATAGTTGAACTATCTTGTGCCTAGGGATAGGGCAAGGTTAAGTGGCTAAAGAAGAATTCATACACATCGGTGTTCATCCTTCGATTCACGCCGGGAGGTATCATCAAAGACGTGATCATCGACAGACTTGGACCTAGGGATAGGCCAAGGCAGATCTGGGATTCTTGCCAAACTTGAAGTACGGAGTTGGTGTGTTCGCTGCCGCGACAACCAATAGAAAGCCGCCGCGACAGGTGCTGTCGGCGACGGGAGCGACGACAGAACTGGAGTTCCTAAGCAATCCAATACCTGCACTACCGAGCAATTCAATACCAGCCCATTCTCTCTATCTTGATATCTCAATTATTTTATTTACGTTTTACTTTATTATTCTCGTGACAACTCTCAATTATTTCTTTACTTTCGTGCAGTGAAGTAAGGTGAAGTCATTAGCCCAATCCCTGTGGAGACGATATCCGATACTTCGTATCACTTACTACTTGCGTCGTGTACACTTGCACTACAATTGCGATAGACTATTTTACATGCAACATACCACTACCATATTTTTCTGAACCCTGAGGCAGAATGAAGGTCAAGCCTAAAGTCCAAGGAAGAAACTCAAGGCAAGAAAAGAAGACGAATTAAAGGCATCTACTGAGAAGATTTAATCTTTAATAGAGTTGTACTTTAGTTTAAACTTGTATTCATGCCATATTAGAAAACTTGGACCCAAGGCTTATATAAAGGCATGTAATTCCACCTAAGGAAGGATATCTCATTCCTAGACGTTTTCCCCTAACCCTTTTCGTTTCCCCACATCATCATGTTATAAACTCCCCCTAGGGTTAAGGGTTGATTTTGTAAAGTAGTTGCAAGGATTGTATTGTTTTAGGAATTTTCTGTCAAGTAATAAAAACTTCAAGTTTATTTATTCTGGTTTTTCATATCTCACAAGAGTATCGATAGAGCATTGTGAGGTTATCTATTTGTTTGATATCAGGAGTGTCAAGCATATGAACGAAATTAATATGCGTTTTCCAATTTATGGTTAAACCATCTTGGCTTTTGGATAAGTACGAGTTTAAGTGACTAAGGAAGAATTCAACAACATTGGTGTTCACCCTTCGATTCACGCCGGGAGGTATCATATAAGAAGTGCCCGTCAACAAAACTTGGGCCCAGGGATAGAACAATTCATAGCACGGATTCTTGCCAAGCTTGAAGTACAGAGTTGTGTGATCACTGCCGTGACGTCAACAGACCTCTGCCGCGACAGGAACGACGACAGAAAACAGAAGTTCCTCTTACAGTTCAACACCTACACTACTTAGCAATTCAATACCGGCCTATTCTTTAAATCTGATTTCTCTATCTTTTACTTTACTTGTTTCCTCAAGATTACTTCACCCATTCAATTCAACCATCTCTCTCTCTCTCTCTCTCTCTCTTGTGCAAGAATTCAAGGATAGAGTTATTTCCAGTCCTTGTGGAGACGATATCCGATACTCCGAGCATCACTTTACTACTTGCGTTGTGCACACTTGCACTATTTGCGATAAGACTCTGTTACACGCAACAAAAGGCATCACTGATGTTGTAAGTAAATTTTCACCCTAACTTTTAATAAAAGAAAACAAATATAAAAAAGGAAAATAAAAAGAAAAAATCGAGAAAAAATAATAAAATAAAAATCCTTTTAAAAGCTCATTCTTTTATAATAAAAGCCCATTCTTTAATAAAAAACTATTTTTAAATAAAAACCCATTCTTATATAAAAACCCATTTTCAAAAAGCCCACTTTTTAATAAAGCCCATTTTAGGTTGAAGCTCATTTATTAAAGTAAAAATTAAAAAAAAGAGAAAAAAGGAAAAAATAATAATATTAATTATAGTATTTAATAATTGTAAAAAAGGAATAAAATAGGTTGATAATTAAGTGTGAAAAAAAGAAAAAAGAAACAAAAGAGGTAAAAAACAGTCAAAAACTGTAAAAAAATAAATCAATAAATAAAAGGGGGGGGGGAGAGCCAGCCCATGCGTCACGTGCGCAAGGCTAGGCTCTCTAAACCCTTGCCGTGTAACTGCCAGCCGCCGTTCTCCGTCCACCGAGCGCAGCAGCCGGCGTGGTTGGTGTCGTTCAAACAGCTTGGATGCCACCGTCTGTTTGCCACAGACCCCGCTTGCCGTTGTTTCCTATAGCCATCAGAATTTGAGAAAAAACCGAAACGAGATAATAAGCCCTAGATTCGAATTAATGGGAAATTCTATCCCGAATTTGGATCAAAATAGATGATTTCTTTAGGGTTTTACCGGGTATCAAGATTTGTGTTTGAATTAGGCTCCAATTTTGTTATTGAATTCGTAATTTTGCTTGATTTTGAAGCTCAAAATTAAGTATAAAAACCCCCTTCACCCACTTGTTCTTTACACCAAATATTGAATGAAAAAACACTAAAATGGTTCAAGAAAAAATCCAAAAATTCTCTGAATATTCTCTTGAGTTGGCTGAAAATTTTTGGAGAAGAAATTAGAGTTTGGGGCAATTTTCCAGAGGTGGCCAGAAGCATTTCGAGAAGCTTTAAGTTCGAGTTCATCGTTTTTCGGTTTCTTGGTAAACTTCTAACTTTTCTTTCTTTTTTATGTCGATTTTACTGTTTGTTCTTGGTTGAATTTTGGTGTTTTTTTGTGATTTTTTAGGTTGCTTTCTCAAGGTTGGAAATTGTTTCCGATTTCGGTAATCTTTTTTGTTTTGAATTTAGTTAAAATTTTAGTTTGATCTTAATTTTTTTGCACGTTTTAAAAAATGTTGTTAAAGTAATTTTGATCTTTAAAAATGTAGGATTTAATTTAAAAGGTGTTTTGAATTTTAATGCATGAATAAAAATGAATAAATTTGGTAAATTAGAAAAAACTTGAATTTGGGGATTTCATTAGAAAAGTAATAACGTGAGGTTAAATAATAAAGGACTGAATTTTAGAAAATAAAAAGGGATTTTTTTTCTGAAATTTAGTTTTAAATAGTAGATGGATAAAAATGATTTTTAAAAGGAAAAAATGATAAAGATGTTTTTTTTAAAAGAAAAAAGAAAAAGAAATAAGTTTTTTTGAAAGAAAATAAAAGGGTTTAAATAAGAGTAAAGTCTAGGATTTAAAAGAAATTTTGAAAAGGGAAATTTTTTTATTATAAAAAAAATAGAGTTCTAAGAAAGAATAAAGTTAATTTCAGAAATGGGTTGTTTTAAAACTAAAAATGTAAAAAAATGAGTTTAGAAAGAATAAAAATCTTTTAAGGATAAAACATAAAAAGGGAAAAGAAAAAAAAAGAACATAAAAAATGAAAAATGTAAAAGGAGTTTTAGCTTAGAAAATAATAACAAAAAAATAAAAAAATAAAGGCTTTTAAAAGGAATAGTAAAAGAGTTTTAGAAAGAATAAAGTTTGCTCGTTTTAGAACTAGGTAAAAACTTAGGATTAAGGGCTAAAACTTAGATTGAGACTTTTTTTGTGTTGAAAAATGTTCATAGAAAATAAAATACACTTAAGAAAACTTGAACCTAAAATTAGGAATAAAAGACTTAGACGTTTTTAGGGTTTTTAGATAACTGAACTTAGAATTTAAATAAAATGCTCAACACACTAAATTTCCTTGTTGCTTGAAAAGTGAAAACTTAAATTAATTCTATGTCTTATGAAACGGGAATGACGGGTCAGTGCCAGAAATGTTGGCGGTGATTAAAGTTCATCTCACAGGCGATAAGGCCGTTAAAATATACTATTATTCACTAAACAGACAAGTAAAGTCGAACCTTTTTGAACTTGCGAATTCCAGTTTTGAAAAAGATTTTAAAACCAATTAGGTACCAATTTTGGGCGTCGTGGGGTGCTAATCATTCCCCATGCGTAACCGACCCCTGAACCTATTTTCGGATTTTCACAGACCAAAACATTGTTTTATTAAAACTAAAAATGTTTTATTAAAATAACCATGTTTTTAAAAATGATCCAATCACACTTTTTCAAAAAAGATTGGTGGAGACTCCGTTAATTTGTTTAAAGTGTTTTCCAAAATAGTCGAAGCCTCCCTTAAAAAGGCGGTTGCGACAGCTTGGCGACTCCGCTAGGGACATGTTTTTGTTTTTTTAATAAAAACAAAGAGGGTCAGGCTACAAATTAGTTTAAAATAATTTTCAAAAAAAATGTTTTTAATAAAAATATTGAATTTGCAAGTTCATCATATGTTATATTTACTTGTCCGTTTAAACGAATCTAGCTCTATTTTGCGCATTTAAGATTTAATTTTAAGCTCTACTCTCGAGCTTTGTCCTGTTTGTTTAAGTGGGGGGAACACGCTTTGCTCAGGTAAGAATATTGATTCTTCGTATGACCATCAGAAAGTACCTCCGAGACTCAACCCCTTTGCCTTCATAAGGATATTGATTATTCGAGAAGGCTTCGGTGGTGAGTCCTCTTGAGTTGAACTCGATTTGTTTGCAGCCTATATTGGGCGAGAATCGAGGGCCTTGCTACTCTTAGTAGAGGACAACAAGGACAACTTGGGTACCTTTTTAGAACTAATCCAAGTTTCAGAATTTAGAGCCTACCCTTAATAGAGCCATACGGAAAGCCTAGGATGTTGAGTCGCAGGTAATCCGTGGGGACATGTCCTGAAATGTTGGAATGCCAGCCCAGAATTATCATGCATTTCAAATGTTTTTGATTATTTTATTTGTTTGTTCTTGCTTGTTAATCTCTGTTTATTATCTTGTTTTTTTCATGTGCATCATTTTATATTAGAAGGGGTTGATTCTAGAAAGTTGTTCAATTATGGACAAAAAGCTCTTAAAGAGGGAAGAGGAAAATGCAAAAGTGTGTCACTGGTCTGAGGTTAATCAGAGGAAGTTTGTAGACAATTTGAGTGTGGGTCATGAAATAGAAACTTCAGAGTATGCCCACATTGGTGTTAAACAAAACGACGTACATGAGTTACGTGAGATATGGGATCATTTTGATTACAAGACCAAACAATTGTTCCGTGAGGCCTATGGCGACATAGCGTATCTTCTGTTTATAAAATTTGATGAGCCATTTCTAAAGGCCCAAATTCAGTTCTAAAACCCTGGGTATTTCTACTTCACATTCAATTGAGAAGACATGATGCCAACTTTCGAGGAACACTTGGAATTGTTCAATATGCCGAAAGTAAAGGAGAATTGGGTGTGTACTAAGCAGCCCAAGAACAAGAATTCACATTCAAAATTGGAATGAGTGATGAGTAGGCCGAAGGGTTGATACGGAAGAGAGGGGGAAGTTTTAATTTTCCTTGGTCACGTATTTGAAGCATTGTACCAATTCATCCAGACATCACAAAAAGGGTTGGGAAACATCGATGTGGCCCTATTAGACTTCTTTGAACAGTTGAAGAGGAATGTCAATCCAGTGTCTGTAGTGTTAGCAGAAACCTTCAGTTCTTTGAATTCTTGTCGGAAAGTGGAAGGCGTGCGTTTTGGAGGATGTGCTCTGTTATTTCAAGTTTGGGCCCTTAGTCATTTCTGGGAGTGTCTACCTTTGGCCTTACCAAATGTGTTTTCCCCAAACTTTTCCCCGCTTCAGGAGTTTTTGGCACAAGATTGGCCAAGCAAGAATAGGAGTAAGTGGGTAGATATATTCAAAGATCGCCGTGACAAGGACATCAAATGGAGAGTGCCATGGATGGGACATGCAACAGTCAGATATAAATGTGGGGATTACAACTATTTGATGTTGTTGGGCTTATGGGGAGGAATTGGTTGTGCACCTCTGTTAGTATCAGGCCAATATGGATCATGACAATGTATTCCATTCACTTCCGAGCTTGGTACGTCCAAATTTGAGTTTCAAGGAGAATTCAGGAAAAAGTTGCAAGCAATCAACGATTCATGGAAGATGTGTTGTTTTATTAAGACAGAGGCTGACATGCATTGCATGTATACTCCTAATTATGATGTGTGGAGACATACGAGGATGAACGACAAGGTTATGCTACCTACTCTTGGGCTCGTCAAATCAATAGAGAAGCATTTGAAGGTGGCTCCTTCTGAGGCTGACATTCTAAGGGAAGAGCTAAGACGAGATAAGTTAGAAATCGAAGCACATAAAGAAAAAATTTTCGAGACAAGTTTGAAGTGAGCCTTGATGTAGAAAAACACAAGGGAGAAGTCAACAATGTGCGGAAAATGTATGAGAATCTAGAAGAGAGGTATGAGATCTAAAGGGTTGATTTCCTTAAACTTCAAGCTACGATTTCGATATGCGGATCTTCGAAAAAGCCTGGAACAATGGAGACAAGAGATAGAACAAGCTGTCGTGAAAGAGAAGGAACGCGGTGAGAAAGAGATAGAAAAATTTCGACGGGTCTTGGCCGAAGAAAGAAAGAAGATGAAACAACCAACAGAGAATGAGAAAGGGAAAAGACCTCGAGAAGAATCAAAAGAATATACAACAACAAGGAAAAGGAAAGCCCACAACAAAAAAGTTCGATTGCTAAAGCTACAATCAGTCTATGACTAAGCCACTAAGAAGTTGAAACAAAGTTAGGCCTTCATTATTGAGCTAGAAGCCAATGTAGAAAACTTGAGTCAAACGGTTCACAAGATGCAAAGAGACCGTATCTATGAAGAGCTCCAGGCTTATTTGAATGAAAATGGCTTTTTGACAGAGCGAGTTAAAGAAATGGATCATCTACTTCAAGAGTACAGAACGAAGATCTTAGTTCTAGAAGATATCACTGAAGAAGGAAACCACTATTGGTTCACTCGCCTCAGAGATAATGCTCGAAGGTTCCAAGAAAGGGATGAATTTGACAGGATGGTCCGCTGCACGCTGGTACTCACAGTTAAGTCGAGTAAACATCAAATCATGGAGGGACCTGTCCAGAGTCTTTAGTGAGCAATACGAGCATGTTTCAAACACGATTCCAACCCGTCTAGTCTTGCAGGGGATGGAGCAAAAACACCACGAGAGCTTCTTCCAGTATGCTCAAAGGTGGAGGGATGTAGCGACACAAGTGCAACCATCGTTGCTAGAAAACGAGATCACCCCAATGTTTGTAGAGACACTGAAGGGACCCTTTTATGATCGTATGCTCAACCACGCCACAATGAATTTTGCAGACATGCTAATGAAGGGTGAACTAATCCTGGCAGCCATGAATAGTGGAAGGTTGGACTGTGGGGAAACAAAGAAGACATATAGAAAGATGGACAAAAATGAAGTCAATGCAAGGAATGTCTACAACCCCAACTATTCAACATGTATGTTGTTTAACAAGCTCAATACCTTCAATAAGCCCATCACCACAGCTCCGACGGTCGCAAACGCCTCAAAAGGAGAGGGAAGAAATCAAGGGAATTTGAGGCCCTAATTTCCTCCCATCCCAATGACCTATACAGAGTTGTTTGTCGAGCTGGTCAAGTCACAGATGGTGTTACCAAGACATGTTCCTTCATTCTCACCTTCCTATCCCCCATAGTATGACGGGAAGGCCCAACGCGAATATCATGCAGGAGTAAGGGGCGTACTGGCATGCTGGCATTTGAAACTTCTGAGTAAAAAGGAAACCCATTACCAAACCATCAAAAGACGGAGGTGAATGCTCTGCTCGAGGAAGAGAAAAGGATAGTCAAGGAGAATGTCGAAGAAATTAAAGCGCCCATGATTTGGTTGTGGGATCAGTTAGTAGCAACCATGATATTGAAGGAGGAGAGTCTGAAAATGGAGGATGTTTAAAGGACATGATATCCAATGTTGCCCAGAGTTTAAACTGATGATTCAAGCCAAGATGAATAGCAAGGAATTTGTGTTCTTTTAGAAGGGAGGTGTAGAGCACGAAGCAAATGTGTGTGCCACAGAAGAAATCTCCTTCAGGAAACTAAGAGAGGAGGTTTAAGAAGAAAGGTGAGGAAGACCTTATCCTGTGGTGATTCCAGTGAAAAGGGATCAATTCGGTTTGGGCTTTAGGCCCAATAAATGGCAAAAGAAAGTCGTGAAGCAACTGTAAAGCACGAAAATGAAGTGAAAAGAAGAAGAGGTTGAAAGGGAGCCCATGATATACCCACTCCTAAGCACCATTTTCAAGACTGGTGGGCTTTTAGACCCTAATGCTCGTTTTGATGAGGAGGAGAAAGGAAAGAACGCCTTATGCGAGGTTTTTGAGAATTTGAGCATTAACGCTATTACTGATGAGGAGGAAGAAGAGAATAAATTTCTGACCAAGATTCGCCCTTGCCCTGAATTGAAGAACTAGACCGCGGAAATGGTTCTTGAAGTTTTTAAGACTGTCTCAAAGTAATTCTCAGAACCAACTCTTTTACCCTTAGACCCTGGGTAATTAGAGATCTTATGTAAAAAAGGTTTATTATCAAAACCATGATTTGAGTTTCAATAAAGATGCATTTTCCTCAATTCTATCTTGTGGCAAAATTTCTTTCACAAAACCAAAAAAACCAAAAAAACCCAAAAGGCAAAAACGAATCCTAAAAACATAACAAATCATATAATCTATTCTTTCTTTCTTTATATATATATTGCCTCCTTTTATTTGAAGGTTTTTAGACATCAATGGTCCAAATGACTCCGAATCATATTCCGAGGTTAATTTTGAGTTACCGCTATGTTTAGAAGAAGTTGAGAGTACTAGTGATGAAGAAGGGTATGACTTGTCAGAGGATTTACTTAAAATGGTAGAAGGAGAGGAAAAGCAAATTTTGCCCCACAAAGAAGAGTTAGAGGTTTAGAATCTTGGAACTGAAGAAGAAAAGCGTGAAGTAAAGATTGGTGCCACCATCTCAGTTGAGACACGACAACATTTGATTGAGCTTCTATAAGAATACAAGGACATCTTTTCCTGGTCATATCAAGATATGTCTGGACTCGACACATATATTGCCTTGCATAGGCTTCCTATAAGAGAAGGATGGGAGCCCGTGAAACAAAAACTCAGAAGAATGAAGGCTGATACACTCTAGAAAATTAGAGATAATGTCAAGAAGCAGTACAATGTAGGATTCTTCGAAGTAGCTCAATATCTGGAATGGGTGGAAATTATCGTCCCAATGCCCAAGAAAGATGGAAAAGTAAGAATGTGTGTCAAATACAGGGATCTCAACAAAGCAAGCCCTAAAGACAACTTTCCACTTCCACATATCAACACCTTGGTCGAAAATACAGCTGGCCATTCCCTTTTCTCATTCATGGATGGATTTTCCAGTTATAATCAAATGAAGATGTGCCCAGAGGACATGGAGAAAACTACTTTTATATCTCTTTGGGGAACCTTCTGCTATAAGGTAATACCCTTTGGATTGAAGAACGCATGGGCAACGTATCAGAGAGCTATGGTTACTCTTTTCCATGACATGATGCACAAAGAAATAGAAGTTTATGTGGATGATATGATCGACAAGTCCATAAATTGAAGAAGAGCATCTGATGAACCTGAGTAAGCTTTTTAAAAGATTAAGAAAATTCCAGTTAAAGCTTAATCCTGCTAAGTGCACATTTGGGGTTACTTCTGGGAAACTGTTAGGCTTTGCAGTAAGCAGAAGAGGAATCGAAATCGACCGAGACAAGATAAAGGCCATACAAGAGCTTCCACCTCCTCAAACACAGAAGCAAGTTCGAGGATTCTTGGGGAGGTTGAATTACATAGCTCGTTTCATCTCCCAACTCACAAATAAGTGTGGCCCAATATTCAGGTTACTTAGAAAGAACAACCCAAGGACCTGGAATGAAGAGTGCCAAAAAGCTTTGGAAAAGATCAAGGAGCAGCTAACTAATCCTCAAGTGTTAATGCCACTCGTTTCGGGGAAGCCGCTATTACTCTATTTGAGGGTGTTTGAAAACTCAATGGGCCGCGTACTAGGGCAACATGACGAAATTGGAAAGAAGGAAAGGGTGATATATTATGTGAGCAAGAAATTTACAGAATGTGAAACAAGATATACGCCATTCAAAAAGGTATGCTATGCTCTAGTGTGGGCCACTATGAGGCTTAGGCAGTATTTGTTGTATCACACCACATTGTTGATCTCACGGCTAGACCCATTGAAGTTCATGGTGGAGGCTACAACCTTATCGAAAAGAATAGCGCGATGGAAAATTTTTCTTTCAGAATACGACATCCAATATGTGAATCAAAAAGTAGTAAAAGGAAGTGTTATAGCAGATTTTCTTGCAATTCGTGCACAATATGATTATGAGGCATTGGATTTTAGTTTCCCTCATGAAGACTTGTTGTGTATCACAGAAGATTAAGAATCACCAACAGAATCTTGGGTCATACATTTTGATGGTGCTGTAAATGCTCTAGGACGAGGTGTTGGGGCAGTTCTAGTCTCGCTAGAAGGAGATCATTATCCTTTTACTTGTCATTTAAAATTCTTCTGCACCAATAATATGTCAGAATACGAAGCATGCATAATGGGCCTAAGGGAAGCTATCAACAGGAGAATCCAAAAGTTGAAAGTCTATAGGGATTCAGCTTTGATCATCTATCAAACACATTGTGAATGGGAAACAATAGATGCAAAACTGATAGAATATTACAATTTTGTCCTCGAGTTAGCTAAAGAGTTCGAGGCGATTACATTTAAGCATCTCCCAAGAGAAGATAACCAGATGGTAGACACGTTAGCTACCTTGGTTGCCACGTTTAAAGCAAGTGAAGGTTCATAGATGATACCCATTCAGTTACAAATGATGGAGTCCCTAGCATATTGTTATAATGTAGAAGAAGAAGAAAATGGCTTACAGTGATTCCACGACATCTTACAGTACTTAAATCTGCAACAATACCCAACACAAGCTTCAGAAAATGAAAATAAAATGATCAGGAAAATGGAATCAGGATACATGCTTGATGGAGAGATTCTTTACAAACGAAGTCTAGATCAGGTGCTACTAAGGTGTGTAGATGCAAAATAAGCGCAATTGATTTTGGAAGAAGTTCATGAAGGAATTTGTGGAACCCATCCTAGTGGTTTCACTATGGCAAGCTAAATTATGCGCTTAGGATATTATTGGTCGACAATGGAAGGGGATTGAATTAATTATTCCTGTAAATGCCACAAGTGACAAGTATACGCTGACAAGGTTCACGCACCTCCCAGTCTCTTCATGTCATGTCGTCTCCATGACCATTCTTTATGTGAGGCATAAATGTTATTGGGCAGATTTATCCGAAAGCGTCAAATGGTCATCGCTATATCTTGGTAGCTTTTGATTACTTGACAAAATGGGTGGAAGCGACCTTATATACAAATGTAACTAGATCCACTGTATGCAAGTTTTTAAGGAAGCAAATCATTTGTCGATATGGTCTACTGTTGCGTGTAAATAAGACTATCGCAAATAGTGCAAGTGTACACGACTCAAGTAGTAAAGTGATACTAGAGTATCGGATATCGTCTCCACAGGGACTGGAAATAACTCTATCCTTGAATTGTTGCACAAGAAAAAGAAATAGTTTAAATGATTGTTTGATGTAATCTTGAGAAATAACTGAAATAAGAGATAAGGTAAACATATTGAGAGAATAGGCCGATATTGATTTGCTTAGTAGTGCAAGTGTTTCACTGTTCAGAGGAAATTTTGTCTTTATAACGTCGCTCTTGTTGCGGTAGAGGTCCGTTGATGTCGCGACAGCAACCAACAACTCTGTACTTCAAGCTGAGAAAGAATCCCTGTTATGACTTGTCCTATCCCTAAGTCCAAGTTCTATTGATGAATACTTCTTGGATGATCCCTCCCGGCGTAAATCAAAGGGTGCTCACCAATGTTTGTGAATTCTTCTGTAGCCACTTAACCTTGTACTTATCCCTAAGCCATGATTGTTTAACCATAAACTGGAAAACACGTATTTACTCCTTTCGTATGCTTAACTCTCCCGATATCATGCAAATGGATAACCTCACAATGCTCTCCCGATGCTCTTATGAGATATTGAAAACCATAGTAAATAAACTTAAAGTTTTATTACTTGAACAGAATAAATTCTAAGAACAATTACAATCCTCACAACAACTTTACAAAATCAACCCTTAGCCCTTGGGGAAGTTTAGAACATGGTGGAGAGAGATAAATGACTAGGGTTTTGGAGGAAGACAGCTAGGAGTGAAATATCATTCCCTAGGTCGAATTACTTGCATTTATATAGGCCTTGGGGCCAAGTTTTCTAATATGAAAAGAATACAAGTTTAAATTAAAGTACAACTCTATTAAAGACTAAATCTTCTAAGTATATGCCTTTAATTTGTCCTCTTTTCTTGCTTTGACTTTCTTTCTTTACCTTTGGGCTTGGCCTTCATTCTGTTTCAGGGCTTAGAAAAATATGAGAGTGACCTACGACAGACCGGCTAGAAATTCTCTATCTGTCGAGCTCCACTTCACTTTTCCACCTTAGAGTTTCTCTATCGTCATAGCTGCCACGGCAGATTGCGCAGCAGACGATGCTCTTTGTCCTTCAAATCCAGCTCTGCAACTTGCTTCTGCTCTTTTGCTGCCCTGGGTTGCTGTCGCGGCATATACCTGCAAAAGTGACTAATTTCAGCAGCATCTGTGCAGTTTTATCTAATTGTGATGTGTATGTAAGAATCTATCCTAAATGCAACAAGTCATGCTTGAGTGCAACAAAAATATGGGTAAATGAGGAGTAAAATATATAACTTTTATGCACTCAACACACCCCCAAACTCAAGTTGATGCTTGTCCTCAAGCAGACGCAAACTAAGAATGAATTTATTTTTGACTTGGCTTAATTCAGTAAACTACCATTACCTACAACTCTTTCTCTATCAAGGGCAGTACTTTTTCAATTGTTTATGGATTCATCCGGAACAATTCTATAATTGTTGTGCAAGTGTGTGCATGCTTTGTGAACAAATATGTGTCTAGACTCTTTTAGCAACAAGAATAGTTAAGCCACTCACTCAATTTTTATGCCAAACTAACTTTTTTCTTGGAGGTAATTCTTAGGCTCCTTTACTTTTTTCGAATTTAGACTCCATGTTCTTCTTATTTTGAATTTACTAGAGCATGTTTTTGGGCACCTCTAGCTATCTTCCTAGAGCCGGTGTTAGGCACCTCTAGGGGTATTGAGTCTAAGTTTTTCTTTTATTTTTTCCTAGAGCCAGTGTTAGGCACCTCTATGGGAAACTCAAGTGGTTAAGCTTTTCTGCTCTAGTTAACTAGCAAAAATCTAGACAACATATAAGTCACAGATAGTATTTTTGAAGTTCAGAACTATAACAAGGCTCTAAATAATTCCTAAACATTCTAAAGGCACTGCCACGACAGAAATTGTCACGACAGGTAAGTGCAGTTCAAAGACATAAGCCATTTTTTGACACAAAAATAACGAAAATGAGACACCAATTAAACATACAATTTTAAAAAGTTCATTAATTATGTAAAACTCAACTCAACAAATTAATTGAGGACTGCCTACCCCAAAACGCAAGGGTTGCATTGTCCTCAATGCATGACAATAAAAAACACTTAAATTGATGAGCTGTCATCACTGCTGCTGATCTGGAGCTACCGGCGGGCAGTGACCTTGACAGTAGAGGTTTGCTTGGGGCTGGGAGATGGTGAGGCTATCTTCTTTTAGGCCTCTTGAGGTGGCTGGACTTGGGTAGGTGAAATCTTCGGGGCCTTTTCCAGGACCTCGAGGTCATCATCACTGTTGCTGCTGTTGCTGCCCTCCGATCTGTCGTTGCATTGCCATTCAACAGTTTCATTCAGCTTCTTCCTCTTCATTGGAGGGAAGTCCTTCGATATGTCCCAAATGACAGATGGCTCCGAGACAGAATCGTCATGCCAGATGGAGGAGGAGGAGAACCCTTCAAAGTATTTTGGGTCGATATCTAGTAGTGGTTCTTTCTGTTTTTCTCTTCGGGGAGTGGCAGATCTTCTGTCACCATCTCTGGTCGTGGCAGGTGGTGAGGTGGAGGTAGCAGCAGGTGTGGGAGTTGCAAAAAGAGATTCTAGGAAAGAGGGAAACTACACGCTGGGAAAACTTAAATCAGCCGTAATAAAATTTACCGTGGCAGTAGTGAAATCCCTCATGAATCCCATGAGGCCTAATTGCCATTCCTCCATCTTCTTCAACATCTGCATGATTTGGTTGGAGGTTTCAGTCGGAGTTGCGACCGTTGTCTGCTCCGGCTCTTCCACGAAAGGTTTAGTGGATTCAGGCTCTGCTGTTGGTTCTGTCGTGGCAAACAGGTCCACAAATGCCATGGGAGTGGCTGGCTTTAGCTCCATGAGGCTGTATATATTATGTTATGTCCATCCCTTGCCCTGGACTTTGACATCTTCATCAATTTCTAGAACCTTATTCACCCGACATAGGGTGGTGATTAGGTAAGGAAAGAAAAGGGGGCCCATCGGTCGGAGTGCACACTCGAAAATACAGTCAATAATGTACCTGTCGATGTTGATCTGTCGCTCGTTGAGGAATGAGTGCATGAGGGCTAATCTCTGCCGATCCACCGTGGTATTATGTGAGGTAGGCATGAGGCGTTTCTTCATGAAATGGTTCCAAAGCTTTTCTTGTGGTGTGAGTGGTGTCCTTCGCACTGACCATTTGTGCTTGGGATCCTCGTTCCACTGTGTGCCTTCCTCCGTCAGTTCTGCCATAAAAACATCATAGTCTGCCAGTGACAAACTGTTAACGAACCTCCTATGGGCATCTTCCTTTTTGCTCACATATATATCGTACAAGGTGTTGATGTAGGTCGGTTCTAAGGAGATTTCCTTTCCCATGACAGTCACTGTCGTGGCATCTTTGGAAGGGACAACATCATAGAACTCTCGAACCAAGGTGACGTTCATCTCCTCTGGCTGGACGGCGAACATCTGCCATTTGAGGGCGATGATTTTCTTGGAGATGAAACTTTCAAGCCCTAAGTCTCCCGTCTTTTTGGTGTAGTTGAACCCTCTCTCTTCCCACATTTCTCGTTTCTATAACGAGCCATAGTACCTCCTCTTCGAATCTGTTGATGCGAATAACATGAATTTCTTCCCGTTGGGACTGTAACGACAGGCGCGAATAATGGAGCCAGCTTTCACGCGGTTTCCTAACGCGTCTGTCAAGCATTTCCGCGTCTGCTACACGTTTCCGTGTCTGTCGCGACAGCTCCGTGAAGGCTGTATTTTCTATGTCTGTTGCGACATCTGGTAATAGGCTATCACGACAGATATGTCCATTGGGCTTTATGGGCTGTTGTGAATGCGGTGGGTTGGTTCATTCCTTCTCTTTGCTTTTCTTCCTTTATTTCCTAAAAATAATTAAATGAATAAACTAAATTAAAATATTATTTCTTAAAAATAATAAATAAATTAATGAAAATAAAATAAAATAAAATAAAGTTAAATAAGGGATGCCTTGAGGGGCACCTCCTAAAGTAACTACTTCATGCATCTTTGGGGCTTCAGTCTCTTGATAATGCTTGAGCCTTTGTCCATTGACCTTGAATTGGTGCCCATCCTTGATTGATTTGATTGTAATGGCACCATGGGGAAAAACTTGGACAACTTGGAAAGGGCCAGACCACCTAGATTTAAGCTTTCCTGGGAAGAGCTTCAACCTAGAGTTAAACAACAACACCTGATGCCCTAGGCAGAACTGTCGTGGCAGCAGTTTTCTGTCGTGCCACTTCTTTGTTTTGTCCTTATAGATCTTGGCGTTGTCGTAGGCCATTGCTCGAATTTCTTCAATTTCATTCAAGTCCAGTAGCCTTTTCTGCCCTACCTTGTCCCAATCCATATTAACTGTCTTGATAGCCCTACATGCTTTGTGTTCTATCTCGATAGGTAAATAGCAATTTTTCCCGTAAATGAGGCGATAGGGTGACATTCCCAATGGTGTCTTGAATGCTGTCTTGTGGGCCCAGAGGGCATCATTTAGGTGTAGAGACTGATCCTTTCGAGTTGGTTTGACCATCTTCTCTAGGATGTTCTTTACTTATCTATTTGATATTTTGACCTGCCCATTGATTTGAGGGTGATATGCTGTTGCAATTCGGTGCTTTACTCCGTAGTTCTTTAGTGCACTAGCAATTACCCTATTGTCGAAATGCCTCCCCTCATCGCTATTGATCGCCCTTGGGATGCCAAACCTTGAGAAGATGTGCTTGTGAAGAAATCTTTGCACAGTCATGGCATCATTCTTCTGAGTGGCGATAGCTTCTACCCAGTTAGACACATAGTCTACTGCTAGCAGGATGTATAAATTCCCACAAGAGGCTGCGAATGGCCCCATGAAGTCGATTCCCCAAACATCAAATAATTTGACCTCAAGTATGTTCTGTAGTGGCATATCATGCCTTCTAGATATGTTTCCAGTCCTTTGGCATTTATCACAGCTCTTGTAAAAAGCTTGTGCGTCCCTGAACAGTGTATGCCAATAGAAACCAGATTGCATAACTTTGGCAGCAATTTTATTTCCTCCCAAGTGTCCTCTATAAGGAGCAGCATGGCAGTGGTGAAGCACTTATTTTTGTTCCTCCTGTGGTATGCATCTCCTAATGATCTGATCTGCACAATGCTTAAAGAGGAGAGGTTCGCCCCAATAATAATGTTTTGCATCATTTTGGAACCTCTTCCTTACTTGGTAATTAAGCTCAGGAGGTAATAACCCACTTACAATATAATTGACAATGTCAGTATACCAAGGGGTTTCAGAAAGCTTACCTGCCGCCATGGCTGTCACGGCAGTGCTTGTGGCAGTGAACAACTACTCATCTAGGAAGGTTTCCAATATGTTGGTGTAGTTTATCTAGGCATCATTGAGAGTTTTGCTGGCATAGTAGATCATATGGAAGAGTTTCTCCTTCCTCTGCTCTAGTGCTACCCCGACAACATAATCACTAACGTCACACATTATCTCGAATGGTAGGCTCTAGTCTGGTGGTTGCACTATTGGGGTTGTTACCAACTTTTACTTCAGTATTCTGAATGCTTTAGTACATTCAATATTAAAGTCAAAGGCACGATTCTGTTCCAGCAGAAGACACAGGGTTTAGTGATTTTTGAGAAATTGGCAATGAATCTTTGATAAAACCCTGCATGCCCTAAGAAACTTCTTATTCCTTTAACTATGGTGGGTGGTGGCAATCTTTTAATAACCTGGATTTTAGCTCTGTCTACCTCTATGCCACGACAGCTAACCTTGTGGCCGAACACTATGCCTTCATCCACCATGAAGTGGCATTTTTCCTAGTTCAAAACAAGGTTTTCCTCTTTAAATCTTTCAAGAACCTTATGTAAATTGCTTAAGAAACCGTCAAAATTGTCTCCAAAGACGGAAAAGTCATCCAAGAAAATTTCTAGGAAATCCTCCACCATGTCGGAGAATATTGCCATCATGCACCGTTGAAAGGTTGTTGGTGCATACAGAGACCAAATGGCATTCTTCGGAAGGTATATTTGTTGTATGGGCATGTGAAGGTGGTTTTCTCTTGGTCCTCCAGTGCTATTGCAATTTGGTTATAACCTAAGTAAACATCAAGAAAACAATAGTAAGGCTTCCATTCTAATCTATTTAACCTTTGATCGATAAAAGGTAAGGGGAAGTTGTCCTTCCAGGTAGCGTTATTAAGCTTCATGTAGTCCATACAAACCCTCCAACCGGTCACAGTCCTGGTTGGGATTAGTTCATTATCCTTGTTCGTTACTACGATTATGCCTCCCTTTTTGGGCACGCATTGAACCGGGCTCACCCACTTGCTATCCGAGATGGCATATATTATTCCAGCATCAAGCTACTTGATGATTTATTTTCTAACCACTTCTCTCATAGCCTCGTTCAGTCGTCTTTGGGCAACGATTGTCGGCTTATGGTCATCCTCCAAGAGAATCTTATGCATGTATAACACCAGACTGATGCTTTAGATATCAGCAATGGTCCATCAAATTGCCTTTTTATGTTGTTGTATCATTTTGTTCAACTGATGTTCCTGCATCAACTTGGAAGAGATGATTACGGGAACCATATCATTTAAACAATGAAAAATGTATTTAAGTTGCCCTGACATGGGTTTAAGGTCTAAAATAGGTGGTTGTTCAATGTAAGGCTTTTGGATTACATGTTCATTCGATCTATAATTCAAAGGCTCGAAGAACTTACCTGGATGAGTGCCTATCCAATTTACCTCCTCA
Source organism: Hibiscus tridactylites (assembly GCA_958450335.1). Classification (NCBI taxonomy): domain Eukaryota; kingdom Viridiplantae; phylum Streptophyta; class Magnoliopsida; order Malvales; family Malvaceae; genus Hibiscus; species Hibiscus tridactylites. Next base: position 30,276,597 of record OY288291.1, on the reverse strand, counting down.
GGACCTTCAATGTTGGATGCTTTTGTGTCTGAGGGGTCATTGTCGTCGATGGTGCCGTGACAGTCTTCAGGGTGATTGTGGTAGCAGTGTCCAAATTTTTTGTCGTGGCAGTTCGACCTGATGCAGGGTTGGTCTAGGACGACTTCTGAAATTTCCTTGTATTCTTCCTATGCATCAGCTTGTTTCATTGCTCAGAGAACATTGAGCTGGATTTCATTGTCATTGACTCTCATCGCTAGTTCTCCTTTTTCTACACCGATCATTGTTCTGCCTGTGGCTAGGAATGGTCGCCCCAAGATGATCAGTGCATTTTCATCTGCTTCACAATCTAAAACAAGAAAGTCAGCAGGAAAAATAAATTTATCCACTCTTACCAAGACATCTTCGATCTTTCGTTCTAGTTGTACGTAAGAGCGGTCTGCCAGCTGCATCATTACTGTCGTGGGCTTTGCTTGTCCAATACCTAGTTTCTGAAATACAGATTTGGGCATTAGATTAATGCTAGCACCAAGATCACAAAGTGCCTTACCCACAAATTTGTCTCCAATTATGCATGGTATGATGAAGCTGCCATGATCCTTCTTCTTTGGAGGTGGTCTTTTATGTTGGATTGCGATGCATACTTCTATCATCATTATCGTTTCCAACTCCCCAAGTCCGGACCTCCTACACATTGCATCCTCCAGGAACTTTGGATAACCAGGCATTTGCTTAATGGCTTCTAACAACAGTCTGCTGATGTGTAATTGTTTAAAGACATCATAGATCTTCTTAAGCTGGTACTCATGGTTCTGTTTCTTTAGCCGTTGTGGAAAAACGGGTGGAGGACGGTAATCTTCAAGGAATCCTTCCCATGGAATTCAGATCTAAGGATGCTCAAGATCTTCCGTTTCTTTCTGCTCCTTTGTTTCTTCGGCTGTTGTGGCAGGTGTGACGACAACAAACTATTTCTCCTATGCCAGGGCAGTGTTCACAGCAATTGTCTGTTGGGTCGATTCCTTACTTGATGGTTCTTTTATTATCGGCCCCTGTAGTTGTTTCCCACTCCTCGTTGTAATCTCTTTACACTGCTCATGTGTGGGTTTTCTAGTGACCTTAGTATCACTAGGGAATCCTCGGTTCTGCCTTGGGTTGATGAACTGTGAAACCTGGCCCATCTGTGTCTCTAAGGATTTTAGGGTAGCCTCATGGTTTGTCATTCTCATCTCTGTCTTGTCCATGAAGGACTCAATTTTCTTGACAAAACGATCTATGTTTGCCATATATGCTCCTGTTTGTGACATGAATGTGACCATGGTCTGCTCTAGTATTGTAACCCTCTTAGTCCGGCCTCGACGCTAGACCTGAACTACGAAGATTACACGAGGAAAACCAAAGTGAACCCGAAAGTCAACCTTGATTAACGACTCTTTTTTCATTTTATCTTTTCTAGATGCACATTAAGCCTATGTGAATACTCAAGAATCATGGGAGAGAAAAGCATAGCGATCAGAAAACATTTAAGGACCCAATAACAAGAAATACACTTTTAGGGACAAAAATGTAACTTTTGGAAAATATAAGTACTTTGTAGTTTTTAGCTTTACCAAACATCAATTAGTCATATTACATGCCTCTTTGTCAAATTTCACCTTCAAAGGACATTCTAAGCTCAAGAAATTGCAACCACAACAATCAGTGCTAAAATGTAAGACCTAAAAACTTGAAATAATTCAAATGCACAGACCAACAGTTAACCGTTCCGGAACGCTAACCTTCTTACCGAAACACCCATTTCGAAACAATGTTGACTGTTTCGGAACATGGGTGTGTTCCGAGACCAGTATCGGAATAGGCCTCTCAATTAGCCAAAGTGTTCCGAAACACCTTCAGCTGTTCCGACACACTATGGCCATTTCAAGCCCCTGTTTCGAAACAGACAAGGGTGTTTCGATACACCCTGCCCAGAAACAGCAGAATTTTATGGTTTTTCGCCTCTAAACACAATCAAACATGCTCCAAAACATTCTAGAATCATGTTAAGCATCAAGACCAACATATTACATCAAAAGCTAGATACATTGCAATCATAAAGCACATCAACTCATTTATCCCATACAATAGGAAGAACATACTTTTAACCAAAAAGCATAGAAATACCAAAATACGAAAATGGGGATCCAAACATTACATATTGGTCATCTACCAACATCAAACCATAAACCGAACTTGCTCATGGTAAACAATCTCATCACACAACAAAGTAAAGGATCCCCCCATTGCCTTTATTGTCTATAGCAATAAACCAAAACATACTTCTCAAGTGGAGCCTTTATTGAATCCCTTGCTTCTTGCTGTCCCATATTCATCTATCTGCATTGACGGAAAAAAAAGAGCATAAGCACATAATGCTTTGTTTGGAATGCTCAAAACCAAAACACCATCAACGCAACAAAACCGTAAAACACTTTTCATTTACAAACATACCTCTATAAACCAATGTATTGTTTGAAAACTCCATTTAAATCATTATTTCCTTAAATCATGCATTGCACGTTATATAGCCAACACTAAACTCAAATGCAATAAGAAACTTAAATTCAAACAACATTCTTGCAATTACTTCCATTTAAAACTATCAAGCATAAACCCTTCATGCAAGCTTAAACCAATTTTCTTGGAAACCAAATCCATTTCACACTCTTCTTTTCTCATGCTTGAAAATCTTTCAAAGCAAAACACCAATAGTAAACTACATGTACCATCTATCTATCACATGCATTCAACCAATGCAAAACTCATGGCAAAGCCACACATGCTTGCTAATCAAAAGCATTCCATAAGCTCAAAACCCCATTTTCATAAGCAAAACTCCATTTGAAAACCACATGTACCATCTAACCACCTCATGCATACAACCTATGCAAATCTCATGGCAAGGCCATACATGCTCGATGCACAAAAGCATTTCATAAACACAATATCTCATATGCATTCCTCATAGCATAAAAACATATCAAGTATTGGTACATGTGACACACACTTCATTCTCATATATTGGCATTTTCATATTCTATTTTTACACGAATATGCGGACAGCTTGAATCGAAGTCAAGTCCTACCCCGGTGGGATCTCGCCACCAGACTCTCATGACGGTATCTACCTTCTCCACAAAGCTTGGGTATTTCACAAAGTCCTACTCTGATGGAATGCCCCTCATCGTTTCTCATGGCAATAACATCTAATGCCAAAAAGATTGGGTCTTTCACCAAGTCCTACTCCGACGGAATGCCCATCATCGATCTCTCATGGTGGTACCATTCAATGCCATAAAGCTTGGGTGTTTCACCAAGTCCTACTCCGATGGAATGCTCATCATCGGTCTCTCTCTTTGGAACGAATCCCAAGATCACGTACGAATTTTAGTTTATAGTGCAATATATCATGTTAAAATCATTAACACATATACTGTTTTCAAAGCATGCAACACCATCAAGCCCAAAATGCTAAACCATGCCTTTAAAAGACAAATTAACAACATATACTTTAAAGAAACATTAGTTTCATGCTTTCTTCACCAAACCAAGTTTGATAATCAACTCTCATGCTTAAAAACCATGCTCAAACATCAAATTAAACAATATTTCCAAACCAATTGTAACCCCCTTAGCCCGACCTAGACGGTTGACCCGAACTACGAAGATTACACGGGGAAAACTAAAGTCAACCCGAAACTCAACCTTGATTAACGACCTTTTTTATTTTTAACCTTTTCTAAATGCATATTAACCCTAGTTGTACTCTTGAGATAAGCATATTCAAAAATCACAGCAATCGGAACTCAATAAGGGACTCAATTGCACAACATACGAATTTAGGGAGCAATTTGAAAATTCTGGAAATTACGAGGACTTTACAAATTTCTGAGTTACCATTATGAAATTAATCATGTTTCATGCTTCTCTGCCAAATTTCATCTTAAACGGACATCCCAAACTCAAGAAATTGCACATACAAAAATCAGGACTAAAATGTAAAGCTTGCAAACCTCAAAACCATTCAAATCAGTGCCCAACGGTCAAGTGTTTCGAAACGGGTCTAGACCATTCAGAAACACAGGCTGGCAGTAGCCAAAGTGTTTTGAAACACCTCTGCCCGTTTTGAAACACCCAGGCCAAAACATGCACCTGTGTCGAAACAGGCAAGGGTGTTTCGAAACACGCTCATATGACTTCCATGTCATGCCAACAAGTTATCAAACATTAAAGGAACATATTTGCACCATCAAAGCACAATCACGACCTCAAATAAGAAAAACCACAAGTCTAAAGGCATGCATCCTATAATGAAAAGCAAGCAATCATCAAAACTCCAAAACAAATACCAAATGGCAATTTACATGTTCTAAACATCATCATAGGCATTTAACCAACTTAGGGAGTCCAAAACATCTCCCAAAAACACAATCTAGGTTCCCATTGCCAAATACCAAAAGCTAATAGTGTTGTGAAAATAGTCACCATACGTGAGCTTAGACTTTCACTTGGATCTTTGACCTCCTTGCTGCCCATAAAGCACTTCAATGCTCTGGATTATCGGTTCAAGAAAGAGAGAGCGTAAGCACATATGCTTAGTGAGAAATGCTCTAAAGAAACAACACAATAATGCACTTTGTAAAAACACCTTTCCAAGGCCTTTAATTTCAAAACATCATTTATCATGCATCTATGCATACAAACCAAGCATCTCATGCTTCAATACATCAACTTGTCATATTGGCTTTCAAGTGATAATCCATAACCAATTTTCAACTCAAAACACAATCGGATACGCGGATTACAAGTGTTGTCCCATACGCTTCATACACACTACCAAACACTCAAGGTGGAGTTTACCGGTACAATCACAAGCCCTCAACACCCGTGATGGAGTCTACGGTACAATTACAACCCCTCGGCATAACTCATTGGTAGTTGTATAACATCACTAACGAGAACACGGGACACACAACACAAGATCCTTACATGGCATTTTAACCACCATTATGATCTTAGACATCTCGTTAGTGTACTTGGATGGAGTTTACGGTACAATTACAACCCCTCCACATCACTCATTGGTAGTTGTATAACATCACTAACGAGAACACGGGACACACAACACAAGATCCTCACATGGCATTTTAACCACCATTATGATCTTAGACATCTCGTTAGTGTACTTGGATGGAGTTTACGGTACAATTACAACCCCTCACACCCAAGGCGACTTTATTCACGGTGCACCCAATCCTATAGCCGCTAACTACATCCGATTCAAGTACTTTTAAACCAACACATCACTTGCCAATATACATCATTTACCATCATCAATCCACTGTTTTTAAGCATTAAACAAAGCCATTAAATAATCATGCATCACTATGCATCAAACCACATTTATCAATTTCCAAATCAAGGATCTCTTACCTTGAGCATCCTTCAACACATGGCTTACAAAACCAGCATTAAACATGCTAAAATATGCTTTCAAAACAGAATTTAAACATGCAAAATAAACACATTGCATTCAACCATCTCATGGTTCATCAAAAAGAAAGTTTCTCCGAAAACTTACTCTTGAGCTTAGCTAAGTTGTTTAGACTTAAACTAAGCTCTCATAACCTTCAAAGATTGGTTTCAAAGCTGAAAACCAAACTTCACTCACCGATTCCGTTTCGCAAGCTTGCCGAAACGTCGATCAAGCCTATGGATCAACACCACAAGGATCCGAAGATGTCTCCCATTTTTTAAACACATCAAAGCAGAGGATTAATGCATCATCATGCATTAAAATCTTCAGCCAAAACACCTAAACTCGCTGCTCTCAACAAAACTCACATTTCGGCTACCAAACACAACCGAAATCACATCCAAACACCTCCACAACATTACCCAGCCAAGATCCATCAATTCCAATCATTCTTAAACATCAATTAACATCCAAAAAGGACCTAATCACGTCCTTATACCTCCAGCTATAGCAGAACATCAAAATCACCCCAAAACCACCATTATCTCAAGTAAAAACTTAGGAAAATCAACCTATTCGGGATTTCATTGATTAAACCTCAATTACACATCATTTAGACATCCAAAATACATCAAAAAGACATCTCAAAACTGAGAATTTAGAGGAGAAGGAAGTTCAAACCTCTAAATGTGGATTTCTCCTTGTTTAGAGCCAAAATCCTTGAAAAATCAATAAGCAAAAGATGAGGATTTGATGTAGAAATGATTAGGAAACATTTAGGGATTGAAATCTCAACTTTAGGTGTGAAAATCAAATGAAAAGTGGCTGTGGAAATTTGTTTGGATGAGGGAAAATTGAGAGAAAATGAAATGGGAAAATTTTGGCAAAAGTTAGTTATGAAACTAAAATATCTCTTCTCCCTCTTTTCTTTTTATTAAATAACATTAAATGAGTCTTTAAAATTTAAGAAAACTCTGGAGAAACCCTCCTTTGGGTAAATTAGCTCCTTAAAGATTCAAAGTTTAATCCTTTTAAAACAGTCACCAACTTTTCAAAAATTACATTTTAGTCACTAACTTGAAATGTCATATTTCCAAACCCCATTTTGTAAAATTGATTTCACCACTCTTTTATCTATAATAAAAGAGGATTTTTAGATATTTCCCATATTTTTAATGCATCCTGAACTAGGCTTTCCCTAAAACCACATTTTATATTCGAACCGTAATTTAAACTTGTCCAGTTCAGACCCTAAACTTCCAAGCCCAAAATTGGGGTTTTACAACTCTCCCCCCTTAAGAAATTTCGTCCTCGAAATTTACCTGGAGGAAAAAGGTACTGAAACTGCTTCAACATGTCATCCTTGCGTTCCCACGTGGCTTCTTCAGCACCACAATGCTTCCACAACACCTTTACCAAATCAATGGTCTTGCCTCGAAGAACTTTACTGTCCGAACCCAGAATCTCCACTGGTTTCTCATCATAGGTCAAATCCGGATTCAACTCCACTTCCTCCACATGCATCACATGAGAAGAATCCGATCTATACTTCTGAAGCATAGAAACATGAAACACATCATGAATCTTTTCTAACTATTGCGGTAACCTCAACTTGTACGCAACAGGACCCACACGCTCAATCAGCTCGTATGGTCCAATGTACCTAGGGCTCAACTTACCCTTTCGGCCAAACCTCATCACCTTTTTCCAAGGCGAAACTTTCAAAAACACACGGTCACCCACCGCATACTCAATCTCCTTACGCTTCAAATCCGCGTAAGACTTTTGCCGATCAGAAGCTGCCTTCAATCGCTCACAAATGAGCTTCACCTTCTTGGAGGTTCCTTTCAACAAAGTTGGCATCGAAACCAACTTCTGACCTGTTTCAGCCTAACAAAGAGGAGTCCTACACTTCCTCTCGTACAAAGCTTCATAAGGTGCCATTTGAATACTTGCCTGATAACTATTATTATAGGCAAACTCCACCAAAGGAAAATGTTTCTCCCATGAACCATGAAACTCAATCACGCAGCACCTCAACATATCCTCCAACACCTGGATAACACACTTAGACTGTCCATCTGTTTTCGGATGATAAGATGTACTGAAATTCAACCGTGTACCCAAAGCCTAATGCAAACACTGCCAGAAACGCGATGTAAACCTCAGATCCCTATCCGACACAATCGACTTTGGCACACCATGCAGCCGCACAATCTCAGCAATGTACAGCTCCGCAAGCTTATCCAAAGTGTACCTAGTATGCACAGGCAAGAAATGCGCACACTTCGTCAGGTGATCCACAATCACCCACACCGAATTCTTGTTCGACAGTGACAAAGGCAAACTAGACACGAAGTCCATGGTAATCCTTTCCTACTTCCACTAAGGAATCCTTAACGGTTGCAACAACCCTGAAGGAAACTTATGCTCAGCCTTAACTCGCTGACATACCATGCACTTGCTTACAAACTCAACAACATCTTTCTTTAAACCCACTCAATTGTACTCATCACGAAGATCACGGTACATCTTAGTACTACTAGGGTGCATAAAAAAAGGACTACTATGAGCTTCAGTCAGAATAGCACGCCTCAAATCATCATCATTGGGCACTACTATCCGACTCCCAAAGCATAAAACTCCATCATCATTAAAGCAGAAATCCGATATCCTATTCTCTGCAATATCCTTAACATGTGACACCAAGGAATCATCCAACAACTGCTTTTCCTTAATCAACTGAACCAAGGATGGTTTTACTTGCAACTCAGCCACAAGACCACCATCACGCAAAATGCTCAAACTGAAAAACATAGCCCTCAACTCCACAGATACCTTCCTACTCAATGCATCCTCTACCACATCAGCTTTACCCGGATGGTACTCGATTGTCAAATCGTAATCCTTAAGCAACTGCACCCAACGCCGTTGCCTAAGATTCAACTCTTTCTGAGACATCAGATACTTCAAACTCTTGTGGTCCGTGTACACAGTACACTTCTCACCATACGAGTAATGTCTCCAAATTTTCAAAGAAAAAACTACCGCAGCTAACTCAATGTCATGCGTAGGATAATTGCGCTCATGCACCTTCAACTGACGCGATGCATAAGCCACCACGGTACCCTCATGCTTGAACACACATCCCAAACCAACGTAGGACGCATCACTATACACCACAAACTCTTTCTCTGATTCAGGTTGAACCAAGATAGGAGCTTGCGTTAAAGCTGCCTTAAGCTTCTCAAAAGCTTGCTGTCTCGCTTCCGTCCACTCATACTTAACGTCCTTATGCAACAACTACGTCAAAGGAGCAGCTATCTTTGAAAACACATCCACGAACCTCCGATAGTACCCCGCCAAACCAAGGAAACTACGGACTTCATGAACAGACTTAGGAGGCTTCCAATTCATCACTGCCTCAATCTTCTGAGGATCAACACGTATTCCTTCAGTAGAGACCAAATGACTAAGAAACACAACTTCTCTAAGCCAGGACTCACACTTGCTCAGCTTGGCATAAAGCTGATTCTCCAACAAAGCCTGCAACACAATTCTCAAATGCCCCTCATGCTCCTCCTCACTACGAGAGTACACGAGAATATCATCAATGAACACCACAACAAATTTATCCAAGTATTCATTGAACACTCTATTCATCATGTCCATGAAAGCTGCAGGAGCATTCGTCAAACCGAACGGCATCACAAGAAACTCATAAAGCCCATACCTCGTTCTGAAGGATGTCTTTGGCACATCCACATCCTTCACGTTCAGCTGATAATACCCACCAAATGTAACCCCCTTAGCCCGGCCTAGACGGTTGACCCGAACTACGAAGATTACACGGGGAAAACCAAAGTCAACCCGAAAGTCAACCTTGATTAATGACCCTTTTTTTCTTTTTAACCTTTTCTAAATGCATATTAACCCTAGGTGTACTCTTGAGATAAGCATATTCAAAAATCATAGCAATCAGAACTCAATAAGGGACTCAATTGCACAACATACGAATTTAGGGACCAATTTGCAAATTCTGGAAATTATGAGGACTTTACCAATTTTTGAGTTAACATTATGAAATTAATCATGTTTCATGCTTCTCTGCCAAATTTCATCTTAAACGGACATCCCAAACTCAAGCAATTGCACCTACAAAAATCAGGACTAAAATGTAAAGCTTGCAAACCTCAAAACCATTCAATTCAGTGCCCAACGGTCAAGTGTTTCGAAACGGGTCTAGACCGTTCAGAAACACGGGCTGGCAGTAGCCAAAGTGTTTCGAAACACCTCTGCCCGTTTCAAAACACCCAGGCCAAAACATGCAACTGTTTCGAAACAGGCAAGGGTGTTTCGAAACACCCTGCCCAAAAACAATAGAAAAGTGTGTTTTACACTCTTTAGACCCACCAAACATGCTCATATGACCTCCATGTCATGCCAACAAGTTATCAAACATTAAAGGAACATATTTGCACCATCAAAGCTCAATCACGACCTCAAATAAGAAAAACCACAAGTCTAAAGGCATGCATCCTATAATGAAAAGCAAGCAATAATCAAAACTCCAAAAAAAAAATACCAAATGGCCATTTACATGTTCTAAACATCATCATAGGCATTTATCAAACTTAGGGAGTCCAAAACATCTCCCAAAAACACAATCTAGGTTCCCATTGCCAAATACAAAAAGCTAATAGTGTTGTGAAAATAGTCACCATACGTGAGCTTAGACCTTCACTTGGATCCTTGACCTCCTTGCTGCCCTTAAAGCACTTCAATTCTCTGCATTATTGGTTCAAGAAAGAGAGAGCGTAAGCACATGTGCTTAATGAGAAATTCTCTAATGAAATAACACAATAATGCACTTTGTAAAAACACCTTTCCAAGGCCTTTAATTTCAAAATATCATTTATCATGCATCTATGTATACAAACCAAGCATCTCATGCTTCAATACATCAACATGTCATATTGGCTTTCAAGTGATAATCCATAACAATTTTCAACTCAAAACACAATCGGATACGCGGATTACAAGCGTTGTCTCATACGCTTCATACACACTACCAAACAATCAAGGTGGAGTTTACCGGTACAATCACAACCCCTCAACACCCATGATGGAGTCTAAGGTACAATTACAAACCCTCCACATCACTCATTGGTAGTTGTATAACATCACTAACGAGAACACGAGACACACAACACAAGATCCTCACATGGCCTTTTAACCACCATTATGATCTTAGACATCTCGTTAGTGTACTTGGATGGAGTTTACGGTACAATTACAACCCCTCAACACCCAAGGCGACTTTATTCACGGTGCACCCAATCCTATAGCCGACTAACTATATCCGATTCAAGTACTTTTAAACCAACACATCACTTGCCAATATACATCATTTACCATCATCAATCCACTGTTTTTATGCATTAAACAAAGCCATTAAATAATCATGCATCATTATGCGTCAAACCACATTTATCAATGTCCAAATCAAGGATCTCTTACCTTGAACATCCTTCAACACATGGCTTACAAAACCAGCATTAAACATGCTAAAATATTCTTTCAAAACAGAATTTAAACATGCAAAGTAAACACATTGCATTAAACCATCTCATGGTTCATCAAAAAGAGAGTTTCTTCGAAAACTTACTCTTGAGCTTATCAAAGTTGTTTAGACTTAAACTAAGCTCCCATAACCTTCAAAGATTGGTTTCAAAGCTGAAAACCAAACTTCACTCACCGATTCCGTTTCGCAAGCTTGTCGAAACGCTGATCAAGCCTCTAGATCAACACCACAAGGATCCGAAGATGTCTCCCCTATTTTAAACACATCAAAGCAGAGGATTAATGCATCATCATGCATTAAAATCTTCAGCCAAAACACCTAAACTCGCTGCTTTCAACAAAACTCACATTTCGGCTACCAAACAGAACCAAAATCACATCCAAACTCCTCCACAACATTACCCAGCCAAGATCCATCAATTCCAATCATTCTTAAACATCAATTAACATCCAAAAAGGACCTAATCACGTCCTTATACTTCCAGCTATAGCAGAACATCAAAATCACCCCAAAAACCACCATTATCTCAAGTAAAATCAACCTATTCAGGATTGCATTGATTAAACCTCAATTACACATCATTTAGACATCCAAAATACATCAAAAAGACATCTCAAAATAGAGCCCAATCATTTATTATGAATTTCTTCAAAATTAAATCCAAATCTTGCATTTTAGCCAAAATCAAGAACACAACATTAAAAACTTTAATAAAACTCAATTTAAGGATTGAGAACTTGGGAATTTCAGTAAAGAACTGAGTATTTAGAGGAGAAGGATGTTCATACCTCTAAATGTGGATTTCTCCTTGTTTAGAGCCAAAATCCTTGAAAAATCAATAAGCAAAAGACGAGGATTTGATGTAGAAATTATTAGGAAACATTTAGGGATTGAAATCTCAATTTTAGGTGTGAAAATCAAAGGAAAAGTGGTCGTGGAAATGTGTTTGGCTGAGGGAAAATTGAGAGAAAATGAAATGGGAAAATTTTGGCAAAAGTTAGTTATGAAACTAAAATATCTCTTTCCCCTCTTTTTTTTATTAAATAACATTAAATGAGTCTTTAAAATTTAAGAAAAATCTGGAGAAACCCTCCCTTGGGTAAATTAGCTCCTTAAAGATTCAAAGTTTCAATCCTTTTAAAACAGTCACCAACTTTTCAAAAATAACATTTTAATCACTAACTTGAAATGTCTTATTTCCAAACCCCATTTTGTAAAATTGATTTTACCACTCTTTTATATATAATAAAAGAGGATTTTTAGATATTTTTCCATATTTTTAATGCATCCCGAACTAGGCTTTCCTAAAAACCACCTTTTATATTCAAACCGTAATTTAAACCGGTCCAGTTCAGACCCTAAACTTCCAAGCCCAAAATTGGGGTATTACACCAATCACATCAAAAATCCATTTTGATACTTTTCAAAACAATAATAGCACAAATCGATAGAGAAATCTACTTCACTTACTCCCAAACTTAAACGGCACTTCAAGGCTAGATTTATGTTTCCAAACCACTTTTCAAAACCATTCCAAATCTGGAAAACACGTTCTCACTCACTGTACACAACACTATGCTAGCCGACGAGCCAACCAAGCGTCCGAAACCTCTAATGCTACCTCGATTGCTTTCTTTGAAAACACATCCACGAACCTCCGATAGTACCCCGTCAAACTAAGGAAACTACGGACTTCATGAACAGAATTAGGAGGCTTCCAATTCATCACTGCCTCAATCTTCTGAGGATCAACACGTATTCCTTCAGTAGAGACCAAATGACCAAGAAACACAACTTCTCTAAGCCAGGACTCACACTTGCTCAGCTTGGCATAAAACTGATTCTCCAACAAAGCCTGCAACACAATTCTCAAATGCCCCTCATGCTCCTCCTCAGAACGAGAGTACACGAGAATATCATCAATGAACACCACAACAAATTTATCCAAGTATTCATTGAACACTCTATTCATCATGTCCATGAAAGCTGCATGAGCATTCGTCAAACCGAACGGCATCACAAGAAACTCATAAAGCCCATACCTCGTTCTGAAGAATGTCTTTGGCACATCCACATCCTTCACCTTCAGCTGATAATACCCACCAAATGTAACCCCCTTAGCCCGGCCTAGACGGTTGACCCGAACTACGAAGATTACACGGGGAAATCCAAAGTCAACCCGAAAGTCAACCTTGATTAATGACCCTTTTTTTTCTTTTTAACCTTTTCTAAATGCATATTAACCCTAGGTGTACTCTTGAGATAAGCATATTCAAAAATCATAGCAATCAGAACTCAATAAGGGACTCAATTGCACAACATACGAATTTAGGGACCAATTTGCAAATTCTGGAAATTACGAGGACTTTACCAATTTTTGAGTTACCATTATGAAATTAATTATGTTTCATGATTCTATGCCAAATTCATCTTAAACGAACATCCCAAACTCAAGCAATTGCACATACAAAAATCAGGACTAAAATGTAAAGCTTGCAAACCTCAAAACCATTCAAATCAGTGCCCAACGGTCAAGTGTTTCGAAACGAATCTAGACCGTTCAGAAACACTGGCTGGTAGCAGCCAAAGTGTTTCGAAACACCTCTGCCCGTTTCGAAACACCCAGGCCAAAACTTGCACCTGTTTCGAAACAGGCAAGGGTGTTTCGAAACACCCTGCCCAGAAACAACAGAAAAGTGTGTTTTACACTCTTTCGACCCACCAAACATGCTCATAAGACCTCCATGTCATGCCAACAAGTTATCAAACATTAAAGGAACATATCTGCACCATCAAAGCTCAATCACGACCTCAAATAAGAAAAACCACAAGTTTAAAGGCATGCATCCTATAATGAAAAGCAAGCAATCATCAAAACTCCAAAAAAAAAAAAACCAAATGGCCATTTACATATTCTAAACATCATCATAGGCATTTAACCAACTTAGGGAGTCCAAAACATCTCCCAAAAACACAATCTAGGTTCCCATTGCCAAATACCAAAAGCTAATAGTGTTGTGAAAATAGTCACCATACGGGAGCTTAGACTTTCACTTGGATCCTTGACCTCCTTGCTGCCCTTAAAGAACTTCATTGCTCTGCATTATTGGTTCAATAAAGAGAGAGCGTAAGCACATATGCTTAATGAGAAATTCTCTAATGAAACAACACAATAATGCACTTTGTAAAAACACCTTTCCAAGGCATTTAATTTCAAAACATCATTTATCATGCATCTATGCATACAAACCAAGCATCTCATGCTTCAATACATCAACATGTCATATTGGCTTTCAAGTGATAATCCATAACCATTTTTCAACTCAAAACACAATCGGATACGCGGATTACAAGCGTTGTCCCATACGCTTCATACACACTACCAAACACTCAAGGTGGAGTTTACCGGTACAATAACAACCCCTCAACACCCGTGATGGAGTCTACGGTACAATTACAAACCCTCCACATCACTCATTGGTAGTTGTATAACATCACTAACGAGAACACGGGACACACAACACAAGATCCTCACATGGCATTTTAACCACCATTATGATCTTAGACATCTCGTTAGTGTACTTGGATGGATTTTACGGTACAATTACAACCCCTCCACATCAATCATTGGTAGTTGTATAACATCACTAACGAGAACATGGGACACACAACACAAGATCCTCACATGGCATTTTAACCACCATTATGATCTTAGACATCTCGTTAGTGTACTTGGACGGACTTTACGGTACAATTACAACCCCTCCACATCAATCATTGGTAGTTGTATAACATCACTAACGAGAACACGGGACACACAACACAAGATCCTCACATGGCATTTTAACCACCATTATTATCTTAGACATCTCGTTAGTGTACTTGGATGGAGTTTACGGTACAATTACAACCCCTCCACATCAATCATTGGTAGTTGTATAACATCACTAACGAGAACACGGGACACACAACACAAGATCCTCACATGGCATTTTAACCACCATTATGATCTTAGACATCTCGTTAGTGTACTTAGATGGAGTTTACGGTACAATTAAAACCCCTTAACACCCAAGGCGACTTTATTCACGGTGCACCCAATCCTATAGCCGACTAACTATATCCGATTCAAGTACTTTTAAACCAACACATCACTTGCCAATATTCATCATTTACCATCATCAATCCACTATTTTTAAGCATTAAACAAAGCCATTAAATAATCATGCATCACTATGCGTCAAACCACATTTATCAATGTCCAAATCAAGGATCTCTTACCTTGAGCATCCTTCAAGACATGGCTTACAAAACCAGCATTAAACATGCTAAAATATGCTTTCAAAACAGAATTTAAACATGCAAAGTAAACACATTGCATTCAACCATCTCATGGTTCATCAAAAAGAGAGTTTCTCCGAAAACTTACTCTTGAGCTTAGCTAAGTTGTTTAGACTTAAACTAAGCTCCCATAACCTTCAAAGATTGGTTTCAAAGCTGAAAACCAAACTTCACTCACCGATTCCGTTTCACAAGCTTGACGAAACGCAGATCAAGCCTATGGATCAACACCACAAGGATCCGAAGATGTCTCCCTTATTTTAAACACATCAAAGCAGAGGATGAATGCATCATCATGCATTAAAATCTTCAGCCAAAACACCTAAACTCGCTGATCTCAACAAAACTCACATTTCAGCTACCAAACACAACCGAAATCACATCCAAACTCCTCCACAACATTACCCAGCCAAGATCCATCAATTCCAATCATTCTTAAACATCAATTAACATCCAAAAAGGACCTAATCACGTCCTTATACCTCCAGCTATAGCAGAACATCAAAATCACCCCAAAAACCACCATTATCTCAAGTAAAATCAACCTATTCGGGATTGCATTGATTAAACCTCAATTACACATCATTTAGACATCCAAAATACATCAAAAAGACATCTCAAAATAGAGCCCAATCATTTATTACGAATTTCTTCAAAATTAAATCCAAATCTTGCATTTTAGCCAAAATCAAGAAGACAACATTAAAACCTTTAATAAAACTCAATTTAAGGATTGAGAACTTGGGAATTTCAGTAAAGAACTGAGTATTTAGAGGAGAAGGATGTTCATACCTCTAAATGTGGATTTCTCCTTGTTTAGAGCCAAAATCCTTGAAAAATCAATAAGCAAAAGACGAGGATTTGATGTAGAAATTATTAGGAAATATTTAGGGATTGAAATCTCAATTTTAGGTGTGAAAATCAAAGGAAAAGTGGCCGTGGAAATGTGTTTGGCTGAGGGAAAATTGAGAGAAAATGAAATGGGAAAATTTTGGCAGAAGTTAGTTATGAAACTAAAATATCTCTTTTCCCTCTTTTTTTATTAAATAACATTAAATGAGTCTTTAAAATTTAAGAAAAATCTGGAGAAACCCTCCATTGGGTAAATTAGCTCCTTAAAGATTCAAAGTTTCAATCCTTTTGAAACAATCACCAACTTTTCAAAAATTACATTTTAGTCACTAACTTGAAATGTTGTAACCCCCGTAGCCCGGCCTAGACGGTTGACCCGAACTACGAAGATTATTCGGGGAAAACCAAAGTCAACCCGAAAGTCAACCTTTATTAACGACCCTTTTTTTCTTTTTAAACTTGTCTAGATGCACATTTAACCTAGGCATACTCTTGAGATAAGCTTACTCAAAAATCATAGCAATCGGAAAACAATAAGGGACCCAATTGCACAAAATACGAATTTAGGGACCAATTTGAAAATTCTGAAAATTAAGAGGACTTTACAAATTTTTAAGTTACCATTATGAAATTAGTCATGTTTCATGCCTCTCTGCCAAATTTCATCTCAAACGGACATCTCAAACTCAAGCAATTGCACATACAAGAATCAGGACTAAAACGTAAAGCTTGCAAACCTCAAAACCATTCAAATTTTATGCCCAACGGTCAAGTGTTCCGAAACGGGTCTAGGCCGTTCTGGAACACCCCTTGGCAGTAGCCAAAGTGTTCAGAAACGGGTCTAGGCCGTTCAGGAACACCCTGGCCAATTCAAGGGCCTGTTTCGAAACAAGCAAGGGTGTTTCGAAACACCCTGCCCAGAAACAGCAGATAGGCCTTTTTAAACACCTTTAAACCCCATCAAACATGCTCCAAACCACCCCACATTAAATCAACAACATGCCAAGCATCATACCTACCAATTTGCATCAAAATCTAGATAAAAAACCACCCCTAGGTGCACCAACTCATTCAACACATCCAACACTCAAACATGCTTTTTAAACAAGAAGCATAGCATAACGACTTAAGAATAAGAATACTCAAACGTTGCAAGCGTTAAACCACATAGTTCAAAATCATAAACCAAACTTGTCCAACATACACAATCTCATTAAACATCAACAAAAGAGATTCTCCCCCATTGCCTTTATTATCTATAGCTATTAATCGAGACATACATCTCAAGTGGAGCTCTTCTTGAATCCCTTGATTCTCGCTGTCCCAACTTCAAATATCTGCATTGATTGACAAAAAGGAGCGTAAGCACATAATGCTTAGTGAGGAATGCTCAAAACCAAAACACCATCAATGCACCGACTCATAAAACCTCTTTTAAAAGCAACACAATTCGATAAACCAAAGCAATGTTTGAAAACCCTTTTTAACAACATGCTTTAAATCATGCATTGCTCAAACATGAAAACCAACCCTTAGCTTAGAAAAGCTAAGTAATTCACTTCAAAGCACAACCTTGCAAAACCATCAATTTAACCATTCCATGCATGAATATCATATGCAAAGTTAAATACAAGATCCTTGGAAAACACTTCCACTTCACATCATACTTTTCTCATACATTAAAAATCATTTCAAAGCAAGAAACCTTTAATAACCACTTACTCATTCAATCTATCTCATGCATTAAACAAATGCAACATATGAACCACAAAATCAATATTTGCATTACATGCCTTTAAAAACAAGTCTTCACAAGACTTCAATGCACTTAAGAGATTTCATGCACACATGCACCATTCTCAATAGAAAATAAACACTTGTTCAAGCTAACAAGTAATACATGCATTCTTGGTACACTACACACTTCTCATGCAACCATGCATCATTTCAAGCATCTCATGTTTCATTACACTCAAGAACATTATATTGGCTTCCAAGTGATAAACCATATCCACTTTTCAACTCAACATCCAATCGGATACGCGGATCACAAGCGTTGTCCCTACGCTTCATACACACTACCAATCTCAAGGTCCCCAAATGGAATTTTAACCACCATTTTGACCTTACCATACACAAGGTCCTCATATGGAATTTTAACCACCATATGACCTTAACATCCACAAGGTCCTCATATGGAATTTTAACCACCATATGACCTTAACATTCACAAGGTCCTCATATGGAATTTTAAACACCATATGACCTTAACATCACCCATTGGTAGTTGTATAACATCACTAACGAGATCCGGGACATACTACACAAGATCCACACATGGACTTTACACCACCATTGTGATCTTAACAAGCACAAGGTCCTCAAATGGAATTTTAACCACCATTATGACCTTTGCATACACAAGGTCCTCAAATGGAATTTTAACCACCATTATGACCTTAACACAAGACCCACCCATGGAATTTTAACCACCATGGTGTTCTTAACCATCTCGTTAGTGTACTTGGATGGAGTTACCGGTTCAATCACAACCACTCCACATCCAAGGCGACTTTATTCACAGTGCACCCAATCCTATAGCCGGCTAACTATATCCGATTCAAGTAACCAAGAACCACTTACATCACTTGCCAATATAACCATCTTACCACATTAATCCATTGTTTTACAAGCATAACCAAAATGCCAAAACCACCAATTACCATCATGAATCCACTGTTTTTGAAGCATTACACAAAGCCATTAAACAACATGCAACACTATGCATCAATTCCACAATTCCGAAGTACAAAACCAACGATCTCTTACCTTGAGCATCCTTCACACATGGCTTTCAAAACCAGCATTAAACCATGCTAAAATATACTTTCAAAACAGAATTTAAAACATGCAAATCACATGCATTGCATCCAACAATCACAAGTGCTTTAAAAACCAATTCATAACACAAACCAAGAGAGAAATTCCATTTACTTACTCTTGAGCTTAGCTAAGTTGTTTAGACTTAAACTAAGCTCCCAAAACCTTCAAACCTTGGTTTTAAAGCCGAAAACCCAACTTCACTCACCGATACACAAAACAAGGCTAGCCAACAAGCCTTCCAAGCATCCGAAACCTTCAACGCCACCTCTATTGCTCACGGATCATTCTCCCCTGTTTCAAGCACATAAAAACAGAGGATTAATGCATCATTATGCATTAAAAACACCAGCCACACAACTCAACTCGCTGCTCTACACAAATCCAACATTTCGACTACCAAACACAACCGAAATCACCTCCAAACTCTTCCAAAACTTAACCCAGCCAAGATCCATCACTTCTAACCATTTTTAAACATCAATTAACATCCAAAATGATCCCAAACACGTCCATATACCTCCAGCATTAACAAAACACCAAGATCACCCCAAAAACCACCATTTTCACAAGTAAAAACTTAGGAAAATCAACCTATTCGGGATTGCATTGATCAAACCTCAATTATACATCATTTAGACATCCAAATTACATCAAAAAGACATCTCAAAACAGAGCCCAATCAATTATTACGAATTTCTTCAAAATTAAATTCAAATCTTGCATTTTAAGCCAAAATCAAGATCTCAACATCAAAACCTTTAATAAAACTCAAATCAAGGATTGCGAACTTGGTAATTTCAGTAAAGAACTGAGAATTTAGAGGAGAAGGATGTTCATACCTCTAAACTTGAGTTTCTCCCTTTTTGGAACCAAGATTCTTTAAAATTCAATAAGCTAAAGCCATGGTTTTGTTGTAGAATTGATTAGAGATCAAATGAGGATTGAAATCTCATCTTTAGTTGTCAAAATCAGAGGGAATTTTGCTGGAGAAATGTGTTTGGGTTGAGAGAAAAGTTGAGAGAAAAGGAAAATGGAAATTTGGGAAAAGTTAGTTAAAAATGACAAAATATATTTCCCTCTCTTTTACCTTTAATTTAAAACCATTAATTAATTGATTATTATTAAGAAAAATCTGGAGAAACACTTTTGGGTAAATAGCTCCTTGAAGATTCAAAGTTTCAATCCTTTTTAAAACAGTCACCCAGTTTCCAAAATTACATTTTGGTCACTAACCCAAAATGTCACACTTCCAAACCTCATTTTGTAAAATTGATTTCACCATTCTCTTATATATAATAAAAGAGGATTTTTAAGACATTTTTCCATATTTTTATTGCAACCCGAACTAGGTTTTCCTAAAAACCACCTTTTATATTCGAATCGCACTCTAACCAGCCCGGTCCAAACCCAAAACTTCTAAGCCCAAAATTGGGGTGTTACAAATGTCATATTTCCAAACCCCATTTTGTAAAATTGATTTCACCACTCTTTTATATATAATAAAAGAGGATTTTTAGATATTTTTCCATATTTTTAATGCATCCTGAACTAGGCTTTCCCAAAAACCACCTTTTATATTCGAACCGTAAGTTAAACCGGTCCGGTTCAGACCCTAAACTCCCAAGCCCGAAATTGGGGTATTACACCAATCACATCAAAATCCATTTTGATACTTTTCAAAACAATAATAGCACAAATCGATAGAGAAATCTACTTCACTTACTCCCAAACTTAAACCGGCATTTCAAGGCTAGATTTATGTTTCCAAACCACTTTTCAAAATCATTCCAAAGCTGGAAAACACGTTCTCACTCACCGATACACAACACTATGCTAGCCGACGAGCCAACCAAGCGTCTGAAACCTCTAATGCTACCTCGATTGCTTTCGGACCATTCTCCCATGTTTTTAACACATAAGAGCAGAAGATTAATGCATCACCATTCATTAAAATCACCAACCATTCATTCTAACCCATTGCTCCCCTCAAAACAAGCAATTCGGCTATCTGAAATGACCGAAAACATCACCAAACATTCACCAAAAAAAGACCAGCCAAGATCAATCAATTCTAACATTTTCTAAACAACAATTAACTTCAAAAAGCAACATAAACAAGACCTTATACCTCCAGCAACAGAAGATCATCAAAACCACCCCAGAAACCACCATTCTAGCATGCAAAACATAGGAATCCAAACCTATTCGGGATTTGTTTGATTGAACCTCATTTATAACATCAGTTTCATCCAAAATACATTAAAAATCAACCTCAAAGCAGAGCCTAACTAAGAATTACAAAAATCACCAAGATCTCATCAAGAATCTTGAATTTTAACACAATTTCATGTTTCTAACATTAAAGCAATTCAAAAATCATTAACAAAGGATTGATAACTTGGGAATTTGAGTAAAGAAGTGATCATTAGATGAGAAGGACGAAGCTTACCTCTAATGGCTGATTTTCCTTGATTTGGGCAAGTTTTCTTGAAAATCCAAACTTAAAACAAGAGGATTTGATGAGGAAAAGGAATGAAATTTGAGAAAATTTACGTAAAGTAGTTATGGAAAGTCAAAGATAGTTTTTCCTTTTAATTATCTTTATTTCCTTTAATTAAAACATTATCAAAACCACCCAAAATAAGGAGAAATCTTATTAAAAATATTTTGGTAAAATTAGCTCCTTAAAGATTCAAAGTTTCAATCTTTTATAAAACAGTCACTATTCAACCTTTGCAAAAACTGCGATTTGGTCACTACACCAAATTGTAGTATTTCCAAACTTTATTTTGTAAAATTGTTTTCACCATAATCATTCTTATATTAAATGAGGATTTTAACGTATTTTCCATATTTTTAAAGCATCTCGAACTAGGCGTTCCCTAAATCTCCCTTAAAGATTTGAACCACTCTCGACCGGTCCGATTCAACCTCTAAACTTCTAGGCCCAAAACCGAGGTATTACAACTCCCCGCTCTTAGGAAATTTCGTCCTCGAAATTTCAACTTGCGAAGAAAGCGCAATACACAACCTCCCAAAACAAAACGCAACATAAACACAAGAGGCATAACCATCACGGAAAACATCCTCAACCAAAACACAAAGAAACCAACACACCCCTCAACCTCCACGATCCAAAAACCCTCTAATTAAACTTACTCTACACCACATTTCAACATCACCACTCACGGTGAAAGACTTCCAACAACCCAAAGGACTCTTAAACCTTTGCAACACACTCCGCTTTACCTCATAATTCCTTCAGCAAAACACACACACACACACGATGACACCAACCCATTCATTCTTCAGCAACCATGTGATCCACAACCTACTCCACTTCCCATAACCTTTTATAAACCGCTCAACTCCTGCTCGAAGATCGCCACGACCGACAAAAATTTCTTAAGCAACAACTGCTTACTCACGTTTCCCAACGTATTAACAACATTCATTCACATCCCCTACCATCATCTGCCTTAACAGCTCATCAAAACTGCCCACACAATATCCGAAAATCCTCGTCACGAGACTCCAACCTTAATTCCAATAGTTGCTTCACCTACCGCAACTGTTTCAAGGAAGATTTACCTATACTCAGCCAACAAACCACCTTTCTCACAAAACCCAACAAACCTAATAATGGCCTTTAAACTTACATTACCTTTCCCCTTCAAGCTATGACTATGATACTAATCTTACCTGGATGCCACTCATAACAATTCTTAATCCTCACCCAAGGACAACCGCAACACACCACACATAAAATTCACTCCCAAACACTTACAAATGTCCAAACGCATACTCCACAACTTTTCCAACCTACTTGGCCACACATTCCATCCACATATAATACATACTAAGACCATGAAACCTCTACTCACCTCAAGCCAAACTTCATCCAAAGCTATCATCAGAACCTCCTTTCAAATCCCTTAAGGTTACTACCGAACCATCACCCACCTAGAACAACCATTTTATTGTAACCATCTAAGCAAGGATGCATCAACACTTTAGAAACACATCTACGAACCTACATCAACTGTTCAACATAAAGAAACTACAACACCTAACTGCTATTCCCAAAATACCTTTAACCATACCTCAAACAACCTCGACCGACTCGCACCCTAATCAGTCACCATCTTACCACCACACTGCTAAAACCGTCAAAACACCTAAATACCTTTCCTCTCGCCAAATAGGCTAGATCACACTCATTACTACCGATAACTTGTTTATCTCCTACCATCACTTCTAGAATCCACAAAGCACCAAAACAACATGTTGAGTGGATCGAAAGATCGATATTTACCAAGAGGGGGGGAGAATTGGAAATTTAAAGGATTTTAGTGGAAATTGGCAAATAAAAATTAAAGAACAAGGGATTTAGAGTAGTTCAAGTTCCAAATGAACTCTACATCCACTACCTTAGTCTCACTAAGGATTTGCAACAATTTCACTAAATTGATCTTCCCCTTTTCTAGGACAAGGAGGCAACCCTTTACAATATCGGTTGATTTTTCTACCCAAAAATCAACCCAACTCTCACTCAATAGAACAAAGAAATTTGAAGGCTAATTAGGTATCTCTCAATACAAATGTTAGCCCCAATACAAGCACTCAACCCAATTTTACAAGATATGAATGAAGAACACAAATTGGGATTTTACACAAATTTGGGATTTTTGCTCAAATGCTTGAATTTGATGTTTGGATGTTTGCTTGAAGTTCAATAGTTGTTGCTGATGCTTTTGGATGTCCCTTTTATACCTTCTCATTGATTTCTAGCCGTTTGGGTGGTTGGGAACATAAATGGAGCCGTTGGAACCCTCTCTTGCCACCATTAATGCTGTCTGCACCAACCCGTTTCGGAACACGGGAAACCTGTTTCGGAACGGACTAAAATAGAAAGAGCCGTTGGGGTGCATTTAAGAGCCCGTTTCGAAACGCTTTAGGGCCGTTTCGGAACGGTTTTGCCACTGTAAAAGGGTTGTTTCGGAACGGTCCTAGACCGTATCGAAACGCCTTAACGGTTTTGATAAAATCAGTTAAAACATACAACGGTCATATTTTCAAACTAAGACCTAGCCCCTGTTTCGGAACGGTAGTGATCCGTTTCGAAACGGAATGGCTACTGTCAAAGGGTCGTTTCGGAACGGGCTTGATCCGTTTCGAAACACCCCTTATATATTTGAAAATATGAAATATTTGAAATAATTTTAATTCTTTTTAAAGCCAACATGAAGAACAGTTTCGAAATGAGTTGTGCCGTTTCGAAACGCTTTCAAGTGTTTCGATACACGTATCGGAACGGTGGTCGACAGTGATGAAACTGTTTCGAAACGCCTTAGGGCCGTTTCGAAACGGGTGCTTGAAAAACACTGCTTTGGCTTGAAACACTTAGAAAAAGTATTTGAAAATGTATTTGAAAATGTATGTTTTTAACTTAGGCATAATACTAAAATTATATGGGGATATTTTATGGACTTAAAATTCGTTTTGACTTTTTCGATTTAGTCCTTAGGTTTTTAGTTATATCAAAATTAAAATATTTGTTTCACAATCTCCCCCTTTTTGATATAACAAAACCAAAGTTAGAATTTTTGGAATTTTGAAAGTTTTGAAAAATATTCTAACTCCCCCTTAATTTAAGATAGGTTTTTAACAAAAATTTGATTTGAAGTTTAAGTTTAAAAACCTTATAAAATTTAAAAACGAATTTTAGTGTTGTGGCTCTTAAATTTCTTCTCCCACTTTTTGTTAGATCAAAAAGAACGACATAAGCTCATAGAGAAGATAAATGATTAGTCCCAATAAGCAATAATAAGCAACCATATTATAAATTCATAACCAAAATATCCAAAACATAATTCAAAACATTAAGTTCAACATAATTCAAACAATAAAATCCCAAAATAAAATAGCCATAAGCATAGGTCCTAAAACATGAGAAAACACAAAGATGCAACCTTAGTCCTAAAATGCATAGATAATATGATATGATATGAGATAAATATCCTAAGCCTCGTCATCCTCATCCTCATCATCATCATCATCGTCATTGGCTTGAGAACGTTGAAACTTCGTCCATTGCCCATAGAGAGTGGAGAAGGAAAGATCCAAGTTGGAATGAGAAGTTTCAAGAGAATGAAGACGATCCTCGACATTCTTCAACCGATTGCCCATAGACTCAAAGCCCGAAGCAATGCTAGTGTCCAAAGCATTCATCCGAGTGTCCAAGGCATTGAATCGCTCGGTAAGGAAAGCCGTGAGGGTATCATTGTTTGCGGCTTGAACTTGCGGTGGAGGAGCAACGAGAGGAGGATCCGCTTCTCTATCAACTCTTTCCCAAATACCATTCACATATTGAAACCCGGACTTACGAAGGGATGACTCACCAATCTTGGTCTTGCGAGGTTCCGGAGAGTCATAGGTACAATCAATTTCAAGATGTTCAAATAGGGCGCTCAAGACAATGCCATAAGTAAAGGACGTCAACTCATTTGTGTCAATAAGCTTGATATTATTGACTATCTCGGTAAAGATTATCTTAGGCACATTTGGGCGCTCACCCCTACGGAAACACTCTAACCAAAAATGATCTATTTGACGGATATGGGAATATTTACCACCGGAAGGGCGAATAAACCAAGAGACTATCAAATGAAGAACACGATCATGCACATCCAAATTAAGTGCTTTACCGGTGAAAGTGCCAAAATGGCGTTCATCCTCAAGACCCATATTCTTAAGATTAAAAGCAGATTCCAAAAGAGCAACATTAATAACAATCTTTTTGCCTAGCAAGGATGACTCAATTCCTATGATCTCGGTTCTTGACTCATCATAAAGAAAACGAGCATTGGAGTAAAAGATAAGTACCATATTTTTGTAGCAAACATCCGGAAGGCTCAAGAAATCCATGAGATTCCACTCATCCAAACGATGGAGATAACGAAAAAGGAATCGCTCGGAATTGAGGAACTCAAGATCAATGACTCGTTCCTTACGAACCGCGAAATCCTTGACATAAGCAAAGCGAGCACGCGCGTCCGAATTTTTGAGAGATTTCTGAAAGAGCATAGTGATGTTCGGACGAATGCTTGAATCACCGGATTGAACGGCCTTGCGCTTTTTGTTCGATTGATCCGCCATCTAAAAACATTAAGCAAGTGTTTTTTAAAATTAAGTGTATGCATTGATAATTAAAATCAATAAAATAATAAATCCCACTTAGGTTTTTGAAAACAAAATTAAAATAAAAACAGTTTTAAAAAAAATACGATTGAAAAAAATTTATATTCGAATAAAAAATTTTGAGATTTGAAAAAAAATTTACAAGATTTTGAAAACCCACAACCAAAAACATATAATTTATACAAAAATAAAATTTTCTAACCTAAGATTCGAACATGAATTGAAAGAAAGAAAAAAATTGAAAAATTACCTTAGTTTGGGATTTTGGATGATTTTGAAGAAATCCTTGCACAAGATTGATGAAACTTGCTTAGACTTGAGTTGAAGAGTAAAACCCCTAACAATTTTGTGAAAATCAAAGAGTTTTAGAGGGTATTTATAGAGAGGGAGGCGGTTTAGGGTTTTAGGTTTTGATAAAAAGTGTATTTGGGTCATTGAAAGCCCTAAATAAAGCATTCTGCGATGCCGTATCGGAACGGTCAAGACCGTTTCGGAACGGGCGGCTAGGGTTTTGACCATTTTAAAACCAAAAACATAACGTTTCGATACGCTGTTGACCATATCGAAACACCCATTGACCCGTATCGGAACGAGTTCCGATACACCCCCTTGGCAGAATCAAAAACGTTTCAGAACGCTTTTGAGGCATTTCGAAACACCCTTCTCTCAGAGCTGGATTTAAGGTATCCGTATCGAAACAGGTTCACCCGTTTCGATACACCAGGGCCTGGAAGTGCAGATGAGGCTCTAAAATTGCAGAAAAATGATCTTTTAAGAGGCCTAACATGCATAAATGTCATGAATGAGCAGGCAAAACATATTTAAGCATAAACATACTCCCCCTAACTATAAGCATGGATGAAATTAGGAGTTTAAACACATTAACATGGCATTTCACAAAATCAAGCATATTTAAGCACAAAATAGGTCCTAAAAGATCAACATAGGCTAGCTAGACCTAACTCTCTCCTAAGGGACCAAAAACGCTCTTTGTCTAAGGGTTTTGTAAAAATGTCCGCTAATTGATTCAAGGTGTCTACATACTCTATAACCACATCTTCCTTAAGGACATGATCTCTAATGAAATGATGCCTTATTTCTATATGTTTGGTTCTAGAGTGTTGGATGGGATTTTTAGTTAAGCATATTGCACTAGTGTTGTCACATTTTAGGGGTATGGTTCCAACTTTAATACCATAATCTAAGAGTTGTTGCTTCATCCAAAGGACTTGAGCACAACAACTCCCTAAGGATATGTACTCGGCTTCGGTGGTAGATAAGGCTACACTATTTTGTTTCTTAGAGAACCAAGATATGAGCATACTACCTAAGAATTGACAAGTTCCCGAAGTACTTTTCCTATCAATTTTGCAACCCCCATAATCCGCATCCGAGTAAGCATGAAGGTTGAAGGTAGAGTCTTTAGGGTACCAAAGACCTAAACAAGGAGTGTCTCTAAGATACCTAAAGATCCTCTTAACGGCTATAAGGTGAGACTCTCTAGGACTAGCTTGAAACCTAGCACACAAGCAAACACTAAACAATATATCCGGTCTACTTACGGTAAGGTAAAGCAAAGATCCAATCATAGAACGATAAAGCTTAGAATCAACACACTTACCTCTTTCATCTTTGTCAAGCTTTGTAGATGAGCTCATAGGAGTGGCTTGAGGCTTTGCATTCTCCAAGCCAAACTTCTTGAGCATATCCTTTATGTATTTTGCTTGGTTGATGAAGGTGCCATCCTTCTTTTGCTTGATTTGGAGTCCCAAAAAGAATGAGAGCTCCCCCATCATGCTCATCTCAAATTCACCTTGCATTAGCTTAGAAAACTCTTGACAATCACATTCATTAGTAGAACCAAAAATAATATCATCAACATAAATTTGAACTACTAAGATGTCATTTTTATACATTTTTATGAAAAGTGTAGTGTCCACCTTACCTTTTTCAATCAAAAAATTTGAAAGCCTTTCATACCAAGCTCTAGGAGCTTGTTTTAAACCATAAAGAGCTTTGGTAAGTTTGAAAACATGATTTGGAAATTTTGAATCTTCAATACCCGGTGGTTGTTCCACATACACTTCTTCATTTATAAAACCATTTAAAAATGCGCTTTTAACATCCATTTGAAAAAGCTTGAAATTATGATAACATGCATATGCAAGCAACATCCTAATGGCTTCCATCCTAGCTACGGGTGCATAGGTTTCAACAAATCTATTCCCTCTTCTTGAGTGTAACCTTGTGCTACAAGTCTAGCTTTATTTCTCACAATGTTACCACTCTCATCTAGTTTGTTCCTAAAGACCCATTTAGTTCCTATTGTAGATTGATTACTAGGCCTATCAACTAATGTCCATACATTACTTCTCTCAAATTGATTTAACTCTTCTTGCATAGCCATAATCCAAAAGTCATCTTTCAATGCTTCTTTTATGTTTTTAGGCTCTATGCATAGGATAAATGCAACATGGTTCATTAATCTAAGAGAAGAACGAGTGGTTACCCCCTTGGATGGATCACCCAAGATTTCACCATCTTTGACATAGTTCAACTCCCTTGGGTAGCTCACTTCCTTTTCCTCAATAGCCAAGTCCTTCAAGGCTTCAAGCGGTGGATCTTGTGTATCTTCTTCTTTTGGTTGAATCTCATCCTCCTTTGAAGTTTGACCTCCATCAAAGGCATTTATGATTCCTACATCATCATCATCACAAGAATCCTTCCTAGGAAGGAGGTTATCATCGAATACAGCATGAATAGATTCTTCTACTACTAAAGTTCTTTTGTTAAATACTCGATAGGCTTTAGAGGTTAAAGAGTAACCTATAAAAATAGCTTCATCACTTTTTGCATCAAATTTAGCTAAGTTGTCTTTTCCATTATTTAAAACAAAACACTCACCCAAAAGGGTGAAAATAGCTAATGTTAGGCTTTTTAGATTTTAAAATCTCATAAGGTGTTTTCTTTAAAATTGGCCTAATCATTACTCGATTTACAATATAACAGGCGGTGTTTGTGGCTTCCGCCCAAAAATATTTAGGTAAATTATTTTCACAAAGCATAGTTCTAGCCATTTCTTGTAAAGTTCTATTTTTCCTCTCAACTACCCCATTTTGTTGAGGAGTTCGAGGAGCCGAAAAATTATGGCTAATACCATTTTCATTCAAAAATTCTTCAAACCCTAAATTTTGAAACTCGGTTCCATGATCACTTCTAATGTGTGAAATTCTAAGTTCAAGATCATTTTGGGTTAATTTTGAAAATGTGATGAATTTTTCCAAAGCCTCATCTTTAGTACTTAAAAAGAGAACCCAAGTAAATCTAGAAAAATCATCAACTAACACAAATGCATAAGATTTACCACCCAAGCTCATAGTCCTAATTGGCCCAAATAAATCCATGTGAATTAATTGTAAGCATCTACTAGTAGAAACATCATTAATGGATTTAAAGGAAGATTTATGTTGTTTACCCTTAGAGCATGCATCACAAATTTTGTCATTTGAAAATTTAATTTTGGGCAAACCTCTAACTAGATTTAGAGAGACTAGTTTTTCCAAAACACTAATGCTAGCATGTCCTAGCTTCCTATGCCACAACCATGCATCATTTTCATTTTGAGCAACTAAACATGCATGTGATGTATGTATGTCATCTAAATGCACCATGTATATGTTTCCTATGCGATGACCTATGAGCATAATATTATTAGATTTAATGTCAACAATTTTGCATCCATTTTTATCAAATAAAACATTAAATCCTTTATCATACAGTTGACTTATGCTCAATAAATTATGTTTAAGACCATCGACATATGAGACATTTTCAATGAGAATGGTAGAGTGATTACCTATGGAGCCAATACCTTTAATGTGGCCTTTGGAGTTTTCACCAAATATTACTACTCCTCCACTTTTTGGCTTTAAATCCATGAATCGACTCTTGTCTTCGGTCATGTGTCTCGAGCATCCACTATCAAGGTACCATGAGTTTTGACTTTGTGCTTTGGCCTTGTAGCAATGCTCCCCCTACAAACAAAGATATTAAACCTTGGTTTTTGGTACCCAAATCATTTTGGGTCCATGAGTGTTAGCTCCCAAAACCTTGGTTCCCTTAGGAATCCAAGATGACATAGCAATAATATTATTAGATTTTACAAGTTCCTTAGGAACACATACACTTCTAATTCTTTTAGCTCTACTATGTCTAGGGTAGCTACCTTGTTTGTAGTAATTAGTCCTTTTCTTAGGTTGGTGTGTTCTAGAGGATTCTCCTACTTCATGTTTGACACTACCAACATTTTTTAAGGACTTTTTGAGCTCATTTAGCTCACCTAACACCTTTTGGTGTTCACTATTGCATTGAGACAAAAGATTATTAAGATCAACATTTTCATCTTGAAAGAATTTAAGTTCATCTTTTAATCCTAAAATCTTTTTCTCAAATTTAGAATTAGCTTGCGTGAGTGAGTCATTTTTCTCATTTAGCTCTAAAATGATTTTCTTGTTTTTAATGACCGACTCTTTAAACTTCTCAACTAATTCATCATATACCTCTTGTAACTCATCATATGCATCATTTAATTCTTCATATGAAAAATCTAAAGTAGATGAGTTAGAGGTTACCAAGGAGGAATCTTCCTCAAGTGCCATGAGACAAAGGTTAGCCACTTCTTGTTCGTCATCCTCCGATGA
Organism: Hibiscus tridactylites; assembly: GCA_958450335.1. Taxonomy (NCBI): domain Eukaryota; kingdom Viridiplantae; phylum Streptophyta; class Magnoliopsida; order Malvales; family Malvaceae; genus Hibiscus; species Hibiscus tridactylites. The sequence goes on along the minus strand of OY288291.1, from coordinate 30,245,546 downwards.
CTCCTCATCACTCCAAGTAGCAAGCTTGGCTTTGAGTTTCTTCTTCTTCTCAAAGCCCTTCTTCTTGAGTTGAGGGCACTCCGAACGGATGTGACCGGATTGTTTGCACTCATAGCAAATGATGGGATCCTTCCCTTCTTCTTTGTTCCTTCCTTTGAAGTCCATCTTTCTTTGGATTTTTCTTCCCCGGTTGGACCTCATGAAGCGTGAGAATCGTTTGGCTATCATAGCCAATTCTTCAAGTTCATCCTCCTCACAAGATGAGCTCTCATCATGTTGTGAAGCTTTTTCCTTGAGAGCTATTCCCATCTTCTTCTTCTTTTCAACTTCAAGCTTCTCTACTCTTTTCTCTTCTTTCTTTTTCTCATCTTCCATTCCTTGCTTCATGATCTCATGAGTAAGGAGAGAACCCACAAGCTCATCAAGCTTTAATGTCTTCAAGTTCTTTGCTTCGATGATGGCGGTTCTCTTCCTATCCCAAGCTTCGGGAAGTGAATAGAGTAGCTTACGGACAAGCTTGTCTTCCGGTATGATCTCTCCATAGCCCTTTAGCCCGTTGACAATTGTGGAGAATCGATCAAACATCTTTGACACCGTCTCATCGAGCTCCATCTTGAAATTTTCATAACTAAGATTGAGAAGTCCAATCTTAGTTTCTTTGACATCATTGGTGCCTTCATAAGTGGTCTCAAGTGTGTCCCACACTTCTTTGGCATTTTCAATGGAAGAGACCTTTGAATAGATGTCCGGACCGAAAGCACAAAAAAGCATGTGGAGAGCTTTATCGTTGACTTGAATCTTCTTCCTCTCCTCTTCACTCATTTCGGCTTTCTTCTTCAACACCATCTTGTCTTCACCATCTTGCTTCAATGGAATGTATGGCCCATCCTCAATGACATCCCATACAAGGTAGTCACTTGACTTGATGAATAGCCTCATTTTGTTCTTCCAAAAGGAGTAGTTGTCACCATTGAAGAAAGGAGGCTTGGTGGTTGATTGTGACTCGTACATGCCGGAACCGGAGGTTGAAGCCATCTCTTGATATTTTGATGATCACACTCTTCCAAGGATCTCCTCTTGTGGTTGTTAATCCTCAAAGAGTTAAGCTCTGATACCAATTGTTGAGTGGATCGAAAGATCGATATTTACCAAGAGGGGGGGGGTGAATTGGAAATTTAAAGGATTTTAGTGGAAATTGGCAAATAAAAATTGAAGAACAAGGGATTTAGAGTGGTTCAAGTTCCAAATGAACTCTACATCCACTACCTTAGTCTCACTAAGGATTTGCAACAATTTCACTAAATTGATATTCCCCTTTTCTAAGACAAGAAGGCAACCCTTTACAATATCGGTTGATTTTTCTACCCAAAAATCAACCCAACTCTCACTCAATAGAACAAAGAAATTTGAAGGCTAATTAGGTATCTCTCAATACAAATGATAGCCCCAATACAAGCACTCAACCCAATTTTACAAGATATGAATGAAGAACACAAATTGGGATTTTACACAAATTTGGGATTTTTGCTCAAATGCTTGAATTTGATGTTTGGATGTTTGCTTGAAGTTCAATAGTTGTTGCTGATGCTTTTGGATGTCCCTTTTATACCTTCTCATTGATTTCTAGCCGTTTGGGTGGTTGGGAACATAAATGGAGCCGTTGGAACCCTCTCTTGCCACCATTAATGATGTCTGCACCAACCCGTTTCGGAACACGGGAAACCTGTTTCGGAACGGACTAAAATAGAAAGAGCCGTTGAGGTGCATTTAAGAGCCCGTTTCGAAACGCCTTAGGGCCATTTCGGAACGGTTTTGCCACTGTAAAAGGGTCGTTTCGGAACGGTCCTAGACCGTATCGAAACGCCTTAACGGTTTTGATAAAATCAGTTAAAACATACAACGGTCATATTTTCAAACTAAGACCTAGCCCCTGTTTCGGAACGGTAGTGATCCGTTTCGAAACGGAATGGCTACTGTCAAAGGGTGGTTTTGGAACGGGCTTGATCCGTTTCGAAACACCCCTTATATATTTGAAAATATGAAATATTTGAAATAATTTTAATTCTTTTTAAAGCCAACATGAAGAACAGTTTCGAAACGAATTGTGCCGTTTCGAAACGCTTTCAAGTGTTTCGATACATGTATCAGAACGGTGGTCGACAGTGGTGAAACTGTTTCGAAACGCCTTAGGGCCGTTTCGAAACGGGTGCTTGAAAAACACTGCTTTGGCTTGAAACACTTAGAATGTAACCCCCTTAACCCGGCCTAGACGGTTGACCCGAATTAAGAAAGTCACACGGGGAAAACCAAAGTCAACCCGAAAGTCAACCTCGATTAACGACCCTTTTTTTCTTTTTAATCTTGTCTAGATGCACATTAATCCTAATTGTGTTCACACAAACATCATACTCAAAGATCACAAACATCAGAGATCAAACAGGGACCCAATTGAACAAATTACAACTTTAGGGACCAAATTGTAATTTCTGATAATTAAAAGGTCTTAACCCAAATTAAAGTTACCAACTTGAAATTAATCAGGTTTCATGCTTCTCTGTGAAATTTCAGCTCAAAAGGACTTCCCAAGCTCATACAATTGAACAAACAAGATTCAGGACCAAAACGTAAACAATTCAAAACATATAACTGCCAATGTCAGCCCCCAACGGTCGACCGTTCCGAAACAGGTAGACCCTGTTCTGAAACACGGGTCGTTCCGCAACGGGTTCCGAAACATGGCCTTGGCAGAGACCAAACCGTTTCGAAACGGTGCATACCGTTTCGGACGCCTGGGTTCATGCAAGGCACCCGTTCCGAAACGGTGCACACTGTTCCGAAACGCCTGCACAGATTGCAGCAAAAAGGCATTCCAAAACATGCAATAGATCATTCAAACATGCTCCAAATGTCACCAAACTTTACCAGCATGCAATTCAACATATATATGACTTATAGGAATCATCAAAACAACAATCTAACATCATATGCAAAAAGCCCCAATTCTATAGGCATGCTTCCTACACAAGCTAGCTATTCAAACACCAAACTTCCAAAACAAGCATATAAGGTTCCAATTCAAAAACTAGCAATCTCAACAACATTCAACATACTTAGGGAGTTCCAAACACCTCCCAAAACATACACATTGGTCCCCCATTGCCAAATCACCCAAAAGCTAAAAAGTACTTATAAAACCTTCATACATTGAGCTTTATTTGAACTTGATTGCTTGCCCTTTCTTGCTGCCCCTCAAGGTACTCTAATGCTCTGCATTATTGAATTAAGAAAACGAAGAGAGCGTAAGCAAAAGCTTAGTGAGGCATGCTCTTTAAAAACCATTCAATAATGCAATTAAAACCATTTATAAACATGCTTGAAATCAATCTTTGCACATGCTCAAAAGCATACTTAAAACAAGCAATCTCATGCTTCAACATAAACATTAAAACAAGCATCTCATGCTTCACAATATTCTTAACATGTCATATTGGCTCAAGTGATACATTTCATTTCTTAAAACAAGTTCATCAACTTCCTAAGGACTTTTAAACACCTTGGCCCCAAGGACTTTTAAACACCATGAATTAGGACCACACAAGGACTTTTAACCACCTTTGTGTCCAAAGCTTGAATCACCCCAAGGACTTTTAAACACCTTGGCCCCAAGGACTTTTAAACACCTTGGCCCCATGGACTTTTAAACACCATGTCCCCATGGACTTTTAAACACCATGGAAGGATCACCTAAGGACTTTTAACCACCTTAGTGTCCGCACTAAGAATCATCCAAGGACTTTTAACCACCTTGATGTTCTTAAGTAACAAGGCTCACTCAAGGACTTTTAACCACCTTAGTGTACTTAATCTTTTCAAAACATCACTTGCCAATATACATCATATTCATCATTTAATCCACTATTTTAAAGCATTAAACCAAGCCATTTTCATCATGCATTTCAAAGCATCAAACCACATTATTTCAATGTATAAAAGCAAGGTACTCCTACCTAGAGTTACCTTCAACATATGGCTTACAACATCAGCAAAATCCATGCTAAAACATGCTTTCAAAACAGTAATTAAAAACATGCAAATCATCATCTTGCATCACAACAAAATCATGGCCACCACTAGAGAGAAAATCCGAAAACTTACACTTGAGCTTAGCAAAGTTGTTTAGACTTAAACTAAGCTCCCAAAACCTTCAAACCTTGGTTTTAAAAGCTGAAATCCAATTTCCACAAACTCACTCACCGATTTCCACTTTGCTTCAAGCCAAAGCACCAAATCAAGCTTCCGGATCAACCAATCTTGGATCCAAAGATGCCTCCCTAGTTTCAACACATCAAAGCAGAGGATTAATGCATCACCATGCATTAATTGCTTCAATGAAAGCACCTAAACTCGCTGCTCTCATCCAACCTCCATTTTCGGCCACCAAACACAACCGAAAATGCATCCAAACCACTTCTAAACAAAGCCCAGCCATAAACCAGCAAAACCCCACTTCCATTAACATCATATAACATCTAAAAACAACCTATTAACAACCTTATACCTCCAGCAACATCAGATCACCAAGATCACCTCAAAAACTACCTTGAAACACAAGCTAAACTTAGGAAACTCAACCTATCCGGGATTGCATCAATCAAGACTCAATTCCTTATCAATTTAGAGATCATTTAACATCAAAAACACCTCTCAAATCACAGATTAATCAGATCTAACGAAAATCATCAAAAATCATCAAAATCTTGCATAATAAGCCAAGATCCATTTCAACACTTTAAAACCTTTAATTAAACATCAATTAAGGATTGAAAACTTAGGAATTTCAGTAAAGAACTGATAGTTTAGAGGAGAAGGACGTTCTTACCTCCAAACTTGTGTTTCTCCACTTTTTGGAATGAAAAACCTTGATGAATCAAGAAGCAATTGAAGAGGTTTTGAAGATATGTTGATTAGGAACCAAAAGAGAGTTGAAAATAGCTTATAATATCTTAGAAAAATCTGGAGAAACCACTTTTGGATTAATAGCTCCTTAAAGATTCAAAGTTCCAACCCTTTATAAAACAGCCACCAAACTTGCGAAAATTACATTTTGGTCACTAGCCAAAATGTCACACTTCCAAAACTCATTTTCCAAAATTGATTTCACAGTTCACTTAATTATATTAAAAGATGATTTTAGAACATTTTTTCATATTTTTAATGCAACCCGAACTAGGCTTTCCTAATTTAACCTCTTAAGATTCGAACAGCACTTTGACCAACCGGTCAACGCCCACAACTCCTAAGCCCAAAACCGGGGCGTTACATTTTCGGCCACCAAACACAACCGAAAATGCATCCAAACCACTTCTAAACAAAGCCCAGCCATAAACCAGCAAAACCTCACATCCATTAACATCATAAAACACCTAAAAACAACCTATTAACAACCTTATACCTCCAGCAACATCAGATCACCAAGATCACCCAAAAACTACCTTGAAACACAAGCTAAACTTAGGAAACTCAACCTATCCGGGATTGCATCAATCAAAACTCAATTCCTTATCAATTTAGAGATCATTTAACATCAAAAACACCTCTCAAATCACAGATTACTCAGATCTAACGAAAATCATCAAAAATCATCAAAATCTTGCATAATAAGCCAAGATCCATTCCAACACTTAAAAACCTTTAATTAAACATCAATTAAGGATTGAAAACTTAGGAATTTCAGTAAAGAACTGATAGTTTAGAGGAGAAGGACGTTCTTACCTCCAAACTTGAGTTTCTCCTCTTTTTGCAATCAAAATCCTTGTTGAAACACTTAGCAATTGAAGAGGTTTTGAAGATACAATGATTTGGAATTAAATGAGAGTTGAAAGGAGGGATTTAGGTGAAGAAATCAGATCCAATTCTCTGGAAAAGTAGTGTTTGGGTTGAGAGAAAATGAGAGAAAGAAAATTAGGAGAAGTTGGTTACAAAATCTAAAAATAGCCAAATGGCTTCCCTCCAATTTTGATAACTTTTAAAATCAGATTTTAGACTTAAAATATCTTAGAAAAATCTGGAGAAACTCCCTTTGGGTAAATAGCTCCTTAAAGATTCAAAGTTTCAACCCTTTATAAAACAGCCACCAAACTTGCGAAAATTACATTTTGGTCACTAGCCAAAATGTCACACTTCCAAAACTCATTTTCCAAAATTGATTTCACAGTTCACTTAATTATATTAAAAGATGATTTTAGAACATTTTTCCATATTTTTAATGCAACCCGAACTAGGCTTTCCTAATTTAACCTCTTTAGATTCGAACAGCACTTTGACCAACCGGTCAACGCCCAAAACTCCTAAGCCCAAAACCGGGGCGTTACAACTCTCCCCCCCTTAAGAAATTTCGTCCTCAAAATTTACCTGAAGGAAAGAGATAAGGAAACTGCTTCAGCATGTCTTCCTTCCGCTCCCACGTGGCTTCCTCAACACCTCGATGCCTCCACAGCACCTTCACCAACTCAATGGTCTTGCCACGAAGAACCTTGCTATCCGAATCCAGAACCTTCACCGGTTCCTCATCATAGGTCAAATCCGGATTCAAAACCACTTCTTCCACAGGCATCACATGCGAAGGATCAGATCTATACTTTCGGAGCATAGAAACATGGAACACATCATGAATCTTCTCCAACTCCTGAGGTAACCTCAGCCGATACGCAACAGGACCCACACGCTCAACCACCTCATATGGTCCAATGTACCGAGGGCTCAACTTACCCTTCCGGCCAAACCTCATCACCTTCTTCCAAGGCGAAACCTTCAAGAACACACGGTCACCCACCGCATACTCTATCTCCTTACGCTTCAAATCCGCGTAAGACTTTTGCCGATCAGAGGCAACCTTCAACCTCTCACAAATGAGCTTCACCTTCTCGGTGGTCCCTTTCAACAAAGCAGGCATCGAAACCAACTTTTGACCAGTTTCAGCCCAACAAAGAGGAGTCCTACACTTCCTCCCATACAGAGCCTCATAAGGTGCCATCTGTATACTCGCCTGATAACTACTGTTATAAGCGAACTCAACCAAAGGCAGATGCTTCTCCCAAGAACCTTGGAACTCAATCACGCAGCATCTCAACATATCCTCCAAAATCTGGATAACTCGCTCAGACTGACCATCCGACTGAGGATGATAGGATGTACTGAAATGCAACCTTGTACCCAGAGCTTGATGCAAACACTGCCAAAAACGCGATGTGAACCTCAGATCCCTATCCGACACAATCAACTTAGGCACACCATGCAGCCTCACAATCTCAGCAATGTACAGCTCTGCCAGCTTATCCAAAGAAAACGTAGTATTCACAGGCAAGAAATGCGCACACTTCGTCAAGCGATCCACAATCACCCAAACAGAATTCTTCTTTGATGGAGACAAAGGCAAACCAGATACGAAATCCATGGTAACCCTCTCCCACTTCCATTCAGGGATTTTCAACGGTTGCAACAAACCAGAAGGAACCTGATGTTCAGCCTTAACTCGCTGACACACCAAACACTTGCTCACAAACTCTGCAACATCCTTCTTCAAACCTACCCAATAGTACTCATCACGTAGATCACGATACATCTTAGTACTACCAGGATGCATAGCAAAAGGACTACTATGACCTTCAGTCAGAATAGCACGCCTCAACTCAACATCAGCAGGCACTACTATCCGACTACCAAAACTCAACACACCATCCTCATTAAAGCAGAAATCCGAAGGTCTACCCTCCGCGATATCCTGAACATGAGACACCAAGGAATCATCCAGCAACTGCTTTTCCTTGATCAACTGAACCAAAGATGGTTTCACTTGCAACTCAGCAACAAGACCACCATCTCGCGATATGCTCAAGCTAGCAAACATAGCTCTCAGCTCAACAACTACCTTCCTACTCAAGGCATCAGCAACAACATTAGCTTTACCAGGATGATACTCAATCGTCAGATCATAATCCTTGAGTAACTCCAACCAACGCCGATGCCTAAGATTCAACTACTTCCGAGACATCAGATACCTCAAACTCTTGTGATCCGTGTACACAGTACACTTCTCACCATACAGATAATGTCTCCAGATCTTCAGAGCAAACACCACTGCAGCCAGCTCAATGTCATGCGTAGGATAGTTGCGCTCATGCACCTTCAACTGCCGTGACGCATAAGCCACAACCTTACCCTCTTGCATCAGCACACACCCCAAACCAACATAGGATGCATCACTATAGACCACAAACTCTTTCCCTGATTCAGGCTGAATCAAGATAGGAGCTTGCGTCAATGCCGCCTTAAGCTTCTCAAAAGCCTGTTGTCTCGCTTCCGTCCACTCATACTTAACATCCTTTTGCAACAGCTTCGTCAAAGGAGCAGCAATCTTGGAAAAACCATCCACAAACCTCCGGTAGTATCCCGCCAAACCAAGGAAACTACGGACTTCATGAACAGACTTAGGAACTTTCCAGTTCATCACCGCTTCAATCTTCTGAGGATCAACACGAATCCCCTCAGCTGAGACCACATGCCCAAGAAACACCACCTCCTTAAGCCAGAGCTCACACTTGCTCAGCTTAGCATAAAGCTGATTCTCCAACAAAGCTTGCAGCACAACCCTCAAGTGCTCTTCGTGCTCCTCCTCAGTACGCGAGTATAGGAGGATATCATCAATGAACACCACAACGAACTTGTCCAGGTATTCATGAAACACACGATTCATCATGTCCATGAAAGCAGCAGGAGCATTTGTCAAACCAAACGGCATCACAAGGAACTCATAATGCCCATACCTTGTCCTGAAAGCTGTCTTAGGCACATCCACATCCTTCACCTTCAACTGATAATACCCTGACCTCAAGTCAATCTTAGAGAACACATCAGCTCCCCGAAATTGATCAAAGAGATCATCAATCCTCGGCAAAGGATACCGATTTTTGATAGTCAACTTGTTCAGCTGACGGTAATCAATGCACATTCTCATAGTGCCATCTTTCTTCTTCACAAACAAGACCGGTGCTCCCCAAGGTGACACACTCGGCCGGATGAAACCACGATCAAGCAGCTCTTGCAACTGCGTCTTCAGCTCCTTCAGCTCCTTAGGTGCCATTCTATAGGGAGTAATGGACACAGGAGTTGTATTCTCATACAGCTCAATTCCAAACTCCACCTCGCGATTAGGAGGTAAACCAGGCAACTCTTCAGGAAAAACACCAGGAAACTCCTTCACAACCTTGATATCTTGCACCCTCAACTCCTTAGAGCTAGGATTCATCACAAAAGCTAGGTAAGCTTCGCAACCTTGCCTCAGCATCCTACTCGCCTCCAAGGTAGACACCACATTAGCAAGAAACTTCACATTCTCACCAACCACAACAACTTCATAATCATCCGCAAGCTTAAGCGAAACCCGCTTATTTTCACAATCTACCACAGCACGATGCTCAGCAAGCCAATCCATACCAAGGATCACATCAAAACCATAGAACGACAACTCCATAAGATCAACATGAAAGACATGTTCTTGAACAACCAAGGGACACCTTCTATAAAGCTTTCGAGTCACAACAGTTTCACCGAAAGAACTAGTGACACGAACACCAACATCCAAAGACTCAACAGGCAAACCAAGCAATTCAGCATGCTCACGCAAAATGTATGAATGCGTAGATCCAGAATCAATCAAAGAAAGCAATGACAAGGATTGCAAAGTAAAGGTACCTGCAATCACATCCGCATCATTCCTTCCCTCGCGCTGAGCATACACCCTAGCTTGGCCTCCACCCTCAGGCTGAATAGCCACAACATGAGCTACTCCGCAACCACCTTCCTCTCTCCGCTGGAAATTACCACGGCCGCGCCCACGACCTCTCTGCGGTGCAACAACAACAGGAGCACGCTCTTGGCCAACAGCCAACCTCGGACAATCTCGCCTCAGATGGTCAACAGAACCACAATTCCAACATCCATTCCCAGCTGCCGCAACAGGAGCTTGCACCTCCCTCACAGCACGAGGACAGTCACGCTTCATGTGACCACGCGAACCACAGATCCAGCAAGCACTAGGTTCAGCTCTTGCATAACCACCTCTAGCAGGTGCACCACCACCTCTCTTGGCTGAGGACTGATACTTTTGATCACGTCCCCTCTTATTCCGTCCACCTCCGGAACTATACTCAGCAGCTCTCTTGCCAGAACTTGCTCCAGCACCTTTCGCAGCTAAACCCAAGTTCATCTCAATGTCCTTGGATCGGCCAACCAACACATCAAAATCATTGTACTCAGCAGCCAACATGTAGGTCTTTACTTCCGTCACCAAGCAATAACGGAACCTTTCGCACCTCTCTCGCTCATCCGGTATCAGCTCCGGTGCATACTGACTGAGCCGTACAAACTGCACTTCATACTCAGCCACACTCATGCTCCCTTGGGTAAGAGACATGAATTCACGCTTTTTCTCATCCAGATATCTCACTCCAAGATATCTCCTCTTGAACGCATTCTGAAAGAATGTCCAAGTAACATCAACTTCAGCCATCCCAGCTATGGTGGTCGTCCACCACGTGTACGCATCGTCCTGCAGCAAGGACACAACACATCCCAACTTTTGCACATCCGTGCAGCTCATCTGACCCAGAATACACTTAGTACTCTCTAGCCAAGCTTCCGAACTCTCAGCGGACATACCCCTGAACTCAGTCCCACCAAGACTGCGCAGACGCTCCAAAGGTAATCTGACTCCAGCATCTCCCTGATGCCCAGCTCCTTGAGCTCCAGCTACTGCTGCTCGAAAAGCACCCGCAATAGCTTGTACCAGCATAGACATATCAGGCATAGCTTGCCCCTGACCACCCTCTGGTCCAGCAGCTCCAGCACCAGCTGCAGCTTCAGCTCTCTCACCTCCAGCACCACCACCAGGCGGAGGAGGGGGTAACACTGCACTACCCATATTCTCTTCATTCTCATTCTCATTGGGAGCCGTAGCTCGCACACTACCTCTTAACTCTCTACGTGGTGCCATACTTTTACCATGCAATCACAATGCAAAATAAAACAAGTCAGGCCCAGCAAGGTAAGCAATCCAAGTATTCAAGCTCAATCTCATTCAAAATCAATATCATTTCATTAGCTTTTGTTTGGCAATGGGTACCCTCAACATGCAACATCACAACATACATCTCAATTGCATCAACATCACAAGCCACTGAACATGCTTTCAAACAACAAGCATACAAACTAAACATACTTCAATCATGCATACATTCATTCCCAATTACTCAAGAACTCAGCTCTGATACCACCAAATGTATCCCCCTTAACCCGGCCTAGACGGTTGACCCGAATTAAGAAAGTCACACGGGGAAAACCAAAGTCAACCCGAAAGTCAACCTCGATTAACGACCCTTTTTTTTCTTTTTAATCTTGTCTAGATGCACATTAATCCTAATTGTGTTCACACAAACATCATACTCAAAGATCACAAACATCAGAGATCAAACAGGGACCTAATTGAACAAATTACAACTTTAGGGACCAAATTGTAATTTCTGATAATTAAAAGGACTTAACCCAAATTAAAGTTACCAACTTGAAATTAATCAGGTTTCATGCTTCTCTGTGAAATTTCAGCTCAAAAGGACTTCCCAAGCTCATACAATTGAACAAACAAGATTCAGGACCAAAACGTAAACAATTCAAAACATATAACTGCCAATGTCAGCCCCCAACGGTCGACCGTTCCGAAACAGGTAGACCCTGTTCCGAAACACGGGCCGTTCCGCAATGGGTTCCGAAACATGGCCTTGGCAGAGACCAAACCGTTTCGAAACGGTGCATACCGTTTCGGACGCCTGGGTTCATGTAAGTCACCTGTTCCGAAACGGTGCACACTATTCCGAAACGCCTGCACAGATTGCAGCAAAAAGGCATTCCAAAACATGCAATAGATCATTCAAACATGCTCCAAATGTCACCAAACTTTACCAGCATGCAATTCAACATATATATGACTTATAGAAATCATCAAAACAACAATCTAACATCATATGCAAAAAGCCCCAATTCAATAGGCATGCTTCCTACACAAGCTAGCTATTCAAAACACCAAACTTCCAAAACAAGCATGCAATGATCCAATCCAAAAACCAGCATTCAAAACAACATTCAACATACTTAGGGAGTTCCAAACACCTCCCAAAACATACACATTGGTCCCCCATTGCCAAATTTCCCAAAAGCTAAAATGTTTAACAAAAACCTTCCATACATTGAGCTCTACTTGTACTTGAACTCTTGCCCTTCTTGCTGCCCCTCAAGGTACTCTAATGCTCTGCATTATTGAATTAAGAAAACGAAGAGAGCGTAAGCAAAAGCTTAGTGAGGAAAGCTCTTAAAAACCATTCAATAATGCAATTCAAAACATTTACAAAACATGCTTTAAATCAACCTTTGCACATGCTCAAAAGCATACTTTAAACAAGCAATCTCATGCTTCAACATAAACATAACATACCATGTCATATTGGCTCAAGTGATACATTTCATTTCCTAAAACAAGTTCATCAACTTCCCAAGGACTTTTAAACACCTTGGCCCCAAGGACTTTTAAACACCTTGGCCATGGACTTTTAAATACCATGAATAAGGACCACACAAGGACTTTTAACCACCTTTGTGTCCAATGCTTGAATCACCCCAAGGACTTTTAAACACCTTGGCCCCAAGGACTTTTAAACACCTTGGCCCCATGGACTTTTAAACACCATGGAAAGGATCACCTAAGGACTTTTAACAACCTTAGTGTCCGCAACAAGACTCATCCAAGGACTTTTAACCACCTTGATGATCTTAAGTAACAAGGCTCACTCAAGGACTTTTAACCACCTTAGTGACCTTAACCTTTTCAAAACATCACTTGCCAATATACATCATTTTCATCATTTAATCCACTATTTTAAAGCATTAAACCAAGCCATTTTCATCATGCATTTCAAAGCATCAAACCACATTATTTCAATGTATAAAAGCAAGGTACTCCTACCTAGAGTTACCTTCAACATATGGCTTACATTATCAGCAAAATCCATGCTAAAACATGCTTTCAAAACAGTAATTAAAACATGCAAATCATCATCTTGCATCACAACAAAATCATGGCCACCACTAGAGAGAAAATCCGAAAACTGACACTTGAGCTTAGCAAAGTTGTTTAGACTTAAACTAAGCTCCCAAAACCTTCAAACCTTGGTTTTAAAGCTGAAAATCCATTTTCCACAAATGCACTCACCGATTTCCACTTTGCTTCAAGCCAAAGCACCAAATCAAGCTTCCGGATCAACCACTCTTGGATCCAAAGATGCCTCCCCTGTTTCAACACATCAAAGCAGAGGATTAATGCATCATCATGCATTAATTGCTTCAATGAAAGCACCTAAACTCGCTGCTCTCATCCAACCTCCATTTTCAGCCACCAAACACAACCGAAAATGCATCCAAACCACTTCTAAACAAAGCCCAGCCATAAACCAGCAAAACCTCACTTCCATTAACATCATAAAACATCTAAAAACAACCTATTAACAACCTTATACCTCCAGCAACATCAGATCACCAAGATCACCTCAAAAACTACCTTGAAACACAAGCTAAACTTAGGAAACTCAACCTATCCGGGATTGCATCAATCAAAACTCAATTCCTTATCAATTTAGAGATCATTTAACATCAAAAACACCTCTCAAATCAAAGATTACTCAGATCTAACGAAAATCATCAAAAATCATCAAAATCTTGCATAATAAGCCAAGATCCATTCCAACACTTAAAAACCTTTAATTAAACATCAATTAAGGATTGAAAACTTAGGAATTTCAGTAAAGAACTGATAGTTTAGAGGAGAAGGACGTTCTTACCTCCAAACTTGAGTTTCTCCTCTTTTTGCAATCAAAATCCTTGTTGAAACACTTAGCAATTGAAGAGGTTTTGAAGATACAATGATTTGGAATCAAATGAGAGTTGAAAGGAGGGATTTAGGTGAAGAAATCAGATCCAATTCTCTGGAAAAGTAGTGTTTGGGTTGAGAGAAAATGAGAGAAAGAAAATTAGGAGAAGTTGGTTACAAAATCTAAAAATAGCCAAATGGCTTCCCTCCAATTTTGATAACCTTTAAAATCAGATTTTAGACTTAAAATATCTTAGAAAAATCTGGAGAAACTCCCTTTGGGTAAATAGCTCCTTAAAGATTCAAAGTTTCAACCCTTTATAAAACAGCCACCAAACTTGCGAAAATTACATTTTGGTCACTAGCCAAAATGTCACACTTACAAAACTCATTTTCCAAAATTGATTTCACAGTTCACTTAATTATATTAAAAGATGATTTTAGAACATTTTTCCATATTTTTAATGCAACCCGAACTAGGCTTTCCTAATTTAACCTCTTTAGATTCGAACAGCACTTTGACCAACCGGTCAACGCCAAAAACTCCTAAGCCCAAAACCGGGGCGTTACATAGAAAAAGTATTTGAAAATGTATGTTTTTAACTTAGGCATAATACTAAAATTATATGGGGATATTTTATGGACTTAAAATTCGTTTTGACTTTTTCGATTTAGTCCTTAGGTTTTTAGTTATATCAAAATTAAAATATTTGTTTCACACAACACTTTAAACACACAAAATACCCTAACCCTCCCATAACACTATCATACCCAAATAACTATTCGCAAGTGTGAACGTTCGTATGCATGGTCACCTACATGCCCTATCAATGCTTGTGTACATGTATGCAAACCTCTAATGTCGTGTAATATGTATGCATGTACCAACATATATAATATATAAACAAATGATTTTAACTGTGCATGTATATCGGTTCACACATATCAATAACGTCCTTGGAATCTGCCCAAGAACCACCTCTTACCCTACTTCCTAATTTTCCAGCCCCACCATTCTAACAACTCGCTATTAGCAAACTATACCATCTATTACACTCTTCGCTACCAATGTTGTTCTCAAATACAACATCAGTTACTACCCAGCTCACTAACTGTAGGACCTTGTCTACTACACAAGAAAACCCATAACTAGAACCAAACAAAGATAACAATGGCAAAGATTGCTTATCAACGATACCTTCAATCACATCATTGTTCCGGAGCTTCAACAGACAAGCTCCCGCTCCCGCAGAACCACCATCCTTCGGCCTTACCGCCGCAGCACCAACCAACACCTTAAGATCATCACCATCTCCTTGATGTAAATAACCTTGACCACACTCACGCTCGCGAGAAGCTTCGACAAACATTCCACCTTGACCACCCCGAGATAAATCCGGACAATCCCGCCTCAAATGTCCAACAGACCTACAATTCCAACAAGATTCAACCTCCATACACCTCACACCTCTTTGCCCTTCTTACCACCTCCGAACTCTGTCTCAGCCGCACTCACGACCCTTTTGAGACTCTTTTGCACGCACTGAAGTCGATCTCATTACTTGAGGACAATTCCGCTTCACATGCTCCATTGAACCACAGTTCCAACAAGCTCCAACAACCACAACAAACCCCAATGTGACAACTTCTACAGCAGTCGCACTCTGGCAACTGAACTACCACTCATTGGTTTTGTTGCACTTGACCCACTTCAACACAACCACCAAAACTCTAATTCGGGCGAATCCTTCTGTCACGAAGTCTCTTACGCTGCCTACTCTCGAGGCTAGAACTCACAGCTCTTTTGCATGTATTTTTCTCACCATCACAAACTGAGGCCACACTCTAACGTTGTTCAACCCCTAAACACTTATCTCCAAGATATCTCCTATTAAAGGCAGATAAAAAGAACGCCCAACTCATATCGTGAATATTCGGTGTGACCAACATTGAAGTCCACCAAACCCAAACATTCTCCAACATTAACGAGACAACACTTCCCAGCTTACAGGCATTGTCACACCCTTCCTGATCTAGAATTGGTATTATACTGGCTAACCAAGCCTCGAATGCCTCATGTGTCAAACCATGATACTCAACAGCTCCCTAATCATGTAGACGTTGCTTTAAAAAACTCACCTGTTCGATAGCCGACACATTCACAGACTCTACCTTCACTGCAGCCTGAGATGTTCCTTCCATCTCCTAAACCATAGATGCCAAACCCTTCATCACAGGACCAACCCTCTCATTCTGCCCTTCCGCCTCAACTGCAGGCACTAACGACCAAAACGATACACTCTCATCAGATGATGAATTCCACCCCCAAGAACCTGCTCTAAAGCAGCAACAGTCGTACCCGATTGCAATTTTCTCATCGATTCCATTTTGCTATTATTAACAAGGCATTGATAACAAAATAAACAAAATGATCAGGCCAGCTTTGAGCAAGGATTCAAGACTCCAACTCCAAATTAACACATTTGCTATAATAATAAGGCAATGGGTATCCCGAATATTCCCCTTCTATAAGTCACAACAATCAATAACAACATCAATATCACAATCATCGGCATATTAATTAGCCAAACTTCAATCATGCTCTCATCAACCAACATTCACCCTCAATAGCATAATAGCAACATATCACACTCATCATAACTTTCATCATTCAAAATCAGCTCACAACATCATCGTATAATCAATACATGTTCACATTAACTAATATATGATTTATAACAATTATGCATGATAAAAATATCAACAATTCACCCAAAAACATATTTTTCAACCAACTTCTAATCACACACTAGGATAGAAATCCAACACTTACCATAACAACTTAACACAAACCTAGCATCGCCCCAAATGTTCGCAACCTGGTTCTGATACCAACAAATGTAACCCTCTTAGTCCGACCTAGACGCTAGACCCGAACTATGAAGATTACACAGGGAAAACAAAAGTCAACCAGAAAGTTAACCTTGATTAAGGACTCTTTTATTCATTTTATCTTTTCTAGATGTGCATTAAGCCTATGTGAATACTCAAGAATGACGGGAGAGAAAAGCACATCGATCGAAAAACAATTAAGGACCCAATTGCAAGAAATACACTTTTAGGGATTAACGACTCTTTTATTCATTTTATCTTTTCTAGATGTGCATTAAGCCTATGTTAATACTCAAGAATGACGGGAGAGAAAAGCACATCGATCGAAAAACATTTAAGGACCCAATTGCAAGAAATACACTTTTAGGGACCAAAATGTAAATATTGGAAAATATAAGGACTTTGCAATTTTTAGTTTTACCAAACATCAATTAGTCATTTACATGCCTCTTTGTCAAATTTCAGCTTCAAAGGATATTCCAAGCTCAGGCAATTGCAACCACAACATTCAGGACTAAAATGTAAGACCGGAAAACTTTAAATAATTCAAAAGCACAAACCAACAGTCAACCGTTCCGGAACGCTGACCTTCGTACCAAAACACCAGTATCGAAACGATGTTGACTGTTTCGGAACTCGGGTGCGTTCCGAGACCAGTATCGCAACATGCCTCTCCAATAGCGAAAGTGTTCTGAAACTCCTTCAGGCGTTCCAAAAAACTATGGCCATTTCAGGCCCCTGTTTCGAAATAGACAAGGGTGTTTCGATACACCCTGTCCAGAAAGAGCAGAATTTTCTGGTTTTTCGCCTCTAAACACCATCAAACATGCTCAAAAACATTCCAGCATCATGTTAAGCATCAAGACCATCATATTACATTAAAAGCTAGACACATTGCAATCATAAAGCACATCAACTCATTTATCCCATACACTAGAAAGAACATACTTTTAACCAAAAAGCATAGCAAATACAAAAATACGAAAATGAGGATCCAAACATTACATATTGGTCATCTACCTACATCAAACCATAAATCGAACTTGCTCATGGTAAACAATCTCATCACACAACAAAGTAAAGCATCCCTCCCATTCCCTTTATTGTCTATAGCAATAAACCAAAACATACTTCTCATGTGGAGCCTTTCTTGAATTCCTTGCTTCTTGTAGTCCCAAATTCATCTATCTGTATTGATGGACAAAAAGGAGCGTAAGCACATAATGCTTAGTGAGGAATGCTAAAAACCAAAACAGCATCAGCGCAGCAAAACCGTAAAACACTTTTCATTTACAAACACACCTCTATAAACCAATGTATTGTTTGAAAACTCCATTTAAATCATTATTGCCTTAATTCATGCATTGCCCGTTATATAACCAACATTAAACTCAAATGTAATAAGCAACTCAAATTCAAACGACATTATTACAATTACTTCCATTTAATACTCTCCTACATAAACCCTTCATGCAAGCTTAAACCAATTTTCTTGGAAACCAAATCCATTTCCCACTATTCTTTTCTCATGCTTGAAAATCTTTCAAAGCAAAACACCAATAGTAAACTACATGTACCATCTATCTATCACATGCATTAAACCAATGCAAAACTCATGGCAAAGCCACACATGCTTGCTAATCAAAAGCATTCCATAAGCTCAAAACCCCATTTTCATAAGCAAAACTCCATTTGAAAACCACATGTACCATCTAACCACCTCATGCATACAACCTATGCAAATCTCATGGCAAGGCCATACATGCTCGATGCACAAAAGCATTTCATAAACACAATATCTCATATGCATTTCTCATAGCATAAAAACATATCAAATATTGGTACATGTGACACACACTTCATTCTCATATATTGGCATTTTCATATTCTATTTTTACACAGATATGCGGACAGCTTGAATCGAAGTCAAGTCCTACCCCGGTGGGATCTCGCCACCAGACTCTCATAGCGGTATCTACCTTCGCCACAAAGCTTGGGTATTTCACTAAGTCCTACTCTGATGGAATGCCCCTCATCGTTTCTCATGGCAATAACATCTAATGCCAGAAAGCTTGGGTCTTTCACCAAGTCCTACTCCGATGGAATGCCCATCATCGGTCTCTTATGGCGGTACCATTCAATGCCATAAAGCTTGGGTGTTTCACCAAGTCCTACTCCGATGGAATGCCCATCATCGGTCTCTCTCTTTGGAACGAATCCCAAGAGCACGTACGAATTTTAGTTTACAGTGCACTCTACATCATATTGATCGATCAATTATATCCGGTAATCTTCTCATCATTTATGCCAATATATCATGTTAAAATCATTAACACATCTACTGTTGCAAAGCATGCAACACCTTCAAGGCCAAAATGCTAAACCATGCCTTTGAAACACAAATTAACAACACATACTTTAAAGAAACATTAGTTTCATGCTTTCTTCACCAAACAAATTTTGATAATTAACTCTCATGCTTAAAAACCATGCTCAAACAACAAATTAAACCATATTTCCAAACCAATCACATCAAAATCCATTTTGATACTTTTCAAAACAATAATAGCACAAATCGAGAGAGAAATCTACTTCACTTACTCCCGAACTTAAACCGGCATTTCAAGCCTAGATTTAAGTTTCCAACCCACTTTTCAAAACCATTCCAAAGCTGGAAAACACGTTCTCACTCACCGATACACAACACTATGCTAGCCGACGAGCCAACCAAGCGTCTGAAACCTCTAAAAACCATGATTCTAGCATGCAAAACTTAGGAATCCAAATCTATTCAGGATTTGTTTGATAAACCTCATTTATAACATAAATTATCATCCAAAATACATTAAAAACAACCTCAAAATAGAGCGTAACCAAAAATTACGAAAATCACCAAGATCTCATCAAGAATCTTGAATTTTAACACAATTTCATGTTTCTAACATTAAAGCAACTCAAAAATCATTAACAAAGGATTGATCATTTGGGAATTTCAGTAAAGAACTGATCATTAGAGGAGAATGACGAAGCTTACCTCTAATGGCTGATTTTCCTTTATTTGGGCAAGTTTTCTTGAAAATCCAAAGTTAAAACAAGAGGATTTGATGAGGAAAATATTAGGAACCAAAAGGAGATTGAAATCTCATCAAAAGGAATGAAAATCAAAGGCTAATGGTTGAAGGAATGGTGTTTAGCTAAAAAGAAATTGAGAGAAAATGAAATTAGAGAAATTGACGTAAAGTAGTTTTAGAAAGTCAAAGATAGTTTTTCCTTTTAATTATCTGTATTTCCTTTAATTAAAACATTATTAAAATCACCCAAAATAAGGACAAATCTTATTAAAAATATTTTGGTAAAATTATCTCCTTAAAGATTCAAAGTTTCAATCCTTTACAAAACAGTTACTATTCAACTTTTGCAAAAACTGCGATTTGGTCACTATGCCAAAATGTAGTATTTCCAAATCTTATTTTGTAAAATTGTTTTCACCATAACCATTCATATATTAAATGAGGATTTTTAGGTATTTTTCCATATTTTTAAAGCTTCCCAAACTAGGCATTCCCAAAATCCCCCTTAAAGATTCGAACCACTCTCGACCGGTCCGATTCAACCTCTAAACTTCTAGGCCCAAAACCGGGGCGTTACAAGTATGCTCGTTGTGGCTGTCGTATGCTATTGTGGCTGCTGTTGTGGTTGCTATCGTTACAGAATCCTAGGTTCTCCTTGATTCTGGTTGTTTTTGACTGGATGGTTCAATGCGTTGTTGGGGTTACTCCATGAAAATTTGGGGTCTTTCCTCCTGTTTGGATTGTAGTGGTTTGAGTCAGAGGTTTTATTCCTGTTATAGTTCCCAAAATACATCCCTTCTTCTAGTTGAAAAATGCACTCCTCTATATTATGGTTTCCACTACAGGTTTCACACAACTCTTCTACAAAAAATACAGCCTTAGAATCCTTCTGCTGCAGATTTTCGACTATATTAGTGAGGTATGCAATCTGAGTTTTAATCGAGTTGTCGGCTTCGTACTCCTTTACAGATATTCCTCGTTTACCTCCCTTCAAGCTGTAGGAAACTGCTCATCATCCTTTGCTAACTTTTTCAACACTAGCATTGCCTCGTCTGGTTCTTTATCCAGTAATAACCCATTTGCTGCTGAGTCTATCCTCAGTCGAGTGTGTGCATTGGCAGCATTGTAGAATTTGACAACCTAATTCCATATAGGGAATCCATGCATTGGGCAGTTCCGTAAGAGTGTCATATTTCTTTTCCACGCCTCACGCATTAGCTCGTCATCTTCCTATTGAAAAGTAGCAATCTCGTTACACAATCTTTTAGATAAATGAGGAGGATTAAAATGAGAAAGGAATTCATGAGAGAGATCTTCCCAAGTTCTTATTGAACCCGACATTAATTTATTCCACCAAGTTTTAGCTCTATCTCCCAATGAATGAGGGAATAGTCGGATCCTCAGTACTTCCGAACTTATTCCTGGCAATCTGAACGATCCACAGATCTCCTGAAAAGTTTTAAGATGTTCATGTGCATCCTCAGTAGTAGAACCACCAAATTGGCCAACAGAATTTATCATGCTAAACATGACAGGTTTAATTTCGAAGTGTTCAGCTTCCACATCTAGCAGGGTAGTTTCTAGTTCAACATGGTCGTTATCCATGTAATCACGAAAAGTCTGCAGTACTGCTGGGGCAGCGGGCGGCGGCAGATTATTTCTAGGGTCATTAGGAGGATCCACATTACACTTGCGGTGGTTGTCATCTTCCCTATGGCTTTGCCTTCCGTTCACCATTGCTTCCAATCTCTCCTCAAGATAGTTGTTTTTTTCTATCAAGAGTCGGGCTTGGTTCCTAAGTTGATATATGTGTTCGATCTCTGGGTCTAATTCGTACTCAGGATCCTTACCATGTCTCGATCTGCGCATAAGCAATAAGAGAACCTTGTGAAAAACACGAGGAAAATAAAACAACTAAAAATAGAAAATAATAACAAAAACAAAGTGCAGTAATTAAAAGGTAAAGGTATGTTTCCAGTCCCCGGCAACGACGCCAAAAACTTGTTGCGTGTAAATAAGACTATCGCAAATAGTGCAAGTGTACACGGCTCAAGTAGTAAAGTAATACTAGAGTATTGGATATTGTCTTCACAGGGACTGGAAATAACTCTATCCTTGAATTGCTGGAGAAGAAAAAGAAATAGTTTAAATGATTGTTTGATGTAATCTTAAGAAATAACTGAAATAAAAGATAAGGTAAACAGATTGAGAGAATAGAACGATATTGATTTGCTCAGTAGTGCAAGTGTTGCACTGTTCAGAGTAACTTCTGTCGTTATGTCGTCACTCCTGTCGTGGCAGCACCTGTCGCGGCAGTGACTAACAACTTTGTACTTCAAGCTTGGCAAGAATCCCTGTTATGACTTCTCCTATCCCTAGGTCCAAGTTCTGTTGATGAACACTTCTTGGATGATACCTCCCTACGTAAATCAAAGGGTGAACACCAATGTTTGTGAATTCTTCTTTAGCCACTTAACCTTGTACTTATCCCTAAGCCAAGATGATTTAACCATAAACTGGAAAACGCGTATTTACTCCTTTCGTATGCTTAACTCTCCCAATATCAAGCAATGGATAACCTCAAAATGCTCTCCGGATGCTCTTATGAGATATTGAAAGCCATAGTAAATAAACTTGAAGTTTTATTACTTGAATGGAAAAAATCCTAAGAGCAATTACAATCCTCACAACTACTTTACAGAATCAACCCTTAGCCCTTGGGGAAGTTTAGAACATGGTGGAGAGAGAGAAATGACTAGAGTTTGGGGGAAGACGTCTAGGAGTGAGATATCCTTCCCTAGATCGAATTACATGCCTTTATATAGGCCTTGGGTCCATGTCTTCCAATATGACAAGAATACAAGTTTAAATTAAAGTACTACTCTATTAAAGACTAAATCTTCTGAGTAGATGCCTTTAATTTATCCTCTTTTCTTGCTTTGACTTTTTTCCTTGAACTTTAGGCACAGCCTTCGTTATGTTTCAGGGCTAAAAAAAATATGGAACTCACCCACGACAGACCGGCTTAAAATCGTCTATCTGTCGAGCTCCACTTCACTTTTCCACCTCAGAGTTTCTCTGTCGTCATAGCTGCCACGGTAGATAGCGCAACAGACGATGCTCTTTGTCCTTCAACTCCAACTTTGCAACTTCCTTCTGCTTCTTTGCTGCCCTAGGTTGCTGTCGCGACAGATACCTGCAAAAGTGACTAATTTCAGCAACATCTGTGC
Source organism: Hibiscus tridactylites (assembly GCA_958450335.1). Classification (NCBI taxonomy): domain Eukaryota; kingdom Viridiplantae; phylum Streptophyta; class Magnoliopsida; order Malvales; family Malvaceae; genus Hibiscus; species Hibiscus tridactylites. The sequence continues at coordinate 30,222,384 of OY288291.1, read as the reverse complement.
AGTTTTATCTAATTGTGATGTGTATGTAAGAATCTATCCTAAATGCAATAAGTCATGCTTGAGTGCAGCAAAAATATTGGTAAATAAGGAGTAAAATATAGAACTTTTATACACTCAACATCTACCAGAAAGCATAATTACTAATAATGCTTCTAATCTAAACAACCGAATGATTGTTGGGGTCTGTGAGCAGTTCAACATTAAACATCGCAATTCGGTAGTGTACTACCCATAAATGAATGAAGCTGTAGAAGCAACCACTAAGAACATTAAGAAAATAATTGCAAAGATGATTGATACGTATAAAGATTGACATAAAAACTTACCATTTGCTTTGTATGCATATCGAACAGCGGTACGAATATCCACTGGGGCAACTCCGTTCTCATTAGTATATGGAGTTGAAGTTGTGCTACCAATCGAGGTGGAGATACCATCGTTGCGTGTCTTGATGGAGGCTTATTTGTTATCATCTTGCTGTGAAATAAGGATTAATGTATTTGACAATCGTTTATACAAGCAAAAGATTTTTTAGCATTACTTTGAGAATGTTTTAAAAAGTTCAGGGACTATGAAGTATTCTATAATAATTGTTTGGGTCATACGGTGTTAAGATAAGGAAGAAAAAGAAAAGCCTTGCGGCGATTTTTTTAAAAGAGAAGAAAATCCATATGAGTGTTTGGGTGCTTGAACAACATTTCTTAGCGACCATTTCCCTTTACATGGCAATTGAAGCGACCTTACAAGATCGAAACTTGACCTAGGGTGTGCATCCCTGAATAAGAAAATGTTGTCTCATAAGATAGATAGGGATTAGGTGTTTTCAATGAAGTAAAATGGGATTTAACCAATCAGCAGAAAATCAGAAAATGAGGAAGAGTCAGAGTAGTTCATAATTCGTAGGTAGTTTTCAAAGAAGAAGAAATGACCTTGTCTTAGCGATTGGTGAATTTAAAGTAAAAAACCAAGAAAGGTTGAAAGAAGAGTGTAGCAAATCGTTTGAACTTATAAAAGTTCAGGAGAGAGAGTTCATGATTAATCGGGTTGGTCTGGATAACCAAAATTCCATCAAAATTAAGAAAATGCGCATCATATTGCATATTGTTTTCAGATACATGGAAGGTCTGTTCAAATTAGAGTTTGCTTATTCATCAAAGCAGAAGGAGGATGAAGTGTTTAAGAAAATTCGCCTATCTGTTCAGGTAAAAGGAGAATGGAGTGCACTTATTCATCCAAGCGTAAGTAGGATGAAGTGCTTAAGAAGATTCACCTATTCGTTTGGGAAAAAAGAAGAATGGGGCCCACTTATTCATCCAAGCATAAGGAGGATGAAAGTTTTTAGAAGACTTGGCCTAATTGAGGATTCGGGAGGACAAAAACCCAACTCATTTGTTTAGGCATTTTGGGAGAATAGAATCCAACTCAACTATTTGGGCATAAGGAGAATAGAACCAACCTATCCGTTCGGGCATTTGGAGAATGGAACTCAGCTCAACTATTCGGGCATAAGAAGAATAGAATCAACCTATTCGTTCGGGCATTTGGAGAATGGAAGCCAGCTCAACTATTAGGGCATAAGAAGAATAGAACTAGCTTATCCGTTCGGGCATTTGGAGAATGGAACCCAACTCAGCTATTCGAGCATAAGGAGAATAGAGCACGCCTATCCGTTCGGGCATTCAGAGAATGGAACCAATCAGTAAATCAGGTGAAAATTTGTGTCTTTTTTGTCTTTGCTTTCTCTTTATTTCACAAAGATAAGCAAAGAGAGGCAACTGTTGTCACTAAATTTTCACCGTAACTTTTAATAAAAGAAAAATATATTTAAAAAAGAAAAAGAAAAAATCGAGAAAAAGAATAAAATAAAAATCCTTTAAAAAGCCCATTTTTAATGAAAACCCATTTTTAAATATAAATTATTTTTGAATAAAAAGCCATTCTTATATAAAAACCCATAAAAATCCATTTTCAAAAATCCCACTTTTTAATAAAGCCCATTTTAGGTTGAAGCCCATTTATTTAAAGTAAAAAGTAAAGAAGAGAGGAAAAAACAAGGAAAAAAATAATATTATTAATTATAGTGTTTAATAATTGTAAAAAATGAATAGAATAGGTTGATAATTAAGTGTGAAAAAAAGAAAAAAAGCAACAAAAGAGGTAAAAAACAGTAAAAAAGTAAAAAATAAATCAATAAATAAAAGGGGGGGAGAGCCAGCCCGCGCGTCACGCGTTGGCACGTGATGGCCACGCACGCGTGGTTGGGCTCACCAAACCCTTGTCGTGAAGCTGCCAGCCGCCGTTCTCTGTCCATCGAACGTGGCAGCCGACGTGGTTGGTGTAGTTCGATTCGTCAGGTTGCCGACGTCCGTTTGCCACCGACCCTTCTTGTCGTCGTTTCCTATAGCCACCAGAATTTGTGAAAAATAGAAACGAGATAATAAGCCTTAGATTCAAATTAAATGGGAAATTCTATCCTGAATTTAGATCAAAATGGATGATTTCTTAGGGGTTTTACCGGGTATCAAGTTTTGTGTGTGAATCATTCTCCAATTTGGGGATTGAATCCGGGATTTAGCTTGATTTTGAAGCTCAATATTAAGTATAAAACCCCCATTCACCCACTTGTTCTTCACACCAAATTTTGAAAGAAAAAAAACACTAAAAGGGTTCTAGAAAAATCCGAAAATTATCTTGAGTTGGCTGGAAATTTTTGGAGGAGAAATTGGAGTTTGGGGCAATTATCCGGAGGTGGTCCGTAGCATTTCGAGAAGCTTTAAGTTCGAGTTCATCATTCGTCGGTTTCTTGGTAAAAGTCTAACTTTTCATTCTTTTTTATATCGATATTATTGTTTGTTCTTGGTTGAATTTTTGTGTTGTTTGTGATTTTTTAGTTTGCTTTCTCAAGGTTGGAAATTGTCTGCAATTTCAGTAATCTTTTTCGTTTTGAATTTAGTTAAAATTTTAGTTTGATCTTATATTTTTTGCATTCTTTAAAAAATGTTATTAAAGTAATATTGATCTTTAAATATGTAGAATTTAATTTAAAAGGTCTTTTGAATTTTAATGCATGAATAAAAATGAATTTGAATCCCAGAGTATTTTTTTCTAGGGAGCCATTTCCGATAGAGATTAATATAACTATTATGGTTTTAATTCCAAAGGTTGTATCTTCTAAGACGATAAGCCAGTTTAGGCCTATCAGCCTTTGCACTGTTCTTTATAAAATTATTACTAAGGTAGTGGTTAATCGGATTAAGCACTTCCTATCGGATTAGATCTCGGAGAGCCAAACTAGCTTTGTCCTCGGGCGTGCTATCTCTGATAATATCATAATTGCCCAAGAGATTGTTCACTCTATGAAACAGAAAACAGGGAAACGCGAGTGGATGGTGTTGAAAATTGATTTGGTGAAAGCATATGATAGATTGGAGTGGTCTTTTATCGACGACACTCTTCGAGATATTGGTTTTCCTGATGGTATATGTGAGTTGATATTAAAATGTGTTTCTAGTGTTTCGACCCAAATTAGTTGGAATGGTTCATTAACAGATTCCTTCACGCCTTCTCGAGGTATCCGACAAGGTGACCCCATTTCACCATATTTATTTGTTTTATGTATGGAAAGGCTTAGTTAGGCGATAAACTAGAGAGTGGCATCGAGACAGTGGAAAGGGTTTTGTACTTCTCGGCGCAACCTGGTTATTTCGCATTTGATGTTTGCGGATGATATGGTTCTCTTTGCGGAGGCCTCTATGGAACAGTTGGATATGATTCGGGAGGTCTTGATTTATTTTTGCAAGTATTCGGGTCTCAAAGTGAATGTGCAAAAGTCAAGCATTTTTTCTCCAAGAATGTGTCTAGTGAGGTACGTAACTCTTTGAGCTCTGTGGTGGGTTTTTTCTGAATTATCTGATCTTGGGTGTTACCTAGGCGTTCCAATGTTACACCGATGAGTCTCTAGATCAACTTATTCATATTTAATTCAAAAGGTGCGTGATTGGCTATCAGGTTGGAAAGCTAAATATTTATCTTTTGCGGGTCAGATAACTCTTGCGAAGGTAGTTTTGTCTGCCATTCCAAATTATGCCATGCAATCAACCAAGCTACCTATAGGTGTGTGCAAGGAAATTGGTTTGGGGGAGTTGTGATGATAAGAAAGGTGTTCATTTGGTGAATTGGGATGGGTTATGTAAACCTTTATAGTTAGATGGTATGGGATTCAAAAAGTTAAGAGAGAAAAACGATGCGTTTCTTATGAAAATTGGTTTTAATTTAATTGATAAACAGGGACAACTCTTGGTGCATTTTTTACATGCTAAATATAAGTGTTTTGAGATTATTCCGAAATCTATTCTTCGAAGTAATTGTTCTCATTTATGGCGCGGAGTGTCGGCAATTTTGCAAGATGTTCGTGTAGGTGTTATTTGGAGAGTTTGTAATGGGGATTGTATCGATTTTTGGCATGATAATTGGGTACGTGGTATTGGTCCTCTCGGGTTGGTTGCTACGGATTCGGAGCTGGTTCCGGATTATTTTACTCCCACAAAGGAGATGAGCACGAGCGATGGGCAGTGGGACATAGGCTGGTTTTAACATGTTTTTGACATGAATGTGATCGATCGAATTGTGGTCGTTAGAGCTCCATGCGGCGGTGATGTGGTTGACTCGCCTGGGTGAAGGTGTAATGATAATTTGTCGTTTATAGTGAAGTCAGCATACTCCATAAATCAGCCGCAAGGTGCTGCACACGGGAAAGAGGTGTGGCGATTGCTGCAAAGATTTCAAGGTTCGCAACGGATCAAACTTTTTCTATGGTTGGTGTGTAAGGGAAGGATGTTGACAAATAGTGAGCGTGTTCGGAGGCATATGGTGGAGTCGGCTGCGTGTTTAGTGTGTGAGGCGAGTGAGGAAGACATTGACCATCTTCTACGCCACTGCTCGACAGCGAAACTTGTTTGGATACAATTGGTGTCGCCTGTGCATCAGTTGTGGTTCTTCAGCAGATAGATGGTTGAGTGGATTACCATGAATTTTCAGCATGCTGCTGCATGGGGAGGTGATGATCGTTGGGACTTACTGTTTGGTGCAGTGTTGTGGCATTTGTGGCTAGCTCGAAATAGCGTCACCTTCAGGGACACGGCTAAGGGGGGGGTGAAGTTCTTGAACAGATTAGGCAGCTTGCTCAGAAGACAACACGAGCCTTGTTGACTCGTCGATCAATGCAGTTTCAAGTGTAGACCAACCGACAGCATCATCGACAATGGTTGCCATCGACGACTACAGCTTGGAAGATAAACATTGATGGAGCTTGTGACAAAGTGTTGGGTTTTGCGTCATGCGGAGGTGTTATCCGAGACGTTGCAGGTACATGGGGTGGTGGTTTCTCGAAATTTATAGGGCGTTGTAATGCGGTTGAAGCAGAGCTTTGGGCTATTCATGAGGGGTTGGATTATGCCTTACATTGTAATATTGTTGCCGTAACCGTGGCATTTGATTGTTTTAAGGTAATCCCCATGTTGCAAAAAGGTAATGGTAAGATGGGTCAGTCTTCTTTGTTGAGCGCGATCCGTAACTTGATTCGTAGGTTCCGGATCTGTGACTTTCATCATGTATTTCGAGAGGCTAACCGAGTTACGGATGTTCTTGCTAAGTTGGGGCCTTGGCAGGGTTATGAGGAGACATATTATTGTTACCCGCTTGATGCGGTGTTGGGTTTGTTGCATGATGAATTGCCTAATTCGGGTTAAGTTTTATGTTTATGTGTTGATTTTCGGTATGATGCAATGCTATGGTGAGTACTATTTTCCTCCATTTAGGTTAGGGAAGTTTTTAATGAGGCTTGCCATATTATTTTTCCCCCTTGATTAATAAAAAAAAACTTGAATTTAGGGATTTCATTAGAACAAATAATAATGTGAGGTTAAATAATAAAGGGCTTAATTTTAGAAAATAAAAAAAAGAGATTTTTGTGAAAGTTAGTTTTAAATAGTAGATGGATAAAAATGATTTTTAAAATGAAAAATGATAAAGATATTTTTTTTTAAAAGAAATAGAAATAAGTTTTTTGAAAGAAAATAAAAGGGTTTAAATAAGAGTTTAAAGTCTAGGATTTTAAATAAATTTTGAAAAGGGAAAAACTTAAAAAAAAAGTTCTCAAGAAGAATAAAGTTCATTTTAGAAATGGGTTGTTTTAAAACTAAAAATGTAAAAAAATGAAAATAAGTTTAGAAAGAATAAAGATCTTTTAGGGAGAAAACATAGGAAGAGAAAAGGTAAAGAAAAAGATCATAAAAAATGTAAAAAGGGTTTTAGCTTAGAAAATTATAAAAATGAAATAAAAAAGAAAACAAAGGCTTATAAAAGGAATAGTAAAAGGGTAAAAATAAAAAAATTAAAGTTTGTTTGTTTTAGAAATAGGTGAAAACTTAGGATTAAGGGTTAAACTTAGATAAAGAATTTTTTTTGTGTTGAAAAATGTTCTTCATAGAAAATAAAATACACTTAAGCAAATTTGAACCTAAAATTAGGAATAAAAGACTTTTGCGTTTTTTAGGGTTTTTAGATAATCGAACTTAGAATTTGAATAAAAATGCTCAAAACACTAAATTTTCTTGTTGCTTGGAAAGTGAAAACTTAATTTAATGTGATGTCTTATCAAACAGGAATGACGAGTTAGCGCCTGAAATGTTGGCTGTGATTAAAGTTTATCTCCCGGGCGATATGGCCGCTAAAATAGACTAATATTCATAAAATGAACAAGTAAAGTCGAACCTTTTTGAACTTGCAAATTCTAGTTTTGAAAACTATTTTAAAACCAATTAGGTACACATTTGGGGCGTCATGGGAGTGCTAATCCTTCCCCACGCATAACCGACCCCCAAACCTATTTTCTAATTTTCGCAGACCAAAACGTTGTTTGATTAAAACCAAAAATGTTTTATTAAAATAACTCTGTATTTAAAAGTGACCCAATCACACTTTTTCAAAAAAAGATCGGTGGAGACTCTGTTGATTTTTTAAGAGTTTTCCAAATTAGTCGAAGTCTCCCGTAAAAAGGCGGTTGTGACAAACAAAAACTAATAATGCCCGTACCATGTGCGAAAAGCAGTCTTAGGCACATCCACATCTTTTACCTTCAACTAATAATATCCAGATCTTAGATCAACCTTAGAAAACATGAAGCACCCCGAACTTGATCAAAGATATCATCAATCCTTGGCAAAGGATATTTGTTCTTGATTGTCAACTTGCTGAATTGACGATAATCAATACACATTCTCATCGTGTCATCCTTCTTGTTCACAAACAAGACCGATGCACCCCAAGGCAAAACACTAGGCCTAATAAAACCTATATCAAGCAACTTCTAAAGTTACGTCTTCAACTCCTTCAACTCTTTAGGTGCCATTCGATAGGGAGCAATACACACCAAAGTTGTATTTTTGTACAACTCAATGCCAAACTCAACCTCCTGACTTGGTGGAATACCAAGCAACTCTTCCGGAAATACACCCAGAAACTCACATACTATTCGTATGTCCTATAGTCGCACTTTGTAACGCCCCGGTTTTGGGCTTAGGAGTTTTGGGTGTTGACCGGTTTGGTCAAAGTGCTGTTCGAATCTAAAGAGGTGAAATTAGGAAAGCCTAGTTCGGGTTGCATTAAAAATATGGAAAAATGTTCTAAAATCATCTTTTAATATAATTAAGTGAACTGTGAAATCAATTTTGGAAAATGAGTTTTGGAAGTGTGACATTTTGGCTAGTGACCAAAATGTAATTTTTGCAAGTTTGGTGACTGTTTTATAAAGGGTTGAAACTTTGAATCTTTAAGGAGCTATTTACCCAAAGGGAGTTTCTCCAGATTTTTCTAAGATATTTTAAGTCTAAATTCTGATTTTAAAGGATATTAAAAGTGGAGGGAAGCCATTTGGCTATTTTTGGATTTTGTAACCAACTTTTCCTAATTTTCTTTCTCTCATTTTCTCTCAACCCAAACACTTCTTTTCCAGAGAATTGGTTCTGATTTCTTCACCTAAATCCCTCCTTTCAACTCTCATTTGATTCCTAATCATTGTATCTTCAAAACCTCTTCATTTGCTAATTGTTTCAACAAGGATTTTGATTGCAAAAAGAGGAGAAACTCAAGTTTGGAGGTAAGAACGTCCTTCTCCTCTAAACTATCAGTTCTTTACTGAAATTCCTGAGTTTTCAATCCTTAATTGATGTTTAATTAAAGGTTTTTAAGTGGTGAAATGGATCTTGGCTTTTAATGCAAGATTTTGATGATTTTTGATGATTTTCGTTAGATCTGATTAATCTGTGATTTGAGATGTGTTTTTGTTGTTAAATGAGCTCTAAATTGATAAGGAATTGAGTTTTGATTAATGCAATCCCGGATAGGTTGAGTTTCCTATGTTTAGCTTGTGTTTCAAGGTTGTTTTTGAGGTGATCTTGGTGATCTGTTGTTGCTGGAGGTATAAGGATGTTAATAGGTTGTTTTTAGATGTGTTATGATGTTTATGGAAGTGTGGTTTTGCTGGTTTATGGCTGGGCATGGTTTAGAAGTGGTTTGGATGCATTTTCGGTTGTGTTTGGTGGCCGAAAATGGAGGTTGGATGAGAGCAGCGAGTTTAGGTGCTTTCATTGAAGCAATTAATGCATGATGATGCATTAATCCTCTGCTTTGATGTGTTGAAACAGGGGAGGCATCTTTGGATCCAAGAGTTGTTGATCCGGAAGCTTGATTTGGTGCTTTAGCTTGAAGCAAAGTGGAAATCGGTGAGTGAAGTTGGGTTTTCAGCTTTTAAACCAAGGTTTGAAGGTTTTGGGAGCTTAGTTTAAGTCTAAACAACTTTGCTAAGCTCAAGTGTAAGTTTTCGGAATTTCTCTCTAGTGGTGGCCATGATTTTGTTGTGATGCAAAATGATTATTTGCATGTTTTAATTACTGTTTTGAAAGCATGTTTTAGCATGGTTTTTGCTGATGATGTAAGCCATATGTTGAAGGTAACTCTAGGTAGGAGTTCCTTGATTTTATAGATTGAAATAATGTGGTTTGATGCTTTCAAATGCATGATGAAAATGGCTTGGTTTAATGCTTTAAAACAGTGGATTAATTGATGAAAATGATGTATATTGGCAAGTGATGTTTTGAAAAGGTTAAGGTCACTAAGGTGGTTAAAAGTCCTTGAGTGAGCCTTGTTACTTAAGAACATCAAGGTGGTTAAAAGTCCTTGGATGATTCTTGTTGCGGACACTAAGGTGGTTAAAAGTCCTTAGGTGATCCTTTCCATGGTGTTTAAAAGTCCATGGGGCCATGGTGTTTAAAAGTCCATGGGGCCAAGGTGTTTAAAAGTCCTTGGGGCCAAGGTGTTTAAAAGTCCTTGGGGTGATTCAAGCAATGGACACAAAGGTGGTTAAAAGTCCTTGTGTGGTCCTCATTCATGGTGTTTAAAAGTCCATGGCCAAGGTTTTTAAAAGTCCTTGGGAAGTTGATGAACTTGTTTTAAGAAATGGAATGTATCACTTGAGCCAATATGACATGTTATGCTATTGTTGAAGCATGAGATTGCTTGTTTAAAGTATGCTTTTGAGCATGTGCAAAGGTTGATTTAAAGCATGATTTACAAATGTTTTTAATTGCATTATTGAATGGTTTTTAAGAGCATTCCTCACTAAGCTTTTGCTTACGCTCTCTTCGTTTTCTTAATTCAATAATGCAGAGCATTAGAGAACCTTGAGGGGCAGCAAGGAGGGCAAGCATTCAAGTACAAGTAAAGCTCAATGTATGGAAGGTTTTATAAGTACTTTTAGCTTTTGGGTGATTTGGCAATGGGGGACCAATGTGTATGTTTTGGGAGGTGTTTGGAACTCCCTAAGTATGTTGAATGATGATAAGATTGCTGGTTTTTGAATCGGATCATTACATGCTTGTTTTGAAAGTTTTGTGCTTGAATAGCAAGCTTGTGTAGGAAGCATGCCTATAGAATTGGGGCTTTTTGCATATGATGTTGTTCTGATGATTTGTTGATGCTTGCAAGTCATATATATGTTGAATTGCATGCTGGTAAAGTTTGGTAGCATTTGGAGCATGTTTGAATGATCTATTGCATGTTTTGGAATGCTTTTTGCTGCAATCTGTGCAGGCGTTTCGGAACAGTGTGCACCGTTTCGGAACGGGTGCCTTGCATGAACCCAGGCGTCCGAAACGGTATGCACCGTTTCGAAACGGTTTGGCCTCTGCCAAGCCTACGTTTCGGAACCCGTTGCGGAACGACCCATGTTTCGAAACAGGGTCTACCTGTTTCGGAACGGTCGACCGTTGGGGGCTGACATTGGCAGTTATATGTTTTGAATTGTTTGCGTTTTGGTCCTGAAACTTGTTTGTTCAATTGCATGAGCTTGGGAAGTCCTTTTGAGCTGAAATTTCACAGAGAAGGATGAAACCTGATTAATTTCAAGTTGGTAACTTTAATTTGGGTTAAGTCCTTTTAATTATCAGAAATTACAATTAGGTCCCTAAAGAGTTAATTTGTTCAATTGGGTCCCTGTTTGATCTCTGATGTTTGTGATCTTTGAGTATGATGTTTGTGTGATCACAATTAGGACTAATGTGCATCTAGACAAGATTAAAAAGAAAAAAAGGGTCGTTAATCAAGGTTGACTTTCGGGTTGACTTTGGTTTTCCCCGTGTGACTTTCTTAATTCGGGTCAACCGTCTAGGCCGGGTTAAGGGGGTTACATTTGGTGGTATCAGAGCTGAGTTCTCGAGTAATTGGGAATGAATGTATGCATGATCGAAGTATGTTTGGCTTGTATGCTTGTTGTTTGAAAGCATGTTCAGTGGCTTGTGATTTGGATGCAATTGAGATGTATGATGTGATGTTGCATGTTGATGGTACCCATTGCCAAACAAAAGCTAATGAAATGATGTTGATTTTGAATGAAATTGAGCTTGAATACTTGGATTGCTTACCTTGCTGGGCCTGACTTGTTTTATTTTGCATTGTGATTGCATGGTAAAAGTATGGCACCACGTAGAGAGTTAAGAGGTAGTGTGCGAGCTACGGCTCCCAATGAGAACGAGAATGAAGAGAATACGGGTAGTGCAGTGTTACCCCCTCCTCCGCCTGGTGGTGGTGCTGGAGGTGAGCGAGCTGAAGCTGCAGCTGGTGCTGGAGCTGCTGGACCAGAGGTTGGTCAGGGGCAAGCTATGCCTGATATGTCTATGCTGGTACAAGCTATTGCGGGTGCTTTTCGAGCAGCAGTAGCTGGAGCTCAAGGAGCGGGGCATCAGGGAGATGCTGGAGTTAGACTACCTTTGGAGCGTCTGCGCAGTCTTGGTGGGACTGAGTTTAGGGGTATGTCTGCTTAGAGTTCGGAAGCTTGGCTAGAGAGTACCAAGCGTATCTTGGGTCAGATGAGCTGCACGGATGTGCAAAAGTTGGGTTGTGTTGTGTCCTTGCTGCAGGACGATGCGTATACGTGGTGGACGACCACTATAGCTGGGATGGCTGAAGCTGATGTTACTTGGACATTCTTTCAGAATGCGTTCAAGAGGAGATATCTAGGGGTGAGATATCTTGATGAGAAAAAGCGTGAATTCATGTCTCTTACCCAAGGGAGCATGAGTTTGGCTGAGTATGAGGTGCAGTTTGTGCGGCTCAGTCAGTGTGCACCGGAGCTTATACCTGATGAGAGGTAGAGGTGTGAAAGGTTCTGTTATGGTTTGGTGACGGAAGTAAAGACATATATGTTGGCTGCTGAGTATAATGATTTTGATGTGTTGGTGAGCCGATCCAAGGACATTAAGATGAACTTGGGTTTAGCTGCGAAAAGTGCTGGAGCGAGTTCTGGTAAGAGAGCTACTGAGTATAGTTCCGGAGGTGGGCGGAACAAGAGGGGACGTGATCAGAAGTATCAGTCCTCAGCCAAGAGAGGTGGTGGTGCACCTGCTAGAGGTGGTTATGCTAGAGCTGATCCTAGTGCTTGCTGGATCTGTGGTTCGCGTGGTCACATGAAGCGTGACTGTCCTTGTGCTGTGAGGGAGGTGCAAGCTCCTGTTGCGGCAGCTGGTAATGGATGTTGGAAGGTGGTCGCGGAGTAGCTCATGTTGTGGCTATTCAGCCTGAGGGTGGAGGCCAAGCTAGGGTGTATGCTTAGCGCGAGGGAAGGAATGATGCAGATGTGATTGCAGGTACCTTTACTTTGCAATCCTTGTCATTGCTTTCTTTGATTGATTCTGGATCTACGCATTCATACATTTTGCGTGAGCATGCTGAATTGCTTGGTTTGCCTGTTGAGTCTTTGGATGTTGGTGTTCGTGTCACTAGTTCTTTTGGTGAAACTGTTGTGACTCGAAAGCTTTATAGAAGGTGTCCCTTGGTTGTTCAAGAACATGTCTTTCATGTTGATTTTATGGAGTTGCCCTTTTATGGTTTTGATGTGATCCTTGGTATGGATTGGCTTGCTGAGCATCGTGCTGTTGTGGATTGTGAAAATAAGCGGGTTTCGCTTAAGCTTGCGGATGATTATGAAGTTGTAGTGGTTGGTGAGAATGTGAAGTTTCTTGCTAATGTGGTGTCTACCTTGGAGGCGAGTAGGATGCTGAGGCAGGGTTGCGAAGCTTATCTAGCTTTTGTGATGAATCCTAGCTCTAAGGAGTTGAGAGTGCAAGATATCAAGGTTGTGAAGGAGTTTCCTGGTGTTTTTCCTGAGGAGTTGCCTGGTTTACCTCCTAGTCGCGAGGTGGAGTTTGGAATTGAGCTGTATGAGAATACAACTCCCGTGTCCATTACTCCCTATAGAATGGCACCTAAGGAGCTGAAGGAGCTGAAGACGCAGTTGCAAAAGCTTCTAGATCGTGGTTTCATCCGGCCGAGGGTGTCACCTTGGGGAGCACCAGTCTTGTTTGTGAAGAAGTAAGATGGCACTATGAGGATGTGCATTGATTACCGTCAGCTGAACAAGTTGACTATCAAGAATCGGTATCCTTTGCCGAGGATTGATGATCTCTTTGATCAATTTCGGGGAGCTGCAGTGTTCTCTAAGATTGACTTGAGGTCAGGGTATTATCAGTTGAAGGTGAAGGATGTGGATGTTCCTAAGACAGCTTTCAGGACAAGGTATGGGCATTATGAGTTCCTTGTGATGCCGTTTGGGTTGACAAATGCTCCTGCTTCTTTCATGGACATGATGAATCGTGTGTTTCATGAATACCTGGACAAGTTCGTTGTGGTGTTCATTGATGATATCCTCGTGTACTCGCGTACTGAGGAGGAGCACGAAGAGCATTTGAGGGTTGTTTTGCAAGCTTTGTTGGAGAATCAGCTTTATGCTAAGCTGAGCAAGTGTGAGTTCTGGCTTAAGGAGGTGGTGTTTCTTGGGCATGTGGTCTTAGCTGAGGGGATTCGTGTTGATCCTCAGAAGATAGAGGCGGTGATGAACTGGAAAGTTCCTAAGTCTGTTCATGAGGTCCGTAGTTTCCTTGGTTTGGCGGGATATTACCGGAGGTTTGTGGATGGTTTTTCCAAGATTGCTGCTCCTTTGACGAAGCTGTTGCAGAAGGATGTTAAGTATGAGTGGACGGAAGCGAGACAGCAGGCTTTTGAGAAGCTTAAGGCGGCTTTGACTCAAGCTCCTATCTTGATTCAGCCTGAATCAGGGAAAGAGTTTGTGGTCTATAGTGATGCATCTTATGTTGGTTTGGGATGTGTGCTGATGCAAGAGGGTAAGGTTGTGGCTTATGCGTCACGGCAGTTGAAGGTGCATGAGCGCAACTATCCTAAGCATGATATTGAGCTGGCTGCAGTGGTGTTTGCTCTGAAGATCTGGAGACATTATCTGTATGGTGAGAAGTGTATTGTGTACACGGATCACAAGAGTTTGAGGTATCTGATGTCTCAGAAGGAGTTGAATCTTAGACAGCGGCGTTGGTTGGAGTTGCTCAAGGATTATGATCTGACAATTGAGTATTATCCTGGAAAGGCTAATGTTGTTGCGGATGCCTTGAGTAGGAAGGTAGCTGTTGAGCTGAGAGCTAGGTTTGCTAGCTTGAGCATATCGCGAGATGGTGGTCTTGTTGCTGAGTTGCAAGTGAAACCATCTTTGGTTCAGTTGATCAAGGAAAAGCAGTTGCTGGATGATTCCTTGGTGTCTCATGTTCAGGATATCGCGGAGGGTAGACCTTCGTATTTCTGCTTTAATGAGGATGGTGTGTTGTGTTTTGGTAGTCGGATTGTAGTGCCTGCTGATGTTGAGTTGAGGCGTGCTATTCTGACTGAAGGTCATAGTAGTCCTTTTGCTATGCACCCTGGTAGTACTAAGATGTACCGTGATCTTCGTGATGAGTACTATTGGGTGGGTTTGAAGAAGGATGTTGCAGAGTTTGTGAGCAAGTGTTTGGTGTGTCAGCGAGTTAAGGCTGAACATCAGGTTCCTTCTGGTTTGTTGCAACCGTTGAAAATCCCTGAATGGAAGTGGGAGAGGGTTACCATGGATTTTGTATCTGGTTTACCTTTGTCTCCATCAAAGAAGAATTCTGTTTGGGTGGTTGTGGATCGCTTGACGAAGTGTGCGCATTTCTTGCCTGTGCATACTACGTTTTCTTTGGATAAGCTGGCAGAGCTGTACATTGCTGAGATTGTGAGGTTGCATGGTGTGCCTAAGTCGATTGTGTCGGATAGGGATCCGAGGTTCACATCGCGTTTTTGGCAGTGTTTGCATCAAGCTCTGGGTACAAGGTTGCATTTCAGTACATCCTATCATCCTCAGTCGGATGGTCAGTCTGAGCGGGTTATTCAGATTTTGGAGGATATGTTGAGGTGTTGCGTGATTGAGTTCCAAGGTTCTTGGGAGAAGCATCTTCCTTTGGTTGAGTTCGCTTATAACAATAGTTATCAGGCGAGTATACATATGGCACCTTATGAGGCTCTGTATGGGAGGAAGTGTAGGACTCCTCTTTGTTGGGCTGAAACTGGTCAAAAGTTGGTTTCGATGCCGGCTTTGTTGAAAGGGACTACCGAGAAGGTGAAGCTCATTTGTGAGCGGTTGAAGGCTGCATCTGATCGGCAAAAGTCTTACGCGGATTTGAAACGTAAGGAGATAGAGTATGCGGTGGGTGACCGTGTGTTCTTGAAGGTTTCGCCTTGGAAGAAGGTGATGAGGTTTGGCCGGAAGGGTAAGTTGAGCCCTCGGTACATTGGACCATATGAGATGGTTGAGCGTGTGGGTCCTGTTGCGTATCGGCTGAGGTTACCTCAGGAGTTGGAGAAGATTCATGATGTGTTCCATGTTTCTATGCTCCGGAAGTATAGATCTGATCCTTCGCGTGTGATGCCTGTGGAGGAAGTGGTTTTGAATCCGGATTTGACCTATGATGAGGAACCAGTGAAGGTTCTGGATTCGGATAGCAAGGTTCTTCGTGGCAAGACCATTGAGTTGGTGAAGGTGCTGTGGAAGCATCGAGGTGTTGAGGAAGCCACGTGGGAGCGGAAGGAAGACATGCTGAAGTAGTTTCCTTATCTCTTTCCTTCAGGAAAATTTCGAGGATGAAATTTCTTAAGGGGGGGAGAGTTGTAACGCCCCGGTTTTGGGCTTAGGAGTTTTGGGTGTTGACCGGTTTGGTCAAAGTGCTGTTCGAATCTAAAGAGGTGAAATTAGGAAAGCCTAGTTCTGGTTGCATTAAAAATATGGAAAAATGTTCTAAAATCATCTTTTAATATAATTAAGTGAACTGTGAAATCCATTTTGGAAAATGAGTTTTGGAAGTGTGACATTTTGGCTAGTGACCAAAATGTAATTTTCGCAAGTTTGGTGACTGTTTTATAAAGGGTTGAAACTTTGAATCTTTAAGGAGCTATTTACCCAAAGGGAGTTTCTCCAGATTTTTCTAAGATATTTTAAGTCTAAATTCTGATTTTAAAGGATATTAAAAGTGGAGGGAAGCCATTTGGCTATTTTTGGATTTTGTAACCAACTTTTCCTAATTTTCTTTCTCTCATTTTCTCTCAATCCAAACACTTCTTTTCCAGAGAATTGGTTCTGATTTCTTCACCTAAATCCCTCCTTTCAACTCTCATTTTATTCCTAATTATTGTATCTTCAAAACCTCTTCATTTGCTAATTGTTTCAACAAGGATTTTGATTGCAAAAAGAGGAGAAACTCAAGTTTGGAGGTAAGAACGTCCTTCTCCTCTAAACTATCAGTTCTTTACTGAAATTTCTAAGTTTTCAATCCTTAATTGATGTTTAATTAAAGGTTTTTTAGTGGTGAAATGGATCTTGGCTTTTAATGCAAGATTTTGATGATTTTTGATGATTTTCGTTAGATCTGATTAATCTGTGATTTGAGATGTGTTTTTGTTGTTAAATGAGCTCTAAATTGATAAGGAATTGAGTTTTGATTGATGCAATCCCAGATAGGTTGAGTTTCCTAAGTTTAGCTTGTGTTTCAAGGTTGTTTTTGAGGTGATCTTGGTGATTTGTTGTTGCTGGAGGTATAAGGATGTTAATAGGTTGTTTTTAGATGTGTTATGATGTTTATGGAAGTGTGGTTTTGCTGGTTTATGGCTGGGCATGGTTTAGAAGTGGTTTGGATGCATTTTCGGTTGTGTTTGGTGGCCGAAAATGGAGGTTGGATGAGAGCAGCGAGTTTAGGTGCTTTCATTGAAGCAATTAATGCATGATGATGCATTAATCCTCTGCTTTGATGTGTTGAAACAGGGGAGGCATCTTTGGATCCAAGAGTTGTTGATCCGGAAGCTTGATTTGGTGCTTTGGCTTGAAGCAAAGTGGAAATCGGTGAGTGAAGTTGGGTTTTCAGCTTTTAAACCAAGGTTTGAAGGTTTTGGGAGCTTAGTTTAAGTCTAAACAACTTTGCTAAGCTCAAGTGTAAGTTTTCGGAATTTCTCTCTAGTGGTGGCCATGATTTTGTTGTGATGCAAAATGATTATTTGCATGTTTTAATTACTGTTTTGAAAGCATGGTTTAGCATGGTTTTTGCTGATGATGTAAGCCATATGTTGAAGGTAACTCTAGGTAGGAGTTCCTTGATTTTGTACATTGAAATAATGTGGTTTGATGCTTTGAAATGCATGATGAAAATGGCTTGGTTTAATGCTTTAAAACAGTGGATTAATTGATGAAAATGATGTATATTGGCAAGTGATGTTTTGAAAAGGTTAAGGTCACTAAGGTGGTTAAAAGTCCTTGAGTGAGCCTTGTTACTTAAGAACATCAAGGTGGTTAAAAGTCCTTGGATGATTCTTGTTGCGGACACTAAGGTGGTTAAAAGTCCTTAGGTGATCCTTTCCATGGTGTTTAAAAGTCCATGGGGCCATGGTGTTTAAAAGTCCATGGGGCCAAGGTGTTTAAAAGTCCTTGGGGCCAAGGTGTTTAAAAGTCCTTGGGGTGATTCAAGCAATGGACACAAAGGTGGTTAAAAGTCCTTGTGTGGTCCTCATTCATGGTGTTTAAAAGTCCATGGCCAAGGTGTTTAAAAGTCCTTGGGGCCAAGGTGTTTAAAAGTCCTTGGGAAGTTGATGAACTTGTTTTAAGAAATGGAATGTATCACTTGAGCCAATATGACATGTTATGTTATTGTTGAAGCATGAGATTGCTTGTTTAAAGTATGCTTTTGAGCATGTGCAAAGGTTGATTTAAAGCATGATTTACAAATGTTTTTAATTGCATTATTGAATTGTTTTTAAGAGCATTCCTCACTAAGCTTTTGCTTACGCTCTCTTCGTTTTCTTAATTCAATAATGCAGAGCATTAGAGAACCTTGAGGGGCAGCAAGGAGGGCAAGCATTCAAGTACAAGTAAAGCTCAATGTATGGATGGTTTTATAAGTACTTTTAGCTTTTGGGTGATTTGGCAATGGGGGACCAATGTGTATGTTTTGGGAGGTGTTTGGAACTCCCTAAGTATGTTGAATGATGATAAGATTGCTGGTTTTTGAATCGGATCATTACATGCTTGTTTTGAAAGTTTTGTGCTTGAATAGCTAGCTTGTGTAGGAAGCATGCCTATAGAATTGGGGCTTTTTGCATATTATGTTGTTCTGATGATTTGTTGATGCTTGCAAGTCATATATATGTTGAATTGCATGCTGGTAAAGTTTGGTAGCATTTGGAGCATGTTTGAATGATCTATTGCATGTTTTGGAATGCTTTTTGCTGCAATCTGTGCAGGCGTTTCGGAACAGTGTGCACCGTTTCGGAACGGGTGCCTTGCATGAACCCAGGCGTCCGAAACGGTATGCACCGTTTCGAAACGGTTTGGCCTCTGCCAAGCCTACGTTTCGGAACCCGTTGCGGAACGGCCCGTGTTTCGAAACGGGGTCTACCTGTTTCGGAACGGTCGACCGTTGGGGGCTGACATTGGCAGTTATATGTTTTGAATTGTTTGCGTTTTGGTCCTGAAACTTGTTTGTTCAATTGCATGAGCTTGGGAAGTCCTTTTGAGCTGAAATTTCACAGAGAAGCATGAAACCTGATTAATTTCAAGTTGGTAACTTTAATTTGGGTTACGTCCTTTTAATTATCAGAAATTACAATTTGGTCCCTAAAGTTGTAATTTGTTCAATTGGGTCCCTGTTTGATCTCTGATGTTTGTGATCTTTGAGTATGATGTTTGTGTGATCACAATTAGGACTAATGTGCATCTAGACAAGATTAAAAAGAAAAAAAAAGGGTCGTTAATCAAGGTTGACTTTCGGGATGACTTTGGTTTTCCCCGTGTGACTTTCTTAATTCGGGTCAACCGTCTAGGCCGGGTTAAGGGGGTTACACACTTCCTTTGTGATTGGATTCATCATATAAGCTATGAAAGCTTCACATCCCGAATGCATCAACCGACTCGCTTCAAGAGTCGAAACCACATTAGATAAGAATTTCACATTCTCACCTACCACCACCACCCCATAATCATCGACAAGTTTAAACGAAACTCGCTTGGTCTCAAAATCAACCACGACCTTATGCTAAGACAGCCAATCCATACCAAGAATTACATCAAAACCATATAAAGGTAACTCCATATGATCAACTTCAAATACATGTCCTTGGATCTTCAAAGGACATCTCTTATACTGCTTTCTTGTAACAATTATTTCACCAAAAGAACTGGTCCCACGTATTCCAACATTGACAACTCAACAGGAAAGCCAAGTACTTGTGCATGCCCACGCAAAATGTATGAATGTGTAGAACCAGAATCAATCAAAGATAGTAATGACAAGGTTTGCAAAGTAAAAGTATGTGCGATCACATCCGTGTCATTCCTTCCCTCTCGATTTGCATACACCCTAGCTTGTCCACCTCCCTCAAAGTGAACATCAGCCACATGTGCAACATTTCTCTGACCATCTTCTCTACGCTTAAAGTTGCCACGACCGCGCCTCGGCCTCTATGTGGCTCACCAGCTCGCACCGGAGCTTGTCCATCTCCAACCGGCTGTGGACGATCACGCTTCATATGTCCTCGCAAACCACAATTCCATCATGTACCCAAGTTACCCCAACACTCTCTCGTGTGCCTTCTTCTACACCGATTACAATCTGGAGTACGAATGAAAGGAATATAGCCATGATGACCACAAACATGGTTACCACCACCCCGCCTAGGATCCGATTGGTACCTCTGATCCTTATGCTTTTTATAGAGATCCTCCCCACCATCGTACCTAGTAGTTCTCTTTCTAGAGCTAGAACTGTTGCGTGTAAAAGAGTCTATCGCAATTGTAGTGCAAGTGTACACGACGCAAGTAGTAAAGTGATACGAAGTATCGGATATCGTCTCCACAGGGATTGGGCTAATAGCTTCACCTTATTTCATTGCACGAAAGTAAAAGAAATATTTGAGAGTTGTCACGAGAATAATAAAGTAAACTTAAACAAAAGAGTAGAATTATCTAGATAGAGAGAATGGGCTGGTATTGAATTGCTCAGTAGTGCAGGTATTGGATTGCTTAGGAACTCCAGTTCTGTCGTCGTGCCCGTCGCGACAGCACCTGTCGCGGCGGCTGTCTGTTGGCTGTCGCGGCAGCGAACACACCAACTCCGTACTTCAAGTTTGGCAAGAATCTCAGATCTTTCTTGGCCTATCCCTAGGTCCAAGTCTGTCGATGATCACGTCTTGATGATACCTCCCGGCGTGAATCGAAGGATGAACACCGATGTGTATGAATTATTCCTTAGCAACTTAACCTCGCCCTATCCCTAGGTACGAGATAGTTCAACTATAAACTAGAGAACTTGCTCTTATCTCTTTCGTATACTTAACTCTCCCGATGCTAAGTAAATAGATAACCTCACAATTCTCTCCCAATGCTCTTGCAAGATATTAAAACCAAAATAAGAGAACTTGAAGTTTATTTTATTGAACTTGGAAAATCCTAAAACAAAACAACCCTTGCAACTACTTTACAAAACAACACGTGGCCCTAGGGGGAATTTAGAACATGTCGGCGACGGGCAGACGGCGGAGGGGTTTTAGATGTCGGTTATGGGGTATGATCTATCTGTCTCCCTAGGTCAAAATCTATGCCCTTATATAAGCTTTTGGGCTCAAGTATTCTAAGTTAACAAGGATTACAACTTTAATTAAAAGTAAGATTCTAATAAAGACTTAATATCTAAAGTTCCTACTTTGCAGCCGCCATCCTTGTTTCTAGGGATTTCCTCTCCTTGAGCTTTGGCTTTTCATATCTTTTGATCCGGGGCTTGGAAAAATATTTGGCTTTCACACGTCAGACGAGCAGATTTTTCTCTATCTATCGAGGTCCACTTTACTTTTCCTCTTCATAAGGTTGCTGTCACCATGCTGTCACGACAGCTCCATGGCAGCTTCGTCCTCGCCGTCTGCTTGTCCAGTTCAGCTCTTCTGCTTTTCTGCCCTGCGCCTGTCTTTTCCGTCTATGATGGCAGCAACCTGCAAAATCAGCCATTTTTAGTAGAATCCGTGCCTTTTACATATATGTGATGTTTTACTGAAAACTAACCTAAATGTAATGCAATGATGCTTGAATGTAGCAGAAATATGGGTTAAAAAGGGTGTAAATAATAGAACTTTTATACACTCAACACACCCCCAAACTCAAGTTTTTGCTTGCCCTCAAGCAATTAAGACTAAAAAGAAAAATGAATATTTTTGTGTTGGTTGTCAAACAGTGAACTGTCCCTTACCCGTCGCTCATTCTCTGCGGCGGCAGCAACCTGTCGGAAAGGTTAGGATATGTCCGGAATCTCCCTATAGCTCTCGTGCAGTGTGTGCATGCTTGTGAACAGTTACATGCTAAGACTCTCTTAGTTTCACTTGAATATTCAACTTTTTAACTCGAATTTTTATGCCAAGGTTTATTTTCTTGAAGACACATTTTCATGCTTCTTTTTCTTCTATTTTGAAGCTAAAATTTTTCTAGAGCCAGTTTTGGGCACCTCTAGTTAGCTTCCTAGAGCCGGTTTCGGGCACCTCTAAGTTTCTTTTGCTAAACTTCTTTTCCTAGAGCCAGTGTTAGGCACCTCTAGGGGCTATTCAAGTACTAAGCATCCTATTCTAGTTTGGCTAAAAGAAATCTAAGCAATATAACAGTCACAAAGGTGTTTAAGTTTTTCAGAACTATAGAAAGGCTCTAAACTTCTCCTTAAACTGTCCTAAAGATGCTGCCACGACAGAGCTGTCATGACAGGTAAGTTAACTTCACAGTTTTAAGCCAACAGTTTTCTGATTTTTTTTAAAGAGAACTGAATTAAATGAAAGACACAATAAATAAAAAGATGTACTACGACTCCATTAATGATGGAGGGTTGCCACCCCCAAACTCGAGGGATGCATTGCCCTCAATGCAAAATGACAGAATAAACAAAAACATGAAGGCAGGTACATCACAAAATATATAAGGCAGGCAGCAATAAAAGAAAAATAAAAGACTTAAATTTTCAATCGCTGTCCTCACTGCTGCTGCTGACACGGATTTGGCGGCGGCGTCTGGGCTGTGGTGGAGGCTGGACAGGTTGCTCCACGAGCTGGATGTCGGAGCTGCTGCCGCTATCCCAAGTGCTGCTGGTGGTGCTTCTGGCCTTGGGCATCAGCTTTCTGTCTGCCACGTGCTTCTGCCTCTTGACAGGCGTAAACTCCCTCTCTAAATTCCTTCGAATCAGAGGTTCCTCCTCGCTGTCGGCTGTGGTTGACCGCTTCGTGCCACGTGCGGGGCTGTCGACCGGAGGACTCGCGGCTGCCGTCGGGGCAGGTGATGGGGTGGAAGCGGTGGAATGAGTATGTGGGGAGGCAGAAGGTGTAGGTGTGTGGACAAGAGAGGGAATGTGGAAATAGTGGGCAGGAAAAGTAGGAAAAATAACATCGGGAAATAGTCCCAGATGAATGTCATCAGCCCCATTTGTCTTTCTTCCACCCGTTGTATCGCAGCTAGGATGTGGGCAAATTGGTCTGCCTGGGTGGTGGCGGCGGCAGGTTCAGGGGCAGGCTCCTCATCTGAATCTGCTGGGGAGGCAGCTGGGTTGTAGGAGTTGAGAGGTGTTGCCACTATTAGCTCCATGAGGTTGGTGATGTTGTTGTCGGTCCAACCTCTGCCCTTGATTATTTTGTCGGTGGTGGCCTCTGGGACAGCAGCGCAGCGGCAAAGGAGGGTGATCGCGAACGGTAGACAAAGACGGGAAGAGGAGCGGAATGTGCAGTCCAAGATGCTTTCCCTCATATAGCGGCCCACGTTGATAGGCCGGTCGTGCATGATCGAGTGAATGAGAGCCAACCGCTGCTGGTTCACCGTCGTGTGATGGGAGGACGACAAGATACGCTTCTTGATGAAAGCGTTCCATAGCTTTGCTTCTAGGAGTAGTTGCCCCCTTTTGACAGAGTTGGGGTTCTTTTTGCTTGTGGTCCATGTTGTTCCTTCCTCTGTCACCTCTGCCATGACAGCACCATAGGCGGCAACATCGAGGGTCTCTAAAAATTTCTGGTGGGCGCCATCGCCGGGGCCAAAATATAGGCCATACATGTGATTGATGCTGTCAGCTGTAAATGGCACCTCTACCCCTCGGACGGTGATAGATGTTGTCGTTCTGTTGTCGATGGCCGCATAGAACTCCCGGACTAATGTATCGTTCAGTTCTGCCGGTTGTTCGGCGAATTGCTCCCATAGCAAATTCCTTATCGCCCTAGCAATGAATGGCCGGAGTCCCATGTTGGGTGCGTTTCGGATGTAAATGAAACCCCTTTCTTCGCACAATTCTTTGGTTTCGAAGGGCGACGCTGCTGCGGAAGAAGAGGCTGAGGGAGCACTACGGCGGGTCTGTCTAGATGACATATTAGTTGCAAGGGTTATGAAAATAAAGAAAGCAAATAAAAACGAGAGGAGAAAGCAAGTAAGAATAAGCAGAAGTGATGAAAAAATGAAAATGAAAACGGGGTTTTATAGCGGTCGAGTTTCTGCCCATTTAATGCTGTAACGGCAGGCGTGAATAACGGGGCGGCTGATGCGATTTTGCGTGTCTGACGCGTCTGCCACGCATTAATGCGTCTGTTATGCGTCTGTCACACGCTTCTGCGTCTGCCGTGTCAGTCTGTTGACAGCCTGTCTTATCCGTCTGCGGCGGCAGCTGGAACGACAGGCTTCAATAAATGGGCTCTGTTGGGCTGATGGATGGGTGGTGGGCTTGGTGCACTTCTTCTTTTCTTCTTGACTCCTTTATTTCCTAAAAACAGAAAATAAAAAAAACATTATTCGAATAAAATAAACCTAATTTCCTAATAAATAATAAATAAAATTTAGGTTAAATTAGGGATGCCTTGTGGGTCATCTCCTAAAGTAACCACTTCCTGTATTCCTGGGGCTTCAGTCCCCCGATAATGCTTGAGGCGTTGTCCATTGACTTTGAATTGGTGCCCGTCTTTTAATGATCGGATTGTGATGGCACCATGGGGAAAAACTTGTACCACTTGGAACGGGCCAGACCATCTAGATTTTAACTTCCCTGGGAAGAGTTTCAACCTAGAATTGAACAACAGCACAAGCTGCCCTGGGGAGAATTGTCGTGGCAGCAACTTCTTGTCATGCCACTGCTTTGTTTTCTCCTTGTCGATCCTTGCATTGTCATAGGCCATTGTCCGTATTTCCTCAATCTCGTTCAAATCTAACAGCCTTTTCTGGGCTGCCTTGTCCAAGTCCATATTCACTGCCTTGATTGCCCAATATGCTTTGTGTTCGATCTCGACAGGCAAGTGACAGGTTTTCCCATAAATTAATCGGTATGGAGACATGCCCAATGGAGTCTTAAAAGCTGTCTGATATGCCCATAATGCATCGTTCAGAAGTAAAGACCAATCTTTCCTAGTTGGTTTAACCATCTTCTCAAGAATGTTCTTCACTTCCCTATTGGAAATCTCAGCATGTCCATTGGTCTGTGGGTGGTATGCTGTCGCGATCCTGTGCTTGACACCATATTTCTTCACGGCGGCAGCAATTACCCTATTATCAAAATGTCTCCCTTCATCACTGATAATCGCCTTAGGGATGCCAAATCTAGAAAAAATGTTTTTGTGTAAAAACTTTTGAACCGTTTTGCATCATTCTTTTGAGTGGCGATAGCTTCTACCTACTTAGAGACATAATCCACTGCTAGGAGGATGTATAGATTTCCACATGAAGATGGAAAAGGTCCCATAAAATCGATCCCCCAAACGTCGAAGATCTCGACTTCTAGAATGTTTTGCAGTGGCATCTCGTTTCTTCTCGAGATTTAACCTGTCCGCTGCCACCTGTCACAGTTCTTGTAGAAGTCCTGTGCATCCTTATACAGTGTCGGCTAGTAGAACCCTGACTGCAGCACCTTGGCAGCAGTTTTATTGCCTCCTAAGTGACCTCCATATTGTGAAGCATGGCAGTGATGGAGAATGTCTTCTTGCTCTTCTTGTGGTACACACCTCCTTATAACCTGATCTGCGCACATTTTGAAAAGAAGAGGTTCGTCCCAATAATAATGTTTAACATCATTTTGGAACCTCTTCCTGGTTTGGTAATTAAGATCAGAAGGTAGTATTCCGCTAACTATAAAATTAAGGAAATCAATATACCAAGGAAGTTCAGAAGACTTACCTGCCGCCATGGATGTCGCGACAGCGATTGCGGCAGCAAAGAGCTGCTCATCAGGGAAGGTCTCCAGTATGTTTGTCTCGTCAATTGGTAGACTCTGTCCCTTCTCCAACCTTGACAAGTGGTCTGCCACCTGATTTTCTGTCCCCGTTTTGTCCTTGATCTCGAGGTCGAACTCTTGCAATAGTAGGATCCACCGTATCAGTCTAGGCTTTGCGTCCTTTTTCGCGAACAAGTACTTAAGGGCAGAATGGTCTGTGTGCATTATTACTTTCGTCCCAAGTATGTAAGAACGAAACTTGTCGATGGAGAACACCACAACTAACAACTCCTTTTCTGTGGTGGTGTAGTTCACTTGGGCGTCATTCAATGTCTTGCTGGCGTAGTATATGACATGAAACAGCTTATCTCTGCGCTGCCCAAGTGCTGCCCCGACAGCATAGTCACTAGCATCGCACATAATCTCAAACGGCTGCGTCCAGTCTGGTGGCTGTACTATGGGGGCTGTTACGAATTTTTCTTTCTGAACCTTGAATGCTTCAGTACATTCATCATTAAAGTCAAAGGGTCGGTTCTGCTCCAAAAGATGGCATAGCGGCTTGGTGATTTTTGAAAAATTTGCAATGAATCTTCGATAAAAACCAGCATGCCCTAAAAAACTCCTAATGCCCTTGACTGTGGTCGGCGGCGGCAACTTCTCAATCACTTCTATTTTCGCCCTGTCGACTTCTATCCCACGACAGCTAATCTTATGGCCAAGGACTATCCCCTCATCCACCATAAAATGGCATTTTTCCCAATTTAGAACAAGATTAGCTTTTTCACATCTTTCAAGTACCTTTTGAAGATTGTCGAGGCAGCTCTCAAAATCGTCTCCAAAGACGGAAAAATCATCCATGAAAATCTCAAGGAAGTCCTCTACCATGTCAGAGAATATGGCCATCATGCACCTTTGGAAGGTGGCAGGTGCATTACATAATCCGAATGGCATTCTCCTAAATGCATAAGTTCCGTAGGGGCATGTAAAAGTCGTCTTTTCTTGATCCTCCGGTGCGATGGCAATTTGGTTATAACCTGAATAACAATCAAGAAAACAATAGTAAGGTTTCCCCGCTAATCTATCAAGCATATGATCAATAAAGGGTAAAGGAAAGTGGTCCTTTCGGGTAGCTTTGTTAAGCTTCCGATATTCCATACAAACCCTCCAACCGGTCACAGTCCTGGTTGGGATTAGCTCATTGTTCTCGTTGGTTATCACGGTCATTCCTCCTTTCTTTGGAACGCATTGCACCGGGCTCACCCATTTGCTGTCAGAGATGGCGTAAATAATACCAGCATCTAACCATTTGATTATCTCTTTACGCACCACCTCCTTCATAGCATGGTTTAGCAGCCTTTGGGCATCTATAGTCGGCTTATGATCTTCTTCTAGAAAAAATTTGTGCATGCATAACGCCGGACTAATGCCTTGAATGTCTGCTATCGTCCATCCAATCGCCTTTTTGTGCTGCCTTAGCATGTCGATTAGCTGCCGTTCCTGTTCCTGCGGCAGCTTAGAAGAGATGATTACGGGCAGCGTGTCATTTGAACTAAGAAAAGCATATTTAAGCTGCCCTGGCAGGGGCTTCAGTTCTAAGGCAGGTGGTTCAACAGTAGATGGCTTTTGGATTAAATGGTTATCCGAAGTATAATTCAATGGTTCGAATAACTTACCTGGACGATTGCCTATCCAGTTTACCTCCTTCTGATCGTCAGTAT
The DNA here is from genome assembly GCA_958450335.1 of Hibiscus tridactylites. Taxonomy (NCBI): domain Eukaryota; kingdom Viridiplantae; phylum Streptophyta; class Magnoliopsida; order Malvales; family Malvaceae; genus Hibiscus; species Hibiscus tridactylites. Next base: position 30,195,518 of record OY288291.1, on the reverse strand, counting down.
CCGATGTATCGGGGTCAGAGGAGTTGTTGTCATCGGTGCTGTCGTGACAGACCTGTAGGTGGCTGCCGCGGGAGTGCCCAAATTTAATATCGTGACAGCCCGACCTGATGCAGGGTTGATCAAGGGTAACGTCAGTGATAGCCTTGCATTCTTCGTCCACATTAGCATGTTTCATCGCTTGGAGAACATTCAACTTAATTTCTTGATCGTTCACTCGCATGGTGAGTTCTCCTTTCTCCACATCAATCAGTGATCTTCCCGTGGCTAAGAAGGGTCGCCCAAGGATGACTGGTGCGTTTTCATCTGCCTCACAATCTAAAACAAGAAAGTCAGTAGGAAAAATAAACTTATCCACTCTTACCAGAATATCTTCAATCTTTCCCTCTGGGTGAACGTAAGAGCGGTCTGCTAGCTGCAGAGTTACTGTCGTGGGCCGCGCCTTTCCAATACCTAATTTTTGAAAAACAGACTTTGGCATTAAATTAACACTAGCACCAAGATCACAAAGTGCCTTACCCACAAATTTATTGCCAATTACGCAAGGTATGATGAAGCTCCCCGGATCCTTCTTTTTCTGGGGTGGCTGCCGATGAAGAATGCTCATGCAACCTTCTGTCATCTTTACCGTTTCAAATTCCCCAAGTTTATATTTTTTCGACATAACATCCTTGAGAAATTTAGCATAACCGGGCATCTCCCTAACAGCATCTAACAATGGAATATTAATATGAATCTGCTTAAAAATATCATAAATCTTTTTAAGTTGAGATTCATGCTTAGCTTGCTGTATCCGTTGAGGAAAAGGCGGTGGGGGACAGTAATCAGCAATACGTCCTTCCCACTACATGCGAATCTGAGGACGGTAGTCATCTTTTTTCTCCTCTGTCGCTTCTGCTGTCGTGACAGGCTCATCGGCAGCAGTCTGTTTATCACATGTCATGGCAGCTTCCTCGGCAGGTTTATCTAAGGCAGGTTCCTTCACTGTTTCAGCTTCGTTTTCCGGCCCTGGTAGTTTCTTCCCACTCCTAGTCGTAATTGCCTTACATTGCTCATGTGGGGGCGGTCTAGCATTTTCAGTATTGCTAGGGAATCCTCCATTCTGCCTCGGCTTAATATGTTGCGACACCTGACCCATTTGTGTCTCTAGAGATTTCAAGGTAGCTTCATGATTTGTCATCCTCATCTCTGTTTTATCCATAAAGGTTTCTGTCTTCTTGACAAACTGATTCATATTTTCAATATATGTACCGGTCTGAGAAATAAAAGTGGCCAGTGTCTGTTCCAATATGCTGCTCGTGGCAGGTGGTGGCTGTTGTTGCTGCTGCGGCGGCAGGTGCTGCGGCAGATTCTGCGACAAGTGTTGTCACGTCAGCAATCTAGGACCTCCCTAATTCTGATTACGTGCTTGTGGATTCAGGGCATTATTGGGGTTACTCCAGGAAAATTTGGGATCCTTCCTCCAATTGGTATTGTAATTGTTGGAATTATAATTTGGCTTGTAATTTCCAACATATTTTCCCTCTTCTATTTGTATTGGGCACTCATCCCGACTATGATTTCCCTCACAGATAGTACAAACTTCCTCGACAGCAAATCCTTGTAATTCATCTTCATTCAATAATTGTTTCATTGCTTTAGTAAGGAATGCTACATGTGATTTCATAGTGTTGTCGGCCTCATAGTCCTTGACAGCAAGTACCCGTTTACCCCCTCTTCTAGCTGTCAGAAACTGCTCCTCATTCTTGGCCAGATTTTTCAAAACTTGCAATGCCTCGTCCGGATCTTTATCCAATAATAGTCTGTTTGTTGCAGAGTCAATTCGAATGTGAGTTTGTAAGTTAGCAGCATTATAGAATTTAGTTACCTGATTCTAGACGGGAAATCCATGCATTGGGCAGTTCCGTAGAAGAGTAGTAAATCTGTCCCAGGCTTCGTGCATCGGCTCGTCATCTTCCTATTGAAAAGTAGCAATTTCGTTACGTAATCGCTCAGATAAATGCGAAGGATTAAAACGAGATAAGAATTCACGAGATAAATCTGCCCAAGTTCTAATTGAACCCGGCGTAAGTTTATTCCACCAAGTTTTAGCTCTATCCCTCAATGAATGGGGAAATAACCGAAGCCTCAGAATCTCCAGACTAACTCCTGGTAGTCTAAACGAACCACAGATCTCCTGGAACGTTTTGAGATGCTCTCTAGCATCTTCTGTCACAGCACCACTAAACTGCCCGGCGTTGTTGATCATACTAAACATGACAGGTTTAAGCTCGAAGTTGTCAACATCAATATCCGGCAGCGTGGTCTCCAGTTCTACATGATCGTTCAGCATGTAGTCACGACAGGATCGTCGTCTGTCGGCGACAGGGTTATCAACAGGCTGTATAACTTCGCCGACAAGCGGGTCGTTTCCAACATGGGCCATCTTCTCTAGCTGTTCCTCCAGGTACTCGTTTCTGGCTAAAAGGTGGCGAAGTTGTTTCTTGAGATTGAAGGAACGTTCGATTTCCGGATCTAATTTATACTCAGGATCTTCGCCTCTTTTAGATCTGTGCATAAACAAGGAAACTTCGTGAAAAGAAAGAGTTGAAAGTACTAACGAAAAATAGAAATAGAAAAAGAAAAATTAAAAGAAAAACAAAAACAAAAACGAAAAGTGCAATAAAAGAAAGGTGTAGTTATGTTGCCAATCCCCGGCAACGGCGCCAAAAACTTGTTACGTGTAAAAGAGTCTATCGCAATTGTAGTGCAAGTGTACACGACGCAAGTAGTAAAGTGATACGAAGTATCAGATATCGTCTCCACAGGGATTGGGCTAATAGCTTCACCTTATTTCACTGCACGAAAGTAAAAGAAATATTTGAGAGTTGTCACGAGAATAATAAAGTAAACTTAAACAAAAGAGTAGAATTATCAAGATAGAGAGAATGGGCTTGTATTGAATTGCTCAGTAGTGCAGGTATTGGATTGCTTAGGAACTCCAGTTCTGTCGTCGTGCCCGTCGCGGCAGCACCTGTCGCGGCGGCTGACCGTTGGCTGTCGCGGTGGCGAACACACCAACTCCGTACTTTAAGTTTTGCAAGAATACCAGATCTACCTTGGCCTATCCGTAGGTCCAAGTTTGTCGATGATCACGTCTTGATGATACCTCCCGGCGTGAATCGAAGGATGAACACCGATGTGTATGAATTCTTCCTTAGCCACTTAACCTCGCCTTATCCCTAGGTACGAGATAGTTCAACTATAAACTAGAGAACTTGCTCTTATCTCTTTCGTATACTTAACTCTCCCGATGCTAAGTAAATATATAACCTCACAATGCTCTCCCGATGCTCTTGCAAGATATTAAAACCAAAATAAGAGAACTTGAAGTTTATTTTATTGAACTTGGAAAATCCTAAAACAAAACAACCCTTGCAACTACTTTACAAAACAACCCGTGGCCCTAGGGGGAATTTAGAACATGTCGGCGACGGGCAGACGTCGGAGGGGTTTTAGATGTTGGTTATGGGGTATGATCAATTCTGTCTCCCTAGGTCAAAATCTATGCCCTTATATAAGCTTTTAGGCTCAAGTATTCTTAGTTAACAAGGATTACAACTTTAATTAAAAATAAGATTCTAATAAAGACTTAATCTCTAAAGTTCCTACTTTGCAGCCGCCATCCTTGTTTCTAGGGATTTCCTCTCCTTGAGCTTTTGCTTGTCATATCTTTTGATTCGGGGCTTGGAAAAATATTTGGCTTTCACCCGACAGACGAGCAGATTTTTCTCTATCTATCGAGGTCCACTTTACTTTTCCTCTTCATAAGGTTGCTGTCACCATGCTGTCACGACAGCTCCATGGCAGCTTCGTCCTCGTCGTCTGCTTGTCCAGTTCAGCTCTTCTGCTTTTCTGCCCCGCGCCTGCCTTTTCCGTCTACGATGGCAGCAACCTGCAAAATCATCCATTTTTAGTAGAATCCGTGCCTTTTACATATTTGTGATGTTTTACTGAAAACTAACCTAAATGTAATGCAATGATGCTTGAATGCAGTAGAAATATGGGTTAAAAAGGGTGTAAATAATAGAACTTTTATACACTCAACAAGAACCACTTGAACGAGCAACCAAACCTAAATTTTGTTCGATGTCCTTAGCTCGAGTGACTAAAACATCAAAGTCGGTGTAGTTCGAAGCTAACATGTAGGTCTTAACATCTTTCACCAGCCCATAGCGAAAATGATCGCATCTCTTCTGTTCATCGGGAACCAACTCAGAAGCATACTGGCTCAAATGAACAAACTAAACTTCGTACTCAGAAACAGTCATGTTTCCTTGCACCAAGGACATAAATTCTCTCTTCTTCTCATCTAGATTAAGAACACCCAAATACTTCTTCTTCAAATCTTTTATAAAGAATGCCTAAGTAACCTCGACGGGTTCCATACCCGCAGTGATGGTCATCCACCACATATAAGCATCTCCGTGAAGCAAGGAGACCACACATCCCAAATTCTGCACATCATTGCAACTCATCTGACCCAGAATCCTTTTGGTAATCTCAAACCAAGCTTCAGAACTTTAAGAAGATAGGCCTCTAAACTCAGTTCCACCCAAACTACGGAAACACTCCAGGGGTAAACCAGTATTAGCACCAGGATGGGGTGTGGCCACATGTATCCTTGCTATTGCTGCCTGAAAGGCCCTAACTATAGCCTAAATCAAAGGTGTCATATAAGCAGCAGCTTGCCCTTGAGCTCCATGAGGTCCTAAACCTCCAACACCAGCTCCAGCTCCACAACCACAAAGAGAAGGAGAAGGAGGCGATGGCAAGTTCTCGCCATTCTTGAGAATCTCATTCTCAACCACGTTGCATATATTGCCTTTAAGCTCTTCTCGGCTACATTATCAAAACAATATAGAATTATGAATGCAAATATAAAAACAATTAGGCTAGCCAAAGCAAGAAACTAAGGTTCTCAAGTTTTAATTTCCAAAACCAAAATTCTCTTCACATAAGTAATAATATGGCAATGGGTACCTTTAACCTCTCCCCCAATAATACATAACAATCACAAATCATGTTATCAAGCATCGTGCATCTCTTGTAGACCAAACAATGATTAAAACGTAGCGTAATCAATCACCATGCTTAGCATTCATCAAGGATTCAACCAAACAACAATATCAAATCAACCTTACCTTCAAATTCTTTTGGAACCTGGCTCCGATGCCAACAAATGCAACCCTCTCGACCTGATCTAGACGATAGATCGAATCAAACGGGTCACACGGGGAATATTGAAGTAAACCGGGAGATTTAACTCAATAAACAACCCTAATTTTTATTTTATTTTATCTTTTCTACATGCTCTTTAAGATCCTAAGTATTAACATCACAGCGGAACAATTAACAACTCGATCAAACATCGATTTGAGATTCAATTTCATTTAATTACACTTTAGGGACAATTTTGTAAATCTAACAAAATATAGGGACCTATTAACTTTTTGAGTTACCATCATTTAATTAGTCTTACTTTATGCCTCTCTGTCAAATCTCAGCTTCAAACAATCATCCATGCTCATTTAATTGCATTTTCAACATTCAGGCGTCAAAACGTAAAGAAACAGAAATTCAGAATAATCCATCAACTAACATAACAGCCGGCTATTTTGGTACAGGCTAGCCCTATATTGAAACAGGTTCTCTTTGCTAGGAACACATGCTAATATTGTAACACCTCTAAGGTGTTTCAGAACTGTGTTTTCAAGTACCAAAACATAACGGAACAAACCACACCTGTTTCGAAACAAACACAGATTCAAGTGTACCAAAATACTTGGGCCTGTAATGACATTTTTGCTGTTTTTTCACACTTTAATCCATAATAAACCATTCCAACATGCTTCTAACATGCATACAACATATTTAGGACATCAGAGCACAACATACATGGTAGAAACAACATCATAGAAAGTCCATAAGCATCAAGGGTATCTATAAGCATCCAACCTTTGCAAAAATAGGTACATACAAGACAAAACAAAAACCAAGTGTAATGCCCCGGTTTTGGGCTTAGGAGTTTTGGGCGTTGACCGGTTTTGTCAAAGTGCTGTTCGAATCTAAAAAGGTGAAATTAGGAAAGCCTAGTTTGGGTTGCATTAAAAATATGGAAAAATGTTCTAAAATCATCTTTTAATATAATTAAGTGAACTGTGAAATCAATTTTGGAAAATGAGTTTTGGAAGGGTGACATTTTTGCTAGTGACCAAAATGTAATTTTTGAAAGTTTGGTGACTGTTTTATAAAGGGTTGAAACTTTGAATCTTTAAGGAGCTAATATTCCAAAAGTAGTTTCTCCAGATTTTTCTAAGTTATTTTAAGGATTAATTCTGATTTTAAAACATGTCAAAAGTGGAGGGAAAGCCATATTGGCCATTTTGATAACTAACTTCTTATTTTCCTTTCTCTCATTTTCTCTCAAACCCAAACACTTTCTTTCCAGAGAATTGTTTCTGATTTTCTCACCTAAATCCCTCCTTTCAACTCTCTTTTGATTCCTAATCAACATATCTACAAAACCTCATCATTTGCTACTTGATTCATCAAGGTTTTTGATTCCAAAAAGAGGAGAAACTCAAGTTTGGAGGTAAGAACGTCCTTCTCCTCTAAACTATCAGTTCTTTACTGAAATTCCTAAGTTTTCAATCCTTAATTGATGTTTTATTAAAGGCTTTTGAGTTGTGAATTGGATCTTGGCTTATAATGCAAGATTTGGTGATTTTTGATGATTTTCGTTTGATCAGTTAAATCTGTGATTTGAGATGTGTTTTTGATGTTATTTGGATTCTAAATTGATAAGGAATTGAGTTTTGATTAATGCAATCCCGAATAGGTTGAGTTTCTTAAGTTTAGCTTATGATTCTTGATTGTTTTTGAGGTGATCTTGTGGATCTGATGTTGCTGGAGGTATAAGGATGTTAATAGGTTCTTTTTAGATGTTAAATGATGTTAATAGATGTTTGGTTTTGATGGTTTGTGGCTGGGCTTTGTTGAGAAGTGGTTTGGATGCATTTTCGGTTGTGTTTGGTGGCCGAAAATGGAGTGTGGATGAGAGCAGCGAGTTTAGGTGCTTTCATTGAAGCAATTAATGCATGATGATGCATTAATCCTCTGCTTTGATGTGTTAAAACAGGGGAGGCATCTTTGGATCCAAGAGTTGTTGATCTGGAAGCTTGATTTGGTGCTTCGGCAAGAGGCGAAGTGGAATCGGTGAGTGAAATTGGGTTTTCGGCTTTGAAACCAGTGTCTTGGAAGCTTAGTTTAAGTCTAAACAACTTTGCTAAGCTCAAGTGTAAGTTTTTGGGAATACTCTCTAGTGGTGGCCATGATTTGATTGTTGTGCAATGTGGTTTATTGCATGTTTTAAACTCTGTTTTGAAAGCATGATTTAGCATGATTAATGTTGTTTTTGTAAGCCATATGTTGAAGGAAGCTCAAGGTAAGAGTTCCTTGTTTTTGAACATTGATTAAATGTGGTTTGATGCTTTTAAATGCATGGTGAATATGGCTTGGTTTAATGCTTTAAAATAGTGGATAAATTGTTGATAATGATGTATATTGGCAAGTGATGTTTTGAAAAGGTTAAGGTCACTAAGGTGGTTAAAAGTCCTTGAGTGAGCCTTGTTTACTTAAGAACATCAAGGTGGTTAAAAGTCCTTGGATGATTCTTGCTACGGTCACTAAGGTGGTTAAAAGTCCTTGTGTGATCCTTTCCATGGTGTTTAAAAGTCCATGGGGCCATGGTGTTTAAAAGTCCATGGGGCCAAGGTGTTTAAAAGTCCTTGGGGCCAAGGTGTTTAAAAGTCCTTGGGGTGAAACTTGATGCGGACACAAAGGTGGTTAAAAGTCCTTGTGTGGTCCATTCCATGGTGGTTAAAAGTCCTTGGGGCCAAGGTGTTTAAAAGTCCTTGGGGCCAAGCTGTTTAAAAGTCCTTGGGGTGAAAGTTGATGAACTTGTTTTTAATGAAATGGAACTTATCACTTGTGGCCAATATGACATGTTATGATATGAAGCATGAGATGCTTGTTTAAAGTATGCTTTTGAGCATGTGTAAATGTTGATTTGAAGCATGATTTATAAAGTGTTTATAAATGCATTATTGAATGGTTTTATTGAGCATTCCTCACTAAGCTTTTGCTTACGTTCTCTTTCGTTTTCTTAAACCAATAATGCAAAACATTAGAGTACTTTGAGGGCAGCAAAGAGGGCAAGCATTTAAGTGAAAGTAAAGCTCAAAGTATGGAAGGTTTCTTAAGTACACTTTTAGCTTTTGGTAATTTGGCAATGGGGGACCTATGTGTATGTTTTGGGAGAGGTTTTGAACTCCCTAAGTATGTTGAATGTTGTTGAGAATGTTGGTTTTGAGTTTGGCCTTTACATACTTGAAATGGAAGTTTATGCTTGAATGGTTTGCTTGTGTAGGAAGCATGCCTATAGCTTTGGGGCTTTTCACATATGATCTTATTTTGTTGAATTGTTGATGCATGTATGTCTCATATATGTTGAATTGCATGGTTGTAAAGTTTTGTGGTAATTGGAGCATGATTGGATGTTTAATTGCATGTTTAAGCATGCAATTTGGGGCAATCTGTGCAGGGTGTTTCGGAACAGTGCCTACCGTTTCGGAACGGGTGCCTTAAACAAACCCAGGCGTCCGAAACGGGAGAGACCGTTCTGAAACGGTTTGGCTACTGCCAGCCCGTGTTCCGGTACGCGCTGCGAAACGGCCCGTGTTTCGAAACGGGTTCTGCCTGTTCCGGAACGGGTGACCGTTGGGGGCTGACATTGGCGGTTAAATGTTTTGAATTGTTTGCATTTTAGTCCTAAATCTTGTTTGTGCAATTGTATGAGTTCGGGAAGTCCTTTTGAGCTGAAATTTCACAGAGAAGCATGAAATCTGACTAATTTTAAGTTGGTAACTTTAATTTGGGTTAAGTCCTCCTATTTATCAGAAATTACAATTTGGTCCCTAAAGTTGTAATTTGTTCAATTGGGTCCCTGTTTGATCTCTGATGCTTGTGATCTTTGATTATGTTGTTGAGTGATCACAATTAGGGTTAATGTGCATCTAGACAAGATTAAAAAGAAAAAAAAGGGTCGTTAATCAAGGTTGACTTTCGGGTTGACTTTGGTTTTCCCCGTGTGACTTTCTTAATTCGGGTCAACCGTCTAGGCCGGGTTAATGGGGTTACATTTTGTGGTATCAGAGCTGAGTTCTCGAGTAATTGGGAATGAATGTATGCATGATTGAAGTATGTTTGCCTTGTATGCTTGTTGATCGAAAGCATGATTAGTGGCTTGTGATTTGGATGCAATTGAGTTGTATGCTGTGATGTAGCATGATGTGGGTACCCATTGCCAAATCGAAGCTAATGAAATGTTGTTGATTTTGAATGAAATTGAGCTTGAATACTTGGATTGCTTACCTTGCTGGGCCTGACTTTGTTTTATTTGCATAGTGATTGCATGGTAAAAGTATGGCACCACGTAGAGAGTTACGAGGTTGTGTGCGAGCTACGGCTCCTAATGAGAATGAGAACGAGGAGAACACGGGTAGTGCGGTGTTACCTCCTCCTCCACCTGGTGGTGGTGCTGAGAGAGAAAGAGCTGAAGTTGCAGCTGGTGCTGGAGCTGCTGGACCGGAGGTTGGTCAGGGTCAAGCTATGCCTGATATGTCTATGTTGGTACAAGCTATTGCGGGTGCTTTTCGAGCAGCAGTAGCTGGAGCTCAAGGAGCTGGGCATCAGGGAGATGCTGGAGTTAGACTACCTTTGGAGCGTCTGCGCAGTCTTGGTGGGACTGAGTTCAGGGGTATGTCAGCTGAGAGTTCTGAAGCTTGGCTAGAGAGTACCAAGCGAATCTTGGGTCAGATGAGCTGCACGGATGTGCAAAAGCTGGGTTGTGTTGTGTCCTTGCTGCAGGACGATGCGTATACGTGGTGGACGACCACTATAGCAGGAATGGTTGAAGCTGATGTGACTTGGACATTCTTTCAGAATGTGTTCAAGTGGAGATATCTTGGAGTGAGATATCTTGATGAGAAGAAGCGTGAATTCATGTCTCTTACCCAAGGGAGCATGAGTGTGGCTGAGTATGAGGTGCAGTTTGTGCGACTCAGTCAGTATGCACCTGAGCTGATACCTGATGAGCGGGCAAGGTGCGAGAGGTTCCGTTATGGTCTTGTGACGGATGTGAAAATGTATGTGCTGGCCACCGAGTATGATGATTTTGATGTGTTGGTGGGCCGAGCCAAGGACATTGAGATGAACTTGGGTTTATCTGTGAAAGGTGCTGGAGCAAGTTCTGGCAAGAGAGCTGCTGAGTATAGTTCCGGAGGTGGACGGAACAAGAGGGGACGTGATCAGAAGTATCAGTCCTCAGCTAAGAGAGGTGGTGGTGCACCTGCTAGAGGAGGCTACGCTAGAGCTGATCCTAGTGCTTGTTGGATCTGTGGTTCACGTGGTCACATGAAGCGTGACTGTCCTCGTGCTGTGAGAGAGGTGCAAGATCCTGTAGCGGCAGCTGGTAATGGATGCTGGAATTGTGGATCCGCAGACCACATGAGGCGAGATTGTCCTAGGTTGGCTGGTGATCAGGTGCGTGCTCCTGCTGTTGCTGCACCACAGAGAGGTCGTGGGCGCGGCCGTGGTAATTTCCAGAGGCGAGAGGAAGGTGGTCGTGGAGTAGCCCATGTTGTGGCTATTCAGCCTGAAGGTGGAGGCCAAGCTAGGGTGTATGCTCAGCGTGAGGGAAGGAATGATGCGGATGTGATTGCAGGTACCTTTACTTTGCAATCCTTGTCATTGCTTTCTTTGATAGATTCTGGATCTACGCATTCATACATTTTGCGTGAGCATGCTGAATTGCTTGGTTTGCCTGTTGAGTCTTTGGATGTTGGTGTTCGTGTCACTAGTTCTTTTGGTGAAACTGTTGTGACTCGAAAGCTTTATAGAAGGTGTCCCTTGGTTGTTCAAGAACATGTTTTTCATGTTGATCTTATGGAGTTGCCCTTTTATGGTTTTGATGTGATCCTTGGTATGGATTGGCTTGCTGAGCATCGTGCTGTGGTAGATTGTGAAAATAAGCGAGTTTCGCTGAAGCTTGCGGATGATTATGAAGTTGTTGTGGTTGGTGAGAATGTGAAGTTTCTTGCCAATGTGGTGTCTACCTTGGAGGCGAGCAGGATGCTGAGGCAAGGTTGCGAGGCTTACCTACCTTTTGTGATGAATCCTAGCTCTAAGGAGTTGAGGGTGCAAGATATCCGAGTTGTGAAGGAGTTTCCTGGTGTTTTTCCTGAGGAGTTGCCTGGTTTACCTCCTAATCGCGAGGTGGAGTTTGGAATTGAGCTGTACGAGAATACAACTCCTGTGTCCATTACTCCCTATAGAATGGCACCTAAAGAGCTGAAAGAGCTGAAGACGCAGTTGCAAGAGTTGCTTGATCGTGGTTTCATCCGGCCGAGTGTGTCACCTTGGGGAGCACCGGTCTTGTTTGTGAAGAAGAAAGATGGCACTATGAGAATATGCATTGATTACCGTCAGCTGAACAAGTTGACTATCAAGAATCGATATCCTTTGCCGAGGATTGATGATCTCTTTGATCAATTTCGGGGAGCTGCTGTGTTCTCTAAGATTGACTTGAGGTCAGGGTATTATCAGTTGAAGGTGAAGGATGTGGATGTGCCTAAGACAACTTTCAGGACAAGGTATGGGCATTATGAGTTCCTTGTGATGCCGTTTGGTTTGACAAATGCTCCTGCTGCTTTCATGGGCATGATGAACCGTGTGTTTCATGAATACCTGGACAAGTTCGTGGTGGTGTTCATTGATGATATCCTCGTGTACTCGCGTACTGAGGAGGAGCACGAAGAGCATTTGAGGATTGTTTTGCAAGCCTTGTTGGAGAATCAGCTTTATGCTAAGCTGAGCAAGTGTGAGTTCTGGCTTAAGGAGGTGGTGTTTCTTGGGCATGTGGTCTCAGCTGAGGGGATTCGTGTTGATCCTCAGAAGATTGAGGCGGTGATGAACTGGAAAGTTCCTAAGTCTGTTCATGAGGTCCATAGTTTCCTTGGTTTGGCGGGATACTACCGAAGGTTTGTGGATGGTTTTTTCCAAGATTGCTGCTCCTTTGACGAAGCTGTTGCAAAAGGATGTTAAGTATGAGTGGACGGAAGCGAGACAGCAGGCTTTTGAGAAGCTTAAGGCGGCTTTGACGCAAGCTCCTATCTTGGTTCAGCCTGAATCAGGGAAAGAGTTTGTGGTCTATAGTGATGCATCCTATGTTGGGTTGGGATGTGTGCTGATGCAAGAGGGTAAGGTGGTGGCTTATGCATCACGGCAGTTGAAAGTGCATGAGCGCAATTACCCTACGCATGATATTGAGCTGGCTGCAGTGGTTTTTGCTCTGAAGATCTAGAGACATTATCTGTATGGTGAGAAGTGTACTATGTACACGGATCACAAGAGTTTGAGGTATCTGATGTCTCAGAAGGAGTTGAATCTTAGGCAGCGGCGTTGGTTGGAGTTGCTCAAGGATTATGATCTGACGATTGAGTATCATCCTGGAAAAGCTAATGTTGTTGCGGATGCCTTGAGTAGGAAGGTAGCTGTTGAGCTGAGGGCTATGTTTGCTAGCTTGAGCATATCGCGAGATGGTGGTCTCGTTGCTGAGTTGCAAGTGAAACAATCTTTGGTTCAGTTGATCAAGGAAAAGCAGTTGCTGGATGATTCCTTGGTGTCTCATGTTCAGGATATCGCGGAGGGTAGACCTTCGGATTTCTGCTTTAATGATGATGGTGTGTTGTGTTTTGGGAGTCGGATAGTAGTGCCTGCTGATGCTGAGTTGAGGCGTGCTATTCTGACTGAAGGTCATAGTGGTCCTTTTGCTATGCACCCTGGTAGTACTAAGATGTATCGTGATCTTCGTGATGAGTACTATTTGGTGGGTTTGAAGAAGGATGTTGCAGAGTTTGTGAGCAAGTGTTTGGTGTGTCAGCGAGTTAAGGCTGAACATCAGGTTCCTTCTGGGTTGTTGCAACCGTTGAAAATCCCTGAATGGAAGTGGGAGAGGGTTACCATGGATTTTGTATCTGGTTTACCTTTGTCTCCTTCGAAGAAGAATTCGGTTTGGGTGATTGTGGATCGCCTGACGAAGTGTGCGCATTTCTTGCATGTGCATACTACGTTTTCTTTGGATAAGCTGGCAGAGCTGTACATTGCTGAGATTGTGCGGCTGCATGGTGTGCCTAAGTCGATTGTGTCGGATAGGGATCTGAGGTTCACATCGCGTTTCTGGCAGTGTTTGCATCAAGCTCTGGGTACAAGGTTGCATTTCAGTACATCCTATCATCCTCAATCGGATGGTCAGTCTGAGCGGGTTATCCAGATTTTGGAGGATATGTTGAGGTGTTGCGTGATTGAGTTCCAAGGTTCTTGGGAGAAGCATCTGCCTTTGGTTGAGTTCGCTTATAACAATAGTTATCAGGCGAGTATACAGATGGCACCTTATGAGGCTTTGTACGGGAGGAAGTGTAGGACTCCTCTTTGTTGGGCTGAAACTGGTCAAAAGTTGGTTTCGATGCCGGTTTTGTTGAAAGGGACCACCGAGAAGGTGAAGCTCATTTGTGAGCGGTTGAAGGCAGCCTCTGATCGGCAAAAGTCTTACGCGGATTTGAAGCGTAAGGAGATAGAGTATGCGATGGGTGACCGTGTGTTCTTGAAGGTTTCGCCTTGGAAGAAGGTGATGAGGTTTGGCCAGAAGGGTAAGTTGAGCCCTAGGTACATTGGACCATATGAGGTGGTTGAGCGTGTGGGTCCGGTTGCGTATCGGTTGAGGTTACCTCAAGAGTTGGAGAAGATTCATGATGTGTTCTATGTTTCTATGCTCCGGAGGTATAGATCTGATCCTTCGCATGTGATGCCTGTGGAGGAAGTGGAATTGAATCCGGATTTGACCTATGATGAGGAACCGGTGAAGGTTCTGGATTCGGATAGCAAGGTTCTTCGTGGCAAGACCATTGAGTTGGTGAAGGTGCTGTGGAAGCATCGAGGTGTTGAGGAAGCCACGTGGGAGCGGAAGGAAGATATGCTGAAGCAGTTTCCTTATCTCTTTCCTTCAGGTAAATTTCGAGGACGAAATTTCTTAAGGGGGGAGAGTTGTAACGCCCCGGTTTTGGGCTTAGGAGTTTTGGGCGTTGACCGGTTTGGTCAAAGTGCTGTTCGAATCTAAAAAGGTGAAATTAGGAAAGCCTAGTTCGGGTTGCATTAAAAATATGGAAAAATGTTCTAAAATCATCTTTTAATATAATTAAGTGAACTGTGAAATCAATTTTGGAAAATGAGTTTTGGAAGGGTGACATTTTGGCTAGTGACCAAAATGTAATTTTTGAAAGTTTTGTGACTGTTTTATAAAGGGTTGAAACTTTGAATCTTTAAGGAGCTAATATTACAAAAGTAGTTTCTCCAGATTTTTCTAAGTTATTTTAAGGATTAATTCTGATTTTAAAACATGTCAAAAGTGGAGGGAAAGCCATTTTGGCCATTTTGATAACTAACTTCTTATTTTCCTTTCTCTCATTTTCTCTCAACCCAAACACTTTCTTTCCAGAGAATTGTTTCTGATTTTCTCACCTAAATCCCTCCTTTTAACTCTCTTTTGATTCCTAATCAACATATCTACAAAACCTCATCATTTGCTACTTGATTCATCAAGGTTTTTGATTCCAAAAAGAGGAGAAACTCAAGTTTGGAGGTAAGAACGTCCTTCTCCTCTAAACTATCAGTTCTTTACTAAAATTCCTAAGTTTTCAATCCTTAATTGATGTTTTATTAAAGGCTTTTGAGTTTTGAATTGGATCTTGGCTTATAATGCAAGATTTGGTGATTTTTGATGATTTTCGTTTGATCTGTTAAATCTGTGATTTGAGATGTGTTTTTGATGTTATTTGGACTCTAAATTGATAAGGAATTGAGTTTTGATTAATGCAATCCCGGATAGGTTGAGTTTCCTAAGTTTAGCTTATGATTCTTGATTGTTTTTGAGGTGATCTTGTGGATCTGATGTTGCTGGAGGTATAAGGATGTTAATAGGTTCTTTTTAGATGTTAAATGATGTTAATAGATGTTTGGTTTTGATGGTTTGTGGTTGGGCTTTGTTGAGAAGTGGTTTGGATGCATTTTCGGTTGTGTTTGGTGGCCGAAAATGGAGTGTGGATGAGAGCAGCGAGTTTAGGTGCTTTCATTGAAGCAATTAATGCATGATGATGCATTAATCCTCTGCTTTGATGTGTTAAAAAAGGGGAGGCATCTTTGGATCCAAGAGTTGTTGATCCGGAAGCTTGATTTGGTGCTTCGGCAAGAGGCGAAGTGGAATCAGTGAGTGAAATTGGGTTTTCGGCTTTGAAACCAATGTCTTGGGAGCTTAGTTTAAGTCTAAACAACTTTGCTAAGCTCAAGTGTAAGTTTTCGGAAATACTCTCTAGTGGTGGCCATGATTTGATTGTTGTGCAATGTGGTTTATTGCATGTTTTAAACTCTATTTTGAAAGCATGATTTAGCATGATTAATGCTGTTTTTGTAAGCCATATGATGAAGGAAGCTCAAGGTAAGAGTTCCTTGTTTTTGAACATTGATTAAATGTGGTTTGATGCTTTTAAATGCATGGTGAATATGGCTTGGTTTAATGCTTTAAAACAGTGGATAAATTGTTGATAATGATGTATATTGGCAAGTGATGTTTTGAAAAGGTTAAGGTCACTAAGGTGGTTAAAAGTCCTTGAGTGAGCCTTGTTTACTTAAGAACATCAAGGTGGTTAAAAGTCCTTGGATGATTCTTGCTACGGTCACTAAGGTGGTTAAAAGTCCTTGTGTGATCCTTTCCATGGTGTTTAAAAGTCCATGGGGCGAAGGTGTTTAAAAGTCCTTGGGGCCAAGGTGTTTAAAAGTCCTTGGGGTGAAACTTGATGCGGACACAAAGGTGGTTAAAAGTCCTTGTGTGGTCCATTCCATGGTGGTTAAAAGTCCATGGGGCCAAGGTGTTTAAAAGTCCTTGGGGCCAAGCTGTTTAAAAGTCCTTGGGGTGAAAGTTGATGAACTTGTTTTTAATGAAATGGAACTTATCACTTGTGGCCAATATGACATGTTATGATATGAAGCATGAGATGCTTGTTTAAAGTATGCTTTTGAGCATGTGTAAATGTTGATTTGAAGCATGATTTATAAAGTGTTTATAAATGTATTATTGAATGGTTTTATTGAGCATTCCTCACTAAGCTTTTGCTTACGCTCTCTTTCGTTTTCTTAAACCAATAATGCAGAACATTAGAGTACTTTGAGTGCAGCAAGGAGGGCAAGCATTTAAGTGAAAGTAAAGCTCAAAGTATGGAAGGTTTCTTAAGTACACTTTTAGCTTTTGGTAATTTGGCAATGGGGGATCTATGTGTATGTTTTGGGAGAGGTTTTGAACTCTCTAAGTATGTTGAATGTTGTTGAGAATGTTGGTTTTGAGTTTGGCCTTTACATACTTGAAATGGAAGTTTATGCTTGAATGGTTTGCTTGTGTAGGAAGCATGCCTATAGATTTGGGGCTTCTCACATATGATGTTATTTTGTTGAATTGTTATTGCATGTATGTCTCATATATGTTGAATTGCATGTTGGTAAAGCTTGGTGGTAATTGGAGCATGATTGGATGTTTAATTGCATGTTTAAGTATGCAATTTGGGGCAATCTGTGCAGGGTGTTTCGGAACAGTGCCTACCGTTTCGGAACGGGTGCCGTAAACAAACCCAGGCGTCTGAAACGGGAGAGACCGTTCCGAAATGGTTTGGCTACTGCTAGCCCGTGTTCCGGTACGCGTTGCGGAACGGCCCGTGTTTCGAAACGAGTTTTGCCTGTTCCGGAACGGGTGACCGTTGGGGGCTGACATTGGCGGTTAAATGTTTTGAATTGTTTGCATTTTAGTCATAAATCTTGTTTGTGCAATTGTATGAGTTCGGGAAGTCATTTTGAGCTGAAACTTCACAGAGAAGCATGAAATCTGACTAATTTCAAGTTGGTAACTTTAATTTGGGTTAAGTCCTCCTATTTATAAGAAATTACAATTTGGTCCCTAAAGTTGTAATTTGTTCAATTGGGTCCCTGTTTGATCTCTGATGCTTGTGATCTTTGAATATGTTGTTGAGTGATCACAATTAGGGTTAATGTGCATCTAGACAGGATTAAAAAGAAAAAAAAGGGTCGTTAATCAAGGTTGACTTTCGGGTTGACTTTGGTATTCCCCGTGTGACTTTCTTAATTCGGGTCAACCGTCTAGGCCGGGTTAAGGGGGTTACACCAAGGCATAAACCAAATATTAAAGGCCATTTACAAGTCTTTAAAGGTATTTCAAACATGCCTCAAACCAGGAAGTTCCAAAATACAACCTCCCAATCACAAAGCATTCTCCCATTGTCAACTATTATTACTAATGAGTAAATGTAAACCATACTTGAGCTTAACCACACTTCTTGGATTTCTTCTTACCTCTTTGCTGCCCAAACAAGCTAATTATCTGCATTGTTGGAAAAACAAAGCGTAAACATAATTGCTTAGTGAGAGATGCTCAAAACAACCAACCACAAAAATGCATTTTATATCTATTTCATACTAGAAAACTCTATCTCATCATGCTCTTTCTATCTCATACTTGAAATCATTTTTCAGTAAAATTGTGAAACTAAAATTGATTTTTATATAACACCTAGACTTGTGGACTAATTTGAAAAACAATAAATTTTAAGTACTTTTCAAAATCTCACTTTTTGACAAGTCTTTTTGAACAAAACAATATTTCAAGACAAAAATATCATAAAAGTTCAAAATAAACTAAGTCTTTTTATGTATATTCAAGCCAAACTTCAGCACAACGCCCATGCTTATCGATACCCTTAGGCGTATCGATACCGTTTTTCAGCACTGGAATTTTAATAGACGATAGCGTATCGATACGATATTACCCCGTATCAATATCATATTCATCTGGGCAAGACTTTAAACTATACCGTATAGATACACATTATAACCATATCGATATGATTTGCTTATCTTTGCATTTAATTTTTGACTATTGGCTTGTCAGTTAGTTGATATCCCAAAAATTAAATGACCGTTACACCGTACCGATATGCTTTTTTTATAAAAACCAAATTTGGGATTCCATAGAGCAAATTTCGTAACGATACGCCCATCTGTATGGATACACCCCTTAAAACAGTACCGATACGCACTCTAGCGTATTGATACGCTTAGTTTTTCAGTTATAACGACTCTTTCTTGTTTGAGACATGTTTCTTATACGCTCCTAGCCGTACCGATATGGTAGGTAGCTGAGCAGCATTTATTGCGGGAAATTGCAGCCCAACAGCTCTATTGATGATCCCAACTACCCAAACGGCTAGAATTCAATACAAGGGTATAAAAACAAGTCTCAAATGCACCAACAAGAACTATTGAACTTACAAGCATCATCAAAGCACTCAAATCCAAACTTTTTACCTTTAGAGTTAAATTCTTGTACCCATGTAACCCTTTAGCCCGGTCTAGACGCCCGACCCGAACTAAGAATATTACACGGGGAAAACCAAAGTCATCTCGTTAAAGTCAACCTTGATTAACGACCTTTTTTTTCTTTCTATCCTTTCTAGATGCAAAATATTATCCTATATGATTAGAATTTTGATTAGGTGCAAACGGCAAAACGATCGGAGTTCAAATAGGGATTAAATTGCATATATTTGACTTTTAGGGACTAAATTGTAATTTCTATCTAATACAAGTACTTTCAATATTTTTAAGTTATAAATCTTCAATTAGTCATGTAACATGCCAACATGCCAAATTACAAACCAAACAGACCATTCAAACTTATTTAATTAAGCATACAATATTCAGGAACCAAAACGTAAGAAATAGAAACCTGAAACAATTCAAACTCAACACCCAATGGTCAAGTGTTTCGAAACACAAGACCCCGTATCGGAACAACCATTTCGAAACAAGGTCGACCGTTACGATACAAGGGTGCATTCCGAAACCTGTTTTGAAATAATGCTTCACAGTGGCAAAATGTTCTAAAACATTCCTACCCGTTCCGAAACACCATGACCATTACCGGCCACTGTTCTGAAACATGTAAGGGCGTTCCGAAACGCCTTGCCCCGCAACTTCTCAAAATGCTGGTTTTTCTCACATAATAACCTCCGGAATCATTCCAATTCATGCCACAACATACATACATCATGTTTAAGCATCAATGACCAACATTACAAAGCATAAACTAAAACATAGCATCATTCATGCAAGAATTAGATCTATAGGCATGCTTCCTAGTCTTCAAATCCATACAAAAGCTAAGAGCCACATTCAAGCACAAATCAAACCTCATAGGCCATTTACAAACCAAAATAAGCAAACAAAACATGCTTAAGGTGTTTAACATCACCAAATACAAACAAGAGTAGAAATCCCACTCATTGCCACTTATTACACTAAAGGTGAACCACATACATTGCTTAGTCAAAACTCTTGGAATCCCCTTGCTTTTGGACTGACTTGAATGCTCAATTTTCTGCATTAATGAAACAAATGAGGGTAAGCATAAAGCTTAGTGAGGGCCGCTAAAATCAAACATTCATCAATTCATTTTAAGAAACCAAACATCACCATGTGTTAACATATGCCTTCCTTTTAAACATGCACTTGAAAGCATCAATGGACTTCCAAATCCATATGCTCAAAGCATCCTTAATTCCATAGCAAAAACCTTTGTTCATGCTTAAACCAAGCATCACATGCATTCTAACATAAGTCTCAAGAATCACATGCTTCCTCAAAACCAAATCAAACCATTCTTTAACCACATTCCACATGTATCATTAGACACATGCATTCCTCACAATGCAAAATCACATTAAGCCTCACTTGTATAATTCACATGCATAGATTTGTCCTATGCAACATCTCATCATCGATCATCTCATGCACAATAATCCATTATGCATTCATTATAATCATGATACGTGGGCAACAATAAACACATATATTGGCTTACAACATTCCAGCATAGGCTCACCCCTACCCGTTGTGATAGACTCGCCTCTATCCGCTGTGATAGACTCGCCTCTATCCGCTATGATAGACTCGCCTCTATCACCTTTACAACAATACTAGATACAGGGACTAGTATAGGTTCACCCCTATACTCAATGATGGACTCACCTCCATCTCAAAGGCTACGAATAGAATTAGGCTCACCCCTAACACATAGTGATAGGCTCACCCCTATTACGTCACGTAGCTAGACACGTGTACTATTTATAGATTATAGTGCACTCACATCTTATTGTTCGACCAACGTATCCGTATGTTAACAATAGATCACGCATTTACCAATATAATCAACTTTCATCAACATCTCAGTGCTCTATATAGCATAATCCACAATTCCATTTTCACAAGCATAAAACAAGCTTAAAACCAAGTTTAAACCATATAAACTAAATGATCACTCACTATGTGCATCGTTAACAAAAATGGCATTTAAAATCAACAATATCATTGCTCATAACATGCTTTATATCAATAACCAAACCACATTTAAATCAAGTGCATTTTTAACCAAAACCTAGCACAAGCCGAGGGAGATTTTCGCTTTACTTACTCTTGAGCTTAGCTAAGTATTTAAAACTTACACTAAACCCTCAAAACCACGTTCAAAACGTTTCAAAGATGGAAAATCCATTTCTCACTCACTGATACGCGAAGTCTTGCTCGCCGACACAAAAATCACTCCTCCAGATCCTCCAAAAACGTCTCGTTTGCTCCTGGATCAAGATCCCCTGTTTTCACATCATCAAAACAGAGATCCAAATGCATTAACATGCATTTCAACACCAGAAACCAATCACAAACTCGTTGCTCACACAAGCTACACCAATTTGCCCATCCAAAAAAACAATCGATTGCTTCCTAAACCAAGTCTAGCCAACATACATCACTTCCAATCAATTATAAACATCAAAACACATCTGAAAATAATCTAATACCATGATCATACCTCCAGCAAGCATTACCTCATCAATCCTCCTCAAAAACTCAACTAGAACTATCAAGAAACTCAAGGATCTCAAGGATTTCGAGATCTATCAACAAAACCTCTTTTCAACATATTAACCTCCTCAAAACTTAATTAAAAACAATCCAAAATAGATCTTAACAAATCAAGTCCGAAAATCAAGAGTTTCATCACATTTTTGCAAGATTTCAATCTCAAATCAATATTATAATGAAAACTCAACTAAAAACATTAATTAGAATCCAAAGATCTTGGGAATTTCAATAAAGAACCTAGATTGATGGTTAAGAATGGGATTTACCTTCAATCCTTGCTTTCCTCAATGAATGGCAAGTTTTCCTTAGCAAAAATCTTGAAAGAACTCTTGTAATTTGTTTAGAAAATGATGAGAGAGTGTTTGGGAGAAAAGAATTATGGAGAAAATGAATTAAAATGGTGTTTGGCTGAAAATGAGAAGAGAAAAGTAGTTACGTAAAATGAAACCTCATTTTTTTTCCAATTTATTAATTTTAATTTAATAAAAATCCTTTTATTAAATCACTTTAAATTTCCTTTTAAAACACATGTCATATTAAGGAAAGACTAATTTGCGATAAAGCTCCCTACATATTCTAAGATTTTGGCTCCTCTTTTAAAAATTGCATTTTTCCACAGTTTTTAAACTTTACATTTTGGTCACTACCAAAAATGTATTACTTCCGAAACGTTTTTTGTAAAATTTGTTTGACCAACCTCTTAAGCATGATTTTAGAGGATTTTAGCATTTTTTACCATATTTTTATCCTATCCCGATCCTTGATTTCCTAAAATCGCCAAACTTGATTCGAACCGTTCCCGACCAGTCCGATCAGATGTCCAAAATATATAGGCCCAAAACCATGGCGTTACAATTCTTCCCCACTTAGGAAATTTTGTCCTCGAAATTTTACCCGAAAGGGAAAAGGTGCGGATGCTGCTTCAACATGCCCGCCTTGCTTTCCCAAGTGGCCTCCTCAACTCCTCGGTGTGGCCACAACACCTTCACATGCTCTATCGTCTTGCCACAAAGAACTTTATTATTCACATCCAGAATCCTCATCGATTCCTCACAATAAGACATATTCGAATTCAACTCTATCTCCTAAACATGCATCACATATGAAGGATCTGATCTATACCTCTGCAACATCGAAACATGAAACACATCATGAATCTTTTCCAACTCGGGAGGAAACCTCACACGATAAGCCACAAGACCAATACACTCCTCAACCTGATATGGTCCATTGAACCTCGGGCTAAGCTTACGCTTACGCCCAAATTTCACACCTTCTTCAAATGCGATACCTTCAAGAACACACGTTCTCCAACCAAAAATTCACACTCATTACGCTTCAGATCCGCGTAAAACTTTTTCCGATCCAGTACTGCCTTCAAACCCTCACAATGAGCTTCACCTTCTCGGTGGTTCCTTTTAACATGGTCGGCATCGATATGAACTTATGTTCTGTTTCCGTCCAACAAAGAGCGGTTCTACACCTTCTACCATAAAAAGTCTCATGTGGAGCCATTTGAATACTTTCCTGGTAACTATTGTTGTAAGAAAACTCAACCAAAGGCAAATGTCTTTCCGAAGAATCTTGAAAATTTATACACAACATCTCAACATATCCTCAAGCACCTAGATAACACGCTCCGACTGCCCATCCGTCAAAGGATGACAATAAATACCGAAACCCAACCGCCTACATCAAGCCTGGCTCAACCATTCCTAAAACTTCAATGTAAACCTCGTATCTCTATCTGATGCAACAGAGTTCAAAACTCCGTGCACGCACAACCTCAACAACATACAACTCGGCCAACTTATCCAACATATACATAATATGCACTACCAAGAAGTGTGCATACTTCGCAAGACGATCAACAACCACCCAAACAAAGTTCTTCTTTGACAGTGCCAAAGGTAATCCAAACATGAATCAACTGTAATATTCCCCCATTTCCCACTCTGGGATCCCCAACGGTTACTGCACCTAGAAGGAAACCAAAGCTCTACTTCCACCCGCTAGTAAACCAAGCATTTTCTTATAAACTTGTCAACACCCTTTTTCACTTTATCCGACATTACCCACTCCCAAACAAGGATACACCTTTGTCCTACCAGGGTACACTAAAAAAACCACTAAGGGTTTCTTCTAGAATATAGCACCTCATCTCATCATCATTTGACACCACTATTCAATTCCCAAAGTTCAAAACACCAACATCATTGAATCCAAAATCTTAAGAGTTTCCATCCATGATATCTTGAACACATGGTACAAGGGAATCGTCAAGCAACAAGACCACCATCTCATGATATGCTCATGCGAGCAAACATCACCCTCAACTCCACGGCCACTTTTCTACTCAAACCACTTGCCACAACATTGGCCTTCCCCGCATGATACCTCATTATCAGGCCATACTTCTTAATCAACTCCAACCACCTTCATTTCCTAAGATTCAACTCTTTTTAAAACATTAGATACTTTAAACCATTGTGATCCGTGAACCCAACACTTCTTAACACGAAAACCCAAAATCCACCCACTCACCAACCGAAAATCCCCATCACGAGACTTTAACTCCGTCTCCAACTATTACTTCACTCACATCAACTATCTCAGGAAGGTTTTTCTTACAGTTAGCCAACAGTACACCCTCTCACGAGGACCCAGCCAAAACAACATGGTTCAGAGCTTACATAATCACGCATAAATCTCATTCCCCAAGCACTTGTATCCGACTGAAAGCATACGCTACAACCTTCCCTATCTGCTTAATCACTCATCCTACAACTCATGCAGGAACCATGAACTCTCTACTCAACTCAAGCTAAACCTCAATTAGAACTATCGTCAGAACTTCCTTCCAACTCCTCTAACGTTATAGTCAAAACTTCATCCACCTAAAATAACCATCATGCTATGACTATTCAAGCAAGAATACAACAATACTTCAAAACCACATTCGTAAACTTACGACAACCGTCCATCTTAGAGAAACTACAATACCCAACGATTACTTCAAAAAGCTTTTAACTACACACCAAACAAACTCAGTCGATTCCAACAAAAATGGTCTCCTCTTATCCACCAAGCCCCAATGGCCCTTAAAACACCTAGAACTTTGCCTCCGGCCAACCAAGCTAGACCACACTCACTCCTAACGGTAAACTTATCCACTTCCTAATCTCACAACCACTCTTCAACTAGTACAAAAACAAAACTTTAAACCCACAAACTACCCCAATCCTAACTCATCACTATTAGGTCCAATTAGCTATTAGTGAGTGTGAACATTCATATGCTTGATTGCTTCCATGCCCTTACGAATGCCAATGCACATGTATGCATACTTATAATGTCATGACAAATGTATGCATGTACCAATATATGTAATATATGTATACAAATGATTTTAAATGTGTCTGTATGTATGTTCACACGTAGTAATAACGTCCTTGATCCAAACCAGAAACAACCTCTAATCCTAATCTCAATTTTTCCCTGCTTCACCATTCTTACAACTCATTACAAAAAACTGCTCTAACTATTATACTTTCTTCACCAATGTTGTTCTCAAAACAACACTGATTACTAACCAAAACTTCACTAACAATAGTGCCTTAACCACCACACGAAAAGATGCAAAACCAAAACTAAGCAAAGAACCATGACCGCACTCGCGTCCACAAGGAACTTCAACAAACTTCCCACCTTGACCACTCTGAACTAACACTAGACAATCTCGCCTCAAATGTCCAGTAAACCCACACTTCCAACAAGATTCAACCCTTGAACACCTTGCACCACCCTGTCCTTCTTGCCACCTCCGAACGACCCCTCTAAGACTCAACTACATGCGCCGGAGCTGGTCCCGCTATCTGAGAATAATTATACTTCACATGTCCTATCACACCATAGCTCCAACAAGCTCCATTATCTCAGAAACCCCAGTGTGTCGCCTTCCACAACGACCACACTCCGGTAGACGTACAACCACTTTTAGACCTGCATACACTTGATCCACACTACCACTATTAATAAACCTCGGACCTGGATGAAACCTTCTATCACGAAGTCTCTTACGGCGCCCACTCTCGAGGCAGAACTCGCAACTCTTTTGCCCCCATCCAGGTCACCATCACCATCTATAACCACGCTCTCACGTTGCTTATCCCCCGAGAACTTGTCTCCATGGTATATCCTCTTAAAGCCAGATAAAAAGAACTCCCAATCCACATCATGGATATTCGATGCAACCGACACAGATGTCCATCGAAAAAAACATCTTGATCTAGGATTGGAATCATACTTGCTAACCAAGCCTTGAACGCCTTTGACGTTGACCCATGATTCTCAACAGCCCCCAAATCATGCAGACATTGTTTTGACAAGCCAGTCTGTCCGACAGACGGTACATGCGCAAGCTTTTCATTCACTGTGACCTAAGATGCTCCAGACATCTCCTGAACCAAAAACAAATAACTTTCACCACAAGACCAGCCCTTTCATGCTGCCCTATCACCTCAACTCCAGATAGGAACGACCAAACATGCACATTCTCAACAAACGGAACATCGTTCCACCAATTACCCTGCTCACCAGCAGATACGATCGTACCCGGTCCCAACTCTCTCCTCGAACTAATTGTGCTAATTTTAACAAGGCATAATAACAAAAATAAATCAAACCATGATTTAGGCCAGCCTCAAGAAAGGATCCAAGTTTACAAAAACATTTAACTACTGTAATAACGCAATGGGTACCCCGATTTCCTTCAAGCATAACATTGCATACGATAGCACATCATAATCATCATGCTTTTCATCATCCTCAATCAACACACATCCTCAGCACATCATCATCGTACAAACATATTTTACTCACATCCGATCATAACAACCAAGCATGGCATAAAGACCAATGTTTAACAAAAAACATGCTTTCTTCAAACAACATGCTATTTAACATTGATTCAAACATCAAAACATACAAATTTCACATACCATCATCCCCAATTCTTTCGTAACATGACTCTGATACCAACAAATGTAACCCCCTTAGCCCAGTCTAGACGCTCGACCCGAACTAAGAAGATTACACAGGGAAAACCAAAGTCATCTCGTTAAAGTTAACCTTGATTAACGACCGTTATTTTTCTTTTTACCTTTTCTAAATGCACATTATTATCCTATATGATTAGAAATTTTATTAGGAGAAAATTGCACAACGATCGAAGTTTAAATAGGGGTTCAATTGTATAGATTTGACTTTTAGCGACTAAACTGTAATTTTCATAAAATACATGGACTATCAAGATTTTTAAGTTACCACCCAAACGGATCATTCCAACTTATTTAATTAAGCATACAATATTCAGGAACTAAAACGTAAGACCTCATATCGAAACAGCCTTTTCGAAACCAGGTTGACCGTTTCGATACACGGGTGCGTTCAGAAACCCGTTTCGAAACAATGCTTCACATTGGCGAAATGTTCCGAAACGTTCATACTCGTTCCGAAACACCATGACCATTACAGGCTACCGTTCCGAAATAGGTAAGGGCTTTCGAAACGCCTTGCCCTGCAACGTCTCAAAATACTGGCTTTTCTCACTTAATCACCTCCGGAATCATTCCAATTCATGCCACAACATACATACATCATGTTTAAGCATCAATTACCAACACTACGAAGCATAAACTAAAACAGAGCATCATTCATGCAAGCATTAGATCTATAGGCATGCTTCATAGTCTTCAAATCCATACAAAAGGTAAGAGCCACTTTCAAGCACAAATAAAACCTCACAGGCCATTTACAAACCAAAATAAGCAAACAAAACATGCTTAAGGTGTTTAACATCACCAAATACTAACAAGAGTAGAAGTCCCACCCATTGCCACTTATTACAGTAAAGGTGAACCACATACATCGCTTAGTCAAAACTCTCGGAATCCCCTTTCTTTTGGACTGCCTTGAATGCTCAATTCTCTGCATTGATGAAACAAATGAGCGTAAGCATAAAGCTCAGTGAAGATAGCTAAAATCAAACATTCATCAATGCATTTTATAAAACCAAAACATCATCATGTGTTAACATATTCCTTCCTTTTAAACATGCACTTTAAAGCATAAACTCACTTCCAATTCCACATGCTCAACACATCATTAATTCCACAACAAAAACCTTAGATCATGCTTAAACCAAGCATCACATGCGTTCTAGCATAAGTCTCAAGCATCACATGCTTCCCCAAAACGAAAGCAAACCAATCTTTAACCATGTCCCACATATATCATTAGTCAGATGCATTGCTCACAATGCAAAATCACATTAAGCTTATCTTGCTTAATTCACATGCATAGATTTGTCCTATGCAACATCTCTTCATTGATCATCTCATGCACAACAATAATCCATTATGCATTCATTATAATCATGATACATGGGCAACAATAAACACATATATTGGCTTATAACATTCCGGCATAGGCTCACCCCTATCCGTTGTGATAGATTCACCTATATTCGTTGTGATAGACTAACATCTATCAACTTTACAACAATATTGGATACACGGACTAGTATAAGCTCACCCCTATACTCAATGATGGACTCACCTTCATCTCAAAGGCTACTTATGGAATTAGGCTCACCCTAACCCATAGTGATAGGCTCACCCCTACCACCCATAACAGGCTCACCCCTATTACGTCACATAGCTGGACACACACATGATTTCTAGATTACAGTGCACTCACATCTTGTTGGTCAACCAACGTATCTGTATGTGAACAGTAGATCACACATTTGCAAATTTAATCAAGTTTCATTAACATCTCACTATTCTATAAAGCATAATCCACAATGCCATTTTCACAAACATAAACCATGCTTAAAACCAAGTATTAAACCAAATAAACTAAAGGATCACTCACCATGTGCATCCTTAACAAAAATGGCATGTAAAACCAGTAATATCATTGCTCATAACATGCTTTATAACAATAACCAAACCACAATTAAATCAAGTGCATTTTTAACCAAAACATAATACAAGTCGAGGGAGATTTTTCTTTTCAATTACTCTTGAGCTTAGCTAAGTGTTTCAAACTTACGCTAAACCCTCAAAACCACGTTCAAAACGTTTCAAATCTAGAAAATCCTTTTCCCACTCATCGATATGCGAAGCCTTGCTCATCAACACGAAAATCACTCCTCCAAAACCTACAAAAATGTCATGTTTGGTCCTGGATCAATATCCCCTATTTTCACATCATCAAAACAGAGATCCAAATGCATTATAACTCATTTCAACAATAGTAACCAATCACAAACTCGTTGCTCACCCGAGCTAGACCAATATACCTATCCGAAATAACCGAAAACTTAATCAATTGTTTCCTAAACAAAGCCCAGCCAACATACATCACTTCCAATCAAATATAAACATCAAAACACATCTAAAATCAACCTAAATCCATCCTTATACCTCCAACAAGCATTACCTCATCATTCCTCCTCAACAACTCAACTAGAACTATAAAAAAACTCAAGGATCTCAAGGATTTCGGGATCTATATCAACAAAACCTCTTTTCAACATATTAATCACCTCAAAACTTAATTAAAAACAATCCAAAACATAGCTTACAAATCAAGTCTGAAAATCAATAGTTTCATCACATTTTTGCAAGATTTCGATCTCAAATCAATATTATAATGAAAATCAACTAAAAAGATTAATTAGAAGCCAAATATCTTCGAAATTTCAATAAAGAACCAAGATTGAAGGTTGAGAACGAGATTTACCTTAAATCCTTGCTTTTCTCAATGAATGACAAGTTTTCTTTAGCAAAAATCTTGAAGAACTTGAAAGAACTCTTGTAATTTGTTTATAAAATGATGAGAGAGTGTATCCTTAAGTACTAGGCAAGATTTACAATGCAACTATATGCTTAACAAAATAACATGAGGACTAACCCCCTCCCCCCAAACTCAAGGCGGGCATTGCCCTCAATGCGTTAGACAAAATAAAATCTAAACAAAAAACATAAAATAAAGTAGAAAAAATAAAGAAAACAATGGTGATAGAAGCTGCCTGAGTTGTCTTTTAACTCGGTGGACTTGTAGGAAGATGAGAGGACTAAGCAGCAGGTGGCGGGTGATTTGACGGCGAGGCTCTAATTCTGGCTGTGAGCTGGCTGGACTCTGATAGAAGTGGGTATCTTTGGTTGCTGCTCCAGCTCGGTCTCTGGCCTTTCATCCTCTTGCTCGTCCGCTATCACGTGACTCTTTTCTTTTCTTTGTTACCTCGACCGACTCTGCATTATCAGAGGATTTAGACACCTTCTCGTCAAGGGAATGAGTGGTCTGTGTTATCTCTTTTGATGTTGTCTCTACTGCTTGGGAGGCTGTACTTTGTCTGCCCCTCATCTTTCTTGGCCGCTTGCCTTTTATAGTAGGGTCTGAATCTAGATAAGTAGTTGTGAGGCGGACTTAATAAAAATAATATAACTGAAAATAGAATATGGTCCTAAGCTTATTAAGATTTATTCATAAAGAAAACGGTAAAGATGTGGAAAAACTAAAATTATAATACATCAGGTTTGTTTTTGATACTTCTTATAGTCCACTTGCACCCTCCATCGAGTGATTATTCTCATGGGGGAGTCTTTCTTCCTCGTTCCCTTGTATTCTATGTGAATCCTCCACCATGTTTCTTTTCCTGAAGGCATGAACATGTGATTAGTAAAAATTATATCACTATCCAACGATGTACTTACCTTATCTTGGTCGTGGTATGTTATGGCGAAGGGTGGCTTTTGCTGCCAAGGTAGCTGTTCGGGCGGCAAACTTTCAGGGCAGTAGTCTATCATAATATGGTGAAGGTCAAGGAAAAACTCAAAATCCTGAAAAGCTTCATGACTTCCCACACCATTTTCTTTAGTCTCCTCGAAAATCTCCATTAGTAGATATTTTTATGGCCTTAAATCTTCCATCATCGACTCCTCTAAATATATGTAGCCATTGGTTGTCGATGTTTCTGATTAGGTGAGAATGGTTACTGTGATTGCTGCTGAGGCCAGTAATGTTGCCGAAGCTGCTGTTGCAGCAGACATAGTTGTTGAGGTTGCTGCCAAGGCGGGCATAATTTCTAAGGCTTTTGATATTGTCGTGACATCATCAATTTCTATGTCGGCCTCACTAGCTGTTTCTGTAGCATTGCTTTGTTCAAGTTCCACAATTCTTGCTTGGTCAATTTCTTATATAGGTTCATCATGTGTGGGGTAGTCCCTTGTCCTCTTCCTATATGATATCAGTATCCCTAGGTCTCAATTTCCGGTGATCCATGGGTTCCGTGGCAGGGTTTTATGTTCATCCACGACATTTATTGGGGCAGAGTTGCTCAAAAGTGCATCCATCCTGGCGAGTTTTGTCTCCATAAAGGTTGACACGTCTTGAGTGAGCGGGAGGAAAGTTTGAAACTAGTTTTTCTAAGGAATTTGATTGCTCTTGAGGGGGATTGCATTGCCAGAGATTGTGTCTTGCTGCAACGGCAAAATTATCATAGTAAAAAAATTTTGAGGTTGTTGATCATACCATGAGAAATTATGTTACGACGGCAAATTCTGCAGTCCTTTTTGATACGGATGCGACATCTGCTCTTGGTCCCATTTTGGTTCGTCCATTTCTTCTCCAAAATGTAAGAGGAAATTTTCGAGCACATGATTTCCCTCACATAGATTGCAAGAATTGTCCAACAACAGCTCTCGTATAGTTTTCATCGACATTGTGATGCCCTTAGACTTGTAGCGTACCTGAAATTTAAATGCAATTAAATAAAGAGCGCAGAAAACAAAACGAAGTCACTATTGCTAGTCTCCGACAACGACGACAAAAACATGTAGGGTGTTTAGGTGTTCTCTTTTTATGAGCGCAAGTGCACACTCCTGTCAAGTTACAGTATAAAAGATGTTGGATCCCACGAGGATTGGAATAGTTCCTTCGAGTGTATATCTGCATAAGAAGTTTAAATACACAATTAATTTTAGGTTTGTTTTAATGAATAAAACTAAAAACACAATTAATTAATGTAGGGGAGATCAGAATGATAGAATGGGTCAGGTAATTGCTGCTCAGTAGTGTGTAGACTGCATTGCATAGGTCAAAGTTGGATTGCGCTTCCTCGAATGTTAACTCGGCGGGTACTGGCGGGCGACGCAGCGACACTTTTGCTACCACATTGGGTATCTCTGCACTGCAACTTTTTCTTGTGTGGCACGTGACAGGAAGACGTTCTGGAGGCAAGTCGGGCAGATATTTCAAGCTCAGTTGGATAGTCGACAGTGATCCTCCCTATGTCTAGGAAAGGATGCCCGAATGCTCACGTGATGTAGGCAATACCTAGCAATCTCAGCGTAAACCTATCACAAGCTAGCCAATTCGGTTTGTGATCCGTTTTAGCCGCTAAAACTTGTGAACTTTTGGAACCAAGTTAGTCACGCCTCTACACGTTGTGACCGTGCTTAACCCTTTCGTGAAGTTGACACTTTTGTGCCCCCTAGATGGATTCTCTAAACTAAAGGGTTAAAACTAAGTGAAAGCATGAAGTGCATAGATTAAGAAAATTTGGAATATTTATTACAAAACAACTTAACCTAATACAATCGTTTCTCACAACTACTCTACAAGCAAAACCTAAACCATATAGAAAACTAGAACATTAGATCTAGCTGACTCCCTCTCTCTCTCTATGCCCCTATACCCTCACATACATGGGTATATATAGGGCTTGGCCTAAGTTTAAGTCCTCCTTGGAGTAGAAGTCTTCATTGATGATAAAATAGCTTTAACATTTAATGCTTCATTCAATTCTGACTTAAATATGGACTCCTTTGGATGTTTACTTGTTGAGCAAGTCAGTATAAGCCACCTTGCTTATCGATCTTCAATCAGCTCTATACACCGCACCAGGCCTAAAAAATGCAAGATTGGGCTCAATGGACTCAGAAAAATGTCCTCTATCAAACGAGACCCATCTTGACTATGTCAGTGTATTTCTGTCTGGGCGACATTCTACGATGGTGGTATCCTTGGCAACAACATTCTGTAGCGGCAACGTCTTTGTCGGCAACTAGAACTGGTTTAGTACAGCTCCTCCTGCTCCCTGCTTTCCTGTCCTCTCTTCCTCTGATTTAGCAACCAACACCTGAAATAAAAAAACTAACTAAAACAATATCTTTTCTTAGCCAAAACGTAAAATTTTCATTAAAAGCATTACAAAAAAGAAAATATTGTATAATGCATGATAAGTAGCTAAATATGACTAAATGAGCTTGAGAACAATAAGAATATGAGCAGGAATGCACATAGAATATAAGACTTCTAGACACTCTACAAATGTTGCTAGGGGGAGTACGCATTAATTATAGTCATTAAAACTTGTTCATACGTCATACACATGCATTTAGGAATATTTAAAGTTGGATTTTTGAAGTTAAATCTGTCAAAAATGCCTTATCTGGTAAAGGCGTATCGATACTGTTGAAAGCGTATCGATACGGGTTCATCAAAGGGAAATGATAAAAGTTAAAAGGGTATCGATACGACCTCGCGTTTCGATACAGATAAGTCAAGGGAAGTGATACAGGTCAAACAATACCGATACGTTCATCCATTCTAACAAATCAAAGTATAAACTTTTTCTCTACTAGTTTTCAATTTTCGTTTGATTTTAGTAATTGTTTCAACTTAGTTTTTGTACAAAACACACACACACACACACACATATATATATATATAATATGGGTTTCAAAAATTTTACCAAAATTTTTCAAAATCAATTTTTTTCATTCGAATATATTTTCGCATCGTATATTTTTGTAATATGTTTTTAAAATTTGTTTTGATCAATCTTTTCTATTATATATATATATTTAACATTAAAAATGTATTTTTAAAAAATACTTGGAATTATTAGAATTTATTGGTTTGAATGAGATTTTAATTGCATACATATTCAGATTGTTTTGATGTTTTCAAGGTTATAGCACCGAAAAAGAGAGCTAGACGTCACCTTTCCACTTCCGATCCTATGGATGATGAAGAGGGTAACCCTAAACCAAATCTTCCTTATATTCTCCAATGCAGTTTTCCTAACCCTTAGGATATGTCATGTTATAAGCTCATTCAAGGTTTCACTCTTAGGGAAGAATGTATCGTGTCTCCTCCATTTTTAAACTCAGAACGTTTTAAATTTCAACACTGTCACACCGACAAAGTAAAATCCTTTTACTACTTTACATCGTTGAGTTCCCTATTCCATTCCCTTTAGATTGATTGTTCACATGATTTTCCCGAACCCCTTGGCCAACCTATCAATGAACGTTCCCTCTCTCGTGCTCATTTTCTTATGTTAACAATGAATGGGTCCATGTCCCTCATGCTCCTCAAAAAGATGATCAGGTTGATGCTCTTTCAAGCTCTCAATGTGCACCGATTGCTTCTTCCTCCATGGACAATCTAATGAAAATCCTCAATGAGAAGTTCACAAACATAGAAATCGGGTTTGCAGCCATTGACACTCGATTCACATCCTTGGAAGATCGAGTCAAGGGCATTGACACTCGATTCACATACTTGGAAGATCAAGTCAAGGGTTTTGACACTCACTTCACATCATTGGAGGATCAAGTGAAAGGCATCGATCTTCAACAAAACTCCATGGATGTCTCTCTCAACGCTTTCCATAGTGTTTGGCTTAACCAATCTAGGAGGAATCAACCTACTCAAGACAATGAGGATGAAGAGGACGGAGATGATGATGATGGGGATGAGTAGTTTTTTCATATCATCTCATGTCATTTAGTTTCTTTAGTTTTGCACCTATGTTTAGTACTCTATGCTTTTTATTTATGTTTTTAGGATCTAAGTTTGGATTTATAACTTTGAACTGTTATGTTGCTTTTAATTTGAAGTTTGCTTTGAATTCAATCATATTATTGTTGTTATTATCCTTGTTCTTATGTTTGATCTAACAAAAAGGGCAGAAGGATAATAGAGCCATTTTTTGAAAACTTAAAATTGATTTTGAAAATCCATCATAAATTAAGGGGGAGTAAGTTTTTCAAATGTTCCAAGAACTTAAAAATTTACACGTGGTTTTGTTGTATCAAAAATTGTCTTTTTGAACCAAACTATATTTCAAGACAAAACTATCTTAAAAGTTCAAAATCTACTAAGTCTTTTTATGTATTTTCAAGCCAAACTTCAGCAAAACGCCCAGGTGTATCGATACCCTTAGGCGTATCGACACCATTTTTCAGCACTTGAATTTTAATAGACCATAGCGTACCGATACGGTATTACCCCGTATCGATACCGTATTCATCTGGGCAAGACTTTAAACTATATCGTATCGATATGCATTGTAACCGTATCGATACGATTTGCTTATCTTTGCATTTAATTTTTGACCATTGGCTTGTTAGTTAGTTGGTATGCAAAAATTTAAATGACCGTCACACCGTACCGATAGACTTAGTATGTGTACTGATACGTATTTTATCAAAACCAAAAATGGGATTCCATAGAGTAAATTATGTATTGATACGCCATTCCGTATCGATACGTGTAACACCCCAAAAATTATGCCCAAATTGTAAACTCTATTTTCGAAAAATCCCTAATTTAGAAACATAATTTCAAAATTCCTAATTCTTAAAACCCTAATAATGTGGGAATTCAAAACTCTAAATTTCTATGATAGACTAAATATGATTTTTTATTAAACTTGAAAGTTAATATGAAATTTCTTAAAAGTTTAAGGACTGACTCCATAAATAACCATTTTATCAAATTGAATTTCAATTCAATTACTTTCTTCCCTACATTTTTTTTAATTATTTAATATATTTTTTAACATAATTTCTTTTTAAATTGAATT
The DNA here is from genome assembly GCA_958450335.1 of Hibiscus tridactylites. NCBI lineage: Eukaryota > Viridiplantae > Streptophyta > Magnoliopsida > Malvales > Malvaceae > Hibiscus > Hibiscus tridactylites. The sequence goes on along the minus strand of OY288291.1, from coordinate 30,160,384 downwards.
CCAATTTCCCTTTCTCCTACCGTTATACTAACTCTTTTTTTTCAACTTAAATTCTTTTTTTACTATTATTATTATTATTATTATTATTATTATTATTATTATTATTATTATTATTATTATTATTATTATTATTATTATTATTATTATATTATAAACCTATTTTGTTTAGATTACCACTGCTCAACTATATATATATATAGTCATAGTTACTATGTACATAAATAAAACTAAGCCTTAAGTTTTAAAGTGTTGTCTCTCTTAGTTATTCCCATGCTTTATGAATTCCTCTTGGATTGACGTTGTCATCACCTTACATTGAAGCCGCAACCACCCTTTGTCGTCGTTAGAGCTATTGTGTGCTTAAGGTGTGTTTTATTCCAGTGCTATAATTAAATTATATATATTTTTCTATGTGCTGGTGTTTTACTCGTTATGTGATTATTTATATGCATTATGATTTTTATGGTTGACATCACATGCATACGTTTTTAGAATATGTTTTTACTACGATTTATGAACTGTGATTTACGGACTACTATTTATGAACTATGATTTATGGACTTATGGACTATGATTTATGAAGTATGTTTACAGAATATCGGATTTATTGAACTTTGTTTATGAAATTTGATTTTTAATCATCATGTATGTCTGAGCATGGGTTGGGATTTGTATGGAGGAAATTCAGTGGTTTCATCCTTCGGGCTGAATTCCACTTCGGATTAGTGGTTCCACTCTCCGGGCTGAGTTCCACTTCAGAGGGTGACGATGTAGTGAGTGGTTCTGGGGAACCTACCTCTTTTTTATGGCGGTTGTAGTTGGGTGCATTGCATTTTGAATGTGATATGTGTGTTATGATTTTTAAAGATTTTAATAAAATAATACTATATTTTATAATTATGATTTTCTTGCACTTTAGAGGCACACTAAGCTCTTTAGTTTACTCCCCCATAGTTTCCTCTTATAGATATCTTCAAAATTAGGAGACGTGGTACTTAGAGGATCTCAGATTTTATACGGTTATGTATTACTCAGCACGATACTATTTTAGTTTAATCAGATTTCTATTTATTATTTTGGGACATGGATGTAATTTTAGACTATTTATATTTTGAGATTATATATAGCATTCATCTACTGTGATTTTAATTCAGAGATTTTATATAATTATACGAATATCTATTATGATATTTATATTTATATTTATTATTAAATTTATTTGATTTTATTTTAATTAAAGTATAATTTTCAAAATTGGATTTCTTGAGGGAAAAGTTTTTAAATGTAACATCTTAAATTCGGTCTATTCTTCTAGGTTGGATTTATGGGGTTATAATATGCCCCTTAAAACCGCACTGATACACCCTCTAAGCGTATGGATACATGTAGTTTTTCAGTCACAACGACTCTTTCTTGTTTGAGACAGGTACCAATACGCCCCATAGCCGTACCGATACGGTAGGTAGCTGAGCAGCATTTATTGCGGGAAATTCCAGCCCAACGGCACTATTAATGATCCCAACTACCCAAACGGCTAGAATTCAATACAATGGTATAAAAACAAGTCTCAAATACACCATTAAGAACTATTGAACCTACGAACAACATCAAAGCACTTAAATCCAAACATTGTACCTTTAGAGTCAAATTCTTGTACCCAACTCTTGTATCTTTATTGTAATATTTTATTGTGAGTTTGAGGAGTGTGAAATTGTAATTGGGTAAACAATTATCCATTGAGAGGAACTTTTAGAGTTTACCAAATATTTCTCTTTGTGAAAGTGAGTTCATTAAGCTTTGGGCAGAAACCTTAATCAAATTGTAAGGTTTCCACCTCATCAAAGAAAAGGGGAAGAATTCAAGTAGTGAATTGGTTGAAAATCCTTAGTGGGAGCTAAGGTAGTGGATGTGGAGTTCGTTTGGAGAACTTGAACCACTCTAATTGCCTTGTGTCACATTTTTTTTTCCAAATTTTCACCCTCCAAATTTTTATCGTCAATTCACCCCCTCTTAGCCATTTGCAATTGTGTGATCAACTCAACAAAAACCACATCATTAAAATCACGTGTACCATCTATCTCATGCATTCATAAATGCAAGGTCTCAAGGCAAAGCCTTACATGCTTAATTCTCATAAAGCATTTCTCAAATCATAATCTCATATGCAAAACATCATCCATAAAATCAGTTATAACAAGGTACATGTGAAACTCATAATCAATCTCATATATTGGAATTTTAACAACATTACTTGAATATGCGGATTGTAACGCCCTGGTTTTGGGCCTAGATGTTTTAGAAGTTGAATCGGGCCGGTCGGGAACGGTTTGAACCCTTTAAGGTTGGTTTAGGGAACACCTAGTTCGAGATGCTTTAAAAATATGGAAAAATATCAAAAAAATCCTCATTTATTATAAAAATGTTTATGATGGAAACAATTTTACAAAATGTGATTTGGAAATATTACATTTTGGTGTAGTGACCAAATTGCATTTTTGCAAAAGTTAACTAGTGACTGTTTTGTAAAGGATTGAAACTTTGAATATTTAAGGAGCTAATTTTACCAAAATTTTTTATTATATTTTTCTTTAATTTGGGAGTGTTAAAATGATTTAATTAAAGAAATTAAAAGAAAAATCTTATGTTGACTTTTCATAACTACTTTACGATACTTTTCTCTCTTTTCATTTTCTCTCAACTTCCACTCAGCCAAACACATTTCCCTCATCAATTAATATTTGGTTTTCATCTCGTTTGCTGAGATTTCATCTTCCTAAGGATTTCAAACATTTACTTCATCAAATCCTTTTGTTTTCACTTTAGATTTTCAAGAAATCTTGCCCAAATTGAGGAGAAATCAACCATTAGAGGTAAGCTTCGTCCTTCACCTCTTATGATCAGTTCTTTACTGAAACTCCCAAGTTATCAATCCTTTGTAAATGATCTTTAAGTTATTTTATTGTGATAATCAAGAAATGGTTGTTAAATTCATGGTTCTTGAGGTGATTTTTATGATATTTGTATTTCTGGGTGAAACTCTATTTTGAGGTTGATTTCTAACATGTTTTGGATGATATTTGATGTTAAGATTGAGGTTTTATCAAGTAAATCCCGAATAGGCTTGGGTTCCTGGGTTCCTAAGTTTTACATGTTAGATTTGTGGTTTTTGGGGTGATTTTGGTGATTTGCTATTGCTGGAGATATAAGAATGTGTTTGTGATGATTTTTGATGTTGATTGTGGTTTGGAAGTGATTAGAATTGATAGATCTTGGCTGGGCTTTGATTTGAGAAAGTTTAGAGGTGATTTCAGTTATTTTGGATAGTCGAAATGGTGTTTTTGGGTAGTGCAGCGAGTTTGAATGAGTGGCTGGTGATTTCAAAACATGATGATGCATTAATACTCTGATCTTATGTGTAATAAACATGGGAGATATCTTCGGACGCTTTTGGTGTTGATCTGGAAGTGCCGGAAGCCTAGGAATCATTTTGGCAAGCATGTGAAACGTAATCGGTGAGTGCGAATGGTTTTTAGAAGTCCTTCAGGGACAAGGAAACGAGGTTTGGGGATTTAGGATTGGTTTGAAACACCATCCTAAGTCTTGAAGTAAGTATGGCTAGATTTGCTCTCGATATGTGGTTGATGCCCTAAATGCTTTTAACATGTTCTTGATTTGTGTTAGACAAATTCCTACTGTTTTATGCATGATTTATAACATGAAAAGATGTTATGTGATGATCCCAAGAGATAGCATGGCTATGCAAAGAGTTTTAAGATTTTAATTAAATACTATGCATGAATTGTGGTTTTGAAATTCGATGAGTTAGATTTGATAAATGTTGCATTAAAACAATAGGTGAGATGATCATTTTAATGTAATACATTGGCATAAATGATAAGATGATTACCAGATATAATTGGTCGACCAATAGGATAAAAGTGCACTATAAACTAAAAATTCGTACGTGCACTTTGGAGTCGGGCAATGGGGGTAGTGTCATCCCGATCCAAAGTGAGAATCCGATGATGAGAGATACCATCGACGTAGGTCTTGGTGAAATATCCAATCTTTGTGGCAAAGAGAGATATAGCCATGAGAGTCAGGTGATGTGAGATTCCACCGGGGTAGGACTTGGCTTTAAGTCAAACTAATCCGCATATCACAGTAAAGATATAATATGAAATTCCATTATATGAGATCACATTTGATTCACATGTACCAAATGTTGAGATGTTTTATGCTATGAGAAATGCATATGAGATTTGAAGTTTATGAAATGCTTTAATTACATTAGCATGTATATGGCTTTGCCATGAGTTTTGCATTGGTTGAATGGATGAGTTAGATTGATGGTACATGAGCTTTTCAAATGAAGATTTGCTTTGAATGGTTTTCAAGCATGTGTTAGAAAAGAGCATGTTGTAGAAAATCGATTTTGAGAATAAGCTTTAAAGTTGCATTATTGTGTTGGTGTTTTTAGAGCATGCCTCACTAAGAAAATGTGCTTATGCTCTCTTTTACCAACAATGCAGATAATTGAGACACTTTTGTCAACAAGGAGGCTAAGGATTTCAAAGGAATTGAAAAGCTCAACTATGGTGATATTTTACATTTACTTTAGTAATGATAATTGGCAATGGGAACCAATGGGTTGCTTTGAGAGATGTATTTTAAACTCCATGTGGTTGTTGTAGGTTTAATACGGTTTATGTGCTTTGTAAGAGGCCTTTATGGTAGTTTTGGTGCTTTATGTTACTATTTGGTATGTTCATGGTTTGTGTCATAAGCATGTTTCATGATTTGTTTCCCTATGATTGAGATAGTCAACCAAATGATGTTGTATGGTTTGGAATTGCAGGTTTATATGTTTAAGTAATTGCCATTAGCATATAAGTATGATTTGAGGTTGATTGATTGATGTTTGAAGTGTTTTCAATGCTGAGAATGGGGCAGATCTGGTATGCGTATTGATACACGGGCTTGCGTATCGATACGCATAAGCCATATTTGTACATTGCTTCACAGTTGTGTTTCGGTACGTTTGCGAGCTGTTTCGGTACGGGCTTGAAGGGCGTTTCCATATGCGAGGAAGTGTATCAATACACCCTCATTGACTTTGGTCACTGCCATCCCACGTACCAATACGGTCTCAAGCGTATCGATACGCGACCATTAATTCCGTATCGAGGAAGTGTATCATAGCCATGTTTCGAATAATTGGGCTTTGTAGGTGGTTGATAGGTGTGAATATGAATTGTTATGATTTTTTTTGTTAAAGCATGTTATGTGATTGTTCGATGTTCTAGCTTTAATGAGATGTAATGCATACAAGTTGATGGATTGAGATGAAATTGTGATGCTATGTTATGTTTGGGGTATAGACGAGGAACTCATTGCCATTTCATTTCTATTGGAAAGAATTGGTTTGAAAATGAACTTGAGCACCTTGGATTTCTTGCCTTATAATGCCTAATTGTGATTTATTTCATTTTTGCTAGTTGCATTATTTTGAAATGGGGCCACGTAGAGAGCATAGAATGAACATGCGTAACACAGTCGAGAATGAAACGAATGAGAATGACGAGTGTGTCGAGAATCTACCGCATCCTCTCTCTGGTGGACCACCCGGTTGTGGTGGAGCGGGGGTCGTTGCTGCAGGAGTCGAAATAGGGGTTGCTGAACCCGGGGGAGCACAAGGGCAAGCTGCTCCTGACATTACAGTGTCAATATAAGCTATTGCCAGAGCCTTTCGAGCGACAATAGCTGGAGCTCATGTGGCTGCACCTCAGGTTGGTGTTGATGCGAGTTTTCCTCTAGAGCGACTCCGCAGTCTGGAAGGGATTGAGTTTAGGGGGCTAACCCTTAAGGGTTCCGAGTCTTGGTTGGAGAGTACCAAGAGAATCCTTGGACAAATGAACTATAATGATGTCCAGAAGTTGAGGTGCATTGTATCTCTATTGCATGGTGATGCCTACACGTGGTGGACAGCCTCTATTGCTGGTTTGGAGGATGCTGAGGTTTCTTGGACGTCTTTCTGAACGCGTTCAAGAGGAAATATTTAGGGGTCTGTTATCTGAATGAGAAGAATAGGGAGTTTATGTCCCTAGTACAAGGTAGCATGTCGGTGGCAGATTATTAAGTATTGTTTGTACACCTTAGCTAGTATGTGCCAGAATTGGTTTCGAGTGAACGGAAGAGGTACGAGCAGTTCAGATATGGGCTGGTGGCTGACGTGAAAACTTATATGCTTGCATCGGACTATACCGATTTTGATGTATTGGTCACTCGAGCCAAGGACATCGAGCTGAACCTCAGTCTGGCAAGTCGAGCAGGAGGATCTAGCTCGGGGAAGCAACCTGCGGATCATGATCTTCGAAGAGATTGGTTCAAGATACCTATGGATAGAAGGACACACATGGATGCTAGAGGTGGGGGAGGTAACCGTGAGAGAAGTCAACAAGGGCCGAATGCTTATATTTGTACCCATGAATGTAACTTGTGTGACAGGAGACACACGGGAAAGTGCTGAGGCAAATGTGCTGGAATTGTTGTTCTCGTGGCACATGAAAAGGGATTGTCCTCAGCCGGTACGAGAAAAGGCATGCTTCGGTGAGAGCAGTTGAGCCATAGAGGGGCCGTGGGCACGGCCGAGGCAATTTCCAGCGTAGGGATGAGGGAGCAAGGAATGTGGCACACATGGTAGCTGTTCAGCCTGAAGGTTGTGGCCAGGCAAGAGTGTACGCCCATCGTGAATGGAGGAATGACACGGACGTAATTTCAGGTACCTTTATTTTGCAGTCCTTGCCATTACTTTCTCTAATTGATTCTGGATCTACACACTCGTACATATTGCGTGAACATGCTCAAATGCTTGGTTTGCATGTTGAGTCTTTGGATGTTGGTATGTGTAACACCCCAATTTTGGGCTTAGAAGTTTAGGGTTTGAGTTGGACCGGTCTGTGAAACGGTTTGAATGTAAAAGAGGGTTTTAGGGAAAGCCTGGTTCGGGATGCTTTAAAAATATAGAAAAATATCTAAAAATCCTCATTTAATATGTATAAGAGAGTGGTAAAGTCAATTTTAGAAAATAAGATTTGGAAATTCTACATTTCGGGAAAGTGACCAAAATGCGATTTTTGTAAAGTTTAGTAGTGACTGTTTTGTAAAGGATTGAAACTTTGAATCTTTAAGGAGATAATTTACCCAAAATGTTTTTCTCTAGAATTTTCCTTAATTTGGGTGATTTAATTAATGTTTTAATTAAATAGAAGAAAGGAGAAAACTAAATTTTGACTTTCATAACTACCTTTTCCTAATTTTCTCTCATTCCTTTTTCTCTCAAAATCCCATCATCCAAACACATTTTCTCCAGCAAAATTCACATTGATCTTGCATCAAATCCTTTTGATTTCCCCATTGCATTTTCATGAAATTTTGCCCAAATCAAGGAGAAATCATCATTTAGAGGTAAGAATGTTCTTCTCCTCTAAATACTCAGTTCTTTACTGAATTTCTCAAGTTGTCAATCCTTTAGTAAAGTTTTATAAATGGTTTTAATGTTAGAATCATGATTTTGGCTTAAAACTCAAGATTTTGGAAGAGATCTTGAGGATTCTCGTTGTGGTTGATTGGGCTATGTTTTGAGATGGTTCTTTAATGTATTTTGGATGTTAAATTTTGTTAGAAATGAGGTTTAATCAATATAATCTCGAATAGGTTGTATTTCCTAAGTTTTTGCTTACGAAAATGGTGCTTTGAGTAATTCTTAAAAACAGTGAATTGATGATGGTATTTGATGTATATTGGCAAGTGATGAAATGGGTTTTAAGTACTTGAATCGGATATAGTTAGCCGACTATAGGATTGTGTTCACCGTAAGTAAAGTCGCCTTGGATGTTGAGGGATTGTGATTGTACCGTAAACTCCGTCCAAGTACCCTAACGACTGAGGTAAGATCACAACGGTGGTTGTATATTTCGAGTGTGAATCTTGTGTTATGTGTCCCTTACTCTCGTTAGTGGAATTATACAACTACCGATGATTGGTTTTGAGGGGTTGAGATTGTACCTTTATACTCCACCACGGGTGTCACATCAATGGAGGGATTGCTCTTGAGTGTGAACCTTGTGTAGTTTGGTAGTGTGTATGAAGCGTGTGGGACAACGCTTGTAATCCACGTATCCGATAGTGTCTTGTGTTGAAATGGTTATGAACTATCACTTGAAAGCCAATATAATGTATTTGATTGTAACAAAACATGAGATGCTTGAAAAGTATGCATGGAAGCATGAAAAAGAGATGAGCATATGGTTTAAAAGCTTTGTTTAAAGTGTTTTCTAAAAATGCATTGTTGTATTGGTTTTATTTAGAGCACGCCTCACTAAGCATTTGTGCTTACACTCTCTTTTACTAATAATGCATATAATTGAGGTGTTTTGGGCTTCAAGAAAGCTAAGTTCATCCAAGGAAGTCCAAGCTCACGTATGGTGAAGTTTTCATACACTATTAGTTTTGATAAATTGGCAATGGGAACCTAAGTTTTGTTTTTGGGAAATGTATTGAACTCCCTAAGGTTGTGGCATATTTGCCTTTGTTGGTTTAAATTGTAAATGGCCTTAAATGCTTATTTTGAAGTTTGTTTGCTTACTTGGCTTTGATGATAGGAAGCATGCCTCTAGACTTGTGAGTTTTCAAGATGGATGATGTGAATGTGTTTGGGAGTTCTAAATATGTACCTTGGATGCTAGATGACTTGTTGACATGATTAGGGAGTCATTAGGTTGTGCTTGAGTGAGGTTATGCATGAAAAACCAGACTTTGCTGTTGAATCTGGGCAAACCGTATCGAAACACCCTCTAGTGTTTTGAAACGGGGGCTTGAAATGACCTTCGTGTTCCGAAACGCTTAGGGATGTTTCAAAACAATTTGGCTACTGGAAAGCCTTGTTTCGGAACCAATCTCAGAACCAACCCGTGTATCGGAACAGTCAACGTCGTTTCGATCCATGTTTCAATACAAGAGGTAGACGTTTCAAAACAGGTGACCGTTGGGCACTGATTTGAGTGGTGGTGGAGTTTGCAAGCCTTAGATTTTAGTCCGAAAGGTTGATGTTGCAATTGCTTGAGCTTGAGATGTTCTTTTAAGATGAAATTTGGCAGAGAAGCATGTAATATGACTAATTTAATATTGGTAACTTTATAATCAGTAAGGACCTTCTAATTTATAGAAATTACATTTTGGTCCCTAAAATTATATTAAGTGCAAATGAGTCCCTGTTTGTTATCCGATCGATGTGCCTTTCCCAAATAAGTTTTATGAGTACTCATTTTGGGGTAACGCGCATCTAGACAAGATTAAAAAGAAAAAAGGGTTGTGAATCAAGGTTGACTTTTGGGTTGACTTTGGTTTTCATCGTGTAATCTTCGTAGTTCAGGTCAACCGTCTAGGCCGGGTTAATGGTGTTACATTTGGTGGTATCAGAGCTTGGTTCTCTTGTTATTGGGAATTGTTATGTGGGTGATGTATGTGTAATTAGGTGATGTGCCTTTTGAGTAAAAGAATATTGTGTGCATCGTGATGCATGGTTTTAACGGTGATGTTATGCTATGTTGGAGTGTGTTAGGGGATCCCATTGCCAAGTCAAAACTAATGAAAGGAACTTGTTTTCAAAAAAGAGCCTTAGTATTTGGATCACTTACCTTATTGAGCCTAATTATGTTTATTGCATTTGTGTCAGTGCATTATTTTCTTGTAAATGGGGCCACGTAAAGAGATGAGAATGAATACAAGAGCTATAGCTCAAAATGAGAATGATGAGAATGCTGAGAATGTTGTGGATTTACCTGCTCCTCTTGGTGGTGGACCACCCGGTGGTGAGCGTGCTAGAGCTGGTAATGCTGGTACTGGTGCTGGGATCGCTGGACCTGAAGGTGTGTAGGTGCAAGCGGCTCCTGACATGATTGTGTTGATTTAGGCTATTACTGGAGCCTTTCAGGCGGCAGTAGCTGGAGCTCATGAAGCTGCGTATCAGGATGATGCTAATGTGAGATTGCCTTTGGAACGTCTTCGCAGTCTATGAGGGACTGAGTTCAGAGGTTTGTCTCCGGAGGGATATGAGTCTTGGTCATTGCTGCATGATGATGCTTATACGTGGTGGGCGACCACTATCTCGGGAATGGAGGACAATGATGAAACTTGGACGTTTTTCCTGAATGCGTTCAAGCGGAAGTATCTGGGTGTGCGATACCTAGATGAGAAGAAAAGAGAATTTATGTCTCTTGTGCAAGGCAACATGAGTGTAGCTGAGTATGAGATCCAGTTTGTCCGCCTTAGTCAGTATGCACCTGAGCTAATCCCTGATGAGTGGGAGAGGTGTGAACGTTTCCGTTATGGATTGGTAGAAGATGTGAAGACTTTTATGCTTGCGGCTGAATATACAGATTTTGATGTGCTTGTGTGTCGAGCGAAGGACATCGAGCAGAACTTGGGTTTGTCTTCTAGAGGCGTTAGTTCTAGCTCGGGAAAAAGAGCTGCTGATCATAGTTTTGGTGGTGGACGGAACAAGAGAGGACGAGATTGGAGGTATCAATCTACTGCTAGGCGTGGTACTGGAGGACATGGTACGCATGTTCAGGGAGATAGGATGAAGGCTGATCGGAACACGTGATGGACATGTGGATCTCTTTGCCATTTGAGGCGATATTTTCCTCGAGCAGCGAGGGAGGTTCAGGCTCCTGTTGCAGCGACATGTAACTCATGCTGGAAATTTGGTTTGGCAGACCACGTGAGGAGGGAGTGCCCTTTGTTGGCCGGTGGTGGTTAGAGACGTGCTCCTGGGGTAGTTTCACCTCAGAAAGGTCGTGGGCGTGGCCGAGGGAATTTCCAGAGAAGGGAGGAAGGACATCAGGGTATTGCTCACGTGGTAGTTGTTCCACCTGAGGGTGGAGGACCGACGAGGGTGTATGCTCAGCGCGAGGAGCGCAACGACACCTATGTGATCGCATGTACTTTTTCTCATCAGTCTTTATCCTTGCTGGCTTTGATTGATTATGGATCCACGCATTCTTATATTTTGAGTGAACATGCACAATTGCTTGATAAACATGTGGAGATGCTTGGAATAGGAATACAAGTGTCTAGTTGTTTTTGTGAGACGGTGGTGACACGGAAGTTGTATAGGAGGTGTCGTTTGAAAGTGCAAAATCATGTCTTTCTTATTGATTTCATGGAATTGCCATTCTATGACTTTGATGTAATCCTTGGTATTGATTGGCTTGTTGAGCATCGAGCTATAGTGGATTTTGAGAACAAACGAGTTTCGTTGAAACTTGCAGATGATTATGAGGTAGTGGTGGTGGGTGAAAATGTAAAGTTTCTCAGTAATGTGGTGTCTACCCTAGAAGCAAGTCAGATGTTGCGGCAAGGTTGCGAGGCTTATCTATCCTTTGTTATGAATCCAAGTTCGAAAGAGGTGCACGTTCAAGATATAAGAACTGTGCGTGAATTTCCTGGATTGCCTCCTAGCCGAGAGGTGGAGTTTGGAATTGAGCTGTACGAAAACAAAACTCCAGTGTCCATTGCTCACTATCGCATGACATCTAAGGAGTTGAAGACGCAGCTTCAGGAGTTTCTTGACCGTGGTTTTATTCGGCTTAGTGTGTCACCGTGGGGTGCACCTGTTTTGTTCGTGAAGAAGAAGGATGGCACTATGAGAATGTGCATTGATTATCGTCAGGTGAACAAGTTGACTATCAAGAATCGATAACCTTTGTCGAGGATTGATGATCTTTTTGATCAGTTTCGGGGAGCGGCTGTGTTTTCCAAGATTGACTTAAGGTCAGGGTACTACCAACTTAAGGTGAAAGATGTGGATGTGCCAAAAACAACCTTTAGAACGAGGTATGGGCATTATGAGTTCCTTGTAATGCCGTTTGGCCTGACGGATGCTCCTGCAGCTTTTATGGATATGATGAATAGAGTGTTCCATGAATACATGGACAAGTTTGTTGTAGTGTTCATTGACGATATCCATGGGTATTCTCGTACTGAGGAGGAGCATGAAGAGCATTTGAGGATTGTGTTGCATGCGCTGTTGGAAAATCAGCTTTATGCTAAGCTGAGCAAATGCGAATTCTGGCTTAAGGAAGTTGTGTTCCTTGGCCATGTGGTTTCTGCTGAGGGGATTCGTATTGATAATCATAAGGTTGAGGCGGTGATGAATTGGAAGCCTCCTAAGTTTGTTCATGAAGTTCGTAGTTTCCTTGGGTTGGCAGGATATTACCAAAGGTTTGTGGATGGATTTTCGAAGATTGCTGCCCCTTTGACGAAGTTGTTGCAAAAAGATGTCAAATATGAGTGGACGGAAGTGAGACAACAAGCTTTTGAGAAGCTTAAAGAGGCTCTGACACAAGCTACTATCTTGGTTCAGTCTGAATCGGGAAAAGAGTTTGTGGTGTATAGTGACGCATCCTTTGTTGGTTTGGGGTGTGTGCTAATGCAAGAGGGTAAGGTGGTGGCTTATGCATTGCGTCAGTTGAAGGTGCATGAACGCAATTATCCTACGCATGATATTGAGTTAGTAGCGGTGGTTTTTGCTTTGAAGATTTGGAGACATTAATTGTATGGTGAGAAGTGTACCATGTACACGGATCATAAACGTTTGAAGTATCCGATGTCTCAGAAGGAATTGAATCTTACGCAACAACGTTGGGTGGAGTTGCTTAAGGATTACGATCTGACGATCGAGTACCATCCGGGGAAAGCTAATGTTGTAGCGGATGCTTTGAGCAAGAAGGTGGCAGTGGAGTTAAGGGCCATGTTTTCCAGTTTGAGTATTTCGCGTGATGGGGGTCTTGTGGCTGAACTACAATTGAAACCATTTCTAGTTCAGTTGATAAAGGATAAGCAGTTTTTGGATGATTCTTTGATGCCACATGTTCAGGATACTGCTGAGGATAGACCATCAGATTTCTATTTTAATGATGATGGAGTTTTGTGTTTCGGAAGACGGATAGTAGTGTCGGATGATGCGGAGTTGAGGTGTACAATTATGGCTGAAGCTCATAGTAGTCCTTTTTCTATGCACCCTGGTAGTACAAAGATGTATTGTGATATGAATGATGAGTACTATTGGGTGGGATTGAAGAAAGATGTTGCGGAGTATGTGAGTAAGTATATGGTTTGTCAGCGGGTTAAGGTTGAGCATCAGTTTCCTTAAGGGTTGTTGCAACCGTTGAGGATTCCTGAATGGAAGTGGGAAAGGATCACCATGGACTTTGTGTATGGTTTACCTTTGTCGCCATCGAAGAAGAATTCAGTGTGGGTGATTGTGGATTGCCTTACCAAGTGTGCACATTTCTTACCTATGCACACTACGTATACCTTGGACAAGCTTGCAGAGTTGTACATTGTCGAAATTGTGCGTTTGCATGGTGTACCAAAATCTATAGTGTCGGATAGATATCAAAGGTTTACATTGCGTTTTTGGGAGTGTTTGCACCAAGCTTTGGGTACACGGTTGTATTTCAGTATTTCTTATCATCCACAGTCGGATGGGCAGTCTGAGCGTGTTATCCAAGTGCTTGAGGATATGTTGAGGTGATGTGCGATTGAGTTTCAAGGCTCTTGGGAGAAGCATTTGCCTTTGGTGGAGTTTGCTTATAACAATAGCTACCAGGCAAGTATTCAAATGACACCCTATGAAGCCTTGTATGGAAGGAAGTGCAGAACTCCTCTTTGCTAGGCTGAAGCAGGTCAGAAGTTGGTCTCGATGCCAGCTTTGTTGAAGGGAACCACCAAGAAGGTGAAGCTCATTTGTGAGCGGTTGAAGGTAGCTTCTGATCGACAAAAGTCTTACGTGGATTTGAAGCGTAAGGAGATCGAGTTTGCAGTGGGTGACCGTGTGTTTTTGATGGTTTCACCTTGGAAGAAGGTGATGAGGCTTGGCCGGAAGGGTAAGTTGAGCCCTAGGTCTCTTGGGCCATACGAGGTAATTGAACGTTTGGGTCATGTTGCTTATAAGCTGAGATTACCGCAAGAGTTGGAAAATATACAAGATGTGTTTCATGTCTCTATGCTTCGGAGGTATAGATCAAATCCTTCGCATGTTATGCCTGTGGAAGAAGTGGAGCTGAATCCAGATTTGACCTATGATGAGGAGCCGGTTAAAATTCTGGATTCAGACAGTAAAGTTCTTCAAGGTAAGACCATTGAGTTGGTTAAGGTGTTGTGGAGACATCGTGGTGTTGAGGAAGCCACGTGGGAAAGGAATGATGACATGAAGAAGCGGTTTCCTTATCCTTTTCCTCCAGGTAAATTTCGAGGACGAAATTTCTTAAGTGGGGGAGAGTTGTAACACCCCAATTTTGCGCTTAGAAGTTTAGGGTTTGAGTTGGACCGGTCTGTGAAACAGTTCGAATATAAAAGAAGGTTTTAGGGAAAGCGTAGTCAGGATGCTTTAAAAATATAGAAAATATCTAAAAATCCTCATTTAATATGTATAAGAGAATGGTAAAATCAACTTTATAAAATAAGGTTTGGAAACACAACATTTCAGGGTAGTGATCAAAATGCGATTTTTGCAAAGTTTAGTAGTGACTATTCTTTAAAGGATTGAAACTTTGAATCTTTAAGGAGCTAATTTACCTAAAATGTTTTCTCCAGATTTTTCATTAATTTGGGAGATTTAATTAATGTTTTAATTAAATAGAAGAAAGGAGAAAACTAAATTTTGACTTTCATAACTACCTTTTCCTAATTTTCTCTCATTCCTTTCTCTCTCAAAATCTCATCATCCAAACACATTTTCTTCAGCAAAATTCACATTGATCTTCACTTCAATTGATGAGATTTTCATCATTTGTTGGTTCATAATCAATTTTGCATCAAATCCTTGTGATTTGCCCATTGCATTTTCATGGAATTTTGCCCAAATCAAGGAGAAATCATCATTTAGAGGTAAGAATGTTCTTCTCCTCTAAATACTCAGTTCTTTACTGAATTTCCCAAGCAGTCAATCCTTTAGTAAAGTTTTATAAATGGTTTTAATGTTAGAATCATGATTTTGGCTTAAAACTCAAGATTTTGGAAGAGATCTTGAAGATTTTCGTTGTGGTTGATTGGGATATGTTTTGAGACGGTTCTTTAATGTATTTTGGATGTTAAATTTTGTTAGAAATGAGGTTTTATCAATCTAATCCCGAATAGGTTGTATTTCCTAAGTTTTTGCTTACGAAAATGGTGGTTTTTGGGGTGATTTTTGTGTTATGTTATTAATGGAGGTATAAGGACGAGGTTAGGGTTGTTTTTAATGTTGATTGATGTTTAGAAATGATTAGAAGTGATGGATCTTGGGTGGGTTAAGTTTTGGAAGAGTTTGGAGGTGATTTCGGTTGTATTTGGTAGTCGAAATGTTGAGTTTAGGTGGTGCAGTGAGTTTAGGAGAAGTGGCTGATGATTTTAATGCATGATGATGCATTAATCCTCTACTCTTATGTGTTGTAAACAGGGGAGACACCTTCGGACACTTTTGGTGTTGGTTACCGGGGACATAGTTAGAGTTTTGGCGAGCAAGGCGAAACGTAATTGGTGAGTGGAGATGGTTTTTTTCAGCTTTGAAACGGTTATTTGGAGGTTTTGGGAGCTTAGTTTAAGTCTAAACAACTTAGCTTAGCTCAAGAGCAAGTTTTCGGAAAAACTCCCTCGGATGTGCTAAGTTATGGTTTGATGCATTAGTTACGAAATGCATGTTTAATTATTGTTTTGAAAGCATGCTTTAGCATGATTAATGCTAGTTTTGGAAGCTGTTGCGTGTAAAATAGTCTATCGCAATTATAGTGCAAGTGTACACGACGCAAGTAGTAAGTGATACGAAGTATCAGATATCGTCTCCACAGAGATTGGGCTAATAGCTTCACCTTAGTTTACTGCACGAAAGTAAAATAAATATTTGAGAGTTGTCACGAGAATAATAAAGTAAAAATGCAAATAAAGGAATTGAGATATCAAGATAGAGAAAACGGGCTGGTATTGAATTGCTCAATAGTGTAGGTATTGGATTGCTTAGGAACTCCAGTTTTGTCGTCGTGCCCGTCGCGGCAGCACCTGTCGCGGCGGCTGTCCGTTGGCTGTCGCGGCAGCAGACACACCAACTCCGTACTTCAAGTTTGGCAAGAATCCCAGATCGTCCTTGGCCTATCCCTAGGTCCAAGTCTGTCGATGATCACGTCTTTGATGATACCTCCCGGCGTGAATCGAAGGATGAACACCGATGTGTATGAATTCTTCTTTAGCCACTTAACCTTGCCCTATCCCTAGGCACAAGATAGTTCAACTATAAACTAGAGAACTCACTCGTATTTCTTTCGTATACTTAACTCTCCCGATACTAAGTAAATAGACAACCTCACAATGCTCTCCCGATGCTCTTGCAAGATGTTAATAACCAAAATAAGAGAACTTGAATTCTATTTTATTGAACTTGGAAAATCCTAAAACAAAACAACCCTTGCAACTACTTTACAAAACAACCCGTGGCCCTAGGGGGAATTTAGAACATGTCGGTGACGGGTAAACGACAGAGGGGTTTAGGTTATCGATTATGGGGTAAGATGAGGGATCTTTTTCTAGGTTAAAACCTATGCCCTTTTATAAGCATTGGGCTCAAGTATTCTAAGTTAACAAGGATTACAACTTTAATTAAAAGTAAGATTCTAATAAAGACTTAATCTCTAAGGATTCCTACATTGCAGCCGCCATCCTTGTTTCTAGGAATTTCCTCTACCTGAGCTTTGGCTTGACATATCTTTTGATCCGAGGCTTGGAAAAATATTTGGCTTTCACACGATAGACGAGCAGATTTTTCTCTATCTATCGATGTCCATTTTACTTTTCCTCTTCATAAAGCTGCTGTCACCCTGCTGTCACGACTGGTCCATGGCAGCTTCGTCCTCATCGTCTACTTGTCCAGTTCAGCTCTTCTGCTTCTCTGCCCTGCGCCTGCCTTCTTTGTCAACTATGGCAGCTACCTGCAAAATAAGCCATCTTTTAGTAGAATCCGTGCTTTTAATCCATTTGTGATGTTTTACTAAAAACTAAAGTAATTGCAATGCAATGATGCTTGAATGCAGCAGAAATATGGGTTATAAAGGGTGTAAATAATAGAACTTTTACACACTCAACACACCCCAAACTCAAGTTTTTGCTTGCCCTCAAGCAATTAAGACCTAAAAGAAAAAAAAGAAAATTTTTGTGTTGGCCTTCAAACAGTGAACTGTCCCTTACCCGTCCCTCATTCTCTATGGCGGCAGCAACCTGTCAGAAAGGTTAGGATCTGTCCAGAATCTCCCTATAGCTCTCGTGCAGTGTGTGCATGCTTGTGAACAGTTATATGCTAAGACTCTCTTAGTTTCACTAGAATATTCAACTTTTTGAACTTGAATTTTTATGCCAAAGTTTATTTTCTTGAAGACACATTTTCATGCTTCTTTTTCTTTCTATTTTCAAGCTAAGTTTTTCTAGAGCCAGTTTTGGGCACCTCTAGTTAGCTTCCTAGAGCCGGTTTCGGGCACCTCTAGGTTTTTAAGTTTCTTTTGCTAAACTTCTTTCCTAGAGCCAGTGTTAGGCACCTCTAGGGGCTATTCAAGTTCTAAGCATCCTATTCTAGTTTGGCTAAAAGAAATCTAAGCAATATAACAGTCACAAAGGTGTTTAAATTTTCAGAACTATAGAAAGGCTCTAAACTTCTCCTTAAACTATCCTAAAGATGCTGCCACGACAGAGCCGTCATGACAGGTAAGTTAACTTCACAGTTTTAAGCCAACAGTTTAATCTTTTCTGAATTTTTTTAGAAGACTTGAATAAATAAAAGACACAACAATTAATAACAAGATGTACTTAAGACTCCATTAATGATAGAGGGTTGCCACCCCCAAACTCGAGGGTTGCATTGCCCTCAATGCAAAATGACAGGAAAAACAAAAATATGAAGACAAGTACATCACAAAAGATATAAGCAGGCAGCAATAAAAGGAAAATAAAAACTTAAATTTTCAGTCGCTGTCCTCGCTGCTGCTGCTGACACGGATCTGACGGCGACGTCTGGGCTGTGGAGGAGGCTGGGCAGGTTCAGGGGCAGTTTGCTCCACGAGTTGGATATCGGAACTGCTGCCACTGTCCCGAGTGCTGCTGGTTGTGGTGCTAGCCTTGGGCATCAGCTTCCTATCTGCCACGTGCTTCTGCCTCTTGACAGGCGTAAACTCTCTCTCCAATTTCCTCCTGATCAGAGGGCTGTCATCGGAGGCAGGCCTTTTCGTTCCTCTGGCAGAGGTGTCGGCCGGTGGACTGCCTGCTGCCGTCGGGGCAGGTGATGTGGTGGAAGCATTAGAGTGGGAATGTGGGGAGGCAGGTGGTGTGGGTGTGTGGACAGGGGTGGGGATATGGAAATAATGGGCAGGAAAAGTAGGGAAATTAACATCGGGAAAATTTAAAGTGTTGGTAATAAAATTTACCGTCGAGTGAGCGAAGTCCCGAATGAACGTCATTAATCCCATTTGTCTCTCTTCCACCCGTTGTATCGCAGCACAGATGATGGCAGACTGGTCTGTCGGAGCGGTGGCGGCAGCAGGTTCAGGGGCAGGCTCCTCTGATGATTCTTCTAGGGAGCCGGCTGGGTTGAAGGAAGAGATAGGTGTAGCCACTACAAGCTCCATGAGGCTGTTGATGTTGTTGTCTGTCCAGCCTCTGCCCTTGATGAGTTTGTCGGAGGGTTCCTCGGGGACAGCAGCGCAGCGACATAAGGAGGTTATTGTGAACGGCAGGCAGAGGCGGGAGTCAGAGCGGAAGGTGCAGTCCAGGATGTCGTCCCTCATATAGCGGCCCACATTAATAGGCATGTCCTGCATGATGGAATGAATGAGTGCGAGCCGCTGCTGGTTGACTGTCGTGTGGTGGGAAGAAGGCATGATACGCTTTTTGATAAAAGCGTTCTAGAGTTTGGCTTCAGGGAGGAGCTGCCCCCTTTTCACAGAGTGGGGGTTCTTTTTACTGGTTGTCCACGTTGTTCCTTCCTATGTCACCTCTGCCATAACAGCACCATAGGCGGCAGCATCGAGGGTGTTAAGAAATTTCTGGTGGGCATCATCATCGGGGCCAAAGTAGAGGCCAAACATGTGGTTGATGCTGTCAGCTGTGAAGGGCACTTTCACTCCTCGAACGGTGACAGATGTTGCCGTTCTGCTGTCTATGGCAGCATAAAACTCCCGGACTAATGTGTCGTTTAGTTCTGCCGGTTGTTCGGCGAAGTGCTCCCATAGTTGAGCCGTGATGGCCTTTACGATGAACAGCCAGAGTCGCATGTTGGGTGCCTTTCGGATGTAAACGAAACCCTTTCCTCCCATAACTCTTTTGTGGCGAAGGGCGTCGCTGCTGCTGAAGAAAAGGCTGAGGCAGCACTTCGGCGGGTCTGTCTAGACGACATTTTAGTAGCAAGGGTTGTGAAAATAAAGAAAGCAAATAAAAACTAGAGGAGAAAGCAAGGGAGAATAAGCAGAAGTGAGAAAAAATGAAAATGAAAATGGGGTTTTATAGCGGTCGAGTTGCTGCCCGTTAATGTTGTAACGGCAGGCGTGAATAACGGGGCGAAGGATGGGATTTAGCGTGTCTGACGCGCATTTATGCGTCTGTTACGCGTCTGCCACACGCTTCTGCGTCTGCCGTGTCAGTCTGTTGACAGCTTGTCATATCCGTCTGCGGCGGCAGCCGAAACGACAAGCTTTCATAAATGGGCTTTGTTGGGCTAATGGATGGGTGGTGGGCTTGGGTCACTTCTCCTTTTCTTCTTGACTCCTTTATTTCCTAAAAAACAGAAAATATAAAAAACATTATTCGAATAAAATAAACCTAATTTCCTAATAAATAATAAATTATAAAAATAAATAAAAATAAAAATAAAATTTAGGTTAAATTAGGGGTGCCTTGTTGGGCATCTCCTAAAGTAACCACTTCCTGTATTCCTGGGGCTTCAGTCCCCTGATAGTGCTTGAGGCGCTATCCATTGACTTTGAATTGGTGCCCGTCTTTTAATGATCGGATAATGATGGCACCATGGGGAAAAGCTTGTACCACTTGGAAGGGGCCAGACCATCTAGACTTTAGCTTTCCTGGGAAGAGTTTAAGTCTAGAATTAAACAACAACACAAGCTGCCCTGGGTAGAACTGTCGTGGCAGCAGTTTCTTGTCATGCCACTTCTTAGTCTTTTCCTTGTAAATTCTTGCATTGTCGTAGGCCATTGTCCGTAATTCCTCAATCTCGTTCAGATCTAATAGCCGTTTCTGGCATTCCTTGTCCAAGTCCATATTCACTGCCTTGATTGCCCAATATGCTTTGTGCTCAATTTCGACAGGCAGATGACAGGTTTTCCCATAGATCAGTCGGTATGGAGACATGCCCAATGGAGTCTTCAAAGTTGTCCTATATGCCCATAATGCATCATTCAAAAGTAAAGACCAATCTTTCCTAGTTAGCTTAACCATTTTTTCAAGAATGTTCTTCACTTCCCTATTGGATATCTCAGCCTGTCCATTGGTCTGTGGGTGGTAAGCTGTCGCGATTCTGTGCTTGACACCATATTTCTTCAAGGTGGCAGCAATTACCCTTTTATCAAAATGTCTCCCTTCATCACTGATAATTGCCCTAGGATGCCAAATCTAGAAAAAATGTTTTTGTGCAAAAACTTTTGGACCGTCTTGGCATCATTCTTTTGAGTGGCGATGGCTTCGACCCACTTAGAGATATAGTCCACTGCTAGGAGAATGTATAGATTTCCACACGAAGATGGAAAGGGTCCCATAAAATCAATCCCCCAAACGTCGAAGATCTCGACTTCTAGAATGTTCTACAGTGGCATCTCGTTTCTCCTCGAGGTGTTACCTGTCCGCTGGCACCTGTCACAGTTTTTGTAAAACTCATGTGCGTCTTTATATAGTGTCGGCCAATAGAACCCTGATTACAGCACCTTGGCAGCAGTTTTATTGCCTCCTAAGTGACCTCCATATTGTGAAGCATGGCAGTGATGGAGAATGTCTTCTTGCTCTTCTTGTGGTACACACCTCCTTATAACCTGATCTGCGCATAGTTTGAAAAGAAGAGGTTCGTCCCAATAATAATGTTTAACATCATTTTGGAACCTCTTCCTGGCTTGATAATTAAGATCAGAAGGAAGTATTCCGCTAACTATAAAATTAACGAAATCAACATACCAGGGGAGTTCAGAAGACTTACCTGCCGCCATGGCTGTCGCGACAGCGATTGCGGCAGCAAAGAGCTGCTCATCTGGGAAGGTCTCCAGTATATTTGTCTCGTCAATTGGTAGACTCTGTCCCTTCTCCAACCTTGACAAGTGATCTGCCACTTGATTTTCTGTCCCCTTTTTGTCTTTGATCTCGAGGTCGAACTCTTGCAAGAGTAGGATCCACCGTATCAATCTAGGCTTTGCATCCTTCTTTGCGAACAAATACTTTAGAGCATAGTGGTCGGTGTGTATTATTACTTTCGTCCCAAGTATGTAAGAACGAAACTTGTCGATGGAGAACACCACAGCTAGCAGCTCCTTTTCTGTGGTGGTGTAGTTCACTTGGGCGTCATTCAACGTCTTGCTGGCATACTATATGACATGAAACAGCTTATCTCTGTGCTGCCCAAGTGCTGCCCTGACAGCATAGTCACTAGCATCACACATGATCTCAAATGGCTGTGTCCAGTCTGGTGGCTGTACTATGGGGGCTGTCACTAGTTTTTCCTTCAGAACCTTGAATGCTTCAGTACATTCTTCATTAAAGTCAAAGGGTCTGTTCTGCTCTAAGAGATGGCATAGGGGCTTTGTGATTTTCGAGAAATTCGCGATAAATCTCCGATAAAAACCAGCGTACCCTAAAAAACTTCTAATGCCCTTGACTTTTGTTGGCGGCGGCAGCTTCTCTATGACTTCAATCTTAGCCCTGTCGACTTCTATCCCACGGCAACTAATCTTATGGCCAAGGACTATCCCTTCGTCCACCATAAAGTGGCATTTTTCCCAATTTAGAACAAGATTAGCTTTTTCACATCTTTCAAGTACCTTTTGAAGATTGCCGAGGCAGCTCTCAAAATCGTCTCCAAAGACGGAAAAATCATCCATGAAAATCTCAAGGAAGTCCTCTACCATGTCGGAGAATATGGCCATCATGCACCTTTGGAAGGTGGCAGGTGCGTTACAGAGGCCAAACGGCATCCTCCTAAATGCGTATGTTCCGTAGGGGCATGTAAAAGTCATCTTTTCTTGATCCTCCGGTGCAATAGCAATTTGATTGTAACCTGAATAACCATCAAGAAAACAATAGTAAGGTTTACCCGCTAATCTATCGAGCATTTGATCAATAAAGGGTAAAGGAAAGTGGTCCTTTTGGGTAGCCTTGTTAAGCTTCCGATAGTCCATACAAACCCTCCAACCGGTCACAGTCCTGGTTGGGATTAACTCATTGTTCTCGTTTGTTATCACAGTCATCCCTCCTTTCTTTGGAACACATTGCACCGGGCTCACCCATTTGCTGTCGGAGAGGGCGTAAATAATACCAGCATCTAACCATTTAATTATCTCTTTACGCACTACCTCCTTCATTGCATTGTTTAGCCGCCTTTAAGCATCTATAGTCGGCTTATGATCTTCCTCGAGGAGGATTTTGTGCATGCATAACGCCGGACTAATACCTTGTATGTCTGCTATCGTCCATCCAATCTCCTTCTTGTGCTGCCTTAGCATGCCGATGAGCTGTCGTTCCTATTCCTGTGGCAGCTTAGCAGAGATAATTACGGGCAGTGTGTCATTGGAACCAAGATAAGCATATTTTAACTGCCCTGGCAGGGGCTTAAGTTCTAAGACAGGTGGTTCAACAATAGATGGCTTTTGGATTACATGGTTATCCGAAGTATAATTCAAGGGTTCGAATAACTTACCTGGACGATTGCCTAACCAGTTTACCTCCTCCTGATCTTCAGTATCAGATGTATCGGATTCAGAGGAGTTGTTGTCGTCGGTGCTGTCGTCGTTGCTGTCGTGACAGTCCTCCAGGTGGTTGTCGCGGCAGTGACCAAATTTTATATCACGGCAGCCCGACCTGATGCAGGGGTGATCAAAGGTCACCTCAATGATGGCCTTGCATTCCTCGTCCACATCAGCATGTTTCATCGCTTGGAGAACAGTCAACTTAATCTCTTGATTGTTTACTCGCATGGTGAGTTCTCCTTTCTCCACATCAATCAATGATCTTCCCGTGGCTAAGAAGGGTCGCCCAAGGATGACTGGTGCGTTTTCATCTGCTTCACAATCTAAAATAAGAAAGTCAGCAGGAAAAATAAGCTTATCCACTCTTACCAGAATATCTTCAATTTTTCCCTCGGGATGAACGTAAGAGCGGTCGGCCAGCTGCAGAGTTACTGTCGTGGGCCGCGCCTTGCCAATACCTAGTTTCTGAAAAACAGATTTGGGCATTAGATTAACACTGGCACCAAGATCACAAAGTGTCTTACCCACAAATTTGTCGCCGATTACACAAGGTATGATGAAGCTCCACGGATCCTTCTTTTTCTGGGGCGGCTGCCTATAAAGAATACTCATGCAACCTTCTGTCATCTTTACCGTTTCAAATTCCCCAAGTTTAGATTTTTTTGACATAACATCCTTGAGAAATTTAGCATAACCGGGCATCTCCCTAACAACATCTAACAACAGAATATTAATATGAACCTGCTTAAAAATATCATAAATCTTTTTAAGTTGAGATTCATGCTTAGCTTGCTGTATTCGTTGAGGGAAAGGTGGTGGCGGACGATAATCAGCAATACGCCCTTCCCACTGCATGCGAATCTGAGGACGGTAATCATCTTTTTTCTCCTCTATCGCTTCTGCTGTCGTGACAGGCTCATCGACAGCAGTCTGTTTATCACCTATCGGGGTAGCTTCCTCGGCAGGTTTATCCACGACAGGTTCCTTTTCTGTTTCAGCATCTTTTTCCGGTCATGGTAGTTTCTTCCCACTCCTAGTAGTAATTGCCTTACATTGCTCATGTGGGGTGGTCTAGCATTTTCAGTATTGCTAGGGAATCCTCCATTCTGCCTCGGCTTAATATGTTGCGAAACCTGACCCATTTGTGTCTCTAGAGATTTCAAAGTAGTTTCATGGTTTGTCATCCTCATCTCGATTTTATCCATAAAGGTTTCAGTTTTCTTGACAAACTGATTCATATTCTCCATATACGTACCGGTCTGAGACATAAAGGTGGCCAGAGTCTGCTCCAATATACTATTCGTGGCAGGTGGTGGCTGATGTTGTTGCTGCTGCGGCAGGTTCTGCGGCAGTTGCTGTCGCGTCAGCAATCTAGGACCTCCCTGATTCTGATTATGTGGTTGCGGATTCAGGGCATTATTGGGGTTACTCCAGGAAAATTTGGGATCCTTCCTCCAATTAGGATTATAATTGTTGGAATTGTAGTTCGGCTTGTAATTTCCAACATATTTTTCCTCTTCTACATTTATTGGGCACTCATCCCGACTATGATTTCCCTCACAGATAGTACAAACTTCCTCGACAGCAAATCCTTGTAATACATCTTCATTCAATAACCGTTTCATTGCTTTAGTAAGGAATGCTACCTGTGATTTCATAGTGCTGTCGGCTTCATAGTCCTTGACAGCAAGTACCCGTTTACCCCCTCTTCTTGCAATCGGAAACTGCTCCTCATTCTTGGCCAGATTTTTCAAAACTTGCAATGCCTCGTCTG
The DNA here is from genome assembly GCA_958450335.1 of Hibiscus tridactylites. Lineage (NCBI taxonomy): Eukaryota > Viridiplantae > Streptophyta > Magnoliopsida > Malvales > Malvaceae > Hibiscus > Hibiscus tridactylites. Next base: position 30,135,574 of record OY288291.1, on the reverse strand, counting down.
GATCTTTGTCCAATAATAATCCATTTGTTGTAGAATCAATTCAGATGCGAGTTTGTAAGTTAGCAGCATTATAGAACTTAGTTACCTGATCCCAGACGGGAAATCCATGCATTGTACAGTTTCGGAGAAGAGTAGTAAATCTATCCCAGGCCTCGTGCATCGGCTCGTCATGTTCCTGTTGAAAAGTAGCAATTTCGATACGTAATCGCTCAGATAAATGCGAAGGATTAAAACGAGATAAGAATTCACGAGACAAATCTGCCCAAGTTACGATTGAACCCAGTGTAAGTTTATTCCACCAAGTTTTAGCTTTGTCCCTCAATGAATGGGGAGATAACCGAAGCCTCAGTATCTCCGGACTAACTCCTGGTAGTCTAAACGAACCACAGATCTCCCGGAACGTCTTGAGATGCTCCCTAGCATCTTCTGTCACAGAGCCACTAAACTGCCCGGCATTGTTGATCATACTAAACATGACAGGTATAAGCTCGAAGTTATCAACATCAATATCCGGCAGCGTGGTCTCCAGTTCTACATGATCATTCAGCATGTAGTCACGACATGACCGTCGTCCATCTGCTGCGGGCTGGTCACCGACAGGCGGGTGGTTATCGCCCATCTTTTCTAGCTGTTCCTCGGGGTAATTCGTTTCTGTCTAAAAGTCAGCGAAGTTGTTTCTTGAGACTGGAGGATCGTTCGATTTCCGGATCTAATGGATACTCATGATCTTCACCTCTTTTAGATCTGCGCATAAACAAGAAAACCTCGTGAAAAGCAAGAGTTGAAAGTACTAACGAAAAATAGAAAAATAAAATTAAAACAAAAAGAAAAACAAAAACGAAAAGTGCAATAAAAGAAAGGTGTAGTTATGTTGCCAATCCCCGGCAACGGCGCCAAAAACTTGTTGCGTGTAAAATAGTCTATCGCAATTATAGTGCAAGTGTACACGACGCAAGTAGTAAGTGATACGAAGTATCGGATATCGTCTCCACAGGGATTGGGCTAATAGCTTCACCTTAGTTTACTGCACGAAAGTAAAAGAAATATTTGAGAGTTTTCACGAGAATAATAAAGTAAAAACGCAAATAAAGGAATTGAGATATCAAGATAGAGAAAACGGGCTGGCATTGAATTGCTCAGTAGTGTAGGTATTGGATTGCTTAGGAACTCCAGTTCTGTCGTCGTGCCCGTCGCGGCAGCACCTGTCGCGGCGGCTGTCCGTTGGCTGTCGCGGCAGCAGACACACCAACTTCGTACTTCAAGTTTGGCAAGAATCCCAGATCGTCCTTGTCCTATCCCTAGGTCCAAGTATGTCGATGATCACGTCTTTGATGATACCTCCCGGCGTGAATCGAAGGATGAACACCGATGTGTATGAATTCTTCTTTAGCCACTTAACCTTGCCCTATCCCTAGGCACAAGATAGTTCAACTATAAACTAGAGAACTCGCTCTTATTTCTTTCGTATACTTAACTCTCCCGATTCTAAGTAAATAGATAACCTCAAAATGCTCTCCCGATGCTCTTGCAAGATGTTAATAACCAAAATAAGAGAACTTGAAGTCTATTTTATTGAACTTGGAAAATCCTAAAACAAAACAACCGTTGCAACTACTTTACAAAACAACCCGTGGCCCTAGGGGGAATTTAGAACATGTCGGTGATGGGTAAACGACAGAGGGGTTTAGGTTATCGGTTATGGGGTAAGATGAGGGATCTTTTTCTAGGTTAAAACCTATGCCCTTATATAAGCTTTGGGCTCAAGTATTCTAAGTTAACAAGGATTACAACTTTAATTAAAAGTAAGATTCTAATAAAGACTTAATCTCTAAGGATTCCTACTTTGCAGCCGCCATCCTTGTTTCTAGGAATTTCCTCTCCTTGAGCTTTGGCTTGACATATCTTTTGATCCAGGGCTTGGAAAAATATTTGGCTTTCACACGACAGACGAGCAGATTTTTCTCTATCTATCGATGTCCATTTTACTTTTCCTCTTCATAAAGCTGCTGTCACGACAGGTCCATGGCAGCTTCGTCCTCATCGTCTACTTGTCCAGTTCAGCTCTTCTGCTTCTCTGCCCTGCGCCTGCCTTCTTTGTCAACTATGGCAGCTACCTGCAAAATAAGCCATCTTTTAGTAGAATCCGTGCTTTTAATCCATTTGTGATGTTTTACTGAAAACTAACCTAAATGCAATGCAATGATGCTTGAATGCAGCAGAAATATGGGTTAAAAAGGGTGTAAACAATAGAACTTTTACACACTCAACAGAAGCCATGTATTGAAGGATGCTCAAGGTAAGAGATCCTTGTTTTGACGTGTTATTAATTTGGTAATGATGCATGGAGATGCATGATGTTTAATGGCTTTGAGTAATTCTTTAAAACAATGAATTGATTATGGTATTTGACGTATATTGGCAAGCGATGAAATGGTTTTTACTTGAATCGGATATAGTTAGCCGACTATAGGATTGGGTTCACTGTAAGCAAATTCACCTTGGATGTTGAGGGGTTGTGATTGTACCGTAAACTCCATCCAAGCACCCTAACGATTCAGGTAAGATCACAACAATGGTTGTAAATTTCGTGTATGGATCTTGTGTTATGTGTCCCTTACTCTCGTTAGTGGAATTATACAACTATCAATGGAGGGATTCCTCTTGAGTGTGAACCTTTTGTAGTCTAGTAGTGTGTATGAAGCGTGTGCGACAACGCTTGTAATCCGCGTATCCGATTGTGTCTTGTGTTGAAATGGTTATGAACTATCACTTGAAAGCAAATATAATGTATATGAATGTAACAAAGCATGATATGCTTGAAAAGTATGCAAGGAAGCATGAAAAAGAGAAGAGCATATGGTTTAAAAGCTTTGTTGAAAGTGTTTTCTAAAAATGCATTGTTGTATTGGTTTTATTTAGAGCATGCCTCACTAAGCATTTGTGCTTACACTCTCTTTTACTAATAATGCAGATAATTGAGGTGTTTTGGGCTTCAAGAAAGCTAAGTTCATCCAAGGAAGTCCAAGCTCACGTATGGTGAAGTTTTCATACACTATTAGTTTTGATAAATTGGCAATGGGAATCTAAGTTTTGTTTTTGGGAGATGTATTGAACTCCCTAAGGTTGTGGCATGTTTGCCTTTGTTTGTTTGAATTGTAAATAACCTTAAATGCTTGTTTTGAAGTTTGTTTGCTTACTTGCCTTTGATGATAGGAAGCATGCCTCTAGACTTGTGAGTTTTCATGATGGATGATATGAATGTGTTTGGGAGTCCTAAATATGTACCTTGGATGCTAGATGACTTGTTGACATGATTAAGGAGTCATTAGGTTGTGTTTGAGTGAGGTTATGCATGAAAAACCAGAATTTGCTGCTGAATCTGGGCAAACCGTATCGAAACACCCTTCTAGTGTTTCGAAACGGGGGACTGAAATGGCCTTCATGTTTGGAAATGCTAAGGGATGTTTCGAAACGATTTGGCTACTGGAAGGCCTCGTTTCGGAACCAGTATTGGAACCAACCCGCGTATCGGAAGAGTCAATGTCGTTCTATCCACGTTTCAATACAACAGGTAGACGTTTTGAAACAGGTGATCGTTGGGCACTGATTTGAATAGTGCTGAAGTTTGCAAGCCTTACATTTTATTCCAAAAGATTGAGGTTGCAATTGCTTGAGCTTGAGATGTTCTTTTAAGATGAAATTTGGCAGAGAAGCATGTAATATGACTAATTTCATATTGGTAACTTGATAATCAGTAAGGACCTTCTAATTTACAGAAATTACATTTGGGTCCTTAAAATTATATTAAGTGCAAATGAGTCCCTGTTTGTTATCCGATTTTTGTGCCTTTCCCAAATAAGTTTTATTACTACTCATTTAGGATTAACATGTATCTAGACAAGATTAAAAAGAAAAAAAAGGTTGTGAATCAAGGTTGCCTTTCGGGTTGACTTTGGTTTTCCCCGTGTAATCTTCGTAGTTCAGGTCAACTGTCTAGGCCGGGCTAAGGGGGTTACAATATGTGTGTAACTAGCTCTTTCGGTGAAACGATAGTAAGAAGGAGGTTGTGTAGGAGGTGTCCCTTAAAGGTACAAGAACATGTGTTCTTGGTGGATCTTATGGAATTGCCTTTCTATGGACTGATGTAATCCTTGGTGTTGATTGGCTCGTTGAACATAAGACAATCATGGATTTTGAAAATAAACGAGTTTCGCTGAAATTTGCTGATGATTATGAAGTTGTGGTAGTGGGAGAGAACGTGAAATTCTTATCTAAAGTAGTTTCGACGCTTGAAGCGAGCCGAATGTTGCATCAAGGATATGAAGCTTATTTAGCCTTTGTAATGAATCCTAGCACGAAGGAAGTACATCGGTAGTATATAAAAATGGTGCGTGAATTCCCTAGGGTATTTTCGAAGGAGCTGCCTGGTTTGTCGCCTAGTCGGGTGGTTGAGTTCGGAACTGAGTTGTTTGAGAACACATCTTCGGTGTCCATTGCTCCTTACCGAATGGCACCGAAGGAGTTAAGGAGCTAAAGACGCAACTTTAGAAGTTGTTGGATCGGGGTTTTGTTTGACCTAGTGCGTCGCCTTGGGGTGCACCAGTTTTGTTCGTGAAGAAGGATGGCACGATGAGAATGTGCATTGATAATTGTCAGCTGAATAAGTTGACTATAAGAATAAGTACCCTTTACCAAGGATTGATGATCTTTTCGATCAGTTTTGAGGAGCGGCTGTGTTCTCAAAGATAGATCTGCGATTAGGATATTATCAATTGAAGGTTAATGATGTGGATGTGCTGAAAACAAATTTTCGAACGAGATATTGGCATAATGAATTTCTCGTGATGCTGTTTTGTTTGACGAATGCTCCTGCTGCTTTCATGGATATGATGAATAGGGTGTTTCATGAGTTCTTGGATAAGTTTGTCGTGGTGTTTATCGACGATATCCTTGTGTACTCTTTCTTGCTATGAGAAATGCATATGAGATTTGAAGTTTATGAAATGCTTTAATTACATTAAGCATGTATATGGCTTTGCCATGAGTTTTTCATTGGTTGAATGCATGAGTTAGATTGATGGTACTTGAGCTTTTCAAATGAAGATTTGCTTTGAAAGGTTTTCAAGCATGAGTTAGAAAGAGCATGTTGTAGAAAATGGTTTTTGAGAATGAGCTTTAAAGTTGCATTGTTGTGTTGGTGTTTTTAGAGCATGCCTCACTAAGAAAATGTGTTTACGCTCTCTTTTACCAACAATGCAGATAATTGAGACACATTTGGCAGCAAGGAGGGTAAGGATTTCCAAGGATTTGAAAAGCTCAAGTATGGTGTTGTTTTACGTTTACTTTAGTAATGATAATTGGCAATGGGAACCAATGGATTGCTTTGGGAGATGTATTTTAAACTCCATATTGTTGTTGTAGGTTTATTACGGTTTATGTGGTTTGTAAGAGGCCTTTATGGTAGTTTTGGTGTTTTATGTTACTATTTGGCATGTTCATGGTTTGTGTCATAAGCGTGTTTCATGATTTGCTTTGCCATGATTGTGATAGTTAACCAAATGATGTCATATGGTTTGGAATTGCAGGTTTATATGTTTATGTAATTGCCATTAGCATGTAAGTATGAATTGAGGTTGTTTGATTTATGTAATTGCCAGATTTGTACTTTGCTGCACAGGCGTTTCAGTACGTTTGCGAGGTGTTTCGGTACGGGCTTGAAGGGTGTTTCAATACTTGGGGAAGCGTATCGATACACCCTCCGTGACTTTGGGCACTGCCATCCCGCGTACCGGTACAGTCTCAAGTGTATCGATACACGGTCGTTATTTCAGTTAAAGGCATTTTCATAAGTTTGATTTTGTTACATTTTAGTCCCCAAACTTTATGGATGCAATTCAATGAGTATGGAATGTCTGATTTTGTTGTAAATTGAAAGAGTGGCATGAAATGGGACTAATTGAATATTGGTAACCCAAAAATCAGTAAAGCCCTTGTAAATTAAAGAAATTACCTTTTGGTCCCCAAATGTCCATTTTGTTCAATTGAATCCCTAAACATGGTCCAATCGCTGTGTCTTTTCTTCCTATGATCTTTGGTGGTCACATAGGCTTAATATTGCATTTATAAAATTAAAAAAGGGTCGTCAATCAGAGTTTACTTTAACGAGTTGGCTTCGGTTTTCCCCGTGTAATCACCTCGGTTCGGTTAAACCATGTAGATCAGGCTAAGGGGGTTAGACGGATAAGTTGAATAAATTTCAAGTGTTACCCCAGTAGAATCTCAATGATCGGACTCTTATGACTGCATCTCTCATCGCCACAAAGCTTGGGTGTTTCACCGAGACCTACCCTGATGGAATCTCACATCATCGGAATCTCACTTTGGAATGGGATGGCACTACCCCCATTGCCTGAACCAAAGAGCACGTAGGAATTTTGTATATTATAGTGAACTTCTCATCTTATTGGTTGACCAATTATATCCGTTAACAATAATTTCATCTCATGCCAATATATTCATTTTAACATCTTTACCCACTGTTTTTCAATGCATTAATCTAAAACATTCTCATCTCATTTCAAAAGCATGTACAATGCATAGCATTTTCACAAATAGATCTATCTCATTGAAATATCAATTCTATCTCATAAGATAATTTAAATCATAATTTCATTTCTCAAATCATGCATAAAACAATAGGTATAAATCTATCATCAAAACAAGAGCATGATCATAAAATCTAAAACTTACTTATGGGCTTAGATTAGATTTTCAAACTCAATATAAACCCCCAAACCTTCTATCATGTCCTTCAAATACTTTTAAAACCAATTCCACTCACCGATCACACATCGATTGCCTTGCCGAAGTTAAATCAAGCTTCCAAAGCTTTCGAAACTTTACCAAACATGTCTTATACAAACTCCCTTATTTATGCCACACAAAAACAGAGAATCAATGCATCTCAATGCATTAAAAACACCAACAACCATTGTTATCTCCCTGCTCTACCCAAAATCACAAATTCACCCAAAGGAAACAACCGAAAACACCTTCGATTGCTCAACAAACTTCACCTAGACAAAATCTAACACTCTAAAATCTTTTTAATCATCAAATAACATCAAAAAACTATCGAATCACGTTCTTATACCTCCACCAACCCATATTTCATACAAACACCACAAAAACCCACAAATCTAACAATCTAACAACTAGAGATCTAAACCAATTCGCGATTATAATGATAAAACCCTTATTTTAACATCGCTTAACATCCAAATCATAACTAAAATCAACCTCAAATCATACAAAATAGTAACGATACGAAAATCCATAGAAATCACGTTTTAAAGCTTGATTCATCAATTTTCATCCATAAAACACCAAAAATGTGTTAATAACTATTTTAGAGAGCCAAAGACTTGTGAATTTCATTAAAGAACCTTGATTAGAGGAGTTAAACAAAATTTACCTCTAACCTTTGCCTTTTCCTTCAAATTACAAGATTTTGTAGAAATCCTTCAAGATTGCTTTGAGAGTAATGATGAAGAAGCTTAGAAAATCAATTTTGAAACAAAAAGAAGTTAAAAGATGATGATTCCTTTAACTTTTGAAAGAAAATAGAATGTTTGGCTGATTGGAAAATGAGAGAATAGAAGTTGCGTCAAATAACTTTTTTGGTAATTAAAATCACCATTTCATTTTATTATATCATATGAAATGGTCAAATTAATGGAAAACGGTTCATTAATTAAATGTTAGCTCCTTAAAGATTCTAAGTTTTGGCCCTCTTTCAAAATAATCCTTAAAAGCAGATTTTGCACTTTTTTCCAAAATAGTCACTAAACCGAAATCTCGATCTTCCAAAGGACTTTCTCCAAAACTAACTTTACCAAACCTTTCTACATATTTTTAGAATATTTTGGAAACTTTTCTCATAATTTTATCATATCTCAAACTACGTTTTCCCTGAACCAATCTCGAAAACTCAGATCTCTAGTCTATGCTCTACGATCCTCAAATTGACCATAAATTCTTCTAGGCCCAAGATCGGGGCATTACAGGTTTATTCTATTTGGTAGTACTATTGAAGAAATGAAACTAAAAGCGATAATACATTAATTTTCGAATTGAGCTAAGAATGTTGGATGTTGATAGATTTTTATAAGGGTTGCTTGCTCGGAATTTGATCTTAGGTGCTCCTTAGATGTTTGGTTAGGTGTAAACATTTTTATGGACTGATTTGGTGGTTTGAGAACAGTGGGATTCTGTTTGCTTTTAATTTGGGACTATTAGATATGAAATGAAGACTTTCGGGACAATTTAAAAGTTTAAAATAAGGATACGAAAATCTGCCTAATTTGGGGTGTTCTTAGGCTTAAATTAGACTGTTTTTATGGACAAAACTAGAAATTTATGTGTGGTTTTGTTGGACCCTTGAATTAAGATTAAAAAATTGAGTTTAGAGACCGTTTTAAGGTTACTAAATGTGCATACATGTGATATGATTGTTTTGTTGAAAATGTAAAATTGTGGATTGTCTTTGCAGCAAATAAATAGATTTAAGGTTATTTGAATAAACTTGAATGCGTATACTTGTATTAGTGGTCTGATCGGTGTGGAAATTTAGTTTATACTTGATGGTATGAGTAGGTACAAATGTGTATTGTTAAAATTTATCCTAAATATGGATATTGAGATATCATGGACTATTTTGCTTTTCCAATATTGTGTTCACACTAACTAAACTTTTCAGATAAATTGAATGAAAAAGGGGATTGTTTTCATGACATTTTGCGTACATACGTGTTGGTTGGATAGATTATATTGATTTTAATATACATAGCTACATTATTGTTAGGTTTAAACCATGAGTAGGCTAGGCATGGATTTGTTAAGTGGCACGAAAAGGAGTGAGGATTCAGGTATCCCGTAATGTTGGGATAAGAAGTAAGCATAGTTTTAAGTCTCGAGGTTGGTCAGAAGCTTTCCCATGCATTTTCATTCAATGCGAATAAAGTTGTACTATAATTTGGATAACCAATGCATGTGATATGCATGGAATCTAATGTACGTAACTACTGGTTAAAGTAGTCTATGATGTGTAAATGTGTTATAAGATTATGTGTGCTTTGAATGATGATATGGTTTTAGTAAGCATATGCTTGCTAAGAAAAAGGTAAAGTTGGTTACTACTTTGATAAGAAGTAATGCTTGATTGATTCAGATATGATATACGTATAACATGTAATATGAGTACATGACTATAAGCTAAGTCTTTGTTTGGAATTTATTTTTAAACCAACTTTTGGCTCCAAAAGCTATGCTAAACAACTAGCTTCTTAAAAGCACTTTTTGACAGCAATACCGAACACTAAAATCTTACAACCAACTTTTTAAAATCTCTTTTCAAAATCCCTTTCTAACATCACTTTTAAAAATCACTTTTCAAAAGCAATAATTGAGATGTTATGAAATTGTTGATCTGTGAACGAATTCTATGTTTGAGTATACTATGGAAATGTTTGATTGTGAAATGGAATGCAAACCCTTGCTCACACTATATTTATAGCTATGATTGATAACTTGATAACCAAGAAAGATGTAAATGGAACTTGACGATGAAAACGTTGGCTTTAAGGCCATTGAACAAGGGAATGAAATAATGAGACATTAATATGTCCTTAATGTGAAGCTATGCTCACTATGTGTAGATAAAGAATGATAATTATGTGCTAAAGCCTTGGTCTCGAGTCAGTCGTAGGTACAGTTGGCATGCCATAGAGTCCGTCAAGCTCGCTAGTCCAGACTACAGTCCGCTTGTTGTTAAAGATTGTTGAGTGTGTAAAAGTCCTATTATTTACCCCCTATTTAACCCATATTTCTCCTACAATCAAGCATTATTTATTGCATTTAGGTCAGTTTAAAGCAAAACATCACAAATATATTACAAGGCACAGTTTCTACTAAAAATGGTTGTTTTTGTAGGTTGTTGTTGTAACAGAAGAAATGGGCAGGCGCTGGGCAGTGAAGCAGAAGAACTGGAACTGGACGAGCAGTCAAGAAGGACGATGCTGCCACGGTTGCCGCCGTGACAGTAGTTTTGAGGAGAAGAAGCAAAGTGGACCTAGACAGACAGATAAAATTCAGCCCGTCTGTCATGTGAAATCACAATATTTTTCCAAGCCTCAGATCGAAAGGAATGTCAAGCCCAAAGTTCAAGGAGGAAAAATCCAAAGCAAGAAAGATGACGGCTGGAAAGTACATTCCTTGAAGATCTAGTCTTTATTAGAATTATACTTTCATTTAAAGTTGTATTCTTGCTATTTTAGAAAACTTGGACCCAAAGCCAATATAAGGGCATATATTTCGACCTAGGAGGGAATAACCGATTCCCTAGCTTTCTTCCCAAAACCCTAGTCGTTTTCCTTCCCTCAACATGTTCTACATTCCCCTTAGGTCCACGGGTGGATTTGTAAAGTAGTTGCAAGGGTTGTTTTGTTTTAGGAATTTTCAGTTCAATAAAATAAACTTCAAGTTCTCTTATTTTGGTTATTAATATCTTGCAAGAGCATTAGGAGAGCATTGTGAGGTTATCTATTTACTTAGCATCGGGAGAGTTAAGAATACGAAAGAAATAAGAGAAAGTTATCTAGTTTATAGTTGAACTATCTCGGCCTAGGGATAGGCCGAGGTTAAGTGGCTAAAGAAGAATTCATCGACATCGGTGTTCATCCTTCGATTCACGCCGGGAGGTATCAACAAAGCCGTGATCATCGACAGACTTGGACCTAGGGATAGACTAAGGCACATTTGGGATTCTTGCCAAACTTGAAGTACTGAGTTGAGTGTTCGTTGCCGCGACAAGCAACGGACTGCTTCCGCGACAGGCACTGCCGCGACGGGGACAACGACAGAACTGGAGTTCCGAGACTTAGCAATAACTGCACTACTGAGCAATTCAATACCAGCCCATTCTCTCAATCTTGATTTCCCTACTCTTTTATTTAAGTTCTCTTTATTATTTTCGTGACAACTTTTGAAATATTTTCTTTACTTTCGTGCAGTGAATTAAGGTGAAGCTATTAGCCCAATCCCTGTAGAGACGATATCTGATACTTCGTATCACTTTACTACTTGCGTCATTTACACTACAATTGCGATAGACTCTTTTACACGCAACAAGTTTTTGGCGCCATTGTCGGGGATTGGAACCATAACTCTACCTTTTCTTTTACTGCACTTTTTGTTTTTATTTTTATTTTTATTTTTCTGTTTTTCATTGGTGTGTTCAACTCTTGCTTTTCACAAGGTTCCTTGTTTATGCGCAGATCGAAACGAGGTACAGATCCTGAGTATCCATTAGATCCAAAAATCGAACGATCATTCAATCTCAAGAACCGACTTTGCCACAAACTAACCAAGAACGAGTACCTTTAAGAACAATTAGAGACGATGGCCCACCAAGGAAACAACCCTCCTGTTGGAGAGGTTATACCTCCTGTCGGCAACCCTACTGCCGCTTTCGGACGACGGTCTTGTCGTGACTACATGCTGAACGATCATGTAGAACTAGAAACCACGCTGCCGAACATAGATGTTGAAAACTTAGAGCTGAAACATGTTATGTTTAGCATGATCAACAATGCCGGTCAATTCAGTGGTGCTGTTACAGAGGATGCTAGGGAGCATCTCAAAATGTTCCAGGAGATCTGTGGTTCGTTTAGAGTGCCAGGAGTTAATCCGGAGATACTGAGGCTTCTGTTATTTCCCCATTCACTGAGGGACAGAGCAAAGACTTGTTGGAATAAACTTACGCCGGGTTCAATTAGAACTTGGGCAGATTTGTCTCGTAAATTTTTATCTCGTTTTAATTCTTCACATTTATCTGAGCGATTACATAATGAAATTGTTACTTTTCAACAGGAAGATGACGAGCAAATGCACGAGGCTTGGGACAGATTTACTACTCTTCTATGGAACTGCCCAATGTTAGGATTCCCCGTCCGGAATCAAGTAACTAAGTTTTATAATGCTGCCAACTTACAAACTCATATTCGTATTGACTCGGCAGCAAACGAATTATTATTGGACAAAGACCCGAACGAGGCAATGCAAGTATTGAAAAATTTGGCCAAGAATGACAAGTAGTTTCCGACAGCAAGAAGATGGAGTAAACGAGTTCTAGCTGTTAAGGATTATGAGGCCGACAGCACAATGAAATAACAGATGGCATACCTTACTAAGGCAATGAAAAAGCTCTTGAATGATGATGCACAACATGGATTTTCTGTCGAGGAGGTATGTGAAATATGTGAGGGAAATCATAATTCGGATGAGTGTCCTATACAGTTAGAAGAGGGAAAGTATGTTGGAAACTATAAGCCGAATTACAACTCCAACAACTATAAACCCAACTTGAGAAAGGATCCCAAGTTTTCTTGGAGTAATCCTAATAATGCTCTGAATCCTCAAGCACACAATAATCAGAATCTGGGAGGACCTAGATTGCTGACTCGACAGCAACTGCAGCCGCATGAACAACAACAACAGCAACCAGCTGCCACAAACAGTATACTGGAACACACTCTGGCTACTTTTATGTCTTAGAAATGTACATATATTGAGAACATGAATCAATTTGTTAAGAAGACAGAGACGTTCATGGATAAAACAGAGATGTGAATGACGAATCATGAAGCTACTCTGAAATCTTTGGAGACACAAATGGGTCAGGTTTCCCAGCATATCAAGCCAAGGCAGACTGAAGGATTTCCTAGTAATACAAAAAATGCTAGGCAGCCCACACATGAGCAGTGTAAAGCTATTACTACTAGGAGTGGGAAGAAACTACCAGGGCCAGAGAAGCAAGCTGAAACAGTAAAAAAACCAGCCTTGGACATACCTGCTGAGGAAGTTGCCCCGAGAGGTAACAAACAAAATGCTGCCGATAAATCTGTTACGACAGCAGAAGCGACACATGAGAAAATGATGAACCCAAACCTCCTCAGATTCGTATACAGTGGGAAAGACATATTGCTGATTATCGTCCCCACCTCCTTTTCCTCAACGGATACAGTAAGTGAAGCAAGAATTTCTACTCAAAAAGATTTATGATACTTTTAAGCAGGTTCATATTAACATTATGCTGTTAGATGTCGTTAGGGGGATGCCCGATTACGCCAAATTTCTCAAGTATGTCATGTCAAAGAAATCTAAACTTGGGGAAATTGAAACGGTTGAGATGACATAAGGATGCATGAGTATTTTCATAGGCAGCCACCCTAGAAAAAGAAGGATCCGGGGAGCTTCATCATACCTTGTGTAATCGGAGACAAATATGTGGGTAAGGCACTTTGTGATCTTGGTGCTAGTATTAATTTAATGACAAAATCTATTTTTCAGAAATTAGGTATTGGAAAAGGTCGACCCACAACAGTAATTTTTGCAGCTGGCACACCGCTCTTACAGTTAGAAGAGGGAAAGTATGTTGCAAACTATAAGCCGAATTACAACTCCAACAACTATAAACCCAACTTGAGAAAGGATCCCAAGTTTTCTTGGAGTAATCCTAATAATGCTCTGAATCCTCAAGCACACAATAATCAGAATCTGGGAGGACCTAGATTGCTGACTCGACAGCAACTGCAGCCGCATGAACAACAACAACAGCAACCAGCTGCCACAAACAGTATACTGGAACAAACTCTGGCTACTTTTATGTCTTAGACATGTACATATATTGAGAACATGAATCAATTTGTTAAGAAGACAGAGACGTTCATGGATAAAACAGAGATGTGAATGACGAATCATGAAGCTACTCTGAAATCTTTGGAGACACAAATGGGTCAGGTTTCCCAGCATATCAAGCCAAGGCAGACTGAAGGATTTCCTACTAATACAAAAAATGCTAGGAAGCCCACACATGAGCAGTGTAAAGCTATTACTACTAGGAGTGGGAAGAAACTACCAGGGCCAGAGAAGCAAGCTGAAACAGTAAAAAAACCAGCCTTGGACATACCTGCTGAGGAAGTTGCCCTGACAGGTAACAAACAAAATGCTGCCGATAAATCTGTTACGACAGCAGAAGCGACACATGAGAAAATGATGAACCCAAAACTCCTCAGATTCGTATACAGTGGGAAAGACATATTGCTGATTATCGTCCCCACCTCTTTTTCCTCAACGGATACAGTAAGTGAAGCAAGAATTTCTACTCAAAAAGATTTATGATACTTTTAAGCAGGTTCATATTAACATTATGCTGTTAGATGTCGTTAGGGGGATGCCCGATTACGCCAAATTTCTCAAGGATGTCATGTCAAAGAAATCTAAACTTGGGGAAATTGAAACGGTTGAGATGACATAAGGATGCATGAGTATTTTCATAGGCAGCCAACCTAGAAAAAGAAGGATCCGGGGAGCTTCATCATACCTTGTGTAATCGGAGACAAATATGTGGGTAAGGCACTTTGTGATCTTGGTGCTAGTATTAATTTAATGACAAAATCTATTTTTCAGAAATTAGGCATTGGAAAAGGTCGACCCACAACAGTAATTTTTGCAGCTGGCACACCGCTCTTACAGTTAGAAGAGGGAAAGTATGTTGGAAACTATAAGCCGAATTACAACTCCAACAACTATAAACCCAACTTGAGAAAGGATCCCAAGTTTTCTTGGAGTAATCCTAATAATGCTCTGAATCCTCAAGCACACAATAATCAGAATCTGGGAGGACCTAGATTGCTGACTCGACAGCAACTGCAGCCGCATGAACAACAACAACAGCAACCAGCTGCCACAAACAGTATACTGGAACAAACTCTGGCTACTTTTATGTCTTAGACATGTACATATATTGAGAACATGAATCAATTTGTTAAGAAGACAGAGACGTTCATGGATAAAACAGAGATGTGAATGACGAATCATGAAGCTACTCTGAAATCTTTGAAGACACAAATGGGTCAGGTTTCCCAGCATATCAAGCCAAGGCAGACTGAAGGATTTCCTAGTAATACAAAAAATGCTAGGAAGCCTACACATGAGCAGTGTAAAGCTATTACTACTAGGAGTGGGAAGAAACTACCAGGGCCAGAGAAGCAAGCTGAAACAGTAAAAAAACCAGCCTTGGACATACCTGCTGAGGAAGTTGCCCCGACAAGTAACAAACAAAATGCTGTCGATAAATCTGTTACGACAGCAGAAGCGACACATGAGAAAATGATGAACCCAAACCTCCTCAGATTCGTATACAGTGGGAAAGACATATTGTTGATTATCGTCCCCACCTCCTTTTCCTCAACGGATACAGTAAGTGAAGCAAGAATTTCTACTCAAAAAGATTTATGATACTTTTAAGCAGGTTCATATTAACATTATGCTGTTAGATGTCGTTAGGGGGATGCCCGATTACGCCATATTTCTCAAGGATTTCATGTCAAAGAAATCTAAACTTGGGGAAATTGAAACGGTTGAGATGACATAAGGATGCATGAGTATTTTCATAGGCAGCCACCCTAGAAAAAGAAGGATCCGGGGAGCTTCATCATACCTTGTGTAATCGGAGACAAATATGTGGGTAAGGCACTTTGTGATCTTGGTGCTAGTATTAATTTAATGACAAAATCTATTTTTCAGAAATTAGGTATTGGAAAAGGTCGACCCACAACAGTAATTTTTGCAGCTGGCACACCGCTCTTACATTCATCCGGAAGGAAAAATCGAAGATATTCTGGTAAGAGTGGATAAATTTATTTTTCCTGTTGACATCCTTGTTTTAGATTGTGAAGTAGATGAAAACGCACCAATCATCCTAGGGAGACCCTTCTTAGCCACAGGAAGATCACATATTGATATGGAAAAAGGAGAACTCACCATGAGAGTGAACGACCAAGAGATTAAGTTGAATGTTCTCCAAGCTATGAAGCATGCTGATGCAGACGAGAAATGCAAGGTTATCACTGAAGTTACCCTAGATCAACCCTGCATTAGGTCGGACTGTCACGACATCAAAATTGGTCACTACCTCGACAGCCACTTACAGGACTATCAGGATAGCACCGACGACAACGACTCCTTAGAATTCGATACGTCTGATACTGAGATCAGGAGGAGGTAAACTGGATAGGCGATTGTCCAGGTAAGTTATTCGAACCCTTAAATTATACTTCGGATAACCATGCAATCTAAAAGACATCTATTGTTGAGCTCCCTCTCTTAGGACTGAAGCCCCTGCCAGGGCAGCTAAAGTATGCTTTTCTTGGTTCAAATGATACGTTGCCCGTAATCATCTCTTCCAAGTTGCTACAAGAACAGGAACATTAGTTAATAGGGATGCCGCAGCAGCACAAAAAGGAAATTGGATGGACGATAGCTGATATTCAAGGCATTAGTCCGGCGTTATGTATGCATAAATTCCTTTTAGAGGAAGATCATAAGCCGGCTATAGATGCTCAAAGGCGGCTAAACCATGCGATGAAAGAGGTGGTGTGCAAAGAAATAATCAAATGGTTAGATGCGGGTATAATTTACCCCATCTCCGACAGCAAATGGGTGGCCTGGCGCAATGCGTTCCCAAGAAAGGAGGAATGATCGTGGTGACCAATAAAAACAATGAGTTAATCTCAACCAGGACTGTGACCGGTTGGAGGGTTTGTATGGACTATCGGAAGCTTAACAAAGCTACCCGAAAGGACCACTTTCCTTTACCCTTTATTGATCAAATTCTTGATAGATTAGTGGGTAAACCTTACTATTCTTTTCTTGATGGTTATTCAGGTTATAATCAAATAGCTTTCGCACCAGAAGATCAAGAAAAGACGACCTTCACATGCCCCTACGGAACGCATGTTTTTAGGAGGATGCCTTTTGGACTATGCAATGCACTCGCCACCTTCCAAAGGTGCATGATGGCCATATTCTCTGATATGGTGGAGGACTTCCTTGAAATTTTTAAGGATGATTTTTCAGTCTTTGGGGACGATTTTTAGAGCAGCTTAGGCAATCTGCAAAAGGTACTTGAAAGATGTGAAAAAGCAAACCTAGTCTTAAATTGGAAAAAATGCCACTTTATGATGGAAGAAGGGATAGTCCTTGGCCATAAGATTAGCTGCCGTGGCATAGAAGTCGACAGGACCAAGATAGAAGTGATCGAAAAGCTGCCGCCGCCAACCACTATCAAGGGTATTAGAAGTTTCTTGGGACATGCTAGTTTTTATCGGAGATTCATTTCAAATTTCTCAAAAATCACCAAGCCACTATGCCATCTTCTGGAGCAGAACCGACCCTTTGACTTTAATGATGAATGTACAGAAGCATTCAAGGTTCTGAAGGAAAAACTTGTAACAGCACCAATAGTACAGCCACCAGACTGAACACAGCCATTTTAGATCATGTGTGACGCTAGTGACTATGCTGTCGGGAAACACTTGGGCAGCGGAGAGACAAATTATTTCATGTCATATATTATGCCATCAAGACACTGAACGACGCCCAAGTCAACTACACCGCCACAGAAAAGGAGTTATTAGTTGTGGTGTTCTCCATTGACAAGTTTCGTTCTTACATACTTGGAACGAAGGTTATAGCACACACAGACCATTCTGCCCTGAAGTGAATGTTCGCAAAAAAGGATGCAAAGCCTCGATTGATACGGTGGATCCTGTTATTGCAAGAATTCGACCTTGAAATCAAGGACAAAAAAGGGACGGAAAATCAGGTGGCAGATCACTTGCCAAGGTTGGAGAAGGGACAAAGTCTACCAACATATGAGACAAACATACTGGAGACCTTCCCAGACGAGCAGCTCTTTGTTGCCGCAATCACTGTCGCGACAGCCATGGCGGCATGTAAGTCTTCTGAACTCCCCTGGTATGCTAATTTCGTTAATTTTTTGGTTAGCGGAATAATTCCTTCTGACCTCAATTATCAAGCTAGGAAGAGGTTCCAAAACTATGTTAAGCATTATTATTGGGACGAACCTCTTCTTTTCAAAATCTCTGCAGATCAGGTCATAAGGAGGTGTGTACCACAAGAAGAGCAAGAAGACATACTTCATCACTGCCATGCTTCACGGTATGGAGGTCACTTAGAAGGCAACAAAACTACTGCCAAGGTGATGCAGTCAAGATTTTATTGGCCTTCATTGTACAAAGATGCGCAAATCTTCTACAAGAGCTGTGATAGGTGCCAAAGGACAGGAAACATCTCATGGAGAAACGAGATGCCGCTGCAGAACATTCTAGAAGTCGAGATCTTTGACGTTTGGGGAATTGATTTTATGGGACCATTCCCATGTTCATGTGGAATCTATACATGCTCCTAGCAGTGGATTATGACTCTAAGTGGGTCAAAGCCATCGCCACTCAAAAGAATGATGCCAAGACCGTCCAAAGGTTTTTACACAAAAATATCTTTTCTAGGTTTGGCATCCCTAAGGCGATTATCAGTGATGAAGGGAGACATTTCAACAACAGGGTTATTGCTGTTGTCTTGAAGAAATATGGTGTCAAGCATCGGATCGCGACAACATATCACCCACAAATCAATGGACAAGCTGAAATATATAATAGGGAAGATAAGAACATTCTTGAGAAGATGGTTAAGCCAACTAGGAAAGACTGGTCTTTACTCCTCAATGATGCGTTATGGGCATATACGACAGCTTTTAAAACTCCATTGGGAATGTCTCTGTACCGATTGATTTATGGAAAAACATGTCATCTACCTGTCGAGATCGAGCACAGAGCATACTAGGCGATCAAGGCAGTGAATATGGACTTGGATAGGGCAGGGCAAAAAAGGTTGTTAGATCTGAACGAAATTGAAGAAATCCAGAAAATGGCCTATGACAATGCAAGAATCTACAAGGATAAAACTAAGAAGTGGCATGACAAGAAGCTGTTGCCACGACAGTTCTGCCCAGGGCAACTTGTATTGTTGTTCAATTCTAGACTGAAACTTTTCCTGGGGAAACTAAAATTTAGATGGTCTGGCCCATTCCAAGTAGTACATGTTTTTCCCCATGGTGCCATAGCAATCTGATCATTAAAAGACGGACACCAATTCAAAGTCAACGGACAGCGCTTGAAGCATTATCGAGGGACTGAATCCCCATGAATGCAGGAAGTGGTTACTTTAGAAGATGCCCCACCTGGCATCCCTAATTTAACCAAAATTTTTTTTATTTATTTATTTATTTTATTATTATTTATTATTTATTAGGAAATAAGATTTATTTTATTTGAATAATGTTTTTATTTTTATTGTTTTTAGGAAATAAAGGAGTCAAGTATAATAGGAGAAGTGAACTCAGCCCACCATACATCAATCAGCCCAACAAAGCCCAAATGTTGAAGCCTGTCGTTAGAGCTGCCGTGACAGACGTGGAAAATACGGGCTGTCATCACGCTGTCACGACAGACGCGTAAACACGTCATAGACGCGTAACAGACGCGTCAGATATGTTAACACATAACAGCTGGCCCGTTATTCGCGCCTGTCGTTACAGCTTCAACGGGCAGCAAATCCTTCTCTATATAACCCCGTTTCATTTTCATTTTCACTCACTTCTGCCTTTCTTACTTGCTCTCTCTCTTTAGTTTTCATTTGCTTTCATTTTATTTTCACAACCCTTGCACAAATATGACTTCTAGAAAAACCCGACGTAATGCTGCCTACAGTTCCACACCGATAACAACTCCCCCACAATCCTTTGCTAGTAGAGATATGTGGGAAGGGAGAAGCTTCATCTATACACCAACGGAGGAAAATCTGGCCTCAAACAACTCATAGCCCGGAAGGTTAGAGCCTTACAGTGGCAGACCTTTGCGGAGCAACCGGAGGAAATGAATACCACGCTGGTTCGAGAATTTTATGCTGCCATCAGCAGCAGGACAACAACATCAGTGTTCATTCGAGCGAAGGAGGTGCCATTTGAAGCGGAATACATTAATACCTTATATGGCTTCTACATCGATATCAATGACGACGCCCACCAGCAATTCCTCAATACATTAGACACTGCTGCCTATGATGATGTCATGGCAGAGTTGACCAATGCTGGGACTCAATGGAACACCAGCAGGAAAAATACAAGGACTGTGAAGAGGATCCAGTTGCTGCCGGAGGCAAAGTTGTGGAATGCCTTCATAAAGAAGAGGATCATGCCGTCATCCCACAACACCACCATTAACCAACCAAGGTTAGCGTTGATACACTCTATTTTACATGAACAACCCATTAATGTGGGCATCTATATTCGAGAAAGTATTTTGGAGTGTGCGCATAGACCGACGGGTCCCCTCTATCTTCCGTACCCCATCACCTCGCTCTGCCGCGGCCATAATGTCCCAGAAGTGCAAACTAATTTGCTAGTCAAAGGGAGAGGTTGGACTAAAAAGAACATCCTTAGCCTTATGGAGTTGACTGCTGGCACCCCTCTGTCGTCATTCGACCCCGCTGTCGCCACAACCGATACGACAGAGCAGCCACACACTGAACCAGCTGCCGCAGCAGCTGCCCCGACAGACTCCTCCGCCCAGATATTAGCTGCTTTTTAGAAGCTGGAGGAACGACAACTGGGCTTAATGACCTTCATCAGGGACTTTGCTGCCTCTACGGTTACATTTATACAAAATTCTTTAAATTTCCCTGAAGCTGCCTTCCCTACTTTTCCTGCCCATTACTTTATTGTCGCTACTCCTGCCCACACTCCTACACCTGCTGCTACCCCACGAACACCCTATGTCGCCTCAAAGCCATCGCCTGCCCCGACAACAGCAGGCAGCACCCATGCTGAACCATCTACCCGAGGCACAAAACGTCGAATGGCATCAGAGGATCTTGATGCCTTTGTTGTTGGGTTCTCCTCCTCTTCTGTTTTGGCCACCAGTGATACTGAACCCTCTATCAAGAGGAATCTGTCAAAGGAATTCTCCCCAGTGAAGAGGAAAAAGCGGATTGCAGATAAAAACAACATGCCAAAAGCCAGCAGCAGCAGCAGCTCGGAAGTTCAGGTTGTAGAGCAACCCCCTCACATCTCCCCAACAAGAATCCAGCCACCGCGGGAGGCCAAGGCCAAGAACACATCTGCCTCCCTCGTGCCCCAGCCAGCTCCGAAAGCCAGAGCCCGCCGTCAGATCCGCCTCAGCAGCAGTATCAAAGACGGCGATTAAAATTTAAGTTTCTTATCTTATTATTGATGCCTGTTATATATTTTGTGATGTACTGCCTTATCTTTTGTTTTTTATTTGTCATTTGCATTGAAGGCAATGCAACCCTCGAGCTTGGGTGTGGCAACCCTCCATTAATGGAGTACATCTTAGTTTAAAATCTATGTCATTACTTAGTTTATTTTTGTCTTAAAAAATGATGAGAATATTGAAAAATTTGGCAGAAAACTGTAAACTGAACTTACCTGCCGTGACAGCCCTGTCGTGGCAGTGACTTTAGGATAGTTTTTAGGAGAAGTTTAGAGCCTTTGTATAGTTCTGAAAACTTAAACACAATTGTCACTGTTATACTGCTTAGAACTCTTTTAGCCAACTAGAATAGGAAGCTTATCACTTGAATAGCCCCTAGAGGTGCCTAACACTGGCTCTAGGAAAGAAGTTTAGCAAAACAGACTCAACAACCCTAGAGGTGCCCGAAACTTTCTCTAGGAAGTTAGCTAGAGGTGCCCAAAAACTGGCTCTAGTGAAACTTTAGCTTAAAAACTAGAGAAATCGAGTCAAAACAAAAAAATCAAAGGAGCATGAAAAAGTGCCTACAAAAGATAAACTTTGGCATAAAAATTCAAGTTAAGAGCTGAAATATTCTAGTGAAACTAAGAGTCTTGGCATATAACTGTCCACAAGCGTGCACACACTACACGAGGACTATAGTGAGAGTCCGGACATATCCTAAATTATTTGACAGGTTGCTGCCGTCACAGGGAACGAACGACGGTTAAGGGAAAGTTCACTATTTGAAAGCCAAAACAAAAATATTTCATTTTTCTTTTAGGTCTTAGTTGCTTGAGGGCAAGCAAAAACTTGAGTTTGGGGGTGTGTTGAGTGCGTAAAAGTCCTATTATTTACCCATATTTAACCCATATTTCTACTGCATTCAAGCATTATTTATTGCATTTAGGTCAGTTTACAAAAAACATCACAAATATATTACAAGGCACAATTTCTACTAAAAATGATTGTTTTTGCAGGTTGCTGCTGTAGCAGAAGGAATGGGCAGGCGTTGGGCAGTGAAGCAGAAGAATTGGAACTGGACGAGCAGTCAAGGAGGACGATGCTGCCATGGTTGCCGCCATGACAGCAGAGGACGACAACAGTTTTGAGGAGAAGAAGCAAAGTGGACCTTGACAGATAGAGAAAATTCAGCCCGTCTGTCGTGTGAAATCAACATTGTAACGCCCCGGTTTTGGGCTTAGGAGTTTTGGGCGTTGACCGGTTTGGTCAAAGTGCTGGTCGAATCTAAAAAGGTGAAATTAGGAAAGCCTAGTTCGGGTTGCATTAAAAATATGGAAAAATGTTCTAAAATCATCTTTTAATATAATTAAGTGAACTGTGAAATCAATTTTGGAAAAAGAGTTTTGGAAGTGTAACATTTTGGCTAGTGACCAAAATGTAATTTTCGAAAATTTGGTGACAGTTTTATAAAGGGTTGAAACTTTGAATCTTTAAGGAGCTATTATTCCAAAAGTAGTTTCTCCAGATTTTTCTAAGATATTTTAAGCTATATTCTGATTTTAAACATATTAAAAGAGGAGGGAAAGCCATTTTGGCTATTTTGGATAACTAACTTTCCATTTTCTTTCTCTCATTTTCTTTCAACCCAAACACTTTCTCTCCAGAGAATTAGATCTGATTTTCTCACCTACATTCCTCCTTTCAACTCTCTTTTGATTCCTAATCATAGTATCTACAAAACCTCATCATTTGCTACTTGATTCATCAAGGTTTTAGATTCCAAAAAGAGGAGAAACTCAAGTTTGGAGGTAAGAACGTCCTTCTCCTCTAAACTATCAGTTCTTTACTGAAATTCCTAAGTTTTCAATCCTTAATTGATGTTTTATTAAAGGCTTTTGAGTTGTGAAATGGATCTTGGCTTATAATGCAAGATTTGGTGATTTTTGATGATTTTCGTTAGATCTGATTAATCTATGATTTGAGATGTGTTTTTGATGTTAAATGAACTCTAAATTGATAAGGAATTGAGCTTTGATTAATGCAATCCCGGATAGGTTGAGTTTCCTAAGTTTAGCTTGTGATTCTTGATTGTTTTTGAGGTGATCTTGTGGATATGATGTTGCTGGAGGTATAAGGATGTTAATAGGTTCTTTTTAGATGTTAAATGATGTTAATAGATGTTTGGTTTTGATGGTTTGTGGCTGGGCTTTGTTGAGAAGTGGTTTGGATGCATTTTCGGTTGTGTTTGGTGGCCGAAAATGGAGGTTGGATGAGAGCAGCGAGTTTAGGTGCTTTCATTGAAGCAATTAATGCATGATGATGCATTAATCCTCTGCTTTGATGTGTTAAAACAGGGGAGGCATCTTTGGATCCAAGAGTTGTTGATCCGGAAGCTTGATTTGGTGCTTCGGCAAGAGGCGAAGTGGAATCGGTGAGTGAAATTGGGTTTTCGGCTTTGAAACCAATGTCTTGGGAGCTTAGTTTAAGTCTAAACAACTTTGCTAAGCTCAAGCGTAAGTTTTTGGAAATACTCTCTAGTGGTGGCCATGATTTGATTTTGATGCAATGTGGTTTATTGCATGTTTTAAACTCTGTTTTGAAAGCATGATTTAGCATGGTATTTGCTGTTGTTGTAAGCCATATGTTGAAGGAAGCTCTAGGTAAGAGTTCCTTGTTTTTGAACATTGATTAAATGTGGTTTGATGCTTTTAAATGCATGATGAATATGGCTTGGTATAATGCTTTAAAACAGTGGATTAAATGATGAAAATGATGTATATTGGCAAGTGATGTTTTGAAACGGTTAAGGTCACTAAGGTGGTTAAAAGTCCTTGAGTGAGCCTTGTTTACTTAAGAACATCAAGGTGGTTAAAAGTCCTTGGATGATTCTTGCTACGGACACAAAGGTGGTTAAAAGTCCTTGTGTGATCCTTTCCATGGTGTTTAAAAGTCCATGGGGCCAAGGTGCTTAAAAGTCCTTGGGGCCAAGGTGTTTAAAAGTCCTTGGGGTGAAACTTGATATGGACACAAAGGTGGTTAAAAGTCCTTGTGTGGTCCTCTTTCATGGTGTTTAAAAGTCCATGGCCAAGGTGTTTAAAAGTCTTTGGGGCCAAGGTGTTTAAAAGTCCTTGGGGTGAAAGTTGATGAACTTGTTTTTAAAGAAATGGAATTTATCACTTGTGGCCAATATGACATGTTATGATATGAAGCATGAGATGCTTGTTTAAAGTATGCTTTTGAGCATGTGTAAGTGTTGATTTGAAGCATGATTTATAAAGTGTTTTATAAATGCATTATTGAATGGTTTTATTGAGCATTCCTCACTAAGCTTTTGCTTACGCTCTCTTTCGTTTTCTTAAATCAATAATGCAGAACATTAGAGTACTTTGAGGGCAGCAAGGAGGGCAAGCATTCAAGTGAAAGTAAAGCTCAAAGTATGGAAGGTTTCATAAGTACATTTTTAGCTTTTGGTAATTTGGCAATGGGGGACCTATGTGTATGTTTTGGGATAGGTTTTGAACTCCCTAAGTATGTTGAATGTTGTTGAGAATGCTGGATTTTGTGTTTGGCCTTTACATGCTTGAATTGGAAGTTTATGCTTGAATGGTTTGCTTGTGTAGGAAGCATGCCTTTAGATTTGGGGCTTTTTGCATATGGTGTTATTCAGTTGATTTGTTGTTACATATAAGTCTCATATATGTTGAATTGCATGCTGGTAAAGTTTGGTGTTAAATGGAGCATGATTGGTTGGTTAATTGCATGTTTAAGTGTGCATTTTGGGGCAATCTGTGCAGGGTGTTTCGGAACAGTACCTACCATTTCGGAACGGGTGCTTTAAACAAACCCAGGCGTCCGAAACGGGAGAGACCGTTCCGGAACGGTTTGGCTACTGCCAGCCCGTGTTCCGGTACGCGTTGCGGAACGGCCCGTGTTCCGGTACGCGTTGCGGAACGGCCCGTGTTTCGAAACGGGGTCTGCTTGTTCCGGAACGGGTGACCGTTGGGGGCTGACATTGGCAGTTAAATGTTTTGAATTGTTTGCGTTTTGGTCCTAAATCTTGTTTGTGCAATTGTATGAGTTCGAGAAGTCGTTTTGAGCTGAAATTTCACTGAGAAGCATGAAACCTGACTAATTTCAAGTTGATAACTTTAATTTGGGTTAAGTTCTCCTATTTATCAGAAATTACAATTTGGTCCCTAAAGTTGTAATTTGTTCAATTGGGTCCCTGTTTGATCTCTGATGCTTGTGATCTTTGAATATGATGTTGAGTGATCACAATTAGGGTTAATGTGCATCTAGACAAGTTTAAAAAGAAAAAAAAAAGGGTCGTTAATCAAGGTTCACTTTCGGGTTGACTTTGGTTTTCCCCGTGTGACTTTCTTAATTCGGGTCAACCGTCTAGGCCGGGTTAAGGGGGTTACATTTGGTGGTATCAGAGATGAGTTCTCGAGTATTTGGGAATGAATGTATGCATGATTGAAGTATGTTTGCCTTGTATGCTTGTTGATCGAAAGCATGTTTAATGGCTTGTGATTTGGATGCAATTGAGTTGTATGCTGTGATGTAGCATGATGTGGGTACCCATTGCCAAATCGAAGCTAATGAAATGTTGTTGATTTTGAATGAAATTGAGCTTGAATACTTGGATTGCTTACCTTGCTGGGCCTGACTTTGTTTTATTTTGCATTGTGATTGCATGGTAAAAGTATGGCACCACGTAGAGAGTTACGAGGTAATGTGCGAGCTACGGCTCCTAATGAGAACGAGAACGAAGAGAACACGGGTAGTGCGGTGTTACCCCCTCCTCCACCTGGTGGTGGTGCTGGAGGTGAGAGAGCTGAAGCTGCAGCTGGTGCTGGAGCTGGAGCTGCTGGACTAGAGGTTGGTCAGGGGCAAGCTATGCCTGATATGTCTATGTTGGTACAAGCTATTGCGGGTGCTTTTCGAGCAGCAGTAGCTGGAGCTCAAGGAGCTAGGCATCAGGGAGATGCTGGAGTTAGACTACCTTTGGAGCGTCTGCGCAGTCTTGGTGGGACTGAGTTCAGGGGTATGTCAGCTGAGAGTTCTGAAGCTTGGCTAGAGAGTACCAAGCGTATCTTGGGTCAGATGAGCTGCACGGATGTGCAAAAGCTGGGTTGTGTTGTGTCCTTGCTGCAGGACGATGCGTATACGTGGTGGACGACCACTATAGCTGGAATGGTGGAAGCTGATGTTACTTGGACATTCTTTCAGAATGTGTTCAAGCGGAGATATCTTGGAGTGAGATATCTTGATGAGAAGAAGCGTGAATTCATGTCTCTTACCCAGGGGAGCATGAGTGTGGCTGAGTATGAGGTGCAGTTTGTGAGACTCAGTCAATATGCACCTGAGCTGATACTTGATGAGCGGGCAAGGTGCGAGAGGTTCCGTTATGGTCTTGTGACGGATGTGAAAATGTATGTGCTGGCCACTGAGTACGATGATTTTGATGTGTTGGTGGGCCGAGCCAAGGACATTGAGATGAACTTGGGTTTATCTGCGAAAGGTGCTGGAGCAAGTTCTGGCAAGAGAGCTGCTGAGTTTAGTTCCGGAGGTGGATGGAACAAGAGGGGACGTGATCAGAAGTATCAGTCCTCAGCTAAGAGAGGTGGTGGTGCACCTGCTAGAGGAGGCAATGCTAGAGCTGATCCGAGTGCTTGCTGGATCTGTGGTTCACGTTGTCACATGAAGCTTGACTGTCCTCGTGCTGTGAGGGAGGTGCAAGCTCCTGTAGTGGAAGCTGGTAATGGATGCTGGAATTGTGGTTCTGTAGACCACTTGAGGTGAGATTGTCCTAGGTTAGCTGGTGATCAGATGCGTGCTCCTGCTGTTGCGGCACCGCAGAGAGGTCGTGGGCGCGGCCGTGGTAATTTCCAGAGGCGAGAGGAAGGTGGTCGTGGAGTAGCTCATGTTGTGGCTATTCAGCCTGAAGGTGGAGGCCAAGCTAGGGTGTATGCTCAGCGTGAGGGAAGGAATGATGCAGATGTGATTGCAGGTACCTTTACTTTGCGATCCTTGTCATTGCTTTCTTTGATTGATTCTGGATCTACGCATTCATACATTTTGCGTGAGCATGCTGAATTGCTTGGTTTGCCTGTTGAGTCTTTGGATGTTGGTGTTCGTGCCACTAGTTCTTTTGGTGAAACTGTTGTGACTCGAAGGCTTTATAGAAGGTGTCCTTTGGTTGTTCAAGAACATGTTTTTCATGTTGATCTTATGGAGTTGCCCTTTTATGGTTTTGATGTGATCCTTGGTATGGATTGGCTTGCTGAGCATCGTGCTGTGGTAGATTGTGAAAATAAGCGGGTTTCGCTTAAGCTTGCGGATGATTATGAAGTTGTTGTGGTTGGTGAGAATGTGAAGTTTCTTGCCAATATGGTGTCTACCTTGGAGGCGAGTAGGATGCTGAGGCAAGGTTGCGAAGCTTATCTAGCTTTTGTGATGAATCCTAGCTCTAAGGAGTTGAGGGTGCAAGATATCAGGGTTGTGAAGGAGTTTCCTGGTGTTTTTCCTGAGGAGTTGCCTGGTTTACCTCCTAATCGCGAGGTGGAGTTTGGAATTGAGCTGTATGAAAATACAACTCCTGTGTCCATTACTCCCTATAGAATGGCACCTAAGGAGCTGAAGGAGCTGAAGACGCAATTGCAAGAGTTGCTTGATCGTGGTTTCATCTGGCCGAGTGTGTCACCTTGGGGAGCACCAGTCTTGTTTGTGAAGAAGAAGGATGGCACTCTGAGGATGTGCATTGATTACCGTCAGCTGAACAAGTTGACTATCAAGAATCGGTATCCTTTGCCGAGGTATGATGATCTCTTTGTTCAATTTCGGGGAGCTGCTGTGTTCTCTAAGATTGACTTGAGGTCAGGGTATTATCAGTTGAAGGTGAAGGATGTGGATGTGCCTAAGACAGCTTTCAGGACAAGGTACGGGCATTATGAGTTCCTTGTGATGCCGTTTGGTTTAACAAATGCTCCTGCTGCTTTCATGGACATGATGAACCGTGTGTTTCATGAATACCTGGACAAGTTCGTGGTGGTGTTCATTGATGATATCCTCGTGTACTCGCGTAATGAGGAGGAGCACGAAGAGCATTTGAGGATTGTTTTGCAAGCCTTGTTGGAGAATCAGCTTTATGCTAAGCTGAGCAAGTGTGAGTTCTGGCTTAAGGAGGTGGTGTTTCTTGGGCATGTGGTCTCAGCTGAGGGGATTCGTGTTGATCCTCAGAAGATTGAGGCGGTGATGAACTGGAAAGTTCCTAAGTCTGTTCATGAGGTCCGTAGTTTCCTTGGTTTGGCGGGATACTACCGAAGGTTTGTGGATGGTTTTTCCAAGATTGCTGCTCCTTTGACGAAGCTGTTGCAAAAGGATATTAAGTATGAGTGGACGGAAGCGAGACAGCAGGCTTTTGAGAAGCTGAAGGCGGCTTTGACGCAAGCTCCTATCTTGGTTCAACCTGAATCAGGGAAAGAGTTTGTGGTCTATAGTGATGCATCCTATGTTGGTTTGGGATGTGTGCTGATGCAAGAGGGTAAGGTTGTGGCTTATGCATCGCGGCAGTTGAAAGTGCATGAGCGCAACTATCCTACGCATGACATTGAGCTGGCTGCAGTGGTTTTTGCTCTAAAGATCTGGAGACATTATCTGTATGGTGAGAAGTGTACTGTGTACACTAATCACAAGAGTTTGAGGTATCTGATGTCTCAGAAGGAGTTGAATCTTAGGCAGCGGCGTTGGTTGGAGTTGCTCAAGGATTATGATCTGACGATTGAGTATCATCCTGGAAAAGCTAATGTTGTTGCGGATGCCTTGAGTAGGAAGGTAGCTGTTGAGCTGAGGGCTATGTTTGCTAGCTTGAGCATATCGCGAGATGGTGGTCTTGTTGCTGAGTTGCAAGTGAAGCCATCTTTGGTTCAGTTGATCAAGGAAAAGCAGTTGCTGGATGATTCCTTGGTGTCTCATGTTCAGGATATCGCGGAGGGTAGACCTTCGGATTTCTGCTTTAACGATGATGGTGTGTTGTGTTTTGGGAGTCGGATACTAGTGCCTGCAGATGCTGAGTTGAGGCGTGCTATTCTGACTGAAGGTCATAGTAGTCCTTTTGCTATGCACCCTGGTAGTACTAAGATGTATCGTGATCTTCGTGATGAGTACTATTGGGTGGGTTTGAAGAAGGATGTTGCAGAGTTTGTGAGCAAGTGTTTGGTGTGTCAGTGAGTTAAGGCTGAACATCGGGTTCCTTCTGGGTTGTTGCAACCGTTGAAAATCCCTGAATGGAAGTGGGAAAGGGTTACCATGGATTTTGTATCTGGTTTACCTTTGTCTCCTTCGAAGAAGAATTCTGTTTGGGTGATTGTGGATCGCCTGACGAAGTGTGCGCATTTCTTGCCTGTGCATACTACGTTTTCTTTGGATAAGATGGCAGAGCTGTACATTGCTCAGATTGTGCGGCTGCATGGTGTGCCTAAGTCGATTGTGTCGGATAGGGATCCGAGGTTCACATCGCGTTTTTGGTAGTGTTTGCATCAAGCTCTGGGTACAAGGTTGAATTTCAGTACATCCTATCATCCTCAGTCGGATGGTCAGTCTGAGCGGGTTATCCAGATTTTGGAGGATATGCTGAGGTGCTGCGTGATTGAGTTCCAAGGTTCTTGGGAGAAGCATCTGCCTTTGGTTGAGTTCGCTTATAACAATAGTTATCAGGCGAGTATACAGATGGCACCTTATGAGGCTTTGTACGGGAGGAAGTGTAGGACTCCTCTTTGTTGGGCTGAAACTGGTCAAAAGTTGGTTTCGATGCCGACTTTGTTGAAAGGGACCACCGAGAAGGTGAAGCTCATTTGTGAGCGGTTGAAGGCAGCCTCTGATCGGCTAAAGTCTTACGCGGATTTGAAGCGTAAGGAGATTGAGTATGCGGTGGGTGACCGTGTGTTCTTGAAGGTTTCGCCTTGGAAGAAGGTGATGAGGTTTGGCCAGAAGGGTAAGTTGAGCCCTAGGTACATTGGACCATATGAGGTGGTTGAGCGTGTGGGTCCTGTTGCGTGTCGGTTGAGGTTACCTCAAGAGTTGGAGAAGTTTCATGATGTGTTCCATGTTTCTATGCTCCGGAAGTATAGATCTGATCCTTCGCTGTGGAGGAAGTGGTTTTGAATCCGGATTTGACCTATGATGAGGAACCAGTGAAGGTTCTGGATTCGGATAACAAGGTTCTTCGTGGCAAGACCATTGAATTGGTGAAGGTGCTGTGGAAGCATCAAGGTGTTGAGGAAGCCACGTGGGAGCGGAAGGAAGACATGCTGAAGCAGTTTCCTTATCTTTTTCCTTCAGGTAAATTTCGAGGACGAAATTTCTTAAGGGGGGGAGAGTTGTAACGCCCCGGTTTTGGGCTTAGGAGTTTTGGGCGTTGACCGGTTTGGTCAAAGTGTTGGTCGAATCTAAAAAGGTGAAATTAGGAAAGCCTAGTTCGGGTTGCATTAAAAATATGGAAAATGTTCTAAAATCATCTATTAATATAATTAAGTGAAATGTGAAATCAATTTTGGAAAAAGAGTTTTGGAAGTGTGACATTTTGGCTAGTGACCAAAATGTAATTTTCGAAAATTTGGTGACTGTTTTATAAAGGGTTGAAACTTTGAATCTTTAAGGAGCTATTATTCCAAAAGTAGTTTCTCCAGATTTTTCAAAGATATTTTAAGCTATATTCTGATTTTAAACATATTAAAAGAGGAGGGAAAGCCATTTTGGCTATTTTGGATAACTAACTTTCCATTTTCTTTCTCTCATTTTCTTTCAACCCAAACACTTTCTCTCCAGAGAATTAGATCTGATTTTCTCACCTAAATTCCTCCTTTCAACTCTCTTTTGATTCCTAATCATAGTATCTACAAAACCTCATCATTTGCTACTTGATTCTTCAAGGTTTTAGATTCCAAAAAGAGGAGAAACTCAAGTTTGGAGGTAAGAACGTCCTTCTCCTCTAAACTATCAGTTCTTTACTGAAATTCCTAAGTTTTCAATCCTTAATTGATGTTTTATTAAAGGCTTTTGAGTTGTGAAATGGATCTTGGCTTATAATGCAAGATTTGGTGATTTTTGATGATTTTCGTTAGATCTGATTAATCTGTGATTTGAGATGGGTTTTTGATGTTAAATGAACTCTAAATTGATAAGGAATTGAGCTTTGATTAATGCAATCCCGGATAGGTTGAGTTTCCTAAGTTTAGCTTGTGATTCTTGATTGTTTTTTAGGTGATCTTGTGGATCTGATGTTGCTGGAGGTATAAGGATGTTAATAGGTTCTTTTTAGATGTTAAATGATGTTAATAGATGTTTGGTTTTGATGGTTTGTGGCTGGGCTTTGTTGAGAAGTGGTTTGGATGCATTTTCGGTTGTGTTTGGTGGCCGAAAATGGAGGTTGGATGAGAGCAGCGAGTTTAGGTGCTTTCATTGAAGCAATTAATGCATGATGATGCATTAATCCTCTGCTTTGATGTGTTAAAACAGGGGAGGCATCTTTGGATCCAAGAGTTGTTGATCCGGAAGCTTGATTTGGTGCTTCGGCAAGAGGCGAAGTGGAATCGGTGAGTGAAATTGGGTTTTCGGCTTTGAAACCAATGTCTTGGGAGCTTAGTTTAAGTCTAAACAACTTTGCTAAGCTCAAGCGTAAGTTTTCGGAAATACTCTCTAGTGGTGGCCATGATTTGATTTTGATGCAATGTGGTTTATTGCATGTTTTAAACTCTGTTTTGAAAGCATGATTTAGCATGGTATTTGTTGTTGTTGTAAGCCATATGTTGAAGGAAGCTCTAGGTAAGAGTTCCTTGTTTTTGGACATTGATTAAATGTGGTTTGATGCTTTTAAATGCATGATGAATATGGCTTGGTTTAATGCTTTAAAACAGTGGATTAAATGTTGAAAATGATGTATATTGGCAAGTGATGTTTTGAAAAGGTTAAGGTCACTAAGGTGGTTAAAAGTCCTTGAGTGAGCCTTGTTTACTTAAGAACATCAAGGTGGTTAAAATTCCTTGGATGATTCTTGCTACGGACACAAAGGTGGTTAAAAGTCCTTGTGTGATCCTTTCCATGGTGTTTAAAAGTCTGTAACCCCCTTAACCTGGCCCAGACGGTTGATCCGAATTAAGAAACGCGGGGCCGTTCCGCAACACGTACCGCAACGGGGGACTGGCAGTAGCCAAACCGTTTCGGAACGGTGTCACCCGTTTCGGACGCTTGGGTTTATGCAGGGCACCCGTTCCGAAACGGTGTCAACTGTTCCGAAACACCCTGCACAGATTGCAGCATTTTGCTCACTCGAACACACAATTGACCATCCGAACATGCTCCAAAAGCCATCAAACTTTACCAACATACAAATCAACATATATGAGACATACTTGCATCATCAACTCATCAAAATAACATCATACATGAAAAGCCCCAAATCTATAGGCATGCTTCCAACACAAGCAACCATTCAAGCTTAAACTTCCAAATCAATCTCATAAAAGCCAAACATGTTCCAACAACATCAACAACATAAAACCATACTTGTCCGAACATATACGAACACATAAACATCATTCCAAGAGATTCTACCCCATTGCCTTTATTAACTATAGCTATTAACCGAGACATACATCTCAAGTGGAGTCCCCCTTGAATCCCTTGCTTCTCGCTGTCCAAACTTCAAGAATCTGCATTGATGGACAAAGAGGAGCGTAAGCACATAATGCTTAGTGAGGAATGCTCAAAACCAAAACACCATCAATGCAGCGAGTCATAAAACCTCTTTGAAAAGCAACTCGATTTGTTTACCAAGCAAAGTTTGAAAACCCCTTTTTAACATCATGCTTAAACCATGCATTGCACATACATGAAAACCAACCCTTAGCTTAACAAGCTAAGAAAACCTTTTCAAAGCACAAATTGCCATTTCAACCATTTAACCATTCCATGCATAAACACCATATGCAAAGTTAAATTCAAAACCTTGGAAAACACTTCCATTTCACAACATACCTTTCTTATACTTGAAAACATTCCAAGCAAGAAACCCTTTAAAACCATTTACTCAAGTAATCCAACACATGCATTAAACCAAGGCAATATATGAACCACAACATCATCATCACATGCCTTTTAAAACAAGTCTTACAAGACTCCAATGCATTTAAAAGATTTCATGCACACATGCATCATTTACCAAATGATAATCAACACTTGTTCAACTTAACAAGTAACATGCATTCACAAGCATTATACACATTCCATGCAACCATGCATCTTTTCAAGCATCTCATGCTTCTCATGCAATTATGCATCATTCCAAGCATTACATGCTTCTTTATAATCAAGAACATCATATTGGCTTTCAAGTGATCAACCATATCCACTTTTCAACTCAACATCCAATCGGATACGCGGATCACAAGCGTTGTCCCCCACGCTTCATACACACTACCAATCCAAGCTCTCCAATGGACTTTTAAACACCATTTGACCTCACCATCCTAAGGTTCCCATGTATGGACTTTCAAACACCATACAACCTTTGCATTCACCGATTGGTAGTTGTATAACATGCATAACCTCTAAAGCTAATAACCAAGAACCACTTACATCACTTGCCAATATAACCACCTTACCACATTTGTCCAATGATTCACATGCATAACCATAGTGCAAAAACCATCATTTACCATCATTAATTCACTGTTTTAAAGCATTACACATAGCCATTGAACATCATGCAACACCATGCATCAAAACCACATTTTCAATGTATAAAACCAAGGATCTCTTACCTTGAGCATCCTTCACATATGGCTTTCAAAACAGAATTTAAATCATGCAAAACCCTTGCATTTCAAACATCAACCACAATTGCCTAAAAAAAACCAATTCATAACACAAACCAAGAAAGAAATCCATTTACTTACTCTTGAGCTTAGCAAAGTGGTTTAGACTTAAACTAAGCTCCCAAAACCTTCAAACCTTGGGTTAAAAGCTGAAAACCCAACTTCACTCACCGATACACAAAACAAGGCTAGCCAACAAGCCTTCCAAGCATCCGAAACCTTCCGCACCACCTCTAAAGCTCGCGGATCAAACTCCCCTGTTTCAAGCACACAACAACATAGCATTAATGCATCATTATGCATTAAGAACAGCAGCAACACAACCAAACTCGCTGCTCATCACAAAATCAGCATTTCGGCTACCAAACACAACCGAAATCACCTCCAAACACTTCCAAAACTTAACCCAGCCAAGATCCATCACTTCTAACCATTTTTAAACATCAATTAACATCCAAAATGATCACAAACACGTCCTTATACCTCCAGGTATAACAGATCACAAAAAACACTCCAAAAACAACCAAAAACTCAAGCCAAACTTAGGAAATTCAACCTATCCGGGATTGCATTAATTAAACCTCAACTTCTAATCAATTTAGCATTCATTTAACATCAATTTGACACTTCAAAACACTGCCCAAACAGATCACACGAAAATTCCACCAAAATCACCAAATCTTGCATTTTAAGCCAAAATCAAGATTTCAATTGAAAAGCCTTTAACAAATCAAAAATCAAGGATTGAGAACTTAGGAATTTCAGTAAAGAACTGAGAGTTTAGAGGAGAAGGACGTTCTTACCTCCAAACTTGAATTTCTCCTTTTTAGAACCAAAAAGCTTGATGAAACAACTTGCAAATTGAGAGGTTTTGTTGTGGAGATGATTAGGAATCAAAAGAGAGTTGAAATGAGTGATTTAGGCAACAAAATCAGAAGAGAAAATCTGGAGAAATGTGTTTGGGTGGAGAGAAAATGAGAGAAAAGGAAAATTGAGAGAAAATGGAAAGTTAGTTATGAAATGGTAAAAATGATTTCCCTCCACATTTCATAAACTTTAAAATCAGAATAAAGCCTCAAAATATCTTAGAAAAATATGGAGAAAGTCTTTTTGGAATAATAGCTCCTTAAATATTCAAAGTTTCAATCCTTTATAAAACTATCACCGAACTTTCAAAAATTACATTTTGGTCACTAGCCAAAATTTCACACTTCCGAACCTCATTTTCCAAAATTGATTTCAAAGTTCACTTATATATATTAAAACATGATTTTAGAACATTTTTCCATATTTTTAATGCAACCCGAACTAGGCTTTCCTAAATTCACTCTTATATATTCGATCAGCACTTTGACCGAACCGGTCAACGCCCAAAACTTCTGAGCCCAAAACCGGGGCGTTACAACTCTCCCCCCCTTAGGAAATTTCGTCCTCGAAATTTAAACTGGCGAAAAGGGAATCACAACCTTCTCAAAGCAACACACAATGTAACACAAAAGCCTCAACCACCACTGAACACTTTCCACACAAAACTCCACCGAACCCAACACCACCACATGATGTTCACAAAATTCCAGCACACACAAAGATAACCACAACATGCCCTTTCACATTTCTAGACTGTACACAGCCCCAACATCAACCTGAAGAACTTCAACTTTTACAGCACACATCACTGTAACACACAACTTCCAAGACTGGTTTATACAGTGACACCAACCAATCCAAAACAGCCACTATACAAACTTCTCCGCTTCTAAAACTCTTACAACTCCCAAACCTCTTCCAAGGATTTTCCCAACAAGCAAAAATTCTTAAACATCAACTGCTTACCAAAACTCCTCAACATAAGCTGACAATCCTTCACATCTGCCGCTATCATTACCATAACGACTCACCCACAATCCAAAATTTACATCACAACCCAAACTTGACTCCGCTAGCTGTTCCACACACCACCAGCTGACTTCAAAAAAAGTTCACATACTCACAACCAGCTAACCACTTCTCACAAGAATCTTTTCAAACAACACTGGCCTTAGATCTTTCATTGCTTAACCACCACAAGCTTGACCACAACACTTGCCTCATCAGAACATCGCTCAACCCAAACATGCATAACAACTCCCCAACTCCTCAAAGGCTGCTAAGAACCAACACTTACCAACACAACCCTTCCACAACAACTTAAATGCTAAGCTACCTCAGCACTTGGAAACACAACCACAAAAATGCAACATCACCAGCACCAAGGAACTACCACTTCCTTTTAACTATTCACACCACTTAACTGATTCTACTTCAACCGGTACTCCTCACCACCCAACCACTAAACTCTTTAAGCATCAAGCACTATCCTTCCACCAACATGCTATACCACCCTCGCTATTCTAGAAACTAGCTTAATATTACTTCTAACTCTCACTCAGCGCCAAAACAACCTCTAAAAACCCATCATCCAACCTATCCCAACCACCATACTAATAGATTCGATTAGTTACTAGCGAGTGTGAACGTTGTATGCATGATCACCAACATGCCCTATCATGCCTGATGTACATGTATGCAAAACCTCTTATGTCATGCCACATGTATGCATGGACCAACACATATATAATATAGCTTATAACAATGATTTTAACTGTGCATGAATGCCAGTTCACACCCTCCAATAACATCCTCAAGATCCGTCTAAAAACAACCTCCCAACTCACTCCTAACTTATCTAACTCCATCATACCAACAACCATTAACCACAAGACTCTCACTAAGCCTTCTTCACACCCAAGATGTTCCCAAACATGCTAGCAACAAGACTAAACCTACCACACAAGGAAAAACCAATAGAAACCAAACTAAGGTAACTAGAGCAAAGATTACTTAACAAGGTTACCTGAAAACACAACACCTCCCTGAAGCTTCATCAGACGAGCTCTCTTCCTCGCGGCATCATCATCCTCCTGCCACACCACTGCAGCACCAGCTAACACACTAGGGTCACCATCAACTCCTTGCGGTAAAGAACCTTGGCTATTCCGAGCCAACATCAAACAATCTCGCCTCATGTGACCAGCAGACCCACATTTCCAGCAATTCTCATTTCCCAAATTCTTCACAACCTTCTGCTCTTTCTGCCACCTCTGAACCTTGCCTCGGCCGCGCCCACGAACTTTCAGAGATCCTTTGGCCATCACTGAAGCTGACTTCACCCCAAGAGGACAGTCACGCTTCACATGCACTTTGGAACCACAATTCCAACAAGCACCCGCGCCCCAACAACCTCCAACATGGCGCCTTTCACAACGGTCACACACAGGTAGCTGAACTTCCACTCCTTGCTCAAGCAACACTTGCTCCATAACAGCACTACCGTCACATTGCTTAACCCTTGGAAACTTCTCTCCAAGATACCTTTCATAAAAGGCAGATACAAAGAAATCCCAGTCAATATCATGGATATGTGACGCCACCGCCACAGATGTCCACTAGGCACACGCATCCTCCAACATCAGAGAAACAACACTCCCCAACTTATAGGCATAATCACAGCCTTCCTGATCCAAGATCAGAATCACACTGGCCAACCAGGCCTCAAACATCCCTGGTGTAGAACCATGATACTCCACAGCACCCAAATCCAACAAACGCTGCTTCGGCAAACCCACACATCCCACAGCCAGCACATCCACTGACTTTACCGTTACCACAGCCTGAGATGTTCCCAACACCTCCTGAACAACAGATGATGAACTCTTCACCACAGAACCAGCTTCTTTCCCTTGCCTTACCACCTCAACTCCAGGCACAGAAGACTGAGACAAAACACCTCTACAAAAGGGTGAATTCCATGCCTTAACAACCTGCCCCAAGGCAGCAACCATCTCACCCAACTGCCATTCTTTCATCGACTTTGCCATACTACTAACAACAACAAGCATTCACAACAAAACAAACAAACCAGTTAGACCAGCTTTAAGCAAGGATTCAAACTCCAACTCCAAAATAACACAATAGCTATAATAATAAGGCAATGGGTATCCCGAATCCTCCCCTTTACATGACATAACAGTCATCACAACATGGATATCACAACATCAAGCATATCAAACAACATATTCGATCATGCTTACACCAAACAGCATCCATTTGCAACAGCATATTATCAACATAACATACTCATAGCACTTTCATCATGCATAAAACCAGCTCTCGACATTTGCACAATTCCACATAAGCTCAACCAAGATTCATAACCATAAAGCATGCTCACAAACATCATTAACTTGCTCAGAAACACGTGTTTCAACCAAAATTCAACCGCACAACAAGGTAAACATCAACACACATCACAACAACTAACCGTTTTCCCCAAGCATTCGCAACTCAGCTCTGATACCACCAAATGTAACCCCCTTAACCCGGCCCAGACGGTTGACCCGAATTAAGAAAGTCACACGGGGAAAACCAAAGTCA
Source organism: Hibiscus tridactylites (assembly GCA_958450335.1). Lineage (NCBI taxonomy): Eukaryota > Viridiplantae > Streptophyta > Magnoliopsida > Malvales > Malvaceae > Hibiscus > Hibiscus tridactylites. The sequence goes on along the minus strand of OY288291.1, from coordinate 30,097,035 downwards.
ACCCGAAAGTCAACCTTGATTAACGACCCTTTTTTTTTCTTTTACTCTTGTCTAGATGCACATTAACCTTAGATGTGATCATGCAAGCAGCATACTGAAAGATCATAAACATCAGAGATCAAACAGGGACCCAATTGAACAGTTTAGAACTTTAGGGACCAAATTGTAAATTCTGAAAACTTTAAGGACTTAACCAGATTTTAAGTTACCAACTTAAAATTAATCATCTTTCATGCTTCTCTGCCAAATTTCTGCTCAAACGGACATCCCAAACTCAAACAATTGCACAAACAAGTTTCAGGACCAAAATGCAAACTTTTCAAAACATTTAACTGCCAATGTCAGCCCCCAACGGTCACCCGTTCCGAAACAGGCAGAGCCCGTTTCGAAACGCGGGGCCGTTCCGCAACACGTACCGCAACGGGGGACTGGCAGTAGCCAAACCGTTTCGGAACGGTGTCACCCGTTTCGGACGCTTGGGTTTATGCAGGGCACCCGTTCCGAAACGGTGTCAACTGTTCCGAAACACCCTGCACAGATTGCAGCATTTTGCTCACTCGAACACACAATTGACCATCCGAACATGCTCCAAAAGCCACCAAACTTTACCAACATACAAATCAACATATATGAGACATACTTGCATCATCAACTCATCAAAATAACATCATACATGAAAAGCCCCAAATCTATAGGCATGCTTCCAACACAAGCAACCATTCAAGCTTAAACTTCCAAATCAATCTCATAAAAGCCAAACATGTTCCAACAACATCAACAACATAAAACCATACTTGTCCGAACATATACGAACTCATAAACATCATTCCAAGAGATTCTACCCCATTGCCTTTATTAACTATAGCTATTAACCGAGACATACATCTCAAGTGGAGTCCCCCTTGAATCCCTTGCTTCTCGCTGTCCAAACTTCAAGAATCTGCATTGATGGACAAAGAGGAGCGTAAGCACATAATGCTTAGTGAGGAATGCTCAAAACCAAAACACCATCAATGCAGCGAGTCATAAAACCTCTTTGAAAAGCAACTCGATTTGTTTACCAAGCAAAGTTTGAAAACCCCTTTTTAACATCATGCTTAAACCATGCATTGCACATACATGAAAACCAACCCTTAGCTTAACAAGCTAAGAAAACCTTTTCAAAGCACAAATTGCCATTTCAACCATTTAACCATTCCATGCATAAACACCATATGCAAAGTTAAATTCAAAACCTTGGAAAACACTTCCATTTCACAACATACCTTTCTTATACTTGAAAACATTCCAAGCAAGAAACCCTTTAAAACCATTTACTCAAGTAATCCAACACATGCATTAAACCCAGGCAATATATGAACCACAACATCATCATCACATGCCTTTTAAAACAAGTCTTACAAGACTCCAATGCATTTAAAAGATTTCATGCACACATGCATCATTTACCAAATGATAATCAACACTTGATCAACTTAACAAGTAACATGCATTCACAAGCATTATACACATTCCATGCAACCATGCATCTTTTCAAGCATCTCATGCTTCTCATGCAATTATGCATCATTCCAAGCATTACATGCTTCTTTATAATCAAGAACATCATATTGGCTTTCAAGTGATCAACCACATCCACTTTTCAACTCAACATCCAATCGGATACGCGGATCACAAGCGTTGTCCCCCACGCTTCATACACACTACCAATCCAAGGTCTCCAATGGACTTTTAAACACCATTTGACCTCACCATCCTAAGGTTCCCATGTATGGACTTTCAAACACCATACAACCTTTGCATTCACCGATTGGTAGTTGTATAACATCACTAACGAGATCCGGGACAACCTACACAAGATCCACACATGGACTTAACTCCGCCATTGTGATCTCAACAAGCACAAGGTTCCCATGTATGGACTTTTAACCACCATACAACCTTTGCTTAACCAAGGTCCTCGAATGGGCAATCAACCTCCATTATGACCTTAACCATCTCGTTAGGATACTTGAAGGGAGTTTACCGGTTCACTGTTAACCACTCCACCTCCAAGGCAACTTTATTCACGGTGCACCCAATCCTATAGCCGACTAATTATATCCGATCAAAGAACCAAGAACCACTTACATCACTTGCCAATATAACCACCTTACCACATTTGTCCAATGATTCACATGCATAACCATAGTGCAAAAACCATCATTTACCATCATTAATTCACTGTTTTAAAGCATTACACATAGCCATTGAACATCATGCAATACCATGCATCAAAACCACATTTTCAATGTATAAAACCAAGGATCTCTTACCTTGAGCATCCTTCACATATGGCTTTCAAAACCAGCATTAAACCATGCTAAAATATGCTTTCAAAACAGAATTTAAATCATGCAAAACCCTTGCATTTCAAACATCAACCACAATTGCCTAAAAAAAACCAATTCATAACACAAACCAAGAAAGAAATCCATTTACTTACTCTTGAGCTTAGCAAAGTGGTTTAGACTTAAACTAAGCTCCCAAAACCTTCAAACCTTGGGTTAAAAGCTGAAAACCCAACTTCACTCACCGATACACAAAACAAGGCTAGCCAACAAGCCTTCCAAGCATCCGAAACCTTCCGCACCACCTCTAAAGCTCGCGGATCAAACTCCCCTGTTTCAAGCACACAACAACATAGCATTAATGCATCATTATGCATTAAGAACAGCAGCAACACAACCAAACTCGCTGCTCATCACAAAATCAACATTTTGGCTACCAAACACAACCGAAATCACCTCCAAACACTTCCAAAACTTAACCCAGCCAAGATCCATCACTTCTAACCATTTTTAAACATCAATTAACATCCAAAATGATCACAAACACGTCCTTATACCTCCAGGTATAACAAGCTAAGAAAACCTTTTCAAAGCACAAATTGCCATTTCAACCATTTAACCATTCCATGCATAAACACCATATGCAAAGTTAAATTCAAAACCTTGGAAAACACTTCCATTTCACAACATACCTTTCTTATACTTGAAAACATTCCAAGCAAGAAACCCTTTAAAACCATTTACTCAAGTAATCCAACACATGCATTAAACCAAGGCAATATATGAACCACAACATCATCATCACATGCCTTTTAAAACAAGTCTTACAAGACTCCAATGCATTTAAAAGATTTCATGCACACATGCATCATTTACCAAATGATAATCAACACTTGTTCAACTTAACAAGTAACATGCATTCACAAGCATTATACACATTCCATGCAACCATGCATCTTTTCAAGCATCTCATGCTTCTCATGCAATTATGCATCATTCCAAGCATTACATGCTTCTTTATAATCAAGAACATCATATTGGCTTTCAAGTGATCAACCATATCCACTTTTCAACTCAACATCCAATCGGATACGCGGATCACAAGCGTTGTCCCCCACGCTTCATACACACTACCAATCCAAGCTCTCCAATGGACTTTTAAACACCATTTGACCTCACCATCCTAAGGTTCCCATGTATGGACTTTCAAACACCATACAACCTTTGCATTCACCGATTGGTAGTTGTATAACATGCATAACCTCTAAAGCTAATAACCAAGAACCACTTACATCACTTGCCAATATAACCACCTTACCACATTTGTCCAATGATTCACATGCATAACCATAGTGCAAAAACCATCATTTACCATCATTAATTCACTGTTTTAAAGCATTACACATAGCCATTGAACATCATGCAACACCATGCATCAAAACCACATTTTCAATGTATAAAACCAAGGATCTCTTACCTTGAGCATCCTTCACATATGGCTTTCAAAACAGAATTTAAATCATGCAAAACCCTTGCATTTCAAACATCAACCACAATTGCCTAAAAAAAACCAATTCATAACACAAACCAAGAAAGAAATCCATTTACTTACTCTTGAGCTTAGCAAAGTGGTTTAGACTTAAACTAAGCTCCCAAAACCTTCAAACCTTGGTTTAAAAGCTGAAAACCCAACTTCACTCACCGATACACAAAACAAGGCTAGCCAACAAGCCTTCCAAGCATCTGAAACCTTCCGCACCACCTCTAAAGCTCGCGGATCAAACTCCCCTATTTCAAGCACACAACAACAGAGCATTAATGCATCATTATGCATTAAGAACAGCAGCAACACAACCAAACTCGCTGCTCATCACAAAATCAACATTTTGGCTACCAAACACAACCGAAATCACCTCCAAACACTTCCAAAACTTAACCCAGCCAAGATCCATCACTTCTAACCATTTTTAAACATCAATTAACATCCAAAATGATCACAAACACGTCCTTATACCTCCAGGTATAACAGATCACCAAAAACACTCCAAAAACAACCAAAAACTCAAGCCAAACTTAGGAAATTCAACCTATCCGGGATTGCATTAATTAAACCTCAACTTCTAATCAATTTAGCATTCATTTAACATCAATTTGACACTTCAAAACACTGCCCAAACAGATCACACGAAAATTCAACCAAAATCACCAAATCTTGCATTTTAAGCCAAAATCAAGATTTCAATTGAAAAGCCTTTAACAAATCACAAATCAAGGATTGAGAACTTAGGAATTTCAGTAAAAAACTGAGAGTTTAGAGGAGAAGGACGTTCTTACCTCCAAACTTGAATTTCTCCTTTTTAGAACCAAAAAGCTTGATGAAACAACTTGCAAATTGAGAGGTTTTGTTGTAGAGATGATTAGCAATCAAAAGAGAGTTGAAATGAGTTATTTAGGCAACAAAATTAGAAGAGAAAATCTGGAGAAATGTGTTTGGGTGGAGAGAAAATGAGAGAAAAGGAAAATTGAGAGAAAATGTAAAGTTAGTTATGAAATGGTAAAAATGATTTCCCTCCACATTTCATAAACTTTAAAATCAGAATAAAGCCTCAAAATATATTAGAAAAATCTGGAGAAACTCTTTTTGGAATAATAGCTCCTTAAAGATTCAAAGTTTCAATCCTTTATAAAACTGTCACCGAACTTTCAAAAATTACGTTTTGGTCACTAGCCAAAATGTCACCCTTCCGAACCTCATTTTCCAAAATTGATTTCACAGTTCACTTATATATATTAAAAGATGATTTTAGAACATTTTTCCATATTTTTAATGCAACCCGAACTAGGCTTTCCTAAATTCACTCTTATATATTCGATCAGCACTTTGACCGAACCGGTCAACGCCCAAAACTTCTAAGCCCAAAACCGGGCGTTACAAAGTCCATGGGGCCAAGGTGTTTAAAAGTCCTTGGGGCCAAGGTGTTTAAAAGTCCTTAGGGTGAAACTTGATATGGACACAAAGGTGGTTAAAAGTCCTTGTGTGGTCCTCTTTCATGGTGTTTAAAAGTCCATGGCCAAGGTGTTTAAAAGTCCTTGGGGCCAAGGTGTTTAAAAGTCCTTGGGGTGAAAGTTGATAAACTTGTTTTTAAAGAAATGGAATTTATCACTTGTGGCCAATATGACATGTTATGATATGAAGCATGAGATGCTTGTTTAAAGTATGCTTTTGAGCATGTGTAAGTGTTGATTTGAAGCATGATTTATAAAGTGTTTTATAAATGCATTATTGAATGGTTTTATTGAGCAATCCTCACTAAGCTTTTGCTTACGCTCTCTTTCGTTTTCTTAAATCAATAATGTAGAACATTAGAGTACTTTGAGGGCAGCAAGGAGGGCAAGCATTCAAGTGAAAGTAAAGCTCAAAGTATGGAAGGTTTCATAAGTACATTTTTAGCTTTTGGTAATTTGGCAATGGGGGACCTATGTGTATGTTTTGGGAGAGGTTTTGAACTCCCTAAGTATGTTGAATGTTGTTGAGAATGCTGGATTTTGTGTTTGGCCTTTACATGCTTGAATTGGAAGTTTATGCTTGAATGGTTTGCTTGTGTAGGAAGCATGCCTTTAGATTTGGGGCTTTTTGCATATGGTGTTATTTAGTAGATTTGTTGTTACATATAAGTCTCATATATGTTGAATTGCATGCTGGTAAAGTTTGGTGTTAAATGGAGCATGATTGGTTGGTTAATTGCATATTTAAGTGTGCATTTTGGGGCAATCTGTGCAGGGTGTTTCGGAACAGTACCTACCGTTTCGGAACGGGTGCTTTAAACAAACCCAGGCGTCCGAAACGGGAGAGACCGTTCCGGAACGGTTTGGCTACTGCCAGCCCGTGTTCCGGTACGCGTTGCGGAACGGCCCGTGTTTCGGAACGGGGTCTGCTTGTTCCGGAACGGGTGACCGTTGGGGGCTGACATTGGCAGTTAAATGTTTTGAATTGTTTGCGTTTTGGTCCTAAATCTTGTTTGTGCAATTGTATGAGTTCGGGAAGTCCTTTTGAGCTGAAATTTCACATAGAAGCATGAAAACTGACTAATTTCAAGTTGGTAACTTTAATTTGGGTTAAGTCCTCCTATTTATCAGAAATTACAATTTGGTCCCTAAAGTTGTAATTTGTTCAATTGGGTCCCTGTTTGATCTCTGATGCTTGTGATCTTTGAATATGATGTTGAGTGATCACAATTAGGGTTAATGTGCATCTAGACAAGTTTAAAAAGAAAAAAAAAGGGTCGTTAATCAAGGTTGACTTTCGGGTTGACTTTGGTTTTCCCCGTGTGACTTTCTTAATTCGGGTCAACCGTCTAGGCCGGGTTAAGGGGGTTACAAACATATTTTTCCAAGCCCCAAATCAAAAGGAATGTCAAGCCCAAAGTTCAAGGAGGAAAAATAGCAAGAAAGATGACGGCTGGAAAGTAGATTCCTTGAAGATCTAGTCTTTATTAGAATTGTAGTTTCATTTAAAGTTGTATTCTTGTTATTTTAGAAAACTTGGACCCAAAGCCTATATAAGGGAATATATTTCGACCTAGGAGAGCATAACTGATTCCCTAGCTTTCTTCCTAAAACCCTAGTCGTTTTCCTTCCCTCAAGATGTTCTAAATTCCCCTTAGGGCCATAGGTTGATTTGTAAAGTAGTTGCAAGGGTTGTTTTGCTTTAGGAATTTTCAGTTCAATAAAATAAACTTCAAGTTCTCTTATTTTGGTTATTAATAACTTGCAAGAGCATTGCGAGAGCATTGTGAGGTTATCTATTTACTTATCATCGGGAGAGTTAAGTATACGAAAGAAATAAGAGCAAGTTCTCTAGTTTATAGTTGAACTATCTCGGACCTAGGGTTAGGCTGTGGTTAAGTAGCTAAAGAAGAATTCATCGACATCGGTGTTCATCCTTTAATTCACGCTGGGAGGTATAATCAAAGACGTGATCATCGACAGACTTGAACATAGGGATAGGGCAAGGCACATCTGGGATTCTTGCCAAACTTGAAGTACTGAGTTGAGTGTTCGCTGCCGTGACAAGCAATGGACTGCTGCCGCGACAGATGCTATCGTGACGAGGACGACGATAGAACTTGAGTTCCGAGACTTATTAATACCTGCACTACTGAGCAATTAAATAACAACCCATTCTCTCTATCTTGGTTTCCCTTTCTATTTTATTTAAGTTCTCTTTATTATTTCCGTGACAACTTCTCAAATATTTTCTTTACTTTCGTGCAGTGAATTAAGGTGAAGCTATTAGCCCAATCCTTGTGGAGACGATATCCGATACTTCGTATCACTTTACTATTTGTGTCGTGTACACTTGCACTACAATTGCGATAGACTCTTTTACACACAAAAAGATCAAATGGTCTATTTGGTACTATTTGTGTACCCCTATTTTGATATTATTTTTATACCCTTGTAATGGTACTTGGAGTACCCCTTTTTCGGTACTTGGTGTACCGTCTATTTGATATTGAATTTAGTGGATTCGTGTATCTAGGTTGTTGCTTGAGTCTCAAGGCTGGATTAAAAGAAGTATAAAAGTTATAGATTAACATGGCGTAATTGGCTTTGATTGAAATAAAAGAAGTTATAACCATTATGGATGGATACTTGATTAGATGCTAATAGAAAATTTTACGATACATACAATGGTTCAAATAACTCTCTATATAGAAAATGTATGATACATACAATCCCTAAAGTGAAGAATCCAATAAAGTTTATAAACATTTTGTAAGGATCCTGTTAATTGTTAAGAACGATAATAATTGGGATATAGTCCTATATGGGGGAGAAATAGCATAATAAGCAATATATGATTTGGGAATTTACTCAAAAAAGGGAATATATCCTAAAGCTAGGTTTAATAGGATATCTTGGTACATTGTTATGATAAGTAGTGTCTTGTAGAATGAGTAGTTTGATTTCTGAACAAAGATAAGAAATTTCAGATTTAGCATAAGTATCTAATAATGAACGTGAGTTGGTTGCTAGTAGTATCTTTCATATATATATTAAGGAATGTTACTTGTTGATTGAATTGAGAAATTACATTTTTAAAATGGTACATGCCAGTTGCTCTAGTTGAATTACATAAAGATAATAAATTTCAAGTTAAGGGAACCTTGTTCGAACTGAAATTTCATTACCTCATTAAGTATAGGCTTACAACGTGTTTTCTTAACTCCTTGCAGGGTGGTTGAGACCTTAGATTGCTTACAAGATGTAACCCCATTGACCGGCCTAGCCACCAAACCGAATCGAATGGGTTACACAGGGAAAACCGAAGCGAAACCTGTTAAGGCCTCACTCCGATTAGTAACCCTATTTTTGTTCTTTTAAAATTTATCTTGTCTAAATGCGATCTTTAACCTATGTGAGGTGACATGCAACGAAAAAGAAAACACGAACACGAACCAAACAAGACAGACAATAGAGGTAACATTTTTATGAATTTTCCACAGGCTGTATCGATACACCTAGGGCCCGTATCGATAAGCCTGCAACGACCAAACTCCCAAAGGTCAACTCCAAGAGACCGTATCAATACTACCTTTGAGCGTATCGAAACGCTTTTAATGGTCAAACTCCCAAAGTCAACTTCAAGGACTGTACCGATATGCCTAAGGCACGTACCGATACCCCAATTTCTCGCCAAAATCTCAGATTTCCAGAGACCCAAAACGATATAAGTACGCCCCCGTGTATCGATACGATAGGCTTAAAACATGGGACCATATCGATACTACTCTTGAGAGTATCGATATGCCCTGCCCGGAAAGATTGGTTTCTGCAATTTTAAGCGTAAGGGGAAACAACATAACTCACATACAAGCACCCAATTGACTTCTAACCATCCATACAACTGAAAGTAACCCATTCTAGAGACAAAATACCCTAAAAACGCGTCGTGATCATACATACACACAAACATTAATGTCAAACTCAAAAGCCCAAAAGAACACTTCAATTCAAAACACTAACAAGCCAAAACACAACACATTTAACCAAAAGCCAAAACGAGTCTAAACATGGCATGGTTTCGACATTTAAAATAGTAGAAGCATGATCAAACACATGGGAGTTCACAACAACTCCCTAACCACAAAAGCAAGTATTCCCATTGCTAATATATTATTAAAACTTAAAACCATACTTGAGCTTAAGCTACGATCACTGGAGCCTTTCCCTCTCCTTCCTTTGCTTCCCGAATCATTAACAATCTACATTGTAGGAAAGGAGCGTGTAAGCATAAGAGCTTAGTGAGTGGTGCTCAAAATCACAACTACAACAATGCAGTTTTAATAAAACCATTTATGAGATGAAAAAAAAACCTCAACGAAAATCCACAAGCACGAAAATCCATCAACATGATTATCAACAATCCTACATATTCTTGGCATCTTACATCAAGAAATGCATCAACATATAACAACATAGTATAGCTCTCAACCACCAACATGATAGCATTCAATCTTTTACCACAAGGAGTATATTGTCAACCATGGTTACATTACTTGGATACGCGGATTGGATTCGATGGCATCTTACATCACTGAATCTATAAGAACAACAAGACTCACGATGGCATCTTACATAGCATGGTTTCGACATTTAAAACAGTAGCAACATGATCAAACACATGGGAGTTCACAACAACCTCCCTAACCACAGAAGCAAGTATTCTCATTGCTAATATATTATTACAACTTAAAACCATACTTGAGCTTAAGCTACGAACACTGGAGCCTTTCCCTCGCCTTCCTTTGCTTCCCGGATCACTAACGATCTGCATTGTTGGAAAGGAGCGCGTAAGCATAAGAGCTTAGTTAGTGGTGCTTAAAATCACAACTACAACAGTGCAGTTTTAATAAAACAATTTATGAGCTGAAAAACAAAACCATAATGAAAATCCACAAGCAAAAAAATCCATCAACAATCTTACATATTATTGACATCTTACATCAAGCAATGCATCAACATATAACAACATAGCATAACTCTCAACAACAAACATGATAGCATTCAATCTTTTAGCACAAGGAGTATATTGGTAACTATGGTTACATTACTCGGATACACGGATTGGATTCGATGCCATATTACATCACCGAATCTATAAGAACAACAAGACTCATGATGACATCTTACATCACCGTACTCCTCCCTAATGGCATCTTACATCACTAGGGCCATGCGCGGATTTTATTAGTGCACTCTAACCCTATGGTCGACCAATTATACCCGGTAAGACTCTAATACTTGCCAATACTCATACACCATGTAATCCAACCATAACTATATCACACTCATTTTTCAAATACACACATTCACCTAATCTCATATCAACAATGCATAACAAGATTAAAGTATAGTATTTCGGAAAAGTAAAATAGAAACATTTAATACTTACTCTCGAGCTTAGGTTGGCCTTTAAAGCACAACCTAACCTCTCAAAGACATTTCCACTCATCGGTAGAACCCAAACTATAGGCAAAACTCCGATTTCAAGCCTCCGCAACATCGGTTATTGCGTCCAAAGTACCCAAATCTCTATCCACTGCTTCTACCCATATCAAAACAAGGAGTTAACACACTTTTCAACAATCAAACCCATTGAAATCAACCCTATCACAATACGACAACATCCATTCCCGATTTCTACTTTAAACTAACTAGAACCATTATCATTTCCACTCTAACCGAAAATCAGCCATAACTTCACCATTTTAACATCTAAAACATACCCGAAAGCTTCAAAATCATCAATACACATCCACAAACCCCTTAGTAACCATTTCCAATCATAAATAACCCAAAACCCCATATTTCCCTAACTCAAAATTTTCCTATTTATTTCATTTCGGGATTTCTTGTCAAACACATCATCTTAACATTATTTTAAAGTCGAAATATGTTTTAAAACTCACTTGAATCATTGTTTTAACAAAATTTTCTTAAACCCCTCAAAAACCCATTTTACACAATATGAGAGAACTTGAGAAATCAACAAGCATATGGAAAGGAAAAGCTACAAGCAAGATTGAAATGAAGAGAAGAGTGAAATCCAAGTTGTTTACCTCCTTGAATCCTTCAAAATGGTGAAGATTGGTGAAAATGGATGGTGGCTATGTAACCCCCTTAACCCGGCCTAGACGGTTGACCCGAATTAAGAAAGTCACACGGGGAAAACCAAAGTCAACCTTGATTAACGACCCTTTTTTTTTCTTTTTAATCTTTTCTAGATGCAAATTAACCCTAATTGTGATCATACAAACAACATATTCAAAGATCATTAACATCAGAGATCAATCAGGGACCCAATTGAACAATCTACAACTTTAGGGACCAAATGGTAAATTCTATAAATTATAAAGACTTCATTCAAATTAAAGTTACCATCTTGAAATTAGTCAGGTTTCATACTTCTCTGTCAAATTTCAGCTCAAACGGAATCCCAGACTCATACAATTGCACAAACAAGATTCAGGACCAAAATGTAAACATTCCAAAACATTTAACTGCCAATGTCAGCCCCCAACGGTCGACCGTTCCGAAACAGTCAGAGTCCGTTTAGAAACGCGGGGCCGTTCCGCAACACGTACCGAAACACGGGCTTGTAGTGGCCTTTCCGTTTCGGAACGGTCTCTCCCGTTTCGGACGCCTGGGCTGATTTAGGGCACCCGTTCCGAAACGGTAGACACTGTTCCGAAACACCCTGCACAGATTGCAACAAAAAGCTACCTTAAACATGCAATTGACCAACCAATCATGCTCTGATTGCTACCAAACTTCACCGGCAACTTAAACATCATACAAGAGACATATATGAACCAGCCAATCATCAAAATATCAACACATGTGAAAAGCCCCAATTCTAAAGGCATGTTTCCTACACAAGCAAACCATTCAAGCATAAACTTCCAAAACAAGCATATAATGGCTAATTACAAATACCAGCAATCTTAACAACATTCAACATACTTAGGGAGTACAAAACAACTCCCCAAAACATTCACAAGGGTCCCCCATTGCCAAATGCCCAAAAGCTAAAGAGGTACAAGAAAACCTTTTCATACATTGATCTCAACTTCCACTTGATTGCTTGCCTTCCTTGCTGCCCTTAAATACCTTAATGATCTGCATTATTGATTTAAGAAAACAAAAGAGAGCGTAAGAAATAGCTTAGTGAGGAATGCTCATAAAAACCATTCAATAATGCATTTATAAATCACTTTATAAATCTTACTTCAAATCATCATTTTCTCATGCTCAAAAGCAATTTAAACAAGCAATGCATGCTTCCACATCTTTACATATCATATTGGCCACAAGTGATAAGTTCCATCTTTTAAAACATCATGTTCAACATAAGACTCACACATGGACTTTTAAACACCATTGTGATCTTATAGTTTCCAAGAACACACAAGGACTTTTAACCACCTTTGTGTTCTTCCCAAGGACTTTTAAACACCTTGGCCCCAAGGACTTTTAAACACCTTGGCCCATGGACTTTTAAACACCATGGCAAGGACCACACAAGGACTTTTAACCACCTTTGTGTCCTTAACAAGAACCATCCAAGGACTTTTAACCACCTTGATGTTCTTAAGTAACAAGGCTCACTCAAGGAGTTTTAACCACCTTAGTGACCTTAACAAGAATCATCATGGACTTTTAACCACCATGAAGTTCTTAGAATCCACAAGGCTCACTCAGGGACTTTTAACCACCTTAGTGACCTTAACCTTTTTCAAAACATCAGTTGCCAATATACATCATATTCATCTATTAGCTCACTGTTTTAAAGCATTTAATCAAGCCATATACATCATGCATTCATAAGCATCAAACCACATTTTAACCATGCTCAAAAACAAGGAACTCTTACCTTGAGCTTCCTTCGACATATGGCTTACAAAATCAGCATTAACCATGCTAAAACATGCTTTCAAAACAGAATTTAAAACATGCAATAAACCACATTGCATCACCACAAAACCATGGCCACCACTTAGAGAGTTTTTCCGAAAACTTACACTTGAGCTTAGCAAAGTTTTTTAGACTTAAGCTATGTAACGCCCCGGTTTTGGGCTTAGGAGTTTTGGGCGTTGACCGGTTGGTCAAAGTGCTGTTCGAATCTTAAGAGGTTAAATTAGGAAAGCCTAGTTCGGGTTGCATTAAAAATATGGAAATTTTTTCTAAAATCATCTTTTAATATAATTAAGTGAACTGTGAAATCAATTTTGGAAAATGAGTTTTGGAAGTGTGACATTTTGGCTAGTGACCAAAATGTAATTTTCGCAAGTTTGGTGGCTGTTTTATAAAGGGTTGAAACTTTGAATCTTTAAGGAGCTATTTACCCAAAGGGAGTTTCTCCAGATTTTCTAAGATATTTTAAGTCTAAAATCTGATTTTAAAGGTTATCAAAAATGGAGGGAAGCCATTTGGCTATTTTTAGATTTTGTAACCAACTTCTCCTAATTTTCTTTCTCTCATTTTCTCTCAACCCAAACACTACTTTTCCAGAGAATTGGATCTGATTTCTTCACCTAAATCCCTCCTTTCAACTCTCATTTGATTCCAAATCATTTTATCTTCAAAACCTCTTCAATTGCTAAGTGTTTCAACAAGGATTTTGATTGCAAAAAGAGGAGAAACTCAAGTTTGGAGGTAAGAACGTCCTTCTCCTCTAAACTATCAGTTCTTTACTGAAATTCCTAAGTTTTCAATCCTTAATTGATGTTTAATTAAAGGTTTTTAAGTGTTGAAATGGATCTTGGCTTATATTGCAAGATTTTGATGATTTTTGATGATTTTCGTTAGATCTGAGTAATCTGTGATTTGAGAGGTGTTTTTGATGTTAAATGATCTCTAAATTGATAAAGAATTGAGTTTTGATTGATGCAATCCCGGATAGGTTGAGTTTCCTAAGTTTAGCTTGTGTTTCAAGTTAGTTTTAGAGGTGATCTTGGTGATCTGATGTTGCTGGAGGTATAAGGATGTTAATAGGTTGTTTTTAGATGTTATATGATGTTAATGGAAGTGAGGTTTTGCTGGTTTTTGGCTGGGCTTTGTTTAGAAGTGGTTTGGATGCATTTTCGGTTGGGTTTGGTGGCCGAAAATGGAGGTTGGATGAGAGCAGCGAGTTTAGGTGCTTTCATTGAAGCAATTAATGCATGATGATGCATTAATCCTCTGCTTTGATGTGTTGAAATAGGGGAGGCATCTTTGGATCCAAGAGTGGTTGATCTGGAAGCTTGATTTGGTGCTTTGGCTTGAAGCAAAGTGGAAATCGGTGAGTGCATTTGTGGAAAATGGATTTTCAGCTTTTAAACCAAGGTTTGAAGGTTTTGGGAGCTTAGTTTAAGTCTAAACAACTTTGCTAAGCTCAAGTGTAAGTTTTCGGATTTTCTCTCTAGTGGTGGCCATGATTTTGTTGTGATGCAAGATGATGATTTGCATGTTTTTAATTACTGTTTTGAAAGCATGTTTTAGCATGGATTTTGCTGATAATGTAAGCCATATGTTGAAGGTAACTCTAGGTAGGAGTACCTTGCTTTTATACATTGAAATAATGTGGTTTGATGCTTTGAAATGCATGATGAAAATGGTTTGGTTTATTGCTTTAAAACAGTTGATTAAATGATGAAAATGATGTATATTGGCAAGTGATGTTTTGAAAAGGTTAAGGTCACTAAGGTGGTTAAAAGTCCTTGAGTGAGCCTTGTTACTTAAGAACATCAAGGTGGTTAAAAGTCCTTGGATGATTCTTGTTGCGGACACTAAGGTGGTTAAAAGTCCTTAGGTGATCCTTTCCATGGTGTTTAAAAGTCCATGGGGCCATGGTGTTTAAAAGTCCATGGGGCCAAGGTGTTTAAAAGTCCTTGGGGTTATTCAAGCATTGGACACAAAGGTGGTTAAAAGTCCTTGTGTGGTCCTTATTCATGGTGTTTAAAAGTCCATGGCCAAGGTGTTTAAAAGTCCTTGGGGCCAAGGTGTTTAAAAGTCCTTGGGAAGTTGATGAACTTGTTTTAAGAAATGAAATGTATCACTTGAGCCAATATGACATGTTATGTTATGTTTATGTTGAAGCATGAGATTGTTTGTTTAAAGTATGCTTTTGAGCATGTGCAAAGGTTGATTTAAAGCATGTTTTGTAAATGTTTTGAATTGCATTATTGAATGGTTTTTAAGAGCTTTCCTCACTAAGCTTTTGCTTACGCTCTCTTCGTTTTCTTAATTCAATAATGCAGAGCATTAGAGTACCTTGAGGGGCAGCAAGAAGGGCAAGAGTTCTAGTACAAGTAAAGCTCAATGTATGGAAGGTTTTTGTTAAACATTTTAGCTTTTGGGTAATTTGGCAATGGGGGACCAATGTGTATGTTTTGGGAGGTGTTTGGAACTCCCTAAGTATGTTGAATGTTGTTTTGAATGCTGGTTTTTGGATTGGATCATTGCATGCTTGTTTTGGAAGTTTGGTGTTTTGAATAGCTAGCTTGTGTAGGAAGCATGCCTATTGAATTGGGGCTTTTTGCATATGATGTTGGTTTGTTGATTTGATGATGCCTATAGGTCATATATATGTTTAATTGCATGCTGGTAAAGTTTGGTGACATTTGGAGCATGTTTGAATGATCTATTGCATGATTTGGAATTCTAGTTTGCTGCAATCTGTGCAGGCGTTTCGGAACAGTGTGCACCGTTTCGGAACGGGTGCCTTCATGAACCCAGGCGTCCGAAACGGTATGCACCGTTTCGAAACGGTTTGGTCTCTGCCAAGGCCATGTTTCGGAACCCGTTGCGGAACGGCCCGTGTTTCGGAACGGGGTCTACCTGTTTCGGAACGGTCGACCGTTGGGGGCTGACATTGGCAGTTATATGTTTTGAATTGTTTACGTTTTGGTCCTGAATCTTGTTTGTTCAATTGTATGAGCTTGGGAAGTCCTTTTGAGCTAAGAAATTTAGTCCTCGAAATTTCACAGAGAAGCATGAAACCTGATTAATTTCAAGTTGGTAACTTCAATTTGGGTTAAGTCCTTTTAATTATCCGAAATTACAATTTGGTCCCTAAAGTTGTAATTTGTTCAATTGGGTCCCTGTTTGATCTCTGATGTTTGTGATCTTTGAGTTTGATGTTTGTGTGATCACAATTAGGATTAATGTGCATCTAGACAAGATTAAAAAGAAAAAAAAGGGTCGTTAATCAAGGTTGACTTTCGGGTTGACTTTGGTTTTCCCCGTGTGACTTTCTTAATTCGGGTCAACCGTCTAGGCCGGGTTAAGGGGGTTACATTTGGTGGTATCAGAGCTGAGTTTGCGAGTAATTGGGAATGAATGTATGCATGATTGAAGTATGTTTGGCTTGTATGCTTGTTGTTTGAAAGCATGTTCAGTGGCTTGTGATGTTGATGCAATTGAGATGTATGTTGTGATGTTGCATGTTGAGGGTACCCATTGCCAAACAAAAGCTAATGAAATGATGTTGATTTTGAATGAAATTGAGCTTGAATACTTGGATTGCTTACCTTGCTGGGCCTGACTTGTTTTATTTTGCATTGTGATTGCATGGTAAAAGTATGGCACCACGTAGAGAGTTAAGAGGTAGTGTGCGAGCTACAACTCCCAATGAGAATGAGAATGAAGAAAATACGGGTAGTGCAGTGTTATCTCCTCCTCCGCCTGGTGGTGGTGCTGGAGGTGAGCGAGCTGAAGCTGCAGCTGGTGCTGGAGCTGCTGGACCAGAGGTTGGTCAGGGGCAAGCTATGCCTGGTATGTCTATGCTGGTACAAGCTATTGTGGGTGCTTTTCGAGCAGCAGTAGCTGGAGCTCAAGGAGTTGGGCATCAGGGAGATGCTGGAGTCAGATTACCTTTGGAGCGTCTGCGCAGTCTTGGTGGGACTGAGTTCAGGGGTATGTCTGCTGAGAGTTCGGAAGCTTGGCTAGAGAGTACCAAGCGTATCTTGGGTCAGATGAGCTGCACGGATGTGCAAAAGTTGGGATGTGTTTTGTCCTTGCTGCAGGACGATGCATATACGTGGTGGACGACCACCATAGCTGGGATGGCTGAAGTTGATGTTACTTGGACATTCTTTCAGAATGCGTTCAAGAGGAGATATCTAGGAGTGAGATATATGGATGAGAAAAAGCGTGAATTCATGTCTCTTACCCAAGGGAGCATGAGTGTGGCTGAGAATGAAGTGCAGTTTGTGCGGCTCAGTCAGTATGCACCGGAGCGGATACCGGATGAGCGAGAGAGGTGCGAAAGGTTCCGTTATGGCTTGGTGACGGAAGTAAAGACCTACATGTTGGCTGCTGAGTACAATGATTTTGATGTGTTGGTTAGCCGATCCAAGGACATTGAGATGAACTTGGGTTTAGCTGCGAAAGGTGCTGGAGCAAGTTCTGGCAAGAGAGCTGCTGAGTATAGTTCCGGAGGTGGACGGAACAAGAGGGGACGTGATCAGAAGTATCAGTCCTCAGCCAAGAGAGGTGGTGGTGCACCTGCTAGAGGTGGTTATGCTAGAGCTGAACCAAGTGCTTGCTGGATCTATGGTTCGCGTGGTCACATGAAGCGTGACTGTCCTCGTGCTGTGAGGGAGGTGCAAGCTCCTGTTGCGGCAGCTGGGAATGGATGTTGGAACTGTGGTTCTGTTGACCATCTGAGGCGAGATTGTTCGAGGTTGGCTGGTGGCCAAGATCGTGCTCCTGTTGTTGCACCGCAGAGAGATCGTGGGCGCGGCCGTGGTAATTTCCAGAGGAGAGAGGAAGGTGGTCGCGGAGTAGCCCATGTTGTGGCTATTCAGCCTGAGGGTGGAGGCCAAGCTAGAGTGTATGCTCAGCGCGAGGGAAGGAATGATGCTGATGTGATTGCAGGTACCTTTACTTTGCAATCCTTATCATTGCTTTCTTTGATTGATTCTGGATCTACGCATTCATACATTTTGCATGAGCATGCTGAATTGCTTGGTTTGCCTGTTGAGTCTTTGGATGTTGGTGTTCGTGTCACTAGTTCTTTTGGTGAAACTGTTGTGACTCGAAAGCTTTATAGAAGGTGTCCCTTGGTTGTTCAAGAACATGTCTTTCATGTTGATCTTATGGAGTTGCCCTTTTATGGTTTTGATGTGATCCTTGGTATGGATTGGCTTGCTGAGCATCGTGCTGTTGTGGATTGTGAGAATAAGCGGGTTTCGCTTAAGCTTGCGGATGATTATAAAGTTGTTGTAGTTGGCGAGAATGTGAAGTTTCTTGCTAATGTGGTGTCTACCTTGGAGGCAAGTAGGATGCTGAGGCAGGGTTGCGAAGCTTACCTAACTTTTGTGATGAATCCTAGCTCTAAGGAGTTGAGGGTGCAAGATATCAAGGTTGTGAAGGAGTTTCCTGGTGTTTTTCCTGAAGAGTTGCCTGGTTTACCTCCTAATCGCGAGGTGGAGTTCGGAATTGAGCTGTACGAAAATACAACTCCTGTGTCCATTACTCCCTATAGAATGGCACATAAGGAGCTGAAGGAGCTGAAGACGCAGTTGCAAGAGCTGCTAGATCGTGGTTTCATCCGGCCGAGTGTGTCGCCTTGGGGAGCACCGGTCTTGTTTGTGAAGAAGAAAGATGGCACTATGAGGATGTGCATTGATTACCGTCAGCTGAACAAGTTGACTATCAAGAATCGGTATCCTTTCCCGAGGATTGATGATCTCTTTGATCAATTTCGGGGAGCTGCTGTGTTCTCTAAGATTGACTTGAGGTCAGGGTATTATCAGTTGAAGGTGAAGGATGTGGATGTGCCTAAGACAGCTTTCAGGACAAGGTATGGGCATTATGAGTTCCTTGTGATGCCGTTTGGTTTGACAAATGCTCCTGCTCCTTTCATGAAAATGATGAATCGTGTGTTTCATGAATACCTGGACAAGTTCGTTGTGGTGTTCATTGATGATATCCTCGTGTACTCGCGTACTGAGGAGGAGCACGAAGAGCACTTGAGGGTTGTGCTGCAAGCTTTGTTGGAGAATCAGCTTTATGCTAAGCTGAGCAAGTGTGAGTTCTGGCTTAGGGAGGTGGTGTTTCTTGGGCATGTGGTCTCAGCTGAGGGGATTCGTTTTGATCCTCAGAAGATTGAAGCGGTGATGAACTGGAAAGTTCCTAAGTCTGTTCATGAGGTCCGTAGTTTCCTTGGTTTGGCGGGATACTACCGGAGGTTTGTGGATGGTTTTTCCAAGATTGCTGCTCCTTTGACGAAGCTGTTGCAGAAGGATGTTAAGTATGAGTGGACGGAAGCGAGACAGCAGGCTTTTGAGAAGCTTAAGGCGGCTTTGACTCAAGCTCCTATCTTGATTCAGCCTGAATCAGGGAAAGAGTTTGTGGTCTATAGTGATGCATCCTATGTTGGTTTGGGGTGTGTGCTGATGCAAGAGGATAAGGTTGTGGCTTATGCGTCGCGGCAGTTGAAGGTGCATGAGCACAACTATCCTACGCATGACATTGAGCTGGCTGCAGTGGTGTTTGCTCTGAAGATCTGGAGACATTATCTGTATGGTGAGAAGTGTACTGTGTAAACGGATCACAAGAGTTTGAGGTATCTGATGTCTCAGAAGGAGTTGAATCTTAGGCAGCGACGTTGGTTGGAGTTGCTCAAGGATTATGATCTGACGATTGAGTATCATCCTGGTAAAGCTAATGTTGTTGCGGATGCCTTGAGTAGGAAGGTAGCTGTTGAGCTGAGAGCTATGTTTGCTAGCTTGAGCATATCGCGAGATGGTGGTCTTGTTGCTGAGTTGCAAGTGAAACCATCTTTGGTTCAGTTGATCAAGGAAAAGCAGTTGTTGGATGATTCCTTGGTGTCTCATGTTCAGGATATTGCGGAGGGTAGACCTTCGGATTTCTGCTTTAATGAGGATGGTGTGTTGTGTTTTGGTAGTCGGATAGTAGTGCCTGCTGATGCTGAGTTGAGGCGTGCTATTCTGACTGAAGGTCATAGTAGTCCTTTTGCTATGCACCCTGGTAGTACTAAGATGTATCGTGATCTTCGTGATGAGTACTATTGGGTGGGTTTGAAGAAGGATGTTGCAGAGTTTGTGAGCAAGTGTTTGGTGTGTCAGCGAGTTAAGGCTGAACATCAGGTTCCTTCTGGTTTGTTGCAACCGTTGAGAATCCCTGAATGGAAGTGGGAGAGGGTTACCATGGATTTTGTATCTGGTTTGCCTCTATCTCCATCGAAGAAGAATTCTGTTTGGGTGATTGTGGATCGCTTGACGAAGTGTGCGCATTTCTTGCCTGTGCATACTACGTTTTCCTTGGATAAGCTGGCAGAGCTGTACATTGCTGAGATAGTGAGGTTGCATGGTGTGCCTAAGTCGATTGTGTCGGATAGGGATCCGAGGTTCACATCGCGTTTCTGGCAGTGTTTGCATCAAGCTCTGGGTACAAGGTTGCATTTCAGTACATCCTATCATCCTCAGTCGGATGGTCAGTCTGAGTGGGTTATCCAGATTTTGGAGGATATGTTGAGATGTTGCGTGATTGAGTTCCAAGGTTCTTGGGAGAAGCATCTGCCTTTGGTTGAGTTCGCTTATAACAATAGTTATCAGGCGAGTATACAGATGGCACCTTATGAGGCTCTGTATGGGAGGAAGTGTAGGACTCCTCTTTGTTGGGCTAAAACTGGTCAAAAGTTGGTTTCAATGCCTACTTTGTTGAAAGGGACCACCGAGAATGTGAAGCTCATTTGTGAGAGGTTGAAGGCTGCCTCTGATCGGCAAAAGTCTTATGCGGATTTGAAGCGTAAGGAGATAGAGTATGCGGTGGGTGACCGTGTATTCTTGAAGGTTTCGCCTTGGAAGAAGGTGATGAGGTTTGGCCGGAAGGGTAAGTTGAGCCCTCGGTACATTGGACCATATGAGGTGGTTGAGCGTGTGGGTCCTGTTGCGTATCGGCTGAGGTTACCTCAGGAGTTGGAGAAGATCCATGATGTGTTTCATGTTTCTATGCTCCGGAAGTATAGATCTGATCCTTCGCATGTGATGCCTGTGGAGGAAGTGGTTTTGAATCCGGATTTGACCTATGATGAGGAACCGGTGAAGGTTCTGGATTCGGATAGCAAGGTTCTTCGTGGCAAGACCATTGAGTTGGTGAAGGTGCTGTGGAAGCATCGAGGTGTTGAGGAAGCCACGTGGCAGCGGAAGGAAGACATGCTGAAGCAGTTTTCTTATCTCTTTCCTTCAGGTAAATTTCGAGGACGAAATATCTTAAGGGGGGGAGAGTTGTAACGCCCCGGTTTTGGGCTTAGGAGTTTTGGGCGTTGACCGGTTGGTCAAAGTGCTGTTCGAATCTTAAGAGGTTAAATTAGGAAAGCCTAGTTCGGGTTGCATTAAAAATATGGAAAAATGTTCTAAAATCATCTTTTAATATAATTAAGTGAACTGTGAAATCAATTTTGGAAAATAAGTTTTGGAATTGTGACATTTTGGCTAGTGACCAAAATGTAATTTTCGCAAGTTTGGTGGCTGTTTTATAAAGGGTTGAAAATTTGAATCTTTAAGGAGCTATTTACCCAAAGGGAGTTTCTCCAGATTTTTCTAAGATATTTTAAGTCTAAAATCTGATTTTAAAGGTTATCAAAATTGGAGGGAAGCCATTTGGCTATTTTTAGATTTTGTAACCAACTTCTCCTAATTTTCTTTCTCTCATTTTCTCTCAACCCAAACACTACTTTTCCAGAGAATTGGATCTGATTTCTTCACCTAAATCCCTCCTTTCAACTCTCATTTGATTCCAAATCAATGTATCTTCAAAACCTCTTCAATTGCTAAGTGTTTCAACAAGGATTTTGATTGCAAAAAGAGGAGAAACTCAAGTTTGGAGGTAAGAACGTCCTTCTCCTCTAAACTATCAGTTCTTTACTGAAATTCCTAAGTTTTCAATTCTTAATTGATGTTTAATTAAAGGTTTTTAAGTGTTGAAATGGATCTTGGCTTACATTGCAAGATTTTGATGATTTTTGATGATTTTCGTTAGATCTGAGTAATCTGTGATTTGAGAGGTGTTTTTGATGTTAAATGATCTCTAAATTGATAAGGAATTGAGTTTTGATTGATGCAATCCCGGATAGGTTGAGTTTCCTAAGTTTAGCTTGTGTTTCAAGGTAGTTTTTGAGGTGATCTTGGTGATCTGATGATGCTGGAGGTATAAGGATGTTAATAGGTTGTTTTTAGATGTTATATGATGTTAATGGAAGTGAGGTTTTGCTGGTTTTTGGCTGGGCTTTGTTTAGAAGTGGTTTGGATGCATTTTCGGTTGTGTTTGGTGGCCGAAAATGGAGGTTGGATGAGAGCAGCGAGTTTAGGTGCTTTCATTGAAGCAATTAATGCATGATGATGCATTAATCCTCTACTTTGATGTGTTGAAACAGGGGAGGCATCTTTGGATCCAAGAGTGGTTGATCCGGAAGCTTGATTTGGTGCTTTGGCTTGAAGCAAAGTGGAAATCGGTGAGTGCATTTGTGGAAAATGGATTTTCAGCTTTTAAACCAAGGTTTGAAGGTTTTGGGAGCTTAGTTTAAGTCTAAACAACTTTGCTAAGCTCAAGTGTAAGTTTTCGGATTTTCTCTCTAGTGGTGGCCATGATTTTGTTGTGATGCAAGATGATGATTTGCATGTTTTTAATTACTGTTTTGAAAGCATGTTTTAGCATGGATTTTGCTGATAATGTAAGCCATATGTTGAAGGTAACTCTAGGTAGGAGTACCTTGCTTTTATACATTGAAATAATGTGGTTTGATGCTTTGAAATGCATGATGAAAATGGCTTGGTTTAATGCTTTAAAACAGTGGATTAAATGATGAAAATGATGTATATTGGCAAGTGATGTTTTGAAAAGGTTAAGGTCACTAAGGTGGTTAAAAGTCCTTGAGTGAGCCTTGTTACTTAAGAACATCAAGGTGGTTAAAAGTCCTTGGATGATTCTTGTTGCGGACACTAAGGTAGTTAAAAGTCCTTAGGTGATCCTTTCCATGGTGTTTAAAAGTCCATAGGGCCATGGTGTTTAAAAGTCCATGGGGCCAAGGTGTTTAAAAGTCCTTGGGGCCAAGGTGTTTAAAAGTCCTTGGGGTGATTCAAGCATTGGACACCAAGGTGGTTAAAAGTCCTCGTGTGGTCCTTATTCATGGTGTTTAAAAGTCCATGGCCAAGGTGTTTAAAAGTCCTTGGGAAGTTGATGAACTTGTTTTAAGAAATGAAATGTATCACTTGAGCCAATATGACATGTTATGTTATGTTTATGTTGAAGCATGAGATTGCTTGTTTAAAGTATGCTTTTGAGCATGTGCAAAGGTTGATTTAAAGCATGTTTTGTAAATGTTTTGAATTGCATTATTGAATGGTTTTTAAGAGCTTTCCTCACTAAGCTTTTGCTTACGCTCTCTTCGTTTTCTTAATTCAATAGTGCAGAGCATTAGAGTACCTTGAGGGGCAGCAAGAAGGGCAAGAGTTCAAGTACAAGTAAAGCTCAATGTATGGAAGGTTTTTGTTAAACATTTTAGCTTTTGGGTAATTTGGCAATGGGGGACCAATGTGTATGTTTTGGGAGGTGTTTGGAACTCCCTAAGTATGTTGAATGTTGTTTTGAATGCTGGTTTTTGGATTGGATCATTGCATGCTTGTTTTGGAAGTTTGGTGTTTTGAATAGCTAGCTTGTGTAGGAAGCATGCCTATTGAATTGGGGCTTTTTGCATATGATGTTGGTTTGTTGATTTGATGATGCCTATAGGTCATATATATGTTTAATTGCAAGCTGGTAAAGTTTGGTGACATTTGGAGCATGTTTGAATGATCTATTGCATGATTTGGAATGCTAGTTTGCTGCAATATGTGCAGGCGTTTCGGAACAGTGTGCACCGTTTCGGAACGGGTGCCTTCATGAACCCAGGCGTCCGAAACAGTATGCACCGTTTCGAAACGGTTTGGTCTCTGCCAAGGCCATGTTTCGGAACCCGTTGCAGAACGGCCCGTGTTTCGGAACGGGGTCTACCTGTTTCGGAACGGTCGACCGTTGGGGGCTGACATTGGCTGTTATATGTTTTGAATTGTTTACGTTTTGGTCCTGAATCTTGTTTGTTCAATTGTATGAGCTTGGGAAGTGCTTTTGAGCTGAAATTTCACAGAGAAGCATGAAACCTGATTAATTTCAAGTTGGTAACTTCAATTTGGTTTAAGTCCTTTTAATTATCCGAAATTACAATTTGGTCCCTAAAGTTGTAATTTGTTCAATTGGGTCCCTGTTTGATCTCTGATGTTTGTGTGATCACAATTAGGATTAATGTGCATCTAGACAATATTAAAAAGAAAAAAAAGGGTCGTTAATCAAGGTTGACTGTCGGGTTGACTTTGGTTTTCCCCGTGTGACTTTCTTAATTCGGGTCAACCGTCTCGGCCGGGTTAAGGGGGTTACAAGCTAAGCTCCCAAGACATTGGTTTCAAAGCTGAAAACCCAATTTCACTCATCGATTCCACTTCGCCTCTTGCCGAAGCACCAATTCAAGCTTCCGGATCAACAACTCTTGGATCCAAAGATGACTCCCCTGTTTTAAACACATCAAGGCAGAGGATTAATGCATCAACATGCATTAATAGCTTCAATGAAAGCACCTAAACTCGCTGCTCTCATCCACACTCCATTTTCGACCACCATACACAACCGAAAATGCATCCAAACAACTCCTCAACAAAGCCCATCCATTAACCATCAAAACCTAACATCCTTTAACATCATTTAACATCTAAAAAGAGCTTAACAACATCCTTATACCTCCAGCAACAACAGATCCACAAGATCACACCAAAAACAACCTAGAATCATAAGCTAAACTTAGGAAATTCAACCTATCCGGGATTGCATTAATCAAAACTCAATTCCTCATCAAATTATCATTCATTAATCATCATTTTAACACCTTAAAACACTGCTTTAGCAGATCCAACGAAAATTCATCGAAAATAACCAAATCTTGCATTTTAAGCCAAGATCCATTAAACAACTTAAAAGCCATTTATAAAACATCAATTAAGGATTGAGAACTTAGGAATTTCAATAAAGAACTGATAGTTTAGAGGAGAAGGACGTTCTTACCTCCAAACTTGAGTTTCTCCTCTTTAGAGCCAAAAAGCTTGAAAATCCAATTAGCAAATTGCAAGGTTTTGTTGTTGAAATGATTAGGAATCCAAAGAGAATTGAAAAGATAGATTTGAGTGACAAAATCAGACATAAATTTCTGGAGAGAAAGTGTTTGGGTTGAGAGAAAATGATAGAAAAGGAAAATTGGAAGAAAATGGAAAGTTGGTTACAAAATGGTAAAATGATTTCCCTCCACTTTTCTTAAGCTTTAAAATCAGAATTATACATTAAAATATCTTAGAAAAATCTGGAGAAACTCTTTTTTGAATAATAGCTCCTTAAAGATTCAAAGTTTCAACCCTTTCTAAAACAGTCACTCAACTTTCAAAAATTACATTTTGGTCACTAGCCAAAATGTCACCCTTCCAAAACTCATTTTGTAAAATTGATTTCACAGTTCACTTATATATATTAAAAGATGATTTTAGAACATTTTTCCATATTTTTAATACAACCCGAACTAGGCTATCCTAATTTCACCTCTTTAGATTCGAACAGCACTTTGACCAAACCGGTCAACGCTCAAACTTCTAAGCCCAAAACCGTGGCGTTACAACTCTCCCCCCTTAAGAAATTTCGTCCTCGAAATTTACCTGAAGGAAAGAGATAAGGAAACTGCTTCAGCATGTCTTCCTTCCGCTCCCACGTGGCTTCCTCAACTCCTCGATGCTTCCATAGCACCTTCACCAACTCAATGGTCTTGCCACGAAGAACCTTGCTATCCGAATCCAGAATCTTCACCGATTCCTCATCATAGGTCAAATACGGATTCAATTCCACTTCCTCCACAGGCATCACATGCGAAGGATCAGATCTATACTTCCGGAGCATAGAAACATGGAACACATCATGAATCTTCTCCAACTCTTGAGGGAACCTCAACCGATACGCAACATGACCCACACGCTCAACCACCTCATATGGTCCAATGTACCTAGGGCTCAACTTACCCTTCCGGCCAAACCTCATCACCTTCTTCCAAGGCGAAACCTTCAAGAACACACGGTCACCCACCGCATACTCTATCTCCTTACGCTTCAAATCCGCGTAAGACTTTTGCCGATCAGAGGCTGCCTTCAGCCGCTCACAAATGAGCTTCACCTTCTCGGTGGTTCCTTTCAACAAAGCTGGCATCGAAACCAACTTTTGACCACTTTCAGCCCAACAAAGAGGAGTCCTACACTTCCTTCCGTACAAAGACTCATAAGGTGCCATCTGTATACTCGCATGATAACTATTGTTATAAGCAAATTCCACCAAAGGCAAATGCTTCTCCCAAGAGCCCTGAAACTCAATCACGCAGCACCTCAACATATCCTCCAAAATCTGGATAACACGCTCTGACTGACCATCCGACTGAGGATGATAGGATGTACTGAAATTCAACCTTGTACCCAGAGCTTGATGCAAACACCGCCAGAAACGCGATGTGAACCTTGGATCCCTATCCGACACAATCGACTTAGGCACACCATGCAGCCGCACAATCTCAGCAATGTACAACTCCGCAAGCTTATCCAAGGAAAACGTAGTATGCACAGGCAAGAAATGCGCACACTTCGTCAGGCGATCCACAATCACCCAAACCGAATTCTTCTTCGATGGAGACAAAGGTAAACCAGATACAAAATCCATGGTAACCCTCTCCAACTTCCATTCAGGGATTCTCAACGGTTGCAACAAACCTGAAGGAACCTAATGTTCAGCCTTAACTCGCTGACACACCATACACTTGCTCACAAACTCCGCAACATCCTTCTTCAAACCCACCGAATAGTACCCATCACGAAGATCACGATACATCTTAGTACTACCAGGGTGCATAGCAAAAGCACTACTATGACCTTCAATCAAAACAGCACGCCTCAACTGAACATCATTAGGCACTACTATTCGACTCCCAAAACACAACACACCATCATCATTAAAACAGAAATCCGAAGGCCTACCCTCCGCGATATCCTGAACATGAGACACCAAGGAATCATCCAGCAACTGCTTTTCTTTGATCAACTGAACCATAGATGGTTTCACTTGCAACTCAGCTACAAGACCACCATCATGCGATATACTCAAGCTAGCAAACATAGCCCTCAGCTCAACAGCTACCCTCCTACTCAAGGCATCCACACCCACATTAGCTTTTTACGGATGGTACTCAATCATCAGGTCATAATCCTTGAGTAACTCCAACCAACGCCGCTGCCTAAGATTCAACTCTTTCTGAGACATCAGATACCTCAAACTCTTGTGATCCGTGTACACAGTACACTTCTCACCATACAGATAATGTCTCCAGATCTTCAGAGCAAAAACTACCGCAGCCAATTCAATATCATGCGTAGGATAATTGCGCTCATGCACTTTCAACTGTCGCGATGCATAAGCCACAACCTTACCCTCTTGCATCAGCACACATCCCAAACCAACATAGGATGCGTCACTATAGACCACAAACTCTTTCCCTGATTCAGGCTGAACCAAGATAGGAGCTTGCGTCAAAGCCGCCTTCAGCTTCTCAAAAGCCTGCTGTCTCGCTTCCGTCCACTCATACTTAACATCCTTTTGCAACAACTTCGTCAAAGGTGCAGCAATCTTGTAACCCCCTTAACCCGGCCTAGACGGTTGGCCCGAATTAAGAAAGTCACACGGGGAAAACCAAAGTCAACCCGAAAGTCAACCTTGATTAACGACCCTTTTTTTCCTTTTTAATCTTGTCTAGATGCACATTAGTCCTAATTGTGATCACACAAACATCATACTCAAAGATCACAAACATCAAAGATCAAACAGGGACCCAATTGAACAAATTACAACTTTAGGGACCAAATTGTAATTTCTGATAATTAAAAAGACTTAACCCAAATTAAAGTTACCAACTTGAAATTAATCAGGTTTCATGCTTCTCTGTGAAATTTCAGCTCAAAAGGACTTCCCAAACTCATGCAATTGAATAGACAAGTTTCAGGACCAAAACGCAAACAATTCAAAACATATAACTGCCCATGTCAGCCCCCAACGGTCGACCGTTCCGAAATAGGTAGACCCCGTTTCGAAACACGGGCCGTTCCGCAACGGGTTCCGAAACATAGGCTTGGCAGAGGCCAAACCATTTCGGAACGGTGCATACCGTTTCGGACGCCTGGGTTCATGCAAGGCACCCGTTCCGAAACGGTGCACACTGTTCCGAAACGCCTGCACAGATTGCAGCAAATAGACATTCCAAAACATGCAATAGATCATTCAAACATGCTCCAAATGCCACCAAACTTTACCAGCATGCAATTCAACATATATATGACTTATAGGCATCATCAAATCAACAATCTAACATCATATGCAAAAAGCCCCAATTCTATAGGCATGCTTCCTACACAAGCTAGCTATTCAAAACACAAAACAAGCATGTAATGATCCAATCCAAAAACCAGCAATCTTAACAACATTCGACATACTTAGGGAGTTCCAAACACCTCCCAAAACATACACATTGGTCCCCCATTGCCAAATCACCCAAAAGCTAAAATGTTTAACAAAAACCTTCCATACATTGAGCTTTACTTGTACTTGAATTCTTGCCCTTCTTGCTGCCCCTCAAGGTTCTCTAATGCTCTGCATTATTGAATTAAGAAAACGTAGAGAGCGTAAGCAAAAGCTTAGTGAGGAATGCTCTTAAAAACCATTCAATAATGCAATTCAAAACATTTACAAAACATGCTTTAAATCAACCTTTGCACATGCTCAAAAGCATACTTAAAACAAGCAATATCATGCTTCAACATAAACATTACATGTCATATTGGCTCAAGTGATACATTTCATTTCTCAAACAAGTTCATCAACTTCCCAAGGACTTTTAAACACCTTGGCCCCAAGGACTTTTAAACACCTTGGCCATGGACTTTTAAACACCATGAATTAGGACCACACAAGGACTTTTAACCACCTTTCTGTCCAAAGCTTGAATCACCCCAAGGACTTTTAAACACCTTGGCCCCAAGGACTTTTAAACACCTTGGCCCCATGGACTTTTAAACACCATGGCCCCATGGACTTTTAAACACCATGGAAAGGATCACCTAAGGACTTTTAACCACCTTAGTGTCCACAACAAGAATCATCGAAGGACTTTCAACCACCTTGATGTTCTTAAGTAACAAGGCTCACTCAAGGACTTTTAACCACCTTAGTGACCTTAATCTTTTTAAAACATCACTTTCCAATATACATCATTTTCATCATTTACTCCACTGTTTTAAAGCATTAAATCAAGCCATTTTCATCATGCATTTAAAAGCATCAATCCACATTTAATCAATGTACAAAACAAAGGTACTCCTAACTAGAGTTACCTTCAACATATGGCTTACATCATCAGCAAAATCCATGCTAAAACATTGTAACGCCCAGGTTTTGGGCTTAGGAGTTTTGGGCGTTGACCGGTTGGTCAAAGTGCTGTTCGAATCTTAAGAGGTGAAATTAGGAAAGCCTAGTTCGGGTTGCATTAAAAATATGGAAAAATGTTCTAAAATCATCTTTTAATATAATTAGGTGAACTGTGAAATCAATTTTGGAAAATGAGTTTTGGAAGTGTGACATTTTGGCTAGTGACCAAAATGTAATTTTCGCAAGTTTGGTGGCTATTTTATAAAGGGTTGAAACTTTGAATCTTTAAGGAGCTATTTACCCAAAGGGAGTTTCTCCAGATTTTTCTAAGATATTTTAAGTCTAAAATCTGATTTTAAATGATATTAAAATTGGAGGGAAGCCATTTGGCTATTTTTGGATTTTGTAACCAAAGGGTTGAAATTTTCTTTCTCTCATTTTCTCTCAACCCAAACACTACTTTTCCAGAGAATTGGATCTGATTTCTTCACCTAAATCCCTCCTTTCAACTCTCATTTGATTCCTAATCATTGTATCTTCAAAACCTCTTCAATTGCTAATTGTTTCAACAAGGATATTGATTGCAAAAAGAGGAGGAACTCAAGTTTGGAGGTAAGAACGTCCTTCTCCTCTAAACTATCAGTTCTTTACTGAAATTCCTAAGTTTTCAATCCTTAATTGAAGTTTAATTAAAGGTTTTTAAGTGGTGAAATGGATCTTGGCTTATTATGCAAGATTTTGATGATTTTTGATGATTTTCGTTAGATCTAATTAATCTGTGATTTGAGAGGTGTTTTTGATGTTAAATGATCTCTAAATTGATAAGGAATTGAGTTTTGATTGATGCAATCCCGGATAGGTTGAGTTTCCTAAGTTTAGCTTGTGTTTCAAGGTTGTTTTTGTGGTGATTTGTTGTTGCTGGAGGTATAAGGATGTTAATAGGTTTTTTTTAGATGTGTTATGATGTTTATGGAAGTGTGGTTTTGCTGGTTTATGGCTGGGCTTGGTTTAGAAGTGGTTTGGATGCATTTTCGGTTGTGTTTGGTGGCCGAAAATGGAGGTTGGATGAGAGCAGCGAGTTTAGGTGCTTTCATTGAAGCAATTAATGCATGATGATGCATTAATCCTCTGCTTTGATGTGTTGAAACAGGGGAGGCATCTTTGGATCCAAGAGTTGTTGATCCGGAAGCTTGATTTGGTGCTTTGGCTTGAAGCAAAGTGGAAATCGGTGAGTGCGTTTGTGGAAATTGGATTTTCAGCTTTTAAACCAAGGTTTGAAGGTTTTGGGAGCTTAGTTTAAGTCTAAACAACTTTGCTAAGCTCAAGTGTAAGTTTTCGGAATTTCTCTCTAGTGGTGGCCATGATTTTGTTGTGATGCAAAATGGTGATTTGCATGTTTTAATTACTGTTTTGAAAGCATGTTTTAGCATGGTTTTTGCTGATGATGTAAGCCATATGTTGAAGGTAACTCTAGGTAGGAGTTCCTTGATTTTGTACATTAAAATAATGTGGTTTGATGCTTTGAAATGCATGATGAAAATGGCTTGGTTTAATGCTTTAAAACAGTGGATTAATTGATGAAAATGATGTATATTGGCAAGTGATGTTTTGAAAAAGATTAAGGTCACTAAGGTGGTTAAAAGTCCTTGAGTGAGCCTTGTTACTTAAGAACATCAAGGTGATTAAAAGTCCTTGGATGATTCTTGTTGCGGACACTAAGGTGGTTAAAAGTCCTTAGGTGATCCTTCCATGGTGTTTAAAAGTCCATGGGGCCATGGTGTTTAAAAGTCCATGGGGCCAAGGTGTTTAAATGTCCTTGGGGCCAAGGTGTTTAAAAGTCCTTGGGGTGATTCAAGCTTTGGACACAAAGGTGGTTAAAAGTCCTTGTGTGGTCCTTATTCATGGTGTTTGAAAGTCCATGGCCAAGGTGTTTAAAAGTCCTTGGGAAGTTGATGAACTTGTTTTAAGAAATGGAATGTATCACTTGAGCCAATATGACATGTTATGTTTATGTTGAAGCATGAGATTGCTTGTTTAAAGTATGCTTTTGAGCATGTGCAAAGGTTGATTTTAAGCATGTTTATAAATGGTTTTAATTGCATTATTGAATGGTTTTTAAGAGCATTCCTCACTAAGCTTTTGCTTACGCTCTCTATGTTTTCTTAATTCAATAATGCAGAGCATTAGAGAACCTTGAGGGGCAGCAAGAAGGGCAAGAATTCAAGTACAAGTAAAGCTCAATGTATGGAAGGTTTTTGTTAAACATTTTAGCTTTTGGGTGATTTGGCAATGGGGGACCAATGTGTATGTTTGGGAGGTGTTTGGAACTCCCTAAGTATGTTGAATGATGATTTGAATGCTGGTTTTTGGATTGGATCATTATATGCTTGTTTTGGAAGTTTTGTGCTTGAATAGCTAGCTTGTGTAGGAAGCATGCCTATAGAATTGGGGCTTTTTGCATATGATGTTAGATTGTTGATTTGATGATGCCTATAAGTCATATATATGTTGAATTGCATGCTGGTAAAGTTTGGTAGCATTTGGAGCATGTTTGAATGATCTATTGCATGTTTTGGAATGCATTTTGCTGCAATCTGTGTAGGCGTTTCGGAACAGTGTGCACCGTTTCGGAACGAGTGCCTTACATGAACCCAGGCCTCCGAAACGGTATGCACCGTTTCGAAACGGTTTGGTCTCTGCCAAGGCCATGTTTCGGAACCCGTTGCGGAACGGCCCGTGTTTCGGAACAGGGTTTACCTGTTTCGGAACGGTCGACCGTTAGGGGCTGACATTGGCAGTTATATGTTTTGAATTGTTTGCGTTTTGGTCCTGAAACTTGTTTGTTCAATTGTATGAGCTTGGGAAGTCCTTTTGAGCTGAAATTTCATAGAGAAGCATGAAACCTGATTATTTCAAGTTGGAAACTTTAATTTGGGTTAAGTCGTTTTAATTATCAGAAATTACAATTTGGTCCCTAAAGTTGTAATTTGTTCAATTGGGTCCCTGTTTGATCTCTGATGTTTGTGATCTTTGAGTATGATGTTTGTGTGATCACAATTAGGACTAATGTTCATCTAGACAAGATTAAAAAGAAAAAAAAGGGTCGTTAATCAAGGTTGACTTTCGGGTTGACTTTGGTTTTCCCCGTGTGACTTTCTTAATTCGGGTCAATCGTCCAGGCTGGGTTAAGGGGGTTACAAACATGCTTTCAAAACAGTAATTAAAACATGCAAATCACCATTTTGCATCACAACAAAATCATGGCCACCACTAGAGAGAAATTCCGAAAACTTACACTTGAGCTTAGCAAAGTTGTTTAGACTTAAACTAAGCTCCCAAAACCTTCAAACCTTGGTTTAAAAACTGAAAATCCAATTTCCACAAACGCACTCACCGATTTCCACTTTGCTTCAAGCTAAAGCACCAAATCAAGCTTCCGGATCAACAACTCTTGGATCCAAAGATGCCTCCCCTGTTTCAACACACCAAAAGCAGAGGATTAATGCATCATCATGCATTAATTGCTTCAATGAAAGCACCTAAACTCGCTGCTCTCATCCAACCTCCATTTTCGGCCACCAAACACAACCGAAAATGCATCCAAACCACTTCTAAACCAAGCCCAGCCATAAACCAGCAAAACCACACTTCCATAAACATCATATAACATCTAAAAACAACCTATTAACATCCTTATACCTCCAGCAACAACAGATCACCAAGATCACCACAAAAACAACCTTGAAACACAAGCTAAACTTAGGAAACTCAACCTATCCGGGATTGCATCAATCAAAACTCAATTCCTTATCAATTTAGAGATCATTTAACATCAAAAACACCTCTCAAATCACAGATTAATCAGATCTAACGAAAATCATCAAAAATCATCAAAATCTTGCATTATAAGCCAAGATCCATTTCACCACTTAAAAACCTTTAATTAAACTTCCATTAAGGATTGAAAACTTAGGAATTTCAGTAAAGAACTGATAGTTTAGAGGAGAAGGACGTTCTTACCTCCAAACTTGAGTTTCTCCTCTTTTTGCAATCAAAATCCTTGTTGAAACAATTAGCAATTGAAGAGGTTTTGAAGATATGTTGATTAGGAATCAAATGAGAGTTGAAAGGAGGGATTTAGGTGAAGAAATCAGATCCAATTCTCTGGAAAAGAAGTGTTTGGATTGAGAGAAAATGAGAGAAAGAAAATTAGGAGAAGTTGGTTACAAAATCCAAAAATAGCCAAATGGCTTCCCTCCAATTTTAATATCTTTTAAAATCAGATTTTAGACTTAAAATATCTTAGAAAAATCTGGAGAAAATCCCTTTGGGTAAATAGCTCCTTAAAGATTCAAAGTTTCAACCCTTTATAAAACAACCACAAAACTTGCGAAAATTACATTTTGGTCACTAGCCAAAATGTCACACTTCCAAAACTCATTTTCCAAAATTGATTTCACAGTTCACTTAATTATATTAAAAGATGATTTTAGAACATTTTTCCATATTTTTAATGCAACCCGAACTAGGCTTTCCTAATTTCACCTCTTTAGATTCGAACAACACTTTGACCAACCGATCAACGCCCAAAACTCCTAAGCCCAAAACCGGGGCGTTACAAATCTTGGAAAAACCATCCACAAACCTCTGGTAGTATCCTGCCAAACCAAGGAAACTACGGACCTCATGAACAGACTTAGGAACCTTCCAATTCATCACCGCCTCAATCTTCTGAGGATCAACACGAATCCCCTCAGCAGAAACAACATGTCCAAGAAACACCACCTCCTTAAGCCAAAACTCACACTTGCTCAGCTTAGCATAAAGCTGATTCTCCAGCAAAGCTTGCAAAACAATCCTCAAATGCTCTTCATGCTCCTCCTCAGTACGCAAGTACACGAGGATATCATCAATGAACACCACAACGAACTTGTCCAGGTATTCATGAAACACACAATTCATCATGTCCATGAAAGCTGCAGGAGCATTTGTCAAACCAAACGGCATCACAAGGAACTCATAATGCCAAAACCTTGTCCTGAAAGATGTCTTAGGCACATCCACATCCTTCACCTTGAACTAGTAATACCCAGACCTCAAGTCAATCTTAGAGAACACAGCAGCTCCCCGAAATTGATCAAAGAGATCATCAATCCTCGGCAAAGGATACCGATTCTTGATAGTCAACTTGTTCAGCTGACGGTAATCAATGCACATCCTCATAGTGCCATCCTTCTTCTTCACAAACAAGACCGGTGCACCCTAAGGCGACACACTCGGCCGAATGAAACCACGATCAAGCAGCTCTTGCAACTGCGTCTTCAGCTCCTTCAGCTCCTTAGGTGCCATTCTATAGGGAGTAATGGACACAGGAGTTGTATTCTCATACAGCTCAATTCCAAACTCCACCTCGCGATTAGGAGGTAAACCAGGCAACTCCTCAGGGAACACACCAGGAAACTCCTTCACTACTCTGATATCTTGCACACGCAACTCCTTAGAGCTAGGATTCATCACAAAAGCTAGATAAGCTTCGGAACCTTGCCTCAGCATCCTGCTCGCCTCCAAAGAAGACACCACATTAGCAAGAAAGTTCACATTCTCGCCAACCACAACAACATCGTAATCATCCGCAAGCTTCAGCGAAACTCGCTTATTCTCACAATCCACAACAGCACGGTGCTCAACAAGCCAATCCATACCAAGGATTACATCAAAACCATAGAAAGGCAGCTCCATAAGATCAACATGAAAAACATGTTCTTGAGCAACCAACGGACACCTTCTATACAACTTTCGAGTCACAACAGTCTCACCAAACGAACTAGTGACACGAACACCAACATCCAAAGACTCAACAGGCAAACCAAGCAATTCAGCATGCTCACGCAAAATGTATGAATGCGTAGATCCAGAATCTATCAAGGAAAGTAATGACAAGGATTGCAAAGTAAAGGTACCTGCAATCACATCCGCATCATTCCTCCCTTCCCGATGAGCATACACCCTCGCTTGACCACCACCTTCAGGCTGAATAGCCACAACATGGGCCACTCCTCGGCCACCTTCCTCCCTTCTCTGGAAATTACCACGGCCGCGCCCCCGAACTCTCTGCGGTGCAGCAACAACAGGAGCACGCACTTGGCCACCGGCCAACATAGGACAATCTCGCCTCAAGTGGTCTGCAGATCCACAATTCCAGCATTCATTTCCAGCTGCCGCAACAGGAGCTTGCACCTCCCTCACAGCACGAGGACAGTCACGCTTCATGTGACCACGTGAACCACAAATCCAGCAAGCACTCGGATCAGCTCTAGCATTGCCTCCTCGAGCAGGTGCACCACCACCTCTCTTAACTGAGGACTGATACTTCTGATCGCGTCCCCTCTTGTTCCGTCCACCTCCGGAACTAAACTCAGCAGCTCACTTTCCAGCACTTGCTCCAGCACCTCTAGCAGACAAACCCAAGTTCATCTCAATATCTTTGGCTCGACCCACCAGCACATCAAAATCATCATATTCGGTGGCCAGCACATACATCTTCACGTCTGTCACTAAACCATAACGGAACCTCTCGCACCTCGCCCGCTCATCAGGTACCAGCTCAGGTGCATATTGACTTAGTCGCACAAACTGCACTTCATACTTAGCCACCGTCATGTTCCCTTGAGTAAGTGACATGAACTCACGCTTCTTTTCATCAAGATATCTCACACCAAGATATCTCCTTTTGAACCCATTCTGAAAGAATGTCCAAGTGATGTCAGCCTCAGCCATCCCAGCTATAGTGGTCGTCCACCACGTATAAGCATCATCCTGAAGCAAGGATACAACACAACCCAGCTTTTGCACATCCGTGCAACTCATCTGACCCAAGATCCTCTTGGTACTCTCTAGCCAAGCTTCAGAACTCTCAGCAGACATACCCCTGAACTCAGTCCCACCAAGACTGCGTAAGCAGTCCAAAGGTAGTCTAACACCAGCATCTCCCTGATGCCCAGCTCCTTGAGCTCCAGCTACTGCTGCTCGAAAAGCACCCGCAATAGCTTGCACCAACATCGCCATATCAGGCATAGCTTGCCCCTGACCAACCTCAGGTCCAGCAGCTCCAGCACCACCTGCAGCTTCAACTCTTTCTCTCTCAGCACCACCACCACCAGGCGGAGGAGGAGGTAACACTGCACTACCCGTGTTTTCCTCATTCTCGTTCTCATTAGGAGCCGTTGTTGAGTGTGTAAAAGTTCTATTATTTACACCCTTTTTAACCCATAATTCTGCTGCATTCAAGCATCATTGCATTGCATTTAGGATAGTTTTCAATAAAATATCACAATTATATAAAAGGCACGGATTCTACTAAAAGATGGTGTATTTTGCAGGTAACTGCCAAGGTTGACGATGAAGGCAGGCGAAGGGCAGATAAGCAGGAAGGCTGAACTGAACAAGCAGCTGAAGAAGACGAACCTGTCGTGACAGCATGGTGACAGCAGATTATTAAAGAGGAAAAAATGAAGTGGACATCGATAGATAGAGAAAAATCTGCTCGTCTGTCGTGTGGAAGCCAAATAATTTTCCAAGCCCCGGATCAAAAGATATGTCAAGCCAAAGCTCAAAGGAGAGGAAATCCCTAAAAGCAAGGATGCGGCTAGAAAGTAGGATACTTTAGAGATTTAGTCTTTATTAGAATCTTACTTTTAATTAAAGTTGTAATCCTTGTTACCTTAGATAACTTGAGCCCAAAGCTTATATAAAGGGCATAGATTAAACCTAGGGCACAGCCGACTACCCCATAACCAAAACCGAAACCCTGCCGTCCACCTGTCTCCGACATGTTCTAAATTCCCCCTAGGGCCACGGGTTGTTTTGTAATGTAGTTGCAAGGGTTGCTTTGTTTTAGGATTTTTCAAGTTCAATAAAATAAACTTCAAGTTCTTTTATCTTGGTTTTAACATCTTGCAAGAGCATCGGGAGAGCATTGTAAGGTTATCTATTTACTTAGCATCGGGAGAGTTAAGTATACGAAAGAGATAGAAGCGAGTTCTCTAGTTTATAGTTGAACCATCTCGTGCTTAGGGATAAGGCGAGGTTAACTGGCTAAGGAAGAATTCATACACATCGGTGTTCATCCTTCGATTCACGCCGGGAGGTATCGTCAAAGACGTGTTCATCGACAAACTTGTGCCTAGGGATAGGGCAAGGCAGATTTGGGATTCTTGCCAAGCTTGAAGTACTGAGTTAGTGTCTGCTGCCGCGACAACTAACGGACAGACGTTGCGACAGGTGCTGTCGGCGACAGGAGCGACGACAAAACTGGGGATCCTAAGCAATTCAATACCTGCACTACCGAGCAATTCAATACCGGCCCATTCTCTCTATTTTGATTTCTCAATCCTTTTATTTACGTTTTACTTTATTATTCGTGACAACTTTCTAAAATATTTCCTTTACTTCGTGCAGTAAATCAAGGTGAAGTCATTAGCCCAATCCCTGTGGAGACGATAACCGATACTTCGTATCACTTTACTACTTGCGTCGTGTACACTTGCACTACAATTGCGATAGTCTATTTTACACGCAACAAGTTTTTGGCGCCGTTGCCGGGGATTGGCAACATAACTACATCTTTATTTTATTGCACTTTTTGTTTTTATTTTTTATTTTTGTTTTCGTTTTTAGTTTTTCTTTAATTTTTATTTTGTGTTTTCAACTCTTGCTTTTCACAAGGTTCTCTTGTTTATGCGCAGATCGAAAAGAGGCGAAGATCCTGAGTATAAGTTAGATCCGGAAATCGAACGATCATTCAATCTCAAGAAACAAATTCGCCATCTTTTAGACAGGAACGAATACCTTGAAGAACAGCTTGAGCAGATGGCCCGTAACCAGCCTGCTGGAGGAGACATACCGCCTGTCGGTGATCCACCTGGGGCAGGTGGACGACGGTCATGTCGTGACTACATGCTGAATGACCATGTAGAGCTGGAGACCACACTGCCGGATATTGATGTTGATAACTTTGAACTTAAACCTGTCATGTTTAGTATGATCAACAACGCCGGACAGTTTAGTGGTTCTGCGACAGAAGATGCTAGGGAGCATCTCAAAACGTTCCAGGAGATCTGTGGTTCGTTTAGGCTACCAGGAGTTAGTCCGGAGATACTGAGGCTTCGGTTATTCCCCCATTCATTAAGGGATAGAACTAAAACTTGGTGGAATAAACTTACACCGGGTTCCATTATGACTTGGGCAGATCTAACTCGTGAATTCTTATCTCGTTTTAATCCTTCACATTTATCTGAGCGATTACGTAACGAAATTGCTACTTTTCAACAGGAAGATGACGAGCCGATGCACGAGGCCTGGGACAGATTTACTACTCTTCTACGGAACTGCCCAATGCATGGATTCCCCGTCTGGAATCAGGTAACTAAGTTTTATAATGCTGCTAACTTACAAACTCGCATTCGCATTGATTCTGCAGCAAATGGACTATTATTGGATAATGATCCGGACGAGGCATTACAAGTTCTGAAGAATCTAGCTAAGAATGAGGAGCAGTTTCCGACAGCTAGAAGAGGGGGTAAAAGGGTACTTGCTGTCAAGGACTATGAGGCTGACAGCACTATGAAATCACAGGTAGCATTCCTCACTAAAGCCATGAAACACTTATTGAATGAAGAGGACTTACGAGGGTTTGCTGTCGAGGAAGTTTGTGCTACTTGTGAGGGAAATCATAGTAGGGATGAGTGCCCTATAAACATAGAAGAAGGGAAATATGTTGGAAATTACAAGCCAAACTACAATTCCAACAACTACAACCCTAATTGGAGGAAAGATCCCAAATTTTCCTGGAGTAATCCTAACAATGCCCTAAATCCGCAAGCACATCATCAGAATAGGGGGGTCCTAGATTGTTGACGTGACAGCAACTGCAGCCGCAGAACCTGCCGCCTCAGCAACAACAGCAGCCACCACCTGCCTCGAGTAGTGTATTGGAGCAGACTTTGGCTACCTTTATGTCTCAGACTGGCACGTATATGGATAATATTAATCAGTTTGTCAAGAAGACGGAAAATTTTATGGACGAGACTAAGATGAGAATGACAAACCATGAGGCCACCTTGAAATCTTTAGAGACACAAATGGGTCAGGTGTCGCAGCATATTAAACCTAGGCAGAATGGAGGTTTCCCTAGCAATACTGAAAATGCTAGACCACCCCCACATGAGCAATGTAAGGCAATTACTACTAGGAGTGGGAAAAAGCTACCAGGGCCGGAAAAAGAAGCTGAAACAGAAAAGGACCCTGCTTTGAACAAACCTGCCGAGGAAGCTGCCCCAACAGGTGACAAACAGACCGCTGCCGATGAGCCTGTCACGACAGCAGAAGCGACAGAGGAGAAAAAGGAAGATTATCGTCCTCAGATTCGCATGCAGTGGGAAGGACGCATTGCTGATTATCGTCCCCCACCACCCTTCCCTCAACGGATACAACAAGCTAAGAATGAATCTCAACTCAAAAAAATTTATGATATTTTTAAACAGGTTCATATTAACATTCCGTTGTTAGATGCTGTTAGGAAGATGCCAGGTTATGCTAAATTTCTCAAGGATGTCATGTCTAAAAAATCTAAACTTGGGGAATTTGAAACGGTAAGGATGCAAGAGGGTTGCATGAGTATTCTTCATCGACAACCACCCCAGAAGAAGAAGGATCCGGGGAGCTTCCTCATACCTTGCGTAATCGGCGATAAATTTGTGGGTAAGGCACTTTGTGATCTTGGTGCTAGTGTTAATCTAATGCCCAAATCTGTTTTTCAGAAACTAGGTATTGGCAAGGCGCGGCCCACGACAGTTACCCTACAGCTAGCCGACCGCTCTTACGTTCACCCCAAGGGAAAAATTGAAGATATTTTGGTAAGAGTGGATAAACTTATTTTTCCTGCTGACTTTCTTATTTTAGATTGTGAGGCAGATGAGAACGCACCAGTCATCCTCGGACGACCTTTCTTAGCCACGGGAAGATCGTTGATTGATGTGGAGAGAGGAGAACTCACCATGCGCGTGAACGATCAAGAAATTAAGTTGAATGTTCTCCAAGCAATGAAACATGCCGATGTGGACGAGGAATGCAAAGCCATCATCGAGGTGACCTTTGATTACCCCTACATCAGGTCAGGCTGCCGAGATATAAAATTTGGTCACTGTTGCGACAGCCATCTAAAGACCTGTCATGACAGTGACGACGACAGCACCGACGACAGTGACCCCTCTGAATCCGATACATCTGATATTGAAGGTCATGAGGAGGTAAACTGGTTAGACCATCGTCCAGGTAAGTTATTCGAACCCTTGAATTACACTTCGGATAACCATTTAATCCAAAAGCCCTCCACTGTTGAACCACCTGTCTTAGAACTTAAGCCCCTGCCAGGGCAGCTTAAATATGCTTATCTTGGTTGTGATAACACACTGCCTGTAATCATCTCTGCTAAGCTGCCGCAGGAACAGGAACGACAGCTGATCGACATGTTGAGGCAGCATAAAAGGGCGATAGGATGGACGATAGCAGACATTCAGGGCATTAGTCCGGCAATCTGTATGCACAAAATCCTCCTAGAGGAAGATCATAAGCCGACTATTGATGCCCAAAGGCGGCTAAACCTTGCGATGAAGGAGGTAGTGCGTAAAGAGATAATTAAATGGTTAGATGCTGGTATTATTTACGCCATCTCCGACAGCAAATGGGTAAGCCCGGTGCAATGTGTTCCCAAGAAAGGAGGCATGACTGTAATAACCAACGAAAACAACGAGTTAATCCCAACCAGGACTGTGACTGGTTGGAGGGTTTGTATGGACTATCGGAAGCTTAACAAAGCTACCCGAAAGGACCACTTTCCTTTACCCTTTATTGATCAAATGCTTGATAGATTAGTGGGTAAACCTTACTATTGTTTTCTTGATGGTTATTCAGGATATAATCAAATTGCTATTGCACCAGAAGACCAAGAGAAAACGACTTTCACATGCCCCTACGGTACGTACGCATTTAGGAGGATGCCATTTGGACTCTGTAACGCACCTGCCACCTTCCAAAGGTGCATGATGGCTATATTCTCGGACATGGTTGAGGACTTCCTAGAAATTTTTATGGATGATTTTTCTGTCTTTGGAGACGATTTTGAGAGTTGTCTAGGCAATTTACAAAAGGTGCTCGAAAGATGCGAAAAAGCTAACTTGGTTTTAAATTGGAGACACATATTGGAGACCTTCCCCGATGAGCAGCTCTTTGCTGCCGCAATAGCTATCGCGACAGCCATGGCGGCAGGTAAGTCTTCTAACCTTCCCTGGTATGCTGATTTCGTTAATTTTATAGTTAGCGGAATATTACCTTCTGATCTTACTTACCAAGCCAGGAAGAGGTTTCAAAATGATGTTAAACATTATTATTGGGACGAACCTCTTCTTTTCAAAATGTGCGCAAATCAGGTTATAAGGAGATGCATACCACAAGAAGAACAAGAAGACATTCTCCATCACTGTCATGCTT
Organism: Hibiscus tridactylites; assembly: GCA_958450335.1. Taxonomy (NCBI): domain Eukaryota; kingdom Viridiplantae; phylum Streptophyta; class Magnoliopsida; order Malvales; family Malvaceae; genus Hibiscus; species Hibiscus tridactylites. The sequence goes on along the minus strand of OY288291.1, from coordinate 30,054,565 downwards.
CACAATATGGAGGACACTTAGGAGGCAACAAAACTGCTGCCAAGGTGCTGCAGTCAGGGTTCTACTGGCCGACACTGTATAAGGACGCACAGGAATTTTACAAAAACTGTGACAGGTGCCAGCGGACAGGTAACATCTCGAGGAGAAACGAGATGCCACTGCAGAATATTTTAGAAGTCGAAATCTTCGACGTTTGGGGGATTGATTTTATGGGACCTTTTCCATCTTCATGTGGAAATCTTTACATCCTCCTAGCAGTGGATTATGTCTCCAAGTGGGTAGAAGCAATCGCAACTCAAAAGAATGATGCCAAAACAGTCCAAAAGTTTTTGCACAAAAACATCTTTTCTAGATTCGGCATCCCTAGGGCGATTATCAGTGATGAAGGGAGACATTTTGACAACAAGGTAATTGCTGCCGCCTTGAGCAAATATGGTGTCAAACACAGGATCGCGACAGCATACCACCCACAGACCAATGGACAGGTTGAGATATCCAATAGGGAAGTAAAGAACATTCTTGAAAAAATGGTTAAACCAACTCGGAAAGATTGGTCTTTGCTTCTGAATGATGCATTATGGGCATACAGAACAGCTTTCAAGACTCCATTGGGCATGTCTCCATACCGTTTGATTTATGGGAAAACCTGTCATCTGCCTGTCGAGATAGAACACAAGGCATATTGGGCGATCAAGGCAATAAACATGGACTTGGACAAGGCATATTTGAATGAGATAGATGAAATACGGACAATGGCCTACGACAATGCAAGGATTTACAAGGAAAAAACTAAGAAGTGGCATGACAAGAAGTTGCTACCACGACAGTTCTGCCCAGGGCAGCTTGTGTTGTTGTTTAATTCTAGGTTGAAACTCTTTCCAGGGAAACTCAAATCTAGATGGTCTGGCCCGTTTCAAGTAGTTCAAGTTTTTCCCCATGGTGCCATTACAATTCAATCACTAAAGGACGGGCACCAATTCAATGTCAATGGACAACGCCTCAAGCACTATCAGGGGACTGAAGCCCCAGGAATACAGGAAGTGGTTACTTTAGGTGATGCCCCACAAGGCATCCCTAATTTAACCTAATTCTTTTCTTTTTATTTTTATTATTATTAATATTATTTATTAGGAATTAGATTTATTTTATAATGTTTTGTTTTTAATTTCGGTTTTTAGGAAACAAAGGAGGTAAGTGAGAAAGAAGAAGTGGCACAAGCCCACCGCCCATCCACCAGCCCAATAAAGTCCATTCATGATAACCTGTCGTTTCGGCTGCCGGCGCAGACGGAGTTGACAGGCTGTCAACAGACGCACAGCAGACGAAGAATCGTGCGGCAGACGCACAGCAGAGGCATTAATGCTCGTCAGACGTGTCAGACACTCTACATTCAATCTGCCGCTCCGTTATTCCCGCCTGCCGTTGCGGCATTAAATGGGCAGCCCCCGACAGCTATATAAACCCCTACTCCTTTTCATTTTTCATCACTTCAGATTTTCTCTCTTGCTATTCTCTTCTAGTTTGATCTATTTTCTTTCATTTTCAGCCCTTGCAACCAAATATGTCTTCACGACAAACCCGACAGAACGCTGCTGCCGCTTCCTCTTCCGCAGCAGCATCCCCGTTCGCTAACAAGGAACTTTGGGAGGAGTGAAGCTTCATCTACAACAGAGATGCCCCTCTGTTTGGACTCCGGCCGTTCATCATGCAGGCCATAACAGCTCAACTGTGGGAAGACTTCGCCGAGCAGCCGGCAGAACTTAATGACACCCTAGTCAGGGAGTTTTATGCGGCGATCGAGAGCAAGACGGCGACATCTGTCACCGTCCGAGGAGTGACAGTCCCTTTTACCGCCAGCAGCATCAACCATGTCTTCGGCCTCTTCTTCGGCCCCAATGACGATGCTCATCAACAGTTCTGGGACACCCTCGACGCTGCCGGCCACGATGCTGTCATGAGGGAATTGACAGAAGCAGGAACGACATGGAGCACAAGTAAGAAGAACCCCCATTCTGTCAATAGGGGGCAGCTCCTCCCTGAGGCAAAGCTATGGAACGCTTTTATCAAAAAGCGTATCCTGCCCTCGTCCCACCATACGACAGTCAACAGGCAGAGGCTGGCCCTTATCCACTCTATCATGCACAATAGGCCCATCAATGTGGGCAGGTACATGAGGGACAGTATTCTTGATTGCGTCTTCCGCTCGGACTCACGGCTCTGCCTGCCCTGCACCATAACTGCCCTCTGCCGCTGCGCTGTCGTACCGGAGGAAGACTCAGACAAAATCAAGAAGGGCAGCGGCTGGACAGACAGCAACATCTCCAGCCTCATGGAGCTGGTAGTCGTATCGCCCCTCAACGCCTTCGATCCAAACGCCCCTCCTGCTGAGTCTGATGATGAGCCTGCCACCGAGCCTGCCACCGAACCTGCCCCAGAAGCTGCCACCAACACAGCTCCGGTAGATCCGAACGCCCACATCCTTGCTGCCGTCCTGCGGATCGAGGAACGCCAGATGGGCTTAATGACATTCATCCGAGACTTCTCCAATGCCACGGTAAACTTCATTACCAATACTTTGAATTTTTCGGATGTCTTTTTCCCCACCTTCCCTGCCCATTATTTCAATATCCCATCCCCTACTCCCACACCACCTGTCTCTCCCCATGGAGAATCTGCCTCCTCCACACCTTCCCCGACGGCAGCCGGCAGTCCACCGGCAGACACCTCCCCTCGAGGAACAAAGCGAGCTGCCACTGACGACAGCCCCCTTGTCCGGAGGAATTTGGACAGCGCCTTCACACGGGTGAAGCGTATCAAGCATGTGGCAGACAAGCGAAGGCTGTCCAAAGCCATCATGACCACCAGCTGGGACAGCAGCAGCAGCAGTTGCGATGTCAGGCTAGTGGAGCCACCTGCCCTTCAACCTGCTGACGACCCTGTCCCCCAACCGGAGGAAGACCCTGCCCCTCAACAGGCTGACGAATCTGTCGATCAACCTGCTCCGGAACCTGCCCAGCCACCTCCTCAACGCAGACGCTACCATCAAATTCGCGTCAGCAGCAGCAGCGAGGACAGCGAATAAAATTTAAGTTTTTATTTCTTTTTTTTTCCTCTTATTGCTGCCTGCCCTTATATAATTGTGATGTACTTTTTTATCTTGTTTTTCTTTATTTGTTTTTAAGTTTGTTTTGCATTGAGGGCAATGCAACCCTCGAGTTTGGGGGTGGCAACCCTCGAGTTTGGGGGTGGCTTAAAACTGTGAAGTTAGCTTACCTGTCATGACAGCTCTGTCGTGGCAGCATCTTTAGGACAGGTTAAGGAAAAGTTTAGAGCCTTTCTATAGTTCTGAAAAACTTAAACACTTTTGTGACTGTTATATTGCTTAGATTTCTTTTAGCCAAACTAGAATAGGATGCTTAGAACTTGAATAGCCCCTAGAGGTGCCTAACACTGGCTCTAGGAAAGAAGTTTAGCAAAAGAAAATCAAAGACCTAGAGGTGCCCGAAACCGGCTCTAGGAAGCTAACTAGAGGTGCCCAAAAACTGGCTCTAGAAAAATTTTAGCTTGAAAATAAAAGAAAAAGAAGCACGAAAATGTGCCTTCTAAAAAAAATAAATAAATAAATAAACTTTGGCATAAAAATTTGAGTTAAGGAGTTGAATATTCTAGTGAAACTAAGAGAGTCTTAGCATATAACTGTTCACAAGCATGCACACACTGTACGAGAACTATAGAGAGATTCCGGACAGATCCTAACCTTCCCGACAGGTTGCTGCCGCCATAGAGAATGAGCGACGGGTAAGGGACAGTTCACTGTTTGAAGGCCAACACAAAAATTTTCATTTTTCTTTAGGTTTAATTGCTTGAGGGCAAGCAAAGACTTGAGTTTGGGGGTGTGTTGAGTGTGTAAAAGTTCTATTATTTACACCCTTTTTAACCCATAATTCTGCTGCATTCAAGCATCATTGCATTGCATTTAGGATAGTTTTCAATAAAATATCACAATTATATAAAAGGCACGGATTCTACTAAAAGATGGTGTATTTTGCAGGTAACTACCAAGGTTGACGATGAAGGCAGGCGAAGGGCAGATAAGCAGGAAGGCTGAACTGAACAAGCAGCTGAAGAAGACGAACCTGTCATGGACCTGTCGTGACAGCAGATTATTAAAGAGGAAAAAATGAAGTGGACATCGATAGATAGAGAAAAATCTGCTCGTCTGTCGTGTGGAAGCCAAATAATTTTCCAAGCCCCGGATCAAAAGATATGTCAAGCCAAAGCTCAAAGGAGAGGAAATCCCTAAAAGCAAGGATGCGGCTAGAAAGTAGGATACTTTAGAGATTTAGTCTTTATTAGAATCTTACTTTTAATTAAAGTTGTAATCCTTGTTACCTTAGATAACTTGAGCCCAAAGCTTATATAAAGGGCATAGATTAAACCTAGGGCACAGCCGACTACCCCATAACCAAAACCGAAACCCTGCCGTCCACCTGTCACCGACATGTTCTAAATTCCCCCTAGGGCCACGGGTTGTTTTGTAAAGTAGTTGCAAGGGTTGCTTTGTTTTAAGATTTTTCAAGTTCAATAAAATAAACTTCAAGTTCTTTTATCTTGGTTTTAATATCTTGCAAGAGCATCGGGAGAGCATTGTAAGGTTATCTATTTACTTAGCATCGGGAGAGTTAAGTATACGAAAGAGATAGAAGCGAGTTCTCTAGTTTATAGTTGAACCATCTCGTGCTTAGGGATAAGGCGAGGTTAAGTGGCTAAGGAAGAATTCATACACATCGGTGTTCATCCTTCGATTCACGCCGGGAGGTATCGTCAAAGACGTGTTCATCGACAGACTTGTGCCTAGGGATAGGGCAAGGCAGATTTGGGATTCTTGCCAAGCTTGAAGTACTGAGTTAGTGTCTGCTGCCGCGACAACTAACGGACAGACGTTGCGACAGGTGCTGTCGGCGACGGGAGCGACGACAGAACTGGGGATCCTAAGCAATTCAATACCTGCACTACCGAGCAATTCAATACCGGCCCATTCTCTCTATTTTGATTTCTCAATCCTTTTATTTACGTTTTACTTTATTATTCGTGACAACTTTCTAAAATATTTCCTTTACTTCGTGTAGTAAATCAAGGTGAAGTCATTAGCCCAATCCCTGTGGAGACGATAACCGATACTTCGTATCACTTTACTACTTGCGTCGTGTACACTTGCACTACAATTGCGATAGTCTATTTTACACGCAACAGCCGTAGCTCGCACATTACCTCTCAACTCTCTACGTGGTGCCATACTTTTACCATGCAATCACAATGCAAATAAACAAGTCAGGCCCAGCAAGGTAAGCAATCCAAGTATTCAAGCTCAACTTCATTTAAAATCAACATCATAACTTAGCTTTGATTTGGCAATGGGTACCCACAACATGCTACATCACAGTATACAACTCAATTGCATCAAAATCACAAGCCATTAAACATGCTTTCAATCAACCAATCATACATAGCATACATACTTCAACATGCACACAATCATTCCCAATTACTCGAGAACTCAGCTCTGATACCACCAAATGTAACCCCCTTAACCCGGCCTAGACGGTTGACCCGAATTAAGAAAGTCACACGGGGAAAACCAAAGTCAACTCGAAAGTCAACCTTGATTAACGACCCTTTTTTCTTTTTAATCTTGTCTAGATGTAAATTAACCCTAATTGTGATCATACAAACAACATATTCAAAGATCATTAACATCAGAGATCAATCAGGGACCCAATTTAACAATCTACAACTTTAGGGACCAAATGGTAAATTCTATAAATTATAAGGACTTCATTCAAATTAAAGTTACCATCTTGAAATTAGTCAGGTTTCATACTTCTCTGTCAAATTTCAGCTCAAACGGACATCCCAGACTCATACAATTGCACAAACAAGATTCAGGACCAAAATGTAAACATTCCAAAACATTTAACTGCCAATGTCAGCCCCCAACGGTCGACCGTTCCGAAACAGGCAGAGTCCGTTTCGAAACGCGGGGCCGTTCCGCAACACGTACCGAAACACGGGCTGGCAGTGGCCTTTCCGTTTCGGAACGGTCTCTCCCGTTTCGGACGCCTGGGCTGATTTAGGGCACCCGTTCCGAAACGGTAGACACTGTTCCGAAACACCCTGCACAGATTGCAACAAAAAGCTACCTTAAACATGCAATTGACCAACCAATCATGCTCCGATTGCTACCAAACTTCACCGGCAACTTAAACATCATACAAGAGACATATATGAACCAGCCAATCATCAAAATATCAACACATGTGAAAAGCCCCAATTCTAAAGGCATGCTTCCTACACAAGCAAACCATTCAAGCATAAACTTCCAAAACAAGCATATAATGGCTAATTACAAATACCAGCAATCTTAACAACATTCAACATACTTAGGGAGTACAAAACAACTCCCCAAAACATTCACAAGGGTCCCCCATTGCCAAATGCCCAAAAGCTAAAGAGGTACAAGAAAACCTTTCCATACATTGAGCTCAACTTCCACTTGATTGCTTGCCTTCCTTGCTGCCCTTAAATACCTTAATGATCTGCATTATTGATTTAAGAAAACAAAAGAGAGCGTAAGCAATAGCTTAGTGAGGAATGCTCATAAAAACCATTCAATAATGCATTTATAAATCACTTTATAAATCTTACTTCAAATCATCATTTTCTCATGCTCAAAAGCAATTTAAAGAAGCAATGCATGCTTCCACATCTTTACATATCATATTGGCCACAAGTGATAAGTTCCATCTTTTAAAACATCATGTTCAACATAAGACTCACACATGGACTTTTAAACACCATTGTGATCTTATAGTTTCCAAGAACACACAAGGGCTTTTAACCACCTTTGTGTTCTTCCCAAGGACTTTTAAACACCTTGGCCCATGGACTTTTAAACACCATGGCAAGGACCATACAAGGACTTTTAACCACCTTTGTGTCCTTAACAAGAACCATCCAAGGACTTTTAACCACCTTGATGTTCTTACGTAACAAGGCTCACTCAAGGACTTTTAACCACCTTAGTGACCTTAACCTTTTTCAAAACATCACTTGCCAATATACATCATATTCATCTATTAGCTCACTGTTTTAAAGCATTTAATCAAGCCATATACATCATGCATTCATAAGCATCAAACCACATTTTAACCATGCTCAAAAACAAGGAACTCTTACCTTGAGCTTCCTTCGACATATGGCTTACAAAATCAGCATTAACCATGCTAAAACATGCTTTCAAAACAGAATTTAAAACATGCAATAAACCACATTGCATCACCACAAAACCATGGCCACCACTTAGAGAGTTTTTCTGAAAAACTTACACTTGAGCTTAGCAAAGTTGTTTAGACTTAAGCTAAGCTCCCAAGACATTGGTTTCAAAGCTGAAAACCCAATTTCACTCACCGATTCCACTTCGCCTCTTGCCGAAGCACCAATTCAAGCTTCCGGATCAACAACTCTTGGATCCAAAGATGACTCCCCTGTTTTAAACACATCAAGGCAGAGGATTAATGCATCATCATGCATTAATAGCTTCAATGAAAGCACCTAAACTCGCTGCTCTCATCCACACTCCATTTTCGGCCACCATACACAACCGAAAATGCATCTAAACAACTCCTCAACAAAGCCCAGCCATTAACCATCAAAACCTAACATCCTTTAACATCATTTAACATCTAAAAAGAGCTTAACAACATCCTTATACCTCCAGCAACAACAGATCCGCAAGATCACACCAAAAACAACCTAGAATCATAAGCTAAACTTAGGAAATTCAACCTATCCGGGATTGCAATAATCAAAACTCAATTCCTCATCAAATTATCATTCATTAATCATCATTTTAACACCTTAAAACACTGCTTTAGCAGATCCAACGAAAATTCATCGAAAATCACCAAATCTTGCATTTTAAGCCAAGATCCATTAAACAACTTAAAAGCCATTTATAAAACATCAATTAAGGATTGAGAACTTAGGAATTTCAATAAAGAACTGATAGTTTAGAGGAGAAGGACGTTCTTACCTCCAAACTTGAGTTTCTCCTCTTTAGAGCCAAAAAGCTTGAAAATCCAATTAGCAAATTGCAAGGTTTTGTTGTTGAAATGATTAGGAATCCAAAGAGAATTGAAAAGATAGATTTGAGTGACAAAATGAGACAGAAATTTCTGGAGAGAAAGTGTTTGGGTTGAGAGAAAATGAGAGAAAAGGAAAATTGGAAGAAAATGGAAAGTTGGTTACAAAATGGTAAAATGATTTCCCTCCACTTTTCTTAAGCTTTAAAATCAGAATTATACATTAAAATATCTTAGAAAAATCTGGAGAAACTCTTTTTGGAATAATAGCTCCTTAAAGATTCAAAGTTTCAACCCTTTCTAAAACAGTCACTCAACTTTCAAAAATTACATTTTGGTCACTAGCCAAAATGTCACCCTTCCAAAACTCATTTTGTAAAATTGATTTCACAGTTCACTTATATATAGTAAAAGATGATTTTAGAACATTTTTCCATATTTTTAATGCAACCCGAACTAGGCTTTCCTAATTTCACCTCTTTATATTCGAACAGCACTTTGACCAAACCGGTCAACGCTCAAACTTCTAAGCCCAAAACCGGGGCGTTACAGGCTAGATTTAGGACATTTTTAACGTGAAAAGGAATTAGAAAGGGAAGACGAAAGAAAGTGGATATTTTTTTGAAATATACTATTTTCTTTGCCGTATTTTCGTTGCATTTACCATTAAAAAATCAATTTAATTTTAAAACTCTTTTTTGAAACTCTTTTCATTTAAAGACGACCCGAACCCCAAAACTCGATTTACAAACCTTTCTTAGGTCTCGATCCGAACTCTTAGACTATAAACCTGGCACGTTACAACTCTCCCCCACTTAAGGAATTTCGTCCTTGAAATTTACTTGATGGGAAGAGGTACATAATTGCTCTTCCATGTCCTCTTTTCTCTCCCAAGTGGCTTCTTCCACACCCTAATGTCTCCACAAAAACTTGACTAACCCAATGGTCTTCCCAAGAAAAACTTTACTATCTGTAGCAAGAACCTCAACTAGTTCTTCATCATATGATAAATCTGGATTCAACTCAATCTCTTCCAATGGCATCACATAAGACGGATCTGATCTATACTTTCGGAGCATTAAAAAACATGGAACACATCATGAATTTTCTCAAGCTCGGATGGAAATCTCAACCTATAAGCAACATGACCAATCATCTCAACTATCTCGTAAGGACCATTGAATCGCGGACCTAACTATCCCTTTTTACCAAACCTCATTCCCTTCTTCGACGGGGAAACTTTCTAAAACACTTTGTCGCCAATAGCATACTCAATCTCTTTTCTCTTCAAATCTACATATGATTTTTGTGTGTCTAAAGCTTCCTTCAAGCGATCACAAATCAGTTTAACTTTCTCCGTAGTGCCCTTAAGCAAGTTTGGCATGGTTTTAAGCCTCTGTTCGGCTTCAGCCCAACAAACATGCGTTCTCCCATGAACCCTGAAAGACGATTATGCAACACCTTAATATGTCATCTAACACCTAAATAACTCTCTCTGACTACCCATCTGATTGTGGGTATTACGAAGTACTGAAGTTCAACCAAATCCCCAAGGCACGATGCGAACTCTTCCAAAATCTAGTTGTAAGTCTCAGATCTCTGTCTGACACAATAGACTTCGGTACACAATGTAGCCTCACAATCTCACTGATATACAACTCGACCCACCTATCTAACGTGTAAGTAGTATGAACAAGTACGAACTGGGCAAACTTAGTGAATCTGTCAACTATTACCCATACTGAATTCTTCTTCGAAGCAGTCAACAACAAACCTGACACAAAATCCGTAGTAATATGTTCCTACTTTCATTCTAGAATCTTCAATAGCTGTAACAAACCTGAAGGAAACTGATGCTCGACCTTAACTCGCTATCAAACCATACACTTACTCACAAACGCGACCACATCTTTCTTCAACCCAATCTAGAAGTACCCATCTTTCAACCCACGGTACATCTTTGTACTACCCGGATGCATAGCAAAAGAAATGTTATGAGCTTCATTTAAAATAGTACGTCTCAACTAGGCATCTTCTGGAATAACTACTCTATTCATAAAACATAAAATCCTATTCTCACTAAAGTAGAAATCTGCGGGTTTATTGTAACGCCCCAGTTTTGGGCTTAGAAGTTTGGGCGTTGACAGGTTCGGTCAAAGTGCTATTCGAATCTAAAAAGGTGAAATTAGGAAAGCCTAGTTCGGGTTGCATTAAAAATATGGGAAAATATTCTAAAATCATCTTTTAATATATATAAGTGAACTGTGAAATCAATTTTACAAAATGAGGTTTGGAAGGGTGACATTTTGGCTAGTGACCAAAATGTAATTTTTGAAAGTTGCGTGACTGTTTTAGAAAGGATTGAAACTTTGAATCTTTAAGGAGCTATTTACCCAAAGGGAGTTTCTCCAGATTTTTCTAAGATATTTTAAGGTTTAATTCTGATTTTTAAAGCTAAAGAAAAGTGGAGGGAAAATCATTTCGGCTATTTTGTAACTAACTTCCAATTTTCCTTTTCTCTCATTTTCTCTCAACCCAAACACTTTCTCTCCAGAGATTTCTTTCTGATTTTGTCACTTAAATCTTCCTTTTCAATTCTCTTTTGATTCCTAATCATCATATCTACAAAACCTCACTATTTGCTACTTGATTCATCAAGCTTTTTGGTTCCAAAAGAGGAGAAACTCAAGTTTGGAGGTAAGAACGTTCTTCTCCTCTAAACTATCAGTTCTTTACTGAAATTCCTAAGTTCTCAATCCTTAATTGATGTTTTATAAATGGCTTTTAAAGTTATGAAATGGATCTTGGCTTAAATTGCAAGATTTGGTGATTTTTGGTCAATTTTCGTTGGATCTGTTAAAGCTGTGATTTGAGATGTGTTTTTGATGATTAATGAACATTAATTTGATATGGAATTGAGTTTTGATCAACGCAATCCCGGATAGGTTGAGTTTCCTAAGTTTAGCTTGTGATTCTTGGTTGTTTTTGAGGTGATCTTGTGGATCTGATGTTGCTGGAGGTATAAGGATGTTAATAGGTTCTTTTTAGATGTTTTATGATGTTAAAGGATGTTTGGTTTTGATGGTTTATGGCTGGGCTTTGTTGAGGAGTTGTTTGGAGGCATTTTCGGTTGTGTTAGGTGGCCGAAAATGGAGTGTGGATGAGAGCAGCGAGTTTAGGTGCTTTCATTATTGCTATTAATGCATGATGATGCATTAATCCTCTGCTTTGATGTGTTTAAAACAGGAGAGTCATCTTTGGATCCAAGTGTTGGTGTTTTGGAAGCTTGAATTGGTGCTTCGGCAAGAGGCGAAGTGGAATCGGTGAGTGAAAATGGGGTTTCAGCTTTGAAACCAATGTCTTGGGAGCTTAGTTTAAGTCTAAACAACTTTACTAAGCTCAAGTGTAAGTTTCCGGGAAAACTCTCTCTCTTGGATGAACTATGAGATTGTTGGGTGCAATGTATTTAATTTGCAGGTTTTAAATTCTGTTTTGAAAGCATGATATAGCATGGTTATTGCTGATTTTGTAAGCCATATGTTGAAGGAAGCTCAAGGTAAGAGTTCCTTGTTTTTGAACATTGATTAAATGTGGTTTGATGCTTTAAAATGCATGATGAATATGGCTTGGTTAAATGCTTTAAAACAGTGGATTATTTGATGATAATGATGTATATTGGCAAGTGATGTTTTGAAAAAGGTTAAGGTCACTAAGGTGGTTAAAAGTCCTTGAGTGAGCCTTGTGGATTCTAAGAACTTCATGGTGGTTAAAAGTCCATGTTGATTCTTGCTAAGGTCACTAAGGTGGTTAAAAGTCCTTGAGTGAACCTTGTTACTTAAGAACATCAAGGTGGTTAAAAGTCCTTGGATGGTTCTTGTTAAGGACACAAAGGTGGTTAAAAGTCCTTGTGTGGTCCTTGCCATGGTGTTTAAAAGTCCATGGGCCAAGGTGTTTAAAAGTCCTTGCGGCCAAGGTGTTTAAAAGTCCTTGGGAAGAACACGAAGGTGGTTAAAATTCCTTGCGTGGTTCTTGTTTATTATAAGATCACAATGGTGTTTAAAAGTCCATGTGTGAGTCTTATGTTGAACTTGTTTTTTTTTTAAAATTTGAAACTTTTAACTTGTGGCCAATATGACATGAATTGATATGGAAGCATGTGTTGCTTGTTTAAATTGCTTTTGAGCATGTCTAAATGATATTGGAAGTATGTTTTGCAAATGAGTTTTACAAATGCATTATTGAGTGGTTTAATGAGCATTCCTCACTAAGCTTTTGCTTACGCTCTCTTCCGTTTTCTTAAACCAATAATGCAGATCGTTAAGGTACTTGAGGGCAGCAAGGAAGGCAAGCAATCAAGAGGAAGTTAAGCTCAAGTATGGAAGGTTTTCTTAAACACTTAAGCTTTTGGCAATTTGGCAATGAAGGACCTATGTGTATGTTTTGGGAGATGTTTAGAACTCCCTAAGTATGTTTAATATGTAACGCCCCGGTTTTGGGCTTAGGAGTTTTGGGCCTAGTTCGGGTTGCATTAAAAATATGGAAAAAATGTTCTAAAATCATCTTTTAATATAATTAAGTGAACTGTGAAATCAATTTTGGAAAATGAGTTTTGGAAGTGTGACATTTTGGCTAGTGACCAAAATGTAATTTTCGCAAGTTTGGTGGCTGTTTTATAAAGGGTTGAAACATTGAATCTTTAAGGAGCTATTAATCCAAAAGTGGTTTCTCCAGATTTTTCTAAGATATTTTGAGTTATAATCTGATTTTAAAGTATATCAAAAAGGAGGGAAAAGCCATTTGGCTAATTTCTTAACTAACTTCTCAATTTTCTTTCTCTCATTTTCTCTCAACCCAAACACTCCATTTCCAGAGAATTGTTTCTGATTTTCTCACCTAAATCTCTCCTTTTAACTCTCTTTTGATTTCTAATCAACATATCTTCAAAACCTCTTCAATTGCTACTTGATTCATCAAGGGTTTTCATTCCAAAAAGTGGAGAAACACAAGTTTGGAGGTAAGAACGTCCTTCTCCTCTAAACTATCAGTTCTTTACTGAAATTCCTAAGTTTTCAATCCTTAATTGATGTTTAATTAAAGGTTTTAAAGTGTTGAAAAGGATCTTGGCTTATTATGCAAGATTTTGATGATTTTTGATGATTTTCGTTAGATCTGAGTAATCTGTGATTTGAGAGGTGTTTTTGATGTTAAATGATCTCTAAATTGATAAGGAATTGAGTTTTGATTGATGCAATCCCGGATAGGTTGAGTTTCCTAAGTTTAGCTTGTGTTTCAAGGTAGTTTTTGAGGTAATCTTGGTGATCTGATGTTGCTGGAGGTATAAGGTTGTTAATAGGTTGTTTTTAGATGTTATATGATGTTAATGGAAGTGAGGTTTTGCTTTTTTATGGCTGGGCTTTGTTTAGAAGTGGTTTGGATGCATTTTCGGTTGTGTTTGGTGGCCGAAAATGGAGGTTGGATGAGAGCAGCGAGTTTAGGTGCTTTCATTGAAGCAATTAATGCATGATGATGCATTAATCCTCTGCTTTGATGTGTTGAAACAGGGGAGGCATCTTTGGATCCAAGATTGGTTGATCCGGAAGCTTGATTTGGTGCTTTGGCTTGAAGAAAAGTGGAAATCAGTGAGTGCATTTGTGGAAAATGTATTTTCAGCTTTAAAACAAAGGTTTGAAGGTTTTGGGAGCTTAGTTTAAGTCTAAACAACTTTGCTAAGCTCAAGTGTAAGTTTTCGGATTTTCTCTCTAGTGGTGGCCATGATTTTTGTTGTGATGCAAGATGATGATTTGCATGTTTTTAATTACTGTTTTGAAAGCATGTTTTAGCATGGATTTTGCTGATGTTGTAAGCCATATGTTGAAGGTAACTCTAGGTAGGAGTACCTTGCTTTTATACATTGAAATAATGTGGTTTGATGCTTTGAAATGCATGATGAAAATGGCTTGGTTTAATGCTTTAAAACAGTGGATTAAATGATGAATATGATGTATATTGGCAAGTGATGTTTTGAAAAGATTAAGGTCACTAAGGTGGTTAAAAGTCCTTGAGTGAGCCTTGTTACTTAAGATCATCAAGGTGGTTAAAAGTCCTTGGATGAGTCTTGTTGCGGACACTAAGGTGGTTAAAAGTCCTTATGTGATCCTTTCCATGGTGTTTAAAAGTCCTTGGGGCCAAGGTGTTTAAAAGTCCTTGGGGCCAAGGTGTTTAAAAGTCCTTGGGGTGATTCAAGCATTAGACACAAAGGTGGTTAAAAGTCCTTGTGTGGTCCTTATTCATGGTGTTTAAAAGTCCATGGCCAAGGTGTTTAAAAGTCCTTGGGGCCAAGGTGTTTAAAAGTCCTTGGGAAGTTGATGAACTTGTTTTAAGAAATGAAATGTATCACTTGAGCCAATATGACATGTTAAGAATATTGTGAAGCATGAGATGCTTGTTTTAATGTTTATATCGAAGCATGAGATTGCTTGTTTAAAGTATGCTTTTGAGCATGTGCAAAGGTTGATTTAAAGCATGTTTTGTAAATGTTTTGAATTGCATTATTGAATGGTTTCTAAGAGCTTTCCTCACTAAGCTTTTGCTTACGCTCTCTTCGTTTTCTTAATTCAATAATGCAGAGCATTAGAGTATCTTGAAGGGCAGCAAGAGGGGCAAGAGTTCAAGTACAAGTAAAGCTCAATGTATGGAAGGTTTTGTTAAACATTTTAGCTTTTGGGTAATTTGGCAATGGGGGACCAATGTGTATGTTTTGGGAAGTGTTTGAGACTCCCTAAGTATGTTGAATGTTGTTTTGGATGCTGGTTTTTGGATTGAATCATTGCTTGCTTGATTTGGAAGTTTGGAGTTTTGAATAGCTAGCTTGTGTAGGAAGCATGCCTATTGAATTGGGGCTTTTTGCATATGATGTTAGATTGTTGTTTTGATGATTCCTATAAGTCATATATATGTTGAATTGCATGCTGGTAAAGTTTGGTGACATTTGGAGCATGTTTGAATGATCAATTGCATGTTTTGGTATGCTTGTTTGCTGCAATCTGTGCAGGCGTTTCGGAACAGTGTGCACCATTTCGGAACGGGTGCCTTACATGAACCCAGGCGTCCGAAACGGTATGCACCGTTTCGAAACGGTTTGGTCTCTGCCAAGGCCATGTTTCGGAACCCGTTTCAGAACGGCCCGTGTTTCGGAACAGGGTCTACCTGTTTCGGAACGGTCGACCGTCTAGGCCGGGTTAAGGGGGTTACATTTGGTGGTATCAGAGCTAAGTTTGCGAGTAATTGAGAATAAATGTATGCATGATTGAAGTATGTTTGGCTTGTATGCTTGTTGTTTGAAAGCATGTTCAGTGGCTTGTGATGTTGATGCAAATGAGATGATAGTTGTGATGTTGCATGTTGAGGGTACCCATTGCCAAACAAAAGCTAATGAAATGATGTTGATTTTGAATGAAATTGAGCTTGAATACTTGGATTGCTTACCTTGCTGGGCCTGACTTGTTTTATTTTGCATTGTGATTGCATGGTAAAAGTATGGCACCACGTAGAGAGTTAAGAGGTAGTGTGCGAGCTACGGCTCCCAATGAGAACGAGAATGAAGAGAATACGGGTAGTGCAGTGTTACCCCCTCCTCCGCCTAGTGGTGGTGCTGGAGGTGAGCGAGCTGAAGCTGCAGCTGGTGCTGGAGCTGCTGGACCAGAGGTTGGTCAGGGGCAAGCTATGCCTGATATGTCTATGCTGGTACAAGCTATTGCGGGTGCTTTTCGAGCAGCAGTAGCTGGAGCTCAGGGAGCTGGGCATCAGGGAGATGCTGGTGTTAGACTACCTTTGGAGCGTCTGCGCAGTCTTGGTGGGACTGAGTTCAGAGGTATGTCTGCTGAGAGTTCGGAAGCTTGGCTAGAGAGTACCAAGCGTATCTTGGGTCAGATGAGCTGCACGGAGGTGCAAAAGTTGGGCTGTGTTGTGTCCTTGCTGCAGGACGATGCGTATACGTGGTGGACGACCACCATAGCTGGGATGGCTGAAGTTGATGTTACTTGGACATTCTTTCAGAATGCGTTCAAGAGGAGATATCTTGGAGTGAGATATCTGGATGAGAAAAAGCGTGAATTCATGTCTCTTACCCAAGGGAGCATGAGTGTGGCTGAGTATGAAGTGCAGTTTGTACGGCTCAGTCAGTATGCACCGGAGCTGATACCTGATGAGCGAGAGAGGTGCGAAAGGTTCCGTTATGGCTTGGTGACGGAAGTAAAGACCTACATGTTGGCTGCTGAGTACAATGATTTTGATGTGTTGGTTAGTCGATCCAAGGACATTGAGATGAACTTGGGTTTAGCTGCGAAAGGTGCTGGAGCAAGTTCTGGCAAGAGAGCTGCTGAGTATAGTTCCGGAGGTGGACGGAACAAGAGGGGACGTGATCAGAAGTATCAGTCCTCAGCCAAGAGAGGTGGTGGTGCACCTGCTAGAGGTGGTTTTGCTAGAGCTGAACCTAGTGCTTGTTGGATCTGTGGTTCACGTGGTCACATGAAGCGTGACTGTCCTCGTGCTGTGAGGGAGGTGCAAGCTCCTGTTGCGGCAGCTGGGAATGGATGTTGGAACTGTGGTTCTGTTGACCATCTGAGGCGAGATTGTCCGAGGTTGGCTGGTGGCCAAGATCGTGCCCCTGTTGTTGCAGCACCGCAGAGAGGTCGTGGGCGCGGCCGTGGTAATTTCCAGAGGAGAGAGGAAGGTGGTCGCGGAGTAGCTCATGTTGTGGCTATTCAGCCTGAGGGTGGAGGCCAAGCGAGGGTGTATGCTCAGCGCGAGGGAAGGAATGATGCAGATGTGATTGCAGGTACCCTTACTTTGCAATCCTTGTCATTGCTTTCTTTGATTGATTCTAGATCTACGCATTCATACATTTTGCGTGAGCATGCTGAATTGCTTGGTTTGCCTGTTGAGTGTTTGGATGTTGGAGTTCGTGTCACTAGTTCTTTTGGTGAAACTGTTGTGACTCGAAAGCTTTATAGAAGGTGTCCCTTGGTTGTTCAAGAACATGTCTTTCATGTTGATCTTATGGAGTTGCCTTTTTATGGTTTTGATGTGATCCTTGGTATGGATTGGCTTGCTGAGCATCGTGCTGTTGTGGATTGTGAGAATAAGCGGGTTTCGCTTAAGCTTGCGGATGATTATGAAGTTGTTGTAGTTGGCGAGAATGTGAAGTTTCTTGCCAATGTGGTGTCTACCTTGGAGGCAAGTAGAATGCTGAGGCAGGGTTGCGAAGCTTACCTAGCTTTTGTGATGAATCCTAGCTCTAAGGAGTTGAGGGTGCAAGATATCAAGGTTGTGAAGGAGTTTCCTGGTGTTTTTCCTGAGGAGTTGCCTGGTTTACCTCCTAATCGCGAGGTGGAGTTTGGAATTGAGCTGTATGAGAATACAACTCCTGTGTCCATTACTCCCTAGAGAATGGCACCTAAGGAGCTGAAGGAGCTTAAGACGCAGTTGCAAGAGCTGTTAGATCGTGGTTTCATCCGGCCGAGTGTGTCGCCTTGGGGTGCTCCTGTCTTGTTTGTGAAGAAGAAAGATGGCACTATGAGGATGTGCATTGATTACCGTCAGCTGAACAAGTTGACTATCAAGAATCGGTATCCTTTGCCGAGGATTGATGATCTCTTTGATCAATTTCGGGGAGCTGCTGTGTTCTCTAAGATTGACTTGAGGTCAGGGTATTATCAGTTGAAGGTGAAGGATGTGGATGTGCCTAAGACAGCTTTCAGGACAAGGTATGGGCATTATGAGTTCCTTGTGATGCCGTTTGGTTTGACAAATGCTCCTGCTGCTTTCATGGACATGATGAATCGTGTGTTTCATGAATACCTGGACAAGTTCGTTGTGGTGTTCATTGATGATATCCTCGTGTACTCGCGTACTGAGGAGGAGCACGAAGAGCATTTGAGGGTTGTGCTGCAAGCTTTGTTGGAGAATTAGCTTTATGCTAAGTTGAGCAAGTGTGAGTTCTGGCTTAAGGAGGTGGTGTTTCTTGGGCATGTGGTCTCAGCTGAGGGGATTCGTGTTGATCCTCAGAAGATTGAAGCGGTGATAAACTGGAAAGTTCCTAAGTCTGTTCATGAAGTCCGTAGTTTCCTTGGTTTGGCGGGATACTACCGGAGGTTTGTGGATGGTTTTTCCAAGATTGCTGCTCCTTTGACGAAGCTGTTGCAAAAGGATGTTAAGTATGAGTGGACGAAAGCGAGACAGCAGGCTTTTGAGAAGCTTAAAGCGGCTTTGACGCAAGCTCCTATCTTGATTCAGCCTGAATCAGGGAAAGAGCTTGTGGTCTATAGTGATGCATCCTATGTTGGTTTGGGGTGTGTGCTGATGCAAGAGGGTAAGGTTGTGGCTTATGCGTCGCGGCAGTTGAAGGTGCATGAGCACAACTATCCTACGCATGATATTGAGTTGGCTGCAGTGGTTTTTTCTTTGAAGATCTGGAGGCATTATCTGTATGGTGAGAAGTGTATTGTGTACACGGATCACAAGAGTTTGAGGTATCTGATGTCTCAGAAGGAGTTGAATCTTAGGCAGCGACGTTGGTTGGAGTTGATCAAGGATTATGATCTGACGATTGAGTATCACCCTGGTAAAGCTAATGTTGTTGCTGATGCCTTGAGTAGGAAGGTAGCTGTTGAGCTGAGAGCTATGATTGCTAGCTTGAGCATATCGCGAGATGGTGGTCTTGTTGCTGAGTTGCAAGTGAAACCATCTTTGGTTCAATTGATCAAGGAAAAGCAGTTGTTGGATGATTCCTTGGTGTCTCATGTTCAGGATATCGCGGAGGGTAGACCTTCAGATTTCTGCTTTAATGAGGATGGTGTGTTGTGTTTTGGTAGTCGGATAGTAGTGCCTGCGGATGTTGAGTTGAGGCGTGCTATTCTGACTGAAGGTCATAGTAGTCCTTTTGCTATGCACCCTGGTAGTATTAAGATGTATCGTGATCTTCGTGATGAGTACTATTGGGTAGGTTTGAAGAAGGATGTTGCAGAGTTTGTGAGCAAGTGTTTGGTGTGTCAGCGAGTTAAGGCTGAACATCAGGTTCCTTCTGGTTTGTTGCAACGTTGAAAATCCCTGAATGGAAGTGGGAAAGGGTTACCATGGATTTTGTATCTGGTTTACCTTTGTCTCCTTCGAAGAAGAATTCTGTTTGGGTGATTGTGGATCGTTTGACGAAGTGTGCGCATTTCTTGCCTGTGCATACTACGTTTTCTTTGGATAAGCTGGCAGAGCTGTACATTGCTGAGATAGTAAGGTTGCATGGTGTGCCTAAGTCGATTGTGTCGGATAGGGATCCGAGGTTCACATCGCGTTTCTGGCAGTGTTTGCATCAAGCTCTGGGTACAAGGTTGCATTTCAGTACATCCTATCATCCTCAGTCGGATGGTCAGTCTGAGCGGGTTATTCAGATTTTGGAGGATATGTTGAGGTGCTGCGTGATTTAGTTCCAAGGTTCTTGGGAGAAGCATCTGCCTTTGGTTGAGTTCGCTTATAACAATAGTTATCAGGCGAGTATACAGATGGCACCTTATGAGGCTCTGTATGGGAGGAAGTGTAGGACTCCTCTTTGTTGGGCTGAAACTGGTCAAAAGTTGGTTTCGATGCCGGCTTTGTTGAAAGGGACCACCGAGAAGGTGAAGCTCATTTGTGAGAGGTTGAAGGCTGCCTCTCATCGGCAAAAGTCTTACGCGGATTTGAAGCGTAAGGAGATGGAGTATGCGGTGGGTGACCGTGTGTTCTTGAAGGTTTCGCCTTGGAAGAAGGTGATGAGGTTTGGCCGGAAGGGTAAGTTGAGCCCTCGGTACATTGGACCATATGAGGTGGTTGAGCGAGTGGGTCCTGTTGCGTATCGGCTGAGGTTACCTCAGGAGTTGGAGAAGATTCATGATGTGTTCCATGTTTCTATGCTCCGGAAGTATAGATCTGATCCTTCGCATGTGATGCCTGTGGAGGAAGTGGTTTTGAATCCGGATTTGACCTATGATGAGGAACCGGTGAAGGTTCTGGATTCGGATTGCAAGGTTCTTCGTGGCAAGACCATTGAGTTGGTGAAGGTGCTGTGGAAGCATCGAGGTGTTGAGGAAGCCACGTGGGAGCGGAAGGAAGACATGCTGAAGCAGTTTCCTTATCTCTTTCCTTCAGGTAAATTTCGAGGACGAAATTTCTTATGGGGGGGAGAGTTGTAACGCCCCGGTTTTGGGCTTAGGAGTTTTAGGCGTTGACCGAATGGTCAAAGTGTTGTTCGAATCTTAAGAGGTTAAATTAGGAAAGCCTAGTTCAGGTTGCATTAAAAATATGGAAAAATGTTCTAAAATCATCTTTTAATATAATTAAGTGAACTGTGAAATCAATTTTGGAAAATGAGTTTTGGAAGTGTGACATTTTGGCTAGTGACCAAAATGTAATTTTCGCAAGTTTGGTGGCTGTTTTATAAAGGGTTGAAACTTTGAATCTTTAAGGAGCTATTAATCCAAAAGTGGTTTCTCGAGATTTTTCTAAGATATTTTGAGTTGTAATCTGATTTTAAAGTATATCAAAAAGGAGGGAAAAGCCATTTGGCTAATTTCTTAACTAACTTCTCAATTTTCTTTCTCTCATTTTCTCTCAACCCAAACACTCCATTTCCAGAGAATTGTTTCTGATTTTCTCACCTAAATCTCTCCTTTTAACTCTCTTTTGATTTCTAATCAACATATCTTCAAAACCTCTTCAATTGCTACTTGATTCATCAAGGGTTTTCATTCCAAAAAGTGGAGAAACACAAGTTTGGAGGTAAGAACGTCCTTCTCCTCTAAACTATCAGTTCTTTACTGAAATTCCTAAGTTTTCAATCCTTAATTGATGTTTAATTAAAGGTTTTAAAGTGTTGAAAAGGATCTTGGCTTATTATGCAAGATTTTGATGATGTTTGATGATTTTCGTTAGATCTGAGTAATCTGTGATTTGAGAGGTGTTTTTGATGTTAAATGATCTCTAAATTGATAAGGAATTGAGTTTTGATTGATGCAATCCCGGATAGGTTGAGTTTCCTAAGTTTAGCTTGTGTTTCAAGGTAGTTTTTGAGGTGATCTTGGTGATCTGATGTTGCTGGAGGTATAAGGTTGTTAATAGGTTGTTTTTAGATGTTATATGATGTTAATGGAAGTGAGGTTTTGCTGGTTTATGGCTGGGCTTTGTTTAGAAGTGGTTTGGATGCATTTTCGGTTGTGTTTGGTGGCCGAAAATGGAGGTTGGATGAGAGCAGCGAGTTTAGGTGCTTTCATTGAAGCAATTAATGCATGATGATGCATTAATCCTCTGCTTTGATGAGTTGAAACAGGGGAGGCATCTTTGGATCCAAGATTGGTTGATCCGGAAGCTTGATTTGGTGCTTTGGCTTGAAGCAAAGTGGAAATCGGTGAGTGCATTTGTGGAAAATGGATTTTCAGCTTTAAAACAAAGGTTTGAAGGTTTTGGGAGCTTAGTTTAAGTCTAAACAACTTTGCTAAGCTCAAGTGTAAGTTTTCGGATTTTCTCTCTAGTGGTGGCCATGATTTTTGTTGTGATGCAAGATGATGATTTGCATGTTTTTAATTACTATTTTGAAAGCATGTTTTAGCATGGATTTTGCTGATGTTGTAAGCCATATGTTGAAGGTAACTCTAGGTAGGAGTACCTTGATTTTATACATTGAAATAATGTGGTTTGATGCTTTGAAATGCATGATGAAAATGGCTTGGTTTAATGCTTTAAAACAATGGATTAAATGATGAATATGATGTATATTGGCAAGTGATGTTTTGAAAAGATTAAGGTCACTAAGGTGGTTAAAAGTCCTTGAGTGAGCCTTGTTACTTAAGATCATCAAGGTGGTTAAAAGTCCTTGGATGAGTCTTGTTGCGGACACTAAGGTGGTTAAAAGTCCTTAGGTGATCCTTTCCATGGTGTTTAAAAGTCCATGGGGCCAAGGTGTTTAAAAGTCCTTGGGGCCAAGGTGTTTAAAAGTCCTTGGGGCCAAGGTGTTTAAAAGTCCTTGGGGTGATTCAAGCATTGGACACAAAGGTGGTTAAAAGTCCTTGTGTGGTCCTTATTCATGGTGTTTAAAAGTCCATGGCCAAGGTGTTTAAAAGTCCTTGGGGCCAAGGTGTTTAAAAGTCCTTGGGAAATTGATGAACTTGTTTTAAGAAATGAAATGTATCACTTGAGCCAATATGACATGTTAAGAATATTGTGAAGCATGAGATGCTTGTTTTAATGTTTATGTTGAAGCATGAGATTGCTTGTTTAAAGTATGCTTTTGAGCATGTGCAAAGGTTGATTTAAAGCATGTTTTGTAAATGTTTTGAATTGCATTATTGAATGGTTTTTAAGAGCTTTCCTCACTAAGCTTTTGCTTACGCTCTCTTCGTTTTCTTAATTCAATAATACAGAGCATTAGAGTATCTTGAAGGGCAGCAAGAGGGGCAAGAGTTCAAGTACAAGTAAAGCTCAATGTATGGAAGGTTTTGTTAAACATTTTAGCTTTTGGGTAATTTGGCAATGGGGGACCAATGTGTATGTTTTGGGAGGTGTTTGAGACTCCCTAAGTATGTTGAATGTTGTTTTGGATGCTGGTTTTTGGATTGAATCATTGCTTGCTTGATTTGGAAGTTTGGTGTTTTGAATAGCTAGCTTGTGTAGGAAGCATGCCTATTGAATTGGGGCTTTTTGCATATGATGTTAGATTGTTGTTTTGATGATTCCTATAAGTCATATATATGTTGAATTGCATGCTGGTAAAGTTTGGTGACATTTGGAGCATGTTTGAATGATCAATTGCATGTTTTGGTATGCTTGTTTGCTGCAATCTGTGCAGGCGTTTCGGAACAGTGTGCACCGTTTCGGAACGGGTGCCTTACATGAACCCAGGCGTCCGAAACGGTATGCACCGTTTCGAAACGGTTTGGTCTCTGCCAAGGCCATGTTTCGGAACCCGTTTCGGAACGGCCCGTGTTTCGGAACAGGGTCTACCTGTTTCGGAACGGTCGACCGTTGGGGGCTGACATTGGCAGTTATATGTTTTGAATTGTTTACGTTTTGGTCCTAAATCTTGTTTGTTCAATTGTATGAGCTTGGGAAGTCCTTTTGAGCTGAAATTTCACAGAGAAGCATGAAACCTGACTAATTTCAAGTTGGTAACCTTAATTTGGGTTAAGTCCTTTTTATTATCAGAAATTACAATTTGGTCCTTAAAGTTGTAATTTGTTCAATTGGGTCCCTGTTTTATCTCTGATGTTTGTGATCTTTGAGTATGATGTTTGTGTGATCACAATTAGGATTAATGTGCATCTAGACAAGATTAAAAAGAAAAAAAAGGGTCGTTAATCAAGGTTGACTTTCGGGTTGACTTTGGTTTTCCCCGTGTGACTTTCTTAATTCGGGTCAACCGTCTAGGCCGGGTTAAGGTACTTGAGGGTAGCAAGGAAGGCAAGCAATCAAGAGGAAGTTAAGCTCAAGTATGGAAGGTTTTCTTAAACACTTAAGCTTTTGGCAATTTGGCAATGAAGGACCTATGTGTATGTTTTGGGAGATGTTTAGAACTCCCTAAGTATGTTTAATATGTGTGGAAATGCTAGTTTTGTAATTGGCCTTTACATGTTTGAATTAGAAGTTTTATGCTTGAATGGTTGGCTTGTGTAGGAAGCATGCCTGTAGAATTTGGGGCTTTTCTTATACGATGTTAATATGTTAATTGGTTGGTGCAAATATGTCTCTCACATGTTGAATTTCATGCTGGTAAAGTTTGGTGGCAATTGGAGCATGATTGGTTGTTTAATTGCATGTTAAAGCATGCATTTTGTTGCAATCTGTGCAGGGTGTTTCGGAACAGTGCCTACCGTTTCGGAACGGGTGCCCTAAATCAGCCCAGGCGTCCGAAACGGGAGAGACCGTTCCGAAACGGAAAGGCCACTGCCAGCCCGTGTTTCGGTACGCGTTGCGGAACGGCCCCGCGTTTCGAAACAGGCTCTTCCCGTTTCGGAACACGTGACCGTTGGGGGCTGACATTGGTAGTTAAATGTTTTGGAAAGTGTGCATTTTGGTCCTGAATCTTGTTGATGCAATTGTATGAGTTTGGGATGTCCGTTTGAGCTGAAATTCGACAGAGAAGCATGAAACCTGACTAATTTCAAGATGGTAATTTTAATTTGGATGAAGTCCTTATAATTTGCAGAATTTAAATTTGGTCCCTAAAGTTGTAAATTGTTCAATTGGGTCCCTGTTTGATCTCTGATGTTTATGATCTTTGAGTATGTTGTGTGAATGATCATAACTAGGACTAATATGCCTCTAGACAAGTTTAAAAAGAAAAAAAAGGGTCGTTAATCAAGGTTGACTTTTGGGTTGACTTTGGTTTTCCCCGTGTGACTTTCTTAATTCGGGTCAACCGTCTAGGCCGGGTTAAGGGGGTTACATTTACCTTCGGCTATATCTTACACGCGAGGTGCCAAAGATCTGTCTTGCAATTGTTTCTCTTGAATCAACTAAACTAACGAAGTTTTAACCTGTAGCTCGGCTATCAAACTGCCATCCTGTGACACACTCAATCTCGCAAACATAGCATGCAACTAATCTGCCCCCTTTATACACAAGGCATCAGCCACTACATTTGCTTTATCTTGATGGTACTCTATTGTGAGGTCATAGTCTTTAAGAAGCTCTAACAACCTACGTGGTCTAAGGTTGTAACCCCCTTAGCCCGACCTAGACGTTAAACCCAACCTACGAAGATTACACGGGGAAAACCAAAGTCAATCTAAAAGTCAACCTTGATTAACGGCCCTTTTTTTCCTTTTTCATCTTGTCTAGATACTTGTTAACCCTAAGTGAGTAGTCATGAAACACGATTGAGAAAGGCATAGCGATCAGATAACATAAAGGGACTCAATTGCATTCTACACAAGATTAGGGACCAAATTGTAATTTCTGTAAATTAGAGGGATTTCATGGAGTTCAAGGTTACCATTATGAAATTAGTCATGTTACATTCTTCTCTGCCAAATTTCAACTTTAAAAGACATCTCAAGCTCAGGCAATTGCAATCTCAACATTTAGGACTAAAATGTAAAGCATGCAAACATCAAAACAATTCAAATCTATGCCCAACGGTCACCCGTTTCGAAACACTCACCTACCGTATCGAAATGCTGTAACGAAACTGCGTTGACCGTTTCGGTACGCGGCTGTGTTCCGAGACCAGTTCCGAAACAAGGCTTTCTAGTAGCCAAATCGTTCTGAACAGCCTCCATCGTTTCGAAATGCAGGGGTCATTACAGGCCCCCGTTCCGAAACACTAGATGGTGTTTCGATACGAATTTCCGATAAACAACAACAAATGCTGGTTTATCACTCATAAACATACTCAAACATGCTCCAAAGACATAAAAAAATCATACAAGGAACTCAACATACATATAAGGGACACATTTGAAACACTCAGGCACAATCAAGGCATCAAACACAAAATCTCATTAGTCTAGAGGCATGCTTCCTAGGATCAAAACCCAAATAGGCAATCCAAACTCAAAACAAGCAATTAAGGCCATTTACAAACCCAACAAGCCAAAACAAACATGCCACAACCTTAGGGAGTTTAACACATCTCACAAATACAATTCTTGGTTTCCCATTGTCAATCTATCAAAACTAAAGCGTATGAAAACTTCACCATACATGAACTTAGACTTCCTTGGATGAACTTTGCTTCCTTGATGCCCGAAAACACCTCACTTATTTGCATTATTGGTAAAAAGAGAGCGTAAGCACAAAGGTTAGTGAGGCATTCTCGAAAGTAAACCAACACAATGATGCATATCTTGAAAACCTTTTCACAAAAGCTTTTGAACAACATGTTCATTCTAACACATGCTTGAAAACCTTTCAAAGCAACTTCTCATTGAAACCACATGTACCTCAATTCTATCTCGTGCATTTACCAAAGTAAAGTCATGGCAAAGCCATACACATTCTTGTATCATCAAAGCATTTCCAAAACAAATCTCATATGTATATCTCATAGCATAAATCATTTCATCAAAGGTACATGTGTAACAAAAACCATTTCATCATTTATATTGGCATTTAACATCTCATTAAAGCTCGGATATTCGGACACATTTCTACACTAGACTCTTCCGGTGGAATCTCGCATCACCGTACTCACTTGTCTAGAAACATAGCTTCCGCTGGAATCTCTCATCACCGTTCTCACATGGCGGAATCTCTCATCGCCTCAAAGCTTGGGTATTTCACCAAGTCCTACCCGATGGAATGCCCATCATCGAAATATCTCCCTTTGGATTAACCAAAGAGCACGTACGAATTTTTAGTTTATAGTGCACTCTAATCCTATTGATCGGTCAATTAAATCCGGTAAGTTTCTCAACATCTATGCCAATATAATGTGTTAAAACATCATCACACCTACTGTTTTTCATGCAATATTTCTCAAAGGTTTTCTCATCACATTTTCAAACATAAATCATACTTTGCTTTAGACCAAAAGCTCAAATCTCATCAATGCAACATGCCATCTCATGACATCTCTACAAGCATTATCTCATGCTATGAATCATGCATAAAAACAGTAGGATTTTATCAATTTCAAACCATGAGCATGTAAATCATTTTAGGGCCAAACACCACTTAAAAGAGAGCAATTCAAACCATACTTACTTTCGGATTTAGAAAGGTGTTTCAAACCTCTTCTAAATCCCCAAACCTTGTATTTTTTCCTTAAGGACTTCTAACCCAATCGCACTCACCAATTTACGTTTCGCTTGCTTGCCGAAACGCCAATTAAGCTTCCATATCTACTCCAAAACTGTCTGAAGATGTCTCCCCTATTTTAGACACATAAAAGCAGAGGATTAATGCATCATCATGCATTGAAATCTTCAGCCAACACTCCTAAACTCGCTGCTCTACCTAAACACAACATTTCGGATACCAAACACAACCGAAATCACCTCCATACTCTTCCAAAACATAACCCAGAAAAGATCCATCACTTCTAATCATTTATAAATATTAATTAACATAAAAAACAACCCTAAACTCGTCCTTATACCTCCAGCTATAATAAAACACCAAAATCACCGAAAAGATTTCTTTTTTCCAACAATCAAACCATTAATAAATCTTCAATAAAGGATTGACAACTTGTGAATTTCAGTAAAGAACATAGTATTTAGAGGAGAAGAACAAGCTTACCTCTAAAAGATGATTTCTCCTTGATTTGGGCATGTTTCCATGAAATTTTAATGTAGAAAACAAGTAGATTTGATGAGGAGTTGATTGATAATCAAAAAGAGATTAAAACCTCATCAAATGGAGTGAAAATCAAAGGTTGTTTGCTGGAGAGAAAGTGTTTGGTTGAAAGGAAATTGAGAGAAAATGGGAGAAGAGAAATTTGACGTAAAATGGTTATAAAAAGTCAATGGTAGTTTTTCTTTTAATTAACCACCATTTCATTTAATTAAAACATTAATTAAATCACCAAAATTATGGAAAAATCTGGTGGAATTTTTTTTGTTAAAATTAGCTCCTTAATGATTCAAAGTTTGAATACTTTACAAAACAGTCACTAGCTAACTTGTAAAAATTGTGATTTGGTCACTACACCAAAATGTAGCATTACCAAACCTTATTTTGTAAAATTGTTTTCACCATTCACTTTAATATATTAAAAGAGGATTTTTAGCTATTTTCCATATTTTTAAAATACCTTGAACTAGGTGTTCCATAAAACTCCCTTTTATATTTGAACCGTTTCTCAGACCCGTCCGGTTCAGACTCTAAACTTCTAAGCCCAAATTTGGGGTGTTACTACTCTCCCCCTCTTAAGAAATTTCATCCTTGAAATTTACCTAGACGAAAAATGTAAGGAAACTGCTTCTTCATGTCTTCCTTTCTTTCCCACGTGGCTTCCTCAACACCACATCGCCTCCACAACACCTTAACCAACTCAATGGGTCTTACAACGAAGAACCTTATTGTCCGAATCCAAAATCTAAATTGGTTCGTCATCATATGTCAAATATGGATTTAACTCATCTTCCTCCACAGGCATAACATGCGAAGGATCCGATCGATACCTTCGAAGCATAAATACATGAAACACATTATGTATCCTCTCTAACTCTTGTGGTAGCCTCAGCTTATAAGCAACAAGACCCACACGTTCCAACACCTCGTATGATCCAATGTATCTAGGGCTCAGCTTACCCTTCCGGCCAAATCTCATCACCTTCTTCCAAGGTGAAACCTTTAAGAACAAATGGTCACCCACCGCAAACTCTATCTCCTTACGCTTCAAATTCGTGTATGATTTTTGCCGATCTGACGTTGCTTTCAACAGCTCACAAATGAGCTTCACTTTCTCAGTGGTTCCTTTCAACAAAGCCGGCATGAAGACCAAATTTTGTCCCGTCTCAACTCAACAAAGAGGAGTTCTTTGCTTTCTCCCATACAAAGCCTCATAAGGTTCAATTTGAATACTTGACTGGTAACTATTATTATAAGCAAAGTCCACCAAAGGCAAGTGCTTCTCCCAACAGCCTTGAAACTCGATCACACAGCACCTCAACATATCCTCAAGCATTTGGATGACACGCTCAGACTGTCCATCCGTCTGCGGAAGATAAGAAGTACTGAAATTCAGCCGCGTACCCAAAAGCTTGATGTAAACATTCCCAAAACCTTGTCATGAACCTCAGATCTCTATCCGGCACTATAGATTTTGGTACACCATGCAAACGTACAATCTCAGCAATGTACAACTCCGCAAGCTTATCTAAGGTATACGTAGTATGCACTTGTAAGAAATGTGCACACTTTCTAAGGCGATCCACAATCACCCACACATAATTCTTCTTTGATGGCGACAAGGGCAAACCAGACACAAAGTCCATGGTTTTCCTCTCCCACTTCCATTCAAGGATTTTCAATGGTTGCATCAACCTTGATGGAAACCGATGCTCAGCCTTAACTCGTTGACAAACCATGCACTTACCCACATACTCAGCAATATCTTTCTTCAAACCCACATCATTTGGCACTACTATCCGACTTCCAAAACATAGAACTCCATCATCATTAAAACAAAAATCCGATGGTCTGCCCTCACCAGTATCCTAAACATGTGGCACCAAAGATTCATCCAACAACTGCTTATCCATTATCATCTGCGCTAGAGATAGTTTCACTTGTAATTCAGCAACAAGACCTCCATCTCGCGATATGATTAAGCTAGCAAACATAACCCTTAACACTACCGCCACTTTTCTGCTCAAGGCATCCGCCACAACATTATCTTTTCTCGGATGATACTCGATCATTAGATCGTAATCCTTAAGCAACTCCACCCAACGTCGTTGCCTAAGATTCAACTCTTTCTTAGACATCAAATACTTCAAACTCTTGTGATTCGTGTACACAATACAATTCTCACAATAAAAATAATGCCTCCAGATCTTCAAAGCAAAAACCACCGCAGCTAACTCAATATCGTGCGTAGGATAATTGCGCTCATGCACCTTCAACTGACGCGATGCATAATCCACCGCCTTACCCTCTTGCATTATCACACACCCCAAACCAACATAGGATGCGTCACTGTACACCACAAACTCTTTCCTTGAATCAGGTTGAACTAAGATAGGAGCTTGCGTTAAAGCTACTTTAAGCTTATCAAAAGCTTGATGTCTCGCTTCTGTCCACTCATACTTAACATCTTTTTGCAAGAACTTCGTTAAAGTGGCAACAATCTTTAAGAATCCATCCACAAACCTCCGATAATATCCTGCAAACCCAAGGAAACTGCGAACTTCATGAACTGACTTAGAAGGCTTCCAATTCATCACCGCCTCTAACTTCTAAGGATCAACTTGAATTCCTTCTACCAAAACCACATTACCAAGGAAAACAACTTCCTTAAGCCAAAACTCACATTTGCTCAGCTTAGCATAAAGCTGATTTTCCAACAGCGCTTGCAACATAATCCTCAAATGTTCTTCATGTTCCTCCTCAGTACGAGAGTACACAAGGATATCATCTATGAACACCACAATGAACTTCTCCAAATATTTATGGAACACCCTATTCATAATGTCCATGAAAGCAGCAGGAGAATTTGTCAAACCAAACGGCATTACAAGGAACTCGTAATGCACATACCTCGTTCTAAAGGCTGGTTTTGGTACATCCACATCTTTCACCTTTAATTGATAGTACGCTGACCTCAAATCAATCTTTGAAAACACAGTCGCTCCCCGAAACTGATCAAAAAGGTCATCAATCCTCGGCAAAGGATACCTATTTTTGATGGTCAACTTGTTCAGATGACAATAATCGATGCACATTCTCATAGTGCCATCCTTCTTCTTCACAAATAAGACCGGTGAACCCCAAGGTGATACAATAGGCCGAATGAAGCCACGGTCAAGCAACTTCTGAAGTTTCATCTTCAACTCCTTCGGCTCTTTAGGTGCCATGCAATAAGGAGAAATGGACACTGGATTTGTGTTCTCATACAACTCAATCCCAAACTCCACCTCTCGACTAGGCGACAATCCAAGTAACTCCACCGGAAACACTCAAGGGAACTCGCGTGCAGTTCTTATATCCTGAACTCGCAACTCCTTCAAACTTGGATTCATAACAAAGTCTAGGTAAGCCTCACAACCCTGCCACAACATTCGACTTGCTTCCAAGGTAAACACCACATTACTAAGAAACTTCACATTATCACCCACCACCACTACGTCATAATCATACGCAAGTTTCAACGAAACTCGCTTGCTTTCGAAATCCACCACATCTCTATGCTCAACAAGCCAATCCATGCCAAGGATTACATCAAAGCCATAAAATGGCAATTCCATGAGATCAACAAGAAAAACATGATTTTGCACTTTCAAGGGACATCTCCTATACAACTTCCACGTTACAACCGTCTCACCAAAGGAACTAGTCACACGCATACCAACATCCAAAGACTCAATAGGTAAACCAAGCATTTGAGCATGTTCACACAATATGTACGAGTGTGTAGATCCAGAATCAATCAAAGAAAGTAATGACAAGGATTGCAAAGTAAAAGTACCTGCGATCACATCCGTATCATTTCTTCCCTCACGATGGGCATACACTCGAGCTTGACCGCCACCCTCAGGTTGAACAACCACAACATGTGATACGTTCCTGCCACAATTATCCCTACGCTGAAAATTATCACGGTCGCGCCCACGACCTCTCTGTGGCTCAGCTGCTCTCACCGGAGCCTGTCCCTCTCTCAGCGGCTGAGGACAATCTTTCTTCAAATTTCCACGGTTCACACAATTCCAGCATGTCCCAAGGTTACCCAACACTCACCACCATGCCGTCTACCACAGCGGGTACACTCAGGAGTCCTCAAAACAACATTAGGTCATTGTTAACCTCTACCAGGGTTACCACCCCCACACCTAACATCATAATGCGGCCTCCTATCCTTAAGCCTCTTGTTGCAATCTCTGCCATAATCGCGATCAGACGCTCTCTTCCCAGAGCTAGATCCACCTACTTGACTAGCCAAACCAAGATTCGATTCAATGTCCTTGGCTCTAGTGACCAAGACATCGAAATCCGTAAAATCATCCGCAAGAATATAAGTCTTGACATCCTCTACCAATCCATAACGGAACCATTCGCACCACTCCCGCTAACTAGGGATTAGCTCAGGTGCATACTCACTGAGGCAAACAAACTGAATCTCGTATTCAGCTACTGACATACTCCTCCGTACAAGAGACATAAACTCTCTTTTCTTTTCATCAAGATAGCGTACTCCCAGGTACTTCTGCTTGAACGCATTCAAGAAGAACATCCAAGTCACCTCATCATACTCCATCCCTGAAATAGTGGTCGTCCATCACGTATAAGCATCACCATGCAGCAGTGACACAATACAGCCCAGCTTTTGCACATTGTTAAAACCCAGCTATCCAAGAGTCCTCTTAGTGCTCTCCAACCAAGACTCGGATACCTCCGGAGATAGACCCCTAAACTCAGCCCCTCCTAAACTGCAAAGATGCTCCAGAGGCAACCTCACATTAGCATCATCCTAATGCGCAGCTCCGTGAGCTCCAGCTACTGCCGCCTGGAAAGCTCCAGCAATAGCCTGAATCAACATGTTCATGTCAGGAGCAGCTTGCCCCTGAACACCCTCGGGTCCAGCGACCCCAGCACCAGCGTTACCAGCTCCAGCACCACCACCACCGGGTGGTCCACCACCAGGAGGAGGAGGTAAATCCTTTACATTCTCAACATTCTCCCCATTCTCATTATGAGCCATAGCTCTAGTATTTATCCTCAGCTCTCTACGTGGCCCCATTTTAAAGAAAACAATGCACTA
The DNA here is from genome assembly GCA_958450335.1 of Hibiscus tridactylites. Taxonomy (NCBI): domain Eukaryota; kingdom Viridiplantae; phylum Streptophyta; class Magnoliopsida; order Malvales; family Malvaceae; genus Hibiscus; species Hibiscus tridactylites. The sequence goes on along the minus strand of OY288291.1, from coordinate 30,021,982 downwards.
ACAAAAATAAAATAATCGCAATTAGGAATAATAAGGTAAGAATCCAAGTACTCAAGATCATTATCAAAAACAATTCCTCTCATTAGTTTTGATATGGCAATGGGATCCCCAATCACACCCCAACATACAATAGGCAACACAAAAACATCTCAGCTTAAACACATATCACCGTTCAACCATCAAACCTTCACTAAAAAAAGACCTATTCATACATAAACACATACAACACTCACATATCAAACCTCAATTATTCGATAACCTGGCTCTGATACCAACAAATGTAACCCCCTTAGCCTGGCCTAGACGCTTGACCCGAACTACGAAGATTACACGGGGAAAACCAAAGTAAACCCGAAAGTCAACCTTGATTAACGGCCTTTTTTCCATTTTTAATCTTGTCTAGATACTTGTTAACCCTAAGTGAGTACACACGAAACACGATTGAGAAAGGCACAACGATCAGATAACATATAGGGACTCAATTGCATTTCACACAAGATTAGGGACCATATTGTAATTTCAGTAAATTAGAGGGATTTCTTTGAGTTCAAGGTTACCATTATGAAATTAGTCATGTTACATGCTTCTCTGCCAAATTTCAACTTTAAAAGACATCTCAAGCTCAGGGAATTGCAATCTCAACATTTGGGACTAAAATGTAAAGCATGCAAACATCAAAACAATTCAAATATGTGCCCAACGGTCACCCGTTTCGGAACACTTACCTACCGTATCGAAACGCTGTATCGAAACGGTGTTGACCATTTCAGTACACGAGTGTGTTCCGAGACCAGTTTCGAAACAAGGCTTTCCATTAGCCAAATTGTTCTGAAAAAGCCTCCATCGTTTCGAAACGCAAGGGTCATTACAGGCCCCTATTCCAAAACACTAGATGGTGTTTCGACACGAATTGCCCAGAAGCAGTAGCAAATGTTGGTTTATCACTCATTAACCTACTCAAACATGCTCCAAAGACTCTTAAATCATAGCAGCAACTCAACATACATATAAGGGACAGATTTGAAACACTCAAGCACAATCAAGGCAACAAACACAAAATCTCATTAGTCTAGAGGAATGCTTCCTAGCATCAAAACCCAAATAGGCAATCCAACCTCAAAACAAGCAATTAAGGCCATTTACAAACCCAACAAGCTAAAACAAACATGCCACAACCTTAGGGAGTTTAACAAATCTCCCAAATACAATTCTTGGTTTCCCATTGCCAATCTATCAAAATTAAAGCATATGAAAACTTCACCATACATGAGCTTAGACACCCTTGGATGAACTTAGCTTCCTTGATGCCAAAAAACACCTCACTTATATGCATTATTGGTAAAGAGAGAGCGTAAGCACAAAGCTTAGTGAGGCATGCTCTAAAGTAAACCAACACAATATTGCATATCTTGAAAACCTTTTCACAAAAGCTTTTGAACAACGTGCTCATTCTAACACATGATTGAAAACCTTTCAAAGCAACTTCTCATTGAAACCACATGTACCTCAATTCTATCTCATGCATTTACTAATGCAAACTCATGGCAAGGCCATATACATGCTTGTATCATCAAAGCATTTCCAAAACAAATCTTAAATGCATATCTCATAGCATAAATCATTTCATCAAAGGTACTTGTGTAACAAAAACCATTTCATTATTTATATTGGCATTCAACTTCTCATTAATACTCGGATATGCGGACAAATTTCTACACTAGACTCTTCCGGTGGAATCTCGCATCACCGTACTCACTTGTCTAGCAACATAGCTTCCGGTGGAATCTCTCATCACCGTACTCACACCACAGAATCTCTCATCGCCACAAAGCTTGGGTATTTCACCAAGTCCTACCCGATGGAATGCCCATCAACGAAATATCTCCCTTTGGCTTAACCAAAGAGCACATACGAATTTTTAGTTTATAGTGCACTCTCATCCTATTGATCGATCAATTATATTCGGTAAGTTTCTCAACATCTATGCCAATATAATGTGTTAAAATATCATCACACCTATTGTTTTTCATGCAATATTTCTCAAAGGTTTTCTCATCACATTTTCAAACATAAATTATACTTTGCTTTAAACGAAAAGCTCAAATCTCATCAATGCAACATGCCATCTCATGAGATCTCTACAAGCCTAGTCTCATGCTATGAATCATGCATAAAAACAATAGGAATTTATCATTTCAGACCATGAGCATGTAAAATCATTTTAGGGCCAAACACCACTTAAAAGACAGCAATTCAAACCATTATTACTTCCGGATTTAGAAAGGTGTTTCAAACCTCTCCTAAATCCCCAAACCTTGTATTTTTTCCTCATAGACTTCTAACCCAATCGAACTCACCAATTTACATTTTGCTTGCTTACCGAAACACCAATTAAGCTTCTTGATCAACTCAAAATGTGTTCGGAGATGTCTCTCATGTTTTAGACATATAAAAGCAGAGGATTAATGCATCATCATGCATTGAAATCTTTAGCCAACACTCCTAAACTCGCTGCTCTACCTAACCACAACATTTCGGCAACCAAACACAACCGAAATCACCTCCATACTCTTCCAAAACATAACCCAGCCAAGATCCATCACTTCTAATCATTTCTAAACATCAATTAGCATAAAAAACAACCCTAAACTCGTCATTATACCTCCAGCTATAACAGAACACCAAAATCACCCCAAAAACAACCATTTTCACAAGCAAAACTTAGGAAAAACAACCTATTAGGGATTGGATTGATAAAACCTTATTTATAACATCATTTAACATCCAAAATACATTAGAAAACAATCTCAAAACAGATCCCAATCAATTACCACGAAAATCTTCAAGATCTCTTCCAAATCTTGAGTTTTAAGAAGATTTCTTGTTTCCAACATTAAAACCATTCATAAATCTTCATTAAAGGATTGACAACTTGGGAATTTCAGTAAAGAACTGAGTATTTAGAGGAGAAGAACAAGCTTACCTCTAAAAGATGATTTCTCCTTGATTTGGGCAAGTTTCCATGAAAATTCAATGTAGAAAACAAGTAGATTTGATGAGGAGTTGATTGAGAATCAAAAAGAGATTAAATCCTCATCAAATGGAGTGAAAATCAAAAGTTGTTTGCCGGAGAGAAAGTGTTTGGGTGAAAGAAAATTGAGAGAAAAGTGGAGAAGAGAAATTTGACGTAATACGGTTATAAAAAGCCAATAGTTATAATTAAATAACACAAATTAAGGTAAAATCTCGTGGAAAAGTTTTTGGTAAAATTAGCTCCTTAAAGATTCAAAGTTTCAATCCTTTACAAAACAGTCACTAGCTAACTTGTAAAAACTGCGATTTGGTCACTACACCAAAATTTAGCATTACCAAACCTTATTTTGTAAAATTGATTTCACCATTCACATTAATATATTAAAAGAGGATTTTTAGCTATTTTCCATATTTTTAAAATACCCTGAACTAGGTGTTCCATAAAACTCCCTTTTATCTTCGATCTATTTCTCAAGCCGATCTAGTTCAGACCCTAAACTTCTAAGCCCAAATTTGGGGTGTTACAAAGGTTCAACTCTTTCTAAGTCATCAAATATTTCAAACTCTTATGGTCGGTTTAGACTATGCATTTCTCACCATGAAGGTGGTGTCTCCGAATCTTCAAAGCAAAGACCACGGTCGCTAACTATATGTCATTGGTCGGGTAATTCTTCTTGTGAACCTTCAAATCTCTCAAAGCATAAGCTACAACTCTTCCTTCTTGCATAAGCACACACCCTAAACCTACATACGATGCATCATTGAAGATTACAAACTTTTTCCCTAGATTAGGCTGAATCAAAATAGGAGCTTTTGTCAATGCTTTCTTCAAATTTTCAAACACTTGCTGCCTTGCATCTGTCCACTCGTACGAAACATTTTTCTATAATAGTTTAGTCAAAGGTGCAGCAATCTTCGAGAATCCCTCAACAAATCTTTGATAATACCCGGCCAAACCTAGAAAACTACGAATTTCGGTCAGTTACTTCGGTTATTTCCAACTCATTGTTGCTTCTATCTTTTTGGGATCCACACTAATACCATCGGCTGAGATCACATGGCCTAGAAAGACTACTTCCCTAATCAAAAACTCACATTTGATCAACTTGACTTACAATTGATTCTCAAGCAAGATCTGAAGTACTAATCGCAAATGCTCATCATGTTCTTCCTCGGTCCTGAAGTACACTAGAATATCATCTATGAATACTACTACAAATGTATCCAAAAACCCGTGAAACACTCTGGTCATCATGTCCATAAATGCAGTTGGGGCATTAGTCAAACTGAAAGGCATTACCAAGAACTCGTAGTGCTCATATCATGTACAGAAAGTTGTCTTCGGTATGTCTAAATCTTTTACCTTCAACATTCATATATATATCCAACAACTCAAAATGAAAACCTAATGATCTTGCATGCTCACCCAAAATATACGAATGTGTCGAGCTAGAATCAATCAACGAAAGCAAAGATAAGGATTGTAACACAAAATTAACTGCGATCACATATGTGTCATTCCCAGCCTCATGTTGTACATATACCCTAGTCGGTCCACCTCCCTCGGGTTGTACCTTGACAACATGAGTCACATTCTTCTGACAATCATTCCTAGGCTGAAAGTTCCCTCGACCGCGCCCACGGCCTCTATGATGCTAAACAACCCTAGCTAGATAAGGACACTCACATCTCAAATGCGTCTGAGATCCATAGTTCCAACAAGCACGAAAAGTACCCCAACACTCCCCGGAGTGGTTCCTCTTGCACCTACACACTCGGATGTGCGAGCAACAAAACCTCGTCCCTGATGGCCTCGTCCCATGTTACCACCTCCACGCCTAAAATCCGGTTGGTGCCTTCTATCTATGTGCCTCTTGTTACGGTCTTGCTCCCACTAGACAGACCTTTTCCTTGAATTGGATCCACCCGATCGAGCAGCCAAACTTAGACTTTGCTCAAGGTCTTTAGCCTTAGAGGCCAAGACATCAAACTCGGTGTAATTAGAAGCAAGCCTGTAGGTCTTGACCTCCATAACCACCCCGTAACGGAACCGTTCACACCTTTCTATCTCAGTGGGAACCAACTCTGAAGCATACTGACTCAAGTACACAAATTGTACCTCGTACTCGGATATGGACATATTGCCTTGTACTAATGCCATGAGTTCTCTCTTCTTCTCATCTTGATAGCGAGCAGCAAGGTACTTCTTGCGGAACGCACTACAGAAGAACTACTAAGTAACCTCGGTCTCGGACATACTTGAGATAAATGTGGTCCACCAAGCATAAGCATCTCCCTGAAGCAACGAAACAATACAACCCAAGTTACGAGTGTCCGAGCACTCCATCTAACCCAAGATGCGTGCAGTACTCTCAAACCATGCCTCCGAACCCTCGGGAGACATACCACAAAACTCGACTTTGCCTAAGCTATGAAGTCGCTCAAGGGGCAAACCTGTCCCCGCACCCTGAGGTGGTGTTGCAGCATGAACACCAGCAATTGCCATTTGAAAAGCTCCGGCTATAGTCTGAAGTATTTGAGCCATGTCTGCACCGGCCTGACCCTGGCAAACCTGAGGCCCATTACCATCACTTCCAACATTCGCACCTTCCTGAGGTGCATTACCTCTGATATTCACCTCATTACCATCGGGAGCAGGAGAAGGAAGAGTTGCATTCTCGGGTGCCTGGTTACCCGCTCTAGGCCTTCCCCTCGGCCTCACCATAACAAATATACAATCTAAAACATCAAACATAACACACAAAAAACATTAGGCCAGCAAAGGAAAGGATCCGTGTGTTCACGCTCTTTTAAATCAAAACCATTTTTCCATCATAATAACACCTAGCAATGGGAATGCTTAACACCGTGCAAAAAAGTCAGACATACACAAAACAAACTTACCTAACTTACCTTCCCGGGCAACCTAGTAACCGAGGCTCTGATACCACCAAATGTAACCCCCCTCGATCCGGCCTAGCCAGGAGACCGAACCGAACGTGTTACACGGAGAAAACCGAAGCGAAACCCATTAAAGCCTCACTCTAAATAGCAACCCTATTTTTATGAATTTTCCAAAGGTCGTATCAATACACTTAGGGCCCGTATCGATACGCCTACAACGGTCAAACTCCCCAAGGTCAACTCTAAGAGATTGTATCGATACTGCCCTTGAGCATATTGATACGCCCTTAATGGTCAAACTCCCAAAGTCAACTTCAAGGGTCGTACCTATACGCCCAAGGATCGTACCGATACCCCAAATTCTCACCAAAATCTCATATTTCCAAAGACCCAAAAAGGTATCGGTACGCCGCTATGTTGCGATAAGATAAGTTTAAAATAGAGGATCGTATCAATACTGCCCATGAGCAATGTAAATTGTTCATAAGTTCTATATTTCATGCACATTCCATCACATATTATTGCTATATTTTAGTACATTTTAGGCATAATTAGGATCATGCATTGCATTTTACAGTATTCTTTACTTTGCCATGCTTTGTATTGATTTTCTCTTATTTGGTAAGGAAAAGGTATTGTTTTAGTTTAGTTTTAGTTTCAGGTACTAGAAGCTGACAAAAGGAGAGAGGAGCTGAGGAGGCGATGTTGACGCAGCAGACTAAGGAGCTATAATGATGCAGTTCCAGACAAAGACAGTAGCTGCCAAGTAGCTGTCGCTGCCCTACCTCCCGTACAAGACAGCAATCTAAAGACTTGGAGAACTGGAGTGCGATCTGTAGAGCAGAAAATCATGTTCTGAACGATGTTGCCCACTCAATTTTCAATGATTGTAGCAACGGGCATAGCCGCCGAAGGAGGAATGCGAGTTTACTTGTAGAGGAAGGCAACATGAAGAAGTTCATATTCAACTAAAACTAGTCAGAATTTAAGGTTGCATTTAATGCAAAAGCTACTTTGACGACTTCTACTTCAAGAAGGACTAGACCTAGCTAATGCCTATATATACCCATTGTACTCTTACATCAAAACAACTGAGGTTTTCCATTAGGCATAGTTTAGGTTTTCTTGTCGCCATTATGTTCTTAAATTCTCTTTGGGTTTGGGTTATGTTGTAATTAGTGTGAGAACAATTGTTTAGGATTTTAAGTTTGTTTTTTGCAATAAAGCTTCAAGGCTTGCTTATTCCATGCTCTTCATAGTTTCAATTAAGGCGAAAGATTAGTTAATTAAAATCCATTTGTTCGATGTCGAGAGAGTCGAACTCACGAAAGGAGTAAGCACGATCTCATCTATAGACGGTGTTGATCAATCCACCCTAGACATATGTTAGAGTTTAAGGCGGCTAAAACAGGACGAATCAACTTTGCTGTCTTTGCACGATTCACACCGTGACTAGTATTATCTGCAGTGTGCATCAACAACATTTTGTCTTAAACATAAGCGAGATCACTTTTTAAGCGTTATGTCGAACCTTGTAGTTCTCCCGAGTTCGCTGCTGAGAAACACATCCATTCCACTGTCGGAGCAGCGAGAGCATTACAACAGCCAATCTGCCATCTCCTGCCAAGGCAGCGCAAAGCAACTTATCCTATTCAACGCAGTTTCACACTAAACAACAACATAACCCAGCCCATTCCATCAATCTGATTATCTTCCTTTTATTTACTTGTGTTTTATTTTATTTTCTTCCTAAACAAACCAACTTATTTGTGCATTTACTTTTCTTGTGCATGAACAATGAATTGAGTCAAGTTGTCCAATCCCTATGGGAAACAGTATCTTTTATACTATTACTTGACAGGAGTGTCACTTGCGCTCATATTTAAAGAACACTAAAATTCTCTACAAGTTTTTGACGCCATTGTCGAGGATTGGTAACATCGAAATTCGTTTTTAATCCCTGCACTTTTATTTTAATTGTTTTGGATTTTTAGTTTTTATCTTTATTCAGAAAAAATAATACTTTACAGTTCCTTTGCTAAGTGAATGACCATGGCAAACCCAAAAGGCGAAATAGTTTACGTTGACCATATCAAATGAAGACCAAGAGAACTTAAAAAAGATATCAGAAAAGTCCTAGGGAGAACTAAAGAATAGAGAAAAGTAGAGGAAATCATGGAAGTAATAAATGAAAATCCTGCCAACAATGCTCAAAACGGCAGGGATGGGCAGCAAGACACGCTGCCCAGAGAACAACAGCAAGTTCCACCAAGGTTGCTTCCCACTGTTCTTCCCAAGCAGTCATAGTACGTTCGAACCACCAGGGATTACTTGGAACATGACTTCAGAGGGTTCAATCCTACAGTGACAGAACCTGAAATTGAGGCGGATAATTTTGAGCTGAAGCATGTGATGTTCAACATGATCAACACGTTGGGGTAATTTGGAGGGACTACCACAGAAGATGTTCGGCAGCACTTAAGAGGATTCTTGGACATATGCAGGGCATTCAAAATACACTGAGTCCACCAAGACGTGCTAAGGCTAAGTCTTCCCTTATTCACTGAGGGATAGGACAAAGAAGTGCTTAAACAACCAACAAGAAGGGTCATTCCACACATGGACAGAGTTGTACAAGGATTTCCTAGATCGTTTCAACCCATCCAATGTCATAGATAGATTGAGAAACGAGATCACAACCTTCAAGGGGATGATGAACCAATGTATGAAGCATGGGAGCGGTACCAACATATGCTTAACAACTGCCCGCTCCATGGTTTTTCGGCTTGGACACAGGTGTCAATTTCTACAAGGGGGTGAACTACCCAACGCAGATGATGATTGATGCCTCAGCCAATAGAATCATCCTCGACAGACCATCAGAGGAGGTAGTGCGGATTCTAAACCAAGCCACCAAGAAAGACTATAAGTACCCAATAGCCTGGCGAGGCGGCTTTAGGTGGCCAACATTTGTGAACGAAGTGGAAGCCTCAAAATCTGTCAATGCTCGCCTCGACAAGCTGACAGAGCTGCTTATGAACATGGTGAAACCCACTGGGAAAGTCTATGAGGCCAAGGCTATAGATCCATTTTGCGATGAGTGTGGGGGAAACCACGATTCCTCTGAATGTATTGCATATGGCAATTTCATGAAAGGATAAAGAGGAACAACATGCCTGCCACGAACACGTACAACCCTTGATGGAAGAATCATCCAAACTTCTCCTAGAGCAACCATAATAGAGTTTCCAATCCACAACAGCAACAGGGAGGCTACCAGCAAAACCAGTCTAGATAGCAAGCTCAGCAACCACAAAACAATAATTCACTAGAAGCAACCCTTTTAAAATTTTATGTTTAGCACTAGTGAATTTATTGTTCATACTAATAAATTCATTGATAAAACTGAGTTGTTTATGGACAGGATGGAGATGGGGATGAACAACCATGAGGCTACGATATAGAACCCAAAGACCCAGTTTGGGCAGTTCACTGTGATCTTCAGTAGTAGGAAAATGGGTGCAACATCCAGCAGTACAAAGGCAATAACCAAGCACACATATGAGCAGTGCAAAGCCATACCAACTAGAAGTGAGAAATAGTTGAATGAGCCTAGAGTAGAAAAGCCAGAAGAGAAACAACCAGCACAAAAAGAACTACCTTCCACGAAAGCATCAACACCAGTCGCCCCGATAGTTGAGCCTGACAGTAGTCTTGAAGCAGATGATCCTTCACAGATAAAATTCCCATGCAAAGAACGTATAGAGAACATCCGTCTGCCAGCACCATTCCCGCAAAGGCTTAAGCAACAGAAACTAAAGCACCAGTTCAGGAAATTCATAGATATTCTAAAGTAGCTGCACATAAATATCCCTCTCATAGAAGCCATTCAGAACATGCCCAACTATGCCAAACACCTCAGAGACATGGTTTCTAAGAGGAAGAGAAAAGGGGAGTTCGAAACAGTTGTTGTAATAGAGGAGTGCATAGCCATGCTACATAACAAGTTGCCGCCTAAGCAAAAAGATCCAAGCAACTTTGTTATACCATGCAGAATAGGCAGCAAGCATGAAACAAAAGCCTTGTGTGACTTAGGAGTCAACATAAACTTGATGCCTAAGGCAGTCTTCGACAAACTAGGAATTGAGCAAGGCAATCCTACCTCCATTATGTTGAAACTTGCTGATCATTCTTTTGTATAACCGGAGGGCAAGATCGAAGACATCCTAGTTCGAGTGGGCAACCTTATTATTCTAGCTGACTTCCTCATCTTAGACTGTGAGGCTGGTGAAAACGCCCTCATCATCCTAAGGTAACCATTTTTGGCCACGGGCAGAACTCTAATATATGTGGAACACAGGGAGCTAACCATGAGGGTAGATAATCAGAGAACCAAGTTAAATGTAATACAACCCCCAAAAAAGGAAAAGGAAGGATGTCCAGATGCTCAGGCCGCCAAAATAAACATAGAGACAAGTCAAGGCAACAGTTGTCACGATAGACCCAAGGGCAGGTTGAAGGACCTAATAGCACACTACCTTTCAGAACAAGAGGACCCTCCAAGAGGGAAGACAAGAAACACCACCTCATGAAGTTGTTATGTCTGGGAGATACACCCAAATGTACTCTCAACATAACTTAATTATTTTTATCATTATTTTCTTTATTTTTATTTTTATGCTTTAGGAGTAGAATTTAATTTATTACAATTTATTTTACCTTAGGATTAGATTTAATTTATTACAATTTATTTTTAGTATTTAATTATCTTTATTTTTATTTCAGGCTTTAGGAATAAAAGATTTGGATCAAGAAGAAGGCCAAATGAGGTGCCCGCCCACCATCCCACCGAGACAGCCAAGGGCGGCCCAGCACAGACAGCACCTAATGGGTAGTTGCCCGCTAATGGCTAGCTGCTAACGGCTACAGTAATAATGGGTAGAAACCCCGTAAGGTGGCGAGACAACTTGACCGTTGGACATTAAATGCCACTGTGGCACCTCTCGACAACTTCTATTTAAAGCTCACTCATTCCAGTCATTTACTTTACTTTCACCTCCTTGCTATCTTATTATTGCATCCATTGCTCTCTAGCTAATTACCTTCTTTTTCAAGTTTTAGTTAAATTTCAATCGTCTCACACATGGCTTCGACATCAGCACACAAACCCACCTTCCAACATTTATTCTCCCATGATGATAAAAAAAGGTACATAACCCAATTTGCAAAGCAAGGAGTTTGGGATGAACAAGGGTTCCATTACTCCAAGAAGACAAAAGATCTTGGCCTAGATCCCGCCCTGTTCGAGAAAATATACAACGAAGGCTGGGAGATATTCACGCGACAACAAGAAACATCACGATGGTCAGGGAATTCTACGCCCACAACCCCCGCTCAGAGCTACCATTTGTATTTGTACGAGGGGAGCCTTTCAATTTAAATGTTCCTGTCATCAACGGCTTCTACGGCCTAGAGATGGACGACAACCCTCACGAGGAATGGAGGTAGTCACTGACGGTTGTCGACTATGACATAGTCAAGGCCAAGTTGTGCTAGCCCAACACGCCCTGGTTGGCAGGAATTCATGTCGGCCTTGTCCAAAGCCGCCACCTACTGCCCGAGCCTATGTTGTGCATCACTTTTATCAAACGTCGTCTGTTGCCCACCTCACACAACTCCATTGTCGACCGGCCGCGCTTTGCTCTCATCCACAGCATCATGGTGAATCAGCCCATCAATGTTGGGGAAATCATATGTGAGGAGATCCACAACTGCTTCCGCAAGACGAAGGGCAGGGTATACTTCCTGTCACTCATCACCGGCCTTTGTGCCAATTTCAATGTCCCAACCGACCCCGAGGATGAGTTGACAACTACCAAGGTGGGGTGGACCAGGAAAGTCCGCCTGCAGATGATGCAGGCCCCAGAGATAGAGCCCATCATCCCCAACCAGCCCTCCATCACCCAACTAGCCACTCCAGCCGCCCCCGGCAGTATAGAAGCCACCCCGACCAGTGAAGTCTTAACTCTGCTGCGCACCCTCATTGAAATAAACAAACAGATCGACCATCATCAATTAACCTTCATGAAGTACGTATGGGTGGTACAAGATACCTTTCTGGCATATATTCTTCAGAAATTTCCAAACGATGGCCCCACCCTGCCAACCTACCATGCCGATCTAGCCGCCGTAGGTGCCCCAGCACAAGGAAGGCCCTCAACCGTAGAGGCCCCCATACCGCCTTCCACCACCAGATACCATCTTCAATGTATTACCCACCGCATTCTGCCACCTTCGCTTCCAACATGGTGGTAGACTCCCTCGAGAGGCATGAACATCATCATTCCCCCATCTGCATAGCAGAAACGGTGGCAAACACCTTCTATTAAGAAGAGGTCGAGCAACAGCCGCCAGCAACAGCAGCAGCAAAATCCCCAATGGCGATTGACCCTCCGGCAGCACCACCAACGTTAGGAACAAGGAACAGGAAGCGACACATCGTAGTCGCCGAGCCAGTGGACGATGAGACAGAATCAGAAGAGAGTGAAGCCCCTCCTTCAGCTCCTCTTGTAGAACCTCAAGAAGAGCCTCGCCTCACTCGTAAAAGAGTCCAGCCGCCGCGGACAGCAATGGTCTCACCAGCCAAGTTTGCCGCCCAGGCATCTACCGGTCGCCGCCTAATCATCCAATCGTCCTCTTCTTCCTCTGCCCCCAAGACCTAAGCTTCCTCTTAACCATCTGCCAACTTCTGGTTTCTTCTTTTCTTCTCTTTCTTTTATTTTTTCTATTTTTACATCAATTGTATTTATTTTTTATGTTTTTATATTCTGAATTGAGGGCAATGCCTATCTCGAGTTTGGGGGGGGGGGGTAGCACTCATTATTTTGTAAGCATATTCTAGTGCATATTAGGTTGCATAATGTAGTTTCCTTCGAAAATTAATCGAATTTTTTTTGTTAGAACTTGTGCCTATGATAGGATAGCCCACGTTAAATTTTTGCACAAAGTTAAAATGAACTTAATATTGGGAGAAAAGCATGAAGTAAACTTAGGATTTTTCTATAGTTGGCAAAAATTAAAAACACTGCTGTTACTTGCTGAATTTGTTTGAGTTTTTGATGAACATTGCCTATTGAATTGTTTGTAAAATTCTAACATGGTTGCAGGAAGCTGTTACGGCAGGCAACAAATAGACAAAAACAAAACAAAAGCACTGCCAAGACATGCTAAAGAAAACATTTATGTCGTCTATCCATAGAGGTGCTCGAAACAGGATCTAGGAAGAATCATGTGCGAGGACACTTCGCTGCTATCAAAGTCCATGAATCTGAAAATTTTTAAGTGACAGACAAATTAGCATGGGTGAATGAAAGTCTTCACAGGATGACTCTACTCCATGGGTTCGGGGTTTTGTAGTTTGCTCCAATCTTAATTTCAGACCTAAAAGAGTAGTTGTGATGAGCTGAAGCCCTCATTGCCATGACTATTTAAATTGTGCTTAAATATGTTGTCTCGGTAGCAACCTTGTATATCATGACATCATCTCTATTTATTTAGAATATTCATCAGATTCAGCATGTACACAGTTCTGTACACACTTCACTAGCATATTATAGTTTAATTATAATGTAATTTGTGTTATTTCCCTCTCACTAATCTAATGACAGGCGTCACGACCTTGAGGTATTAAATCAAGTTTAAAAGAGATATTTTTTTCTTCTTGATTAGTTTAAAGGGAAATTATGTTTAGGTTGCATTGCTTGATGACAAACAATAGTTCGAGTTTGGGGTGTGTAAAGTGTCCATAAGTTTTATATTTCATGCACATCCCATCTCATATCATTATTGTTTTTGAGTACATTTTAAGCATAATTAGGATCGTGCATTGCATTTTATAGTATTCTTTACTCAGTCATGCTTTGTATTGATTTTCTCTTATTAGGTAAGGAAAATTTATTGTTTTAGTTTAGTTTTAGTTTTAGGTACTAGAGGCTGACAAAAGGAGAGAGGAGTTGAGGACACGATGCTGAGGTAGCAGACTAAGGAGCTGTACTGATGTTGTTCTATACAGAGACAAAAGCTGCCGAGTAGCTACCGCCGCCCTACCTGACACCCAAGATAGCACACTGAAGACTTGGAGAACTGAAGTGCGATCTGTAGAGCAGAAAATCGTGAACTTAACGATGTTCTCCACTTAATTTTCCAATGACTGTAGTAGTGGAAAAATTAAGGTTGCATTTAATGCAAAAGCCAATTTGAAGACAACATGATGAATGTTAGATTACTTCTGGATCAAGGCAACATGAAGAAGCCCATATTCAACTCAAAGAAGTCAGAATTTAAGGTTGCATTTAATGCAAAAGCCAATTTGAAGACTTCTACTTCAAGAAGGACTAGACTTAGCTAATTCCTATATATACCCATTGTACACTTACTTCAAAACAACTGAGGCTTTCCCTTAGGCATAGTTTATGTTTTCTTGCCGCCATTATGTTCTAAAATTCTCCTTGGGTTTGGGTTATGTTGTAATTAGTGTGAGAACGGTTGTCTAGGAATTTAAGTTTGTTTTTGCAATAAATCTTCAAGATTTGCTTATTCCATGCTCTCCATAGCTTTCAATTAAGTCGAAAGATTAGTTGATTTCTATCCATTTGTTCGATATTGAGAGAGTCGAACTCACGAAAGGAGTAAGCACGATCCCACTTATAGACGGTGTTGATCAATCTAGCCTAGACATAGGTTAGGGTTTAAAGCGGCTAAAGATGATGAATCAACTTTGTTGTCTTTGCACGATTTACGACACGACTAGTATTGTCTGCAGTGGGCATCAACAACATTCTGACTTAGACATAAGCGGGATCACTTTTGAAGCGTTCTAACGAACCTAGTAGTTATGCTGAGTTTGCCATTGAGACACACATCAGTTCCATTTTCGGGGCAGCGAGAGCATCACAACAACCAATTTGCCACCTCCCACCGAGGCAGCAAAGTTTGGCAGCGCAAAGCAACTTATCCTATTCAACACAGTTTCACACTAAATAGCAGCATAACCCAGCCCATTCCATCAATCTGATTTTCTTCCTTTTATTTACTTGTGTTTTATTTTATTTTCTTCTTAAACAAACGAACTTATTTGTGCATTTACTTTTCTTGTGGAAGAACAACGAATCGAGTCAAGCTGTTCAATTCTTGTGGGAGACGATATCTTTTATACTATTACATGACAAGAGTGTGCACTAGCGCTCATATTTAGAGAACACTAAAACCCTCTACAAGCATATCTATACGCCCTGCCCAGAAAGACTGGTTTCTGAAATTTTAAGCGTATGGGGAAACAACACAACTCACATACAAGCACCCAATTGACTTCTAAACATCCATACAACTTAAGGCTTCCATTCTAGAGACAAAACACCCTAAAACACATACCGATCATACATACACACACACATTAATCTCAAACTCAAAAGCCCAAAAGAACACTTCAATTCAAAACACTAACAAGCCAAAACACAAGGCATTTAACCAAAAGCCAAAATGAGTCTAAACATAGCACAATTTCAACATTTAAAACATGTAGCAACATGATCAAACACATGAGAGTTCACAACAACCTCCCTAACCACAAAAGCAAGTATTCCTATTGCTAATCACCGGAGCCTTTCCCTCGCTTGCCTTTGCTTCACAGATAACTAACGATCTGCGTTGTTGGAAAGGACCACGTAAGCATAAGAGCTTAGTGAGTGGAGCTCAAAACCACAACTACAACAATGCAGTTTTAATAAAAACATTTATGAGATGAAAAACAAAACCACAGCGAATATCCACAAGTACGAAAATCCATCAACATGATTATCAAAATTCTTACATATGCTTGGCATCTTACATCAAGCAATGCATCAACATATAACAATGAGTATATTGGCAATTATGGTTACATTACTCGGATACGCGGATTGGATTTGATGACATCTTACATCACCGAATCTATAAGAAAAAGTAGACTCGCGATGGCATCTTACATCACTGAGGTCTATTCATAAAGCTTATGGTGGCATCTTACATCACCGTACTCCTCCCTAATGGCATCTTACATCATTAGGGCCACGCACAAATTTTATTAGTGCACTCTAACCATATTGTCGACCAATTATACCCGGTAAGACTCTCATACTTGCCAATACTCATACACCATGTAATCCAACCATAACAATATCACACTCATTTATCAAATACACACATTCATCTAATCTCATATCAACAATGCGTAACAAGATTGAAGTATAGAATTCTAGAAAAGTAAAACGTAAACATTTAATACTTACTCTCGAGCTTAGGTTGGCCTTCAAGCACAACCTAAACTCTCAAAGAAATTTCCACTCACCGACAGAACCCAAATGATAGTCGAAACACCGATTTCAAGCCTCCGCAACACCGGTTATCACATCCAAAGTACCCAAATCTCTATCCGCTGCTTCTACCCAAATCAAAACAATGAGTTAACACACTTTTCAACTATCAAACCCACTGAAATCAACCCTATCACAATTCGACAAAATCCATTCCAGATTTCTACCCGAAACAAACAAAAACCATTCTCATTTCCATTCTAACCGAAAATCAGCCATAACTTCACCATTTCAACATCCAAAACATACTCGAAAGCTTCAAAACCATCAATACACATCCACAAGCCCCTTAGGAACCATTTCCAACGCAAAATTCTATATTTCCCTAACTCAAAATTTACCCATTTATTTTATTTCGGGATGTATTGTTAAACCCATCATCTTAAAATTATTTTATACTCAAAATATGTTTTAAAACACACCCAAATCACTATTTTAATAAAATTTGCTTAAACCCCTCAAAAACACAATTTACCCATCATGAGAGAACTTGAAAAATCAAAAAGCTTTTTGAAAGGAAAAGCTACAAGCAAGATTTAAATGAAGAGAAGAGTGAAATCCAAGTTGTTTACCTTCTTGAATCCTTCAAAATGGTGAAGATTGGTGAAAATGGATGGTGGCTAGGGTTAGGACATTTTTAACGTGAAAAGGAATTGTAAAGGGAAGTAGAAAGAAAGTGAATATCTTTTTTTTAAATATACTATTTTATTTTCCAATTATTTTAAAACCCTCTTTTTAACAAAAATCCTTTCTTGCTGTATTTTCTTTGTATTTATCCTTAAAAACTCAATTTAATTTCAAAACTCTTTTATGAAACTCTTTTTCATTTAAAGACAACCCGAACCCCAAAACTCGATTTACAAACCTTTTCTGGGTATCGGTCCGAACTCCCAGACCCTAAACATGGGGCGGTACACGAGCTAATCATGAATGCAAGAGATCTCGTTTGGTTCAGACCATCCTTTTGTTTACTCCAACGATGGTGGCACCATGTTAAATTTGCAAGAGCATATAGATTCTAAGGTGGCTAGTATAAATGTATATAAGCTCCAAGGAGCAATAAGTTGTACTAAGGGGCCTTTATAGCTATCTTTTCTTGTGTGCTCATTTTTTTATTGGTTAGCTAGCATGATTATGTTCCTTGATACATGCTTGGTATGGTTAGCATGCTTTGTTTGATCTCCTTGTTGCTTGCGTTTGGGAACTTAGAACATCATGAGTTTGTTTATGACTAAAAAAGAAATTATTATTAAGGGCACATCAATTTGAGTAATTAGATAAATGGTTAGATTAATCAATAATTGATTAGTTGGCTTTGAAGTGTGAGCTTGGTTAAGGGAATATTAAACTAGTGTTATTTGAATAGAGTAAAAGGGTGCTAATTCTATAAAGAGGGGAGATTATTCTCTAGGGCCTTGTTACATGATACTTTAGTAAACATTCCTTAAAACATCATGAATCTTAATATTCGATATACTGGAAGTAGGAGTCTTCTAACAAGTGGCTTTTCTCATATCAAATGTGTTAGAGTTTCGATGTATTGTATAATTGATTGTTGCAAAATAGTTAGGAATCAATCCCGGGGATTAGAGTTTTGTTATCTTCATAAAGGCTAATTTGGTACCCAAATTGTAAATACTTTAATGTATTTATACCTTAGTTTTAGAGTGATCTTAAATCTGACTAAGTCTATCGAAAAGTTTTATTTTTTCTCTAAATTCTCCTTGTTTAATCGTTTGTTTAAGTGCGGACTCAACTTGCTTGTTTATCTTTAACGTGCCTTAACTCATTTTATCTTCTAGACTAGGTTAAGAGACGTTACAATTGGCAACAGAGCATGGTTTAGTCAATTCTCAGACTAAAGATTGACTCATTTCATCTTTGTAAGTCTACTGTGCCACCTAGGAGTTTAATTTTGACAAACATTTGTGACATGTGAATTATACAAACTTATTTGATGTATATTATGAACATCGGTAAAGAGTAGTTATAATACGAAATTGTTAAAAAGTTTTGTTAGATGTTAATATTGTTAGGTCACGTCAGCACGCCCCGTTGCACAACGGAAAAAATAATTCGACGTAATCCGGCCAGGATCCATATACAGGAACGAATCTGGGGTGAAAAGATGAAGAGTTACCTTTTAAAACTCTGGAAACTGGAAAACCGACGGTATGTCGAAATAACCACGTCAAGTAAAACTGGAATCGTCACAGGTTCGCAACGACCTCTACGGAGTCCACCCAAACAAAACGAACAAAGTTTCCGCCTCCCTAACACTTAGGGATAAATTTCGACAGGTTTGAACACCTTCCAGGGAGAAGTCGAAATCCCTCCAGGGATTCTTGAGGGAGTCTGCAAATCGACCAGGAGTTCAACCGGGACTTGCAATTGAGCAAGGGAACCTTTAGGGATTCGCCAGGGGGCAAGTAGAACACCAGAAAAATATCGAACAGCTTCTCAGAGAGCTTTATGTGATATGGCGAATTCCAGTGGGGAATCCCTAGAAATAGGGATGATTTGGTTGCTAGCCCTTGTCCCTTTAAATAGTATTTAGAGACTTAATTATAGTTGAATTCCTTAAATTATAGTTCAACCAAAATTCATAGAATCTAATTCTACTTGAAATTGGTTTATATTAAATATACATTATATTTAATAATATTAAATGAAATATATATATATATATATTTAATTATGTAGAATCCTATTCTACATAAAACATGTATTTAAATATATATATTATATTTAATCCAAATATATATATATATATTATAGAATCTCATTCTATCTTTACTTGAATTTAAATATATTTAAATACATATTTTTAATTATTTAGAATTTAATTCTACATAAACTTGGAATTAAATATATATTATATAAATTCCATATATATATTTAAATTTCTAGAATCTTATTCTATAATATTTAAGTCTCTAAATATTTTCCATACTCTAAATAGAATTTGATAAATACAATACTCATCCATTATTATTCCCATTTAAGGGAGTTGCTAATATCCCCTATCCTATAGGAGATTTTTGGCAACCTCCCTAAAATAGGGAGTATAGTTTCAAATTTTTGTCCGTTTCATTCGAAGGGTGTGACCCTTGTAGGTTCATGCAACGTTAGCGGCAAAATTAGAATTGTTCTAATTTTACAAACAATGAGCGGCATCTAGCAATACGTCATTGCTACCTAATTTGCATGAAGTCATGGTTTGACTTTCCTAATTCCTGAATAAACATCCTTTATGTATTTCATCCTTTTGTCCTTTATATCTTAGATGAACACAAGTCATGGGTTAGTCACACTTGCGTTGTCCATCTAGTGTTTCTTGATGTCTTGAGTAGATTATTATAAACGAATCTCTATGATATCTCATATCATAATATTCGAGCATGGTCATGCATTTTCTAATCTCACTCAATCAAGTGGCTGAAGATATTTCTCCCATTATGCAGGAGGGACAAATCTTTTCTTGATTAACCATATTTCACAACATAGGTCATCACGTATCCAATCATCAGTCTTTATAATGTAGTCAGTTACGACACACCTTTGACTATCTCAAAATACGAAAATCTTTATGTTGAAATAATGTTGATCTCAAGTCTAAGGATTATACAT
The DNA here is from genome assembly GCA_958450335.1 of Hibiscus tridactylites. NCBI lineage: Eukaryota > Viridiplantae > Streptophyta > Magnoliopsida > Malvales > Malvaceae > Hibiscus > Hibiscus tridactylites. The sequence goes on along the minus strand of OY288291.1, from coordinate 30,002,006 downwards.
ATGTTTATCATGAGAAATGTTGTGACTGCCACATAATTACCCAAGAAACATGCTCATAGCGGGTCAATCCAGTATGTTGTTCTCTAACAACATACTTATGTGTTGATTTTGACATCTCTATTCCAATAACACTAGTTATCGGATCAACCATATGTTACTCTTTATATATTATCAATGTCCATACCCGTAATAATATTCGACTAAGGATCCTATTTAACAATAATTGTATGGTTGTATGGACATTATTATCCAATGGTTAGTTTGATGCACATAAACATACCAAATGATAATAACGGCAATGCCATTACTTGATAAATCTAGTAAAATAGTATGTCTATTCAATCATCATATGATTGGTCTTTGGGCATACTCCAACAATCTCCCATTAGCACTAATACCAATCATTCTCGTATCTAATACGATATGGCTTAGTGTAACTGACATGCTTATGCTGTGTCAAAAGCTTTGTTAGGCAGTTGACAAGCAAACGTTAGGGGCATATTTGGACCAAAAAAAAGAATAGGGGGCCAAATGACAAAACAAGCAAACGTTGGGTGCATCTTTTGTCATTTTGCCTTTTATTTGCTTACGTAAAGGTTCCATCATAACACAATTATGTAGCTTCTAATATGCTGGGAACAACCCTTAGTTCAGAAGTGAACCCTTTAGATCCAAACATCCTTCTTTATTACTATGTTGACTGTAATACATTCAGCCTATGTTGTAGAGTTAGATACTGTCTCATGTTGCTAACTCGCAATATCTTTTATTGATGCAAAACAGATTGTGACCTTTAGTTCCTTTTGATGAGTATGTCATCTACATAAAATACTTAGGAAAGTAACAATGCTCCCACTAGCTCTTTTGAAAACAAGACTCCCTTTATTTCTAGATAAACCAAACCTCTTGATTGTATCTTCTAAAACGAATATCCCAACTTCGAGAAACTTGCCTTAGTCTACGGATAGACCTTTGTAGCTTACATACCTTCCAAATGTTTATTGGAGTGACAAAAACCTTCTAGATGTGTCATGTACACATATGTTTCAAGTTTTCCCTTAGGAAAGCGGTTTTTGACATTCCTTTATTTGATTCCATAATCATGGTATGTAACTACTTGCAAGTGAGATTAAGATGGATTAAACATAGTTACAAGGAAGATGTTTTATCATTGTTTATACTATGAAGTTTTTCGAAAACTTTTAGCGACGAATCATCCTTTATATGTTTTATCATCCATTTCGGTTTTCCTTTCTGAAAAACTCATCCATACCTCTTAGGTTTTACTCTTTTAGGTAACCAAATTCTATACTTAGTTTTAGACATGAAATTCATCTCATCTCTCTAGCCATTTCTCGAATTTTGGGCTCACCATTACTTTCTAATAAGACCTAGTCTTTATCTTGATTCGAAAAGTAGAGTACTTCCATGTACGGATAGTGAGAAATCCATATTTCTCGAGTATATGGTATTCTCTTAAGGATCAACACAATGGTTTTGTTTTGTTCCAATGTTCCTTGATCATTTGTGGAACATTCTCAATCTTTTGTTCATAAATTTGTTCTCTAAAATTTCTTCAAATTCCAAATTCCATTTTTCCTTTTGTGAGAGGTAATCTCTTTCGAGAGAAACTCTCGTTTAAGCAACAAACATTTTGTTCTCGTTGAAAAATGAAATCCCTTAGTGATAAGTATTCTCGTTCGAGATAAACTATCGTTTGAGCAACCAATATTTTGTTCTCGTCAAAGTTGAAGAAATAATATCCCTTTGTGAGAATTGATCTCTTTTAAGATAAACTCTCGTTTGAGAAACAAACGCTTTGTTCTCGTTAGGATAAACAACAAAGGGAGTTTTTAAGGTTTGAACTTTGTAAACATTTTAACATGTAAGTAACCTTAAAACTTCAATGGTATTCTAGAACAATTCTTAGTCCATATCTTATATGGCGTTTCGAACCAAGTTTGAAAAAAAAACAATTAAGTATGAGAGTTGTTTTTCTAGTGTGTAAAGAAGTCGAAAATCACTTGTTCTGAATCAAAACATGTCTAACATATTTGATTCTCTTTCAAAGACTTTTCGTTCCACGAGGGTAAATATTGGATGGTTAAAATAGACTTAGAATTATAGTGAGGGATTTACTAATTATCTCATCATTTTAACATTGATCCTATCAATAGAACTATGTTTAATCATGCTTATAAAATATCCATGCCATCACATACAAGGTAAATATAAGTGGTAAATAAATATGCAATGATTATAGTTGTAACGCCCCGGTTTTGGGCTTAGGAGTTTTGGGATTCGGACCGGTTCGGTCGGAGTGCGGTTCGAATATATAAAAGTGAATTTAGGAAAGCCTAGTTCGGGTTGCAATAAAAATATGGAAAAATGTCTTAAAATCCTCTTTTATTATATATAAGAGTATGGTGAAATCAATTTTACAAAATGAGGTTTGGAAGTGTGACATTTTGGTTAGTGACCAAAATGTAATTTTTGAAAACTGTGAGACTGTTTTAAAAAAGATTGAAACTTTGAATCTTTAAGGAGCTATTTACCCAATGGGAGTTTCTCCAGATTTTTCTAAAGTATTAAATGATTAATTAATGGTTTTTAAATAAAAGAAAAGTGGAGGGAAGATATTTTGGCATTTGCTAACTAACTTTCCAAATTTCCATTTTCATTTTCTCTCATCTTTTCTCTCAAACCAAACACCTTTTCTCCTGAGCTTTTCTTTCTGATTTTGTCACCTAAATAACTCATTTCAATCCTTTTTTGATCTTCAATCATCTCTTCAACAAAACCTTTTCATTTGCTAAGTGGATTTTCAAGAATTTGGTTCCAAAAAGGGAGAAAACTCAAGTTTGGAGGTAAGAACGTCCTTCTCCTCTAAACTCTCAGTTCTTTACTGAAATTCCTAAGTTCTCAATCCTTAATTTGTGTTTTATAAAAGGTTTTAAGGTTGTGTTCTTGATCTTGGCTTATAAATGCAAGATTTGGTTGATTTTTGGTTAAAATTCGTATGATCTGTTTAAGCAGTGATTTGAGGTGTCTTTTTGATGTTAAATGAATGTTAAATTGATGAGAAGTTGAGGTTTAATTAATGCAATCCCGGATAGGTTAAATTTCCTAAGTTTAGCTTGAGTTCTTGGTTGTTTTTGGAGTGATCTTGATGATCTGTTATAGCTGGAGGTATAAGGATGATGTTAGATCCTTTTTGGATGTTAATTGATGTGTAAAGGTGATTAGATTTGATGGATCATGGCTGGGTTGTGTTGTGGAGTTGTTTGGATGCATTTTCGGTTGTGTTTGGTGGCCGGAAATGGAGTGTGGATGAGAGCAGCGACTTTAGGTGCTTTCATTGAAGTTATTAATGCATGATGATGCATTAATCCTCTGCTTTGTTGTGTTTAAAACAGGGGAGTCATCTTTGGATCCTAGTGGTGGTGATCCGGAAGCTTGATTGGTGTTTCGACAAGTGGCGAAACGGAATCGGTGAGGGGATTTTGGTTTTCAGCTTTGAAACCAATATTTTGAAGGTTTGGGAGCTTAGTTTAAGTCTAAGCAACTTAGCTAAGCTCAAGAGTAAGTTTTCAGAAAAACTCTCTTGGTGATGAACCGTAGATTGGTTGTATGCAATGTGGTTTGTTTGCATGTTTTAAATCCTATTTTGAAAGCATATTTAGCATGTTTATTTGCTGAGATTATAAGCCATGTGTTGAAGGATGCTCAAGGTAAGAGATCCTTGTTTTTGAACATTGTTATAATGTGGTTTGATGCTTAAGATGCATGATGTTTATGGCTTTGTTAAGTGCTTTAAAACAGTGGAATATTGTGGTTAATGATGCATATTGGCAAGTGATGGTTAAGGTCACAAAGGTGGTTAAAAGTCCTTGTGTGAGCCTTGTTTATTTAAGAACAACATGGTGGTTAAAAGTTCATAATTGGTTCTTGGTTAAGATCACCAAGGCGGTTAAAATTCCTTGTGTGAGGCTTGTTTATTTAAGAACAACATGGTGTTTAAAAGTTCATGGTTGGTTCTTGGTTAAGGTTACAAAGGTGGTTAAAATTCCTTGTGTAAGCCTTGTTTACTTAAGAACTCCAAGGTGTTTAAAAGTCCTTGGGAGATTCTTGTTAAGGACACAAAGGTGTTTAAAAGTCCTTGTGTGGTCCTTGTCATGGTGTTTAAAAGTCCATGGATGATGTTAAGGACACAATGGTGTTTAAAAGTCCATGTGTGGTCCTTGGAAATTGTAAGATCACAATGGTGTTTAAAAGTCCATGTGTGGATCTTACGTTGATGTATCACTTGTTGCCAATATGACATGATATGAACTTGAAGCATGAATTGCTTGTTTTAAATGCTTTAGTGCATGTGCAAATGATGATGGATTTAAGGTTTATAAAGGTGTTTTATAAATGCATTATTGTGTGGTTTTAAATGAGCATTCCTCACTAAGCTATTTGCTTACGCTCTCTCTTTTCTTAAACCAATAATGTAGAGCATTAAAGTGCATTGAGGGCAGCAAGGAGGGCAAGAATCCAAGTAGTGAACTAAGCTCAAGTATGGTGAAGGTTTGTTAAACACTATTAGCTTTTGGCATTTGGCAATGAGGAACCTATGTTGTTGTTTTGGGAGATGTTTTGGACTCCCTAAGTTGGATTTATGATGTTGATAATGTTTGAGCTTGTAATTGGCCTTTGTGATATGGTTTTGGTTTATTGATGCTTGAATGATTTTTCTAAGTAGGATGCATGCCTATAGAATTCGGGATTTTCATAATTGATGCCATGTTGATGTTTGGTTGATGCAATTATGTTCTTTGTATGTTGAATGACTTGCTGGTAAAATTTGGTGGCTTTTGGAGCATGTTAGATAGGTCAATTATGTGTTAAACCAGCAAATTTTCTGCAATCTGGGCAACCTGTTTCGGAACAGGTGCTACCGTATTGGAACGGGGGCCTGAAATGGCCTGGGTGTTCCGAAACGGAAGGAATTGTTCCGGAACGGTTTGGCCTCTGCCAGGCCCTGTTTCGGTACCAGTTTCAGAACGGTCCCGCGTTTCGGAACGGGTCTTCCCTGTTCCGAAACACTCGACCGTTGGGCACTGAAATTGTTGGTTATATGTTTTGAAATGTTTGCATTTTAGTCCTGAACCTTGTTATTGCAATTAAATGAGTTTGAGATGTCCGTTTGAGCTGAATTTTGACAGAGAAGCATGAAATATGATTAATTATATATTGGTAACATTAATTTGGGTTAAGTCCTTATAATTTTCAGAATTTGCTATTTGGTCCCTAAAGTTGTAATTTGTGCAATTGGGTCCCTGAATGTACTCTGATGGTTATGATCTTTGCGTATGCTGATTGAATGATCATATCTAAGGATAATGTGCATCTAGACAAGTTAAAAAAAAGGGTCATTAATCAAGGTTGACTTTCGGGTTGACTTTGGTTTTCCCCATGTAAACTTCTTAATTCGGTTCATCCGTCTGGGTCGGGTTAAGGGGGTTACATTTGGTGGTATCAGAGCTGAGTTCTCAAGTAATTGGGAATGATTATGTGCATGATTAAAGTATGTATGCTTTGTATGCTTGTTGAGTGAAAGCATGTTGAGTGAATTGTAAATATGTTGCAATTGAGGTGTATGCTGTGGTGAAGCATGCTGTGGGTACCCATTGCCAAATCAAAGCTAATGTAATGATGTTTTTTCTAAGTGAAAATGAGCTTGAGTACTTGGATTGCTTACCTTGCTGAGCCTGACTTTGTTTATTGCATTGTGATTGCATTGTTAGAGTATGGCACCTCGTAGAGAGTTGAGGAGTAATGTGCGAGCTACGACTCAAAATGAGAATGAGAATGAAGAGAATGTTGAAAGTGCGGTGGATTTACCTCCTCCACCTGGTGGTGTTGATTCTGGGGGTGAAGGAGCTGGAGCTGCAGCTGGTGCTGGGGTCGCTAGACCTGAGGCTGGTCAGGGGCAAGCTGTTCCTGACATGACAGTGTTGATTCAAGCTATTGCTGGAGCTTTTCAAGCAGCGGTAGCTGGAGCTCAAGGAGCTGGGCATCAGGAAGATGCTGGAGTTAGACTACCCTTGGAACGTTTGCGCAGTCTGGGAGGGACTGAGTTCATGGGTCTGTCTGCTGAAGGTTCGGAGTCTTGGTTAGAGGGTACCAAGAGAATCTTGGGTCAGATGAGTTGCACTGATGTGCAGAAGCTGGGCTGTGTTGTATCCTTGCTACAATATGATGCTTATACGTGGTGGACAACCACTATCGCTGGGATGGCGGAAGCTGGCGTAACTTGGACGTTCTTTCATAACGCGTTCAAGAGAAGGTATCTAGGTGTGAGGTACCTAGATGAAAAGAAGAGGGAGTTCATGTCTCTTACCCAGGGGAGCATGTCTGTGGCTGAGTATGAGGTCAAGTTTGTTCAACTCAGTCAGTACGCACCTGAGCTTGTTCCGGATGAGCGAGAGAGGTGTGAAAGGTTCCGTTATGGTTTACTGACGGATGTAAAGATGTATGTGCTGGCTACCGAGTATGATGATTTTGATGTGCTGGTGGGCCGAGCAAAGGATATTGAGATGAACTTGGGTTTATCTGCTAAAAGTGCTGGGTCAAGTGCGGGTAAGCGAGCTGATGAGTATAGTTCCGGTGGTGGACGGAACAAGAGGGGACGTGATCAGAAGTATCAGTCCTCAGCTAAGCGTGGTGGTGGTGTGCCTGCTTGGGGAGGCAAGGCTAGAGTTGATCCGAGTGCATGTTGGATATGTGGTTCGCGTGTCCATATGAAGGGTGATTGTCCTCGTGATGTGAGAGAGGTGCAAGCTCCGGTTGTGGCAGCTGGTAATGCGTGCTGGAACAGTGGATCTACGGATCACATGAGGAGAGAGTGTCCTATGTTGGTTGGTGGCCAAGTGCGTGCTCCTGTTGTTGCTGCACCGCAGAGAGGTCGTGGGCGCGGCCGTGGTAATTTCCAGCGGAGAGAGGAAGGTGGTCGGGGTGTGGCTCATGTTGTGGCTATTCAGCCTGAGGGTGGCGGCCAAGCCAGGGTGTATGCTCAGCGGGAGGGAAGGAATGACGCGGATGTGATCGCAGGTACTTTTACTTTGCAATCCTTGTCATTACTTTCCTTGATTGATTCTGGATCTACGCACTCATACATATTGCGTGAGCATGCCGAATTGCTTGGTTTGCCTGTTGAGTCTTTGGATGTTGGTCTGCGTGTCACTAGTTCTTTTGGTGAGACTGTTGTGACTCGAAAGCTTTATAGAAGATGTCCTTTGGTTGTTCAAGATCATGTTTTTCATGTTGACCTTATGGAGTTGCCTTTTTATGGTTTCGATGTAATCCTTGGTATGGATTGGCTTGCTGAGCATCGTGCTGTTGTGGATTGTGAGAATAAGCGAGTTTCGTTGAAGCTTGCGGATGATTATGAGGTAGTGGTGGTTGGTGAGAATGTGAAGTTTCTTGCCAATGTGGTGTCTACGTTGGAGGCGAGCCGGATGCTGAGGCAAGGTTGTGAAGCTTACCTAGATTTTGTGATGAATCCTAGCTCTAAGGAGTTGCGTGTGCAAGATATCAGGACTGTGCGAGAGTTTCTTGGTGTGTTTCCTGAGGAGTTGCCTGGGTTACCTCCTAATCGCGAGGTGGAGTTTGGGATTGAGCTGTATGAGAATACAACTCATGTGTCCATTACCCTTATAGAATGGCACCCAAATAGTTGAAGGAGCTTAAGACGCAGTTGCAAGAGTTGCTTGATCGTGGGTTCATTCGGCCGAGTGTGTCACCTTGGGGTGCACCGGTCTTGTTTGTGAAGAAGAAGGATGGCACTATGAGAATGTGCATTGATTATGGTCAGCTGAACAAGTTGACTATCAAGAATCGGTATCCTTTGCCGAGAATTGATGATCTCTTTGATCAATTTCGGGGAGCAGATGTGTTCTCTAAGATTGACTTGAGGTCAGGGTATTACCAGTTGAAGGTAAAGGATGTGGATGTGCCTAACACAGCTTTCAGGACAAGGTATGGGCATTATGAGTTCCTTGTGATGCCGTTTGGTTTGACAAATGCTCCTGCAGCTTTCATGGACATGATGAATCGTGTGTTTCATGAATACCTGGATAAGTTTGTAGTGGTGTTCATTGATGATATCCTCGTGTACTCACGTACTGAGGAGGAGCATGAAGAGCATTTAAGGATTGTGTTGCAAGCTTTTTTGGAGAATCAGCTTTATGCCAAGCTGAGCAAGTGTGAGTTCTGGTTAAGTGAAGTGGTGTTTCTTGGGCATGTGGTTTCTGCTGAGGGGATTCATGTTGATCCTCAGAAGATCGAGGCGGTGATGAATTGGAAGGTTCCTAAGTCTGTTCATGAGGTTCGTAGTTTCCTTGGTTTGGCGGGATACTACCGGAGGTTTGTGGATGGGTTTTCTAAGATTGCTGCACCTTTGACAAAGTTGTTACAGAAGGATGTTAAGTATGAATGGACGGAAGCGAGACAACAGGCTTTTGAGAAGCTTAAGGCAGCATTGACGCAAGCTCCTATCTTGGTTCACCTTAATCAGGGAAAGAGTTTGTGCTGTATAGTGATGCGTCCTATGTTGGTTTGGGATGTGTGTTGATGCAAGAGGGTAAGGTGGTGGCTTATGCATCGCGGCAGTTGAAAGTGCATGAGCGCAATTATCCTACGCATGACATTGAGTTGGCTGCGGTGGTTTTTGCTTTGAAGATCTGGAGGCATTACCTATATGGTGAGAAGTGTACTGTGTACACGGATCATAAGAGTTTGAAGTATCTGATGTCTCAGAAGGAGTTGAATCTTAGTGAGCGACGTTGGGTGGAGTTACTCAAGGATTATGATTTGACGATTGAGTATCACCCTGGGAAAGCTAATGTTGTGGCGGATGCCTTGAGTAGGAAGGTAGCTGTTGAGCTGAGGGCGATGTTTGCCAGTTTGAGTATTTCGCGTGATGGTGGTCTTGTGGCTGAGTTGCAAGTGAAACCATCTTTGGTTCAGTTGATCAAGGAAAAACAGTTGTTGGATGATTCCTTGGTACCTCATGTTCAGGATATCACGGAGGGTAGGCCTTCGGATTTCTGCTTTAATGATGATGGAGTGATGTGTTTTGGGAGTCGGATAGTAGTGCCCAATGATGCTGAGTTGAGGCGTGCTATTCTGACTGAAGGTCATAGTAGTCCTTTTGCTATGCACCCTGGTAGTACTAAGATGTATCATGATCTTCGTGATGAGTACTATTGGGTGGGTCTGAAGAAGGATGTTGCAGAGTTTGTCAGCAAGTGCATGGTGTGTCAGCGAGTTAAGGCTGAGCATCAGTTTCCTTCAGGGTTGTTGTAGCCGTTGAGAATCCCTGAATGGAACTGGGAAAGGATTACCATGGATTTTGTGTCTGGTTTACCCTTGTCGCCATCGAAGAAGAATTCAGTGTGGGTGATTGTGGATCGCCTGACGAAGTGTGCGCATTTCTTGCCTGTGCATACTACGTATTCTTTGGATAAGCTTGCGGAGCTGTACATTGCTGAGATTGTGTGGCTGCATGGTGTGCCAAAGTCGATTGTGTCGGATAGGGATCCGAGGTTTACATCGTGTTTTTGGCAGTGTTTGCATCAAGCTTTGGGTACACGGTTGAATTTTAGTACATCTTATCATCCTCAGTCGGATGGTCAGTCAGAGCGTGTTATCCAGATTTTGGAGGATATGTTGAGGTGCTGCGTGATTGAGTTTCAAGGCTCTTGGGAGAAACATTTGCCTTTGGTGGAGTTTGCTTATAACAATAGTTATCAAGCAAGTATTCAAATGGCACCTTATGATGCTTTGTACGGGAGGAAGTGTAGGACTCCTCTTTGTTGGGCTGAAACGGGTCAGAAGTTGGTTTCGATGTCGGCTTTGTTGAAAGGAACCACCGAGAAGGTGAAGCTCATTTGTGAGCGTTTGAAGGCAGCTTCTAATCGGCAAAAGTCTTACGCGGATTTGAAGCGTAAGGAGATTGAGTATGCGGTGGGTGACCGTGTGTTTTTGAAGGTTTCGCCTTGGAAAAAGGTGACGAGGTTTGGCCGTAAGGGTAAGTTGAGCTCTAGGTACATTGGACCATAAGAGGTGATTGAGCGTGTGGGTCCTGTTGCGTACAAGTTGAGGTTACCTCAAGAGTTGGAGAAGATTCATGATGTGTTTCATGTTTCTATGCTTCGGAAGTATAGATCGGATCCTTCGCAAGTGATGCCTGTTGAAGAAGTGGAATTGAATCCGGTTTTGACCTATGATGAGGAACTGGTGAGGATTCTGGATTCAAATAGCAAGGTTCTTCGTGGCAAGACCATTGAGTTGGTAAAGGTGTTGTGGAAGCATTGTGGTGTTGAGGAAGCCACGTGGGAACGGAAGGATAACATGCTAAAGCAGTTTCCGTATCTCTTTCCTTCAGGTAAATTTCGAGGACGAAATTTCTTAAGGGGGGGAGAGTTGTAACGCCCCGGTTTTGGGCTTAGGAGTTTTGGGATTCGGACCGGTTCGGTCGGAGTGCGGTTCGAATATATAAAAGTGAATTTAGGAAAGCCTAGTTCGGGTTGCATTAAAAATATGGAAAAATGTCTTAAAATCCTCTTTTATTATATATAAGAGTATGGTGAAATCAATTTTACAAAATGTGGTTTGGAAGTGTGACATTTTGGTTAGTGACCAAAATGTAATTTTTGAAAACTGTGAGACTGTTTTAAAAAGGATTGAAACTTTGAATCTTTAAGGCGCTATTTACCCAATGGGAGTTTCTCCAGATTTTTCTAAAGTATTAAATGATTAATTAATGGTTTTTAAATAAAAGAAAAGTGGAGGGAAGATATTTTGGCATTTGCTAACTAACTTTCCAAATTTCCATTTTCATTTTCTCTCATCTTTTCTCTCAAACCAAACACCTTTTCTCCAGAGCTTTTCTTTCTGATTTTGTCACCTAAATAACTCATTTCAATCCTCTTTTGATCTTCAATCACCTCTTCAACAAAACCTTTGCATTTGCTAAGTGGATTTTCAAGAATTTGGTTCCAAAAAGGGAGAAAACTCAAGTTTGGAGGTAAGAACGTCCTTCTCCTCTAAACTCTCAGTTCTTTACTGAAATTCCTAAGTTCTCAATCCTTAATTTGTGTTTTATAAAAGGTTTTAAGGTTGTGTTCTTGATCTTGGCTTATAAATGCAAGATTTGGTTGATTTTTGGTTAAAATTCGTATGATCTGTTTAAGCAGTGATTTGAGGTGTCTTTTTGATGTTAAATGAATGTTAAATTGATGAGAAGTTGAGGTTTAATTAATGCAATCCCGGATAGGTTAAATTTCCTAAGTTTAGCTTGAGTTCTTGGTTGTTTTTGGAGTGATCTTGATGATCTGTTATAGCTGGAGGTATAAGGATGATGTTAGATCCTTTTTTGATGTTAATTGATGTGTAAAGGTGATTAGATTTGATGGATCATGGCTGGGTTGTGTTGTGGAGTTGTTTGGATGCATTTTCGGTTGTGTTTGGTGGCCGAAAATGGAGTGTGGATGAGAGCAGCGAGTTTAGGTGCTTTCATTGAAGTTATTAATGCATGATGATGCATTAATCCTCTACTTTGTTGTGTTTAAAACAGGGGAGTCATCTTTGGATCCTAGTGGTGGTGATCCGGAAGCTTGATTGGTGTTTCGACAAGTGGCGAAACGGAATCGGTGAGTGGATTTTGGTTTTCAGCTTTGAAACCAATGTTTTGAAGGTTTTGGAGCTTAGTTTAAGTCTAAGCAACTTAGCTAAGCTCAAGAGTAAGTTTTCGGAAAAACTCTCTTGGTGATGAACCATATATTGGTTGTATGCAATGTGGTTTGTTTGCATGTTTTAAATCATATTTTGAAAGCATATTTAGCATGTTTATTTGCTGATATTATAAGCCATGTGTTGAAGGATGCTCAAGGTAAGAGATCCTTGTTTTTGAACATTGTTATAATGTGGTTTGATGCTTAATGATGCATGATGTTTATGTTTGATGCTTAATGATGCATGATGTTTATGGCTTTGTTAAGTGCTTTAAAATAGTGGAATATTGTGGTTAATGATGCATTTTGGCAAGTGATGGTTAAGCTCACAAAGGTGGTTAAAAGTCCTTGTGTGAGCCTTGTTTATTTAAGAACAACATGGTGGTTAAAAGTCCATGGTTGGTTCTTGGTTAGGATCACCAAGGTGGTTAAAATTCCTTGTTTGAGGCTTGTTTATTTAAGAACAACATGGTGTTTAAAAGTCCATGGTTGGTTCTTGGTTAAGGTTACAAAGGTGGTTAAAATTCCTTGTGTAAGCCTTGTTTACTTAAGAACTCCAAGGTGTTTAAAAGTCCTTGGGAGATTCTTGTTAAGGACACAAAGGTGTTTAAAAGTCCTTGTGTGGTCCTTGTCATGGTGTTTAAAAGTCCATGGATGATGTTAACGACACAATGGTGTTTAAAAGTCCATGTGTGGTTCTTGGAAATTGTAAGATCACAATGGTGTTTAAAAGTCCATGTGTGGATCTTATGTTGATGTATCACTTGTTGCCAATATGACATGATATGAACTTGAAGCATGAATTGCTTGTTTTAAATGCTTTAGTGCATGTGCAAATGATGATGGATTTAAGGTTTATAAAGGTGTTTTATAAATGCATTATTGTGTTATTTTAAATGAGCATTCCTCACTAAGCTATTTGCTTACGCTCTCTCTTTTCTTAAACCAATAATGCAGAGCATTAAAGTGCATTGAGGGCAGCAAGGAGGGCAAGAATCCAAGTGGTGAACTAAGCTCAAGTATGGTGAAAGTTTCTTAAACACTATTAGCTTTTGGCATTTGGCAATGGGGAACCTATGTTGTTGTTTTGGGAGATGTTTTGGACTCCCTAAGTTGGATTTATGATGTTGATAATGTTTGAGCTTGTAATTGGCCTTTGTGATATGGTTTTGGTTTATTGATGCTTGAATGGTTTTTCTAAGTAGGATGCATGCCTATAGAATTGGGGATTTTCATAATTGATGCCATGTTGATGTTTGGTTGATGCAATTATTTTCTTTGTATGTTGAATGACTTGCTGGTAAAATTTGGTGGCTTTTGGAGCATGTTAGATAGGTCAATTATGTGTTAAACCAGCAACTTTTCTGCAATCTGGACAACCTGTTTCGGAACAGGTGCTACCGTATCAGAACGGGGGCCTGAAAGGGCGTGGGCGTTCCGAAACGGAAGGAACTGTTCCGGAACGGTTTGGCCTCTGCCTGGCCCTGTTTCGGTACCAGTTTCAGAATAGTCCCGCGTTTCGGAACGGGTCTTCCCTGTTCCGAAACACTCGACCGTTGGGCACTGAAATTGTTTGTTATATGTTTTGAAATGTTTGCATTTTAGTCCTGAACCTTGTTATTGCAATTAAATGAGTTTGAGATGTCTGTTTGAGCTGAATTTTGACAGAGAAGCATGAAATATGATTAATTATATATTGGTAACATTCATTTGGGTTAAGTCCTTATAATTTTCAGAATTTGCAATTTGGTCCCTAAAGTTGTAATTTGTGCAATTGGGTCCCTAAATGTACTCTGATGGTTATGATCTTTGCGTATGCTGATTGAATGATCATATCTAGGGATAATGTGCATCTAGACAAGTTAAAAAAAGGTTCGTTAGTCAAGGTTGACTTTCGGGTTGACTTTGGTTTTCCCCGTGTAAACTTCTTAATTCGGTTCATCTGTCTGGGCTGGGTTAAGGGGGTTACAATAGCCCTTCTTAACCTAAGGCGACCCGTCCCAAGCCAATGGGAGGACCATTCCACTGAAGACAAAATCTACTTCTGAAACGTCCGGTTCACCAGGGAAGGCCCACCACGCTTCTACCTTGGTCCTTGCTTTATCTCCATGAGTATTTAAAATTTTCAGAAACTCGCGTTACATGCGAGGGAGTGAGATGAGAAGAGAAGTACAATAGAAGATAGAGAAAGGCATGACACGCAGGTCGTATTTATAAAAACCAAAACTATAAAAGCTATGGGCTATAACCATGCAAAACAAACACCGTACAATCTAACATGAATTTCAAACATCGTTCAAACAAAGTAACGATGTGTTTACGGAGTTTTAAACTAATTATCCCTATATTGCGGTTAATGGGAAAAAAGGATCACGGCGTTTCATAAACCATTTGAGTTAACGAACAAATGCACCAGGTAGGTCAACATGAAAGAGAGGTGGCGCACTAAGCACACTCAAGTACCAGGTCTTTGATGATGCCAATCTTAGACATGCATTTTTCATAACGTCTAAGCATAATTCTTATGGATTCACCGTGAAAGATAGTTTGCTAACTTTTATCAAATTATAAGCCCTTTCAGAGATTTCATAAATCTATGAAACTACGAACAACTACTTGTTCTCTAGACTAACTATTAGTCTCAACATGTTAACATTTAACATTGAAGCAACCTGACATAGTTATGATTAACTCTTAATCATTCAGTGATAATCGAAATAAGTCTTTATTAGGTGTGATACAATAAACGATAAATATCTAAATCGAATCAAACATCATGCATCTCATACATAAACATTACTCAAGAATTTAAGTCCGAATTCGTATGATACAAGTGGCTCTGATACAACTGTTGGGTCATGTCGGCACGCCCCGTGGTGCAGCGGAAAAAATAATCCAACGTAATCCAGTTAGGATCCATGTACAAGAATGAATCCGGGGTGAAAAGATGAATAGTTACCTTTTAAAACTCTGGAAAAACTGGAAAATCGACGGTATGTCGGAATAACCACGTCAAGTAAAATCGGAATCATCACTAACACTTAGAGATAAATTTCGACATGTTTGAAACCCTTCCATGGAGAAGTCGAAATCCCTCCAAGGATTCCTGATGGAGTTTGAAATCGACCAGGAGTTCAACCGGCACTTGCAATCGAGCAAGGGAACCTTCAGGGATTCGCTAGGGGGCAAGTAAAACACCAAAACAATATCGAACAACTTCTTAGATAGCTTTCTGGGATATGTCGAATTCCAGTGGGGAATCCCTACGGGTGTTGTCGAAATCTTCAAGAGGAGGAATAGGGATGATTTGGTTGCTAGCCCTTGTCCCTTTAAATAGTATTCAGAGACTTAATTCTAGGTTAATTCCTTAAATACTAGTTCAACCAAAATTCATAGAATCTAATTCTACTTAAAATTGGTTTATATTCAATATACATTATATTTAATAATATTAAATGAAATATATATATTTAATTATGTAGAATCTTGTTCTACATAAAACATGGATTTAAATATACATTATATTTAATCCAAATATATATATTTTATTATATGGAATCTCATTCTATCTTTACTTGGATTTAAATATATTTAAATATATATATTTTTAATTATGTAGAATCTAATTCTACATAAACTTGGAATTAAATATACATCATATAAATTCCAAATATATATTTAAATTTCTAGAATCTTATTCTATAATATTTAAGTCTCTAAATATTTTCCATACTCTAAATAATATTTGATAAATACAACATTTATCCAATATTATTCCCATTTAAGGGGGTTGCTGATTTCCCCTATCCCATAGGGGATATTCGGCAACCTCCCTAAAATAGGGAGTATGGTTTCAATTTTTAGTTCGCTTCATTTGAAGGGTGTGACCCTTGTAGGTTCATGCAACGTTAGCAGCAAAATTAAAATTGTTCTAATTTTACAAACAATGAGTGGCATCTAGCAATACATCATTGCTACGTAAGTTGCATGAAGTCATGGTTTGACTTTCCTATTTCCTGAATAAACTTTCTTTATGTATTTCATCATTTTGTCCTTTATATCTTAGATGAACACAAGTCATGGGCTAGTCACACTTGCGTTGTCCATCTAGTGTTTCTTGATGTCTTGAGTATATTATTATACACAAATCTCTATGATATCTCATATCATAATATTCGAGCATGGCCACGCATTTTCTAATCTCACTCAATCAAGTGGCCGAAGATATTTCTTCCATTATGTAGGAGGGACAAATCCTTTCTTGATCAACCATATTTCACTATATAGGTAATCACGTACCCAATCATCAGTCTTTATAATGTCGTCAGTTACGACACACGTTTGACTATGTCAAAATACGTAAATCTTTATGTTGAAATCATGTTGATCTCAAGTCTGAGGATTATACATATGTTTATCATGAGCAATGTTGTGATTGTCACATAATTACCCAAGAAACATGCTCATAGCAAGTCAATCCAATATGTTGTTCTCTAACAAATACTTATGTGTTGATTTTGATATCTCTATGCGAATAACATTAGTTATCAAA
Source organism: Hibiscus tridactylites (assembly GCA_958450335.1). Taxonomy (NCBI): domain Eukaryota; kingdom Viridiplantae; phylum Streptophyta; class Magnoliopsida; order Malvales; family Malvaceae; genus Hibiscus; species Hibiscus tridactylites. The sequence continues at coordinate 29,985,671 of OY288291.1, read as the reverse complement.
TCAACCACATATTAGTCTTTATATATTATCATTGTCCATACCTTTAATAATACTCGACTAAGGATCCTATTTAACAATAATCGTATTATTGTATGGACATTATTATCCAATGGTTAGTTTGAAGCACAGAAACATGCCAAATGATAATAACGGCAATGCCATTACTTGATAAATCTAGTAAAATAGTATGCCTATTCAATCGTCATATGATTGGTCTTTGGGCATACACCAACAAATATGACAACCAGATGTTTGGAACATCTTTGTCGAGATAATGAACGATCAGATAACTCCTTCGGTAATGGAGGTAGAATTGTGTTGAATAGTTTCTTAATGGTGATTGTCCTAGTAAAGAACATCAGATTATTTGATTCCTTGACTAAGATTGTGCAGTTGGAACATGTGAATAATTAAAATCTGATTGGATTATGAACGCTATGTAGCTATTGTGACAAGACATATATACATGAATGTGTAAACGAATTTGTATAATATAAGTTCACTAGACTATCTACTAGAAAGATTAATGTTTTCTTAAAACTACTTGGTTGGGATATTTGGATTGAAAAAAAAAACCCTCAATTTTATGGTTATAATTGATGGAGTTACCTGTTAACTAGGGTGAAAACACTCAAGTCCTTGTTGGGAAGGAATTTTCATGTCAATTGATTTCTCTAATTACAAAACAAGGTAACCTTCATCCTTTGCTAGATTATTTTGGAACTAGAAATTTTATGTTGTTGCAAGAAAATCATGTATGATCATCTAGTCAAGAATATTGATGTTTTTTAATGCATTAAATTCGAAATTAAGATAAGACCTCGCATGGTTCCATGAAACTACTTGATGCATGATAGTAGAAAATAGTAACAAATGTTATAATATGCTCTTGATAAGATTAGAAGATCTTGCATCACTTTGTAATAGTACCTTTAGTTACTATAATCATGATCAATTAGAGTATCCTTGTAATCCAGTCGAATGCCTAAAGCATACTCGAGTTGGACTAAATTATTTTTCACTAATAATTCTTTTGATGTGTGCCTTATGAATTTGGTAGCCTTCGAGTTTATAGTAACAAATTTGTTACCCCTAACCTTGTACTTGCCTAGTTGTTCGTATATCGTAGGAAATTGAGCATTTTGTTTTGAATTGTTTATTCTTTACTTGTATTACAAGTAAATTTTTTGCTTTGCGGTAACGCTAGGCTACAGTTGAATGAAGCTTGATGATGCCTAATAATTTGATTGAATGGATTAATTGTTTGTTAGAATATAAGGTTTGTAATCACTTTGATTTGTTATATTGTTTTAAAAATCAGAATACATGGATATATTATGAGTATATATATAAGGTTCTTGTCAGTATTAGTAATAACATGTGTTAGAACAGTGAACTCTGTTATTCAGTTAATGAGAAATTTAAGGACAATTTTTTTTAAGGGGAGAGGAATTGTAACATCCCCAAATTGGGCCTAGAAGAATGGTATTAAAATTAATAACATTTAAATTCATTTTCTTTGTCCTTAATTGTTGAATGAGGTGATTAAGGGCTTAGATGCGATAATTGAAGAAATGAATAACTTTAGTAAGAGCACTAAAAATATAAATTATAGGAAATGAAGCTTGCATGTTAAATTATTTATATTTTTGGGGCCTTAATACTTGTCTAAAGGAAAAGGTAGCATGGAGTAATGGTCGGCCATGTGGTCTAAGATTAGCTAAGGAGTCATCTCCTTCCTTTAGGGAGAGACCGAAACAAAAAAAATGCTTGAGAGGGAGAAAGCTTAAGATAGCCATTGAAGTTTAAGAAGAAATTGAGCTTGTTGCTTAATCTTACATGGAGTTCGAAGTCAATAAGAAATGGGTAAGTTTTCTTGAAATATTCATGTTAGAATTTAAGAGAATTCCATGTTTGTGAATCGCCTTGGTGAAGCTGTGAGATTTAAGTTTATAATCTGGTAATATAGTTGCTTTTGGGGTAAAATTATTCGAATGTAGACATTGAGAAGACGGTGGTTCGAATGAAATGTATGCATGAAGGAAATTTCTTGAAATTTTATGGAATGTGTAAGATATTAGGATGATTAGAAAATATGTTAACTTCAAGTAGAGTGGATTAATTGAAGACTTCTTATGCTATATTTTTTTAGATTCATTCTATTTGGTAGTACTATTTAAGAAATGAAATTAAAATCTGTAATACATTATGTTTCGAATTGAGCTAAGAATGTTGGATGTTGATATAGTTTTATAAGGACTGCTTGCTGGAAATTTGATCTTAGGTGTTCCTTAGATGTTTGGTTAGGTGTACACATTTTTAGGGACTAATTTGGTGGTTTGAGAACAAAGGAATTTTGTTTGCTTTTAGTTTGAAGCAATTCGATAGGAAACGAAGACTTTCAGGACAACTTTATCAGTTTAAAATAAGGTTATGAAAAATCTCCCTAGTTTGTGGTGTTCTTAGGCTCAAATTAGACTGTTTTTAATGGAAAAACTAGAAATTTATGTGTTGTTTTCATGTACCCTTGAATACATAAGTAACTAAGCAGTTTCGATTAAAAGAATGAATTTTAGAGATTGTTTTAAGGTGACTAAATCTGCATACATGTGATATTGATTGTTTTGCTTAAAATGTAAAATTGTGGACTGTCTTGGCAGTAAATAAATAGATTTAAGGATGTTTGAATAAACCTTAATACGTAAACTTGTGTTAGTGATCTGATCGTTGTGGAAATTTAGCTTATACTTGATGGTATCAGTAGGTACAATTGAGTATTGTTAAAATTTATTTTAAGCATGGATATTGAGATATCATGGACTATTTTTCTTTGCCAATTTGTGTGTTCACACTAAGTAAACTTTTTCGGATAAATTGTTGAGAACATGACTGTTTTCATGACATTTTGTGTACATACATGTTGGTTGGATAGATTAGATATATTTGAATATACATAGCTACATTATTGTTATGTTTAGACCTTGAGGAGGCTAGGAATGGATTTGTTAAGTGGCACGAAAGGGAATGAGGATTTTGTTGGAGTATGGCCAAAGACCAATCATATTATGATTGAATAGACATACTATTTTACTAGATTTATCAAGTAATGGCATTCTCGTTAGTATCATTTGGTATGTTTCTGTGCATCAAACTAACCATTGGATAATAATGTCCATACAATAATACAATTATTGTTAAATTGGATCCTTAGTCGATTATTATTACGGGTATGGACAATGATAATATATAAAGACTAATATGTTGTTGAATGATGACTAGTGTTGTCATTATCATAGAGATGTCAAAATCAACACATAAGTATTTGTTAGAGATCAACATACTAGATTGACCCGCTATGAGCATGTTTCTTGGGTAATTATGTGACAATCACAACATTGCTCATGATAAACATATGTATAATCCTAAGACTTGAGATCAACATGATTTCAACATAAAGATTTACGTATTTTGACATAGTCAAACGTGTGTCGTAACTGACTACATTATAAAGACTGATGATTGGATACGTGATGACCTATGTAGTGAAATATGATTGATCAAGAAAGGATTTGTCCCCCCTACATAATGGGAGAAATATCTTTGGCCAGTTGATTGAGTGAGATTAGAAAATGCATGACCATGCTCGAATATTATGATACTAGATATCATAGAGATTCATTTATACTAATCTACTCAAGACATCAAGAAACACTAGATGGACAACACAAGTGTGACTAACCCATGACTTGTGTTCATCTAAGATATAAAGGGCAAAAGGATGAAAAACATAAAGAAAGTTTATTCAGGAATTAGGAATGTCAAACCATGATTTCATGCAACTTATGTAGCAATGATGTATTGCTAGATGTCACTCATTGTTTGTAAAATTAGAACAGTTCTAATTTTGCTGCTAACGTTGCATGAACCTACAAGGGTCACACCCTTCGAATGAAACAAACAAAAATTGGAAACCATAATCCCTATTTTAGGGAGGTTGCCGAAAATCCCCTATGGGATAGGGGAAATCAGCAACTCCCTTAAATGGGAATAATATTGGATAAATATTGTTTTTATCAGATATTATTTAGAGTGTGGAAAATATTTAGAGACTTAAATATTTTAGAATAAGATTCTAGAAATTTAAATATATATTTTGAATTTATATAATGTATATTTAATTCCAAGTTTATGTAGAATTAGATTCTACATAATTAAAAATATATATTTAAATATATTTAAATCCAAGTAAAGATAGAATGAGATTCTATATAATAAAATATATATATATATGGATTAAATATAATGTATATTTAAATCCATGTTTTATGTAGAATAAGATTCTACATAATTAATTATATATATATATATATCATTTAATATTATGAAATATAATGTATATTTAATATAAACCAATTTCAAGTAGAATTAGATTCTATGAATTTTGGTTAAACATGGATTTAAAATATACAACTAGAATTAAGTCACTGAATACTATTTAAAGGGACAAGGGCTAGTAACCAAATCATCCCTATTCCTCCTCTTGATGATTTTGACAACACCCATAGAGATTTCCCACTAGAATATTACATATCCCAGAAAGCTTTCTGGTGTTCTACTTGCCCCCTGGCGAATCCCTGAAGATTCCCTTGCTCGATTGCAAGTCCCGGTTAAACTCCTGGTCAATTTCAGACTCCCTTAGGAACCCCTAGAGGGATTTCGACTTCTCTCTGGAAGGTGTTCAAACCCGTCGAAATTTATCCCTAAGTGTTAGGGAGGCGGAAACTTTTTTCGTTTTGTTCGGGTGGACTCTGTAGAGGTCATTGCGAACCTGTGACGATTTCGGTTTTACTTGACGTGGTTATTCCGACATACCGTCATTTTTCCAGTTTCCAAAGTTTTAAAAGGTAACTCATCATCTTTTCACCCTGGATTCATTCTTGTACATGGATCTTGGCTGGATTATGTCGGATTATTTTTGTTGCGCCACAGGGCGTGCCGACGTGACCCAACAGTGGTATCAGAGCCACTTGTATCATACGAATTCGGACTTAAATTCTTGGGTGATGTTTATGTATGGGATGCATGTTGTTTGATTCGATTTAGAGATTTATCGTTTATCATATCACACCTAACAAATACTTATTTCTATTATCACTGAATGATTAAGAGTTAATCATAACTATGTTAGGTTTCTTCAATGTTAAATGTTAACATGTTGAGACTAATAGTTAGTATAGAGAACAAGTAGTTGTTCGTAGTTTCATAGATTTATGATATATCTGAAAGGGATTCTAATTTGATAAAAGTTATCAAACTATCTTTCACGGTGAATCCATAAGAGTTATGGTTAGACGTTATAAAAAATGCATGTCTAGGATTGGCATCATCAAAGACCTTGTACTTAAGTGTGCCTAGTGCGCCACCTCTCTTTCATGTTGACCTACCTGGTGCATTTGTTCGTTAATGCAAATGGTTTATGAAACCTCGTGATCCTTCTTTGGCCTAATAACCGCAACATAGGGATAATCAGTTTAAAACTACGTATACACGTCGTTTCTTTGTTAGCACGATGTTTGAAATACATGTTAGATTGCATGATGTTTGTTTTGAATGGTTATAGCTCATAGCCTTCGTAGTTTTGGTTTTTATAAATACGGCATGCATATCGTGCCTTTCTCTATCTTTTATTGTACTTCTCTTCTCATCTCACTCCCTCGCATGTAACGCGAGTTTCTAAAAATTGTAAATATTCATAGAGATAAAGCAAGAACCAAGGTAGCAGCGTGGTGGGCCTTCCTTGGTGGACTAGGCGTTTCAGAAGCATATTCTATCTTCAGTAGAATGGTCCTCCCATTGGCTTGGGACGGGTCGCCTTAGGTTAAGAAGTGCTATAAACATTGCATATTTATTTACCGCTTATATTTACCTTGTATGTGATGCAATGGATGTTTTATAAGCATGATTAAACATAGTTCTATTGATAGGATCAATGTTCAAATGATGAGATAATTAAGTAAATCCCTCACTATAATTCTAAGTCTGTTTTAACCATTCAATATTTACCCTCGTTAAAACTTCGATCGATATAATGCGAGCTTTGCCAAAACAATGTCACATTTATCTATCTTAGTTAAACGCGAAGAATAAGCTAGTGATATTCATCGGTTGATATATTGGTATTGACTTAGCTGGGTTGTTCTAATAGGATTAGAAAACCTACTAGTTAAAAGTTTTTGATAATCATAAGATGATTTAAAGAACAAGAGTTGTTCGCCAAAAGATGAGGAATTACATGAGATGTAATTAGTAAGGTGTTACTTACCTAAATAACCATTTCCTAAAAGACTGGCCAAAGCTGATTCAGGAATGGTGAAATACGAATCCTTACTCACTAGAAAAACTATCGAAACGTTTTTCCGAAAATAAACTAGAGGGTTTTTAATTTTGAAGAAAATAGTGGGAGTAAATTTAAAGTAAAGACATATCTATAAATTTTAAAATTTAGTAAAACTTATGTAGCATATTTTCTTTGTTGTAGAATTAATGGAAAATAATACTCTATCACTGCGATCTATCCTTGAGAAGGATAAGCTCAATGGCATAAACTTCCTTGACTGGTTCCGCAATTTGAGAATTGTTCTCAAACAGGAAAATAAGGAATATGTCATTGAAGAACTTGTTTCTAATGAACCGGTTGCCACTGCATCCAGAGATGACAAAGAAAAGTTTAAGAAACACATGAACGATATGCTGGATGTCGGTTGTCTTATGCTTGCCTCCATGACCCCTGAGCTTCAGAAGCAACATTGAGGACATGGTAGCTTATGATATGATTCAAAATCTCAGGGAGATTTATGAAGGCCAAGCTCGTCAAGAGAGGTACGTATGGGAAGATAGAAATAAAATGACCACAATTTTGAGACCTCTAAAGCTCTGTTTCAATGCAAGATGAGTGAAGGATCTCCCGTAGGAGCTCACGTCATCAAAATGATGGGCTACATCCAAACGTTGTAGAAGCTCGGCTTTCCGCTGAAAGACGAATTAGCTACTGATGTCATCTTGCAATCGTTTCCGGATAGTTTCAGTTAGTTCGTCCTTAATTTCAATATGAATGATATTAACAAGACGTTGCCACAGTTTCTCGGCATGTTGAGAACTGCTGAAATCAACCTGAAGAAGGTAGGACCTAAACTTGTTCTAATGGTCCGCGAGGGCAAGAAGAAAGGTAAGTCGGCAGCAAAGTCTAAAGGTGATGGTAAGACCAAAATCGATGGAAATGAGGCATTGAATCCTAAGAAAGGAATCAAGAAGGATGGAAAATGTTTCTATTGTGGCAAGACCGGACATTGGAAGAGAAACTGTCCCACACACCTACAAGAAGTCAAGAAAGCAAAAACGAGTGAGTCATCAACCTCAGAGGCTTCTAAAGAGAATGCATCAGAATAGACATGGACCTGTGAATGGAAATAAAGCAAGAGTTGCTACATCATCAATTAGGACATGTGTTTTTGCTTAAATATATTTGTTTTAGTTTTTAAGATTATTATTTTGTGCCTAAGTTTTAGTTATCTTGTAAAGGAAAAGATATTTTAATTTTGAGATTATTTAAATAAATGTTATTCTTTTAATCCTTTATGGCACAACGAAACGATGATCTTTAAACTAATCAAATCAATAATATTTATAAGATAAATAAAACAAATGACTAATCTCAAACTCGTAAAAGTATTAAGGTAATTTGATCAGATCAAATTCAATAATATTTAAAGTTTGATGAACTTTCAAAGAATATGGGAATGTCCCATAATTAAATCCCACAAGTGGAACGAAAAGTTTTTGAAAGAGAATCAAATATGTTAGACATGTTTTGATTCAAAACAAGTCATTTTCGACTTCTTTACACACTAGAAAAACAACTCTCATACTTATTCGTTTTTTTAAAAATTGGTTCGAAATGTCATATAAGATATGTACTAAGAATTGTTCCCGAATACCTTTGAAGTTTTAAGGTTACTTACATGTTAAAATGTTTACAAAGTTCAAACCTTAAAAACTCCATTTCTTGTTTATCCTAACGAGAACAAAGCGTTTGTTTCTCAAACGAGAGTTTATCTTGAAATAGATTAATTCTCACAAAGGGATATTATTTCTTCAACTTTAACGAGAACAAAATATTTGTTGCTCAAACGATAGTTTATCTCGAAAGAGAATACTTATCACTAAGGGATTTCATTTTTCAACGAGAACAAAATGTTTGTTGCTCAAACGAGAGTTTCTCTCGAAAGAGATTACCTCTCACAAAAGGAAAATGGAATTTGGAATTTGAAGAAATTTTAGACAACAAATTTATGAACCAAAGATTGAGAATGTTCCACAAATGATCAAGGAACGTTGGAACAAAACACAACCATTGTGTTGATCCTGAAGAGAATACCATATACTTGAGAAATATGGATTTCTCACTATCCGTACATAGAAACACTCTTCTTTTTCAGATCAAGATAAAGACTTGCTCTTATCAGAAAGCAATGGTGAGCCCAAAATTCGAGAAATGGCTAAGAGCCATGAGAGATGAGATGAAATCCATGTCTAAAACCAATTATAGACTTTGGTTACCTAAAAGGGTAAAACCTAAGAGGTATGGATGAGTTTTTCAAAAAATAAAAACCGACATGAATGATAAAACATTCAAAGGATGATTATTCGCTAAAAGTTTTCTACAAACTTCATAGTATAGACTATGATAAAGCATCTTCCTTGTAGCTATGTTTAATCCATCTTAATCTCACTTGCAAGCAGTTACATACCATGATTATGGAATCAAATAAAGGAATGTCGAAACCGCTTTCCTAAGGGAAAACTTGAAACAGATGTGTACATGACACATCCAGAAGGTTTTGTCACTCCAGTAAACACTTGGAACGTATGTAAGCTACAAAGGTGTATCTGTAGACTAAGGCAATCTTCTCGAAGTTGGGATATTCATTTCAGAAGATACAATCAAAAGGTTTTGTTTATCTAGAAACAAAGGGGAGTCTTGTTTTCAAAAGAGCTAGTGGGAGCATTGTTACTTTCCTAAGTATTGTATGTAGATGACATACTCATCAAAAGGAACTAAAGATCGCAATCAGTTTTGTATTAATAAAAGATACTGCGAGTTAGCAACATGAGACAATATCTAACTCTACAACATAGGCTGATTGTATTACAGTCGACATAGAAATAAAGAAGGATGTTTGGATCTAAACGGTTCACTTCTGAACTAAGGGTTGTTCCCAACATATTAGATGCTACATAACTTTGTTATGATGGAACCTTTACGTAAGCAAACAAACCCCAAATCTCTCAATAAATCCAAATATATTCTAAAGTGCTTACATCTTGGAGATGTGAAAGTATGCAATATACGCACCAAGTTGATAACTTTGTCAACTCCCTGACAAAGCTTTTGACACAACATAAGCATGTCAGTTACAGTAAACCATATCGTATTAGATACGAGAATGATTGGTCTTAGTGCTAGTGTGAGATTGTTGGAGTATGCCCAAAGACCAATCATATGATGATTGAATAGACATACTATTTTACTAGATTTATCAAGTAATGGCATTGTCGTTATTATCATTTGGTATGTTTCTGTGCATCAAACTAACCATTGGATAATAATGTCCATACAATAATACGATTATTGTTAAATAGGATCCTTAGTCTAATATTATTACGGGTATTGATAGTGATAATATATAAATACTAATATGTGGTTGATTGATGACTAGTGTTGTCATTAGCATAGAGATGTCAAAATTAACACATAAGTATTTGTTAGAGAACAACATACTGGATTGACCCGCTATGAGCATGTTTCTTGGGTAATTATGTGACAGTCACAACATTGCTCATGATAAACATATGTATAAATCCTAAGACTTGAGATCAACATGATTTCAACATAAAGATTTACGTATTTTGACATAGTCAAACGTGTGTCGTAACTGACTACATTATAAAGAATGATGATCAGATTCGTGATGACTTATGTAGTGAAATATGATTGATCAAGAAAGGATTTGTCCCTCCTGCATAATGGGAGAATTATCTTCGGCCACTTGATTGAGTGAGATTAGAAAATGCATGGTCATGCTCGAATTTTATGATATGAGATATCATAGAGTTTCGTTTATAATATCCTACTCAAGACATCAAGAAACACTAGATGGACAACGCAAGTGTGACTAACCCATGACTTGTGTTCATCTAAGATATAAAGGACAAAAGGATGAAATACATAAAGGAAGTTTATTCAGGAATTAGGAAAGTCAAACCATGACTTCATGCAACTTAGGTAGCAATGATGTATTGCTAGATACCACTCATTGTTTGTAAAATTAGAATAGTTATAATTTTGCTTCTAACATTGCATGAACCTACGAGGGTCACACCCTTCGAATGAAACGAACAAAATTTGGAAACCATACTCACTATTTTAGGGAGGTTGCCGAAAATCCCCTATGGGATAGGGGAAATTGGCAACTCCCTTAAATGGGAATAATATTGGATAAATATTGTATTTATCATATATTATTTAGAATATGGAAAATATTTAGAGACTTAAATATTATAGAATAAGATTCTAGAAATTTAAATATATATTGGGAATTTATATAATGTATATTTAATTCCAAGTTTATGTAGAATTATATTCTACATAATTAAAAATATATATTTAAATCCAAGTAAAGATAGAATGAAATTCCATATAATAAAAATATATATATTTGGATTAAATATAATGTATATTTAAATCCGTGTTTTATGTAGAATAAGATTCTACATAATTAAATATATATTTCATTTAATATTATTACATATAAAGTATATTTAATATAAACCAATTTCAAGTAGAATTAGATTCTATGAATTTTGGTTGAACTTGGATTTAAGGTATTCAACTAGAATTACATCACTAAATACTATTTAAAGGGACAAGGGCTAGCAACCAAATCATCACTATTCCTCCTCTTGAAGATTTCGACAACACCACTAGGGATTCCCCACTAGAATTCAACATATCCGAGAAAGCTCTCTAAGACTCTGTTCGATATTTTTCTGGTGTTCTACTTGCCCCTGGCGAATCCCTAAAGGTTCCCTTGCTCGATTGCAAGTTCCGTTTGAATTCTTGGTCGATTTCGGACTCCCTCAGGAATACCTAAAGGGATTTCGACTTCTCCCTGGAAGGTGTTGAAACCTGTCGAAATTTATCCCTAAGTGTTATGGAGGCGAAAACTTTGATTGTTTTGTTCGAGTGGACTCCGTAAAGGTCATTGCGAACCTGTGACGATTCAGGTTTTACTCGACGTGGTTATTTTGACTTACCATCAGTTTTCCAGTTTTCAGAGTTTTAAAAGGTAACTCTTCATCTTTTCACCCCGGATTCGTTCCTGTACATGGATCCTGGCTGGATTACGTCGGATTATTTTTCCGCTGCACCTCGGGGCGTGCCAACGTGACCCAACATATTCAAGTATCTCGTAACGTCAAGATAAGAGTTAAGCGTACTTTAAAGTCTCGGGGTTGGCCAGAAGCTTTCCCGAGCATTTTCATTCAATTCGAATAAATATGTACTATAATTTGGCTAACCAATACATGTGCAATGCTTGGAACCTAAGGCACATAACTACTGTTTAAAGTAGTCTATGATGTGAAAATGTGTTATAAGATTATGTGTGTTTTGAATGACGATATGGTATTATTATGCATGTGTTTTCCAAAAAAAGGTAAAGTTGGTTAAAACTTTGATAAAAAGTAATGCTTGATCGATTCATATATGATATACATATAACATGTAATATTAGTACATGATTATAAGCTAAGTCGAATTGGAGTGGAAAGATTATGGAATAATTTATTGACCTTACAGTGGAACAATTGAGATGTTATGAAATTGTAGGATATGTGAAAGAATTCTATGTTTGGGTATACAATGGAAATGTTCAATTGTGAAATGGAATGCAAACCCTTGCTCACACTATATTTATAGATATGATTGATAAGTTGATAACAAGGAAATATGTAAATGGAACTTGGCGATGGAAACCATAGCTTGAAGGTCATTCAAACAAAGGAATGAAATAATGAGTCATTGATATGTCCTCATTGTGAAGCTATGCTCACTATGTGCATATAAAGAATGATAATTATATGCTAAAGCCTTGGTCTCGACTCAATCGTAGGTACAATTGGCATGCCATAGAGTCCGTCGAGCTCGCTAGTCTAGACTACGGTCCGCTTGTTGTTAAAGATCAAATGGTTTATTTCGTACTATTTGTGTACCCCTTTTTTGATATTATTTGTATACCTTTGGAATGGTAGTTGGAGTACCCCTATTTTGGTATTTGGTGTACCGTCTGTTTGATATTGAATTTAGAGGATTTATGTATCTAGGTTGTTGCTTGAGACTCAAGGCTGGATTAAAAGAAGTATAAAAGTTATATATTAACATGGCCTAATTGGGTATGATTGAAATAAAAGAAGCTATAACCATTATGGATGAATATTTGATTAGATACTAATAGAAAATGTTATGAAACATACAATGTTTTGAATAACTCTCAGTATGGAAAGTCGTGTATGATACATGCTAGATCGAGTAATTACTTGTAGTTTAAGACATGTTATGATTCATGTTTGTTCGATTAATTACTTGAAATTAAAAAGAGGTTATAATACTTATCAGGTCAAATGCTTGTCTATCACAAAAGTAATATTAGATAATGATTTGTTGATTTGAAGTTAGAAGTATGTGATTCAATGATCGAAATTGGCCATGTAAAGGTGAATTGTTCTTGCTTATATTAAGTTCATTAGATATACTAATAGAATGGTGGGGATGGTTAGTCTAATCCTTAGAGATCTAATTAACATGGTAAAATCTAGTATTGAATAATTCTGGTAATAATAATCCCTGATGTGAATAATCTAATAAAGTTTATAAACGTATTGTAAGGATCTTGTTACTTGTTAAGAACATTAATAATTTGGATATAGTCCTATATAGGAAGAAATAGTATAATAAGAAATATATGATTTGGGATTTTACTCAAAAAGGGAATATATCCTAAAGCTAGGTTGAATAGGATATCTTGGTACATTGTTATGATAAGCAGTTTCTTGTAGAATGAGTAGTTTGATTTCTGAACAAATTTCAGAAATATCAGATTTATTGTAAGTATCTGATACTGAACGTGAGTTGGTTTCTAGTAGTATGTTTATTATAGATATTAAGGAATGTTACTTGTTGATTGAATTGAGAAATTACATGTTTAAAATGGTACAAGCAAGGGGCTCTAGTTGTATTATAGAAAGATAATAAATTTCAGGTTAATGGAGCCTTGTTCGAACTAAATTTCATTACCTCGTCAAGTACATGCTTACAACTTATTCTCTTAACTCCTTGCAGGGTGGTTGAGACCTCAAGCTATTTAAGAGCTAATCACGAATGCAGGAGATCTCAATCGATTCGGACCAACCTCTTGTTTACTCCTAGGATGGTGGCACTTAGTTAAATTTTCATAAGCATATAGGTTATAAGGTGGCTTGTATATATGTATATATGTATATATGCTCCAAGGAGCATTAATTTGTATTAAGGGGCCTTTATTACTATCTTTTCTTGGGTGCACATTTTTTATTGTTTAGCTAACATGATTATGTTCCTTGATACATGCTTGGTATGGTTAGCATGCTTGGTTTGATCTCCTTGTTGCTTGTCTTTGGGATCATAGAATATCTTGAGTTTGTTTATGATTAAAAAAGAAATTATTATTAAGGGTATGTCATTTTAAGTAATTAGATAAATCGTTGGATTAATCAATAATTGATTAGTTAGCTTTGAAGTGTGAGCTTGCGTAAGGGAATATTAAACTAATGTAATTTAAATAGAGTAAAAAGGTGCTAATTCTATAAAGAGGGAAATTATTCTCTAGGGTTTTGTTACATGATACATAACTTAAGATTCTTTAAAACATCATGAATCTTCATATTCGAAATACTGGAAGTAAGAGTCTTCTAATAAGTGGCTTTTCTTATATCAAATGTCTTGAGTTTCGATGTCTTGTATAGTTAGGAATAGAGTTTTTTTATCTTCATAAAGGCTAATTAGGTACCCATAATTGTAAATACTCATATGTACACTGATACCTTAGTTTTAGAGTGATCTTAAATCTGACTAAGTCTATTGAAAACTTTTATTTTTTCTCAAAATTCTCCTTGTTAATTGTTTTGTAAGGGCAAAGTCAATCCTAATTACTTGATTGGTTGTCTTTAACTTGCCTTAACTCGGTTTATCTTCTAGATTGGGTTAGGGGACATTACAATTAGTATCAGAGCATGGTTTAGTCGATTTTCGAACTAAACATGGACTCATTGCATCTCCGTAAGTCTACTATGCCACCTAGAAATTTAATTTTGACAAACATTTGTGATATGTGAATTATACAAACTTATTTGATGTATATTGCGAACAATAGTAAAGAGTAATTGTAATACGAAATTGTTAAAAAAACTCTATTGTATGTTAATAGGACAACCAGATGTTTGGAACATCTTCGTCAGGATAATGTAATCTCGGATAACTCATTTGGTAATGGAGGTGGAATTGTGATGAATAGTTTCATAATAATGATTTTCCTGGTAAAGAACATCAGACTACTTGATTCCTTGAATAAGATTTTGAAGTTGGAACATGGGAATAATTAAAAGCAGATTGGGTTATGAACGCTATGTAGCTGTTATGGAAAGACATGTATAGCTGAATGTGCAAATGAATTTGTATAATAGAAGTTCACTAAACTGTCTACTAGAAAGATAATTGTTTTCTAAAACTACATGGTTTAGAAAATTGGATTGAAAAAAAAACTCAATTATATGGTTATAGTTGACAGAGTTACCTGTTAACTAGGGTTAAAACATTCAAGTCCTTGTTGGGAAGGAATTTTCATGTTAACTGATTTCTCTTACTACTAAACATTATAACCTTCATCCTTGGCAAGCTTATTTTGGAACTAGAAATGTCATGTTGTTGCTTGAAAATCATGTATGATAAACTAGTCAAGAATATTCATGTTTTTAATACATTAAGTTCTAAATTAAGATAAGACCTCACATGGTTTCATGAAACTGCTTGATGCATGATAGTAGGAAGTAGTAACAAGTGTTGCAATATGCTCTAGATAAGAATAGATTATCTTGCATCACTTCGTAATAGTACCTTTAGTTACTATAATCGAGATCAATTATAGTATCCTTGTAATCCAGTCAAATGCCTAAAGCATACTCCAGTTGGACTAAATTATTGTTTCACTAATAATTCTTTTGATGTGTGCCTTATGAATCTGGTAACCTTCGAGTATATAGTGACAAATTTGTTGCCACTGACCTTGTACTTGCCTGGTTGTTCGTATATCTTAGGGAATCAAGCATTTAGTTTTGAATTATTTGTTTTTTTACTTGTGTTACAAGTAAATTTGTTTGCTTGCCGAGAACGCTAGGTTTAGTTGAATGAAGCTTGATGATGCCTAATAATTTGAATGAATGGATTAACTCTTTGTTAGAATCAAAGGTTTGTAATCACTATGATTTGTTATTTTGTTTTGAAAATCAGAATACATGAAGATATTATGAGTATATATAAGGTTCTTGTTAGTATTTGTAATAGCATGTGTTAGAGTAGTGAACAATGTTATTCAGTTTATGAGAAATTAAGGACAAATTTCTTAAAGGGGGATGAATTGTAACATCCCCAAATTGGGCCTAGTGGAATGTTATTAAAATTAATAACATTTAAATTTGTTTGCCTTGTCCTTAAATGCTGAATGAGGTGATTAAGGACTTATATGAGATAAATGAAGAAATGAATAACTTTAGTGAGAGCACTAAAATAATAAATAATAAGAAATGAAGTTTTCATGTTAAATAATTTATAACTTTGGGGCCTTAACACTTGTCTAAAGGAAAAGGTAACATGAAGTAATGACCGGCCATGTGATCTAAGATTAGCTAAGGATTCATCTTCCTTTAGGGAGAGATCGAAACAAAAAAATGCTTGAGAGAGGGAGAAAGCTTAAGATAGTCATTGAAGTTTAAGAAGAAATTGATCTTGTTGCTTAATCTTACATGGAGTTCGAAGTCCATAAGAAATGGGCAAGTGTTCTTGAAATATTCATGTTAGAATTTAAGATAGAATTTCATGTTTATGAATCATCTTTGGTAAAGCTATGAATTTTATGTTTATAATATGGTAATATAGCTGTTTTTGGTGTAAAATTAGTCAAATGTAGACATTGGGACTATTGTGGTTTGAATGAAATGTATGCATGAAGGAAATTTCTTGAAATTCTATGGAATGTGTAAAATGTCGGGATGATTAGAAAACATATTAATTTCACGTAGAGTGGATTAATTGATGACTTCTTATGCTATGGTTTTTTAGGTTCATTTTATTTGGTAGTACTATTTAAGAAATGAAATTAAAATTGATAATACTTTAAGTTTCTAATTGAGCTAAGAATGTTGGATGTTGATAGACTTTTATAAGGGTTGTCCGCTGGAAATTTGATCTTAGGTGTTACTTAGATGTTTTGTTAGGTGTACACATTTTTATGGGCTGATTTGGTGGTTCGAGAACAGAGGAATTATGTTTGCTTTTAATTTGGGATCGTTCGATAGGAATCGAAGACTTTCGGGACAATTTTAGTAGTTTAAAATAAGGTTACAGAAATCCGCCTTGTTTGTGGTGTTCTTAGGCTCAAATTAGATTGTTTTTTATGGACAAAACTAGAAATTTATGTGATCTTTTAATAGACCCTTGAATACATAAGTAACTATGAAGTTTCGATTTGAAGAATGGAGTCTAGAGAATGTTTTAAGGTGACTAAATGTGCATACAAGTGATATTGATTGTTTTGCTAAATTTGTAAAATTGTGGACTGTCTTGGCAGCAAATAAATATATTTAAGATTGTTTTAATAAACTTGAATGCATATACTTGTGTTAGTGATATGATCGGTCTGGAAATTGTAACCCACTTAGCCCGACCTAGTTGCTTGGCCCGAAAGTCAACCTTGATTAACGACCCTTTTTATTTAAAACTTGTTTAGATGCACATTAAACCTATGTGAATACTCACCAATCATGGAAGAGATAAGCACAACAATCGGAAAACATTTAGGGACTCAATTGCACAAATTACGTATTTAGGGACCAATATGTAATTTTTGGAAATTAGAAGGACTCAGCTGATTTTAGGTTTACCAATTTGAAATTACTCATGTTACATGCTTCTCTATCAAGTTTCAGCTTAAAAAGGCATCCCAAGCTCAAGCGATTGCATCCACAACATTCAGGACTAAAATGTAAAGCATGAAAACTTAAAACAATTCAAATCAACATCCAATGGTCAACTGTATCGGAACGCCCACCGCTCGTCCTGAAATGCCCGTATTGAAACAGTGTTTACTTTTTTGGTACTCGGGTATGTTCTGAGACCAGTATCGAAACAGTCTTCACCAATAGCCAAACTATTTCGAAACAGCTTCATCCGTTTCGAACCACCATTGCCATTACAGGCCCCCGTTTCGGAACAGGTGAGGGTGTTTCGATACACCTTGCCTAGTGACAGCAGAAATTGCTATTTTTTGTCCTTTCAAACCATTCAAACACACTTCAAAGAGCATTACATCATTCGAGCAACTCAACGTGATACTAAGGAACATATATAAGACCCTTAAACTCGATCTTGGCATCAAACACCAAAGCACACAACCTAAAGGCATGCTCCCTAGTCTCAAAACCAATATAAGCAACCAAACCTCAAACAAAACATTTAGGACCATTTACAACCCATAAATGCCAACAAAACATGCCACAAACTCAGGGAGTTCAAACATTCCTCCCAAATACAATCTTGGTTTCCCATTGCCATATATCAAAACTAAAGTGTATAAAAACATCATCATACATGAGCTTTGCACTTCCTTGGATGTTCTTAACCTTCTTGCTGCCCGAAAACACCTCAATTATCTGCATTATTGGTAAAAGAGAGCGTAAGCACAATTGCTTATTGAAGCATGCTCTAAAGAAAACCAACACAATAATGCATTATCCAAAACACTTTCTCAAAGCCGTTTTCTATAACATGTTCATTCTATCTCATGCTGGAAAGCCATTCAAAGCAATTTCTCATTGAAAACACATGTACCTCAATTCTATCTCATGCATTTAAACCAATGCAATTCTCATGGCATAGCCAAACTCATGGTTGTAAAACCAAAGCATTTCATATACAAATCTCATATGCATTTCTCATAGCATAAATCATCTCATCAAAGGTATATGTGAATCAAGCAATTTTCATATTTTATATTGGCATTTCACATCTAAAACCTTACGCACTCACCGACTACGTTTCGCATGCTTTCCGCAACGCTATCTAGGCTCCCGCATCAACACCAAAGGCGTCTGAAGATGTCTCACCTGTTCATAACACATAAAAGTAGAGGATTAATGCATCATCATGCATTGAAATCATCAACCACACATCTAAACTCGCTGCTATACTCAAAGGCCACATTTCGGCTACCAAACACAACCGAAATTATCTCCAAACTCTTCCAAAACAAAGCTCAGCCAAGATCTATCACTTCTAATCATTTCTAAACATCAATCAACATCAAAAATCACCACAAACTCGTCCTTATACCTCCAACTATAACAACACACCAAAACCACACCAAAAACCACCATTCTAGCCTACAAAACTTAGGAATCCAAGCCTATTCGGGATTTTTTTTGTTGATAAAACCTCATTTATAACATTAATTAACGTCCAATATACATTAGAAAACAACCTCAAAACAGAGCCTAACCATCAACCACGAAAATCATCAAGATCTCTCCAAAAATCTTAAGTTTTAAGACAATTTCTTGTTTCTAACATTAAAGCAACTCAAAAATCATTAACAAAGGATTGATAACTTGGGAATTTCAGTAAGGAACTGATCATTAAAGGAGAAGGACGAAGCTTACCTCTAATGGCTGATTTCTCCTTGAATTGGGCAAGTTTTCTTAAAATTCCAAAGTAAAAACAAGAGGTTTTGACGAGGAAAAGATTATTAATCAAAAGGAGATTGAAATCTCATCAAAAGGAATGAAAATAAAAGGTTAATTTCTGGAGGAAATGTGTTTGGCTGAAAAGAAATTGAGAGAAAATGAAATGAGAGAAAATTGATGAAAAGTATTTATGAAAAGTCAAAGGTAGTTTCCTTTTGATTAATCCTTATTTTCCTTTAATTAAAATATTAATAAAATCACCCAAATTAAGAAGAAATCTGATTAAAAATATTTTGGTAAAATTAGCTCCATAAAGATTCTAAGTTTCAATCCTTTACAAAACAGTCACTATTTGACTTTGTAAAAACTGTGATTTGGTCACTACACCAAAATGTAGTATTTCCAAACCTTATTTTGTAAAATTGATTTCACCATAATAGTTCACATAGTAAATGAGGATTTTTAGATATTTTTCCATATTTTTAAAGCATCCCAAACTAGGTGTTTCCTAAATCTCCCTTTAAGATTCTAACTATTTATGACCGGTCCAATTCGGACTCTAAAACATCTAGGCCCAAATTTGGGGTGTTACAACTCTCCCCCTCTTAAGAAATTTCGTCCTCAAAATTTACCTGGAGGAAAAAGGTAAGGAAATTGCTTCTTCAGGTCTTCCTTTCTTTCCCACATGGCTTCCCCAACACTACGATGTCGCCACAACACCTTAACCAGCTCAATGGTCTTACCGCGGAGAACCTTACTGTCTGAATCCAAAATCTCAACTGGTTCCTCATATTTTGTCAAATCTGGATTCAACTCAACTTCCTCCACAAGCATAACATGCGAAGGATCCGATTTATACCTCCGAAGCATGGATACATGAAACACATTATGTATATTTTCTAACTTTTGTGGTAGCCTCGGCTTATAAGCAACAGGACCCACACTTTCTATCACCTCGTATGGTCCAATGTATCTCGGGCTCAGCTTGCCCTTCCGGCCAAATCTCATAACCTTCTTCCAAGGTGAAACTTTCAAGAACACGCGGTCACCCACCACAAATTATATCTCATTACGCTTCAAATCCGCGTAAGACTTTTGTCGGCCCGATGCTTCCTTCAACTGCTCACAAATGAGCTTCACCTTCTCGGTGGTTCCTTTAACCAAAGTCGGCATTGAGACCAACTTTTTTCCCATTTCAGCCCAGCAAAAAGGAGTTCTGCACTTCCTCCCGTACAAAGCTTCATAAGGTGCCATTTGAATACTTGCTTGGTAACTATTATTATAAGCAAACTCCACCAAAGGCAAGCACTTCTCCCAAGAGCCTTGGAACTCAATAACATAGCACCTCAACATATCTTCAAGAACTTGGATAACATGATCCGACTGTCCATCCGTCTGCGGATGATAAGAAGTACTGAAATTCAACTGTGTACCCAATGCTTGATGTAAAAACTCTCAAAATCTTGCAGTGAACCTCAGATCTCTATCTAACACTATAGATTTTGGTACGCCATGCAAACGTAAAATCTCAGCAATGTACAACTCTGCAAGCTTATCCAAAGTTTACGCAGTATGCACAGGCAAGAAATACGCATACTTAGTAAGGCAATCCACAATCACCCAAACATAATTCTTCTTTGATGGCGTTAGAGGCAAACCAGAAATAAAGTCCATGGTAATCCTCTCCCATTGCCATTTCGGGATCCTAAACGACTGCAACAATCCTGATGGAAACTGATGCTCAGCCTTAACCCGCTGACAAACCATACTC
Organism: Hibiscus tridactylites; assembly: GCA_958450335.1. Lineage (NCBI taxonomy): Eukaryota > Viridiplantae > Streptophyta > Magnoliopsida > Malvales > Malvaceae > Hibiscus > Hibiscus tridactylites. The sequence goes on along the minus strand of OY288291.1, from coordinate 29,964,796 downwards.
TTGCTCACATACTCAGCGATGTCTTTCTTCAAACCCACCCAATAGTACTCATCCTTCATATAACGGTACATCTTTGTACTACTAGGGTGCATAGCAAATGGACTACTATGAGCTTCGGTCAGAATAGTTTGCCTCAACTCAACATCATTCGGCACCACTATTCGACTCCCAAAACATAGAACACCATCATCATTAAAACAGAAGTATGATGGTCTATCCTCAGCAATATCCTGAACATGTGGCGCTAAGGAATCATCCAATAGCTACTTATCCTTTATCAACTGAACTAGAGATGGTTTCACTTGTAATTCAGCAACAAGACCACCATCTCGCGATATGCTCAAGCTAGCAAACATCGCCCTTAACTCCACCGCCACTTTCCTGCTCAAAGCATCGGCCAAAACATTGGCCTTTCCCGGGTGATACTCGATCGTTAGATCGTAATCCTTAAGCAACTCCACCCATCGTCGTTGCCTAAGATTCAACACTTTCTAAGACATCAAATGCTTCAAACTCTTGTGATTCGTGTACACAGTACACTTCTCACCATAAAGATAATATCTCCAAATCTTTATAGCAAAAACCGCTGCAGCTAACTCAATGTCATGCGTAGGATAATTGCGCTTATGCACTTTCAATTTCCACGATGCATAAGCCACCACCTTACCCTCTTGCATTAGCACACACCTCAAACAAACGTAGGATGTGTCACTATACACCACAAACTCTTTCCCTGATTCAGGTTGAACCAAGATAGGAGCTTGCGTCAAAGCTGCTTTAAGCTTCTCAAAAGCTTGTTGTCTCGCTTCTGTCCACTGATACTTAACATCCTTTTGCAACAACTTCGTTAAAGGGGCAGCAATCTTAGAAAATGCATCCACAAACCTCCTTTAGTATCCTGCCAACCTAAGGAAACTACGGACTTCACGAACAGACTTAGGAGGCTTCCAATTCATCATTGCCTCAACTTTTTGGGGATCAACTTGAATCCCTTCAGCTGAAACCATATGACCAAGGAAAACAACTTCCTTTAGCCAAACTAACATTTTCTCAGCTTTGCATAAAGTCGATTTTCCATCAGCGCTTGCAAAACAATCCTCAAATGACCCTCCTGCTCTTCCTCAATACGAGAGTACACAAGGATATCGTCGATGAACACCACAACGAATTTGTCCAAGAATTCATGGAACACCCTATTCATCATGTCCATGAAAGCGGCAAGAGCATTTGTCAAACCAAACGACATCACAAGTAACTCATAATGCCCATACCTCGTTTTAAAGGTTGTTTTCGGCACATCCACATCTTTCACCTTTAACTGATAGTACCTTGACCTCACATCAATCTTTGAAAACACACTTGCTCCCAAAAACTAATCAAAAAGATCATCAATCCTCGGTAAAGGATACTTGTTCTTGATAGTCAACTTATTCAGCTGCTGATAATCAATGCACATTCTCATCGTGCCATCTTTTTTTTTCACAAACAAAACCGGTACACCCCAAGGTGACACACTTGGCCGAATGAAGCCACGGTCAAGCAACACCTGAAGTTGCATCTTCAATTCTTTGGGTGTCATACGATAGGAAGCAATGGAAACCGGAGTTGTGTTATCATACAACTCAACTCCAAGCTCAACCTCTCGACTAGGCGGCAAACCAGGTAATTCCTTCGGAAACACTCCAAGGAACTCACACACGGTCCTTATATCCTGAACGCGCACCTTTTTTAAACTAGGATTCATAACAAAGGCTAGGTAAGCTTCATATCATTGCTGTAACATCTGGCTCGCTTCCAACGTCGACACCACATTGGCAAGAAACTTCACATTCTCTCCCACCACCACCACCACATATTCATCCACAAGTTTCAACGAAACTCACTTACTTTCGAAATCCACAATGGCTCTATGCTCAACAAGCCAATCCATGCCAAGGAATACATCAAAAACCATAGAATGACAATTCCATAAGATTAACCAGAAACACATGATCTTGCACCATTAAGGGGCATCTTCTATACAACTTTCTTTTTACAACCGTCTCACCAAAGGAACTAGTCACACGCATACCAACATCCAAAGACTCAACGGGTAAACCAAGCATTTGAGCATGTTCACCAATATGTACGAGTGGGTAGATCCAGAATCAACCAAAGAAAGTAATGACAAGGATTGCAAAGTAAAGGTACCTGCTATCACGTCCATGTCATTCCTTCCCTCACGGTGGGTATACACTCGAGCCTGACCACCACCCTCAGGTTGGACAGCCACAACATGTGCCACATTCCTTCCACCATCATCCTTACGCTGAAAATTACCACGGCCGCGCCCACGACCTCTCTGTGGCTCAGCTGCTCTCACTAGAGAATGTCCCTCTCTCAGCGGCTAAGGACAATCTTTCTTCATATGCCCTTGGTTTCCACAATTCCAGCATGTCCCAAGGTTACCCCAACACTCACCACCGTGTCTCCTACCATACCGGTTACACTTACGAGTCCTCAAGATAGCATTAAGTCCTTGCTAGCCTCTACCGGGGTTACCACCCCCACGTCTAGCATCATCGTGCGGCTTCCTATCCTTATGCCTCTTGTTGCAATCTCTACCATAATCGCGTTCTGCAGCTCGCTTTCCCGAGCTAGATCCACCTGCTCGGCTCCCCAAACCAAGATTCAATTCAATGTCCTTGGCTCTAGTGACCAAAACAATGAAATCAGTGTAATCAGCTGCAAGCATATAGGTCTTGACATCCGCTACCAGCCCATAACGGAACCGTTCGCACCTTTCCCTCTCGCTAGGAATTAGCTCAGGTGCATACTGGCTAAGGCGAACAAAATGAATCTCATATTCAGCTACAGACATGTTCCCTTGCATAAGAGACATAAACTCCCTCTTCTTCTTATCAAGGTAGCAAACGCTCAGATATTTCTTCTTGAACGCATTCAAGAAGAATGTCCATGTCACCTCATCGTCCTCCATTCCGAAGATAGTGGTCGTCCACCACGTGTAAGCATCGTCATGCAATAGTGACAGAATACATCCCAACTTTTGCACATTGTTGCAGTTCAACTGACCAAGAATCCTCTTGGTGCTTTCAAACCAAGACTCAGATCCTTCCGGTGACAAACCTCTGAACTCAGTCCCACCCAGACTGCGGAGATGCTCCAACGGCAATCTCACATTAGCACCATCCTGAGGTGCAGCTTCATGAGCTCCAGCTACAGCTGCCTGGAAAGCTCCAACAATAGCATGTATCAACATGGTCATGTCAGGAGCAACTTCCCCCTGAACACCCTCGGGTCCAGTAACCCCAGCACCAACTCCAGCAGCACCAGCCCTAGCTCCACCACCACCAGGGGGAGGAGAAGGTAAATCCTCAGCATTCTCTACATTTTCATTCTCAGTCGTAGATCTAGTATTGATTCTCAGCACTCTTTGTGGCCCTATAATAAAAACAATGCACTGACAAAAATGCAATAAGCATAATTATGCATAATAAGGTAAGTAATTCAAGTACTCAAGCTCATTTTTTGAAACCATTTCTTCTCGTTAGTAATGATCTGGCAATGGGATCCCCAACCACACTCCAAACATAGCATAGCATCACAATTTCATCTAATTTAAATCATACATCACTATTCATACATCATACTTTCACCGAAAAGCCACCATCATGCAATAATCACATACAACAATCACATACCAAACCCCAATTATTCGATAACATGGCTCTAATACCAACAAATTTAACCCCCTTAGCCCGGCCTAGATGCTTGACCAGAACTACGAAGATTATACGGGAAAACCAAAGTCAACCTGAAAGTTAACCTTGATTAACGACCCTTCTTTTACTTAAAACTTGTCTAGATTCACATTAAGCCTATTTGAATACTCACGAATTATGGTAGAGAGAAGCACGGTGATCGAAAAACATTTAGGGACTCAATTGCACAAATTACGTGTTTAGGGACCAAAATGTAATTTTTGGAAATTAGGACTCAGATGATTTTATGTTTACCAATTTGAAATTACTCATGTTACATGCTTCTCGGTCAAGATTCAGCTTAAAAAGACATCTCAAGCTCAAGCGATTGCATCCACAACATGCAGGACTAAAATGTAAAGCACGAAAACTTAAAACAATTCAAATCAGCATCCAACAGTCAACTATATCGGAACGCCCACCCCTCATAACGGAACGCCCGTACCGAAACGATGTTGACTGTTTCGGTACTCGGGTATATTTCGAGACCATTATCGAAACAGGCTTCAATAGTAGCCTAACTGTTTCGAAACAACTTCATCCGTTCTGAACCACCATGGCCATTATAGGCTCCAGTTTCGGAACAGGTGAGGGTGTTTCGATACACCTTGCCCAGTGACAGCAGAAATTGTTGGTTTTTGACCTTTCATACCATTCAAACACACTTCAAAGAGCATTACATCATTCCAGCAACTCAACGTGATACTAAGGAACATATTTAAGACCCTTAAACTCGATCATGGCATCAAACACCAAATCACACAACCTAAAGGCATGCTCCTGAGTCTCAAAACCAATATAAGCAACCAAACCTCAAACCAAACATTTAGGACCATTTACAACCCATAAATGCCAATAAAATATGCCACAAACCCAGGGAGTTCAAACATTTCTCCCAAATACAATCTTGGTTTCCCATTACCATGTATCAAAACTAAAGTGTATAAAAACATCACCATACATGAGCTTTGCACTTCCTTGGATGTTATTAACCTTCTTGCTACCCGAAAACACCTCAATTATCTGCATTATTGGTAAAAGAGAGCATAAGCACAATTGCTTAGTGAGGCATGCCCTAAAGATTGGGTATTTCACCAAGTCCTACCCAATCGAATGCCCATCATCGGTTCTCTCCCTTTGGATTAAACCAAAGAGGTCGTACGAATTTTTAGTTTATAGTGCACTCTCATCCTATTGATCGATCAATTATATCCGATAAGTATCTCAACATTTATGCCAATATATTATGTCAAAACATCATCTCACCTACTGTTTTTCATGCAACATTTCCAAATCATTCTCATCTCATTTCAAAACCATAACATTTATCATTCTTTAAAACAAAAGCTCAAATCTCAATTATGCAACATGTTATCTCATGAAATCATTTCAAGCAGAATCTCATGCTACAATCATGTATCTCAAACCATGAGCATGTAAAAGCATTTTAGGGGCAACCACCACATTAAGAGAGCAATCTAGCTAATACTTACTTCTGGACTTAAGAAGGTGTTTCAAACTTTTCTTAAATCCCCAAACCTTGATTCTTTCTCCCTCGAGGACTTCTAAAACCATAAGCACTCACCGACTACGTTTCGCGTGCTTGTCGGAACGCTATCTAGGCTCCCATATCAACACCAAAGGCGTTCGAAGATGTCTCCCTTGTTCATAACACATAAAAGCAGAGGATTAATGCATCATCATGCATTGAAATCATCAGCCACACACCTGAACTCACTTTAAGATATTTTTAGATATTAAATGAGGATTAATGCATCATCATGCATTGAAATCATCAGCCACACACCTTTCCTAATTTATCATGCATTGAAATCATCATCATGCGTTGAAAACATCATCATACATTGATTTCACCATAATCATTCACATATTAAATGATGATTTTTAGATATTTTTCCATATTTTAAAAGCATCCCGAACTAGGTGTTCCCTAAACCTCCCTTTAAGATTCGAACCGTTTAAACCCAAATTTTGGGTGTTACATGGATATTTGGATATCATGGACTGTTTTGCTTTGCCAATTTGTGTGTTCATACTAAACAAACTATTTCGGATAAATTGATTGAAAAGGGGTCTGTTTTCATGACATTTTATGTGCATACCTGTTAGTTGGATAGATTAGATTGATTTTAATATGCATAGCTACATTATTGTTATGTTTAGACCATGAGGAGGCTAGGAATGGATTTGTTAAGTGGCACGAAAGGGAGTAAGGATTCAGGTATCTCGTAGTGTCAGGATAAGAGGTAAACGTAGTTTAAAGTCTCGGGGTTGGTCAGAAGCTTTCCCGAGCATTTTCATTCAGTTCGAATAAATTTGTACTATTATTTGGCTAACCAATCCATGTGTTATGCTTCGAATGTAAGGTATGCAACTTCTGGTTAAAGAAGTCTATGATGTGTAAATATGTTATATGATTATGTGTGTTTTGAATGATGATATGGTGTTAGTAAGCATACGTTTGCTAAGAAAAAGGTAAAGTGGGTTACTACTTTGATAAGAAGTAACACTTGATTGATTCATATATGATATATGTATGACATGTAATATGAGTACATTACTATAAGCTAAGTCGAAATTGAGTGAAAAGATTATGGGATCATGTATTGGCCTTATAGTGGAATAATTGAGTTGTTTTGAAATTGTTTGATCCGTGAAAGAATTCTACGTTTGGGTATACTATGGAAATGTTTGAGTGTGAAATGGAATGCACACACTATATTTATAGTTGTGATTGATAACTTGATAACCAAGAAAAATGTAAATAGAACTTGACGATAGAAACCGTGACTTTAAGGCATTTCAAACAAGGGAATGAAATAATGAGCCATTGATATGTCCTTAATGTGAAGCTATGTTCACTATGTGTAGATAAAGAATGATAATTATATGTTAAATCCTTGGTCTCGAGTTAGTGGTAGTTATAGTTGGCATGCCATAGAGCCCGTCGAGCTCTCTAATCTAGACTACAGTCCGCTTGTTGTCAAAGATAAAATGGTCTATATGGTACTATTTGTGTTCCCCTATTTTGATATTATTTGTATACCCTTGTAATGGTACTTGGAGTACCCCTGTTTCGGTACTTGGTGTACCGTCTGTTTGATATTGAATTTAGAGGATTCATGTATCTAGGATGTTGCTTAAGTCTCAAGGTTGGATTAAAAGAAGTATAAAAATTATAGATTAACATGGCCTAATTGGCTATGATTGAAATAAAATAAATTATAACAATTATAGATGGATACTTGATTATATACTAATAGAAAATGTTATGATACATACAATGGTTCGAATAACTCTTTGTATAGGAAATCGTGTATGATTTATGCTAGATCGAGTAATTACTTGTAGTTTATGACATGTTATGATTCATGTTTGTTAGATTAATTACTTAGAATTAAAAAGGAGGTTATAAAACTTATCAAATTAAATGCTTATCTGCCATGAAAGTAATGTTAGATAATTATATGTTGATCTGAAGTTAGAAGTATGTGATTCAATGATCCAAATTGGCCATGTAAAGGTGAATTGTTCTTTCTTTTAGCAAGTTCATTAAATACACTAATAGAATGGTAGGGATGGTTAGTCTAATCCTTGAATATCTAATTAACATGCTAAAATCAAGTATTGAGTAATTCTGGTAATAACAATCCCTGAAGTGAATAATCCAATAAAGTTTATAAACATATTGTAAGGATCTTGTTACTTGTTAAGAACGATAATAATTTGGATATAGTCCTATATGGGAAGAAAGAGTATAATAAGAAATATATGATTTGGTAATTTACTCAAAAACGGAATATATCCTAAAGCTAGGTTTAATAGGATATCTTGGTACATTTTTATGATAAGCAGTGTCTTGTAGAATGAGTAGTTTAATTTCTGAACAAAGTTTAGAAATTTCATATTTATCGTAAGCATCTAATAATGAACGTGAGTTGGTTGCTGGTAGTATCTTTCTTATAAATATTAAGGAATGTTACTTGTTGAATGAATTGAGAAATTACATGTTTAAAATGGTACATGCAGGTGCTCTACTTTTATTACATAAAGATTATAAATTGCAGGTGAAGGGAACCTTGTTCGAACTAAATTTTATTACCTCATTAAGTATATGCTTACAACGTATTCTCTCAACTCCTTGCAGGGTGGTTAAGACCTCAAGATGCTTACGAGCTAATCACAAATGCAGGAGATCTCATTCGGTTCGGACCAACCTCTTGTTTACTCCTAGGATGGTGGCACCTAGTTAAATTTTCATAAGAATATAGATTCTAAGGTGGCTTGTATATATGTATATAAGCTCCAAGGAGCATTAAGTTGTATAAAGGGGCCTTTATTGCTATGTTTTTTCGGGTGCTAATTTTTTATTGTTTAGCTAGCATGATTATGTTCCTTGATACATGCTTGGTATAGTTAGCATGCTTTTTTATCTCCTTGTTGCTTGTGATTGGGATCATAGAATATCATGAGTTTGTTTATGATTAAAAAAAGAAAGTGTTATTAAGGGCACATCATTTTGAGTAATTAGATAAATGGTTAGATTAAACAATAATCAATTAGTTACTTTGATGTGTGAACTTGCGTAAGGGAATATTGAACTAGTGTTATTTGAATAGAGTAAAAGGGTATTGATTCTATAAAGAGGGGAGATTATTCTTGAGGGTTTTGTTACATGATACTTTAGTAAACATTCTTTAAAACATCATGAATCATCATATTCGAAATACTGGAAGTAATAGTCTTCTACCAAGTGGCTTTTCTTATATCAAATGTCTTGAGTTTCGATGTATTGTATAATTGATTGTTGCAAAATAATTAGGAATCAATCCCAGAGATTAGAGTTTTGTTATCTTCTAGAACAGGTTAGGGGACGTTACACCCACACTTAATAACCTGTAATCTCTTAGTCTTTTAAAATTTCGGTTTAGTCCATACAAATTTAGCTAGTCACCTTTTCTTATTTCTAAAATGGTTCTAAATTTTTTACTTAAGCTTTCATGTCACACAAATTTTAATGTCCAACTTTTTGGGATATCATATGAAATTTAACTGTCATCCATGTAACCTGGTTAATTGAGGTTTGGTAACTTCGAATTTAAGTAAGCCCTCTCAATTTTCTAGGTTTTCAATTTGGTCCCTATAATTACAATTACACACAATTGGATGTTAATTCGATTCATGATTCAAATAAGAATTTATCCGCTGGCAGCATATACACTTGGGAATTAAATAAGCATATATAAAACATAAAAAGTAAAATGGACTTAAGTTTGAGTAAAATGTTTCAGGCTTGTTTCGCCAAACCAAATGTAGCTCGCTCGATTCGGTCTGACATCTAGGTCGGGTTAAGGGGGATACAAATGCCATGGCCGGAGACTTATTGGATATCGAGAGGAGAAGTCATTGCACAAGAAGTACCATGTGTTTGGGGAGAAGTAAACCTCTGACTAGACCTTTTTAACTTTTTGGCTCGAGAAGTACCCAAACTCGGCAAGAATATGGTCAACTAAGCTTGATCAAATGTAGCCTTTGCATACAAAATTAAGTCTATCAACAAAAAAAAGATGTAAGATAGGAAGGCATCCTCTAACAAATTGGAAGGACCATGATCTGTTTTCCACAACATTCACAATATGATGGCCAAGTCTTTTCATTGTTAATAAAAAACATACTGCGATATGAGATCACTTTGTCATGCGCCTATCTCAGGTTTGAATTGTTTATGACCATCAAATTCTCTCCTTTTTCCCCACGATATGGCAGCCAATGGCGTTTTTCTGGCAATAGCTTGACCGTCAGCTTTGGTAAGATGTTGATCGACTTTGTCCCTACTGTCTCCTGCGTTTCTCTAGCTGAAGCTCTCAGGTTCCTCAAAGAACCTGGCAGAGCCCCTGCCAATGTTGCCATTGCCATCGTTAGACTCGGTGGAAAATCTTCCTTCGTTGAAAACTCGGGGACGACGAGTTCGGCCGTACGCTGGCTGATATTCTCAAGCAAAACGAAGTCTCGGACGATGGGGTATTGTTTCACTAAGGCGCTAGGACTGCTCTCGCCTTCGTTACGTTACGTACCGACGGAGAGCGTGAGTTCATGTTCTACAGGAATCCTAGCGCTGATATGTTGTTGAAGCCGGAGGAACTGAACCTTGATCTTATCAGATCTATAAGTCATCTTATCGTAAATCCCCTTTCAACTTAACAAATCTGTTGCATTATTGAAATTTTAACATGTGTACGGGATTTAAATAACGCGCAATAGGAATAGCAGTCATTCATAGTGGTTTTGGCACCCACTTGTAATTATTATGTCTATAATAAATTTTATTTTTTAAAAAATGATTACTATAATACTTGTAGTAATTGTAATAACATTTGTTATGTTCGTAATAATAATAAATACGAGTGAAAAATACAGCCGCAACTATAATTTAATTATGTTTTTTTTATGCAGGCCAAAGTGTTTCACAATGGATCGATTAGTTTGATCGTGGAGCCATGCAAATCGGCTCATTTGAAGGCAATGGAAGTGGCGAAAGAAGCAGGTACATTGCTCTCTTATGATCCAAACCTTCGCCTGCCACTCTGGCCTTCCGTCGACGAAGCCAGGAAACAGATTCTGTCCATTTGGGATAAGGTTGATATCATCAAGGTCAGAGACGTCGAGCTTGAGTTCCTCACCGGTAGTGACAAAGTGGACGACGAAACTGCCATGAAACTTTTGCGCCCCAACTTTACCCTGCTTTTAGTCACCCTTGCAAAAAAGGGTAGGCGATACTATACCAAGGTATGCTAAATTCAGCCTCTTTTTAAGTATGATGTAAGCTTAATTTCAGACATTGCCATAATACCTTACACTTATTTTCGAGATTCAACAACATAAACCCTCTTGACTGATGTTTTGTTTGATGATGGAATGTTAGAAATTCCATGGGGCTGTGAATGCATTCCATGTAAACACTGTGGACACAACTGGAGCTGGTGACTCCTTTGTTGGTGCTTTGCTTTGCAAGATTGTTCATGACCCATCTGTTCTTGAGGTAAAACACATACATACATGCATGCATACATCTTTTTAATTTAAATTTGTTCTAAAAATGGGTTTTGATTTTCTTATTGAAATGATGACCGTAAAATTACGGTGTTCTTTGTAATAAGAGAGATTGAAGATATGTGAAACAATTGCTAATGAACAAAGAATCGAACAAAGAAACATAAAACCGCATATTTGTATTTTTTTAACCCCTAGCAATTTTGAAAGAGAGTAGTAGAGTAATCCTCAAAAACACAACTTAAGTATATATAATGTAAATATATAATACTCGTTGAAATTGAAAATAAATAGTCTTAATTATTATTATTATATACATGTTAGAAACAACCTTTGGAAACAAAGATTTACAATAACTTTCCATTATTATTTACCACTTGTTGGTAACAATTTCCAAAATTTTCAACAAATTTTAATTATCACTGGTCAGAAATAATTAAGATTTATAATATGTTAATTTTAGATTATAAAATTTTACGGTAATTTTTTTTCTTTGCTAGGATATGCTCAAGAAGTTTGGCTTGAAGAATGCAAAGCCTCAAGCCACACCAATGAGCTCATCCACAAAGCTTGAAAAAAATGAAGGAGGTAAGTGTGTTGACTCTAAGCTTTATCGCTCTATGATTGGATCATTGTTTTACCTTACCGCAAGTAGACCAGATATATTGTTTAGTGTTTGCTTGTGTGCTAGGTTTCAATCTAGTCCTAGAGAGTCTCACCTTATAGCCGTAAAAAGGATCTTTAGGTATCTTAGAGTTACTCCTTGTCTAGGTCTTTGGTATCCTAGAGACTCAACCTTGAACCTTTATGCTTATTTAGATGCGGATTACGGGGGTTGTAAAATTGATAGGAAAAGTACTTCCAGAACTTGCCAATTCTTAGATAGTATGCTCATATCTTGGTTTTCTAAGAAACAAAATAGTGTAGCTCTTTCTACCACCGAAGCCGAGTACATATCCTTAGGGAGTTGTTGTGCTCAAGTCCTTTGGATGAAGAAACAACTCTTAGATTATGGTGTTAAAGTTGAAACCATACCCCTTAAGTGTGACAACACTAGTGCTATATGCCTAACCAAAAATCCCATCCAACACTCTAGAACCAAAAATATAGAAATAAAGCATCATTTCATTAGAGATCGTGCCCTTAAGAAAGATGTTGTTTTAGAGTTCGTAGACACCTTAAATCAACTAGTGGACATCTTTACAAAACCTCTAGATAAGGAGCATTTGTAACACCCCAATTTTGGGCTTAGAAGTTTAGGGTCTGAACCGGACCGGTCTGAGAAACGGTTCGAATATAAAACGGGAGTTTTAAGGAAATCCTAGTTCCGAATGCTTTAAAAATATAGAAAAATATCTAAAAATCCTTATTTAATATATAAAGGTGAATGGTGAAATCAATTTTACAAAATAGGGTTTGAAAATAATACATTTCGGTGTAGTGACCAAATCGCGATTTTTGCAAAGTTTAGTAGTGACTATTTTGTAAAGGATTGAAACATTGAATCTTTAAGGAGCTAATTTACCAAAAATATTTTCATCAGATTTTTTCTTAATTTGGGTGATTTAATTAATGATTTAATTAAATAAAAGAAAGGTGATAAACTACCTTTGACTTTCATAACCACTTTTCTCTAATTTTCTCTCATTTCATTTTCTCTCAAAATCCTATCAACCAAACACTTTTTCTCCAGCAAAATTCACTTTGATTTTTACTTCAATTGATGAGATTTCCATCACTCATTGATTTCTAATCAATCTTTCAACAAATCCACTTGATTTCTACTTTGTATTTTCATGGAAACTTGCCCAAATCAAGGAGAAATCATCTTTTAGAGGTAAGATTGTTCTTCTCCTATAAATACTTAGTTCTTTACTGAAATTACCAAGTTGTCAATCCTTTATTAAAGATTTATGAATGGTTTAAATGTAAGAAACAAGATTTTGGCTTAAAACTCAAGATTTTGGAAGGGATCTTGAAGATTTTCGTGGAAATTGATTGGGCTCTATTTTGAGATGGTTTTCTAATGTATTTTTAATGTTAAATGATATTAGAAATAAGGTTTTATCGATCCAATCCCGAATAGGTTGTTTTTCCTAAGATTTTGCTTGTGAAAATGGTGGTTTTGGGGGTGATTTTGGTGTTCTATTATAACTGGAGGTATAAGGACGGGATTAGGGTTGTTTTTTATTCTAATTGATGTTTAGAAATGTTTAGAAGTGATGAATCTTGGCTGTGTTAAGTTTTGGAAGTGTTTGAAGGTGTTTTTGGTTGTGTTTGGTAGCCGAAATGTTGTGTTTAGGAAGAGCAGCGAGTTTTGGGGTGTTGGCTGAAGATTTCAATGCATGATGGTGCATTAATCCTCTGCTTTTATGTGTCTAAAATAGGGGAGACATCTTCAGACACTTTTGGAGTTGATCAGGAAGCTTAATTGGCGTTTCGGCAAGCAAGCGAAATGAAATTGGTGAGTGCGTATGGCTTTAGAAGTCCTTGAGGGAAAAATAACCAAGGTTTGGGGAGTTAGGAAAGGTTTGAAACACCTTCCCAAGTCCGGAAGTAAGTATTGGCTAGATTGCTCTCTAGAATGTGGTGATTGCCCCTTTAAATGCTTTTACATACTCATGGTTTTAGATTGATAAATTCCTACTGTTTTTATGCATGAATTATAGCATGAGATGATGCTTGAAATGATTTCAATAAGTAACATTTTGCATAGTTGAGATTTGAGCTTATATGTTGAAGTGTAGCAAATGTTATGGTTTTGAAAAGAGAAGAGAATGTTGAGTTTTAATGCATGAAAAACAGTAGGTGAGATGTTGATTTGACATAATATATTGGCATAGATGTTGAGAAACTTACCGGATATAATTGATCGATCAATAGGATTAGAGTGTACTATAAACTAAAAATTCGTATGTGCTCTTTGGTTAAGCCAAAGGGAGATATTCCGATGATGGGCATTCCATCGGGTAGGACTTGGGAAATACCCAAGCTTGATGGCGATGAGAGATTCCGCCTTGTGAGTACGGTGACGAGAGTTTCCACCGGAAACTATGTTGCTAGACGAGTGAGTACGGTGATGAGAGATGCCACCGGAAGTGTCTAGTGAGATGTCCGCATACCCGAGTAATAAATAGATGTGAAATGCCAATATAAAATATGTTATGGTTTTGATTCACATGTACCTTGATATAATGATTTATGCTATGAGATATGCATATGTAGTTTATTTATTAAATGCTTTAGAGTACAAGCATGATTTTGGCCTTGCCATGGGTTTTGCATTGGTTTTAATGCATGAGATAGAATGAAGGTACATGTGGTTTCAATAAGTATTGCTTTGAAAGTTTCCAAGCATGAGAAGAGATGAGCATGTGGTTTAAAAGCTTTTAATGAAAGTGTTTTCAAATGTGCATTATTGTCTTGGTTTTCTTTAGAGCATGCCTCACTAAGCATTTGTGCTTATGCTCTCTCTTTTATCAATAATGCAGATAATTGAGGTGTTTTAGGGTATCAAGGAAGCTAAGTCCATCAAAGGAAATCTAAGCTGACATATGGTGAAGTTTTTATACACTTTAGTTTTGATAAATTGGCCATGGGAAACTCTTGAGTTGTGTGGGGCTCGATTCGATCAACCAATGTTGCTCACCAAGTGGTGGAGAGATGGATATTTGGGTGGAAGGGTTGAGGAAGCTAAAAAGAAATGTGACACAATGATTTATAGTGGTTCAACCTTCTAACCAAGGTGTACATCCACTACCTTAGCTCCCCACTAAGGATTTCTCAATCAATCCACTATTGATTCGTCCCCTTTTCTAGGATTAGGAGGAAACCCTTACAACCGATCAAGCTTCTACCCAAAGCCTTGATTAAAACCCTCTTTACAAAGAGAAACAATAAGCAAACTTAAAACCCTCTAATAGGTGTTTGTTTGCACAATTAAGCACTCACCAAAAACCTAAAACACTTGAGCAAATTTGACAATTTTGGCTCACTAGTGTTTGTCTATGCAAGAATTGACAATTTAAGCACTAAGACAATTTTTGATCATTTGATGTTTGACAATATGAGCATTAGCCTTCTCTTGATGCTTGGAGGTCTCTTTTATACTCCCAAATGAGTTTGTAGCCGTTACTAGCCGTTGGGATCATATTGGAGCCGTTGAGGACTTTAATTCCCACCATAAATGTAGTTCTGCAGCTCCCCGTTTCGAAACGCTCGAAGCCGTTTCGAAACACTCTCTATATAGAAAGAGCCGTTGCAGTCTGTCAGGGTACCCGTTTCGGAACACCCCTTGCCGTTTTGAAACGCGTATCAAAACGCTATAAGCCCGTATCGAAACGCTTGCATTTGAAAGTTGGTTGGGAAAGAGCCGTTGGGTTTTATGACCGTTATGGTCAATGCCATGTAGGCGTATCGAAACGGCCTAGCCTGTTTCAAAACGCTGGGCAAAAATCCTGTCCAATGAAGGCCTGTTTCGATACGAGTATCGAAACGCTTTTGCCACTGGAATCCCCTGTTTCAAAACACCCTAAGGTGTTTCGAATCACCTGGACAGATTTGTTTAGATTGGCTTTGAAAAACATGAAAAACCCTTTTAAGAAATTCCCTAAACATAATTTCAAGTTGTTTGGACTTTGGAAATGTTTTAAATACTTTTTAAATCAGTCCAAAACAATTTTCAATTATTATATGAAAACATTAGTTCTACAATCTCCCCCTTTTTGATATAATAAAACTTACTTGAAAAATTGTTTGGGATTCTCCCCCTTAATCTTTAAAAATATGAATAAGAGATTAAAACTTTTAATTCAAATAAAGCTCTCCCTAATTCAATTGAAAATTCAATTTTTCAAACCATTTCTCCCCCTTTTTGTTATATCAAAAAGAATTTAAAAACATTAAGTCCAAAATAACAATAGAGGTAAAAACTTTGACAAAAATAAGAATTTGGTTTTAAAATTCCCCCCTTACTCAAAGCATCATTAAAAATGTTAGTTCAACATTTATGATCATCTAGTTGAATAAACTAAAAATAAAATGAGTAAATACTAAAACAACTAGATTTTTACCAACACTTGAACTCAAGGTAGGATGTGAAGCCTTCCTTCTCCAAGTGTTCTTCCTTGTGTGCATGGAGCTCCCCCTCAATGTTTGACTTGTTGAACATCTTCATCACACCTAGCAATAGACAATCAAGTAATTTTTGGTATCCAAATTTCTTTGGATCCATGAACATTAGTAGCACAAATTTTAGTCCCCTTTGGAATCCATTTTTTAATGTCATCCTTTTTAATTGAAGTACTAAGTCCTTTTGGGACCCAAATACTTCTAAAACATTTTCCTTTAATAAATCTAGGGGCACTAGATTGTCTAACATAAAAATTTGATTTTCCAAAATTGTTTTTCTTTTCAAGCTCTTTGGAAATCAAATCTTTTTCTTCTTGAAAATTTTGAAGCAATTTTTGTAAATCAAAACATTTTAATTCAAACTCTTCAAGTTTTGCTTCAAGTTCAAGTTTGGTTTTAGAAAGCAAATCATTTTGAAGTTTTAACTTTGAAATCAATTTACTGTTTTTCAAAATGTGGCTTTTAAAATCTAAAACCAATTCATCATAGGCATCTTGTAATTCATCAAAAGAGTAAGAACATGAAGTAGATGAATTAGAAGTTACCCTTGAATCTTCTTCGATGGCCATAAGGCAAAGGTTGGCTTGTTCATCGTCGGTGGAGTCCTCATCACTCCAAGTAGCCACATGTGCCTTTTTCTTATGGCTTGAAGTGCTTACCCTCTCCTTTCCCTTAGGTTCTCGTTCAAGCTCTCTCAAAGCTTTCTTCATGAATGGGGCACACTTCTTGAAGAGATGAACTATCTCTTCATCTTCATCCTTCTCTTCACTAGTGTAGACATGATGGCAAGTGGAGGAGGTGAGAGCCATGGCACTAGCATTGATGCCAAGCCCTTTGATTTTCTTCTCTCCCATAGCTCTAATTTCTTCCCTCTTCTTCTCATCCTCTTTGTTCTTCTTCATGATTTGATAAGTAAGGAGAGACCCCATGAGTTCATCAAGCTTCAAAGTCTTCAAATTTTTGGCTTCGATGATGGCAGTCCTCTTTGAGTCCCACGACTCGGGAAGTGAGTAGATGAGTTGACGAACAAGCTTTTCTTCCGGAATGGCTTCTCAATACCCTTTGAGACCATTGGTGATAGTGGAGAACCTATAAAACATTTTCTCAATGTTTTTCTCCGGATCCATTTTGAAGTTCTCATACTCTAAGGTTATGAGCCCAATCTTGGTCTCCTTGACTTCATTTGTCCCCTCGTATGTGACTTCAAGCTTGTTTCATAC
This sequence comes from Hibiscus tridactylites, assembly GCA_958450335.1. Taxonomy (NCBI): domain Eukaryota; kingdom Viridiplantae; phylum Streptophyta; class Magnoliopsida; order Malvales; family Malvaceae; genus Hibiscus; species Hibiscus tridactylites. The sequence continues at coordinate 29,947,614 of OY288291.1, read as the reverse complement.
CTCCTTGGCACTCTCACTGTAACGCCCCGCTTTTGGGCTTGGAAGTTTTGGGCGTTGACCGGTTTGGTCAAAGTGCTGTTCGAATCTAAAAAGGTGAAATTAGGAAAGCCTAGTTCGGGTTGCATTAAAAATATGGAAAAATGTTCTAAAATCATCTTTTAATATATATAAGTGAACTGTGAAATCAATTTTACAAAATGAGGTTTGGAAGGGTGACATTTTGGCTAGTGACCAAAATGTAATTTTTGAAAGTTGCGTGACTATTTTAGAAAGGATTGAAACTTTGAATCTTTAAGGAGCTATTTACCCAAAGGGAGTTTCTCCAGATTTTTCTAAGATATTTTAAGGTTTAATTCTGATTTTAAAGCTAAAGAAAAGTGGAGGGAAAATCATTTTGGCTATTTTGTAACTAACTTCCAATTTTCCTTTTCTCTCATTTTCTCTCAACCCAAACACTTTATCTCCAGAGATTTCTTTCTGATTTGTCACTTAAATCTTCCTTTTCAATTCTCTTTTGATTCCTAATCATCACATCAACAAAACCTCACCATTTGCAAGTGGTTTCTTCAAGCTTTTTGGTTCCAAAAGAGGAGACACTCAAGTTTGGAGGTAAGAACGTCCTTCTCCTCTAAACTATCAGTTCTTTACTGAAATTCCTAAGTTTTTAATCCTTAATTGATGTTTTATAAATGGCTTTTAAAGTTATGAAATGGATCTTGGCTTAAAATGCAAGATTTGGTGATTTTTGGTCAATTTTCGTTAGATCTGTTAAAGCTGTGATTTGAGATGTGTTTTTGATGATTAATGAACATTAATTTGATAAGGAATTGAGTTTTGATCAATGCAATCCCGGATAGGTTGAATTTCCTAAGTTTAGCTTATGGTTCTTGGATGTTTTTGAGGTGATCTTATAGATCTGATGTTGCTTGAGGTATAAGGATGTTGTTAGGTTCTTTTTATATGTAAAATGATGTTAGAGGATGTTTGGTTTTGATGGTTTATGGCTGGGCTTTGTTGAGGAGTTGTTTGGAGGAATTTTCGGTTGTGTTTGGTGGCCGAAAATGGAGTGTGGATGAGAGCAGCGAGTTTAAGTGCTTTCATTGAAGCTATTAATGCATGATGATGCATTAATCCTCTGCTTTGATGTGTTTAAAACAGGGGAGCCATCTTTGGATCCAAGTGGTGGTGATCCGGAAGCTTGATTTGTGCTTCGGCAAGAGGCGAAGTGGAATCGGTGAGTGAAAATGGGTTTTCAGCTTTGAAACCAATGTCGTGGGAGCTTAGTTTAAGTCTAAACAACTTTACTAAGCTCAAGTGTAAGTTTTCGGAAATACTCTCTAAGTGGTGGCCATGGTTTGGTTGTTGTGCAATGTGGTTTATTGCATATTTTAAATTCTCTTTTGAAAGCATGATTTAGCATTGTTATTGTTGATTTTGCAAGCCATATGTTGAAGGAAGCTCAAGGTAAGAGTTCCTTGTTTTGAACATTGATTAAATGTGGTTTGATGCTTAAAAATGCATGATGAATATGGCTTGGTTTAATGCTTTAAAACAGTGGATGATTTGATGATAAAGATGTATATTGGCAAGTGATGTTTTGAAAAAAGGCTAAGGTCACTAAGGTGGTTAAAAGTCCTTGAGTGAGCCTTGTGGATTCTAAGAACTTCATGGTGGTTAAAAGTCCATGTTGATTCTTGCTAAGGTCACTAAGGTGGTTAAAAGTCCTTGAGTGAACCTTGTTACTTAAGAACATCAAGGTGGTTAAAAGTCCTTGGATGGTTCTTGTTAAGGACACAAAGGTGTTTAAAAGTCCATGTGTGGTCCTTGCCATGGTGTTTAAAAGTCCTTGGGGCCAAGGTGTTTAAAAGTCCTTGGGAAGAACACGAAGGTGGTTTAAAGTCCTTGCGTGGTTCTTGTTTATTATAAGATCACAATGGTGTTTAAAAGTCCATGTGTGAGTCTTATGTTGAACTTGTTTTTAAAAAGATGAAACTTATCACTTGTGGCCAATATGACATGAATTGATATGGAAGCATGTGTTGCTTGTTGAAATTGCTTTTGAGCATGTCTAAATGATATTGAAAGTATGTTTTGCAAATGAGATTTACAAATGCATTATTGAGTTGTTTAATGAGCATACCTCACTAAGCTTTTGCTTACGCTCTCTTCCGTTTTCTTAAACCAATAATGCAGATCGTTAAGGTACTTGAGGGCAGCAAGGAAGGCAAGCAATCAAGAGGAAGTTAAGCTCAAGTATGGAAGGTTTTCTTAAACACTTAAGCTTTTGGCAATTTGGCAATGGGGGACCTATGTGTATGTTTTGGGAGATGTTTAGAACTCCCTAAGTATGTTTAATGATGTTGGAAATGCTGGTTTTGTAATTGGCCTTTACATGTTTGAATTGGAAGTGTTTTGCTTGAATTTCTTGCTTGTGTAGGAAGCATGCCTATAGAATTGGGGCTTTTCTTATATGTGGTTAATATGTTGAGTGGTTGATGCAAACATGTCTCATATATGTTGAATTTGTTGCTGGTAAAGTTTGGTAGCAATCGGAGCATGCTTGGATGATCAATTGCATGTTTAAGGAAGCTTTTTGCTGCATTCTGTGCAGGGTGTCTCGGATCAGTGGACATCGTTTCGGAACGGGTGCCTTGAATGAGCCCAGGCGTCCGAAACGGTATGCACCGTTTCGAAACGGAAAGGCCACTGCCAGCCCTCGTTTCGGTACGTGTTGCGGAACGGCCCCGCGTTTCGAAACGGGCTCTCCCTGTTTCGGAACACGTGACCGTTGGGGGCTGACATTGGTAGTTAAATGTTTTGGAAAGTTTGCATTTTGGTCCTGAATGTTATTTGTGCAATTGTATGAGTTTGGGATGTCCGTTTGAGCTGAAATTTGACAGAGAAGCATGAAACCTGATTAATTTCAAGATGGTAACTTTAATTTGGATGGTCCCTAAAGTTGTAAATTGTTCAATTGGGTCCCTGTTTGATCTTTGATGTTTATGATCTTTGAGTATGTTGTGTGAATGATCATAACTAGGATTAATATGCCTCTAGACAAGTTTAAAAAGAAAAAAAAGGGTCGTTAATCAAGGTTGACTTTCAAGTTGACTTTGGTTTTCCCCGTGTGACTTTCTTAATTCGGGTCAACCGTCTAGGTCGGGTTAAGGGGGTTACACTCACAAGAAGACATCTTCTCATAGATGGTTGGGCCAAAAGCACAAAACAAGATGTGCAAGGCTTTGCAATTAAGCTCCATCTTCTTGCGATCGTCGGCACTCCACTCTGCTTTACTTCTTTGAGACACAAACGGACCATCTTTAACTACATCCCATATCTTGTAATCTTTCTATTTGATGAAGAACTTCATCTTTTTCTTCCAATGGGCGTAGTGAGTTCCGTCAAAGAAAGGCGGTTTGTCGATTGATTGTGCCATTTGAGCCGGTTGATGAAATAGTGATCGAGCTAGCCGGATCTTCTCAATAGGATGTTAATCCTCTTTGATTGAGCCAAGCTCTGATACCAATTGTTGAGTTGTGTGGGGCTGGATTCGATCAACCAATGTTGCTCACCAAGTGGTGGAGAGATGGATATTTGGGTGGAAGGGTTGAGGAAGCTAAAAAGAAATGTGACACAATGATTTATAGTGGTTCAACCTTCTAACCAAGGTCTACATCCACTACCTTAGCTCCCCACTAAGGATTTCTCAATCAATCCACTATTGATTCGTCCCCTTTTCTAGGATTAGGAGGAAACCCTTACAACCGATCAAGCTTCTACCCAAAGCCTTGATCAAAACCATCTTTACAAAGAGAAACAATAAGCAAACTTAAAACCCTCTAATAGGTGTTTGTTTGCACAATTAAGCACTCACCCAAAACCTAAAACACTTGAGCAAATTTGACAATTTTGGCTCACTAGTATTTGTCTATGCAAGAATTGACAATTTAAGCACTAAGACACTTTTTGATCATTTGATGTTTGACAATATGAGCATTAGCCTTCTCTTGATGCTTGGAGGTCTCTTTTATACTCCCAAATGAGTTTGTAGCCGTTACTAGCCGTTGGGATCATATTGGAGCCGTTGAGGACTTTAATTCCCACCATAAATGCAGTTCTGCAGCTCCCCATTTCGAAACGCTCGAAGCCGTTTCGAAACACTCTCTATATAGAAAGAGCCGTTGCAGTCTGTCAGGGTACCCGTTTCAGAACACCCCTTGCCGTTTCGAAACGCGTATCGAAACGCTATAAGCCCGTATCGAAACGCCTGCATTTGAAAGTTGGTTGGGAAAGAGCCGTTGGGTTTTATTACCGTTATGGTCAATGCCATGTAGGCGTATCGAAACGGCCTAGCATGTTTCGAAACGCTGGGCAAAAATCATGTCCAATGAAGGCCCGTTTTGATACGAGTATCGAAACGCTTTTGCCACTGGAATCCCCTGTTTCGAAACGCCCTAAGGTGTTTCGAAACACCTGGACAGATTTGTTTAGATTGGCTTTCAAAAACATGAAAAACCCTTTTAAGAAATTCCCTAAACATAATTTCAAGTTGTTTGGACTTTGGAAATGTTTTAAATACTTTTTAAATCAGTACAAAACATTTTTCAATTATTATATCAAAACATTAGTTCTACAGAAACCAAATTTTGTATTTGAGAGATATGTTAAACTCCCTAAGGTTGTGGCATGTTTGCTTTGGGCTTGCTGGATTGTAAATGGTTTTGATTGCTTGTTTTGAGGTTGGATAGCCTTTTTATGTTTTGATATTAGGAAGCATGCCTTTAGACTAATGAGATTTCATGTTTGAGGTTATGATTGTGTTTGTGTGATCCAAATAGGTACCTTATATGTATGTTGACTTGTTGGTATGGTTAGGGAGTCTTTGGGATGTGTTAGATTTAGTTTTCGAGTGAAAAACCAGTCCTTTCTATAGTTTCTGGGCATACCATATCGAAACACCCTCTAGTTTTTCGAAACGGGGGCCTATAATGGCCTTCGTGTTTCGAAACGGTGGAGGTTATTTTGAAACGTTTTGGCTACTGGAATGCCATGTTTCGGAACGGGTCTCGAAACGGGTGGGTGTCTCGATCCAGCGTTTCGATACGGTATGTAGGTGTTTCGAAACGGGTGACCGTTGGGCAAAAATTTGAATTGTTCTGATGTTTGCATGTTTTACATTTTAGTCCTAAATGTTGAGTTTGCAATTGCTTGAGCTTGAGATGTCCAATTAAGATGAAATTTGGCAGAGAAGCAAGTAACATGACTAATTTCATATTGGTAATCTTAAAATCAATGAAGACCATCTAATTTACAGAAATTACAATTTGGTCCATAAACTCGTATAAAGTGCAATTGAGTCCTTATATGTTATCCAATCGATGTGCCTTTCTAAGTCGTATTTTATGAGTACTCACTTAGGGTTAACATGTATCTAGACAAGATTAAAAAGTAAAAAAAGGGGCGTGAATCAAGGTTGACTTTCGGGTTGACTTTGGTTTTCCCCAATTAACCTTTGTAGTTTGGGTCAACCGTCTAGGATGGGCTAAGGAGGTTTACAGCGTTTTTGGTCCCTTAGGAGAGAGTTGGGTCTAACTAGCCTATCTTGACCTTTTAGGACCTTTTTTGTGCTTAAGTTGCTTGAATTCTTGCAAAATGTCATGCTTATGTGTTTTTATCCTAATTTTCTCCATGCTTATAGTTAGGGGGAGAATGTTTATGTTTTTACATGTGTCTCTTGCTCATACATAGCATTTATGCGTCTAAGACTTATTAGAATTCATTTTTCTGCATTCTAGAGCCTCATCTGCACCTCCAAACCTAGGCGTATCGTAACGGGTCAATTTGTTTCGATACAGGTGCCTTAAAAGAATGGTCTATGACTAGGGTGTTTTGAAACGCCGAAAAGGGTTTCAAAATGTTTTGCATTTGCCAAGAATTGTATAGAAATGACCTAAAAGCGTTTCGATACGGGTTAGCACGTGGAATTCGATACAGTCAAAGTCGTATTGAAATGGTCAACAGGATTTGAAACGACAATCAATGTTTCGATATGACCGTTTCGGAATGATCGTGCCTATTCCGAAACGCATATCCGGACAGCCTTTTAAGGGCTTTAGTTGCTAAAGTTCTCTTTTCATTAAAACTCCTAAAAACCCTAAAACCCTAAGCCCAATTTTCCCTATAAAAACCCTCTAAACCTTATTGTTTTTCATCAAATCTTGAGGGCTTTTACTCACAAATTAAAGTCTAAGCAAGCTTCAACAAATTGGTGCAATTTCTTCCATTCATTCATCCAAAAATCCTTTTTTTGAGGTATTTTTCATCCTCTTCTTTTTTCCTTTGATTTGATTCGTATATTATGTTAGAATATATTAGTTTTGTATTCTTTATATGTTTTGCAATTGGGTTTTTCAAAATTTGTAAAAAAAAATTCAAAATCTCAATGTTTTTGATTTGAATATATTTGTTTTTACTCATATTTTTTCCTAAAGTTGTTTTCTTCTTCAAAAAAAGTATATGTATATACATTTTTAAAGTATTTTTCTTTTAAATCTTAATGGGATTTTTCATTGGATTGAATTAAGGATTTACATGCACACATTTAAATCTTTATTTGCTTGCTTTATGTTTTTAGGAATTTCATGGAAAACATTAACAAGAAACGCAAGACTCTAATGGGTGAAGCTTCAACCCAAGCGAACATCCGTCCTAACCTCTCCCTCCTTTTTCAAAAGAGTCTTCGGAATCAAGAGACTAAGGATCATTTCAAAGTTATCAAAGATTTATCCGTTCACTGAGAGCGTGTTGTGGATATCACGTTCCTTGACTCCGAGCGCTTTGAATTCTGCTACCTAGCTCTCTTTCGAGAATGTAGCTTTTTAGCCTTTTTGAGCATTCCGGATATTGTTTACAAGCATATGGTCCTACTATTCTACTCTAATGTCGTTCTTATTGATAATGAAGATCATATCGAGGTGATTGGCATTGAGTCGTACCTCTTGGGCAGAAAATTTACTGTTAATATATTCGTTTTAAAGAAAGCTCTTGAGCTCAATGATAAAGGCATTGAGGATGAGAACCACTTTGATGCTCAAACCGGATCCGTTCTCACATTGGATGCTCATGGTCGGTTCCTCCATTTGATGATCTCTTTGTTTATTCGCCTTTCAGGAGGTAATTTGCCCACGTTCGTCAAGTTGTTACTCTTGGTTGGAGTGTTTTCGCAAAGCACAATACCCGAACTTGGTCAAAATTATGTTCGTCGAGATGGTCCATCAAGTGAAGATTCACAAAATTGATGCACTTACATCCTTCACTTATGGGACTATTTTAAGCTATGTCTTCGTTTCTCTCAATTTTGATTGTTCTTTTGATTTTATGGAACCCTGCAAGCAAAAGATTGGTGAGTCTTCTCTTATCAAGTCCGGGTTTCGCTATACTCTTGGCCAATGGGTTCATGTTGATAGGCGAGCTCCGATACCTCAAGTTGACCCTCCACCTCAAGCTCCTAACAATAAGGCACTTATGGCTTTCCTTACCGAGCGATTCAAGTTGATTGATACGAACATGGCTTCATGATTTGGTGCTATCAACACTCGTTTGCAATTCTTGGAGGATCGTATTCTTGGAAACGAGAATCGTCTTACCGCTCTTAAGAATCAACAATTAACTATGGACTTATCCTTCTCCACATTTTATGGTGATTGGAGGAACTATAATTGTGCTCAAGCTAAAAACAATGTTGATTCTCTTGATGATGGTGGTGGTGATGATGATGACGAGGCTTAGGATTTCCATTGGATATCATACCAGTTTATCATATTAGGAATAAGTTGGCACCCTTCTATCTTTTTATGTTTTAAAGACCTATGCTTTGCTTAATTTGTTTAGGATTGAGCTTAAACTTTATTACTTTAAGTATTTATGTTTGGTTATTTGTTTGTTGAAGTTAATTCTATCTATATTATGATGCTTGGTTTCTTTCTTTTAACCTTGTTTCTTCACATGATTAGCCTTGATCACTATTCTTTTTTATCTAACAAAAAGGAGGAGAAGTAATATCAGAGCCAATTTTCTTTAAGTTGGTTTTGAGTTTCAAACATGTAAATTTTTAAATCTCTTCAAAACTTTAAAACCCATCTTACATTGAGGGGGAGTTAGAACATCTTCAAGATTTCAAAATTCTTAAAAATTCAAACTTGGTTTTGTTATATCAAAAGGGGGGAGATTGTAAAACTAATGAATTGATTTTGATATAAGAAAGGAATTAAGGACCAAATTGAAAAAGAGAAAATGAATTTTTAAGTCCTCAAAACCTCTCTATGTGTATAAAGAAAAATGTCCAAGTAAAAACTTGAACTTATCAAATATTTTCTAAGTGTTTACCAAGTCAAAACACTGATTTTCGAGTCACCATTTCGGAATGGCCTTTAGGCGTTTTGAAACTGTTAACCTCTATTTCAGAACCATCCTTCCCATTTCGAGTCACCATTTTGGAATGGCCTTTAGGCGTTTTGAAACTGTTAACCTCTATTTCAGAACCATCCTTCCCGTTTCGATATGGGTGTATCGAAACAGCTATTAGTCTTTGTGTTTGAAAATACATAGTAAATCTAAAGTAGTGGATGTAGAGTTCAGTTGGAACTTGAACCACTCTAAATCTCTTGTCTAACAAATTTTTATTTTCCACTCCACCACCAAAATTTATAAAAACCCATTCACCCTCTCTTTGCTTAAATCGATTCTACGATCCACTCAACACTTTGTTGTTCATCCAATAAAATAATGTTCTTTTAACCCAGAACACTAGAGTATCAGTACCATCTCCCACTGTACCGATACTGAAGCCCAGAAATGGCTTCTTAGGCTTAGCAAAGCATTTCACAAACCCTCAATTCTAGACCATTAATCTTCAAACTCTACCCTACATCTTATGGGAGTATTTAGGGCAGTTTACTACCTTTTGTGTGCCAAGCATTCGGACTATGGTCCACTTGTTGTTAAAGATCAAATGGTCTATTTGGTACTATTTGTGTGCCCCTCTTTTGATATTATTTGTATACCCTTGTAATGGTTCTTGGAGTACCCCTATTTTCGTACTTGGTGTACCGTCTATTTGATATTGAATTTAAAATATTCGTGTATCTAGGTTGTTGCTTAAGTCTCAAGGCTAGATTAAAAGAAGTATAAAAGTTATAGATTAACATGGCATAATTGGCTATGATTGAAATAAAAAAAATAAAAGAAGTTATAAGCATTATGGATGGAGACTTGATTAGATACTAACAGAAAATGTTATGATACATACAATGGTTCGAATAACTCTCTGTATGGAAAGTCATGTATGATACATGCTAGATCGACTAATTACGTGTGGTTTAAGACATGTTATGATTCATGTTTGTTCGATTAATCACTTGAAATTAAAAAGAGGTTATAATACTTATCATATCAAATGCTTACCAGTCACGAAAGTAATGTTAGATAATTATCTATTGATCTGGAGATAGAAGTATGTGATTCAATGATCGAAATTGGCCATGTAAAGGTGAATTGTTCTTGCTTATAGCAAGTTTATTAGATATACTAATAGAATGGTTGGGATGGTTAGTCTAATCTGTAACACCCCAATTTTTAATTAATTTTTGTGAGGAAAAAAATAATGATAATAGAGAAAGAATGATGTAAAAATAAAGACTTGTGGTTGTAGGGGTTTGAACGCATGACCTCTTGCAAATCAACCTTTAATTTTAACCATTAAGCTAAAGGCTCATATCTATCAAACATTAGATTATATGATATTAAAAGAATAATTCTAGAATGTTAGTCAAAAAAATTTAATAAAACTCTAAAGTGACCCCTCACATTCCAATGGTCAGAACGTGAAAAAAAATATAGGAAAGAAAAATGAAGAGTCTCTAGAGAACTCTTTCCCAACCACCATGCCTTTGTGCTGATCTCACCCACTGCTCGACGGTGAGTGTCACCGCCCCCAGCATTGTGCTCGGCGTCATGCCCCGACCGCCCAGCGGTAACCACTCGCGCGGTTCGGCCGTCGTTTGCCATGGATGACAAGTTTAAAGTTCAGCGAGCCCAACCACCGCCTCTGTATTCACCATTTTCGGCCACCACCACCTCTGATGTAAGAACCGTCGTCGCACCCCGACCCCAGATCTGTCCTCCGTACGCGGCGAGCCATCGTCGTTCATCGTAAAGATCCATTTTTTTAGATTGCCAGACCCATCTCCATCCTCTATTTTGTTTAAGCTCCGGCGAGCCTTCACCAACGTATGTGGCGTGCACTACCACCACCTGTGTGACCGCCTCACCCTTGCGGTCAAAACCTTGGCCACCGATCTCCGTTTTCGTCCGTCGTTTGTAAGAAAACGGAGAAAAAAAACCATTCGTATGCCTTCATTGCCGATCTTAGAATATCGATTAAATTTAAATGATTGTAATACCCTAAAGATTATGAAACATGACCCAAGTATGTCGATCATTCTCGGTATTGTTTTATGTCAGAGTATGTATAATGTTTATGAGTTCCTGTTATGTGTTTGCTTGATGTTCATAAATATATGATAGTTTAAACATAAATATGTTTTACAGCTTTAATGTATTTAAAGAAATGAACTTTATATGAGTTATTGTGGGTCACTCTTGTGACCCTAATGTGGCCCCTTAAGATCCGTGGAAATGCATAGGCGAGTCTAGGGGGTTATATTTAGTGGTATCAGAGCTTAGAGTTGCGTTATTCTAGGTAGATCGGCTGATTGTTCTTCATATGGTGTTTGGTTTGTGCATGCCCATGGTATAGTCGTACCCCACCGAGCCAAAACTCTGATGTCAAATCTCTTTTTGAAATAAATGGATATGAATATTCTACTTTTCATAGGTCAATTTGCACTGGCAAGAAACGTCCATATCGTCCGTCTATATTTGAATTAAATTGATGGATTTGAATAGGAAAACCTGAGATGGCACATGCATGTAAAAATTGAAGATCTGATTCAGATTGGAAAAAAAAGATGTTTGATTTTGTGAGGAAACCAGTATAAGATTATGTACAAAGCTATTCAGTGATAGTGATTTTGTTTGAGAATATCCTGATGAGAATTTGATAAATTTAAACAAAAAGGTGTCTATGAGTTTAGTGATAATGTAGATTCTGTGATGACTTTTCTATACACGAAGGGAACAATTATTGAAATGTTGTGCTAGAAGTAAGTGACATTCGTTCGAAACCTTTGTTACATTCGGTCGGCTTGAGGAAATACCTATCACATGAAAAGGGTGACATAATGTGTCGTATATCATCATTGACCAAAATATGACGTTACATCATGATTCTTGAGGGTCTTGTTGGAGGCCTTGATTATTCGTCTAAATTTTAGGTGTAGATTTCCATCCGTAAAGTGATGGTTAACCTAATACAGAAATTCCAATTCAAAAGGTACACTCTTGGGTTGTATGATCGACCTACTATGATGATGAGAATGTTTTTAATCCTGACTGAGTCCACTTATAACATTAGTAATGAGACAAGTGTTCGTATGTCAACCTATGAAGTTCTGTATAGATTCATGCAACATATTTCGATCGGTTCGTCTGAGATGCATGATGGGATAGTTTAGGCCAGGGTAAGTCCGAGAGACTGATAATACTATTGGATTGATCTATGCTCGACTTAGAAGTCCTATGAAACAAGTATACTCTGAAGATTAAGATTCAGTACAGGAATGGATGAAAGAGTATACTATGAATTTCTCTAACTTTGAAAATTTTCGAGGAAGAAATTTCTTTTAAGAGGGAGAGAGTTGTAACACCCCAATTTGTAATTACTTTTTGTGAGGAAAAAAATAATGATAATAGAGAAAGAATGATGTAAAAATAAAGACTTGTGGTTGTAGGGGTTTGAACGCATGACCTCTTGCAAATTAACCTTTAATTTTAACCATTAAGCTAAAGGCTCATATCTATCAAACATTAGATTATATGATATTAAAAGAATAATTCTAGAATGTTAGTCAAAAAAATTTAATAAAACTCTAAAGTGACCCCTCACATTCCAATAGTCAGAACGTGAAAAAAAATATAGGAAAGGAAAATGAAGAGTCTCTGGAGAACTCTTTCCCGACCACCATGCCTTTGTGCCGATCTCACCCACCACTCGACGGTGAGTGTCACCGCCACCAGCATTGTGCTTGGCGTCATGCCCCGACCGCCCAGCGGCAACCACTCGCGCGGTTCGGCCGCCGTTTGCCATGGATGACAAGTTTAAAGTTCAGCGAGCCCAACCACCGCCTCTGTATTCACCATTTTCGGCCACCACCGCCTCTGATGTTAGAACCGTCGTTGCACCCCAACCCCAAATCTGTCCTCCGTACGCGGCGAGCCATCGTCGTTCATCGTAAAGATCCATTTTTTTAGATTGCCAGACCTATCTCCTTCCTCTTTTTTTGTTTAAGCTTCGGCGAGCCTTCACCAACGTCTGTAGCGTGCACTACCACCACCTGTGTGACCGCCTCACCCTTGCGGTCAAAACCTTGGCCATCGATCTCCGTTTTCGTCCATCGTTTGTAAGAAAGCGGAGAAAAAAAACCATCCGTATGCATTCATCGCCGATCTTAGAATACCGATTAAATTTAAATGATTGTAATACTCTAAAGATTATGAAACATAACCCAAGTATGTCGATCATTCCCGGTATTGTTAAAATACTAGTAAAATAACGCATGAATACGTATTCAACTGCTCGAGGTATGTTTAGTGTTGATCTCGAAGGTGGTTTGCATACTTATACAATGCAGTCATCAATAAGATAATAAATATTAGTGAAGTGTAATTGTCTGAAAACTTGATAAGTACCACAATGATGAGATATGTTAGTAGAAGGGACATGGAGGCTTGTTGAACCGTTATAAATCATAAATGTTACAAATCATTGTTTTAACCTTAACAGGTTTAATTTCAAAATTTCCCTGGAAGTTAAATGACTAAAATGCTCTCTTTGGCTTAATGATGGGATTAATACTGATTTATTTAAATCTTGCATGATCCTGGTAGATAAATTCCCGAATGCCTAGGTGGTGCCATTATTTACCAAACCCCTTTTACAAGAGATTTCGTTTCTAGATTTGTTACAAGTTTAGTGCCCCCTTTCACGTAAATAACTAAGTGCCCACGGGATTTAAACTGGACAATCTAGTGTGTTCCTATGCTTCGGCTAGGGTAATTCCTTATCGTTACAGTTACAGGTTCCTATGCTTCAGCTAGGGTAATTCCTTATCGTTACAATTACAGGTTCCTATGCTTCGGCTAGGGTAATTCCTTATCGTTACAGTTACATGTTCCTATGATTCAGCTAAGGTATTCCCTTAGGATGATACTCATGCCCTTTAATGTCCTTATAGACGCATCTCAAAATTGTATATTGCAGTACATTTGGAGGGTAAACAAGAAATAAAAAAAGAACGAACATTATTGCTACTTGAATTATGTGCCCGTGAAATAAAATGTTTACCACATTCATACAGTTTAGCATTGATGGGACACATTAAATTCCCTAGTTCAATTTAATCATTCACTCTCAAGTTTTTGAGACTGTAGGCTTTACACCTGATAAACAACGATTGAATAAAGAACAATTATATTATCTTCAATTATAACATTACGCTGAAATGTTAAATCGTAAATGGAGTTCGTTGTTGCCTGAAACGCCTTGTCAATGTAATGTCTGCCATGTACTTGCACGTGATTACTACATCATCGTGTAATCCTGTATTACTGAACTTTCCCAAGCTCAGGTTGTTTTGTCATCGTTGGTTAGATGAAATTCGTCATGGTAAAATTACTGACATCAATTTTTTTTAGTTTCTTCAGTGTTGCTTTTGGAGTACAGTATCGGCATAGTTAGTGGGCAATGCATGTATGACGTGTATTGTTTTCTGTCAGAGTATGTATAATGTTTATGAGTTCCTGTTATGTGTTTGCTTGATGTTCATAAATATATGATAGTTTAAACATAAATATGTTTTACAACTTTAATGTATTTAAAGAAATGAACTTTATATGAGTTATTGCGGGTCACTCTTGTGACCCTAATGTGGCCCCTTAAGATCCGTGGAAATGCATAGACGAGTCTAGGGGGTTACATAATCCTTATAGGTATAGTTAACATGCTAAAATCGAGTATTAAGTAATTTTTTTAATAATAATCCATGATGCGAATAATCCAATAATGCTTATAATCGTATTATAAGGATATTGTTAATTGTTAAGAACAATGATAATTTTGATATAGCCCTATATGGGAAGAAAGAGTATAATAAGAAATATTTGATTTGGGAATTTACTGAAAAAGGTAATAGATCATAAAGCTTGGTTTAATAGGATATCTTGGTACACTGTTATAATAAGCAGTGTTTTGTAGAATGAGTAGTTTGATTTCTAAACAAAGTTTAGAAATTTTAAATTTATCGTAAGTATCTGGTAATGAACGTGCGTTGGTTGCTGGTCGTATCTTTCTTATAAATATTAAGGAATGTTACTTGTTGGTTGAATTAAGAAGTTACATGTTTAAAATGGTACATGCCAAGTGCTCTAGTTGTATTACATAAAGATAATAAATTTCAGGTGAAGGGAACCATGTTCAAACTAAGTTTTATTACCGCAGTAAGTATAGGCTTACAATGTATTCTCTTAAATCCTTACAGGGTGGTTGAGACCTCAGGTTGCTTACAAGCTAATAACGAATGCAGGAGATCTCATTCGATTCGGACCAACCTCTTGTTTACTCCTAGGATGGTGCCACCTAGTTAGATTTGCATAAGCATATATATTCTAAGGTGGCTTGTTTATATGTATACAAGCTCCAAGGAACATTAAGGTGTATTAAGGGCCTTTATTGCTATCTTTTCTCGGGTGCTCTTTTATTTATTGTTTAGATAGCATGATTATGTTCCTTGATACATGCTTGGTATGGTTAGCATGCTTGTTTTGATCTCCTCGTTGCTTTTTTTTGGATCATAGAATATCATGAGTTTGTTTATGATTTAAAAAAAGAAATTATTATTAAGGGCACGTCATTTTGAGTAATTAGATAAATGGTTAGATTAATCAATAATCGATTAGTTAGCTTTGTAGTGTGAGCTTGCATAAGAGAATATTAAACTAGTGTTATTTGAATGGAATAAAATGGTGCTAATTCTATAAAGAGGGGAGATTATTCTCTAGGGTTTTGTTACATGATACTTTAGTAAACATTCTTTGAAACATCATGAATCTTCATATTCAGAATACTAGAAGTAAGAGTCTTTTAACAAGTGACTTTTCTAATATGAAATGTCCAAAGTTTCGATGTATTGTATAATTGATTGTTCTAAAAAAGCTGGTTATAAATCTCAGGGATTAGAGTTTTGTTATCTTCTAGATCGGATTAGGGGACGTTACACACACACTTAACTTTTTTAAACATACAATCACTTAGTCTTCTAAAATTTTGGTTTAGTCCATACAAATTTAGTTAGTCACCTTTTTTTATTTCTGAAATGTCCTAAATTTCTAACTTAATATTTCATGTCACACAAATTTTAATGTCGAACTTAACTATTGTGTTAATAGAATTATACTAAGCACCTTTTTTAGGGATATCACATGAAATTTAACCAGCATGCATGTAACCTGACTAATTGAGGTTTCTTAACTTTGAATTTAAGTAAGTCCTCTCAATTTTTTAGATTTACAATTTGGTCCCTAAAATTACAATTATGCTCAGTTGGATGTCAATTCAATGCATGATTCACTCAAGATATTATTCGCTGCCAGCATGTAGACTTGGGAATTAAATAAGCATCTAGAAAAGATAAAAAGAAAAAATGGACTTAAGTTTGGATATCGAGAGTAGAAATCATTGCACAAGTAGTACGATGTGTTTGTGGAGAAGAAAACATGTGACTTGACCTTTTCAACTTTGAGGCTCGACTATTACCCAAACTCGGCAAGAATATGGTCAACTAAGTTTGATCAAATGTAGCCTTTGCATACAAAATAAATCATTGACGAAAAAAATATGTTAGATAGGAAGGCATCCTCTAACTAATTGGAAAGACGACCATGATCCATTTTCCACAGCATTCACAATATGATAGCCAAGTCTTTTCATTGTTAATAAAAAATATACTGTGGTATGGGATCACTTTGTCACGTGCCTATCTCAAGTTTGAATTGTTTACTAAAGGCGCCACTAAATTGAACTTGCATAGATGAAGTGAAAATGCAGTGCAGGATTAGACAAATGAAAATGGGCAAAAGACAAAATTCTTACAGAGAATCAAAGATGAAATCCCAATGAAGCCAGTCTCAAGTTCCACTTTAACTTCCATCCAACCATTGCCGTTTCTCTTAAGCTTCATTGTTTGGTTGATTTTCCGGTTCATAATAGTTTCTTTGTGATAGTTCTTCTAGAAAGAAAGCTTGTTTAATTCAGAGCAATAAGACGAGGCATAACATTATGAAGACAACAAACATGTGTTCTTTGTAATTATATTTGTACAAGACTGAACAAAAGTTAATTGGTCAAAAATCTTTGAAACCTTGGGGATTAGTGTGATATCTATTCTATTTAGTTTAGGATTAATATCAGCTCCATAAATGACTGCTGGATCATATTACATGCAAAAAGTTTAAAAATTTGTCAATGATTTTGGTTAAATTGAGCATGACAACCATAGGCACCAAGCGATTTTTGGATAGCCATATTACAATTTAATTTCAATCAGGTTAAGCATGAGGTAAAGAATTTGAGACCCACTTTACCATCTGAGGAATGTATGTTCTGAAAGAAGTCAATAGCTTCATCTTGAAATGACTCTTCATATGAGCACCAATCACCCGAAGTGAGTTGAAGCGGCGAGATGTGATAAATTCGCCTATTCATAATTTTTTTTGTGAAAATATGACCAATTTTTTGCGCAAGAAAAAAAGGTTGATCCGTATCATATTGAGTTGGTTCTGATTTTTCTATTTTTTTAGAATACCACCTTTTCTACTCGTATCGAATAGAACATGTTGAGGCAAACCTTCTTCATGTAAAACCTGCTTGAATTTTATTCCAAAGAGCTCATCTTAAATACCAATTTTTCTTTTGTGAAAATATTCTTAACAGATATTTTTAGTTCTTGAATTTAGATATTTTTCCACATTATATTTTGAAATTAGTTCACATTTTGTTCATGAATTAAGATTTAGATAAAAATAACTTTTTGTTTGAGGGAAAGATCAATTAAGCTCTATTTATGTTTTTATTTTAGTTCTTAATCAATTTTTAATTACATCAAACATCAATGTAGCAGTTGCAAGAGTCAAATTTCAGAGTGAATGAAATAGTGGGACTAATATTGATAAAAGAAAACAAATTCTAGGAATAACGTGGACATAAAAAAATAAATTTAATCTTAATGTTAATATATTGATCTAATATATTTTTATTTGAGTTAAAAAATTTAATCTTAATCTTAAAAATAATTTAAGCATTTATCACCCAATGCTGTTGAAGAAAGAAGGGAAAAACAAGGATGAAATATATTGATCTCAAAGCAATTACAGGGTTGAGAGACAGACCGTGAAATAGCAAAATTACGGTAAATAATACACTACGTAAGAGCTGCCGAGTACAAATCATGATGCAAAAAATTTATTTTTATTCAGAGCACTCGCTCTGCATAAAACCGTATAACGTTCATTGTAAAAGAGTCCTCCATCTAGGAATGGATGGCTTAAGCATCCATACGAACCACGCAACGCAGACCCTCGCCTGCGAGCATGTACTCGAATGCCTTGTTGATCTCCGTAAATGGGACAGAGTGAGTGATGAATTTATCCAGCTCAAGCTCCTGCAACACCAACAGATTACAATGTCACTCTTTTTATTTTCATTAGTGTTAGTAGAAAGGGGGTCGGATCGGAGAGCCCTTCGATTAAGAAAATGCAGTAGATCATAAGTTTACCTTCTTCATATATTTCTCAACAACACCGGGGATATCGGATCGAGGTTTGTAGTTGCCAAAGAAAGTACCCTTGAGGGTCCTCTCATTCAAGAATTTGGCAGGATGAGTTTGGAATGCATCATCTTTGTTCGGCACACCGACAAGAACAGCAACACCCCAACCCTGAAAATGAGGGCTTTCAGTCAGGAAAAAAAGCCCCAATTAAACAGACAGATCTAATCTTTATTCTTTGAGTGAAGTTTGAGAAGCTAATTACATCATGGACACATTCAAATGCAGAAATCATGGCCTGGATGCTCCCGGTGCATTCAACACTACGATCAACTCCTCCACCAGTCATCTCCGCAATCACCTAATCATTAGCCAATGTCAACTCCTACGGAAAATGTAAATTGTACAATGCAAGTTTTAATGTAAGGTGATCTTTATAACTATATGGTCTTGTTGGAATCCTTAATGATTTTTTAAGCTAGAAGTGGGAACAAACCTCTTGAACAGGTTTGTTATGATCTTTCGGGTTCACAAACTCGGTACAACCAAATTTCTTTGCTGCAAGAAGTAACACAGAGAAACGATCAATCTTGTAACTATGATTAATCAGGCACAAAAGCAATCCTTGAATGCTTTAATGTAATGATAAGTATATTAAAGCTACCTTCTTCAAATCTGTTGGGGTTCAAATCAATACCAATGATTCTAGAAGCCCCACAAACTCTTGCTCCTTCAGCAGCCTAAGTTACACAAAAAGAATGAAATATAATAAAAGTTCTCTAGTTACCAAATGGAGAAAATAGAAAAGCAACATGAATAACTCACAGCAAGACCAACAGCACCAAGTCCGAAAATTGCGACAGACTGACCCTTTTTGGGTTTGGCAACATTCACAGTGGCACCAAAACCTGAAAGAACAGAAGAAATATAAGTTGTTAAAGCAACATCGTTCTTTATCACTAACATTATTCATGTATGTTGAAATTAAAGGGAAAAACAGAGTTGTTGCGAAGTCCCGAACCTGTGGACATTCCACAGCTAAGAACACACACTTTATCAAGTGGAGCCTCTGGATTGATCTTGGCAACTTGGCCAACATGGAGAACGGTGTATTCGCTAAAAGTCGATGTGCCAAGAAAGTGGTGGATAGGTTTTCCATCTTTTGAAAACCTCGGTTTTCCATCGTTAATCATTCCACCCCTCTCAGTGTTGATCCTGAGTAGATCACACATGTTGCTTTCTTCAGATAAACAATGAGGACACTCCTTGCATTCTCCGGTGAAGATAGGGAGAACATGATCACCTGGTTGAAGATCAGTCACACCCTCACCTACACTCTCAACAATCCTACATCAAAAGATATAAGTATTCAAGAGAATTCAATCAAACCAATGGAACAACCAAAAGGTTAGAAAAAAAAATACTACTATGCATCTGACTTCAATTGTTTTAATGAAATTTGAAGGTTATATGTACATACCCTCCAGCTTCATGACCAAATATGCGAGGGAATAGAGGATTTTGTCCCTAGAAATGGAAGGAAAATGTTGTCAATGAGAATCGAATAAGAGATAGATAGATGAATATGGTTGAAATGAATGCAAAAGTGTAACCTTAGCCTCCCAGAAGTAGACATCAGTGTGGCATAGAGAAGTGAAGAGAATCTTAACACGAACTTCATGCTTTTGAGGGGGTGCCACTTCAATTTCCTCTATTGACAGTGGCTTCCCTGCCTCCCATGCCACAGCAGCTGCAAAACCATAATCACGGAAATTAGCAATTAAAACAACCGGTGAATCAACAATTACTGAACCCTGATCATCGTAAATTGTATTTTAATAACCCTTCAAAGGAAATATATTCTCAGATAATCAAAATTTAACTGTTGTCATAATGAAAATGATCAAAAAAATTAAATATCAACTAAACGCTAAAACATTATGTTTCAATTCCTCCCCCTTTTATTGATATAGAATAAGGAATTAAAGAAAAAAAAATAACAAGTGAATCTTTTGAATCAATCAAACTCATTATCAATATCAACCGTCTGGAGTCTAAAAAAGTAAGAATAACCCAAGAATTTTATTGCAAAAAAAGAAATAATCTTAAAAGTTGAAGCAAATGAAAGTTATAGAAACGGATTCCAACGCACCAAAATCTCAAAATCACAAATATGAAATTAAATACAATACCCAAACCCAGAAAAGAAAAAGTGACAGATAAATCACCTTTGCATTTGATGACCTGACCAACAGTACTCATGGTTATAATTGTCTGACAATGTTTTGTTCGTTCTGCAGTGAATCGAATTATGAGATGAGAAAATGGAGCAAAAGGAGGTTGTATTTATATGCCCAAAATGAAAAAGTGGATGTGGTGGACAATAAATAAAAGAATCAGTTACCATATGCATGACGCTTTTGGTGGCACGTGTTTTAGATCTTGAAAGTTGGTATATATATTTGTTCACAATGAGACATTTGCTCATGAGATGTTAAGGAGAAAGATATATTAGTAATTTAAAAATGGGTAAACTACTCAAATGACCACTTAATTGTAGAGTTGGTGTTGATAGGACCACTATATTTTTCATTTTGACAATTTTACCATTTAAATATTTAAGTGGTTTCAATCAAGCCACCCACCGTTAAAACATAACGGAAAGGCTGATGTGCCTGTTAAACAAAACTGGTATAGTTATACATTTGGTCTTCATTGTTTACATATTATATCAATTTGGTCTTAATTTGAATATAATTTAAATTTTTCCTCTAGTCAAATTGTGACACGTGTCACCACATTCATTTCATAAAAAATCATTTTATAATTTTTATACGAGAGCTCCATTTAAAATAAATAATTAAAAAGCATTTGACTCACGAGTAAAAATCCAAAATAGAGTTACAATACAAACATAGTGTCATACGAATACATGGCCCAATATAATCTAAGTATTGTACTCGAACACAAGTCGATGCTGAAGTCCTACTCTGATGGTGCTCCAACCATACACGCCAACCTACTAACTTGTGAACGGAAATAACAATTCTGAATGCGGAGCTAACAAAGCTCAGTTGATACACTTCCACTCAACCATACTTCATGCAAATCATAATTATGAGCATGTAGCTAAGAAAATGATATCATGGCAAAGCACAATAACATTGGTGCTACCTCTAGCCGCCTAAACACATAGCAAACAAATAGGAAAATGCATTAATCTCACACATCACATATGCATCGTACCAACAAACATAGAGTGAGGCTTAGTGCCACACAACTTCGGGAATTTACACCCATGCCTAGAATCTCTGGTCGAATATCTGCAAATGAGACCCAGTGCCACATAGCTTTGGGAACGTACGTTGAGCAATCTCTTACCATGGTGTTGCAACACACTCTTTCTCACACTAGGTGTCCAGATCTCATCATTCAAGTGCCCACATAGCACATCACATCTACACATAACCATATCATCATATGGTTGCTATCAACACATAAGTCATCCAAGACTTTTACAAAGTTACTAAGTTTTATGCTCGAGTAAAAGGAGATTTCTAAGTTTCTCAGTTTTACAACACAATATAGGCCATTAAGGGTCTATTGATCGAATAATATACTTTTTCAGCCTTCTTGGCAAAAGTTGACATTTTTGGGCAGATTGTCAGTGGGTACCAATATTGGTCCTCACGTACCGATACGAGTACCCTTTGAGTATTGACACTTACATGCACACGAATATGATTTTAGCTCACTGGAATTTGCCAAAGCTGTAACGATACGGGTCGACCTGTACCGATACCAGATTTCCTGGTGTACCGGTACTGGTTGAACACCGTATCGGTACCCTTTTGTGTAAAACTAATGAATTGATTTTGATATAACAAAGGAATTAAGAACTAAATTAAAAAAGAGAAAATGAATTTTTAAGTACATAAAACCTCTCTATGAATTTTTAAGTATCTGATAATGAACGTTAGTTGGTTGCTGGTAATATATTTCTTATAAATATGAAGGAATGTTACTTGTTGATTGAATTGAGCAATTACATGTTTAAAATGGTACATGCCTGGTGCTCTAGTTGTATTAAATAAAGATAATATATTTCGGGTGAAGAAAACCTTGTTTGAACTACATTTTATTACCTCATTAAGTATAGACTTAAAACACATTCTCTTAACTCCTTGCAGGGTGTTTGAGACCTCAGGTTGCTTACGAGCTAATCACGAAGGCAAGATATCTCATTCAGTTCAGACCAACCTCTTGATTACTAATAGGATGGTGGCACCTAGTTAAATTTGCATAAGCATATAGATTCTAAGGTGGCTTGTATGTATGTATATAAGCTCCAAAGAGCATTAAGTTTTATTAAGGGGCCTTTATTGCTATCTTTTCTCGGGTGTTCATTTTTTATTGTTTAGCTAGCATGATTATGTTCTTTGATACATGCTTGGTATGAGTAGCATGCTTGTTTTGATCTCCTTGTTGCTTGTATTTGGGATCATAGAATATCATGAGTTTGTTTATGATTAAAAGAAAGAAATTATTATTAAGGGCACGTCATTTTGAGTAATTAGATAAATGGTTTGAATAATCAATAATCGATTAGTTAGCTTTGAAGTGTGAGCTTGCGTAAGGGAATTTTAAACTAGTGTTATTCGAATAGAGTAAAGGGGTTCTAATTTTATAAAGAGGGGAGATTATTCTCTAGGGTTTTGGTACGTGATACTTTACTAAACATTCTTTAAAACATCATTAATCTTCATATTCGAAATACTGGAAGTAAGTGTCTTCTAACAAGTGGCGTTTCTTATATCAAATGTCCTGAGTTTCGATGTATTGTATAATTGAATGTTGCAAAATAGTTAGGAATCAATCCCACTGGTTAGAGTTTTGTTATCTTCTAGATCGGGTTAGGGTACCTTACACCCACACTTAACTTTTTTTTAACATTCAATCACTTAGTCTTCAAGAATTTCAATTTAGTCCATACAAACTTAGCTAGTCACCTTTTCTTATTTTCTAAAATGGTCCTAATTTCTTACTTAATCTTTCATGTCACACAAATTTTAATGTCCAACTTAACTATTATGATAATAGAATCATACTAAGCACCTTTTTTTGGGATATCACATGAAATTTAACCGGCATGCATGTAACCTGATTAATTGAGGTTGTGTAACTTCAAATTTAAGTAAGTCTTCTCAATTTTCTAGATTTGCAATTTGGTCCATAAAATTGCAATTATGCTCAATTGGATGTCAATTCGATGCCTGATTCAATCAAGAATTTATCCGCTGCCAGCATGTACACTTAGGAATTAAATAAGCATATAGAAAAGATAAAAAGGAAAAATGGACATAAGTTTGAGTAAAATGTTTTGAGTTTGTTTCGGCAAACCCAATGTAGATTGCTCGATTTAGGCTAGTATCTAGGCCAAGTAAAGGGAGTTACAAATGCAATGGTAGGAGACTTATTGTGATAGAGTAGCACATTTGTAGATTTGGAAGCCTTCAATCAAGTTGTTGCAAGAACTATGGGCTCTAGACTCAATCAAGAAGATTACGCGATTACCTAGACAAGTTGTAGTGTGAAGATGATCTCCCTCACAAGAACTCGTCGAACTTATGTTGAAGAAGACTTCTAAGGCACAAGTAATCAAAGAAAACCAGAATAATCTGAATTACAATGGTGAAGGCTTCATCCTTTTATAGGTGAAGGATAGTCAAAGAAATTTAACTTCCACTAAAACAAGGAAACCCTAATTTAATTAAAAAAATAAAAGAAAAATAGCCTTTAAACTCCTTGTGCTTGGGATGCAAGTGATAAGCTGATAAAAGCTGCTTGGGAGAAGGGTGGCTAGTTCCTAATGTATATAAAACCCTAAAAACATAATTTAAGTGTTAATAATTAAGTTTGGCTAAGTCTAATTCATCCAAAAGTTTTATATAATAGATTTTGGGCTGAATTTTACAAAATCCCGTAATAATCTTGTATTTAGTTCTCTGCATGCACAGTCTTCAGTAAAATAGACATATCTTGTGTTCCCGATTTTCGATTGATGAGTTTCAAGATGCATTGGAAAGGTAACCGAATGTTAGTCAATTTGTTAGAAGGCAACTCTGCCTAGATATGCTCGAATCCTTTCTGAAATGTCGTCGCAAGTTGGCTAACTTTCTAGACTTCACAAATAGATTCTGCTTCTTGTCCAATATACATTGCTTTAGCCCTCCCATGCATGTATCATATTGGTTACCAAGAGCAAAACTCATTGCACAAGTAGTACCATATGTTTGGGGAGAAATAAACATGTGACTTGACCTTTTTAACTTTGTGGCTCGAGTAGTACCGAAACTCGGCAAGAATATGGTCAACTAAGCTTGATCAAATGTAGCCTTTGCATACAAAATTAAGTCATCGACGAAAAAAATATGTGAGATAGGAAGGCATCCTCTAACTAATTGGAAAGACGACAATGATCCGTTTTTCACATCATTCACAACATGATGGCCAAGTCTTTTCATCCTTAATACAAAAACATAATGCGATATGGGATCTCTTTGTCGCGCGCTTATCTTAGGTTTAAATTGTTTACAAAGGGCGCCATTAAATTGAACTTGCATATATTAAGTGAAAATGAAGGGCATGATAAGACAAATGAAAAAAGGGAAAAATACAAGCTTCTTACAGAGAATTAAAGATAAAATCCCAACGAAGCCAGTCTCAAGTTCCACTTTAATTCCAATCCAACCATTGCCGCCTCTTTTAAGCTTCATTGTGTGAATGTTTTTCCAGTTCATAATAGTTTCTTTATGATAGTCCTTCCAGAAAGGAATCTTGTTTGATTTAGAGCAATAAGGCGAGACATAACATTCTAAAAACAACGAACACGAGATCTTTGTAATTATACTTGTACAAGAATGAACAAAGGTTAATTGGTCGAAAATCTTTGAAGCAAGTTGGACTTGAAACCTTTGGGATTAGAGTGAGATCTATTCTATTTAGTTTAGGATCAATATCAGCTTCATAAATGACTTGATGGATCATATGACATACAAAAGGTTAAAAATTTGTCAATGATTTTATAAAATTGGGCATGAAGACCATAGGCACCAAGCGATTTTTTGGGAGCCATATTACAATTTAATTTCAATCAGGTTATGAATGAGGTCAAGAATTTCGAGCCAACTTTAGCATATGAGGAATGTAGGTTCTGAAAGAAGTCAATAGCTTCATCTTGAAAGGTCTCTTCATCTGAGCACCAATCACCCGAAGTGAGCTGAAGCGAAGAGATGTGATAAGTTCGACCATTCATAATTGCTTATTTGTGAAAATAAGATATGTTCCTGTTGCTAAAATTAACCATTTTTTATGCAAGAAAAAAGGTTGCTCTGTAACATTTTGACTTGGTCCTGATTTCTCTATTTTTTTAGAATACCACCTCTTCTACTTGCATCGAATACAACATGTTGAGGCAAACCTTCTTCATGTAAAATGTTGCGTGTAAATAAGACTATCACAATTGAGTGCAAGTATACATGACACAAGTAATATAGTGATATGAAGTATCAGATATCACCTCTACAGGGACTGGAAATACTTCTAACTTCAAAACTTTGCACAAAAAAAAGAAGAAATAGATGTACTAAGATATTTTGAGAATTCTGGAAGATAATCTAAAATAGATGACTTCTGTTGATAAAGCAGGCTGGTATTGATTTGCTCATTAGTACAGGTATCGCACTATTAAGAGGACTTCTGTTGTGTATGTCGTCAAGCCTGTCGCGCTAGCACCTGTCGTGGCAGCACCTGTCGCGGCAGAGGTTTGATGTTATCGCAACACCGATCAACAACTCTATTACTTCAAGTTCGACAAGAACCCTTATTGTGAGTTGTCCTATCCCTAGGTCCAAGTTTTGTCGATGAACACGTCTTGGATGATACCTCCCGGCGCGGATCGAAGGATGAACACCGATGTTGTGAATTCTTCTTTAGCCACTTAACCTTGTGCCTATCCCTTGGCCAAGATAGTTTAACCATAAACTGGAAAACTATATTTACTCCTTTCGCATACTTAACTCTCATGATATTAAGTAAATAGATAACCTTACAATGCTCCCCCGATACTCTTATGAGATGTTGAAACCAGAGTAAATAAACTTGAAGTTTTATTGATTGAATAGAAAATCCTATGAAATAGTTTAACCCTTAGAACTACTTTACAAGATCAACCCTTAGCCTTAGGGAAGGTTTAGAACATGATGGAGAAAAAGCTAGGGTTTATGATGGAAGACAGCTAGGAGCTAGGTTATCCCTCCGCTTGTCGAAATACAAGCATATATATATGCCTTGGGTGTAAGCTTTCTTAATTGCCAAGAATACTAATTTGAAATAAAGTACAGTTTATTTAAAGACTAAATCTTTGAGTAAACGTCCTTTAATTCGTCCTATCTTCTTGCTTTAACTTTCTCCTCAAACTTTTGAGCAGGGCCTTTCTTGTGCTTCTGGGCTCCAAAAATTATACGAGTGGTTTACAAAAATCAGGCTTGAAATCCTCTATCTGTCGAACTCCATTTCGCAATTTTCCATCTCTGTGGTCTTCACTATCGCCACTTCTGTCACGGCAGTTGTCACGACAATGATGTTTGAGACAGTTTTCTTCAACCTTTCACTCCAGCTCTGCAGTTATCTTCCATTCCTCTGCTGCCCTAGATACTGCCACGATAGGTACCTGCAAGAATTAACCGAAATCAGCAGTATCAGTGCAAAATTATCTATATGTAATGTTTATGCAAATTCTATCCTAAAATGCAACTAAACATGCTTGAGTGCATCAATCATATGGGTAAATGAGGGTTAAAATATAGAACATTTATGCACTCAACACACCCCCAAACTCAAGTTATTGCTTGTCCTCAAGCAGATGCAATTTAACTAAAGTTGAAACTTTTTGGGTTTGGCTTAACTCAATGAACAACCATTACCTAAAGCACCTTCACCATCAAGATCAATACCTGTTCGAATGTTTACAGGCTTATCAGGAGCAATACTATAATTCTTGTGTGAGTGTGTGCAAGTTTTATGAACAAATATGAGCCTAGAATCTTTAGCAACCATAATAGTTACTCAACTCACTTTTTTTATTTCAAAAATAATTCTTAACTAGAGCCAATTTCGGACACCTATAGTTTACTTCTAAAGTTTTTCTATTTCTACTAGAGCCGGTTTCGGGCACATCTAGTTTATTTTTCTTAGAGCCAGTGTTAGGAACCTCTAGGAGTATTTCTAGTTATCTTCTTAGAGCCAGTGTTAGGCACCTCTAGGAGTAAATTGAGTCTAACATTTCTTTCTAACTCAAGTGGCTAAGCTTTCTATTCTAAGTTTATTAACAGAGTCTTAACAACATATAAGTCACAATGGTGTTTTAAGAGTTCAGAACTATAGTAAGGCTCTAAATACTTCCTAAAACATTCTAAAGATACCGTCACGACAGTGGATACCGCGATAGGTAAAAGAAGTTCAAAAACTTAAGCCAAATTTTTTAGACACAAAAAAATAAATAGTTATAAACACAAAATATAATAGGTTCATTAATAATAGGAGGACTGCCTACCCCAAACTCGAGGGTTGCATTGTCCTCAATGCATGGCAATTAAAAACAGAAATATTAAAAAACATCACAAATAGCATTTAGAAATATATAAAATAGAAAGAGTAAAAAAGCTTAAGTTGAAGTGCCAACATTGTTGTCATCACTGTTGTCGTCTATGCGGAGTTGTCGGTGGGTAGTTACTTTTGTGGCTGAGGCTAGCTTCGTAGTTGGAGAGGATGAGGCTGCCTTCTTCATTGCCTCTCGAGGTGGCTGGATCCTGGCAGGTGAAATTTTTAGAGCTTTGTCCAGAATCTCGAGCTCACTGTCACTTTTGCTGTCGTTTCTACTGTCGCGAGAGGGTCCCTCTACATCGAGATCAAGCTTTTTTTCTTCATAGGAGGGAAGTCCTTGGCTATTTGGCAGACGACAGAAGGTTCTATGTCTGAATCATCTTGCTATACTAAAGAGGAGGAGAAACCTTCAAATTATTTTGGATCAATTTCTGGTACTGGTTCCTTTCTTTTGGCTCATCGAGATGATTGGTCCTTCTCCTTGGGAGATGTGGGAGTACCCAAGGGTGATTCAGACCTTCTGTCGCATGGTCTTGTCGCGACAGATGACGAGGTGGAAGCAACTGTTGGTGTGGTTTTCTAGGCATATGTGACAGGAGATGGGGCAGAGACAAGGTTTCTGGAAAAGGTGGGAACTACACGTTGGGAAAATTAAGTTCAACTTTAATAAAATTTACCGTTGCAGTTTGGAAATCCCTCATACACTCCATATAGCCTTGTTGTCGTGCCTCCATTCGTTGCAGCAGGTTAATGATGTGGCTGGAGGAAGTATCTTCTGGTATGTCAGGTTCTATCTGATCAGGCTCTACCGTGACAGGTTCTGTTAAGTCAGGTTATGTCGTGGCAGAAGAGTCGATGTATGCCATTGGTGTGGCTGCCTTGAGCTCTATCAGGCTGTAAAGGTTTTGCTATGTCCAACTCTTGCCTTGGATCTTGACATCTGCCTCAATCTCGGGGACATTCTTTTCTCTACATAGGGCTGTGATCAAATGAGGGAAGAAAATGGGACCTTTATCTTTATGTCAGCACTCGAAAATTCCATCGAGAATGTACTTCCTCACATTGATCTATCATTCATTTATAATAGAATGAACGAGGGCCAGACTTTTTCGATCCACTATCGTGTTGTGTGATATGGGCATGGGGTGTTTCTTCACGAAGTGGTTCCATAACTTGGCAGCAGGTGTGAGTTGAGTCCTTCGAACAGTCCACTGATGTTTTGGGTCATCATTCCAGCTAGTTCCTTCTATCGTGAGGTCTGTCATGCTGTTGTCGTAGTCTGCTGGTGACAAATTTTCAATGAACTGTCTGTGCTTGTCCTCTTGCCTGCCCACGTAAAAGCCATACAGAGAATTGATATAAGCTGGTTCTAAATCAATTGACTTACCCCTGATGGTGACTTGAGATGTGTCCTTGGTGGGATTTGCATCATAGAATTCTCGAATAACGGTGACATTCATTTCCTTTAGTTGTTGACAAAGATCTGCCATTTCAGACTGATGATTCTTTTTGCGATGAACCCCTCTAAACCCAGATCTCCTCTCTTCTTCTGGTAGATAAAACCCCTCTCTTCCCACATTTCTCTCTTTTGGAATGATTCGTAATATCGTTTCTCCGTTTCAGCAGAGTGGAGCCTTCTTCAGATTCTGTTGTGTGTTGGAGTGGAGACTGCTGTGGCAGAGGTGGAGGCAGAGCTTCTGCTGGTTGATCTCATTGTCATCGTAAGGGTACTGTGGAAACAAAAGGAAAGAAAATACTGAAAGCTAAAAAAATATTCTGAAACAGAGTAGAGAGAGTAGAATGAAGGTGAAAAATGGAATGGGAGTGAGTGTTTATATAGAATGGGTTTTCTGCCCATTGATGTTGTAATGGTTGGTGTGGAAAACAGAGCTAGCTGTCACGCGGTTTCTGAATGCGCCTGTTACGCGTTTCCGTGTTTTACCCGCGTCTACTGCGTGTCTGCCGCGACAAATGGTGACACTTTGTCTTTGTGTGCCTACTGCGACAACTGGTGATGGTCTGTCACGACAGCTTTGTTACCATTGAGCTCTCTCTCTTGGGCTTTTTTGGGCTGAGGTGAGTGTGATGGATTGGTTCGTTCCTTGTCCTTCCTCTGTTTCTTTTATTTGCTTGAAAACTTAAATAAACTAATAGTAAATTCCTACTTCCTAAAGCAATAAAAATAAAAGAAATAAAATAAAATAAATTAAGTTAAATTAGGGATGCCTTGAGGGGCATCTCCTAAAGTAACCATTTCATGTTCTCTTGGGGCTTCAGTCCCCTGATAGTGCTTAAGTCTCTGTCCATTGACTTTGAACTGGTGCCCGTCCTTGATAGATCTTATTTTGATGGCACCATGGGGAAAACTTGAACTACCTGAAAGGGTCCAGACCATCTAGACTTTAACTTCCCTGGGAAGAGCTTCAACCGAGAGTTGAACAACAACACCTTTTGGCCTAGTGTGAATTGTCGACGCAGAAGTTTTCTGTCGTGCCACTTCTTTGTCTTATCCTTATAGATTCTAGCGTTGTCGTAGGCCATGGCTCGAATTTCTTCAATTTCGTTTAAATCCAAGATCCTTTTCTGCCCTGCTCTATCCCAATCCATGTTATTTGTCTTAATAGCCCAATATGCTTTATGTTCTATCTCGTCATGTAGGTGGCATGTTTTTCCAAAGATGAGTCAGTAAGGTGACATTCCAATGGTGTTTTAAAAGCAGTCTTGTAGGCCCATAATGCATCATTCAAGTGAAGAGACCACTCCTTTCTAGTTGTCTTAACCATCTTTTTCAGAATGTTCTTCACTTCTCTATTGGAGATCTCGGCCTGCCCACTGGTCTGAGGGTGATATGATGTTGCTATTCTGTGGGTCACTCCATACTTCTTTAACGCGCTAGCAATCACCCTATTGTCAAAATGGCTATCTTCATCACTAATGCTAGCCCTTGGGATGCCAAACCTGGTAAGGATGTGTTTTTGTAAAAATCTCTGGACAATTTTGGCATCATTCTTTTGTGTAGCGATGGCTTCTACCCACTTGGACACATAATCTACTGCTAGCAGTATATACAGATTCCCACAAGAAGCTGGGAATGGTCCTATGAAGTCGATTCCCCAAACATCAAAAATTTCAACTTCGAGAATGTTCTGCAGGGGCATCTCATGCCTTCTAGAGATGTTTCCTGTCCTTTGGCATTTGTCACAACGCTTGTAAAAGGCTTGTGCATCTTTGAACAGTGTAGTCCAAAATAAAACAGACTGTAGAACCTTGGTAGCTGTTTTGTTTCCTCCAAAGTGTTCTCCATAAGGAGAAGCATGGCAGTGGTGGAGTACTTCTTTTTGTTCTCCCTTTAGTATACATCTCCTCATAATCTGATATGCACATTATTTGAATAGAAGAGGTTCATCCCAATAATAATGTTTTGCATCATTTTGGAACCTCTTCCTTGCTTGATAGTTAAGTTCAAGAGGTAATAAACCACTAACGAGATAGTTTACTATGTCGGCATACCAAGGAACATCAGAAAACTTACATGTCGTCGTGGCTGTCGCGACAACACTTGTGTGTACTTTCATGTCGTCGTGGTCGTGCATAATTCTTTGTGACGAAGAAATAATCTCAAAAGTTGAAGCAAATGAAAGATATAGAAATGGATTCCAACGCACCAAAATCTCAAAATCACAAATATGAAATTAAATACAATACCCAAACCCAAAAAAGAAAAAGTGACAGATAAATCACCTTTGCATTTGATGACCTGACCAACAGTACTCATGTTTATAATTGTCTGACAATGTTTTTGTTCGTTCTGTAGTGAATCGAATTATGAGATTAGAAAATGGAGCAAAAGGAGGTTGTATTTATATGCCCAAAATGAAAAAGTGATGTGGTGGACAATAAATAAAAGAATCAGTTACCATATGCATGACGCTTTTTGTGGCACGTGTTTTAGATCTTGAAAGTTGGTAGATATTTGCTCACAATGAGACATTTGCTCATGAGAACTTAAGGAGGAAGATAAATTAGTAATTTAAAAATGGGTAAATTACTCAAATGACCACTTAAATATGAAATTGGTGTTGATAGGACCACTATATTTTTAATTTTGACAATTTTACCACTTAAATATTTAAGCGGTTTCAATCAAGCCATCCACCGTTAAAACATAACGGAAAGGCTGATGTGGCTGTTAAACAAAACTAATATAGTTATACATTTGGTCTTCATTGTTTACATATTATATCAATTTGGTCCTAATTTGAATATAATGAATTTTTTCCTCTAGTCAAATTGTGACACGTGTCACCACATTCATTTCATAAAAAATCATTTTATATTTTTTTATACGAGTGCTCCATTTAAAATACTTAATTAAAAAGCATTTGACTCACGAGTAATGTTGAGTGTGTAAAACTTCTATTATTTACCCCCTATTTAACCCATATTTCTGCTGCATTCAAGCATAATTCATTGTATTTAGGTCAGATTTCAGTTATACATCACAAATATATTAAAAGGCACAATTTCTACTGAAATTGGTTATTTTTGCAGGTTTCTGCTGTAGCAGATGGAGAAGCAGGCGCTGGGCAGTGATGCAGCAGAGCTGGAACTGGATGAGAAGTCGAGGAGGACGATGCTGCCATGGTCCCCGCGGTGGCAACAAAGGACGACATCAGTTTTGAGGAGAAGAAGCAAAGTGGGCCTCAAAAGAAACAGAAAATTAAGCCCGTCTATCGTGGAATACCCTTATATTTTTCCAAGCCCTAGATCAGAATGAAGGGCAAGCCCAAAGTTCAAGGAAGAAAACTCCAAGAAAGAAGGAAGGACGAATTAAAGATATATTCTTTGAAGATTTAGTCTTTATTAGAGTTGTACTTTAATTTAAACTTGTATTCTTGCTATATTAGAAAACTTGAACCCAAAGCCTATATAAAGGCATGTAATTCGACCTAGGAGAGATCATCACCTATCTCTAGCCTTCTTCCCAAAACCCTAGCCGTTTTCCCTCTCTCAACATGTTTTAAATTCACCTTAGGGCCACGGGTTGATTTGTAAAGTAGTTGCAAGGGTTGCTTTTATTTTAGGAAAATTTCAGTTCAATAAAATAAACTTCAAGTTCTCTTATTTTGGTTATTAACATCTTGCAAGAGTATCGGAAGAGCATTGCGAGGTTATCTATTTACTTAATATCGGGAGAGTTAAGTATACGAAAGGAATAAATGCGAGTTCTGTAGTTTATAGTTAAACTATCTCGGACCTAAGGATAGGACGATGTTAAGTGGCTAAAGAAGAATTCAACAACATCGGTGTTCATCCTTCGATTCACGTCGGGACGTATCATCAAAGACGTGTTCATCGACAGACTTGGACCTAGGGATAGGCCAAGGCACATCAGGTATTCTGGCCAAGCTTGAAGTACATAGTTGTGTGATCACTGCCGCGACAAACAACAGACTGCCGCCGCGATGGGTGCTGCCGCGACGGGGACATCGACAGAGCATATATTCCTAAACTTAGCAATACCTACACTATTGAGCAATTCAATACCAGCCCATTCTCTCTATCTTGATTATTTTACTCTTATTTTTCAGTATTCTTTATTATTCTCGTGACAAACAACTTAACCTATTCTCTTTACTTTCGTTTAGTAATTCAAGGTGAAGCTATTAGCCCAATCCCTGTGGAGATGATATCTGATACTTCCGTATCACTTTACTACTTGTGTCGTGTACACTTGCACTACATTGCGATAGACACTTTTGCACGAAACAAGTTTTATGCGTCGTTGCCGGTTATTGGCAACATAACTTTACCATACTTTTTACTGCATTTGTTTTATTTTTCTATTTTACATGGATTGTCCAACCTATACCTTTCACAAGGTCTTTTGTTTGCGTATGTGCAGGTCTCAACGGGGGAAGGAACCTGAGTACCAGTTAGATCTGAACTCGAACGAACGTTCAATCTCAAGAAAAGAGTTTGTTACCTCGTTGAAAGGAACAAATATTTGGAGGAACAACTTGAAGCAATGGTGAACGAAAGACGTGACGAAAGAAGGGACAACCCAGGGAATCTCCAGGATAACAACAATCCTGTCGGGGATAGAGGGATTGATCCACCTGTCATCGACCCTCATGACGCTGCCGCACGCCGGTCATGCCGAGACTACATGCCCAATGATCATATAGAATTAGAAACCACCCTATCGGATGTAGATGTTGACAACTTTGAGCTAAAACATATTATGTTTAGCATGATCAACAACGCTGGTCAATTTAGTGGTTCTGCTACAGAGGATGCTATGGAGCATCTGAAAACGTTCCAGGAAATCTGTGGTTCGTTTAGACTACCAGGAGTTAATCCGGAGATACTGAGGTTTCGGTTATTTCCTCATTCATTGAGGGACAGAGCAAAGACTTGGTGGAATAAACTTACGCCGGGTTCAATTAGAACTTGGGCAGATTTAACTCGTGAATTCTTATCTCGTTTTAATCCTTCACACTTATCTTAGCGATTACTTAATGAAATTGCTACTTTTCAACAAGAAGATGACGAGTCGATGCACGAGGCCTGGGACAGATTTACCACTCTTCTAAGGAACTGCCTGATGCATGGATTTCCCGTTTGGAACCAAGTAACAAAGTTTTATAATGCTTCCAATTTACAAACTCGTATTAGAATTGATTCAGCAGCAAACAGATTGCTGCTGGACAAAGACCCAGATGAGCAATGGCAGTATTGAAAAATCCGGCGAAGAATGAGGAGCAGTTTCCGACAGCAAGAAGAGGGGGTAAACGAGTCCTAGCAGTAAAGGATTATGAGGCCGACAACACAATGAAATCACATGTGGCATATCTCACTAAGGCAATGAAAAAGCTCTTGAACGAAGATTCAAAGCTTGTATACCCTGCTGCAGAGGTATGCGAAATTTGTGAAGGAAATCACAGTTCGAAGGAATGTCCAATACAGTTAGAAGAGGGAAAGTATGTTGGAAACTACAATAAGCAGAATTATAACTCCAACAACTACAATCCCAGCTGGAGAAAGGATCCCAAGTTCTCTTGGAGTAATCCTAATAATGCTCTGAATCCTCAAGCACAGAACAATCAGAACCAGGGAGGACCTAGATTGCTGACTAGGCAGCAACCGCAGTAGCAGCAGCAACTGCCACCAGCTGCCACAAATAGTATAATGGAACAGACTCTTGCTACGTTTATGTCTCAAACAGGAACTTACATTGAGGACATGAATCACTTTGTCAAGAAGACAGAGACATTCATGGATAAAACAGAGATGCGGATGACAAATCATGAAACTACTCTGAAATCGTTGGAGACACAGATGGGTCAGGTTTCCTAGCATATCAAACCAGGGCAGAATGGCGCATTCCCTAGCGATACTGAAAATGCTAGACAACCCACACATGAGCAGTGTAAAGCCATCACTACTATGAGTGAGAAGAAACTACCAGGGCCAGAGAAGAAAGCTGAATCAATTAAGAAACCAGCCTTGGAATCACCTCTCGAGGAAGCTGCCCCGACAGGTAACGAACAACCTGCTGCCGAAGAGCCTGTCACGATAGCAGAAGGGACAAAGGAGAAAGATGATGAACCCAAACCTCTTCAGATCCGTATGCAGTGGGAAGGACGTATTGTTGATTATTGTCCCCCACCTCTTTTTCCTCAACGGTTACAGAAATTGAAACAAGAATCACAACTTAAAAAGATTTATGATATTTTTAAGCAGGTTCATATCAACATTCCGCTGTTAGATGTCGTTAGGGAGATGCCTGGTTATGCCAAATTTCTCAAGGATACCATGTCGAAGAAATCCAGACTTGGGGAATTTGAAACGGTTAAGATAAAAAAAGGATGCATGAGTATTTTACTCAAGCATCCACCCAGAAGAAGAAGGATCCTAGGAGCTTCATCATACCATGCGTAATCGGGAGATAAATATGTGGGTAAGGCACTTTGTGATCTTGGTGCTAGTATAAATTTAATGCCCAAATCTGTTTTTCAGAAATTAGGTATTAGAAAAGCTCGACCCACTGTTGAGTGCGTAAAAGTTCTATTATTTACACCCTTTTTAACCCATATTTCTGCTGCATTCAAGCATCATTGCATTGCATTTAGGTTAGTTTTCAGTAAAACATCACAAATGAATTAAAAGCACGGATTCTACTAAAAGAAGGCTATTTTTGCAGGTATCTGCCATGGTAGACGTTGAAGGCAGGCGCAGGGCAGAGAAGCAGGAGAGCTGAACTGGACAAGCAGACGAAGAAGACGAAGCTACCATGGACCTGTCGTGACAGCATGGTGACAGCAGACTTATTAAGAGGAAAAGTAAAGTGGACCTCGATAGATAGAGAAAAATCTGCTCGTCTGTCGTGTGAAAGCCACATATTTTTCCAAGCCCCAGATCAAAAGATATGTCAAGCCAAAGCTCAAGGAGAGGAAATTCCTAGAAACAAGGATGGCGGCTGCAAAGTAGGAAATCCTTAGAGATTAAGTCTTTATTAGAATCTTACTTTTAATTAAAGTTGTAATCCTTGTTACCTTAGATAACTTGAGCCCAAAGCTTATATAAGGGCATAGATTTAACCTAGGAAGGAGAGAACACCCCATAACCGAAACCTAAAACCCCTGCCGTTTACCCGTCACCGACATGTTCTAAATTCCCCCTAGGGCTGCGGGTTGTTTTGTAAAGTAGTTGCAAGGGTTGTTTTGTTTTAGGATTTTTCAGTTCAATAAAATAAACTTCAAGTTCTCTTATTTCGGTTTTAACATCTTGCAAGAGCATCGGGAGAGCATTGTGAGGTTATCCATTTACTTAGCATCGGGAGAGTTAAGTATACGAAAGAAATAAGAGCGAGTTCTCTAGTTCATAGTTGAACTATCTTGTGCCTAGGGATAGGGCAAGGTTAAGTGGCTAAGGAAGAATTCATACACATCGGTGTTCATCCTTCGATTCACGCCGGGAGGTATCATCAAAGACGTGATCATCGACAGACTTGGACCTAGGGATAGGCCAAGGCAGATTTGGGATTCTTGCCAAACTTGAAGTACGGAGTTTGTATGTCTACTGCCGCGACAGCTAACGGACAGCCTCCGCGACAGGTGCTGTCAACGACGGGAGCGACGACAGAACTGGAGTTTCAAATCAACTCAATACCTGCACTACCGAGCAATTCAATACCAGCCCATTCTCTCTATCTTGATATCTCAATCTTTTTATTTACGTTTTTCTTATTATTCTCGTGACAATCTTCTAAACTATTTCCTTTACTTCGTGCAGTAAACTAAGGTGAAGTCATTAGCCCAATCCCTGTGGAGACGATATCCGATACTTCGTATCACTTACTACTTGCGTCGTGTACACTTGCACTACAATTGCGATAGACTCTTTTACACGCAACAAGTTTTTGGCGCCGTTGCCGGGGATTGGCAACATAACTACATCTTTCTTTTATTGCACTTTTCGTTTTTATTTTTATTTCTGTTTTCGTTTTTATTTCTACTTTCTTTAATTTTTCTTTTTGGTTTTCAACTCTTGCTTTTCACGAGGTTTTCTTGTTTATGCGCAGATCTAAAAGAGGTGAAGATCCTGAGTATCCATTAGATCTGGAAATCGAACGTTCCTTCAGTCCCAAGAAACAACTTCGCCAACTTTTAGACAGAAACGAATACCTCGAGGAACAGTTAGAGAAGATGGGCCATAACCAACCTGCCGGCGGTCTTATACCACCCCTTGGCGATAACCACCCGCCTGTCGGTAACCTGCCCGCAACAGATGGACGACGGTCATGTCGTGACTACATGTTGAACGATCATGTAGAGCTGGAGACCACGCTGCCGGATATTGATGTTGACAACTTCGAACTTAAGCCTGTCATGTTTAGTATGATCAACAACGCCGGGCAGTTTAGTGGTTCTGCGACAGAAGATGCTAGGGAGCATCTCAAAACGTTCCAGGAGATCTGTGGTTCGTTTAGACTACCAGGAGTTAGTCCGGAGATACTGAGGCTTCGGTTATTCCCCCATTCATTGAGGGACAGAGCTAAAACTTGGTGGAATAAACTTACACCGGGTTCTATTATGACTTGGGAAGATCTAACTCGTGAATTTTTATCTCGTTTTAATCCTTCGCATTTATCTGAGCGATTACGTAATGAAATTGCTACTTTTCAACAGGAAGATGACGAGCCGATGCACGAGGCCTGGGACAGATTTACTACTCTTCTACAGAACTGCCCAATGCATGGATTCCCCGTTTGGAATCAAGTAACTAAGTTCTATAATGCTGCTAACTTACAAACTCGCATTCGGATTGATTCTGTAGCAAATGGATTATTATTGGATAAAGATCCGGACGAGGCGTTGCAAGTTTTGAAAAACTTGGCCAAAAATGAGGAGCAGTTTCCGACAGCTAGAAGAGGGGGTAAACGGGTACTTGCTGTCAAGGACTATGAGGCCGACAGCACTATGAAATCACAGGTAGCATTCCTTACTAAAGCAATGAAACACTTATGAAATGAAGATGAATTACGAGGATTTGCTGTCGAGGAAGTTTGTGCTATCTGTGAGGGAAATCATAGTAGGGAAGAGTGCCCGATAAATATAGAAGAGGGGAAATATGTGGAAATTATAAGCCAAATTACAATTCCAACAACTATAATCCCAATTGGAGGAAAAATCCTAAATTTTCCTGGAGTAACCCTAACAATGCCCTGAATCCGCAAGCTTATAATCAGAATCAGGGAGGTCCTAGATTGTTGACAAGACAGCAGCTGCCGCCGCAACAGCCGCAACAACTGCCGCCGAATTTGCCGCCGCACCTGCCGCCGCAGCAGCAACATCAGCCACCACCTGCCACGAGTAGTGTATTGGAATGGACTCTGGCCACCTTTATGTCTCAGACCGATACGTATATGGAGAATATAAATCAATTTGTCAAGAAGACGGAAAATTTTATAGATAAAACCGAGATGAGAATGACAAATCATGAGGCTACGTTGAAGTCCCTAGAGACACAAATGGGTCAGGTGTCGCAACATATTAAGCCAAGGCAGAATGGAGGATTCCCTAGCAATACTGAAAATGCTAGACCACCCCACATGAGCAATGTAAGGCGATTACTACTAGGAGTGGGAAAAAGCTACCAGGGGCGAAAAAAGAAGCTAAAATAGAAAAGGAACCTGCCTTAGATAAACCTGCCGAGGAAGCTACCCCGACAGGTGATTAACAGACTGCTGCCGATGAACCTGTCACGACAGCAGAAGCGACATAGGAGAAAAAAGATGATTACCGTCCTCAGATTCGCATGCAGTGGGAAGGACGTATTGCTGATTATCATCCTCCACCATCTTTTCCTCAACGGATACAGCAAGCTAAGCATGAATCTCAACTTAAAAAGATTTATGATATTTTTAAACAGGTTCATATTAATATTCCGTTGTTAGATGTTGTTAGGGAGATGCCCGGTTATGCTAAATTTCTCAAGGATGTTATGTCGAAAAAATCTAAACTTGGGGAATTTGAAACTGTAAAGATGACAGAAGGTTGCATGAGTATTCTTCATCGGCAGCCGCCCAAAAAAAGAAGGATCTGGGGAGCTTCATCATACCATGTGTAATCGGCAACAAATTTGTGGGTAAGGCACTTTGTGATCTTGGTGCCAGTGTTAATCTAATTCCCAAATCTGTTTTTCAGAAACTAGGTATTGGTAAGGCGCGGCCCACGACAGTCACCCTACAGCTAGCCGACCGCTCTTACGTACATCCCGAGGGAAAAATTGAAGACATTCTGGTAAGAGTGGATAAGCTTATTTTTCCTGCTGACTTTCTTATTTTGGGTTTTGAGGCAGACGAAAACGCACTAGTCATCCTCGGGCGACCCTTCTTAGCCACGGGAAGATCATTGATTGATGTGGAGAAAGAAGAACTCACCATGCGCGTAAACGATCAAGAAATTAAGTTGAATGTTCTCCAAGCAATGAAACATGCCAATGTGGACGAGGAATGCAAGGCCATCATTGAGGTGACCTTTGATCACCCCTGCATCAGGTCGGGCTGCCGTGATGTAAAATTTGGTCACTCCCGCGACAGCCACCTACAGGCCTGTCACGACAGCAATGACGACAGCATCGACGACAGCGACTCCTCTGAATCCGATATATCTGATACTGAAGATCAGGAGGAGGTAAACTGGTTAGGCAATCGTCCAGGTAAGTTATTCGAACCCTTGAATTATACTTCGGATAACCATTTAATCCAAAAGCCATCTACTGTTGAACCACCTATCTTAGAACTTAAGCCCCTGCCAGGGCGACTTAAATATGCTTATCTTGGTTGCAATGATACACTGCCCGTAATCATCTCTGCTAAGCTGCCGCAGGAACATGAACGACAGCTGATCGACATGTTAAGGCAGCACAAAAAGGCGATTGGATGGACGATAGCAGACATTCAAGGCATTAGTCCAGCGATATGCATGCACAAAATCCTCCTAGAGGAAGATCATAAGCCGACGATTGATGCCCAAAGGCGGTTAAACCTTGCGATGAAGGAGGTAGTGCGTAAAGAGATAATTAAATGGTTAGATGCTGGTATTATTTACGCCATCTCCGACAGCAAATGGGTGAGCCCGGTGCAATGTGTTCCCAAGAAAGGAGGAATGATCGTGATAACCAACGAAAACAATGAGTTAATCCCAACCAGGACTGTGACCGGTTGGAGGGTTTGTATGGACTATCGGAAGCTTAATAAAGCTACCCGAAAAGACCACTTTCCTTTACCCTTTATTGATCAAATGCTTGATAGATTAGCGGGTAAACCTTAATATTGTTTTCTTGATGGTTATTCAGGTTACAATCAAATTGCTATTGCACCAGAGGATCAAGAGAAAACGACTTTCACATGCCCCTACGGAACATACGCATTTAGGAGGATGCCGTTCGGCCTCTGTAACGCACCTGCCACCTTCCAAAGGTGCATGATGGCTATATTCTCCGATATGGTAGAGGACTTCCTTGAAATTTTCATGGATGATTTTTCCGTCTTTGGAGATGATTTTGAAAGCTGCCTCGGCAATCTTAAAAAGGTACTTGAAAGATGTGAAAAAGCTAATCTTGTGCTAAATTGGGAAAAATGCCATTTTATGGTGGACGAAGGGATAGTCCTTGGCCATAAGATTAGCTGCCGTGGGATAGAAGTCGACAGGGCCAAAATAGAAGTCATAGAGAAGCTGCCGCCGCCAACCACAATCAGGGTATTAGAAGTTTTTTAGGGCATGCAAGTTTTTATCGGAGATTCATCGCAAATTTCTCGAAAATCACGAAGCCCCTATGCAATCTCTTAGAGCAGAACCGACCCTTTGACTTTAATGAGGAATGTACTGAAGCATTCAAGGTTCTGAAGGAAAAGCTAGTGATAGCCCCCATAGTACAACCACCAGACTAGACACAGCCATTTGAAATTATGTGTGATGCTAGTGACTATGCTGTCGGGGCAGCACAAAGATAAGCTGTTTCACGTCATATACTATGCCAGCAAGACGTTAAATGACGCCCAAGTGAACTACACCACCACAGAAAAGGAGCTGTTAGCTGTGGTGTTCTCCATTGACAAGTTTCGTTCTTACATACTTGGGACGAAAGTAATAATACACACCGACCATTCTGCCCTAAAGTATTTGTTCGCAAAGAAGGATGCAAAGCCTAGGTTGATACGATGGATCTTGCTATTACAAGAGTTCGACCTTGAAATCAAGGACAAAAAGGGGACAGAAAATCAGGTGGCAGACCACTTGTCGAGGTTGGAGAAGGGACAGAGTCTACCATTAGATGAGACACACATACTGGAGACCTTCCCTGATGAGCAGCTCTTTGCTGCCGCAATCACTGTCGCAACAGCCATGACGACAGGTAAGTCTTCTAACCTTCCTTGGTATGCTGATTTCGTTAATTTTATAGTTAGCGGAATATTACCTTCTGATCTTAATTACCAAGCCAGAAAGAGGTTCCAAAATGATGTTAAGCATTATTATTGGGACGAACCTCTTCTTTTCAAAATGTGCGCAGATCAGGTTATAAGGAGGTGTATACCACAAGAAGAGCAAGAAGACATTCTCCATCACTGTCATGCTTCACAATATGGAGGCCACTTAGGAGGCAATAAGACTGCTGCCAAGGTGCTGCAGTCAGGGTTCTACTGGCCGACACTGTATAAAGATGCACAGGAATTTTACAAGAACTGTGACAGGTGCCAGCGGACAGGCAACATCTCGAGAAAAAACGAGATGCCACTGCAGAACATTTTAGAAGTTGAGATCTTTGATGTTTGGGGGATTGATTTCATGGGACCTTTTCCATCTTCATGTGGAAATCTTTACATCCTCCTAGCAGTGGATTATGTCTCCAAGTGGGTAGAAGCAATCGCAACTCAAAAGAATGATGCCAAAACGGTCCAAAAGTTTTTGCACAAAAACATTTTTTTCTAGATTTGGCATCCCTAGGGCGATTATCAGTGATGAAGGGAGACATTTTGATAATAGGGTAATTGCTGCCGCTTTGAAGAAATATGGTGTCAAGCACAGGATCGCGACAGCATACCACCCACAGACCAATGGACAGGCTGAAATTTCCAATAGGGAAGTGAAGAACATTCTTGAGAAGATGGTTAAACCAACTAGGAAGGACTGGTCTTTACTTCTAAATGATGCATTATGGGCATACAGGACAGCTTTCAAGACTCCATTGGGCATGTCTCCATACCGACTGATTTATGGGAAAACCTGTCACTTGCCTGTCGAGATCGAGCACAAAGCATATTGGGCAATTAAGGCAGTGAATATGGACTTGGACAAGGCAGGCCAGAAAAGGTTATTAGATCTGAACGAGATTGAAGAATTACGGACAATGGCCTACGACAACGCAAGGATTTACAAAGAAAAGACTTAGAAGTGGCACGACAAGAAACTGCTGCCACGACAGTTCTGCCCAGGGCAGCTTGTGTTGCTGTTTAATTCTAGACTTAAACTCTTCCCAGGAAAGCTAAAGTCTAGATGGTCTTGCCCGTTCAAAGTGATTCAAGTTTTTCCCCATGGTGCCATCACAATTCAATCATTAAAAGACGGGCACCAATTCAAAGTCAATGGACAGCGCCTCAAGCATTATCAGGGGACTGAAGCCCCAAGAATACAGGAAGTGGTAACTTTAGGTGATGCCCCACAAGGCATCCCTAATTTAACCTAATTTTTATTTTTATTTATTTTATTATTAATTATTATTTATTAGGAAATTAGGTTTATTTTATTCGAATAATGTTTTGTTTTTCTAATTTCGGTTTAGGAAATAAAAGAGTCAAGAAGAAAAGGAGAAGTGACCCAAGCCCACCGCCCATCCATCAGCCCAATAAAGCCCATTTATGGAAACCTGTCGTTTCGGCTGCCGCCGCGGACGGATATGACAGGCTGTCAACAGACTGACATGGCAGACACAGAAGCGTATTGCAGACGCGTAACAGACGTATAAATGTGTGTCAGACGCGTTAGACACGCTAAATCCAATCTGCCGTCCCGTTATTCCTGCCTGCCGTTGTAGCATTAAATGGGCAGCTACTCGACCGCTATAAAACCCCATTCTCATTTTCATTTTTTCTCACTTCTGCTTATTCTTCTTTGCTTTCTCCTCTAGTTTTATTTGCTTTCTTCAGATTTCACAACCCTTGCAACCAACATGTCTACTAGACAGACCCGCCGTAGTGCTGCCTCAGCATCCTCCTCAGCAGCAGCA
Organism: Hibiscus tridactylites; assembly: GCA_958450335.1. Taxonomy (NCBI): domain Eukaryota; kingdom Viridiplantae; phylum Streptophyta; class Magnoliopsida; order Malvales; family Malvaceae; genus Hibiscus; species Hibiscus tridactylites. Next base: position 29,904,163 of record OY288291.1, on the reverse strand, counting down.
ACGCCCTTTGCCAACAAGGAGTTATGGGAGGAACGTGGCTTCGTATACATCCGCAAGGCACCCCACATGGGACTCCGACCGTTCATTGTACGGGCTATCACGGCTCAACTATGGGAGCACTTCGCGGAACAACCGGCAGAGCTCAATGACATATTAGTCCGGGAATTCTATGCTGCCATAGACAGCAAAACGGCGACATCTATCACCGTTCGAGGTGTCAAGGTGCCGTTCACTGCCGACAGCATCAACCGCATGTTTGGCCTCTTCTTCGGCTCCGATGATGATGCTCACCAGAAATTTCTTGACACCCTCGATGCTGCCGCTTATGATGCTGTCATGATGGAGTTGACAGAGGAGGGAACATCATGGACGACCAGCAAGAAGAACCCCCACTCCGTCAATAGGGGGAAGCTCCTCCCAGAAGCCAAACTTTGGAACACTTTCATCAAAAAGCGTATCCTGCCGTCTTCCCACCACACGACAGTCAACCGGCAGCGGCTCGCCCTCATCCATTCCATTATGCACGACAGGCCTATCAATGTGGGCCGATATATGAGGGACAGCATCCTAGACTGTGCCTTCCGCTCCGACTCTCGCCTCTGCCTGCCCTTTACAATTACTTCCCTCTGCCGATGTGCTGCTATCCCCGAGGAAGCCTCCGACAAAATAAGAAAGGGCAGAGGCTGGACAGACAACAACATCAACAGCCTCATGGAGCTGGTCGTGGCTACACCTATCTCATCTTTCAACCCAGCCGGCTCCCCAGCAGAATCATTAGAGGAGCCTGCCCCGGAACCTGCTGCCGCCACCGCTCCGACAAACCAGACCACCCTCCTCCTTACTACGCTACAACGGGTAGAGGAACGACAAATGGGATTGATGACGTTCATTCGGGACTTCACAAACTCGACGGTAAATTTTATTACCCAAACTTTGAATTTTCCCGATGTTCAATTCCCTACTTTTCCTGCCCATTATTTCCATATCCCCACCCCTGTCCACACCCATGTTCACACACCCACACCACCTGCCTCCCCGCATTCCGACTCTACTGCCTCCACCACATCACCTGCCCCGATGGCAGCAGGCAGCCCACCGGCAGACACCTCTCCTCGCAGAACAAAGAGGCCTGCCTCCGATGACAGCCCGCTGATTCGGAGGAATTTGGAGAGAGAATTCACGCCGATCAAGAGGATTAAGCATGTGGCAGATAAGAAACGGTTGCCCAAGGCTAGCACCACCACCAGCAGCTCTTGGGACAGTGGCAGCAGTTCCGATGTCCAGCTTGTGGAGCAACCTGCCCCTGAACCTGCTCCTGAACCGGCCCAGCCTCCTCCACAGCCCAGATGCCGCCGTCAGATCCGTGTCAGCAGCAGCAGCGAGGACAACGATTAAAATTTTAAGTTTTTATATTCCTCTTATTGCTGCCTGCCTTTATCTTTTGTGATGTACTTTTCTTTATTTTTTTTATCTTTTCATGTCATTTTGCATTGAGGGCAATGCAACCCTCGAGTTTGGGGTGGCAACCCTCCATCATTAATGGAGTCTTATGCACATCTTTTTATTATTTGTTCTCTTTTAATTATTTAAGTTCTCTTAAAAAAATCAGAAAATTTAAACTGTTGGCTTAAAAACTGTGAAGTTAACTTACCTATCATGACGGCTCTGTCGTGACAGCATCTTTAGGACAGTTTAAGGAGATGTTTAGAGCCTTTCTATAGTTCTGAAAACTTAAACACCTTTGTGACTGTTATGTAGCTTAGATTTCTCTTAGCCAAATTAGAATAGGAAGCTTAGAACTTGAATAGCCCCTAGAGGTGCCTAACACTGGCTCTAGGAAAGAAGTTTAGCAAAAGAAAATCAAAAACCTAGAGGTGCCCGAAACCGGCTCTAGGAAGCTAACTAGAGGTGCCCGAAACTGGCTCTAGAAAAACTTAGCTTGAAAATAGAAGAAAAAAAGCATGAAAATGTGCTTTCTAAAAAAAATAAACTTTGGCATAAAAATTCGATTTAAGAAGTTGAATATTCTAGTGAAACTAAGAGAGTCTTAGCATATAACTGTTCACAAGCATGCACACACTGCACGAGAGCTATAGAGAGACTCCGGACAGATCCTAACCTTTCTGACAGGTTGCTGCCGCCATAGAGAATGAGCGACGGGTAAGGGACAGTTCACTGTTTGAAGGCCAACACAAAAATTTTCATTTTTCTTTTAGTCTTAATTGCTTGAGGGCAAGCAAAAACTTGAGTTTGGGGGTGTGTTGAGTGCGTAAAAGTTCTATTATTTACACCCTTTTTAACCCATATTTCTGCTGCATTCAAGCATCATTGCATTGCATTTAGGTTAGTTTTCAGTAAAACATCACAAATGAATTAAAAGCACAGATTCTACTAAAAAAGGCTATTATTGCAGGTATCTATCATGGTAGACGTTGAAGGCAGGTGCAGGGCAGAGAAGCAGGAGAGCTGAACAGGACAAGCAGACGAAGCTACCATGGACCTGTCGTGACAGCATGGTGACAACAGACTTATGAAGAGGAAAAGTAAAGTGGACCTCGATAGATAGAGAAAAATATGCTCGTCTGTCGTGTGAAAGCCACATATTTTTCCAAGCCCCGGATCAAAAGATATGTCAAGCCAAAGCTCAAGGAGAGGAAATTCCTAGAAACAAGGATGGCGGCTGCAAAGTAGGAAATCCTTAGAGATTAAGTCTTTATTAGAATCTTACTTTTAATTAAAGTTGTAATCCTTGTTACCTTAGATAACTTGAGCCCAAAGCTTATATAAGGGCATAGATTTAACCTAGGAAGGAGAGAACACCCCATAACCGAAACCTAAAACCCCTATCGTTTACCCGTCACCGACATGTTCTAAATTCCCCCTAGGGCTGCGGGTTGTTTTGTAAAGTAGTTGCAAGGGTTGTTTTGTTTTAGGATTTTTCAGTTCAATAAAATAAACTTCAAGTTCTCTTATTTTGGTTTTAACATCTTGCAAGAGCATCGGGAGAGCATTGTGAGGTTATCCATTTACTTAGCATCGGGAGAGTTAAGTATACGAAAGAAATAAGAGCGAGTTCTCTAGTTTATAGTTGAACTATCTTGTGCCTAGGGATAGGGCAAGGTTAAGTGACTAAGGAAAAATTCATACACATCGGTGTTCATCCTTCGATTCACGCCGGGAGGTATCATCAAAGACGTGATCATCGACAGACTTGGACCTAGGGATAGGCCAAGGCAGATCTGGGATTCTTGCCAAACTTGAAGTACAGAGTTGGTGTGTCTGCTGCCGCGACAGCTAACGGACAGCCGCCGCGACAGGTGTTGTCAACGACGGGAGCGACGACAGAACTGAAGTTTCTAAGCAACTTAATACCTGCACTACCGAGCAATTCAATACCAGCCCATTCTCTCTATCTTGATATCTCAATCTTTTTATTTACGTTTTTCTTATTATTCTCGTGACAATCTTCTAAACTATTTCCTTTACTTCGTGCAGTAAACTAAGGTGAAGTCATTAGCCCAATCCCTGTGGAGACGATATCCGATACTTCGTATCACTTACTACTTGCGTCGTGTACACTTGCACTACAATTGCGATAGACTCTTTTACACGCAACACCCACAACAGTAATTCTGCAGCTGGCATACTGCTCTTACGTTCATCTAGAAGGGAAAAGTGAAGATGTTCTGGTAAGGGTGGATAAGTTTATTTTTCCTGCTGACTTTCTTGTCTTAGATTGTGAAGCAGATGAAAACGCACCAATCATCCTGGGGCGACCCTTCTTAGCCACATGAAGATCACTGATTGATGTGGAAAAAGGAGAACTCGCCATGAGAGTGAACGATCAAGAAATAAAGTTGAATGTTCTCCAGGCAATGAAGCTTGCTGATGCAGAAGAAGAATGCAAGGTTATCACTGAAGTTATCCTTGACCAACCCTGCATCAGGTCGGGCTGCCACAACATCAAAATAGATCACTGCCTCGGCAGCCACTTAGAAGACTGTCACGATAGCACCGACGACAGCAACTCCTCAGAATCTGATACTGAAGATCAGGAGGAGGTAAACTGGATAGGCAATCGTCTAGGTAAGTTATTCGAGCCTTTAAACTATACCTCGGATAACCATGTAATTCAAAAGCCATCGACTGTTGAGCCCCCTGTTATAGATCTTAAGCCCCTGCCAGGGTAGCTAAAATATGTTTTCCTTGGTTTAAATAATATGTTACACGTAATCATCTCTTCCAAGTTGATGAAGGAACAAGAACAACAGTTAATAGAGATGCTGCAGCAGCATAAAAAGGCTATTGGATGGACGATAGCTGATATTCATGGCATTAGTCCAGGATTATGTATGCATAAAATTCTTCTAGAGGATGATCATAAGCCGACTATTGATGCACAAAGGCGTCTGAACCATGCTATGAAAGAAGTGGTGAGAAAAGAGATAATCAAATGGTTAGATGTTGGAATAATCTACGCCATCTCGGACAGCAAATGGGTGAGCCCGGTGCAGTGCGTTCCCAAGAAAGGAGGACTGATCGTAGTAACCAATGAAAACAATGAGCTAATCCCAACCGGGACTGTGACCGGTTGGAGGGTTTGTATGGACTACCGGAAACTTAACAAAGGTACCTAGAAGGACCATTTTCCTTTACCCTTTATTGATCAAATGCTTGATAGATTAGCGGGTAAACCTTACTATTGTTTTCTTGATGGTTACTCAGGTTACAATCAAATAGCCATCGCACCGGAAGATCAAGAAAAGACGACGTTCACATGCCCTTACGGAACTTACGCTTTTAGGAGAATGCCTTTTGGACTCTGCAATGCACCATCCACCTTTCAAAGGTGTATGATGGCAATATTCTCTGATATAGTGGAGGATTTCCTAGAGATCTTTATGGATGATTTTTCAGTCTTTGGAGACAACTTTGAAAGCTGCCTAGGCAACCTAGAGAAGGTGCTCGAGAGATGTGAAAAAGCAAACTTGATTTTGAACTGGGAAAAATGTCACTTCATGGTGGATGAAGGGATAGTTCTTGGCCACAAAATTAGCTGTCGTGGCATAGAAGTCGACAGAGCTAAGATAGAAGTAATCGAAAAGTTGCCGCCACCCACCACAGTCAAAGGAATCAGAAGTTTCATAGGACATGCTGGTTTTTATCGGAGGTTCATTGCGAACTTTTCAAAAATCACCAAGCCCCTATGCCATCTTCTAGAGCAGAACCGACCCTTCGACTTTAACGATGAATGTACTGAGGCATTCAAGGTTCTGAAAGAAAAGCTGATAACAGCCCCAATAGTACAACCATCGGATTGGACACTGCCGTTTGAGATCACGTGTGAGGTTAGTGACTATGTTGTCGGGGCAGCACTTGGGCAGCGGAGAGACAAACTCTTTCATGTTATATACTATGCCAGCAAAACACTGAACGACACCCAAGTAAATTACACCACCACAGAGAAGGAATTATTAGTTGTGGTATTCTCCATTGACAAGTTTCATTCTTATATACTTGGAGCGAAGGTCATAGTCCACACAGACCACTATGCATTGAAGTATCTGTTAATGAAAAAGGATGCAAAGCCTCGACTAATACGTTGGATTCTGCTACTGCAAGAGTTCGACCTTGAAATCAAGGACAAGAAGGGGACAAAGAATCAAGTGGCAGATCACTTGTCAAGGTTGGAGAAGGGAAAGAGTCTACCGGTAGACGAGACACATATATTGGAGACCTTTCCTGATTAGTAGCTATTTGCTGCCACAGTCACTGCCGCGACAGCCATGGCGGCAGGTAAGTCTTCTGAACTCCTCCGGTACGTTGATTTCGTTAATTTTTTAGTTAGCGGAATAATTCCTCCTGACCTTAATTATCAAGCTAGGAAGAAGTTCCAAAATGATGTTAAACATTATTATTGGGACGAACCTCTTCTTTTCAAAATCTGTGCAGATCAGGTTATAAGGAGATGCGTACCACAGGATGAACAGGCAGATATACTTCATCACTATCATGCTTCACAGTATGGAGGACACTTGGGAGGCAACAAAACTGCTGCCAACGTTTTGTAGTTAGGATTCTATTGGTCATCACTGTATAAAGATGCTCAAATCTTTTATAAGAGCTCTAACAAGTGTCAACGGACAGAAAACATCTCACGGAGACACGAGTTGCCGTTGCAAAAAATTCTCGAAGTTGAGATCTTCAACGTTTGGGGGATAGATTTTATGGGACCATTCCCATCATCATGTGGGAACTTATATATCCTCATGGCAGTATATTATGTGGCTAAGTGGGTTGAAGCAATCGCCACTCAGAAGAGTGATGCCAAGACGGTTCAAAGGTTTTAACATAAAAACATTTTTTCCAGATTCGGCATCCCTAAGGCGATCATCAATGATGAAGGCATGCATTTTGACAATAGGGTTATAGCTTCTTCCTTGAAAAAGTATGGTGTAAAACATCGGATTGCAACAGCATACCACCCTCAGACCAATGGACAAGCTGAAATATCCAACAGAGAGGTCAAGAACATTCTTGAAAAGATGGTTAAGCAAACTCGGAAAGACTGGTCTCTACACCTCAATGATGCATTATGGACTTACAGGACATCGTTTAAAACTCCATTGGGAATGTCTCCTTATCGGTTGATTTATGGAAAAACGTGCCATTTACATGTCGAGATAGAGCACATAGCATACTGGGCAATCAAGGCAGTTAATATGGACATGGAAAAGGCAGGGCAGAAAAAGCTACTTGATTTGAACGAAATTGAAGAAATTCGGAAAATGACCTATGGCAATGCAAGAATCTACTAGGACAAAACCAAGAAGTGGCATGACAAGAAGTTACTGCCACGACAGTTCTGCCCAGGGCAGCTTGTGTTGCTTTTTCGCTCTAGGTTGAAACTCTTCCCAGGGAAGCTGAAATCTAGATGGTCTGGCCCATTCCAAGTGGTTCAGGTTTTTCCCCATGGTGTCATCACGATCAGATCTCTAAAAGACGGGCACCAATTCAAAGTCAATGGACATTGATTGAAGCATTATCAGGGGACTGAAGCCCTAAGAATGCAGGAAGTGGTTACTTTAGAAGATGCCCCACCTGGCATCCCAAATTTAACCTAAATTTTATTTTTAATTATTTTTATTATGTATATATTAGGAAATTAGATTTATTTTATTTTTAAGAAATAATGTTTTTATTTTTATTGGGTTTTAGGAAATAAAGGAGACAAGAAGAAAAGGAGAAGTGAATTCAGCCCAACATCCTTCCATCAACCCACAAAGCCCAAATTTTGGAGCATGTCGTTACAGCTGTCGCGACAGACGCGAAATATACAGGCTGTCGACATGCTGTTGCGACAGGCACACAAACGCGTAACAGACGCGCATCAGACACGGAAACGCGTGACAGACGCGTCAGAAACCGCGTAACAGTTGGCCGCGTTATTCGCGCCTACCGTTACAGCTCCAATGGTAACACCCCAATTTTGGGCTTGGAAGTTTAGGGTCTGAACCGGACCGGTCTAAATTTCGGTTCGAATATAAAAGGTGATTTTAGGGAAAGCCAAGCTCGGGATACATTAAAAATATGGAAAAATATCTAAAAATTCTCTTTTAATATATATAAGAGAGTGGTGAAATCAATTTTACAAAATAAGGTTTGGATATATGACATTTCAAGTTAGTGACTAAAATGTAATTTTTGAAAAGTTCATGACTGTTTTGAAAGGATTGAAACTTTGAATCTTTAAGGAGCTAATTTACCCAAGGGAGGATTTCTCCAGATTTTTCTTGATTTTTAAAGACTCATTTAATGTTTAATTAATAAAAAGAAAAGTTGGAAAAATAATGATGAGATTTCATTTTTAAAGACTCATAACTAACTTTTGCTAAATTTTCCTATTTCATTTTCTCTCAAAATTACCTCATCCAAACACATTTCCACAACAGCTTTTCTTTTGATTTTCACACCTAATGATGAGATTTCAATCCCCAAATGATTCCTAGTCACTTCTACATCAAATCCTCTCCATTTGCAAATTGAATTTTCAAGGATTTTGGCTCTAAACAAGGAGAAATCCACATTTATAGGTATGAACGTCCTTCTCCTCTAAATACTCAGTTCTTTACTGAAATTCCCAAGATCTCAAGCCTTAAATAAAGTTTTATTAAACGTTTTAATGTTATGATCTTGATTTTGGCTTAAAACGTGAGATTTTGATCAAATCTTGAAGAATTTCGTGGAGGTTGTTTAGGCTCTGTTTTGAGATGCCTTTTTAATGTATTTTGGATGATTATTGATGTGTAATTGAGGTCTAATCAATGCAATCCGAATAGGTTGATTTTCCTAAGTTTTTACTTCTGAAAATGGTGGTTTTTAGGGTGATTTTGGTGTTCTGCTATAGATGGAGGTATAAGGACGTGATTAGGTTCTTTTTGGATGTTAATTGATGTCTAGGAATGTTTAGAAGTGATGGATCAAGGCTGGGTAATGTTGTGGAAGTGTTTGGATGTGTTTTCGGTTGTGTTTGGTAGCTGAAATGTGAGTTTTGGTGAGAGCAGTGAGTTTAGGTGTAATGGTTGAAGATTTTAATGCATGATGATGCATTAATCCTCTGCTTTGATGTATTTAAAAATAGGGGAGACAACTTTGGATCCTTGTGGTGTTGATCCGGGGGCTTGAGCGGCGTTTCGGCAATCTTGTGAAACGAAATTGGTGAGTAAAGTTTTGTTTTCAGCTTTGAAACCAATGTTTGAAGGTTTTGGGAGCTTAGTTTAAGTCTAAGAAACTTAACTAAGCTCAAGAGTAAGTTTTCGGAGAAACTCTCTCTTTGATGAACCATGAGATGGTTGGATGCGATGTGTTTAAATTGCATGTTTAAATTCTATTTATAAAGCATATTTTAGCATGTTTAGTGCTGGTTTTGAAAGCCATGTGATGAAGGATGCTCAAGGTAAGAGATCTTTGGTTTGATATTGATAAATGTGGTTTGATGCATAGTAATGCATGATGGTTTAATGGCTTTGTTTAATGCTTTAAAACAGTGAATTGATGATGGCAAATGTTGTATATTGGCAAGTGATGTAATGGTTTAAAAGTACTTGAATCGGATATAGTTAGTCGGCTATAGGATTGGGTGCACCGTGAATAAAGTTGCCTTGGATGTTGAGGGGTTGTAATGGTATCGTAAACTCCATCCAAGTACACTAACGAGATGTCTAAGATCGTAATGGTGGTTAAAATGCCATGTGTAGATCTTGTGTTGTGTCCCGTGTTCTCGTTAGTGATGTTATACAACTGCCAATGAGTGATGTGGAGGGGTTGTGATTGTACTGTTAAACTCCATCACGGGTGTTGAGGGGTTGATATTGTACCGGTAAACTCCACCTTGTGTGTTTGGTAGTGTGTATGAAGCGTATGGGACAACGATTGTAATCCGCGTATCCGATTGTATTTTGGTGTTGAAAAATGGTTAAGGATTATCACTTGAAAGCCAATATGACATGTTGATATAATGAAGCATGAGATGCTTGTTTTGTATGCATTGTTGCATGAGACACGATGATTATGAATTTAAAGGCCTTTGAAAGGTGTTTTACAAGTGCATTATAGTATTGTTTCATTAGAGCATGCCTCACTAAGCATATGTGCTTACGCTATCTTTCTTGAATCAATAATGCAGAGAATTGAGGTGTTTGTGGGCAGCAAGGTGGGCAAGTAATCCAAGGGAAAAGACTAAGCTCATGTATGGTGACTATTTTCACAACACTATTAGTTTTTGGTATTTGGCAATGGGAGCCTAGATTGTGTTTTGGGGGGATGGTTTGGACTCCCTAAGTTTAGCTTGATGCCTATGATGCTTTGGATATGTAATTGGCCATTTTTGGTGTTTGCTTTGTTGGTTTTATGTTTGTTGATTTTGGGTAATAAGATGCATGCTTATAGAGTGAAGTTGTTCCCTAATTGATGCTGTGAATATGTTTTGTTGATGCAAATTTGTTCCTTTATTGTATGATGACTTGTTGGTATGATTTGGGGGTCATAGGGATGCGTTTGATGGGTCGAATGTGTGTCAAACCAGACAATTTCTGCATTTCTGGGCAGCCCGTATCGGAACGGGTGCTACTGTTTCGAAACAGGGGTCTAAAATGGCCTTGGTGTTTCGAAACGGGTAGAGCCTTTCCGAAACACTTTTGCTACTGCCATGCCCTATTTCGGAACAGGTTTCGAAACGGTCTCGCGTTTCGGAACGGTCAACCACTATTTCGGAACACTTGACCATTGGGCACTGAATTACATGGTTTTATGTTTTGAAATCCTCACGTTTTAGTCCTGAACTTTGTATATGCAATTGCTTTAGTTTGGGATGGTCGTTTGAGGTGAAATTTAGCAGAGAAGCATGAAACATGACTAATTTCATAATGGTATCTTAAAAATTGGTAAAGTCCTCTTAATTTCCAAAATTTACAATTTGGTCCTTAAATTTGTATGTTGTGCAATTGAGTCCCTTATTGTTTTCCGATTACTGTGATTTTTGAATATGCTGGTCTCATGAGTACGCCTAGGGTTAATATGCATCTAGACAAGTTTAAAAAGAAAAAAAATGGGTCGTTAATCAGGGTTGACTTTCGGGTTGACTTTGGTTTTCCCCGTGTAATCTTCGTAGTTCGGGTCAACCATCTAGGCCGGGCTAAAGGGGTTACATTTGGTGGTATCAGAGCTAAGTTCTCGAGTAATTGGGAATGGTTATGTGGGTGATATGTGTATGATTGCTTTGTATACGTTTTGAGAGAAAGTATGTTGTGTGAATTGTAAGTATGTTGCAATTATGATGTATGCTGGGGTGAAACATGTTAGAGGGACCCATTGCCATATCAAAACTAATGAAATGAATTGTTTTAATTGGAAGTGAGCTTGAGTACTTGGATTTATTACCTTGCTGAGCCTGATATGTTTATTACATTTGTGTTAGTGCATTGTTAGTGAATGGGACCTCGTAGAGAGACGAGGATTAATACGCGAGCTATGGCTCAAAACGAGAATGAAGAGAATGTTGAGAATGTAGTGGATTTACCTCCTCCACCGGGTGGTGGTGGTGCTGGAGGTGATGGAGCTGGTGCTGGGGTCGCTGGACCTGAAGCTGGGCAGGGGCAAGCTGCTCCTGACATGACAGTGCTGATTCAGGCTATTATTGGAGCCTTTCAGGCGGCAGTAGCTGGGGCTCATGGAGCTGGGCATCAGGGCGATGCTAATGCTAGACTACCTTTGGAACGTTTGCGTAGTCTGGGAGGGACTGAGTTCAGGGGTTTGTCTGCAGAAGGTTCTGAGTCTTGGTTGGAAAGTACCAAGAGAATTTTAAGACAAATGAACTGCAGTGAGGTGCAGAATCTAGGCTGTGTGGTGTCGTTGTTGCACGATGATACGTATACCTGGTGGACGACCACTATCTCCGAAATGGAGGATGCTGATGTAACACAGACGTTCTTTCTGAACGCGTTCAAGAGGAAGTATCTGGGTGTGCGATACCTGGATGAAAATAAAAGGGAGTTCATGTCTCTTACTCAAGGGAGCATGTCAGTGGTTGAGTACGAGGTTCAGTTTGTTCGTCTCAGTCAGTACGCACCTGAGCTTATCCCTGATGAGCGGAGAGGTGTGAACGTTTCCGTTATGGTTTGGTGACGGAAGTAAAGACCTATATGCTGGCTGCTGAGTACACTGACTTTGATGTGCTGGTTAGCAGAGCGAAGGATATTGAGCTGAATTTGAGTTTATCTTCTAGAGGTGATGGTTCTAGTGAAGGCAAGCGAGCTGCTAAGTATAGTTCCGGTGGTTGACGGAACAAGAGAGGACGTGATCAGAGGCATCAGACTTCGGCTAGGCGTGGTGGTGGAGGGCAAGGTGCACCTGTTCAGGGAGACGGGGTGAGAGCTGATCAGAACACATGCTGGGCGTGTGGATCGCGTGGTCACTTGAGGCGTGACTGTCCTTGAGCAGCGAGGGAGGTGCAGGCTCCTATTGTGGTGACCGGTAATTCGTGCTGGAACTGTGGTTCGGCGGATCATATGAGGAGGGAGTGTCCTTTGTTGGCCGGTGGTGGTCAGGGACGTGCTCCTGGAGTTGATGCACTACAGAGAGGTCGTGGGCGCGGCCGTGGTAACTTCCGGCACAGAGAGGATGGTGGAAGGAATGTAGCTCATGTGGTGGTTGTTCAGCCTGAGGGTGGTGGCCAGGTACTTTCACTTTGCAATCCTGGTCATTACTTTCCTTGATTGATTATGGATCTACACACTCATACATATTGCGTGAACATGCTCAATTGCGTGGTTTGCCTGTTGAGTCTTTGGATGTTGGTATGCGTGTAACTAGTTCTTTTGGTGAGACTATTGTGACACGAAAGCTTTATAGAATATGTCCTTTGGTTGTGCAAGACCGTGTTTTTCATGTTGATCTTATGGAATTGCCTTTCTATGGTTTTGATGCAATACTTGGTATGGATTGGCTTGTTGAACATCGAGCTGTGGTGGATTTTGAGAATAAGCGAGTTTCATTGAAACTTGCAGATGATTATGAAGTAGTGGTGGTTGGTGAGAATGTGAAGTTTCTTGCCAATGTGGTGTCTACATTGGAAGCGAGCCAGATGCTGAGGCAAGTTTGTGAAGCCTACCTAGCCTTTGTGATGAATCGTAGCTCTAAGGAGTTGCGAGTGCAAGATATCAGGACTGTGCGAGAGTTTCCTGGTGTGTTTCCGGAGGAGTTGCCTGGATTGCCTCCTAATCGCGAAGTGGAGTTTGGAATTGAGCTGTATGAAAACACAACTCCAGTGTCCATTACTCCTTATTGAATGGCACCTAAAGAGTTGAAGGAGCTGAAGACGCAACTTCAGGAGTTGCTTGACCGCAGTTTCATTCGGCCAAGTGTGTCACCTTGGGGTGCACCGGTCTTGTTTGTGAAGAAAAAGGATGGCACTATGAGAATGTGCATCGATTACCGTTAGCTTAATAAGTTGACTATCAAGAATCGGTATCCCTTGCCGAGGATTGATGATCTTTTTGATCAATTTCAGGGAGCGACTGTGCTCTCTAAAATTTACTTAAGGTCAGAGTATTATCAGTTGAAGTTGAAGGATGTGGATGTGCCAAAGACAGCCTTCAGAACAAGGTATGGGTATTATGAGTTTCTTGTGATGTCGTTTGGTTTGACGAATGCTCATGCGACTTTCATGGACATGATGAATAGAGTCTTCCATGAATATTTGGATAAATTTTTTATGGTGTTCATTGATGATATTCTCGTGTACTCTCGTACTGAGGAGGAGTATAAGGGGCATTTGAGAATTGTGTTGTAGGCTTTGTTGGAGAATCAACTTTATGCTAAGCTGAGCAAGTGTGAGTTCTGGCTCAGGGAAGTTGTGTTTCTTGGTCATGTGGTTTCTACTGAAGGGATTCGTGTTGATCCTCAGAAGATTGAGGCAGTGATGAATTGGAAGCCTCATAAGTCTGTTCATGAAGTCCGTAGTTTCCTTGGTTTGGCGGGATACTATTGGAGGTTTGTGGATGGGTTTTCAAAGATTGCTGCATTTTTGACGAAGTTGTTGTAGAAGGATGTTAAGTATGAGTGGACGGAAGCGAGACAACAGGCTTTTGAGAAGCTTAAGGCAGCTTTGACGCAAGCTCCTATCTTGGTTCAACCTGAATCAGGGAAAGAGTTTGTGGTGTATAGTGACGCGTCCTACGTTGGTTTGGGATGTGTGTTGATGCAAGAGGGTAAGGTCGTGGCTTATGCATCGCGTCAGTTGAAGGTGCATGAGCGCAATTATCCTACGCATGACATTGAGTTAGCTGCGGTAGTTTTCGCTTTGAAAATTTGGAGACATTACCTGTATGTTGAGAAGTGTACTGTGTACACGGATCATAAGAGTTTGAAGTATCTGATGTCTCAGAAAGAGTTGAATCTTAGGCAACGACGTTGGGTGGAGGTTCTTAAGGATTACGATTTGACGATCGAGTACCATCCGAGTAAAGCTAATGTTGTAGCGGATGCCTTGAGTAGGAAGGTGGCAATGGAGTTGAGGGCTATGTTTGCCAGTTTGAGCATTTCGCATGATGGTGGTCTTGTGGCTGAGTTGCAAGTGAAACCATCATTGGTTCAGTTGATAAAGGATAAACAGTTATTGGACGATTCCTTGGTGCCACATGTTCAGGATATTGCTGAGGATAGGCCATCAGATTTCTGCTTTAATGATGATGGAGTCTTATGCTTTGGCTTTCAACAGTGATCTTTCCCTTACCCGTCATTCATTCTCTATGGCGGCAGCAACCTGTCGGATAATTTAGGATCTGTCCAGACTCTCACTATTGTTTCTCGTGCATTGTGTGCATTCTTGTGAACAATTATATGCTAAGACTCTCTTAGTTTCACTAGAATATTCAACTTTTAACTTGAATTTTTATGCCAAAGTTTATCTTTTTGAAGGCATATTTTCATGCTTCTTTTGTTTTGACTCGATTTCTTTATTTTTCAAGCTAAAGTTTTACTAGAGCCAGTTTTAGGCACCTCTAGTTAACTTCCTAGACCCAGTTTCGGGCACCTCTAGTTAACTTTCTAGAGCCAGTTTCGGGCACCTCTAGGGCTGTTGAGTCTCTTTTGCTAAACTTCTTTCCTAGAGCCAGTGTTAGGCACCTCTAGGGGCTATTCAAGTACTAAGCTTCCTATTCTAGTTTGGCTAAAAGAAATCTAAGCAGTATAACAGTCACAATGGTGTTTAAGTTTTCAGAACTATAGAAAGGCTCTAAATTTCTCCTTAAACTATCCTAAAGATGCTGCTACGACAGAGCTGTCACGACAGGTAAGTTCAAATCACAGTTTTAAGCCAACAATTTTTTAGTCTTTTCTGATTTGTTTTAAAAGAAAAAATAAGACACATCAAATAATTAAGATGTACTAAGACTCCATTAAAATGGAGGGTTGCCACCCCCAAACTCGAGGGTTGCATTGCCCTCAATGCAAATGACAGAAAAATGAAGGCAGGTACATCACAAAATATAGATAAAGCAGACAGCAATAAAAAGAAAATAAAGGACTTAAATTTTAGGCGCTGTCTTCACTGTTGCTGCTGACACGGATTTGGCGGTGGAATCTGGGCTGTGGGGCAGGCTGGGCTAGTTGCTGCACAACCTGGATGTCAGAGCTGCTGCCGCTGTCCCAAGTGCTACTGCTGGTGGTGGTGGTGCTGGCCTTTGGCATTAGCTTTCTGTCGGCCATCTTTTTCTGCCTCTTTACAGGTGTGAATTCATTCTCCAAATTCCTCCGAATAGGAGGTTCTGCCTCGCTGTCATCCTAGATAGAGGAAGAGGAGAAACTAGCTACATAAGCGTCGATGTCATCCGAGGGTGGTCTCTTCGTTCCTCGAGCGGATGTTTCTGCCGGGGGACTGTCAGCTACCGTCGGGGCATGTGATGGGGTGGAAGCAACAGAATGTGTGTGTGGGGATGCAAGAGGTGTAGGTGTGTGGGCAGGGGTGGGGATTGTGAAATAATGGGCAGGGGAGGTTGGGAAAACAACATCGGGATAATTTAAAGTATTGGTAATGAAATTTACTGTGGAGTTGGTGAAATCCCCGATGAATGTCATCAGTCCCAGCTGTCTTTCTTCCACCCGCTGTATGGCAGCAAGGATCTGAGCAGATTGGTCTGTCGGAGCAGCTGCTGCGGCAGGTTCAGGGGCAGGTTCCTTGGATGATTCGGCAGGGACGGCATTAGGGTTGACGGAAGAGATGGGGGTCGCTACTGTCAGTTCCATGAGGCTGATAATGTTCTTATCAGTCCAGCCCCGTCTTTTGACTAGTTTATCGGTGGTGGCTTCTGGTACGGCAGAGCAACGACAGAGTGATGTGATCATGAAGGGCAAGCAGAGGAGGGCGGTTGATCTGTTGGTGCAATCCAAGACGCTCTCCCTCATGTAGCGTCCCACGTTGATAGGCCGGTTGTTCATGATTGAATGGATGAGGGCTAGCCTCTGCTGATCCACTGTCGTGTGATGGGATGTAACGCCCCGGTTTTGGGCTTAGGAGTTTTGGGCGTTGACCGGTTGGTCAAAGTGCTGTTCGAATCTAAAGAGGTGAAATTAGGAAAGCCTAGTTCGGGTTGCATTAAAAATATGGAAAAAATGTTCTAAAATCATCTTTTAATATAATTAGGTGAACTGTGAAATCAATTTTGGAAAATGAGTTTTGGAAGTGTGACATTTTGGCTAGTGACCAAAATGTAATTTTTCGCAAGTTTGGTGGCTGTTTTATAAAGGGTTGAAACTTTGAATCTTTAAGGAGCTATTTACCCAAAGGGAGTTTCTCCAGATTTTTCTAAGATATTTTAAGTCTAAAATCTGATTTTAAAAGATATTAAAATTGGAGGGAAGCCATTTGGCTATTTTTGGATTTTGTAACCAACCTTGCTAAATTTTCTTTCTCTCATTTTCTCTCAACCCAAACACTACTTTTCCAGAGAATTGGATCTGATTTCTTCACCTAAATCCCTCCTTTCAACTCTCATTTGATTCCTAATCATTGTATCTTCAAAACCTCTTCAATTGCTAATTGTTTCAACAAGGATTTTGATTGCAAAAAGAGGAGAAACTCAAGTTTGGAGGTAAGAACGTCCTTCTCCTCTAAACTATCAGTTCTTTACTGAAATTCCTAAGTTTTCAATCCTTAATTAAAGTTTAATTAAAGGTTTTTAAGTGGTGAAATGGATCTTGGCTTATTATGCAATATTTTGATGATTTTTGATGATTTTCGTTAGATCTGATTAATCTGTGATTTGAGAGGTGTTTTTGATGTTAAATGATCTCTAAATTGATAAGGAATTGAGTTTTGATTAATGCAATCCCGGATAGGTTGAGTTTCCTAAGTTTAGCTTGTGTTTCAAGGTTGTTTTTGAGGTGATCTTGGTGATCTGATGTTGCTGGAGGTATAAGGATGTTAATAGGTTGTTTTTAGATGTTATATGATGTTTATGGAAGTGTGGTTTTGCTGGTTTATGGCTGGGCTTTGTTTAGAAGTGGTTTGGATGCATTTTCGGTTGTGTTTGGTGGCCGAAAATGGAGGTTGGATGAGAGCAGCGAGTTTAGGTGCTTTCATTGAAGCAATTAATGCATGATGATGCATTAATCCTCTGCTTTGATGTGTTGAAACAAGGGAGGCATCTTTGGATCCAAGAGTTGTTGATCCGAAAGCTTGATTTGGTGCTGTGGCTTGAAGCAAAGTGGAAATCGGTGAGTGCGTTTGTGGAAATTGGGTTTTCAGCTTTTAAACCAAGGTTTGAAGGTTTTGGGAGCTTAGTTTAAGTCTAAACAACTTTGCTAAGCTCAAGTGTAAGTTTTCGGAATTTCTCTCTAGTGGTGGCCATGAATTTGTTGTGATGCAAAATGATGATTTGCATGTTTTAATTACTGTTTTGAAAGCATGTTTTAGCATGGATTTTGCTGATGATGTAAGCCATATGTTGAAGGTAACTCTAGGTAGGAGTACCTTGCTTTTGTACATTGTTTAGATGTGGATTGATGCTTTAAAATGCATGATGAAAATGGCTTGGTTTAATGCTTTAAAATAGTGGATTAAATGATGAAAATAATGTTTATTGGCAAGTGATGTTTTGAAAAAGATTAAGGTCACTAAGGTAGTTAAAAGTCCTTGAGTGAGCCTTGTTACTTAAGAACATCAAGGTGGTTAAAAGTCCTTGGATGATTCTTGTTGCGGACACTAAGGTGGTTAAAAGTCCTTAGGTGATCCTTTCCATGGTGTTTAAAAGTCCATGGGGCCATGGTGTTTAAAAGTCCATGGGGCCAAGGTGTTTAAAAGTCCTTGGGGCCAAGGTGTTTAAAAGTCCTTGGGGTGATTCAAGCAATGGACACAAAGGTGGTTAAAAGTCCTTGTGTGGTCCTTATTCATGGTGTTTAAAAGTCCATGGCCAAGGTGTTTAAAAGTCCTTGGGGCCAAGGTGTTTAAAAGTCCTTGGGAAGTTGATGAACTTGTTTTAAGAAATGGAATGTATCACTTGAGCCAATATGACATGTTATGTTTATGTTGAAGCATGAGATTGCTTGTTAAAGTATGCTTTTGAGCATGTGCAAAGGTTGATTTGAAGCATGTTTTGTAAATGTTTTGAATTGCATTATTGAATGGTTTTTAAGAGCATTCCTCACTAAGCTTTTGCTTACGCTCTCTTTGTTTTCTTAATTCAATAATGCAGAGCATTAGAGAACCTTGAGGGCAGCAAGAAGGAAAGAATTCAAGTACAAGTAAAGCTCAATGTATGGAAGGTTTTTGTTAAACATTTTAGCTTTTGGGTGATTTGGCAATGGGGGACCAATGTGTATGTTTTGGGAGGTGTTTGGAACTCCCTAAGTGTGTTAAATGATGATATGAATGCTGGTTTTTGGATTGGATCATTATATGCTTGTTTTGAAAGTTTTGTGCTTGAATAGCTAGCTTGTGTAGGAAGCATGCCTATAGAATTGGGGCTTTTTGCATATGATGTTAGATTGTTGATTTGATGATGCCTATAAGTTATATATATGTTGAATTGCATGCTGGTAAAGTTTGCTAGCATTTAGAGCAAGTTTGAATGATCTATTGCATGTTTTGGAATGCATTTTGCTGCAATCTGTGCAGGCGTTTCGGAACAGTGTGCACCGTTTCGGAACGGGTGCCTTACATGAACCCAGGCGTCTAAAACGGTATGCACCGTTTCAAAATGGTTTGGTCTCTGCCAAGGCCATGTTTCGGAACCCGTTTCGGAACGGCCCGTGATTCGGAACAGGGTCTACCTGTTTCGGAACGGTCGACCGTTAGGGGCTGACATTGGCAGTTATATGTTTTGAATTGTTTGCGTTTTGGTCCAGAAACTTGTTTGTTCAATTGCATGAGCTTGGGAAGTCCTTTTGAGCTGAAATTTCACAGAGAAGCATGAAACCTGATTAATTTCAAGTTGGTAACTTTAATTTGGGTTAAGTCCTTTTAATTATTAGAAATTACAATTTGGTCCCTAAAGTTGTAATTTGTTCAATTGGGTCCCTGTTTGATCTCTGATGTTTGTGATCTTTGAGTATGATGTTTGTGTGATCACAATTAGGACTAATGTGCATCTAGACAAGATTAAAAAGAAAAAAAAGGGTCGTTAATCAAGGTTGACTTTGGTTTTCCCCGTGTGACTTTCTTAATTCGGGTCAATCGTCCAGGCCGGGTTAAGGGGGTTACATTTGGTGGTATCAGAGCTGAGTTCTCGAGTAAATGGGAATGAATGTATGCATGATTGAAGTATGTTTGGCTTGTATGCTTGTTGTATGAAAGCATGTTTAGTGGCTTGAGATGTTGATGCAATTGAGATGTATGTTGTGATGTTGCATGTTGAGGGTACCCATTGCCAAACAAAAGCTAATGAAATGATGTTGGTTTTGAGTGAAATTGAGCTTGAATACTTGGATTGCTTACCTTGCTGGGCCTGACTTGTTTTATTTTGCATTGTGATTGCATGGTAAAAGTATGGCACCACGTAGAGAGTTAAGAGGTAGTGTGCGAGCTACGGCTCCCAATGAGAACGAGAATGAAGAGAACACGGGTAGTGCAGTGTTACCCCCTCCTCCGCCTGGTGGTGGTGCTGGAGGTGAGCGAGCTGAAGCTGCAGCTGGTGCTGGAGCTGCTGGACCAGAGGTTGGTCAGGGGCAAGCTATGCCTGATATGTCTTTGCTGGTACAAGCTATTGCGGGTGCTTTTCGAGCAGCAGTAGCTGGAGCTCAAGGAGCTGGGCATTAGGGAGATGCTGGAGTCAGACTACCTTTGAAGCGTCTGCGCAGTCTTGGTGGGACTGAGTTCAGGGGTATGTCTGCTGAGAGTTCGGAAGCTTGGCTAGAGAGTACCAAGCGTATCTTGGGTCAAATGAGCTGCACGGATGTGCAAAAGTTGGGATGTGTTGTGTCCTTGCTGCAGGACGATGCGTATACGTGGTGGACGACCACCATAGCTGGGATGGCTGAAGCTGATGTTACTTGGACATTCTTTCAGAATGCGTTCAAGAGGAGATATCTAGGGGTGAGATATCTGGATGAGAAAAAGCGTGAATTCATGTCTCTTACCCAATGGAGCATGAGTGTGGCTGTGTATGAAGTGCAGTTTGTACGGCTCAGTCAGTATGCACTGGAGCTGATACCTGATGAGCGGGAGAGGTGTGAAAGGTTCCGTTATGGTTTGGTGACGGAAGTAAAGACCTATATGTTGGCCGCTGAGTATAATGATTTTGATGTGTTGGTTGGCCGATCCAAGGACATTGAGATGAACTTGGGTTTGTCTGTGAAAGGTGCTGGAGCGAGTTCTGGCAAGAGAGCTGCTGAGTATAGTTCCGGAGGTGGACGGAACAAGAGGGGACGTGATCAGAAGTATCAGTCCTCAGCCAAGAGAGGTGGTGGTGCACCTGCTAGAGGAGGTAATGCTAGAGCTGATCCTAGTGCTTGTTGGATCTGTGGTTCTCGTGGTCACTTGAAGCTTGACTGTCCTCGTGCTGTGAGGGAGGTGCAAGCTCCTTTAGCGGCAGCTGGTAATGGATGTTGGAATTGTGGTTCTGTTGACCATTTGAGGCGAGATTGTCCGAGGTTGGCTGGTGGCCAAGAGCGTGCTCCTGTTGTTGCAGCACCGCAGAGAGGTCGTGGGCGCGGTCGTGGTAATTTCCAGAGGCGAGAGGAAGGTGGTCGTAGAGTAGCCCATGTTGTGGCTATTCAGCCTGAAGGTGGAGGCCAAGCGAGGGTGTATGCTCAGCGTGAGGGAAGGAATGATGCAGATGTGATTGCAGGTACCTTTACTTTGCAATCCTTGTCATTGCTTTCTTTGATTGATTCTGGATCTACGCATTCATACATTTTGCGTGAGCATGCTGAATTGCTTGGTTTGCCTGTTGAGTCTTTGGATGTTGGTGTTCGTGTCACTAGTTCTTTTGGTGAAACTGTTGTGACTCGAAAGCTTTATAGAAGGTGTCCCTTGGTTGTTCAAGAACATGTCTTTCATGTTGATCTTATGGAGTTGCCCTTTTATGGTTTTGATGTGATCCTTAGTATGGATTGGCTTGCTGAGCATCGTGCTATTGTGGATTGTGAAAATAAGCGGGTTTCGCTTAAGCTTGCGGATGATTATGAAGTTGTTGTGGTTGGTGAGAATGTGAAGTTTCTTGCTAATGTGGTGCCTACCTTGGAGGCGAGTAGGATGCTGAGGCAAGGTTGCGAAGCTTATCTAGCTTTTGTGATGAATCCTAGCTCTAAGGAGTTGAGGGTGCAAGATATCAAGGTTGTGAAGGAGTTTCCTGGTGTTTTTCCTGAGGAGTTGCCTGGTTTACCTCCTAATCGCGAGGTGGAGTTTGGAATTGAGCTGTATGAGAATACAACTCTTGTGTCCATTACTCCCTATAGAATGGCACCTAAGGAGCTGAAGACGCAGTTGCAAGAGCTGCTTGATCGTGGTTTCATCCAGCCGAGTGTATCACCTTGGGGAGCACCGGTCTTGTTTGTGAAGAAGAAAGATGGCACTAAGAGGATGTGCATTGATTACCGTCAGCTGAACAAGTTGACTATCAAGAATCGGTATCCTTTGCCGAGGATTGATGATCTCTTTGATCAATTTCGGGGAGCTGCTGTGTTCTCTAAGATTGACTTGAGGTCAGGGTATTATCAGTTGAAGGTGAAAGATGTGGATGTGCCTAAGACAGCTTTCAGGACAAGGTATGGGCATTATGAGTTCCTTGTGATGCCGTTTGGTTTGACAAATGCTCCTGCTGCTTTCATGGACATGATGAATCGTGTGTTTCATGAATACCTGGACAAGTTCGTTGTGGTGTTCATTGATGATATCCTTGTGTACTCGCGTACTGAGGAGGAGCACGAAGAGCATTTGAGGGTTGTGCTGCAAGCCTTGTTGGAGAATCAACTTTATGCTAAGCTGAGCAAGTGTGAGTTCTGGCTTAAGGAGGTGGTGTTTCTTGGGCATGTGGTCACAGCTGAGGGGATTCGTGTTGATCCTCAGAAGATTGAGGCGGTGATGAACTGGAAAGTTCCTAAGTCTGTTCATGAGGTCCGTAGTTTCCTTGGTTTGGCGGGATACTAACGGAGGTTTGTGGATGGTTTTTCCAAGATTGCTGCTCCTTTGACGAAGCTGTTGCAGAAGGATGTTAAGTATGAGTGGACGGAAGCGAGACAACAGGCTTTGGAGAAGCTTAAGGCGGCTTTGACGCAAGCTCCTATCTTGATTCATCCTGAATCAGGGAAAGAGTTTGTGGTCTATAGTGATGCGTCCTATGTTGGTTTGGGGTGTGTGCTGATGCAAGAGGGTAAGGTTGTGGCTTATGCGTCGCGGCAGTTGAAGGTGCATGAGCGCAACTATCCTACGCATGATATTGAGCTGGCTGCAGTGGTGTTTGCTCTGAAGATCTGGAGACATTATCTGTACGGTGAGAAGTGTACTGTGTACAAGGATCACAAGAGTTAGAGGTATCTGATGTCTCAGAAAGAGTTGAATCTTAGACAGCGGCGTTGGTTGGAGTTGCTCAAGGATTATGATCTGACGATTGAGTATCACCCTGGAAAGGCTAATGTTGTTGCGGATGCCTTGAGTAGGAAGGTAGTTGTTGAGCTGAGAGCTATGTTTGCTAGCTTGAGCATATCGCGTGATGGTGGTCTTGTTGCTGAGTTGCAAGTGAAACCATCTTTGGTTCAGTTGATCAAGGAAAAGCAGTTGTTGGATGATTCCTTGGTGTCTCATGTTCAGGATATCGCGGAGGGTAGACCTTCGGATTTCTGCTTTAATGAGGATGGTGTGTTGTGTTTTGGGAGTCGGATAGTAGTGCCTGCTGATGTTGAGTTGAGGCGTGCTATTCTGACTGAAGGTCATAGTAGTCCTTTTGCTATGCACCCTGGTAGTACTAAGATGTACCGTGATCTTCGTGATGAGTACTATTGGGTGGGTTTGAAGAAGGATGTTGCAGAGTTTGTTAGCAAGTGTTTGGTGTGTCAGCGAGTTAAGGCTGAACATCAGGTTCCTTCTGGTTTGTTGCAACCGTTGAAAATCCCTGAATGGAAGTGGGAGAGGGTTACCATGGATTTTGTATCTGGTTTGCCTTTGTCTCCATCGAAGAAGAATTCTGTTTGGGTGATTGTGGATCGCTTGACGAAGTGTGCGCATTTCTTGCCCGTGCATACTACGTTTTCTTTGGATAAGCTGGCAGAGCTGTACATTGCTGAGATTGTGAGGATGCATGGTGTGCCTAAGTCGATTGTGTCGGATAGGGATCCGAGGTTCACATCGCGTTTCTGGCAGTGTTTTCATCAAGCCTTGGGTACAAGGTTGCATTTCAGTACATCCTATCATCCTCAGTCGGATGGTCAGTCTGAGCGGGTTATCCAGATTTTGGAGGATATGTTGAGGTGCTGCGTGATTGAGTTCCAAGGTTCTTGGGAGAAGCATCTGCCTTTGGTTGAGTTCGCTTATAACAATAGTTATCAGGCGAGTATACAGATGGCACCTTATGAGGCTCTGTATGGGAGGAAGTGTAGGACTCCTCTTTGTTTGGCTGAAACTGGTCAAAAGTTGGTTTCGATGCCTGCTTTGTTGAAAGGGACCACCGAGAAGGTGAAGCTCATTTGTGAGAGGTTGAAGGCTGCCTCTGATCGGCAAAAGTCTTACGCGGATTTGAAGCGTAAGGAGATAGAGTATGCGGTGGGTGACCGTGTGTTCTTGAAGGTTTCGCCTTGGAAGAAGGTGATGAGGTTTGGCCGGAAGGGTAAGTTGAGCCCTCGGTACATTGGACCATATGAGGTGGTTGAGCGTGTGAGTCCTGTTGCGTATCGGCTGAGGTTACCTCAGGAGTTGGAGAAGATTCATGATGTGTTCCATGTTTCTATGCTCCGGAAGTATAGATCTGATCCTTCGCATGTGATGCCTGTGGAGGAAGTGGTTTTGAATCCGGATTTGACCTATGATGAAGAACCGGTGAAGGTTCTGGATTCGGATAGCAAAGTTCTTCGTGGCAAGACCATTGAGTTGGTGAAGGTGCTGTGGAAGCATCGAGGTGTTGAGGAAGCCACGTGGGAGCGGAAGGAGGACATGCTGAAGCAGTTTCCTTATCTCTTTCCTTCAGGTAAATTTCGAGGACGAAATTTCTTAAGGGGGGGAGAGTTGTAACGCCCCGGTTTTGGGCTTAGGAGTTTTGGGCGTTGACCGGTTGGTCAAAGTGCAGTTCGAATCTAAAGAGGTGAAATTAGGAAAGCCTAGTTCGGGTTGCATTAAAAATATGGAAAAAATGTTCTAAAATCATCTTTTAATATAATTAGGTGAACTGTGAAATCAATTTTGGAAAATGAGTTTTGGAAGTGAGACATTTTGGCTAGTGACCCAAAAGTAATTTTCGCAAGTTTGGTGGCTGTTTTATAAAGGGTTGAAACTTTGAATCTTTAAGGAGCTATTTACCCAAAGGGAGTTTCTCCAGATTTTTCTAAGATATTTTAAGTCTAAAATCTGATTTTAAAAGATATTAAAATTGGAGGGAAGCCATTTGGCTATTTTTGGATTTTGTAACCAACTTTGCTAAATTTTCTTTCTCTCACTTTCTCTCAACCCAAACACTACTTTTCCAGAGAATTGGATCTGATTTCTTCACCTAAATCCCTCCTTTCAACTCTCATTTGATTCCTAATCATTGTATCTTCAAAACCTCTTCAATTGCTAATTGTTTCAACAAGGATTTTGATTGCAAAAAGAGGAGAAACTCAAGTTTGGAGGTAAGAACGTCCTTCTCCTCTAAACTATCAGTTCTTTACTGAAATTCCTAAGTTTTCAATCCTTAATTGAAGTTTAATTAAAGGTTTTTAAGTGGTGAAATGGATCTTGGCTTATTATGTAAGATTTTGATGATTTTTGATGATTTTCGTTAGATCTGATTAATCTGTGATTTGAGAGGTGTTTTTGATGTTAAATGATCTCTAAATTGATAAGGAATTGAGTTTTGATTAATGCAATCCCGGATAGGTTGAGTTTCCTAAGTTTAGCTTCTGTTTCAAGGTTGTTTTTGAGGTGATCTTGGTGATCTGATGTTGCTGGAGGTATAAGGATGTTAATAGGTTGTTTTTAGATGTTATATGATGTTTATGGAAGTGTGGTTTTGCTGGTTTATGGCTGGGCTTTGTTTAGAAGTGGTTTGGATGCATTTTCGGTTGTGTTTGGTGGCCGAAAATGGAGGTTGGATGAGAGCAGCGAGTTTAGGTGCTTTCATTGAAGCAATTAATGCATGATGATGCATTAATCCTCTGCTTTGATGTGTTGAAACAGGGGAGGCATCTTTGGATCCAAGAGTTGTTGATCCGGAAGCTTGATTTGGTGCTGTGGCTTGAAGCAAAGTGGAAATCGGTGAGTGCGTTTGTGGAAATTGGGTTTTCAGCTTTTAAACCAAGGTTTGAAGGTTTTGGGAGCTTAGTTTAAGTCTAAACAACTTTGCTAAGCTCAAGTGTAAGTTTTCGGAATTTCTCTCTAGTGGTGACCATGAATTTGTTGTGATGCAAAATGATGATTTGCATGTTTTAATTACTGTTTTGAAAGCATGTTTTAGCATGGATTTTGCTGATGATGTAAGCCATATGTTGAAGGTAACTCTAGGTAGGAGTACCTTGCTTTTGTACATTGTTTAGATGTGGATTGATGCTTTAAAATGCATGATGAAAATGGCTTGGTTTAATGCTTTAAAACAGTGGATTAAATGATGAAAATAATGTTTATTGGCAAGTGATGTTTTGAAAAAGATTAAGGTCACTAAGGTGGTTAAAAGTCCTTGAGTGAGCCTTGTTACTTAAGAACATCAAGGTGGTTAAAAGTCCTTGGATGATTCTTGTTGCGGACACTAAGGTGGTTAAAAGTCCTTAGGTGATCCTTTCCATGGTGTTTAAAAGTCCATGGGGCCATGGTGTTTAAAAGTCCATGGGGCCAAGGTGTTTAAAAGTCCTTGGGGCCAAGGTGTTTAAAAGTCCTTGGGGTGATTCAAGCAATGGACACAAAGGTGGTTAAAAGTCCTTGTGTGGTCCTTATTCATGGTGTTTAAAAGTCCATGGCCAAGGTGTTTAAAAGTCCTTGGGGCCAAGGTGTTTAAAAGTCCTTGGGAAGTTGATGAACTTGTTTTAGGAAATGGAATGCATCACTTGAGCCAATATGACATGTTATGTTTATGTTGAAGCATGAGATTGCTTGTTAAAGTATGCTTTTGAGCATGTGCAAAGGTTGATTTGAAGCATGTTTTGTAAATGTTTTGAATTGCATTATTGAATGGTTTTTAAGAGCATTCCTCACTAAGCTTTTGCTTACGTTCTCTTCGTTTTCTTAATTCAATAATGCAGAGCATTAGAGAACCTTGAGGGCAGCAAGAAGGCAAGAATTCAAGTACAAGTAAAGCTCAATGTATGGAAGGTTTTTGTTAAACATTTTAGCTTTTGGGTGATTTGGCAATGGGGACCAATGTGTATGTTTTGGGAGGTGTTTGGAACTCCCTAAGTGTGTTAAATGATGATATGAATGCTGGTTTTTGGATTGGATCATTATATGCTTGTTTTGAAAGTTTTGTGCTTGAATAGCTAGCTTGTGTAGGAAGCATGCCTATAGAATTGGGGCTTTTTGCATATGATGTTAGATTGTTGATTTGATGATGCCTATAAGTTATATATATGTTGAATTGCATGCTGGTAAAGTTTGGTAGCATTTGGAGCATGTTTGAATGATCTATTGCATGTTTTGGAATGCATTTTGCTGCAATCTGTGCAGGCGTTTCGAAACAGTGTGCACCGTTTCGGAACGGGTGCCTTACATGAACCTAGGCGTCCGAAACGGTATGCACCGTTTCGAAACGGTTTGGTCTCTGCCAAGGCCATGTTTCGGAACCCGTTGCGGAACGGCCCGTGTTTCGGAACAGGGTCTACCTGTTTCGGAACAGTCGACCGTTAGGGGCTGACATTGGCAGTTATATGTTTTGAATTGTTTGCGTTTTGGTCCTGAAACTTGTTTGTTCAATTGCATGAGCTTGGGAAGTGCTTTTGAGCTAAAATTTCACAGAGAAGCATGAAACCTGATTAATTTCAAGTTGGTAACTTTAATTTGGGTTAAGTCCTTTTAATTATCAGAAATTACAATTTCGTCCCTAAAGTTGTAATTTGTTCAATTGGGTCCCTGTTTCAACTCTGATGTTTGTGATCTTTGAGTATGATGTTTGTGTGATCACAATTAGGACTAATGTGCATCTAGACAAGATTAAAAAGAAAAAAAAGGGTCGTTAATCAAGGTTGACTTTCGGGTTGACTTTGGTTTTCCCCGTGTGACTTTCTTTATTCGGGTCAATCGTCCAGGCCGGGTTAAGGGGGTTACATGGGAGGACGGAAAAATTCACTTCTTGATGAAAGCGTTCCACAACTTGGCCTCTAGAAGCAACTGCCACCTTCTGACGGTGTTGGAATTTTTCTTGCTAGTGTTCCATTCCGTTCCTTCCTCTGCCACCTCTGCCATGACCGCATCGAAGGCAGCGCTGTCGAGGGTGTCCAAAAACTACTGGTGAGCATCGTCGTTGGGACCGAAGTAGAGGCCATACATATGATTGATGCTTTCTGCTATGAATGGCACTTCTGTCCCTCGGACAATTACTGTGGTTGTCGTCCTGCTGTCGATTGGCAGCGTAGAACTCCCTCACCAGTGTTTCATTCATTTCAGCTGGTTGCTCTGCAAATTGCTCCCATAGTTGAGCCTTTATTGCCCTTGCGATGAATGGTTTGAGCCCCATGTTCTCTGCCTTTCGGATGTAGAGGAAGCCTCTTTCTTCCCATAGTTCCTTAGTTGCGAAGGCCTGCGGGGTGGGTGCTGCCGGTGACGAGGATGAAGCAGCACTGCGGCGGGTACGTCTGGAAAACATGTTAGTTGCAAGGGTTTTGAAAGTATAGAAAACAAAGAAAAACGAAAGGGGAGATCAAGTAAGAATAAGCAGAAGTGAGGAAAATGAAAATGAAATGGGGTTTTATAGAGGTAGAGTTGCTGCCCGTTTAATGCTGTAACGGTAGGCATTAATAACGGGGCGACTGTTGAGCTTTAGCGTGTCTGACGCGTCTGACACGCATTTAAGCGTCTGTTACGCGTCTGTCACGCGTTTCTGCGTCTATCGTGACAGTTTGTTTACAACCTGTCTTATCCGTGTTTGCGGCGGCAGCTGGAACGACAGGCTTCAATAAAAGGCTATGTTGGGCTGATGGATGGATGGTGGGCTTGGGTCACTTCTCATTTTCTTCTTGACTCCTCTATTACCTAAAAACAGATAATATAAAATAAACTTTATTCGAATAACCTAAACCTTATTTCCTAATAAATAATAAAAAAATAAATAAAAATAAAAATAAAATTTAGGTTAAATTAGGGATGCCTTGTGGGGCATCTCCTAAGGTAACCACTTCCTGTATTCCTGGGGCTTCAGTCCCCTGATAATGCTTGAGCGCTGTCCGTTGACTTTGAATTGGTGCCCGTCTTTTAATGATCGGATTGTGATGGCACCATGGGGAAAAACTTGTACCACTTGGAACGCGCCAGACCATCTAGATTTTAGCTTTCCTGGGAAGAGTTTCAGTCTAGAATTGAACAACAATACAAGCTGCCCTAGGCAGAACTGTCGTGGCAACAACTTCCTGTCATGCCACTTCTTAGTCTTCTCCTTGTAGATTCTTGCATTGTCGTAGGCCATTGTTCTTATTTCTTCAATCTCGTTCAGATCCAACAACCTTTTCTGGCATGCCTTGTCAAAATCCATATTCACTACCTTGATCACCCAATATGCTCTATGCTCTATCTCGACAGGCAGGTGACAGGTTTTTTCATAAATCAATCGGTATGGAGACATGCCCAATTGAGTTTTAAAAGCTGTCCTATATGCCCATAATGCATCATTAAGGAGTAAAGACCAATCTTTCCTAGTTGGCTTAACCATCTTCTCAAGAATGTTCTTAACTTCCCTATTGGATATCTTAGCTTGTTCATTGGTCTGTGGGTGATATGCTGCCGCAATTCTATGCTTGACACCATATTTCTTCAAGGCGGCAACAATAACCCTATTGTCAAAATGTCTCCCTTCATCACTGATAATCGCCTTAGGGATGCCAAACCTCGAAAAAATGTTTTTGTGTAGAAACTTTTGGACTGTCTTGGCATCATTCTTTTGAGTGGCGATAGCTTCAACCCACTTAGAGACATAATCCACTGCTAGGAGGATGTATAGATTTCCACATGAAGATGGAAAAGGTCCCATAAAATCAATCCCCCAAACATCAAAGATTTCAACTTCTAGAATGTTCCGCAGTGGCATCTCGTTTCTCCGCGAGATGTTACCTGTCCGCTGGCACCTGTCACAGTTCTTGTAGAAGTCTGGTGCATCTTTATACGGTGTCGGCCAGTAGAACCCTGACTGCAGCACCTTGGCAGTAGTTTTGTTGCCTCTTAAGTGACCTTCATATTGTGAAGCATGGCAGTGATGGAGAATGTCTTCTTGTTCTTCTTGTGGTACACACCGCCTTATGACCTGATCTGCACACATTTTGAAAAGAAGAGGTTCGTCCCAATAATAATGCTTAACATCATTTTGGAACCTCTTCATGGCTTGATAATTAAGATTAGAAGGAAGTATTCCGCTAACTATAAAATTAACGAAATCAGCATACCAGGGGAGTTCAGAAGACTTACCTGCCGCCATGGCTGTTGCGGCAGCGATTGCGGCAGCAAAGAGCTGCTCATTTGGGAAGGTCTCCAATATGTTAGTCTCATCTATTGGCAGACTCTGTCCCTTCTCCAACCTTGACGAGTGGTCTGCCACCTGATTTTCTATCCCTTTTTTGTCCTTGATTTCAAGGTCGAACTCTTGCAATAGCAGGATCCACCGTATCAATCTAGGCTTTGCATCCTTTTTCGCGAACAAATACTTCAGGGCAGAATGGTTTGTGTTGAGTGGATCGCAAGATCGATATTGACCAAGAGGGGGGTGAATTGGAAATTTAAAGGTTTTGAGGTGGAAATTGCAAATTGAAAATAATTGACAAGAGATTTAGAGTGGTTCAAGTTCCAAATGAACTCTACATCCACTACCTTAGCCTCACTAAGGATTTGCAACAATTCCACTAAATTGATCTTCCCCTTCTCTAGGACAAGGAGGCAACCCTTTACAATTTCGGTTGATTTTTCTACCCAAAAATCAACCCAATCCTCACACTAGTGAACAAAGAAATTTGATGGCTAAAAGGGTATCTCTCAATACAAATAATAGTCCCAATACAAGCACTCAACCCAATTGAACAAAATATGAATGAAGATTACAATTGGGATTTTTACACAAAATGGGATTTTTGCACAATTGCTTGAATTTGATGTTTGGATGTTTGCTTTAGGATCAATAGTTGTTGCTGGTGCTTTTGGAAGTCTCTTTTATACCTTCTCATTGATTTCTAGCCGTTGTGGTTGTTGCACTCATCAATAGAGCCGTTGGGGATGTTATCTCACCACCATAAATGCAGTATGCAACAACCCGTTTCGAAACGTGGGATACCCATTTCGGAACGGACTAAAATAGAAAGAGCCATTGGGGTGCATTTAAGAGCTCGTTTCGAAATGCCTTAGGGCCGTTTCGAAACACTTTTGCCACTGTCAAGGGTCGTTTCGAAACGGTCTTAGCCCGTTTCGAAACACCTTAACGATTTTCAGAAAGTTAGTTAAAAACACTATAACGGTCATATTTTCAAATTAAACTTAAGACCTGTTTCGAAACATTTTAGATCCGTTTCGAAACATATTTGCTACTGTCAAGGGTCGTTTCGGAACGGATTTAATCCGTTTCGAAACGCCTGAGGGCCGTTTCGAAACAGGAGCTTGAAAATCACTGTTTTTAGCTTGAAACACTTAGAAAAATATTTGAAAAGCTTTTGTTTTTAACTTGGGCATAATCTTAAAGTTATATGTGGATATTTTGAGGACTTAAAATTCGTTTTGACATTTTCAATTTAGTCCTTAGGTTTTTAGTTATATCAAAATTAAAATATTTGTTTCACAATCTCCCCCTTTTTGATATAACAAAACCAAAGTTAGAATTTTTGAGAATTTTGAATGTTTTGAAAATTATTCTAACTCCCCCTTAATTTAAGATAGGTTTTAAAAGTTAAAAGAAATTTTTGATTTGAAATCCAAGTTGTAAAGCTTTAAAAAACCTTTTAAAATTTAAAACGAATTTTTGTGGCTCTTAAATTTCTTCTCCCCCTTTTTGTTAGATCAAAAAGAACAATAAAAGCTCATAGAGAAGACAAATGATTAGTACCAATAAGCATTAATAAGCAACCATAATATTAATTCATAATATCAGAATATCCAAAACATAAACCAACATTAAGTTCAACATAAAAACCCAAATAAAAAGCCAAAAGCATAGGTTCCTAAAACATAATAAAACATAAAGATGCAATCTTAATCCTAAAATGCATAGATAATATGATATGATATGATATGAAGATCCTAAGCCTCTTCATCATCATCCGAAGTATCATCATCGCTCTTGGCTTGAGAACGGTGAAACTTCGTCCATTGCCCATAGAGCGTAGAGAAGGATAGATCCAAGTTGGAGTGGAAAGTCTCAAGAGTATGAAGACGATCCTCGACATTCTTCAAACGATTGTCCATAGATTCAAAACCCGAAGCAATGCGAGTGTCCAAAGCATTGAACCGCTCGGTAATGAGAGCCGTGAGAGCTTCATTGTTTGCAACTTGAACTTGCGGTGGAGGAGCAACGGGAGGAGGAACGGCTTCTCTATCAATTCTTTCCCAAACATCATTCACATAGGTAAACCCGGACTTGCAAATGGATGACTCACCAATCTTGGTCTTGCGAGGTTCCGGAGAGTCGTAGGAACAATCGATGCCAAGATCATGAAAGATGTAGCTCAAGTGAATGCCATAGGTAAAAGACTTCAACTCATTTGTGTCAATAATCTTGATATTATTGACTATCTCGGCAAAAATTATTTTAGGCACATTAGGGCGCTCACCCTTACGGAAACACTCAAGCCAAAAATGATCAGTTTGACGGATATGAGAGTATTTACCTCTGGATGGTCGAATGAACCAAGAAACCATCAAGTGAAGAACGCGATCGTGCACATCCAAAGTAAGTACCTTACCGGTGAAGGTGCCAAAGTGACGTTCATCCTCAATACCCTCATCCTTAAGTTTAAAAATAGACTTCAAAAGAGCAACATTGACAACAAACTTTTTACCCAATAAGGATGATTCAATTACTATAATCTCGGTTTTAGACTCATCATAGATAAAGCGAGCATTAGAGTAGAAAAGGAGTACCATGTGTTTGTAGCAAATATCCGGAATGCTCAAGAACAAGATAAGATTCCACTCACTCAAACGATCGAGATAACGTAATAGGAATAGCTCGGAATTAAGGAAATCAAGATCAATGACTCGTTCTTTGCGAATTTCGAAATCCATGACATAAGAGAAGTGAGCAAGCATCTCCGAAGTTTTAAGGGATTTCTGAAAAAGCAGAGGAAGATTCGGACGAATGCTCGAATCACCGGTTTGAACGGCCTTACGCTTTTTGTTAGCTTGATCCGCCATCTAAAACCAATAAGCAAGTATATTTAAAAATTAAGTGTATGTATTGATACTTAAAATCAATCCAATAATAAATCCCACTTAGGTTTTTGAAACAAAATTAAAATAAAATAAAAAATAGTAAGGAAAAATACGACTAAAAAATTTTATATTCGAATAAAAAATTTTGAGATTTGGAAATTTTTTTACAAGTTATGGAAAACCCACAAAGAAAAACATATAATTTATACAAAAATAAAATTTTCTAACCTAAGATTCGAACATAAATTGAAATAAAAAGAAAAAAGAAAAAAAATTACCTTAGTTTGGGATTTTGGATGATTTGATTAAAATCCTTGCACAATGTTGATGAAACTTGCTTAGACTTGAGTTTTAGAGTAAAACCCCTCACAATTTTGTGAAAAACAATGAGTTTGAGATGATATTTATAGAGAGGGAGGCGGTTTAGGGTTTTAAGAGTTTTGATAAAAAGTAAATTTTAACATTAAAGCCCTAGATAAAGCAATCCGCGATGCCGTTTCGGAACGGTCAAGACCCGTTACCAAACGGTACGACTAGGGTTTGACCGTCTTGAGACCATAGACTGACCGTTTGGAAACACGTTTCGATACACCCCTTGGCAGTAGCAAAAACGTTTCGGAACGCTTTTGAGGCGTTTCGAAACGCCCTTCTCTGAGAACAAGATTTAAGGTATATGTATCGAAACGGGTTCACCCGTTTCGATACACCTGGGCCTGGAAGTGCATAAAAGGCTCTAAAAGTGCAGAAAAATGAAGTTTTAAGAGGCCTAACATGCATAAATGTTATGAATGAGCAAGCAAAACATATTCAAGCATAAACATACTCCCCCTAACTATAGGCATGGATGAAATTAGGAGTTTAAACACATCAACATGGCATTTCAAAAAATCAAGCATATTTAAGCACAAAAGAGGTCCTAAAAGGTCAAGATAGGCTAGCTAGACCTAACTCTCTCCTAAGGGACCAAAAGCGCTCTTTGTCTAAGGGTTTTGTAAATATGTCCACTAATTGATTCAAGGTGTCTACGTACTCTATAACCACATCTTCCTTAAGGACATGATCTCTAATGAAAGGATGTCTTATTTCTATATGTTTGGTTCTAGAGTGTTGGATGGGATTTTTGGTTAAACATATTGCACTAGTGTTGTCACATTTTAGGGGTATGGTTTCAACTTTAGTTCCATAATCTAAGAGTTGTTGTTTCATCCAAAAGACTTGAGCACAACAACTCCCTAAGGATATGTACTCGGCTTCGGTGGTAGATGGCTACACTATTTTGTTTCTTAGAGAACCAAGATATGAGCATACTACCTAGGAATTGACAAGTTCCCGAGGTACTTTTCCTATCAATTTTGCAACCCCCATAATCCGCATCCGAGTAAGCATGAAGGTTGAAGGTAGAGACTTTAGATTACCAAAGACCTAAACAAGGAGTGTCTCTAAGGTATCTAAAGATTCTCTTAACGGCTACAAGGTGAAACTCTCTAGGACTAGCTTGAAACCTAGCACACAAGCAAACACTAAACAAGATATCCGGTCTACTTGCGGTAAGGTAAAGCAAAGATCCAATCATAGAACGATAAAGTTTAGAGTCAACACACTTACCTCCTTCATCTTTGTCAAGCTTTGTAGATGAGCTCATAGGAGTGGCTTGAGGCTTTGCATTCTCCAAGCCAAACTTCTTGAGCATATCCTTTATGTACTTTGCTTGGTTGATGAAGGTATCATCCTTCTTTTGCTTGATTTGGAGTCCCAAAAAGAATGAGAGCTCCCCCATCATGCTCATCTCAAATTCACCTTGTATTAACTTAGCAAACTCTAGAGAATGACATTCATTAGTAGAACCAAAAATAATATCATCAACATAAATTTGAACTACCAAGATGTCATTTTTATACATTTTTATAAAGAGTGTAGTGTCCACCTTACCTTTTTCAAATCCTTTTTCAATCAAAAAATTTGAAAGCCTTTCATACCAAGCTCTAGGAGCTTGTTTTAAACAATAGAGAGCTTTGGTAAGTTTGAAAACATGATTTGGAAATTTTGAATCTTCAAAACCCGGTGGTTGTTCCACATACACTTCTTCATTTATAAAACCATTTAAAAATGCGCTTTTAACATCCATTTGAAAAAGCTTGAAATTATGATAACATGCATATGCAAGCAACATCCTAATGGCTTCCATTCTAGATACGGGTGCATAGGTTTCATCAAAATCTATTCCCTCTTCTTGAGTGTAACCTTGTGCTACAAGTCCAGCTTTATTTCTCACAATGTTACCACTCTCATCTAGTTTGTTCCTAAAGACCCATTTAGTTCCTATTGTAGATTGATTACTAGGCCTATCAACTAATGTCCATACGTTACTTCTTTCAAATTGATTTAACTCTTCTTGCATAGCCATAATCCAAAAGTCATCTTTCAATGCTTCTTTTATATTTTTAGGCTCTATGCATGAGATAAATGCAACATGGTTCATTAATCTAAGAGAAGAACGAGTGGTTACCCCCTTGGATGGATCACCCAAGATTTCACAATCTTTGACATAGTTCAACTCCCTTGGGTAGCTCACTTCCTTTTCCTCAATAGCCAAGTCCTTCAAGGCTTCAAGAGGTGGATCTTGTGAATCTTCTTCCTTTGTTGGAATCTCATCCTCCTTTGAAGTTTGACCTCCATCAAAGGCTTTTATGATCCCTACATCATCATCATCACAAGAATCCTTCCTAGGAAGGAGGTTATCATCGAATACAATATGAATAGATTCTTCAACTACTAAAGTTCTTTTGTTAAATACACGATAGGCTTTAGAGGTTAAAGAGTAACCTATAAAAATGGCTTCATCACTTTTTGCATCAAATTTACCTAAGTTATCTTTTCCATTATTTAGAACAAAGCACTTGCACCCAAAAGGGTGAAAATAACTAATGTTAGGCTTTTTGGATTTTAAAATCTCATAAGGTGTTTTCTTTAAAATTGGTCTAATCATTACTCGATTTACAATATAACAAGCGGTGTTTGTGGCTTCCGCCCAAAAATATTTAGGTAAATTGTTTTCACAAAGCATAGTTCAAGCCATTTCTTGTAAAGTTCTATTTTTCCTCTCAACTGCCCCATTTTGTTGAGGAGTTCGAGGAGCCGAAAAATTATGGCTAATACCATTTTCATTTAAAAAATCTTCAAACCCTAAATTTTGAAACTCGGTTCCATGATCACTTCTAATATGAGAAATTTTAAGCTCAATATCATTTTGGGTTAATTTTGAAAATGTGATGAATTTTTCCAAAGCCTCATCTTTAGTACTTAAAAAGAGAACCCAAGTAAATCTAGAAAAACCATCAACTAGCACAAAAGCATAAGATTTACCACCCAAGCTCATAGTCCTAATAGGCCCAAACAAATCCATGTGAATTAGTTGTAAACATCTACTAGTAGAAACATCATTAATGGATTTAAAGGAAGACCTATGTTGTTTACCCTTTGAACATGCATCACAAATTTTATCATTTGAAAATATTATTTTGGGTAAACCTCTAACTAGATTTAGAGAGACTAGTTTTTCCAAAACACTTATGCTAGCATGTCCTAGCTTCCTATGCCATAACCATGCATCATTTTCATTTTGAGCAACTAAGCATGCATGAGATGTATGAATGTCATCTAGATGCACCATGTATATATTCCCTATGCGATGACCTATGAGCATAATGTTATTAGATTTAATGTCTATAATTTTGCATCCATTTTTATCAAACAAAACATTAAATCCTTTATCACATAATTGACTTATGCTCAATAAATTGTGTTTAAGACCATCAACATATAAGACATTTTCAATGAGAATAGTAGAGTGATTACCTATGGAGCCAATACCTTTAATGTGGCCTTTGGAGTTGTCACCAAATGTTACTACTCCTCCACTTTTTGGCTTTAGATCCATGAATCGACTCTTGTCTCCGGTCATGTGCCTCGAGCATCCACTATCAAGGTACCATGAATTTTGACATTGTGCCTTGGCCTTGTAGCAATGCTCCCCCTACAAACAAAGATATTAAACTTTGGTTTTTGGTACCCAAATCATTTTGTGTCCATGAGTGTTAGCTCCCAAAACCTTGGTTCCCTTAGGAATCCAAGATGACATAGCAATAATATTATTAGATTTAACAAGTTCCTTAGGAACACATACACTTCTAATTCTTTTTGCTCTACTATGTCTAGGATAGCTACTTTGTTTGTAGTAGTTAGTCTTTTTCTTAGGTTGGTGTGTTCTAGATGATTCTCCTACTTCATGCTTGACACTACCAACATTTTTTAAAGACTTCTTGAGCTCATTTAGCTCACCCAACACATTTTGGTGTTCACAATTACATTGAGACAAAAGATTATTAAGATCAACATTTTCATTTTGAAAAAATTTAAGTTCATCTTTTAATCCTAATATCTTTTTCTCAAATTTAGAATTAGCTTGAGTAAGTGAGTCATTTTTCTCATTTAGTTCTAGAATAATCTTTTTATTCCTAATGACCGACTCCTTATATTTCTCAACTAATTCATCATATACCTCTTGTAACTCATCATATGCATCATTTAATTCTTCATATGAAAAATCTAAAGTAGATGAGTTAGAGGTTACCAAGGAAGAATCTTCCTCAAGTGCCATGAGGCAAAGATTAGCCACTTCTTGTTCGTCATCCTCCGATGACTTCTCATCACTCCAAGTAGCAAGCTTGGATTTGAGTCTTTTCTTCTTCTCAAAGCCCTTCTTCTTGAGTTGAGGGCACTCCGAACGGATGTGGCCGGGTTGTTTGCACTCAAAGAAAATGATAGGATCCTTTCCTTCTTCTTTGTTCTTCCCTTTGAAGTCCATCTTTCTTTGGATTTTTCTTCCCCGGTTGGACCTCATGAAGCGTGAGAACCGTTTGGCTATCATAGCCAATTCTTCAAGTTCATCCTCCTCACAAGATGAGCTCTCATCATGTTGTGAAGCTTTAGCCTTGAGAGCTATTCCCATCTTCTTCTTCTTCTCAACCTCAAGCTTCTCTACCCTTTTCTCTTCTTTCTTCTTCTTATCTTCCCTTCCTTGCTTCATGATCTCATGAGTAAGGAGAGAACCCACAAGCTCATCAAGCTTCAATGTCTTCAAGTTCTTTGCTTCGATGATAGCGGTTCTCTTCCCATCCCAAGACTCGGGAAGTGAATAGAGTAGCTTCCGGACAAGCTTGTCTTCCGGTATGATCTCTCCAAAGCCCTTTAGACCATTGACAATCGTGGAGAAACGATCAAACATCATTGACACCGTCTCATCGGGCTCCATCTTGAAATTTTCATAGCTAAGATTGAGAAGTCCAATCTTAGTTTCTTTAACATCATTGGTGCCTTCATAAGTGGTCTCAAGAGTGTCCCACACTTCTTTGGCAGTTTCAATAGATGAGACCTTTGAGTAGATGTCCGGACCGAAAGCACAAAATAACATGTGGAGAGCTTTATCATTGACTTGAATCTTTTTCCTCTCCTCTTCACTTATGTCCACTTTCTTCTTTAGCACCATCTTGCCTTCACCATCTTGCTTCACTGGAATATATGGCACATCCTCAATGACATCCCACACAAGATAGTCACTTGACTTGATGAATAGACGCATTCTATTCTTCCAAAAAGAATAGTTATCACCGTTGAAGAAGGGAGGCTTTGTAGTGGATTGTGACTCGTACATGGCGGAATCGGAGGTTGAAGTCATCTCTTGATATTTTGATGATCACACTCTTCCAAGGAACTCCTCTTGTGGTTGTTAATCCCCAAAGAGTTAGGCTCTAATACCAATTGTTGAGTGGATCGCAAGATCGATATTGACCAAGAGGGGGTGAATTGGAAATTTAAAGGTTTTGAGGTGGAAATTGCAAATTGAAAATAATTGACAAGAGATTTAGAGTGGTTCAAGTTCCTAATGAACTCTACATCCACTACCTTAGCCTCACTAAGGATTTGCAACAATTCCACTAAATTGATCTTCCCCTTTTCTAGGACAAGGAGGCAACCCTTTACAATTTCGATTGATTTTTCTACCCAAAAATCAACCCAATCCTCACACTAGTGAACAAAGAAATTTGATGGCTAAAAGGGTATCTCTCAATACAAATAATAGCCCCAATACAAGCACTCAACCCAATTGAACAAAATATGAATGAAGATTACAATTGGGATTTTTACACAAAATGGGATTTTTGCACAATTGCTTGAATTTGATGTTTGGATGTTTGCTTTAGGATCAATAGTTGTTGCTGGTGCTTTTGGAAGTCTCTTTTATACCTTCTCATTGATTTCTAGCCGTTGTGGTTGTTGCACTCATCAATAGAGCCGTTGGGGATGTTATCTCACCACCATAAATGCAGTCTGCAACAACCCGTTTCGAAACGCGAGATACCCATTTCGGAACGGACTAAAATAGAAAGAGCCGTTGGGGTGCATTTAAGAGCCCGTTTCGAAACGCCTTAGGGCCGTTTCGAAACACTTTTGCCACTATCAAGGGTCGTTTCGAAACGGTCTTAGCCCGCTTTGAAACACCTTAATGATTTTCAGAAAGTTAGTTAAAAACACTATAACGGTCATATTTCCAAATTAAACTTAAGACCTGTTTCGAAATGTTTTAGATCCGTTTCAAAATGGATTTTCTACTGTCAAGGGTCGTTTCGGAACGGATTTAATCCGTTTCGAAACACCCCTTTTATCTTTTAAAAAATCATCAATTTTCTCCTTTGTCGCTTCTGCTGTCGTGACAGGCTCATCGGCAGCAGTCTGTTTGTTACCTGTCGGGGCAGCTTCCTCGGCAGGTTTATCTAAGGCAGGTTCCTTTACTATTTCAACTTCTATTTCCGGCCCTGGTAGTTTTTTCTCACTCCTAGTAGTAATTGCCTTACACTGCTCATGTGTGGGTTGCCTAGCATTTTCAGTATTGCTAGGGAATCCTCTAATTTGCCTCGGCTTAATATGTTAGGAAACCTGACCCATTTGTGTCTCCAGAGATTTCAAAGTAGCTTCATGATTTGTCATCCTCATCTCTGTTTTATCCATGAAATTTTCTGTCTTCTTGACAAACTGATTCATATTCTCAATATACGTACCGGTCTGAGACATAAAGGTGGTCAGAGTCTGTTCCAGTATACTGCTCGTGGCAACTGGTTGCTGCTGTTGCTGCTGCAGCGGCAGTTGTTGTCGCGTCAACAATCTAGGTCCTCCTTGATTCTGATTGTGTGCTTGAGGATTTAGGGCATTATTAGGATTACTCCAAGAAAATTTGGGATCCTTCCTCCAATTGGGATTATAATTGTTGGAATTATAATTCGACTTGTAATTTCCAACATATTTTTCCTCTTCTACTTGTATTGGGCACTCATCCCGACTATGATTTCCCTCACAGATGTCACATACTTCCTCAACAGCAAATCCATGTAGTCCATCATCATTCAATAAACTTTCATTGCTTTAGTAAGGAATGCTACCTGTGATTTCATAGTGTTGTCGGCTTCATAATCCTTGACAGCAAGTACCCGTTTACCCCCTCTTCTTGCAGTCGGAAACTGCTCCTCATTCTTGGCCAGATTTTTCAAAACTTGTAGTGCCTCGTCCGGATCTTTATCCAATAATAGTCCATTTTCTGCAGAATCAATTCGAATACGAGTTTGTAAGTTAGCAGCATTATAAAACTTCGTTACCTGATTCCAGACGAGGAACCCATCCATTGGGCAATTCCGTAGAAGAGTAGTAAATCGGTCCCAGGCCTCGTGCATTGGCTCGTCATCTTCCTGTTGAAAAGTAGCAATTTCATTACGTAATCGCTCAGATAAATGTGAAGGATTAAAACGAGATTAAAATTCACAAGATAAATCTGCCCAAGTTCTAATTGAACCCGACGTAAGTTTATTCCACCAAGTTTTAGCTCTATCCCTCAATGGATGGGGAAATAACCGAAGCCGCAGTATCTCCGGGTTAACTCCTAGCAGTCTAAATGAACCACAGATCTCCTGGAATGTTTTGAGATGCTCCCTAGCATCCTCTGTAACAGCACCACTAAACTGCTCGACATTGTTGATCATACTAAACATGACAGGTTTAAGCTCGAAGTTATCAACATCAATATCCTGCAGCGTGGTCTCCAACTCTACATGATCGTTCAACATGTAGTCACGGCAGAACCGTCGTCCGTCGGCGGCAGGGTTATCGACAGGCGGTATAACTTCGTCGACAGGCGGGTCGCCTCCAACATGGGCCATCTTCTCTAGCTGTTCTTCAAGGTACTCGTTCCTAGCTAGAAGGCGACGAAGTTGTTTCTTGAGATTGAAGGAACGTTCAATTTCCGAATCTAATGGATACTCAGGATCTTCACCTCTTTTAGATCTACGCATAAACAAGAGAACCTCGTGAAAAGCAAGAGTTGAATGTACCAACAGAAAAACAGAAAAAAAAAACGAAAATGAAAAGTGCAATAAAAGAAAGGTAGAGTTATGTTGCCAATCCCCGGCAACGGCGCCAAAAACTTGTTGCGTGTAAAAGAGTCTATCGCAATTGTAGTGCAAGTGTACACGACACAAGTAGTAAAGTGATACGAAGTATTGGATATCGTCTCCATAGGGATTGGGCTAATAGCTTCACCTTAGTTTACTGCACGAAGTAAAGGAAATAGTTGAGAAAGTTGTCACGAGAATAATAAAGTAAACGAAAATAAAAGTAGAAATATCAAGATAGAGAGAATGGGCTGGTATTGAATTGCTCAGTAGTGCAGGTATTGCAGAGTTTAGGAAATCCAGTTCTGTCGTCGCTCCTGTCGCAGCAGCACCTGTCGCGGCAGCAGTCTGTTGATCGTCGCGACAGAAAACACACCAACTCAGTATGTTCAAGTTTGGCAAGAATCTCAGATTTTCCTTGGCATATCCCTAGGTCCAAGTCTGTCGATGATCACGTCTTGATGATACCTCCCGGTGTGAATCGAAGGATGAACACCGATGTGTATGAATTCTTCTTTAGCCACTTAACCTCGCCCTATCCCTAGGCACGAGATAGTTCAACTATAAACTAGAGAACTTGCTCTTATTTCTTTCGTATACTTAACTCTCCCGATGCTAAGTAAATAGATAACCTCACAATGCTCTCTCGATGCTCTTGCAAGATATTAATAACCAAAATAAGAGAACTTGAAGTTTATTTTATTGAACTTGAAAATCCTAAAACAAAACAACCCTTGCAACTACTTTACAAATCAACCCGTGGCCCTAGGGGGTTTTAGAACATATCGACGACGGGTAAACGGTGGAGGGTTTTTGGTTGTCGGCTTAAGGGGAAATCGGCTAAGGGTTCTTGGGATCTCTCCCCTAGGTTAAAATACATGCCCTTATATAAGCTTTTGGCTCAAATATTCTAAGTTAAAAAGTATGATTCTAATAAATACTTAAACTTCAAGGATCCTACTTTTC
This sequence comes from Hibiscus tridactylites, assembly GCA_958450335.1. Classification (NCBI taxonomy): domain Eukaryota; kingdom Viridiplantae; phylum Streptophyta; class Magnoliopsida; order Malvales; family Malvaceae; genus Hibiscus; species Hibiscus tridactylites. The sequence continues at coordinate 29,861,983 of OY288291.1, read as the reverse complement.
AGCCGTCCTACTTGTTTCTTGGGATTTCCTCTCCTTGAGCTTTGGGCTTGACATATCTTGTGATCCGGGGCTTAGAAAAATATTTGGTTTTCACACGACAGACGAACGTAATTTTCTCTATCTATCGAGGTCCACTTTGCTTTTTCTCCACTAACTTGTTGTCGTCCTCTGCTGTCACGGCAGATCCATGGCAGCATCACCCTCATCGTCTGCTTGTCCAGTTCAGCTCTTCTGCTTCTCTTCCATGCGCCCGCCTTCTCCGTCTACGACGGCGGCAACCTACCAAAAACAACCATTTTTAGTAGAATCTGTGTCTTTACTATATTTGTGATGTTTTGCTGTAAACTAACCTCAATGCAATGCAATGATGCTTGAATGCGGCAGAAATATGGGTTAAAAATGGTGTAAATAATAGAACTTTTACACACTCAACGGAAAGATAACATCCCAACGACTATAATAATGAAGACAACAATCCCAACGGCTATAATAATGAAGGCAACAACCCTAACAACTAGAATTCAATGAGAATGTATAAAATAGACTTCTAAAAGCACCAGCAACAACTATTGATCCTAAAAGAAACATCCAAACATCAAATCCAAGCAATTGTACTAAAATCCCATATTTTCTTATAAACCCCAATTGTAGAATCTTGTAATTTCAATCTTATTTTTTTAATTGGGTTGAGTGCTTGTAAAAAGGGTTACATTTGTATTGAGAGATACTAGCTATTAGCCTTAATCTTCTTTATAATAGTTAAGTAAGGATTGGGTCAATTTTTGGGTAGAAAAATTTACCACTTTGTAAAGGTTATCTCTTAAGCCTAGAAAAGGGGAAGATCAACTAGTGGGGTTGTTGGAAAATCCTTAGTGAAGCTAATGTAGTGGATGTAGACTTCAACTAGAACTTGAACCACTCTAAATCTCTTGTCTAACAAATTTTTATTTTCCACTCCACCACCAAAATTTATAAAAATCCAATTCACCCCTATTGGCTTAAATCGATTCTACGATCCACTCAACAATTGGTATTACAACCTACCTCTTTGAAGGATTAACAACCACAAGAGGAGTTCCTAGGATAGTGTGATTTATTCTAAAGACAAGTCATGACATCTACTTCAACCTCCAACCTCTATTAGTCACAATCAACCACTAAACCACCCTTCTTCAATGGGAACAACTACCCATATTGGAAGAATCAGATGCATCTCTACATCAAGTCAACGGATTACATGGTTTGGGATGTAGTGGAACAAGGCCCATACATTTTGGTTAAGAGAACCGATGAAGGAAGACTAGTTCCGAAAGTAAAGTCGGAGATGACCGAGGAAGATAGACGAAAGATGCATGTCAATGACAAAGCTCTACATATCATATTGTGTGCACTTGGTCCGGATATCTACTCAAAGGTTTCATTTATTGAAAGTGCAAAGGAAGTGTACGGCACTTTGGAGACGACTTATGAAGGCACTAGCGATGCGAAAAAGACGAAGATTGGGTTACTAAACCTGAGTTATGAGAATCTTAAGATGGACCCTGATGACAACGTCTCTAAGATGTTTGATCGGTTTTCGATCATCGTCAATGGCCTTAAAGGATTCGGTGAAGTAAATCCCAAAGATAAGATAGTAAGGAAGCTTCTCTACTCTCTCCCGGAGTCTTGGGATGGTAAGAGGATGACCATCATTGAAGCAAAGAATTTGAAAACTTTGAAGCTTGATGAGCTTGTTGGGTCTGTTCTTACACATGAGATCATGAAGCAAGGAAGAGAGGAAGAGAAGAAGAAGGATAGAGAAGCATGAGGTAGAGAAGAAGAAGAAGAAGAAGAAGAAGCTAGGAGTTGCTCTCAAAGCCTATCTACAAGAAGAGAGCTCTTCTAGTGAGGAGGAAGACTTTGAGGAATTGGCTATCATAGCCAAACGATTCTCACGGTTCATGAAGTCCAACCGAGGGAGAAAATTTCAAAGAAAGATGGATTTCAAGAACAAAAGCAAAGAAGAAGAGAGGAATGAAATCATTTGCTTTGAGTGGAAGAAGTCGGGTCACATACGTTTTGATTGCCCTAAACTCAAAAGAAGGATTTTGAGAAGAAGAAGATGCTCAAAGTCAAGCTTGCTACTTGGAGTGATGATGAGTCATCCGAGGATGAGGAACATGAAATGGCTAACCTTTTCCTCATGGCTCTTGAGGAGGATTCTTCTATGGTAATTTCTAACTCATCTAATTTTGATATTACTTATGATGAACTTCTAGATGCTTATAATGAGTTGCAAGAGGTATATGATGATTTGGTTGAGAAATACAAGGAGTCGATTTAAAAATATAAGAAAATGATTTCAGTTTTAAGGACTCAAAATGACTCCCTTTCTAAAACCAACTCGGAATTAGAAAAAAAGGTCTTGGTGTTACAAAATTCCTCAAATGAGTTTGAAAAGAAATCAAATGATTTAAATGACCTTCTTGAAAAATACCATGTTTACCACCAAGAGGAGGTGAGTAAACTCAAAGCTTCTCTAACAAATGTTGGGAAAACGGTTTTGAAAAAGCATCTTCTTCAAAATCCCAACATGTGAAGAGAAACTTCGTTGACCACAAACAAAGAGGCTCTCATAAGTATCATAAGAACAAGAATGTTAGAAGTGTATGGGTTCCTAAGGAACTTATTATTTCTAACAATATTGTAGCCATTTCATCTTGGATTCCTAAGGGAACCAAGTATTTGGGAACTAACACTCATGGACCCAAAATGATTTGAGTACCAAAAATCAAGCTTAACTCTTTGTTTGTAGGGGGCATTTCTACAAGGCCAAAGCACAAAGACAAAACTCATGGTACCTTGATAGTGGATGCTCCATAGGTAATCACTCTACTATACTCATTGAAAATGTTTTGTATGTCAATGGTCTAAAACATAATTTATTGAGCGGTAGTTAATTGTGTGATAAAAGGTTTAATGTCTTGTTTGATAAAAATGGGTGTTAAATTGTTGACATTAAATCAAATAATATCATGCTCATTGGTCATCGCATAGGTAACATTTATATGGTGCATCTAGATGACATTTATACATGACATGCATGTTTTGTTGCTCAAGATGAAAATGATGCATGGTTATGGCATAGGAAACTAGGACATGCTAGCATTAGTGTTTTAGAAAAATCAGTTTCCTAAATCTAGTTAGAGGTTTACCCAAGATCAAGTTCTCATATGATAAAATATGTGATGCATTCTCTAAGGGTAAACAACATAGATCATCCTTTAAATCCATTATTGATGTTTCTACAAGTAGGTGTTTACAACTAATTCATATAGATCTAGGCCAATTAGGACAACTAGCTTGGGTGGAAAACCATATGCTTTTGTGCTTGTTGATGATTACTCTAGATATACTTGGGTTCTCTTTTTTAAGCACCAAAGACGAGGCTTTAGAAAAACTTCATAACATTATCAAAATTAACCCAAAATGATCTTGAACTTAAATTTTCACATATTAGAAGTGATCATGGAACGAAATTTCAAAATATGGTTTTTAATGAATTTTGTAATGAAAATAAGATTAGCCATAATTTTTCGGCTCCTCGAACTCCTCAATAAAATGGGGTAGTTGAGAGGAAAAATAGAACTTTAGAAGAAATTGCTAGGATTATGCTTTGTGAAAACAATTTACCTAAGTATTTTTAGGCGGAAGCCACTAACACCGATTGTTGTATTATTAACCGAGTAATGATTAGGCATATTTTAAAGAAAACTCCTTATGAGATTTTAAAATCTAAAAAGCCTAACATTAGCTATTTTCACCCTTTTGGTTGCAAGTGTTTTGTTTTAAATAATGGAAAAGACAATTTAGGTAAATTTGATGCAAAAAATGATGAAGCTATTTTTCTAGGTTACTCTTTAAACTCTAAAGCCTATCGCGTGTTTAACAAAAGAAATTTAGTTTTTGAGGAATCTATTCATGTGGTTTTCGATGTTAACCTCCTTCCGAGGAAGGAATCTTGTGATGATAATGATGTAGGAATCCTTGATGCCTTTGATGGAGGACAAACTTCAAAGGAGGATAAGATTCCAACAAAAGAAGAAGATGCACAAGATCCCCCTCTTTAAGCCTTGAAGGACTTGGCTCTTTAGGAAAAGGAAGTGAGCTACCCAAGGGAGTACAACTATGTCAAAGGTGGTGAAATCTTAGGTGATCCATCCAAAGGGGTAACTACTCGCTTTTCTCTTAAAATGCTTAATCATGTTGCATTTATCTCATACATTGAGCCTAAGAATATTAAAGAAGCTTTAAAAGATGATTTTTGGATCATGGTCATGCAAGATGAGTTAAATCAAGTTGAGAGAAGTAAAGTGTGGACATTAGTTGAAATGAGTAGAAATCAATCTACTATAGGAACTAAATGGGTATTTAGGAATAAACTAGATGAGAGTGGTAACATAGTGAGAAACAAAGCTAGGCTAGTTGCTCAAGGTTACACTCAAGAAGAGGGAATAGATTTTAATGAAACCTATGCACCCGTAGCTAGAATGGAAGCTATTAGGATGTTGTTTTCATATGCATGTTATCATGACTTCAAGCTTTTTCAAATGGATGTCAAGAGTGCATTTTTAAATAGATTTATAAATGAAGAAGTGTATGTGGAACAATCATCGGGTTTTGAAGATCCAATTTTTACAAACCATGTTTTTAAATTGGCAAAAGCTTTATATGGTTTAAAACAAGCTCCTAGAGCTTGGTATGAAAGACTTTCAAGTTTTCTAGTTGGAAAAGGTTTTGAGAAAGGAAAGATGAACACAACACTTTTTATCAAAAATAATGGCAAAGATATATTAGTAGTTCAAATTTATGTTGATGATATTATATTTGGTTCTACTAATGAATTTCTTTGTCAAGATTTTTCTAAGTTGATGCAAGGTGAATTTGAAATGAGCATGATGGGGGAGCTCTCATTCTTTTTAGGACTCCAAATAACACAAATGAAGGATGACATCTTCATCAATCAAGCTAAGTACATCAAGGATATGCTCAAGAAGTTTGGCTTGGAGAATGCAAAGCTTCAAGCCACACCAATGAGCTCATCCACAAAGCATGAAAAAAGTGAAGGAGGTAAGTGTGTTGAGTATAAGCTTTATCGCTCTATGATTGGATCATTGCTTTACCCTACCGCAAGTAGACCAGATATATTGTTTAGTTTTTGCTTGTGTGCTAGGTTTCAAGCTAGTCCTAGAGAGTCTCACCTTATAGCCGTAAAAAGGATCTTTAGGTACCTTAGAGTTACTGCTTCTCTAGGTCTTTGGTATCCTAGAGACTCAACCTTGAACCTTCATGCTTATTTAAATGCGGATTACCGGGGTTGTAAAATTGATAGGAAAAGTACTTTCAGCACTTTCCAATTCTTAGGTAGTATGCTCATATATTGGTTCTCTAAGAAACAAAATAGTGTAGCTCTTTCAACCACCGATGTCGAGTATATATCCTTAGGAAATTGTTGTGCTCAAGTCCTTTGGATGAAGAAACAACTCTTAGATTATGGTGTTAAAGTTGAAACCATACCCCTTAAGTGTGACAACACTAGTGCTATATGCCTAACCAAAAATCCCATCCAACACTCTAGAACCAAACATATTGAAATAAGGCATCATTTCATTAGATATCATGTCCTTAAGAAAGATGTTGTTTTAGAGTTCGTAGACCCCTTAAATCAACTAGCAGACATCTTTACAAAACCTCTAGATAAGGAGCATTTTTGGTCCCTTAGGAGAGAGTTAGGTCTAATTGGCCTATCTTGACCTTTTAGGACCTTTTTGTGTGCTTAAGTTGCTTGAATTCTTGCAAAATGTCATGCTTATGTGTTTTTATCCTAATTTTATCCATGCTTATAGATAAGGGTATGTTTATGTTTTTACATGTGTCTCTTGCTCATACATAGCATTTATGCATCTAAAACTTATTAGAATTTATTTTTTCCTGCTTTTTTGAGCCTCATCTGCACCTCCAGGCCTAGGCGTATCGAAACGGGTCAATCTATTTCGATACGGGATCATTAAAAGAATGGTTTATGACTAGGGTGTTTTGAAACGCCGAAAAGGGTTTCGAAACGCTTTGTATATGCCAATAATTGTATAGAAACAACCCAAAAGCGTTTCGATACGGGTTACCACGTGGGATTCGATACAGTCAAAGCCATATTAGAACGGTCAACATGATTTGAAACGACAATCAACATTTCAGTATGACCGTTTCAGAACGATCGTGCCTGTTCCGAAACGCGTATCCGGACAGCCTTTTAAGGGCTTTAGTTGCTAAAGTTTGCTTTTCATTAAAACTCTTAAAAACCCTAAACCCAATTTTTCCCTATAAAAACCCTCTAAACCTCATTGTTTTTCATCAAATCTTGAGGGCTTTTACTCACAAAATAAAGTCTAAGCAAGCTTCAACAAATTGGTGCAATTTCTTCCATTCATTCTTCCAAAAATCCTATTTGAGGTATTTTTCATCCTTTTCTTTTTTCCTTTGATTTGATTCGTATCTTAGGTTAGAAAATATTAGTTTTGTATTGTTTATATGTTTTGCAACTTGGGTTTTTCAAAATTTGTAAAAAAAATTCAAAATCTCAAAGTTTTTTATTTGAATATATTTGTTTTTACTCATATTTTTTTTCTAAAGTTGTTTTCTTCATCAAATTTTTTATATGTATATACATTTTTAAAGTGTTTTTCTTTTAAATATTAATGGGATTTTTCATTGCATTGAATTAAGGATTTACATGCATACATTTAAATATATATTTGCTTGCTTTATGCGTTGAGAGCGTGTTGTGGATATCACGTTCCTTGACTCTGAGCGCTTTCAATTTCGCTACCTAGCTCTCTTGCGAGAATGGAGCTTTATGGCCTTTTCGAGCATTCCGTATATTGTCTACAAGCATATGGTCCTACTATTCTACTCCAATGTCGTTCTTATTGATAATGAAGATCATACCGAGGTGATTGGCATTGAGTCGTACCTCTTGGGCTGAAAATTTACTATTAATATATCCATTTTAGAGATAGCTCTTGGGCTTAAAGATGAAGGCATTGAGGATGAGAACCACTTTGGTTCTCAAACCGGATCCGTTCTCACATTGGATGCTCATGGTCAGTTCCTCCATTTGATGATCTCTTTGTTCATCCACCCTTCAAGAGGTAAGTTTGCCCACATTCGTCAAGTTGATTACTTTTGGTTGGAGTGTTTTCGCAAAGCACATCGCTCGAACTTGGTCAAAATTATGTTCGCTAAGATGGTCCATCAAGTGAAGATTCACGAAACCGATGCACTTACATCCTTCACTTATAGGACTATTTTAAGCTATGTCTTCGTTTCTCTCAATTTTGACTGTTCTTTTGATTCTCCGGAACCCCGCAAGCAAAAGATTGGTGAGTCTTCTCTTATCAAGTCCGGGTTTCACTATACTCTTGTCCAATGGGTTCGTGTTGATAGGCGAGCTCCGACACCTCAAGCTCCTAACAATAAGGCACTTATGGCTTTCCTTACCGAGTTGTTCAAGTCGATTGATACGAACATGGCTTTAGGATTTGGTGTTATCAACACTCGTTTGCAATCCGTGGAGGATCGTATTCTTGGAAACGAGAATTGTCTTACCGCTCTTGAGAATCAACAATCATCTATGGACTTATCCTTCTCCACATTCTATGGTGATTGGAGGAAATGTCGTTGTGCTCAAGCTAAAAACAATGATGATTCTCTTGATGATGATGGTGGTGACGATGATGACGAGGCTTAGGATTTCCATTGCATATCATACCAGTTTATCATATTAGGAATAAGTTTACACCATTCTATTTTTTTATGTTTTAAAGACCTATGCTTTGCTTATTTTGTTTAGGATTGAGCTTAAACTATATTGCTTTAAGTATTTATGTTTGGTTATTTGTTTGTTGAACTTAATTCTATCTATATTATGATGCTTGGTTTCTTTCTTTTAACCTTGTTTCATCTCATGATTAGCCTTGAATATTATTCCTTTTTATCTAACAAAAAGGGGGAGAAGTAATATTAGAGCCAAATTTTCTTTAAGTTCGTTTTGAGTTTCAAACATGTAAATTTTTAAATCTCTTTAAAACTTTAAAACCCATCTTACATTGAGGGGGAGTTAGAACATCTTCAAGATTTCAAAATTCTTAAAAATTCAGACTTGGTTTTGTTACATCAAAAAGGGGGAGATTGTAAAACTAATGAATTGATTTTGATATAACAAAGGAATTAAGGACTAAATTGAATAAGAGAAAATGAATTTTTAAGTCCTCAAAACCTCTATATGTGTTTAAAGAAAAAAATGTCCAAGTAAAAACTTGAACCACTCTAAATCTCTTGTCTAGCAAATTTTTATTTTCCACTCCACCACCAAAATTTCTAAAAACCCATTCACCCCCTCTTTGTTTAAATCGATTTTACGATCCACTCAACACTTTGTTGTTCATCCAATAAAACAATGTTCTTTTAACTCAGAACACTAGAGTATCAGTACCGTTTCCCAACGTACCAATACCGAAGCCAAGAAATGGCTTCTTAGGCTTAACAAAGCATTTCACAAACCCTCAATTATAGACCATTAACCTTCAAACTCTACCTTACCTCTTATGGGAGTATTTAAAGCGGTTTACTACCTTTTTTACAAGTTTTTAACACATAATCTGAATATTACCATTAAAAAGGGTCTCAAGCATCCGGACTATGGTCCGCTTGTTGTTAAAGATCAAACGGTCTATTTCGTACTATTTGTGTACCCCTATTTTGATATTATTTGTATACCCTTGTAATGGTTCTTGGAGTACCCCCTATTTTCGTACTTGGTGTACCGTCTATTTGATATTGAATTTAAAGGATTCTTGTATCTAGGTTGTTGCTTAAGTCTCAAGGCTAGATTAAAAGATGTATAAAAGTTATAGATTAACATGGCATAATTGGCTATGATTGAAATAAAAGAAATAAAAGAAGTTATAACCATTATGGATAGAGACTTGATTAGATACTAATAGAAAATGTTATGATACATACAATGGTTTGAATAACTCTCTGTATGGAAAGTCATGTATGAGACATGCTAGATCGACTAATTACTTGTGGTTTAAGATATGTTATGATTCATGTTTGTTCGATTAATCACTTGAAATTAAAAAGAGGTTATAATACTTATCATATCAAATGCTTTCCAGTCACGAAAGTAATGTTAGATAATTATCTATTGATATGAAGATAGAAGTATGTGATTCAATGATCGAAATTGGCCATGTAAAGGTGAATTGTTCTTGTTTATAGCAAGTTCATTAGATATACTAATAGAATGGTTGGGATGGTTAGTCTAATCCTTAGAGGTCTAGTTAACATGCTAAAATCGAGTATTGAGTATTTTTTTAATAATAATCCATGAAGTGAATAATCCAATAATGTTTATAATCGTATTACAAGGATCTTGTTAATTGTTAAGAACAATAATAATTTGGATATAGTACTATATGGGAAGAAAGAGTATAATAAGAAATATAAGATTTGGGAATTTACTGAAAAGGTAATATATCCTAAAGCTAGGTTTAATAGGATATCTTGGTACACTGTTGTGATAAACAGTGTTTAGAAATTTTAGATTTATCGTAAGTATCTGACAATGAACGTGAGTTGGTTGTTGGTCGTATCTTTCTTCTAAATATTAAGGAATGTTAATTGTTGATTGAATTAAGAAATTACATGTTTAAAATGGTACATGACATGTGCCCTAGTTGTATTACATAAAGATAATAAATTTCGGGTGAGACCATGTTCGAACAAAGTTTTATTACCGCAGTAAGTATAGGCTTACAACGCATTCTCTTAAATCCTTATAGGGTGGTTGAGACCTCAGGTTGCATACGAGCTAATCACGAATGCAAGAGATCTCATTCGGTTCGGACCAACCTCTTTTTTACTCCTAGGATGGTGGCACCTAGTTAGATTTGCATAAGCATATAGATTCTAAGGTGGCTTGTTTATATGTATATAAGCTCCAAGGAACATTAAGGTGTATTAAGGGCCTTTATTGCTATCTTTTCTCGAGTGCTCATTTATTTATTGTTTAGCTAGCATGATTGTGTTCCTTGATACATGCTTGGTATGGTTAGCATGCTTGTTTTGATCTCCTTGTTACTTGTTTTTGGTATCATAGAATATCCTGAGTTTGTTTATGATTAAAAAATGAAATTATTATTAAGGGCACATCATTTTGAGTAATTAGATAAATGGATAGATTAATCAATAATCGGTTAGTTAGCTTTGAAGTGTGAGCTTGCGTAAGAGAATATTAAACAAGTGTTATTTGAATTGAGTAAAAGGGTGCTAATTCTATAAAGAGGGGAGATTATTCTCTAGGGTTTTGTTACATGATACTTTAGTAAACATTCTTTGAAACATCATGAATCTTCATATTCGGAATGCTGGAAGTAAGAGTCTTTTAACAACAGGCTTTTCTAATATCAAATGTCCAAAGTTTCGATGCATTGTATAATTGATTGTTCTAAAAAAGATAGGAATAAATCTCATGGATTAGAGTTTTGTTATCTTCTAGATCGGGTTAGGGGACGTTACACACACACTTAACTTTTTTAAACATGCAATCATGTTAAGTTGTGAGGAGCTCAATTTGTTCAACCGATATGGCTCACCAAGTGGTGGAGAGGTGGATTTTTGTGTGGAAGGGTTGTGGAAGCTAAAAAGATAATTGACACAAAGATTTATAGTGGTTCAACCTTCTAACCAAGGTCTACATCCACTACCTTAGCTCCCCACTAAGGATTTTCAATCAATCCACTATTGATTCGTCCTCTTTTCTAGGCTTAGGAGGAAACCCTTTACACCGATCAAGCTTTCTACCCAAAGACTTGATCAAAACCCTGTTTTACAAAGAGAAACAATAAGCAAACTTAAATCCCTCTAATAGGTATTTGTTTCAACAATTTAGCACTCACCCAAAACCTAAAACACTTGAGCAAATTTGACAATTTTGGCTCACTAGTGCTTGTCTATACAATAAATGGCAATTTAAGCTCTAAGACAATTCTTGATCATTTGTTGATTGACAATATGAGCATTAGCCTTTACTTGATGCTTGGAGGTCCCTTTTATACTCCTTGATTAATTTATAGTCGTTGCTAGGCGTTGGGATTGATTTGGAGCCCTTGAGGACTTTATTTCCCACCATAAATGCAATTCTGCAGCTCACCGTTTCGAAATGCTCGAACTCGTTTCGAAACACCCTTTAAGTAGAAAGAGTCGTTGCAGTCTGACGTAGGATCCGTATCGAAACGCTCTAGTCCATTTCGAAACACACGTTCTGAAACGCTTGTCCCCGTATGGAAATGACCTGCATTTAAATATTAGTTGGGAAATAGCTGTTGGGGTTTTATGACCGTTGTGGTCGATGCCACGTAGGCGTATCGAAATGGAAGAGCCCGTTTCGAAACTCTGGGTAAAAATCTCATCCAGGGAATGCCCGTTTCGGTACTCGTATCGAAACACTTTTGCTACTGGAATGCACCATATCGAAACACCCTAAGGTGTTTCGAAACGCCCAGAAGGTTTTGTGAAATTTGACTTTGAGAACATACAAAACCCTTTGAAAATATCCCTAAACATAGTTTCAAGTTATTTGGACTTTGGAAATTGTTTTAAATACTTTTTAAATCAGTCCAAAACATTTTTCAATTATTATATCAAAACATTAGTTATACAATCTCCCCCTTTTTGATATAATAAAACTATCTTGAAAAATTGTTTGGGATTCTCCCCCTTTTAATTTTAAAATTATGAATAACAGATAAAAATATGAAATCAAATAAAGCTTCCCCTTATTCATTTGAGAGTTCAATTTTTCAAACCATTTCTCCCCCTTTTTGTTATATCAAAATGAATTTAAAACATTAAGTTCAAAATAACTAGAGGTAAGAATTTTGACAAAAATAAGAGTTTGGTTTTAAAATGGCTCCCCCTTACTCAAAGCATCATCAAAAATGATAGTCCAACATTAAATGATCATCTAGTTGACATAAATAAAAATAAATCAAATAAAATCAAAAGCAACTAGATTTTTACCAACACTTGAACCCAAAGGGAGGATGTGAAGCCTTCTTTATTCAAGTGTTCTTCCATGTGTGCATGGAGCTCCCCCTCAATGTTTGACTTGTTGAACAAGTCCATCACATCTTGCAAAAGACAATCAAAAAAATTTTGGTATCCAAATTGCTTTGGATCTGTAGACTTTAGTAGCACAAATTTTAGTCCCCTTAGGAATCCATTTTTCAATGTCATCCTTTTTAATTGATGTGGTTAGTCCTTTTGGTACCCAAACACTTCTAAAACATTTTCCTTTTACAAATCTAGGGGCACTAGATTGTCTTACATAAAAATTTGATTTTCCAAAATTATTTTTCTTTTCAAGTTCTTTGGAAATCAAATCTTTTTCTTCTTGAACTTTTTGAAGCAAATTTTGTAAATCAAAACATTTTAATTCAAACTCTTCAAGTTTTGCTTCAAGTTCAAGTTTGGTTTTAGAAATCAAATCATTTTGAATTTTTAACTTTGAAATCAATTTATTGTTTTTCAAAATGTGATTTTTAAACTCTACAACCAAATCATCATAGGCATCTTGTAATTCATCAAAAGAGTAAGAACATGGAGTAGATGAATTAGAAGTTACCCTTGAATCTTCTTCGATGGCCATAAGGCAAAGGTTGACTTGTTCATCGTCGGTGGAGTCCTCATCACTCCAAGTAGCCACATATGCCTTCTTCTTATGGCTTGAAGTGCTTGCCCTCTCATTTTTCTTGGAATCTCGTTTAAGCTCTCTCAAAGCTTTCTTCATGAACGGGGCACACTTCTTGAAGAAATGAACTATCTCTTCTTCTTCATCCTCCTCTTCACTTGAGTAGACATGATGACAAGTGGAGGATTTGAGAGCCATGGCACTTGCGTTGACGCCTAGCCCTTCGATTTTCTTCTCTCTCATAACTCTAATTTCTTTCCTCTTCTTCTTATCTTCTTTATTCTTCTTCATGATTTGATGAGTAAGGAGTGACCCAATGAGTTCATCAAGCTTCAAGGTCTTCAAATTCTTGGCTTCGATGATGGCGGTCCTCTTTGATTCCCAAGACTCAAGAAGTGAGTAGATGAGCTTTTGGACAAGTTTCTCCTCCAGAATAGCTTCTCCATATCCCTTGAGACCATTGGTGATTTTGGAGAACCTATCAAACATCTTCTTGATGTTCTCTTCCGGATCCATCTTGAAGTTCTCATACTCCAAAGTGAGGAGCCCAATCTAGGTCTCCTTGACTTCATCGGTTCTCTCGTATGTGACTTCAAGCTTGTCCCATACCTCCTTGGCACTCTCACAAGAAGACATCATCTCGTAGATGGTTGGGCCAAATGCACAAAAGAGAATGTGCAAGGCTTTGCAATTAATCTCCATCTTCTTACGATCGTCGGCACTCCACTCCGCTTTTCTTTGTTGAGGCACGAACGGACCATCTTCAACTATGTCCCATAGCTTGTAATCTCTAGATTTGATGAAGAACTTCATCTTTGTCTTCCAATGGGCATAATGGGTTCCGTCAAAGTAAGGCAGTTTATCGATTGATTGTGTCATTTGAGCCGGTTGATGAAATAGTGATCGAGCTTGCCGGATCTTCTCAATAGCATGTGAATCCCCTTCGATTGAGCCAAACTCTGATACCAATTGTTGAGTTGTGAGGAGCTCGATTCGTTCAACCGATATGGCTCACCAAGTGCTGGAGAGGTGGAATTCTGGGTGGAAGGGTTGTGGAAGCTAAAAAGATAATTGACACAATGATTTATAGTGGTTCAACCTTCTAACCAAGGTCTACATCCACTACCTTAGCTCCCAACTAAGGATTTCTAATCAATCCACTATTGATTTGTCCCCTTTTCTAGGCTTAGGAGGAAACCCTTTACACCGATCAAGCTTTCTACCCAAAGCCTTGATCAAAACCCTATTTTACAAAGAGAAACAATAAGCAAACTTAAATCCCTCTAAGAGGTATTTGTTTGCACAATTTAGCACTCACCCAAAACCTAAAACACTTGAGCAAATTTGATAATTTTGGCTCACTAGTGTTTGTCTATACAATAAATGGCAATTTAAGCTCTAAGACAATTCTTGATCATTTGTTGATTGACAATATGAGCATTAGCCTTTACTTGATGCTTGGATGTCCCTTTTATACTCCTTGATGAGTTTATAGCCGTTGCGAGGCGTTGGGATTGATTTGGAGCCGCTGAGGACTTTAATTCCCACCATAAATGCAGTTTTGCAGCTCACCGTTTCGAAACGCTCGAACTCGTTTCGAAACACCCTTTAAGTAGAAAGAGTCGTTGCAGTCTGACGTAGGATCCGTATTGAAACGCTCTAGTCCGTTTCGAAACACCCGTTCCGATATGCTTGTCCCCGTATCGAAACGACCTGCATTTAAATGTTACTTGGGAAATAGTCTTTGGGTTTTTATGACCGTTGATGTCGATGCCACGTAGGAATATCGAAACGGCAGAGCCCGTTTCGAAATGCTGGGCAAAAATCTCATCTAGGGAATGCCCGTTTTGGTACTCGTATCGAAACACTTTTGCTACTAGAATGCACCGTATTGAAACGCCCTAAAGTGTTTCGAAACGCCCAGAAGGTTTTGTGAAATTTGACTTTGAGAACATGCAAAACCCTTTGAAAATATCCCTAAACATAGTTTCAAGTTATTTGGACTTTGGAAATTGTTTTAAATACTTTTTAAATCAGTCCAAAATATTTTTCAATTATTATATCAAAACATTAGTTCTACAAATCACTTAGTATTCTAGAATTTTGGTTTAGTCTATACAAATTTAGCTAGTCACCTTTTTTATTTCTAAAATGGTCCTATATTTATTACTTAATATTTCATGTCACACAAATCTTAATGTCCAATTTAATTATTGTGTTAATAGAATTATACTAAGCACCTTTTTTGGGATATCACAAGAAATTTAACCAGCATGCATGTAACCTGATTAATTGAGGTTTCGTATCTTTGAATTTAAGTAAGTCCTCTCAATTTTCTAAATTTACAATTTGGTAAGTAAAATATGATGGCCAAGTCTTTTCATTGTTAATAAAAAACATATTGTGATATGGGATCACATTGTCACGTGCCTATCTCAGGTTTGAATTGTTTACTAAGGGCGCCACTAAATTGAACTTGCATAGATGAAGTGAAAATGCAGTGCAGGATCAGACGAATGAAAAAGGGCAAAAGACAATGTAACACCCCAATTTTGGGCTTGGAAGTTTAGGGTCTGAACAGGACCGGTCTGATTTTCGATTCGAATTTTAAAGGTGGTTTTAGGGAAAACCTAGTTCGTGATGCTTTAAAAATATGCAAAAATATGTAAAAATCCTCTTTTAATATATATATAAGAGTGGTTAAAGCGATTTTACAAAATAAGGTTTGGAAGGGCAACATTTCGAAATAGTGACTAAAATGTAATTTTTGAAAAGTTTAGTGGTGACTGTTTTGTAAGGATTGAAACTTTGAATCTTTAATGAGCTAATTTACCCAAGAAAGGATTTCTCCAGATTTTTCTAGATTTTAATGATTTAAATAATGTTTAATTAATTAAATGAAAAGTGGAAAACTATATTTTAGGTTTTCATAACTAACTTTCTTAAAACTTTCTCATATCATTTTCTCTCAAAATTCCCTCAGCCAAACACATTTCTACAGCAACATTTCTTTTGATTTTCACACTAAATGATGAGGTTTCAATCATCTATTGGTTCCTAATCCTTTCTACATCAAATCCTCTTAATTTGCTTATTGAATTTTCAAGGATTTTGGCCCTAATCAAGGAGAAATCTACATTTAGAGGTAAGGATGTTCTTCTCCTCTAAATACTCAGTTCTTTACTGAAATTCTCAAGTTCTCAATCCTTAAATTAAGTTTTATAAAAGGTTTTAATGTTGTGATCTTGATTTTGGCTTAAAACTCAAGATTTGGAACAAATCTTGAAGAAATTCATGGTAATGATTTGGGCTCTATTTTGAGATGGCTTTTCAATGTATTTTGGATGTTTAATGATGTGTAATTGAGGTTTAATTAATGAAATCCCGAATAGGTTGATTTTCCTAAGTTTTTACTTGTGAAATTGGTGGTTTTTGGGGTGATCTTGGTGTTCTGTTATAGCTGGAGGTATAAGGACGAGTTTGGGTTCTTTTTGGATGTTATTTGATGTTTAGCAATGTTTAGAAGTGATGGATCTTGGCTGGGTAATGTTGAGCAAGAGTTTGGAGGTGATTTCGGATGTGTTTGGTAGCCGAAATGTTAGTTTTGGAGAGAGCAGCGAGTTTAGGTGTAATGGCTGAAGATTCTAATGCATGATGGTGCATTAATCCTCTGCTTTGATGTGTTTAAAACATGGGAGACATCTTCGGATTCTTGTGGTGTTGATCCAGAGGCTTGAACGGCGTTTCGGCAAGCTTGCGAAACGGAATTGGTGAGTGAAGTTGGGATTTCCAGCTTTGTAATGAATATTTGAAGGTGTGAGAGGTTAGTTTAAGTCTAAACAACTTAACTAAGCTCAAGAGTAAGTTTTCGGGAAAACTCTCTCTCCTTGATGAACCATGAGATGGTTGGATGCAATGTATTTAATTTGCATGTTTAAATTCTGTTTTTGAAAGCATGTTTTAGCATGATTAATGTTGGTTTTGAAAGCCATGTGTTGAAGGATGCTCAAGGTAAGAGATCCTTGGTTTGATGTTAGTAAATGTGGTTTTAATGTATAGTGATGCATGATGGTTTAATGACTTTGATTAATGCTTTAAAATAGTGGATTATTGATGATAAATGATGTATATTGGCAAGTGATGTGTGGTTTTTAAGTACTTGAATCGGATATAGTTAGTCGGCTATAGGATTGGGTGCACTGTGAATAAAGTCGCCTTGGATGTTGAGGGGTTGTAATTGTACCATAAACTCCATCCAAGTACACTAACGAGATGGTTAAGATCACAATGGTGGTTAAAAGTCCATGTGTGGATCTTGAGTTGTGTGTCTCGTGTTCTCGTTAGTGATGTTATACAAATACCGATGAGTGATGTGGAGGGGTTGTGATTGTACCATTAAACTCCATCACGAGTGTTGAGGGGTTGTGATTGTATCGGTAAACTCCAGCTTGTGTGTTTGGTAGTGTGTATGAAGCGTATGGGACAACGCTTGTAATCCTCATATCCGATTGTGTTTTATGTTGTAAATGGTTATGGTATCACTTGGAAGCCAATATGACATGTTGATGTTAAAGAAGCATGAGATGCTTGATGTGTATGCATTGTTGCATGGATAATGATGTTTATGTGTTAAAAGGCTTTATGGAAAGTGTTTTTATAAAATGCATTATTGTGTTGTTTCTTAGAGCATGCCTCACTAAGAATGTGTGCTTACGCTCTATCTCTTGTACCAATAATGCAGATAATTGAGGTGTTTGAGGGCAGCAAGGAGGCTAAGAATCCAAGGGAAAGCTAAGCTCATGTATGGTGATGTTTTTCACAACATTATTAGTTTTGATATTTGGCAATGGGAACCTAGGTTATGATTTGGGAAATGTTTTTGACTCCCTAGGTGTGGCATGATGCCTTAAATGATTTGGAATTGTAATTGGCCATTTTGGTGCTTGTTTTGATGCTTTGATTGTTGTTGGTTTGGTTATTAGGATGCATGCCTATAGACTTGTGAATTTTCCCTAATTGATGCCATGAATGTGTTTTAATGTTGCAAACATGTACCTTATATGCATGATGACTTGTTGGCATGATTAGGAAGTCATTAGGATGTGTTTGAGTGGTTAATTGTATGTTAAACCAGCAAATTCTGCACTTTCTGGGCAATCCGTATCAGAACGGGCACTAGCGTTTCGAAACGGGGGCCTGTAATGGCCTTCGTGTACCTAAACGAGTAGAGGTCATTCCGAAACGTTTTGGCCATTGTCAGGCCCCGTTTTGATACAGGTCTTGAAACAAACCCCTCGATTCGGAACGGTCAACCCCGTTCCGAAACAGATGACCGTTGGGCACTGATTTGAATGGTTTTGTGGTTTGCAAGTTTTACGTTTTAGTCCTAAATATTGTTTTTGCAATTGCATGATTTTGAGATGTCCATTTAAGGTGAAATTTGACAGGGAAGCATGTAATATGATTAATTTGATATTGGTAACTTAAAAATCAACTATGTCCTCCATCTCTCCAGAAATTACAATTTGGTCCCTAACATTTGTATATTGTGCAATTGAGTCCCTTGTTGCATTTCAATCGCTGTGCTTTTCAAGTATGTGTTTCTCAAGGGTACACTTAAGGTTAATGTGCATCTAGATAAGAGTAAAAAGAAAAAAAGGGTCGTTAATCAAGGTTGACTTTCGGGTTGCTTTGGTTTTCCCCGTGTAATCTTTGTAGTTCGGGTCAACCGTCTAGGCCGGGCTAAGGGGGTTACATTTGGTGGTATCAGAGCTGAGTTCTCGTGTAATTGGGAATGTGGGTGATGTATGTGTGATTGCACGATATGCCTTTTTAAGTGAAAGTTTGATGTGTGAATTGTAAGTATGTTGCAATTGTGATGTTATGCTGTGTTGAAGCATGTTAGAGGAACCCATTGCCATTTCAAAACTAATGAAAAGAATTGTTTTTTATTTGAAAATGAGCTTGAGTGCTTGGATTACTTACCTTGTTAAGCCTAATTATGTTTATTGCATTTGTGTTAGTGCATTGTTTTAGTGAATGGGACCTCATAGAGAGACGAGAATTAATACGCGAGCTATGGCTCAAAACGAGAATGAGAATAATGCTGATAATGTTGTGGATATACCTCCTCCTCCTGGTGGTGGACCGCCCGGTGGTTGTGGTGCTGGAGGTGATGGAGCTGGTGTTGGTGCTGGTGCTGGGGTCGTTGAACCTGAAGCTGGGCAGGGGCAAGCTGCTCCTAACATGACAGTTTTGATACATGCTATTGTTGGAGCCTTTCAGGCAGCAATAGCAGGAGCTCACGGAGCTGGGCATCAGGGTGATGCTAATGCTATATTACCTTTGGAACGTCTACGCAGTCTGAGAGGGACTGTGTTTAGAGGTTTATCTACTGAGGGTTCCGAATCTTGGTTGGAAAGTATCAAGAGGATACTGGGACAAATGAACTGCAATGATGTGCAGAAGTTAGGTTGTGTGGTATCGATGTTGCATGATGATGCGTATACCTGGTGGACGACCACTGTCTCCGGTGTAACGCCCCGGTTTTGGGCTTAGGAGTTTTGAGAGTTGACCGGTTGGTCAAAGTGTTGTTCGAATCTAAAGAGGTTAAATTAGGAAAGCCTAGTTCGGGTTGCATTAAAAATATGGAAAAATGTTCTAAAATCATCTTTTAATATAATTAAGTGAAATGTGAAATCAATTTTGGAAAATGAGTTTTGGAAGTGTGACATTTTGGCTAGTGACCAAAATGTAATTTTCGCAAGTTTGGTGCCTGTTTTATAAAGGGTTGAAACTTTGAATCTTTAAGGAGCTATTTACCCAAAGGGAGTTTCTCCAGATTTTTCTAAGATATTTTAAGTCTAAAATCTGATTTTAAAGGTTATTAAAATTGGAGGGAAGCTATTTGGCTATTTTCTTAACTAACTTTCCAATTTTCTTTCTCTCATTTTCTCTCAACCCAAACACTACTTTTCCAGAGAATTGGATCTGATTTCTTCACCTAAATCCCTCCTTTCAACTCTCATTTGATTCCAAATCATTGTATCTTCAAAACCACTTCAATTGCTAAGTGTTTCAACAAGGATTTTGATTGCAAAAAGAGGAGAAACTCAAGTTTGGAGGTAAGAACGTCCTTCTCCTCTAAACTATCAGTTCTTTACTGAAATTCCTAATTTTTCAATCCTTAATTGATGTTTAATTAAAGGTTTTTAAGTGTTGAAATGGATCTTGGCTTATTATGCAAGATTTTGATGATTTTTGTTGATTTTCGTTAGATCTGAGTAATCTGTGATTTGAGAGGTGTTTTTGATGTTAAATGATCTCTAAATTGATAAGGAATTGAGTTTTGATTGATGCAATCCCGGATAGGTTGAGTTTCCTAAGTTTAGCTTGTGTTTCAAGGTAGTTTTTGAGGTGATCTTGGTGATCTGATGTTGCTGGAGGTATAAGGTTGTTAATAGGTTGTTTTTAGATGTTATATGTTGTTAATGGAAGTGAGGTTTTGCTGGTTTATGGCTGGGCTTTGTTTTGAAGTGGTTTGGATGCATTTTCGGTTGTGTTTGGTGGCCGAAAATGGAGGCTGGATGAGAGCAGCGAGTTTAGGTGCTTTCATTGAAGCAATTAATGCATGATGATGCATTAATCCTCTGCTTGATGTGTTGAAACAGGGGAGGCATCTTTGGATCCAAGAGTGGTTGATCCGGAAGCTTGATTTGGTGCTTTGGCTTGAAGCAAAGTGGATATCGGTGAGTGAAGTTGGGTTTTCAGATTTTAAACCAAGGTTTGAAGGTTTTGGGAGCTTAGTTTAAGTCTAAACAACTTTGCTAAGCTCAAGTGTAAGTTTTCGGATTTTCTCTCTAGTGGTGGCCATGATTTTTGCTGTGATGCAAGTGATGTTTTGCATGTTTTAATTACTGTTTTGAAAGCATGTTTTAGCATGGATTTTGCTGATGTTGTAAGCCATATGTTGAAGGTAACTCTAGGTAGGAGTGCCTTGCTTTTATACATTGAAATAATGTGGTTTGATGCTTTGAAATGCATGATGAAAATGGCTTGGTTTAATGCTTTAAAACAGTGGATTAAATGATGAATATGATGTATATTGGCAAGTGATGTTTTGAAAAGATTAAGGTCACTAAGGTGGTTAAAAGTCCTTGAGTGAGCCTTGTTACTTAAGAACATCAAGGTGGTTAAAAGTCCTTGGATGATTCTTGTTGCGGACACTAAGGTGGTTAAAAGTCCTTAGGTGATCCTTCCATGGTGTTTAAAAGTCCATGGGGCCAAGGTGTTTAAAAGTCCTTGGGGCCAAGGTGTTTAAAAGTCCTTGGGGTGATTCAAGCATTGGACACAAAGGTGGTTAAAAGTCCTTGGGTGGTCCTTATTCATGGTGTTTAAAAGTCCATGGCCAAGGTGTTTAAAAGTCCTTGGGGCCAAGGTGTTTAAAAGTCCTTGGGAAAGTTGTTGAACTTGTTTTAATGAAATGGAATTTATCACTTGAGCCACAATGACATGTTAAGAATATTGTGAAGCATGAGGTGCTTGTTTTAATGTTTATGTTGAAGCATGAGATTGCTTGTTTAAAGTATGCTTTTGAGCATGTGCAAAGGTTGATTTAAAGCATGTTTGTAAATGTTTTGAATTGCATTATTGAATGGTTTTTAAGAGCTTTCCTCACTAAGCTTTTGCTTACGCTCTCTTCGTTTTCTTAATTCAATAATGCAGAGCATTAGAGTATCTTGAAGGGCAGCAAGAAGGGCAAGAGTTCAAGTACAAGTAAAGCTCAATGTATGGAAGGTTTTTGTTAAACATTTTAGCTTTTGGGTGATTTGGCAATGGGGGACCAATGTGTATGTTTTGGGAGGTGTTTGGGACTCCCTAAGTATGTTGAATGTTGTTTTGAATGCTGGTTTTTGGATTGGATCATTGCATGCTTGTTTTGGAAGTTTGGCGTTTTGAATAGCTAGCTTGTGTAGGAAGCATGTCTATTGAATTTGGGCTTTTTGCATATGATGTTAAATTGTTGTTTTGATGATTCCTATAAGTCATATATATGTTGAATTGCATGCTGGTAAAGTTTGGTGACATTTGGAGCATGTTTGAATGATCAATTGCATGTTTTGGTATGCTTGTTTGCTACAATCTGTGCAGGCGTTTCGGAACAGTGTGCACCGTTTCGGAACGGGTGCCTTACATGAACCAAGGCGTCCGAAACGGTATGCACCGTTTCGAAACGGTTTGGTCTCTGCCAAGCCCATGTTTCGGAACCCGTTTCGGAACGGCCCGTGTTCCGGAACAGGGTCTACCTGTTTCGGAACGGTCGACCGTTGGGGGCTGACATTGGCAGTTATATGTTTTGAATTGTTTACGTTTTGGTCCTGAATCTTGTTTGTTCAATTGTATGAGCTTGGGAAGTCTTTTTGAGCTGAAATTTCACAGAGAAGCATGAAACCTGATTAATTTCAAGTTGGTAACTTTAATTTGGGTTAAGTCCTTTTAATTATCAGAAATTACAATTTGGTCCCTAAAGTTGTAATTTGTTCAATTGGGTCCCTGTTTGATCTCTGATGTTTGTGATCTTTGAGTATGATGTTTGTGTGATCACAATTAGGATTAATGTGCATCTAGACAAGATTAAAAAGAAAAAAAGGGTCGTTAATCAAGGTTGACTTTCGGGTTGACTTTGGTTTTCCCCGTGTGACTTTCTTAATTCGGGTCAACCGTCTAGGCCGGGTTAAGGGGTTACATTTGGTGGTATCAGAGCTGAGTTTGAGAGTAATTGGGAATGAATGTATGCATGATTGAAGTATGTTTGGCTTGTATGCTTGTTGTCTGAAAGCATGTTCAGTGGCTTGTGATGTTGATGCAATTGAGATGTACGTTGTGATGTTGCATGTTGAGGGTACCCATTGCCAAACAAAAGCTAATGAAATGATGTTGATTTTGAATGGAATTGAGCTTGAATACTTGGATTGCTTACCTTGTTGGGCCTGACTTGTTTTATTTTGCATTGTGATTGCATGGTAAAAGTATGGCACCACGTAGAGAGTTAAGAGGTAGTGTGCGAGCTACGGCTCCCAATGAGAACGAGAATGAAGAGAATACGGGTAGTGCAGTGTTACCCCCTCCTCCGCCTGGTGGTGGTGCTGGAGGTGAGCGAGCTGAAGCTGCAGCTGGTGCTGGAGCTGCTGGACCAGAGGTTGGTCAGGGGCAAGCTATGCCTGATATGTCTATGCTGGTACAAGCTATTGCGGGTGCTTTTCGAGCAGCAGTAGCTGGAGCTCAAGGAGCTGGGCATCAGGGAGATGCTGCAGTCAGATTACCTTTGGAGCGTCTGCGCAGTCTTGGTGGGACTGAGTTCAGGGGTATGTCTGCTGAGAGTTCGGAAGCTTGGCTAGAGAGTACCAAGCGTATCTTGGGTCAGATGAGCTGCACGGATGTGCAAAAGTTGGGATGTGTTGTGTCCTTGCTGCAGGACGATGCATACACGTGGTGGACGACCACCATAGCTTGGATGGCTGAAGTTGATGTTACTTGGACATTCTTTCAGAATGCGTTCAAGAGGAGATATCTTGGAGTGAGATATCTGGATGAGAAAAAGCGTGAATTCATGTCTCTTACCCAAGGGAGCATGAGTGTGGCTGAGTATGAAGTGCAGTTCGTACGGCTCAGTCTGTATGCACCGGAGCTGATACCTGATGAGCGAGAGAGGTGCGAAAGGTTCCGTTATGGCTTGGTGACGTAAGTAAAGACCTACATGTTGGCTGCTGAGTACAATGATTTTGATGTGTTGGTTAGCCGATCCAAGGACATTGAGATGAACTTGGGTTTAGCTGCGAAAGGTGCTGGAGCAAGTTCTGGCAAGAGAGCTGCTGAGTATAGTTCCGGAGGTGGACGGAACAAGAGGGGACGTGATCAGAAGTATCAGTCCTCAGCCAAGAGAGGTGGTGGTGCACCTGCTAGAGGTGGTTTTGCTAGAGCTGATCCTAGTGCTTGCTGGATCTGTGGTTCGCGTGGTCACATGAAGCGTGACTGTCCTCGTGCTGTGAGGGAGGTGCAAGCTCCTGTTCCGGCAGCTGGTAATGGATGTTGGAACTGTGGTTCTGTTGACCATTTGAGGCGAGATTGTCCGAGGTTGGCTGGTGGCCAAGATCGTGCTCCTGTTATTGCACCGCAGAGAGGTCGTGGACGCGGCCATGGTAATTTCCAGAGGAGAGAGGAAGGTGGTCGCGGAGTAGCCCATGTTGTGGCTATTCAGCCTGAGGGTGGAGGCCAAGCTAGGGTGTATGCTCAGCGCGAGGGAAGGAATGATGCAGATGTGATTGCAGGTACCTTTACTTTGCAATCCTTGTCATTGCTTTCTTTGATTGATTCTGGATCAACGCATTCATACATTTTGCGTGAGCATGCTGAATTGCTTGGTTTGCCTGTTGAGTCTTTGGATGTTGGTGTTCGTGTCACTAGTTCTTTTGGTGAAACTGTTGTGACTCGAAAGCTTTATAGAAGGTGTCCCTTGGTTGTTCAAGAACATGTCTTTCATGTTGATCTTATGGAGTTGCCCTTTTATGGTTTTGATGTGATCCTTGGTATGGATTGGCTTGCTGAGCATCGTGCTGTTGTGGATTGTGAGAATAAGCGGGTTTCGCTTAAGCTTGCGGATGATTATGAAGTTGTTGTGGTTGCGAGAATGTGAAGTTTCTTGCTAATGTGGTGTCTACCTTGGAGGCGAGTAGGATGCTGAGGCAGGGTTGCGAAGCTTACCTAGCTTTTGTGATGAATCCTAGCTCTAAGGAGTTGAGGGTGCAAGATATCAAGGTTGTGAAGGAGTTTCCTGGTGTTTTTCCTGAAGAGTTGCCTGGTTTACCTCCTAATCGCGAGGTGGAGTTTGGAATCGAGCTGTATGAGAATACAACTCCTGTGTCCATTACTCCCTATAGAATGGCACCTAAGGAGCTGAAGGAGCTGAAGACGCAGTTGCAAGAGCTGCTTGATCGTGGTTTCATCCGGCCGAGTGTGTCGCCTTGGGGTGATCTTGTCTTGTTTGTGAAGAAGAAAGATGGCACTATGAGGATGTGCATTGATTACCGTCAGCTGAACAAGTTGACTATCAAGAATCGGTATCCTTTGCTGAGGATTGATGATCTCTTTGATCAATTTCGGGGAGCTGCTGTGTTCTCTAAGATTGACTTGAGGTCAGGGTATTATCAGTTGAAGGTGAAGGATGTGGATGTGCCTAAGACAGCTTTCAGGACGAGGTATGGGCATTATGAGTTCCTTGTGATGCCGTTTGGGTTGACAAATGCTCCTGCTGCTTTCATGGACATGATGAATCGTGTGTTTCATGAGTACCTGGACAAGTTCGTTGTGGTGTTCATTGATGATATCCTCGTGTACTCGCGTACTGAGGAGGAGCACGAAGAGCATTTGAGGGTTGTGCTGCAAGCTTTGTTGGAGAATCAGCTTTATGCTAAGCTGAGCAAGTGTGAGTTCTGGCATAAGGAGGTGGTGTTTCTTGGGCATGTGGTCTCAGCTGAGGGGATTCGTGTTGATCCTCAGAAGATTGAAGCGGTGATGAACTGGAAAGTTCCTAAGTCTGTTCATGAAGTCCGTAGTTTCCTTGGTTTGGCGGGATACTACCTGAGGTTTGTGGATGGTTTTTCCAAGATTGCTGCTCCTTTGACGAAGCTGTTGCAAAAGGATGTTAAGTATGAGTGGACAGAAGCGAGACAGCAGGCTTTTGAGAAGCTTAAAGCGGCTTTGACGCAAGCTCCTATCTTGATTCAGCCTGAATTAGGGAAAGAGTTTGTGGTCTATAGTGATGCGTCCTATGTTGGTTTGGGGTGTGTGCTGATGCAAGAGGGTAAGGTTGTGGCTTATGCGTCGCGGCAGTTGAAGGTGCATGAGCGCAACTATCCTACGCATGACATTGAGCTGGCTGCAGTGGTGTTTGCTCTGAAGATCTGGAGACATTATCTGTATGGTGAGAAGTGTACTGTGTACACGGATCACAAGAGTTTGAGGTATCTGATGTCTCAGAAGGAGTTGAATCTTAGGCAGCGACGTTGGTTGGAGTTGCTCAAGGATTATGATCTGACGATTGAGTATCATCCTGGTAAAGCTAATGTTGTTGCTGATGCCTTGAGTAGGAAGGTAGCTGTTGAGCTGAGAGCTATGTTTGCTAGCTTGAGCATATCGCGAGATGGTGGTCTTGTTGCTGAGTTGCAAGTGAAACCATCTTTGGTTCAGTTGATCAAGGAAAAGCAGTTGTTGGATGATTCCTTGGTGTCTCATGTTCAGGATATCGCGGAGGGTAGACCTTCGGATTTCTGCTTTAATGAGGATGGTGTGTTGTGTTTTGGTAGTCGGATAGTAGTGCCCGCTGATGTTGAGTTGAGGCGTGCTATTCTGACTGAAGGTCATAGTAGTCCTTTTGCTATGCACCCTGGTAGTACTAAGATGTATCGTGATCTTCGTGATGAGTACTATCGGGTAGGTTTGAAGAAGGATGTTGCAGAGTTTGTGAGCAAGTGTTTGGTGTGTCAGCGAGTTAAGGCTGAACATCAGGTTCCTTCTGGTTTGTTGCAACCGTTGAAAATCCCTGAATGGAAGTGGGAGAGGGTTACCATGGATTTTGTATCTGGTTTGCCTTTGTCTCCATCGAAGAAGAATTCTGTTTGGGTGATTGTGGATCGCTTGACGAAGTGTGCGTATTTCTTGCCTGTGCATACTACGTTTTCTTTGGATAAGCTAGCAGAGCTGTACATTGCTGAGATAGTGAGGTTGCATGGTGTGCCTAAGTCGATTGTGTCGGATAGGGATCCGAGGTTCACATCGCGTTTCTGGCAGTGTTTGCATCAAGCTCTGGGTACAAGGTTGCATTTCAGTACATCCTATCATCCTCAGTCGGATGGTCAGTCTGAGCGAGTTATTCAGATTTTGGAGGATATGTTGAGATGCTGCGTGATTGAGTTCCAAGGTTCTTGGGAGAAGCATCTGCCTTTGGTTGAGTTCGCTTATAACAATAGTTATCAGGCAAGTATACAGATGGCACCTTATGAGGCTCTGTATGGGAGGAAGTGTAGGACTCCTCTTTGTTGGGCTGAAACTGGTCAAAAGTTGGTTTCGATGCCTGCTTTGTTGAAAGGGACCACCGAGAAGGTGAAGCTCATTTGTGAGAGGTTGAAGGCTGCCTCTGATCGGCAAAAGTCTTACGCGGATTTGAAGCGTAAGGAGATAGAGTATGCGGTGGGTGACCGTGTGTTCTTGAAGGTTTCGCCTTGGAAGAAGGTGATGAGGTTTGGCCGGAAGGGTAAGTTGAGCCCTCGGTACATTGGACCATATGAGGTGGTTGAGCGTGTGGGTCCTGTTGCGTATCGGCTGAGGTTACCTCAGGAGTTGGAGAAGATTCATGATGTGTTCCATGTTTCTATGCTCCGGAAGTATAGATCTGATCCTTCGCATGTGATGCCCGTGGAGGAAGTGGTTTTGAATCCGGATTTGACCTATGATGAGCAACTGGTGAAGGTTCTGGATTCGGATAGCAAGGTTCTTCGTGGCAAGACCATTGAGTTGGTGAAGGTGCTGTGGAAGCATCGAGGTGTTCAGGAAGCCACGTGGGAGCGGAAGGAAGACATGCTGAAGCAGTTTCCTTATCTCTTTCCTTCAGGTAAATTTCGAGGACGAAATTTCTTAAGGGGGGGAGAGTTGTAACGCCCCGGTTTTGGGCTTAGGAGTTTTGAGAGTTGACCGGTTGGTCAAAGTGTTGTTCGAATCTAAAGAGGTTAAATTAGGAAAGCCTAGTTCGGGTTGCATTAAAAATATGGAAAAATGTTCTAAAATCATCTTTTAATATAATTAAGTGAACTGTGAAATCAATTTTGGAAAATGAGTTTTGGAAGTGTGACATTTTGGCTAGTGACCAAAATGTAATTTTTGCAAGTTTGGTGGCTGTTTTATAAAGGGTTGAAACTTTGAATCTTTAAGGAGCTATTTACCCAAAGGGAGTTTCTCCAGATTTTTCTAAGATATTTTAAGTCTAAAATCTGATTTTAAAGGTTATTAAAATTGGAGGGAAGCTATTTGGCTATTTTCTTAACTAACTTTCCAATTGCTAAGTGTTTCAACAAGGATTTTGATTGCAAAAAGAGGAGAAACTCAAGTTTGGAGGTAAGAACGTCCTTCTCCTCTAAACTATCAGTTCTTTACTGAAATTCCTAAGTTTCCAATCCTTAATTGATGTTTAATTAAAGGTTTTTAAGTGTTGAAATGGATCTTGGCTTATTATGCATGATTTTGATGATTTTTGTTGATTTTCGTTAGATCTGAGTAATCTGTGATTTGAGAGGTGTTTTTGATGTTAAATGATCTCTAAATTGATAAGGAATTGAGTTTTGATTGATGCAATCCCGGATAGGTTGAGTTTCCTAAGTTTAGCTTGTGTTTCAAGGTAGTTTTTGAGGTGATCTTGGTGATCTGATGTTGCTGGAGGTATAAGGTTGTTAATAGGTTGTTTTTAGATGTTATATGTTGTTAATGGAAGTGAGGTTTTGCTGGTTTATGGCTGGGCTTTGTTTTGAAGTGGTTTGGATGCATTTTCGGTTGTGTTTGGTGGCCGAAAATGGAGGCTGGATGAGAGCAGCGAGTTTAGGTGCTTTCATTGAAGCAATTAATGCATGATGATGCATTAATCCTCTGCTTGATGTGTTGAAACAGGGGAGGCATCTTTGGATCCAAGAGTGGTTGATCCGGAAGCTTGATTTGGTGCTTTGGCTTGAAGCAAAGTGGATATCGGTGAGTGAAGTTGGGTTTTCAGATTTTAAACCAAGGTTTGAAGGTTTTGGGAGCTTAGTTTAAGTCTAAACAACTTTGCTAAGCTCAAGTGTAAGTTTTCGGATTTTCTCTCTAGTGGTGGCCATGATTTTTGCTGTGATGCAAGTGATGTTTTGCATGTTTTAATTACTATTTTGAAAGCATGTTTTAGCATGGATTTTGCTGATGTTGTAAGCCATATGTTGAAGGTAACTCTAGGTAGGAGTGCCTTGCTTTTATACATTGAAATAATGTGGTTTGATGCTTTGAAATGCATGATGAAAATGGCTTGGTTTAATGCTTTAAAACAGTGGATTAAATGATGAATATGATGTATATTGGCTAGTGATGTTTTGAAAAGATTAAGGTCACTAAGGTGGTTAAAAGTCCTTGAGTGAGCCTTGTTACTTAAGAACATCAAGGTGGTTAAAAGTCCTTGGATGATTCTTGTTGCGGACACTAAGGTGGTTAAAAGTCCTTAGGTGATCCTTCCATGGTGTTTAAAAGTCCATGGGGCCAAGGTGTTTAAAAGTCCTTGGGGCCAAGGTGTTTAAAAGTCCTTGGGGTGATTCAAGCATTGGACACAAAGGTGGTTAAAAGTCCTTGTGTGGTCCTTATTCATGGTGTTTAAAAGTCCATGGCCAAGGTGTTTAAAAGTCCTTGGGGCCAAGGTGTTTAAAAGTCCTTGGGAAAGTTGTTGAACTTGTTTTAATGAAATGGAATTTATCACTTGAGCCAAAATGACATGTTAAGAATATTGTGAAGCATGAGGTGCTTGTTTTAATGTTTATGTTGAAGCATGAGATTGCTTGTTTAAAGTATGCTTTTGAGCATGTGCAAAGGTTGATTTAAAGCATGTTTGTAAATGTTTTGAATTGCATTATTGAATGGTTTTTAAGAGCTTTCCTCACTAAGCTTTTGCTTACGCTCTCTTCGTTTTCTTAATTCAATAATGCAGAGCATTAGAGTATCTTGAAGGGCAGCAAGAAGGGCAAGAGTTCAAGTACAAGTAAAGCTCAATGTATGGAAGGTTTTTGTTAAACATTTTAGCTTTTGGGTGATTTGGCAATGGGGGACCAATGTGTATGTTTTGGGAGGTGTTTGGGACTCCCTAAGTATGTTGAATGTTGTTTTGAATGCTGGTTTTTGGATTGGATCATTGCATGCTTGTTTTGGAAGTTTGGCGTTTTGAATAGCTAGCTTGTGTAGGAAGCATGTCTATTGAATTTGGGCTTTTTGCATATGATGTTAAATTGTTGTTTTGATGATTCCTATAAGTCATATATATGTTGAATTGCATGCTGGTAAAGTTTGGTGACATTTGGAGCATGTTTGAATGATCAATTGCATGTTTTGGTATGCTTGTTTGCTGCAATCTGTGCAGGCGTTTCGGAACAGTGTGCACCGTTTCGGAACGGGTGCCTTACATGAACCCAGGCGTCCGAAACGGTATGCACCGTTTCGAAACGGTTTGGTCTCTGCCAAGCCCATGTTTCGGAACCCGTTTCGGAACGGCCCGTGTTCCGGAACAGGGTCTACCTGTTTCGGAACGGTCGACCGTTGGGGGCTGACATTGGCAGTTATATGTTTTGAATTGTTTACGTTTTGGTCCTGAATCTTGTTTGTTCAATTGTATGAGCTTGGGAAGTCCTTTTGAGCTGAAATTTCACAGAGAAGCATGAAACCTGATTAATTTCAAGTTGGTAACTTTAATTTGGGTTAAGTCCTTTAAATTATCAGAAATTACAATTTGGTCCCTAAAGTTGTAATTTGTTCAATTGGGTCCCTTTTTGATCTCTGATGTTTGTGATCTTTGAGTATGATGTTTGTGTGATCACAATTAGGATTAATGTGCATCTAGACAAGATTAAAAAGAAAAAAAAGGGTCATTAATCAAGGTTGACTTTCGGGTTGACTTTGGTTTTCCCCGTGTGACTTTCTTAATTCGGGTCAACCGTCTAGGCCGGGTTAAGGGGTTACATTTGGTGGTATCAGAGCTGAGTTTGCGAGTAATTGGGAATGAATGTATGCATGATTGAAGTATGTTTGGCTTGTATGCTTGTTGTCTGAAAGCATGTTCAGTGGCTTGTGATGATGATGCAATTGAGATGTACGTTGTGATGTTGCATGTTGAGGGTACCCATTGCCAAACAAAAGCTAATGAAATGATGTTGATTTTGAATGGAATTGAGCTTGAATATTTGGATTGCTTACCTTGTTGGGCCTGACTTGTTTTATTTTGCATTGTGATTGCATGGTAAAAGTATGGCACCACGTAGAGAGTTAAGAGGTAGTGTGCGAGCTACGGCTCCCAATGAGAACGAGAATGAAGAGAATACGGGTAGTGCAGTGTTACCCCCTCCTCCGCCTGGTGGTGGTGCTGGAGGTGAGCGAGCTGAAGCTGCAGCTGGTGCTGGAGCTGCTGGACCAGAGGTTGGTCAGGGGCAAGCTATGCCTGATATGTCTATGCTGGTACAAGCTATTGCGGGTGCTTTTCGAGCAGCAGTAGCTGGAGCTCAAGGAGCTGGGCATCAGGGAGATGCTGCAGTCAGATTACCTTTGGAGCGTCTGCGCAGTCTTGGTGGGACTGAGTTCAGGGGTATGTCTGCTGAGAGTTCGGAAGCTCAGCTAGAGAGTACCAAGCGTATCTTGGGTCAGATGAGCTGCACGGATGTGCAAAAGTTGGGATGTGTTGTGTCCTTGCTGCAGGACGATGCATACACGTGGTGGACGACCACCATAGCTGGGATGGCTGAAGTTGATGTTACTTGGACATTCTTTCAGAATGCGTTCAAGAGGAGATATCTTGGAGTGAGATATCTGGATGAGAAAAAGCGTGAATTCATGTCTCTTACCCAAGGGAGCATGAGTGTGGCTGAGTATGAAGTGCAGTTCGTACGGCTCAGTCAGTATGCACCGGAGCTGATACCTGATGAGCGAGAGAGGTGCGAAAGGTTCCGTTATGGCTTGGTGACGGAAGTAAAGACCTACATGTTGGCTGCTGAGTACAATGATTTTGATGTGTTGGTTAGCCGATCCAAGGACATTGAGATGAACTTGGGTTTAGCTGCGAAAGGTGCTGGAGCAAGTTCTGGCAAGAGAGCTGCTGAGTATAGTTCCGGAGGTGGACGGAACAAGAGGGGACGTGATCAGAAGTATCAGTCCTCAGCCAAGAGAGGTGGTGGTGCACTTGCTAGAGGTGGTTTTGCTAGAGCTGATCCTAGTGCTTGCTGGATCTGTGGTTCGCGTGGTCACATGAAGCGTGACTGTCCTCGTGCTGTGAGGGAGGTGCAAGCTCCTGTTGCGGCAGCTGGTAATGGATGTTGGAACTGTGGTTCTGTTGACCATTTGAGGCGAGATTGTCCGAGGTTGGCTGGTGGCCAAGATCGTGCTCCTGTTATTGCACCGCAGAGAGGTCGTGGACGCGGTCGTGGTAATTTCCAGAGGAGAGAGGAAGGTGGTCGCGGAGTAGCCCATGTTGTGGCTATTCAGCCTGAGGGTGGAGGCCAAGCTAGGGTGTATGCTCAGCGCGAGGGAAGGAATGATGCAGATGTGATTGCAGGTACCTTTACTTTGCAATCCTTGTCATTGCTTTCTTTGATTGATTCTGGATCTACGCATTCATACATTTTGCGTGAGCATGCTGAATTGCTTGGTTTGCCTGTTGAGTCTTTGGATGTTGGTGTTCGTGTCACTAGTTCTTTTGGTGAAACTGTTGTGACTCGAAAGCTTTATAGAAGCTCTATAGAAGCTTTATAGAAGGTGTTCGTGTCACTAGTTCTTTTGTGTGAGCATGCTGAATTGCTTGGTTTGCCTGTTGAGTCTTTGGATGTTGGTGTTCGTGTCACTAGTTCTTTTGGTGAAACTGTTGTGACTCGAAAGCTTTATAGAATGTGTCCTTTGGTTGTTCAAGAACATGTCTTTCATGTTGATCTTATGGAGTTGCCCTTTTATGGTTTTGATGTGATCCTTGGTATGGATTGGCTTGCTGAGCATCGTGCTGTTGTGGATTGTGAGAATAAGCGGGTTTCGCTTAAGCTTGCGGATGATTATGAAGTTGTTGTGGTTGGCGAGAATGTGAAGTTTCTTGCTAATGTGGTGTCTACCTTGGAGGCGAGTAGGATGCTGAGGCAGGGTTGCGAAGCTTACCTAGCTTTTGTGATGAATCCTAGCTCTAAGGAGTTGAGGGTGCAAGATATCAAGGTTGTGAAGGAGTTTCCTGGTGTTTTTCCTGAAGAGTTGCCTGGTTTACCTCCTAATCGCGAGGTGGAGTTTGGAATCGAGTTGTATGAGAATACAACTCATGTGTCCATTACTCCCTATAGAATGGCACCTAAGGAGCTGAAGGAGCTGAAGACGCAGTTGCAAGAGCTGCTTGATCGTGGTTTCATCCGGCCGAGTGTGTCGCCTTGGGGTGCTCCTGTCTTGTTTGTGAAGAAGAAAGTTGGCACTATGAGGATGTGCATTGATTACCGTCAGCTGAACAAGTTGACTATCAAGAATCGGTATCCTTTGCCGAGGATTGATGATCTCTTTGATCAATTTCGGGGAGCTGCTGTGTTCTCTAAGATTGACTTGAGGTCAGGGTATTATCAGTTGAAGGTGAAGGATGTGGATGTGCCTAAGACAGCTTTCAGGACGAGGTATGGGCATTATGAGTTCCTTGTGATGCCGTTTGGGTTGACAAATGCTCCTGCTGCTTTCATGGACATGATGAATCGTGTGTTTCATGAGTACCTGGACAAGTTCGTTGTGGTGTTCATTGATGATATCCTCGTGTACTCGCGTACTGAGGAGGAGCACGAAGAGCATTTGAGGGTTGTGCTGCAAGCTTTGTTGGAGAATCAGCTTTATGCTAAGCTGAGCAAGTGTGAGTTCTGGCTTAAGGAGGTGGTGTTTCTTGGGCATGTGGTCTCAGCTGAGGGGATTCGTGTTGATCCTCAGAAGATTGAAGCGGTGATGAACTGGAAAGTTCCTAAGTCTGTTCATGAAGTCCGTAGTTTCCTTGGTTTGGCGGGATACTACCGGAGGTTTGTTGATGGTTTTTCCAAGATTGTTGCTCCTTTGACGAAGCTGTTGCAAAAGGAAGTTAAGTATGAGTGGACAGAAGCGAGACAGCAGCCTTTTGAGAAGCTTAAAGCGGCTTTGACGCAAGCTCCTATCTTGATTCATCCTGAATCAGGGAAAGAGTTTGTGGTCTATAGTGATGCGTCCTATGTTGGTTTAAGGTGTGTGCTGATGCAAGAGGGTAAGGTTGTGGCTTATGCGTCGCGGCAGTTGAAGGTGCATGAGCGCAACTATCCTACGCATGACATTGAGCTGGCTGCAGTGGTGTTTGCTCTGAAGATCTGGAGACATTATCTGTATGGTGAGAAGTGTACTGTGTACACGGATCACAAGAGTTTGAGGTATCTGATGTCTCAGAAGGAGTTGAATCTTAGGCAGCGACGTTGGTTGGAGTTGCTCAAGGATTATGATCTGACGATTGAGTATCATCCTGGTAAAGCTAATGTTGTTGCTGATGCCTTGAGTAGGAAGGTAGCTGTTGAGCTGAGAGCTATGTTTGCTAGCTTGAGCATATCGCGAGATGGTGGTCTTGTTGCTGAGTTGCAAGTGAAACCATCTTTGGTTTAGTTGATCAAGGAAAAGCAGTTGTTGGATGATTCCTTGGTGTCTCATGTTCAGGATATCGCGGAGGGTAGACCTTCGGATTTCTGCTTTAATGAGGATGGTGTGTTGTGTTTTGGTAGTCGGATAGTAGTGCCTGCTGATGTTGAGTTGAGGCGTGCTATTCTGACTCAAGGTCATAGTAGTCCTTTTGCTATGCACCCTGGTAGTACTAAGATGTATCGTGATCTTCGTGATGAGTACTATTGGGTAGGTTTGAAGAAGGATGTTGCAGAGTTTGTGAGCAAGTGTTTGGTGTGTCAGCGAGTTAAGGCTGAACATCAGGTTCCTTCTGGTTTGTTGCAACCGTTGAAAATCCCTGAATGGAAGTGGGAGAGGGTTACCATGGATTTTGTATCTGGTTTGCCTCTGTCTCCATCGAAGAAGAATTCTGTTTGGGTGATTGTGGATCGCTTGACGAAGTGTGCGCATTTCTTGCCTGTGCATACTACGTTTTCTTTGGATAAGCTGGCAGAGCTGTACATTGCTGAGATAGTGAGGTTGCATGGTGTGCCTAAGTCGATTGTGTCGGATAGGGATCCGAGGTTCACATCGCGTTTCTGGCAGTGTTTGCATCAAGCTCTGGGTACAAGGTTGCATTTCAGTACATCCTATCATCCTCAGTCGGATGGTCAGTCTGAGCGAGTTATTCAGATTTTGGAGGATATGTTGAGATGTTGCGTGATTGAGTTCCATGGTTCTTGGGAGAAGCATCTGCCTTTGGTTGAGTTCGCTTATAACAATAGTTATCAGGCAAGTATACAGATGGCACCTTATGAGGCTCTGTATGGGAGGAAGTGTAGGACTCCTCTTTGTTGGGCTGAAACTGGTCAAAAGTTGGTTTCGATGCCTGCTTTGTTGAAAGGGACCACCGAGAAGGTGAAGCTCATTTGTGAGAGGTTGAAGGCTGCCTCTGATCGGCAAAAGTCTTACGCGGATTTGAAGCGTAAGGAGATAGAGTATGCGGTGGGTGACCGTGTGTTCTTGAAGGTTTCGCCTTGGAAGAAGGTGATGAGGTTTGGCCGGAAGGGTAAGTTGAGCCCTC
Organism: Hibiscus tridactylites; assembly: GCA_958450335.1. Classification (NCBI taxonomy): domain Eukaryota; kingdom Viridiplantae; phylum Streptophyta; class Magnoliopsida; order Malvales; family Malvaceae; genus Hibiscus; species Hibiscus tridactylites. The sequence goes on along the minus strand of OY288291.1, from coordinate 29,826,671 downwards.
GGTACATTGGACCATATGAGGTGGTTGAGCGTGTGGGTCCTGTTGTGTATCGGCTGAGGTTACCTCAGGAGTTGGAGAAGATTCATGATGTGTTCCATGTTTCTATGCTCCGGAAGTATAGATCTGATCCTTCGCATGTGATGCCTGTGGAGGAAGTGGTTTTGAATCCGGATTTGACCTATGATGAGCAACCGGTGAAGGTTCTGGATTCGGATAGCAAGGTTCTTCGTGGCAAGACCATTGAGTTGGTGAAGGTGCTGTGGAAGCATCGAGGTGTTGAGGAAGCCACGTGGGAGCGGAAGGAAGACATGCTGAAGCAGTTTCCTTATCTCTTTCCTTCAGGTAAATTTCGAGGACGAAATTTCTTAAGGGGGGAGAGTTGTAACGCCCCGGTTTTGGGCTTAGGAGTTTTGAGAGTTGACCGGTTGGTCAAAGTGTTGTTCGAATCTAAAGAGGTTAAATTAGGAAAGCCTAGTTCGGGTTGCATTAAAAATATGGAAAAATGTTCTAAAATCATCTTTTAATATAATTAAGTGAACTGTGAAATCAATTTTGGAAAATGAGTTTTGGAAGTGTGACATTTTGGCTAGTGACCAAAATGTAATTTTCGCAAGTTTGGTGGCTGTTTTATAAAGGGTTGAAACTTTGAATCTTTAAGGAGCTATTTACCCAAAGGGAGTTTCTCCAGATTTTTCTTAGATATTTTAAGTCTAAAATCTGATTTTAAAGGTTATTAAAATTGGAGGGAAGCTATTTGGCTATTTTCTTAACTAACTTTCCAATTTTCTTTCTCTCATTTTCTCTCAACCCAAACACTATTTTTCCAGAGAATTGGATCTGATTTCTTCACCTAAATCCCTCCTTTCAACTCTCATTTGATTCCAAATCATTGTATCTTCAAAACCTCTTCAATTGCTAAGTGTTTCAACAAGGATTTTGATTGCAAAAAGAGGAGAAACTCAAGTTTGGAGGTAAGAACGTCCTTCTCCTCTAAACTATCAGTTCTTTACTGAAATTCCTAAGTTTTCAATCCTTAATTGATGTTTAATTAAAGGTTTTTAAGTGTTGAAATGGATCTTGGCTTATTATGCAAGATTTTGATGATTTTTGTTGATTTTCGTTAGATCTGAGTAATCTGTGATTTGAGAGGTGTTTTTGATGTTAAATGATCTCTAAATTGATAAGGAATTGAGTTTTGATTGATGCAATCCCGGATAGGTTGAGTTTCCTAAGTTTAGCTTGTGTTTCAAGGTAGTTTTTGAGGTGATCTTGGTGATCTGATGTTGCTGGAGGTATAAGGTTGTTAATAGGTTGTTTTTAGATGTTATATGTTGTTAATGGGAGTGAGGTTTTGCTGGTTTATGGCTGGGCTTTGTTTTGAAGTGGTTTGGATGCATTTTCGGTTGTGTTTGGTGGCCGAAAATGGAGGCTGGATGAGAGCAGCGAGTTTAGGTGCTTTCATTTAAGCAATTAATGCATGATGATGCATTAATCCTCTGCTTGATGTGTTGAAACAGGGGAGGCATCTTTGGATCCAAGAGTGGTTGATCCGGAAGCTTGATTTGGTGCTTTGGCTTGAAGCAAAGTGGATATCGGTGAGTGAAGTTGGGTTTTCAGATTTTAAACCAAGGTTTGAAGGTTTTGGGAGCTTAGTTTAAGTCTAAACAACTTTGCTAAGCTCAAGTGTAAGTTTTCGGATTTTCTCTCTAGTGGTGGCCATGATTTTTGTTGTGATGCAAGTGATGTTTTGCATGTTTTAATTACTGTTTTGAAAGCATGTTTTAGCATGGATTTTGCTGATGTTGTAAGCCATATGTTGAAGGTAACTCTAGGTAGGAGTGCCTTGCTTTTATACATTGAAATAATGTGGTTTGATGCTTTGAAATGCATGATGAAAATGGCTTGGTTTAATGCTTTAAAACAGTGGATTAAATGATGAATATGATGTATATTGGCTAGTGATGTTTTGAAAAGATTAAGGTCACTAAGGTGGTTAAAAGTCCTTGAGTGAGCCTTGTTACTTAAGAACATCAAGGTGGTTAAAAGTCCTTGGATGATTCTTGTTGCGGACACTCAGGGAAGTTGTGTTCCTTGGTCATGTGGTTTCTGCTAAGGGGATTCGTGTTGATCCTCAGAAGATTGAGGCAGTGATGAACTGGAAGCCTTCTAAGTCTGTACATGAAGTCCGTAGTTTCCTTTGTTTGGAAGGATACTACCGGAGGTTCGTGGATAGATTTTCGAAGATTGCTGCACCTTTGACGAAGTTGCTACAGAAGGATGTCAAGTATGAGTGGACAGAAGCAAGAGAGCAGGCTTTTGAGAAGCTTAAGGCAACTTTGACGCAAGCTCCTATCTTTGTTCAGCCTAAATCAGGGAAAGAGTTTGTGGTGTACAGTGACGCATCCTACGTTGGTTTGGGGTGTGTGTTGATGCAAGAGGGTAAGGTGGTGGCTTATGCATCGCGCCAATTGAAGGTGCATGAGCGCAATTATCCTACGTATGACATTGAGTTAGCTGCGGTGGTTTTTGCTTTGAAAATTTGGAGACATTACCTGTATGGTGAGAAGTGTACTGTGCACAAGGATCACAAGAGTTTGAAGTATCTGATGTCTCAGAAGGAGTTGAATCTTAGGCAACAACATTGGGTGGAGTTGCTTAAAGATTACGATCTAACGAACGAGTACCATCCGGGAAAAGCTAATGTTGTAGCGGATGCCTTGAGTAGGAAGGTGGCAGTGGAGTTGAGGGCTATGATTGCCAGTTTGAGCATTTCGCGAGATGGCGGACTTGTGGCTGAATTGCAGGTGAAACCATCCTTGGTTCAATTGATAAAGGATAAGCAGTTGTTGGATGATTCCTTGGTGCCACATGTTCAGGATATTGTTGAGGATAGGCCATCGAATTTCTGTTTTAATGATGATGGAGTTCTATGTTTTGGGAGTCAGATAGTAGTGCCCAATGATGTTGAGTTGAGGCGTGCTATTCTGGCTGAAGCTCATAGTAGTCCTTCTGCTATGCACCCTGGTAGTACTAAGATGTATCGTGATCTTAGAGATTAGTATTATTGGGTGGGGTTGAAGAAAGATGTTGCAGAGTATGTGAGTAAGTGCATGGTTTGTCAGCGAGTTAAGGCTGAGCATCAGTTTCCTTCTGGGTTTTTGCAACCGTTGAGGATTCCTTAGTGGAAGTGGCAAAGGATTACCATGGACTTTGTGTCTGGTTTGCCTTTGTCGCCATCGAAGAAGAATTCAGTGTGGGTGATTGTGGATCGCCTTACGAAGTGTGCTCATTTCTTGCCCGTGCATACTACGTACACTTTGGACAAACTTGCAGGGCTGTACATTGCTGAGATTGTGCGGCTGCATGGTGTGCCCAAGTCGATCGTGTCGGATAGAGATCCGAGGTTTACATCGCATTTCTGGGAATGTTTGCATCAAGCATTTGGATACACGGCTGAATTTCAGTACTTCTTATCATCCACAGTCGGATGGACAGTCGGAGCGTGTTATCCAAGTGCTGGAGGATATGTTGAGGTGCTGTGTGATTGAGTTTCAAGGCTCTTGGGAGAAGCATTTGCCTTTGGTGGAGTTTGCTTATAACAATAGCTACCAGGCGAGTATTCAAATGGCACCTTATGAAGCCTTGTACAGGAGGAAGTGCAAAACTCCTCTTTGTTGGGCTAAAACAGGTCAGAAGTTGGTTTCAATGCCAGCTTTGTTGAAAGGAACAATCGAGAAGGTGAAGCTCATTTGTGAGTGATTGAAGGCAGCTTCTGATCGACAGAAGTATTACACAGATTTGAAGCGTAAGGAAATTGAGTATGCGGTAGGTGACTGTGTGTTCTTGAAAGTTTTGCCTTGGAAAATGGTGATGAGGTTTAGACGGAAGGGTAACTTGAGCCCTAGGTACATTGGACCATACGAGGTGATTGAGCGTGTGGGTCTTGTTGCGCACAAGTTGAGGTTGCCGCAAGAGTTGGAAAAGATTCATGATGTGTTTCATGTCGCTATGCTTCGGAGGTATAGATCGGATCCTTCACATGTTATGCCTATGGAGGAAGTGGAGTTGAATCAAGACTTGACCTATGATGAGGAGCCAGTGGAAATTCTGGATTCAGACAGTAAAGTTCTTCGAGGTAAAACCATTGATTTGGTAAAGGTGTTGTGGAAGCATCATTGTGTTGAGGAAGCCACGTGGGAAAGAAAGGACGACATGAAAAAGTAGTTTCCATACCTCTTTCCTCCAGGTAAATTTCGAGGACGAAATTTCTTAAGGGGGGAGAGTTGTAACACCCCAATTTTGGGCTTGGAAGTTTAGGGTCTGAACCGGGCCGGTTTGATTTTCAGTTCGAATATTAAAGGTGGTTTGAGGGAAAACCTAGTTCGGGATGCTTTAAAAATATGGGAAAATATCTAAAAATCCTCTTTTAACATATATAAGAGAGTGGTGAAAGCAATTTTACAAAATAAGGTTTGGAAGTTCAACATTTCAAAATAGTGACTAAAATGTAATTTTTGAAAAGTTCAGTGGTGACTGTTTTGTAAGGATTGAAACTTTGAATCTTTAAGGAGCTAATTTACCCAAGAAAGGATTTCTCCAGATTTTTCTTAGATTTTAATGATTTAATTAATGTTTAATTAATTAAATGAAAAGTGGAAAACCATATTTTAGATTTTCATAACTTTCTTAAAACTTTCTTATCTCATTTTCTCTCAAAATTCCCTTAGCCAAGCACATTTCTACAACAACATTTCTTTTGATATTCACACTAAATGATGAGGTTTCAATCATCAATTGGTTCCTAATCCTTTCTACATCAAATCCTCTTCATTTGCTTATTGAATTTTCAAGGATTTTGGCTCTAATCAAGGAGGAATCTACATTTAGAGGTAAGGATGTTCTTCTCCTCTAAATACTCAGTTCTTTACTAAAATTCTCGAGTTCTCAATCCTTAAATTAAGTTTTACAAAAGGTTTTAATGTTGTGATCTTGATTTTAGCTTAAAAGTCAAGATTTGGAACAAATCTTGAAGAAATTTGTGGTGATTGTTTGGGCTCTGTTTTGAGATGGCTTTTCAATGTATTTTGGATGTTTAATGATGTTTAATTGAGGTTTAATCAATGCAATCCCGAATAGGTTGATTTTCCTAAGTTTTTACTTGTGAAAATGGTGGTTTTGGGGGTGATCTTGGTCTTCTGTTATAGCTGGAGGTATAAGGACGAGTTTGGGTTCTTTTTTGATGTTAATTGATGTTTAGGAATGTTTAGAAGTGATGGATCTTGGCTGGGTAATGTTGAGGAAGAGTTTGGAGGTGATTTCGGTTGTGTTTGGGAGCCGAAATGTTAGTTTTGGTGAGAGCAACGAGTTTAGGTGTAATGGCTGAAGATTTTAATGCATGATGATGCATTAATCCTCTGCTTTGATGTGTTTAAAACAGGGGAGACATCTTTGGATTCTTGTGGTGTTGATCCGGAGGCTTGAACGGCGTTTCGACAAGCTTGCGAAACGGAATTGGTGAGTGAAGTTGGGATTTCAAGCTTTGTAATGAATGTTTGAAGGTATGGGAGCTTAGTTTAAGTCTAAACAACTTAACTAAGCTCAAGAGTAAGTTTCCGGGAAAACTCTCTCTCTTGGATGAACTATGAGATTGTTGGGTGCAATGTATTTAATTTGCAGGTTTAAATTCTGTTTTGAAAGCATGTTTTAGCATGATTAGTGCTGCTTTTGAAAGCTATGTGTTGGAGGATGCTCAAGGTAAGAGATCCTTGGTTTTATGTTAGTATATGTGGTTTTAATGCATAGTGATGCATGATGGTTTAATGGCTTTGGTTAATGCTTTAAAATAGTGGATTATTGATGATAAATGATGTGTATTGGCAAGTGATGTGTGGTTTTTAAGTACTTGAATCGAATATAGTTAGCTGGCTATAGGATTGGGTGCAGCGTGAATTAAGTCGCCTTGGATGTTGAGGGATTGTAATTGTACCGTAAACTCCAAGTACACTAACGAGATGGTTAAGATCACAATGGTGGTTAAAAGTCCATGTATGGATCTCGTGTTGTGTGTCCTGTGTTCTCGTTAGTGATGTTATACAACTACCGATGAGTGATGTGGAGGGGTTGTGATTGTACCGTTAAACTCCATCACGGGTGTTGAGGGGTTGTAATTGTACCGGTAAACTCCACCTTGTGTGTTTGGTAGTGTGTATGAAGTGTATGGGACAACGCTTGTAATCCGCGTATCCGATTGTGTTTTATGTTGTAAATGGTTATGGTATCACTTGGAAGCCAATATGACATGTTGATGTTAAAGAAGCATGAGATGCTTGATGTGTATGCATTTTTGCATGGATAATGATGTTTATGTGTTAAAAGACTTTATGGAAAGTGTTTTTATAAAATGCATTATTGTGTTGTTTCTTAGAGCATGCCTCACTAAGCATTTGTGCTTATGCTCTCTCTCTTGAACCAATAATGCAGATAATTGAGGTGTTTGAGGGCATCAAGGAGGCTAAGAATCCAAGGGAAAGCTAAGCTCATGTATGGTGATGTTTTTTACAACATTATTAGTTTTGATATTTGGCAATGGGAACCTAGGTTGTGATTTGGGAGATGTTTTGGACTCCCTAGTTGTGGTATGATGCCTTAAATGATTTGGACTTATAATTGGTCATTTTGGTGCTTGTTTTGATGCTTTGATGGTTGTTGGTTTGGTTATTAGGATGCATGCCTATAGACTTGTGGATTTTCCCTAATTGAGCCATGAATGTGTTTTAATGTTGCAAACATGTACCTTATGTGCATGATGACTTGTTGGCATGATTAGGCGGTCATTAGGATGTGTTTGAGTTGTTAATTGTATGTTAAAACAACAAATTCTGCACTTTCTGGGCAATCCGTATCGGAACGGGCACTAGCCTTTCGAAACGGGTGACTGTAATGGCCTTCGTGTATCAAAACGGGTAGAGGTCGTTCCGAAACGTTTTGGCCACATCCAGGCCCTGTTTCGATACAGGTCTCGAAACGAACCCGCATTTCGGAACAGTCAACCCCGTTTCGAAACAGATGACAGTTGGGCACTGATTTGAATGGTTTTGTGGTTTGCAAGTTTTACGTTTTAGTCTTGAATATTGTTTTGCAATTGCTTGAGTTTGAGATGTACGTTTAAGGTGAAATTTGACAGGGAGGCATGTAATAAGATTAATGTGATATTGGTAACTTAAAAATCAACTAAGTTCTCCATCTCTCTAGAAATTACTATTTGGTCCCTAACTTTTGTATGTTGTGCAATTGAGTCCCTTGTTGCATTTCGATCGATGTGCTTTTCAAGTATGTGTTTCTCAAGGGTACACTTAAGGTTAATGTTCATCTAGATAAGACTAAAAGGAAAAAAAAAGGTCGTTAATCAAGGTTGACTTTCGGGTTGACTTTGGTTTTCCCCATGTAATCTTCGTAGTTCGGGTCAACCGTCTAGGTCGGGCTAAGGGGATTACAGACAAGATTCATACAGAGAATCAAAGATGAAATCCCAATAATGCCAGTCTCTAGTTCAACTTTAACTTTCATCCAACCATTGCCGCCTCTCTTACGCTTCATTGTTTGGATGATTTTTTGGTTCAAAATTTTTTCAATTATTTCGGTAAAATTGAGCATGAACCATAGGCACCAAGCGATTTTCGGAGAACCATATTACAATTTAATTTCAATCAGGTTAAGCATGAGGTCAATAATTTGAGGCCCACTTTACCATCTAAGGAATGTAGGTTCTGAAAGAAGTCAATAGCTTCATCTTGAAAGGACTCTTCATATGACCACCAATCACCCGAAGTGAGTTGAAGCGACGAGATATGATAAGTTCTCCTATTCATAATTTTTTTTGAAAATAGGAAAGTTTTTTTTTCAAGAAAATAAAGTTGATCCGTATCATCTTAACTTGGTTATGATTTCACGAATGCCGAAGATCTCATTTGGTTCGGACCAACCTCTTGTTTACTCCTAGGATGGTGGCACCTAGTTAAATTTGCATAAGCATATAGATTCTAAGGTGGCTTGTATATATGTATATAAGCTCCAAAGAGCATTAAGTTGTATTAAGGGGCCTTTATTGTTATGTTTTCTCGGGTGCTCATTTTTTTATTGTTTAGCTAGTATGATTATGTTCCTTGATACATGCTTGGTATAGTTAGCATGCTTGTTTTTATCTCCTTGTTGCTTGTGTTTGGGATCATAGAATATCATGAGTTTGTTAATGATTAAAAAAAGAAATTGTTATTAAGGGCACATCATTTTGAGTAATTAGATAAATGGTTAGATTAATCAATAATCAATTAGTTACTTTGAAGTGTGAACTTGCGTAAGGGAATATTGAACTAGTGTTATTTGAATAGAGTAAAAGGGTGTTGATTCTATAAAGAGGGGAGATTATTCTCGAGGGTTTTGTTACATGATACTTTAGTAAACATTTTTTAAAACATCATGAATCTTCATATTCGAAATACTGGAAGTAATAGTCTTCTAACAAGTGGCTTTTCTTATACTAAATGTCTTGAGTTTCGATGTATTGTATAATTGATTGTTGCAAAATAGTTAGGAATCAATCCCAAGGATTAGAGTTTTGTTATCTTCTAGAACAGGTTAGGGGACGTTACACCTACACTTAACTTTTTTTAACATGTAATCTCTTAACTTTTTTTAACATGTAATCTCTTAGTCTTCTAGAATTTTGGTTTAGTCCATACAAATTTAGCTAGTCACCTTTTCTTATTTCTAAAATGGTCCTAAATTTCTTACTTAAGCTTTCATGTCACACAAATTTTAATGTCCAACTTTTTGGGATATCACATGAAATTTAACAGGCATGCATGTAATCTGATTAATTGAGGTTTGGTAACTTCGAATTTAAGTTAGTCCTCTCAATTTTCTAGGTTTGCTATTTGGTACCTAAAATTACAATTACGCACAATTGGATGTTAATTTGATTAATGATTCAAATAAGAATTTATCCCTGCCAGGATGTACACTTGGGAAATAAATAAGCATCTAGAAAACATAAAAAGGAAAAATGGACTTAAGTTTGAGTAAAATGTTTCAGGTTTGTTTCGCCAAACCTAATGTAGCTCGCTCGATTCGGTCTGACATCTAGGCCGGGTTAAGGGGGTTACAAATGCCATGGCCGAAGACTTATTGGATATCGAGAGCAGAACTCATTGCACAAGAAGTACCCTGTGTTTGTGGAGAAGTAAACCTGTGACTTGACCATTTTAACTTTTTGGCCCGAGTACTACTAAAACTCGGCAAGAATATGGTCAACTAAGCTTGATCAAATGTAGCCTTTGCATACAAAATTAAGTCATCAACGAAAAAAGATGTGAGATAGGAAGGCATCCTCTAACAAATTGGAAAGACGACCATGATCTGTTTTCCACATCATTCACAATATGATGGTCAAGTCTTTTCACTGTTAATAAAAAACATACTGCGATATGGGATCACTTTGTCATGCGCCTATCTTAGGTTTGAAATGTTTACAAAGGGCGCCATTAAATTAAACTTGCATAGATGGAGTGAAAATACAGTGCAAAATCAGACGAATGAAAAAGGGAAAAAGACAAGCTTCTTAGAGAGAATCAAAGATGAAATCCCAATGAAGCCTGTCTTAAGTTCCACTTTAACTTTCATCCAACCATTGCCGCCTCTCTTAAGCTTCATTGTTTGGATGATTTTTCGGTTCATAGTAGTTTTTTTGTGATAGTTCTTCCAGAAAGGAAGCTTGTTTAATTCAGAGCAATAAGGTGAGGCATAACATTCTGAAGATAACGAACATGAGTTCTTTATAATTATATTTGTACAGAGTGAACAAAAGTTAATTGGTCGAAAATCTTTGAAGCAAGTTGGACTTGAAACCTTGGGGATTAGTGTGATATCTATTCTATTTTAGTTTAGGATTAATATCAGCTCCATAAATGACTTGCTGGATCATATTACATGCAAAAAGTTCAAAAATTTGTCAATGATTTTGGTTAAATTGAGCATGACAACCATAGGCACCAAGCGATTTTTGGATAGCCATATTACAATTTAATTTCAATCAGGTTAAGCATGAGGTAAAGAATTTGAGACCCACTTTACCATCTGAGGAATGTATGTTCTGAAAGAAGTCAATAGCTTCATCTTGAAATGACTCTTCATATGAGCACCAATCACCCGAAGTGAGTTGAAGCGGCGAGATGTGATAAATTCGCCTATTCATAATTTTTTTTGTGAAAATATGACCAATTTTTTGCGCAAGAAAAAAAGGTTGATCCGTATCATATTGAGTTGGTTCTGATTTTTTTATTTTTTTAGAATACCACCTTTTCTACTCGTATCGAATAGAACATGTTGAGGCAAACCTTCTTCATGTAAAACCTGCTTGAATTAAATCGGGAAGTTGATAATTGAATCCACCTTTTTTTCATTATTTTTGTATTTGTAAAATTAGTCCAATCCGAACAGAATTTTATTCCAAAGAGCTCATCTTAAATACCAATTTTTCTTTTGTGAAAATATTCTTAACAGATATTTTTAGTTCTTGAATTTAGATATTTTTCCACATTATATTTTGAAATTAGTTCACATTTTGTTCATGAATTAAGATTTAGATAAAAATAACTTTTTGTTTGAGGGAAAGATCAATTAAGCTCTATTTATGTTTTTATTTTAGTTCTTAATCAATTTTTAATTACATCAAACATCAATGTAGCAGTTGCAAGAGTCAAATTTCAGAGTGAATGAAATAGTGGGACTAATATTGATAAAAGAAAACAAATTCTAGGAATAACGTGGACATAAAAAAATAAATTTAATCTTAATGTTAATATATTGATCTAATATATTTTTATTTGAGTTAAAAAATTTAATCTTAATCTTAAAAATAATTTAAGCATTTATCACCCAATGCTGTTGAAGAAAGAAGGGAAAAACAAGGATGAAATATATTGATCTCAAAGCAATTACAGGGTTGAGAGACAGACCGTGAAATAGCAAAATTACGGTAAATAATACACTACGTAAGAGCTGCCGAGTACAAATCATGATGCAAAAAATTTATTTTTATTCAGAGCACTCGCTCTGCATAAAACCGTATAACGTTCATTGTAAAAGAGTCCTCCATCTAGGAATGGATGGCTTAAGCATCCATACGAACCACGCAACGCAGACCCTCGCCTGCGAGCATGTACTCGAATGCCTTGTTGATCTCCGTAAATGGGACAGAGTGAGTGATGAATTTATCCAGCTCAAGCTCCTGCAACACCAACAGATTACAATGTCACTCTTTTTATTTTCATTAGTGTTAGTAGAAAGGGGGTCGGATCGGAGAGCCCTTCGATTAAGAAAATGCAGTAGATCATAAGTTTACCTTCTTCATATATTTCTCAACAACACCGGGGATATCGGATCGAGGTTTGTAGTTGCCAAAGAAAGTACCCTTGAGGGTCCTCTCATTCAAGAATTTGGCAGGATGAGTTTGGAATGCATCATCTTTGTTCGGCACACCGACAAGAACAGCAACACCCCAACCCTGAAAATGAGGGCTTTCAGTCAGGAAAAAAAGCCCCAATTAAACAGACAGATCTAATCTTTATTCTTTGAGTGAAGTTTGAGAAGCTAATTACATCATGGACACATTCAAATGCAGAAATCATGGCCTGGATGCTCCCGGTGCATTCAACACTACGATCAACTCCTCCACCAGTCATCTCCGCAATCACCTAATCATTAGCCAATGTCAACTCCTACGGAAAATGTAAATTGTACAATGCAAGTTTTAATGTAAGGTGATCTTTATAACTATATGGTCTTGTTGGAATCCTTAATGATTTTTTAAGCTAGAAGTGGGAACAAACCTCTTGAACAGGTTTGTTATGATCTTTCGGGTTCACAAACTCGGTACAACCAAATTTCTTTGCTGCAAGAAGTAACACAGAGAAACGATCAATCTTGTAACTATGATTAATCAGGCACAAAAGCAATCCTTGAATGCTTTAATGTAATGATAAGTATATTAAAGCTACCTTCTTCAAATCTGTTGGGGTTCAAATCAATACCAATGATTCTAGAAGCCCCACAAACTCTTGCTCCTTCAGCAGCCTAAGTTACACAAAAAGAATGAAATATAATAAAAGTTCTCTAGTTACCAAATGGAGAAAATAGAAAAGCAACATGAATAACTCACAGCAAGACCAACAGCACCAAGTCCGAAAATTGCGACAGACTGACCCTTTTTGGGTTTGGCAACATTCACAGTGGCACCAAAACCTGAAAGAACAGAAGAAATATAAGTTGTTAAAGCAACATCGTTCTTTATCACTAACATTATTCATGTATGTTGAAATTAAAGGGAAAAACAGAGTTGTTGCGAAGTCCCGAACCTGTGGACATTCCACAGCTAAGAACACACACTTTATCAAGTGGAGCCTCTGGATTGATCTTGGCAACTTGGCCAACATGGAGAACGGTGTATTCGCTAAAAGTCGATGTGCCAAGAAAGTGGTGGATAGGTTTTCCATCTTTTGAAAACCTCGGTTTTCCATCGTTAATCATTCCACCCCTCTCAGTGTTGATCCTGAGTAGATCACACATGTTGCTTTCTTCAGATAAACAATGAGGACACTCCTTGCATTCTCCGGTGAAGATAGGGAGAACATGATCACCTGGTTGAAGATCAGTCACACCCTCACCTACACTCTCAACAATCCTACATCAAAAGATATAAGTATTCAAGAGAATTCAATCAAACCAATGGAACAACCAAAAGGTTAGAAAAAAAAATACTACTATGCATCTGACTTCAATTGTTTTAATGAAATTTGAAGGTTATATGTACATACCCTCCAGCTTCATGACCAAATATGCGAGGGAATAGAGGATTTTGTCCCTAGAAATGGAAGGAAAATGTTGTCAATGAGAATCGAATAAGAGATAGATAGATGAATATGGTTGAAATGAATGCAAAAGTGTAACCTTAGCCTCCCAGAAGTAGACATCAGTGTGGCATAGAGAAGTGAAGAGAATCTTAACACGAACTTCATGCTTTTGAGGGGGTGCCACTTCAATTTCCTCTATTGACAGTGGCTTCCCTGCCTCCCATGCCACAGCAGCTGCAAAACCATAATCACGGAAATTAGCAATTAAAACAACCGGTGAATCAACAATTACTGAACCCTGATCATCGTAAATTGTATTTTAATAACCCTTCAAAGGAAATATATTCTCAGATAATCAAAATTTAACTGTTGTCATAATGAAAATGATCAAAAAAATTAAATATCAACTAAACGCTAAAACATTATGTTTCAATTCCTCCCCCTTTTATTGATATAGAATAAGGAATTAAAGAAAAAAAAATAACAAGTGAATCTTTTGAATCAATCAAACTCATTATCAATATCAACCGTCTGGAGTCTAAAAAAGTAAGAATAACCCAAGAATTTTATTGCAAAAAAAGAAATAATCTTAAAAGTTGAAGCAAATGAAAGTTATAGAAACGGATTCCAACGCACCAAAATCTCAAAATCACAAATATGAAATTAAATACAATACCCAAACCCAGAAAAGAAAAAGTGACAGATAAATCACCTTTGCATTTGATGACCTGACCAACAGTACTCATGGTTATAATTGTCTGACAATGTTTTGTTCGTTCTGCAGTGAATCGAATTATGAGATGAGAAAATGGAGCAAAAGGAGGTTGTATTTATATGCCCAAAATGAAAAAGTGGATGTGGTGGACAATAAATAAAAGAATCAGTTACCATATGCATGACGCTTTTGGTGGCACGTGTTTTAGATCTTGAAAGTTGGTATATATATTTGTTCACAATGAGACATTTGCTCATGAGATGTTAAGGAGAAAGATATATTAGTAATTTAAAAATGGGTAAACTACTCAAATGACCACTTAATTGTAGAGTTGGTGTTGATAGGACCACTATATTTTTCATTTTGACAATTTTACCATTTAAATATTTAAGTGGTTTCAATCAAGCCACCCACCGTTAAAACATAACGGAAAGGCTGATGTGCCTGTTAAACAAAACTGGTATAGTTATACATTTGGTCTTCATTGTTTACATATTATATCAATTTGGTCTTAATTTGAATATAATTTAAATTTTTCCTCTAGTCAAATTGTGACACGTGTCACCACATTCATTTCATAAAAAATCATTTTATAATTTTTATACGAGAGCTCCATTTAAAATAAATAATTAAAAAGCATTTGACTCACGAGTAAAAATCCAAAATAGAGTTACAATACAAACATAGTGTCATACGAATACATGGCCCAATATAATCTAAGTATTGTACTCGAACACAAGTCGATGCTGAAGTCCTACTCTGATGGTGCTCCAACCATACACGCCAACCTACTAACTTGTGAACGGAAATAACAATTCTGAATGCGGAGCTAACAAAGCTCAGTTGATACACTTCCACTCAACCATACTTCATGCAAATCATAATTATGAGCATGTAGCTAAGAAAATGATATCATGGCAAAGCACAATAACATTGGTGCTACCTCTAGCCGCCTAAACACATAGCAAACAAATAGGAAAATGCATTAATCTCACACATCACATATGCATCGTACCAACAAACATAGAGTGAGGCTTAGTGCCACACAACTTCGGGAATTTACACCCATGCCTAGAATCTCTGGTCGAATATCTGCAAATGAGACCCAGTGCCACATAGCTTTGGGAACGTACGTTGAGCAATCTCTTACCATGGTGTTGCAACACACTCTTTCTCACACTAGGTGTCCAGATCTCATCATTCAAGTGCCCACGTAGCACATCACATCTACACATAACCATATCATCATATGGTTGCTATCAACACATAAGTCATCCAAGACTTTTACAAAGTTACTAAGTTTTATGCTCGAGTAAAAGGAGATTTCTAAGTTTCTCAGTTTTACAACACAATATAGGCCATTAAGGGTCTATTGATCGAATAATATACTTTTTCAGCCTTCTTGGCAAAAGTTGACATTTTTGGGCAGATTGTCAGTGGGTACCAATATTGGTCCTCACGTACCGATACGAGTACCCTTTGAGTATTGACACTTACATGCACACGAATATGATTTTAGCTCACTGGAATTTGCCAAAGCTGTAACGATACGGGTCGACCTGTACCGATACCAGATTTCCTGGTGTACCGGTACTGGTTGAACACCGTATCGGTACCCTTTTGTGTAAAACTAATGAATTGATTTTGATATAACAAAGGAATTAAGAACTAAATTAAAAAAGAGAAAATGAATTTTTAAGTACATAAAACCTCTCTATGAATTTTTAAGTATCTGATAATGAACGTTAATTGGTTGCTGGTAATATATTTCTTATAAATATGAAGGAATGTTACTTGTTGATTGAATTGAGCAATTACATGTTTAAAATGGTACATGCCTGGTGCTCTAGTTGTATTAAATAAAGATAATATATTTCGGGTGAAGAAAACCTTGTTTGAACTACATTTTATTACCTCATTAAGTATAGACTTAAAACACATTCTCTTAACTCCTTGCAGGGTGTTTGAGACCACAGGTTGCTTACGAGCTAATCACGAAGGCAAGATATCTCATTCAGTTCAGACCAACCTCTTGATTACTAATAGGATGGTGGCACCTAGTTAAATTTGCATAAGCATATAGATTCTAAGGTGGCTTGTATGTATGTATATAAGCTCCAAAGAGCATTAAGTTTTATTAAGGGGCCTTTATTGCTATCTTTTCTCGGGTGCTCATTTTTTATTGTTTAGCTAGCATGATTATGTTCTTTGATACATGCTTGGTATGAGTAGCATGCTTGTTTTGATCTCCTTGTTGCTTGTATTTGGGATCATAGAATATCATGAGTTTGTTTATGATTAAAAGAAAGAAATTATTATTAAGGGCACGTCATTTTGAGTAATTAGATAAATGGTTTGAATAATCAATAATCGATTAGTTAGCTTTGAAGTGTGAGCTTGCGTAAGGGAATTTTAAACTAGTGTTATTCGAATAGAGTAAAGGGGTTCTAATTTTATAAAGAGGGGAGATTATTCTCTAGGGTTTTGGTACGTGATACTTTACTAAACATTCTTTAAAACATCATGAATCTTCATATTTGAAATACTGGAAGTAAGTGTCTTCTAACAAGTGGCGTTTCTTATATCAAATGTCCTGAGTTTCGATGTATTGTATAATTGAATGTTGCAAAATAGTTAGGAATCAATCCCACTGGTTAGAGTTTTGTTATCTTCTAGATCGGGTTAGGGTACCTTACACCCATACTTAACTTTTTTTTAACATTCAATCACTTAGTCTTCAAGAATTTCAATTTAGTCCATACAAACTTAGCTAGTCACCTTTTCTTATTTTCTAAAATGGTCCTAATTTCTTACTTAATCTTTCATGTCACACAAATTTTAATGTCCAACTTAACTATTATGATAATAGAATCATACTAAGCACCTTCTTTTGGGATATCACATGAAATTTAACCGGCATGCATGTAACCTGATTAATTGAGGTTGTGTAACTTCAAATTTAAGTAAGTCTTCTCAATTTTCTAGATTTGCAATTTGGTCCATAAAATTGCAATTATGCTCAATTGGATGTCAATTCGATGCCTGATTCAATCAAGAATTTATCCGCTGCCAGCATGTACACTTAGGAATTAAATAAGCATATAGAAAAGATAAAAAGGAAAAATGGACATAAGTTTGAGTAAAATGTTTTGAGTTTGTTTCGGCAAACCCAATGTAGATTGCTCGATTTAGGCTAGTATCTAGGCCAAGTAAAGGGAGTTACAAATGCAATGGTAGGAGACTTATTGTGATAGAGTAGCACATTTGTAGATTTGGAAGCCTTCAATCAAGTTGT
Source organism: Hibiscus tridactylites (assembly GCA_958450335.1). Taxonomy (NCBI): domain Eukaryota; kingdom Viridiplantae; phylum Streptophyta; class Magnoliopsida; order Malvales; family Malvaceae; genus Hibiscus; species Hibiscus tridactylites. The sequence goes on along the minus strand of OY288291.1, from coordinate 29,809,756 downwards.
TGCAAGAACTATGGGCTCTAGACTCAATCAAGAAGATTACGCGATTACCTAGACAAGTTGTAGTGTGAAGATGATCTCCCTCACAAGAACTCGTCGAACTTATGTTGAAGAAGACTTCTAAGGCACAAGTAATCAAAGAAAACCAGAATAATCTGAATTACAATGGTGAAGGCTTCATCCTTTTATAGGTGAAGGATAGTCAAAGAAATTTAACTTCCACTAAAACAAGGAAACCCTAATTTAATTAAAAAAATAAAAGAAAAATAGCCTTTAAACTCCTTGTGCTTGGGATGCAAGTGATAAGCTGATAAAAGCTGCTTGGGAGAAGGGTGGCTAGTTCCTAATGTATATAAAACCCTAAAAACATAATTTAAGTGTTAATAATTAAGTTTGGCTAAGTCTAATTCATCCAAAAGTTTTATATAATAGATTTTGGGCTGAATTTTACAAAATCCCGTAATAATCTTGTATTTAGTTCTCTGCATGCACAGTCTTCAGTAAAATAGACGTATCTTGTGTTCCCGATTTTCGATTGATGAGTTTCAAGATGCATTGGAAAGGTAACCGAATGTTAGTCAATTTGTTAGAAGGCAACTCTGCCTAGATATGCTCGAATCCTTTCTGAAATGTCGTCGCAAGTTGGCTAACTTTCTAGACTTCACAAATAGATTCTGCTTCTTGTCCAATATACATTGCTTTAGCCCTCCCATGCATGTATCATATTGGTTACCAAGAGCAAAACTCATTGCACAAGTAGTACCATATGTTTGGGGAGAAATAAACATGTGACTTGACCTTTTTAACTTTGTGGCTCGAGTAGTACCGAAACTCGGCAAGAATATGGTCAACTAAGCTTGATCAAATGTAGCCTTTGCATACAAAATTAAGTCATCGACGAAAAAAATATGTGAGATAGGAAGGCATCCTCTAACTAATTGGAAAGACGACAATGATCCGTTTTTCACATCATTCACAACATGATGGCCAAGTCTTTTCATCCTTAATACAAAAACATAATGCGATATGGGATCTCTTTGTCGCGCGCTTATCTTAGGTTTAAATTGTTTACAAAGGGCGCCATTAAATTGAACTTGCATATATTAAGTGAAAATGAAGGGCATGATAAGACAAATGAAAAAAGGGAAAAATACAAGCTTCTTACAGAGAATTAAAGATAAAATCCCAACGAAGCCAGTCTCAAGTTCCACTTTAATTCCAATCCAACCATTGCCGCCTCTTTTAAGCTTCATTGTGTGAATGTTTTTCCAGTTCATAATAGTTTCTTTATGATAGTCCTTCCAGAAAGGAATCTTGTTTGATTTAGAGCAATAAGGCGAGACATAACATTCTAAAAACAACGAACACGAGATCTTTGTAATTATACTTGTACAAGAATGAACAAAGGTTAATTGGTCGAAAATCTTTGAAGCAAGTTGGACTTGAAACCTTTGGGATTAGAGTGAGATCTATTCTATTTAGTTTAGGATCAATATCAGCTTCATAAATGACTTGATGGATCATATGACATACAAAAGGTTAAAAATTTGTCAATGATTTTATAAAATTGGGCATGAAGACCATAGGCACCAAGCGATTTTTTGGGAGCCATATTACAATTTAATTTCAATCAGGTTATGAATGAGGTCAAGAATTTCGAGCCAACTTTAGCATATGAGGAATGTAGGTTCTGAAAGAAGTCAATAGCTTCATCTTGAAAGGTCTCTTCATCTGAGCACCAATCACCCGAAGTGAGCTGAAGCGAAGAGATGTGATAAGTTCGACCATTCATAATTGCTTATTTGTGAAAATAAGATATGTTCCTGTTGCTAAAATTAACCATTTTTTATGCAAGAAAAAAGGTTGCTCTGTAACATTTTGACTTGGTCCTGATTTCTCTATTTTTTTAGAATACCACCTCTTCTACTTGCATCGAATACAACATGTTGAGGCAAACCTTCTTCATGTAAAATGTTGCGTGTAAATAAGACTATCACAATTGAGTGCAAGTATACATGACACAAGTAATATAGTGATATGAAGTATCAGATATCACCTCTACAGGGACTGGAAATACTTCTAACTTCAAAACTTTGCACAAAAAAAGAAGAAATAGATGTACTAAGATATTTTGAGAATTCTGGAAGATAATCTAAAATAGATGACTTCTGTTGATAAAGCAGGCTGGTATTGATTTGCTCATTAGTACAGGTATCGCACTATTAAGAGGACTTCTGTTGTGTATGTCGTCAAGCCTGTCGCGCTAGCACCTGTCGTGGCAGCACCTGTCGCGGCAGAGGTTTGATGTTATCGCAACACCGATCAACAACTCTGTTACTTCAAGTTCGACAAGAACCCTTATTGTGAGTTGTCCTATCCCTAGGTCCAAGTTTTGTCGATGAACACGTCTTGGATGATACCTCCCGGCGCGGATCGAAGGATGAACACCGATGTTGTGAATTCTTCTTTAGCCACTTAACCTTGTGCCTATCCCTTGGCCAAGATAGTTTAACCATAAACTGGAAAACTATATTTACTCCTTTCGCATACTTAACTCTCATGATATTAAGTAAATAGATAACCTTACAATGCTCCCCCGATACTCTTATGAGATGTTGAAACCAGAGTAAATAAACTTGAAGTTTTATTGATTGAATAGAAAATCCTATGAAATAGTTTAACCCTTAGAACTACTTTACAAGATCAACCCTTAGCCTTAGGGAAGGTTTAGAACATGATGGAGAAAAAGCTAGGGTTTATGATGGAAGACAACTAGGAGCTAGGTTATCCCTCCGCTTGTCGAAATACAAGCATATATATATGCCTTGGGTGTAAGCTTTCTTAATTGCCAAGAATACTAGTTTGAAATAAAGTACAGTTTATTTAAAGACTAAATCTTTGAGTAAACGTCCTTTAATTCGTCCTATCTTCTTGCTTTAATTCGTCCTTTCTTGTGCTTCTGGGCTCCAAAAATTATACGAGTGGTTTACAAAAATCAGGCTTGAAATCCTCTATCTGTCGAACTCCATTTCGCAATTTTCCATCTCTGTGGTCTTCACTATCGCCACTTCTGTCACGGCAGTTGTCACGACAATGATGTTTGAGACAATTTTCTTCAACCTTTCACTCCAGCTCTGCAGTTATCTTCCATTCCTCTGCTGCCCTAGATACTGCCACGATAGGTACCTGCAAGAATTAACCGAAATCAGCAGTATCAGTGCAAAATTATCTATATGTAATGTTTATGCAAATTCTATCCTAAAATGCAACTAAACATGCTTGAGTGCATCAATCATATGGGTAAATGAGGGTTAAAATATAGAACATTTATGCACTCAACACACCCCCAAACTCAAGTTATTGCTTGTCCTCAAGCAGATGCAATTTAACTAAAGTTGAAACTTTTTGGGTTTGGCTTAACTCAATGAACAACCATTACCTAAAGCACCTTCACCATCAAGATCAATACCTGTTCGAATGTTTACAGGCTTATCAGGAGCAATACTATAATTCTTGTGTGAGTGTGTGCAAGTTTTGTGAACAAATATGAGCCTAGAATCTTTAGCAACCATAATAGTTACTCAACTCACTTTTTTTATTTCAAAAATAATTCTTAACTAGAGCCAATTTCGGACACCTATAGTTTACTTCTAAAGTTTTTCTATTTCTACTAGAGCCGGTTTCGGGCACATCTAGTTTATTTTTCTTAGAGCCAGTGTTAGGAACCTCTAGGAGTATTTCTAGTTATCTTCTTAGAGCCAGTGTTAGGCACCTCTAGGAGTAAATTGAGTCTAACATTTCTTTCTAACTCAAGTGGCTAAGCTTTCTATTCTAAGTTTATTAACAGAGTCTTAACAACATATAAGTCACAATGGTGTTTTAAGAGTTCAGAACTATAGTAAGGCTCTAAATACTTCCTAAAACATTCTAAAGATACCGTCACGACAGTGGATACCGCGATAGGTAAAAGAAGTTCAAAAACTTAAGCCAAATTTTTTAGACACAAAAAAATAAATAGTTATAAACACAAAATATAATAGGTTCATTAATAATAGGAGGACTGCCTACCCCAAACTCGAGGGTTGCATTGTCCTCAATGCATGGCAATTAAAAACAGAAATATTAAAAAACATCACAAATAGCATTTAGAAATATATAAAATAGAAAGAGTAAAAAAGCTTAAGTTGAAGTGCCAACATTGTTGTCATCACTGTTGTCGTCTATGCGGAGTTGTCGGTGGGTAGTTACTTTTGTGGCTGAGGCTAGCTTCGTAGTTGGAGAGGATGAGGCTGCCTTCTTCATTGCCTCTCGAGGTGGCTGGATCCTGGCAGGTGAAATTTTTGGAGCTTTGTCCAGAATCTCGAGCTCACTGTCACTTTTGCTGCCGTTTCTACTGTCGCGAGAGGGTCCCTCTACATCGAGATCAAGCTTTTTTTCTTCATAGGAGGGAAGTCCTTGGCTATTTGGCAGACGACAGAAGGTTCTATGTCTGAATCATCTTGCTATACTAAAGAGGAGGAGAAACCTTCAAATTATTTTGGATCAATTTCTGGTACTGGTTCCTTTCTTTTGGCTCATCGAGATGATTGGTCCTTCTCCTTGGGAGATGTGGGAGTACCCAAGGGTGATTCAGACCTTCTGTCGCATGGTCTTGTCGCGACAGATGACGAGGTGGAAGCAACTGTTGGTGTGGTTTTCTAGGCATATGTGACAGGAGATGGGGCAGAGACAAGGTTTCTGGAAAAGGTGGGAACTACACGTTGGGAAAATTAAGTTCAACTTTAATAAAATTTACCGTTGCAGTTTGGAAATCCCTCATACACTCCATATAGCCTTGTTGTCGTGCCTCCATTCGTTGCAGCAGGTTAATGATGTGGCTGGAGGAAGTATCTTCTGGTATGTCAGGTTCTATCTGATCAGGCTCTACCGTGACAGGTTCTGTTAAGTCAGGTTATGTCGTGGCAGAAGAGTCGATGTATGCCATTGGTGTGGCTGCCTTGAGCTCTATCAGGCTGTAAAGGTTTTGCTATGTCCAACTCTTGCCTTGGATCTTGACATCTGCCTCAATCTCGGGGACATTCTTTTCTCTACATAGGGCTGTGATCAAATGAGGGAAGAAAATGGGACCTTTATCTTTATGTCAGCACTCGAAAATTCCATCGAGAATGTACTTCCTCACATTGATCTATCATTCATTTATAATAGAATGAACGAGGGCCAGACTTTGTCGATCCACTATCGTGTTGTGTGATATGGGCATGGGGTGTTTCTTCACGAAGTGGTTCCATAACTTGGCAGCAGGTGTGAGTTGAGTCCTTCGAACAGTCCACTGATGTTTTGGGTCATCATTCCAGCTAGTTCCTTCTATCGTGAGGTCTGTCATGCTGTTGTCGTAGTCTGCTGGTGACAAATTTTCAATGAACTGTCTGTGCTTGTCCTCTTGCCTGCCCACGTAAAAGCCATACAGAGAATTGATATAAGCTGGTTCTAAATCAATTGACTTACCCCTGATGGTGACTTGAGATGTGTCCTTGGTGGGATTTGCATCATAGAATTCTCGAATAACGGTGACATTCATTTCCTTTAGTTGTTGACAAAGATCTGCCATTTCAGACTGATGATTCTTTTTGTGATGAACCCCTCTAAACCCAGATCCCCTCTCTTCTTCTGGTAGATAAAACCCCTCTCTTCCCACATTTCTCTCTTTTGGAATGATTCGTAATATCGTTTCTCCGTTTCAGCAGAGTGGAGCCTTCTTCAGATTCTGTTGTGTGTTGGAGTGGAGACTGCTGTGGCAGAGGTGGAGGCAGAGCTTCTGCTGGTTGATCTCATTGTCATCGTAAGGGTACTGTGGAAACAAAAGGAAAGAAAATACTGAAAGCTAAAAAAATATTCTGAAACAGAGTAGAGAGAGTAGAATGAAGGTGAAAAATGGAATGGGAGTGAGTGTTTATATAGAATGGGTTTTCTTCCCATTGATGTTGTAATGGTTGGTGTGGAAAACAGAGCTAGCTGTCACGCGGTTTCTGAATGCGCCTGTTACGCGTTTCCGTGTTTTACCCACGTCTACTGCGTGTCTGCCGCGACAAATGGTGACACTTTGTCTTTGTGTGCCTACTGCGACAACTGGTGATGGTCTGTCACGACAGCTTTGTTACCATTGAGCTCTCTCTCTTGGGCTTTTTTGGGCTGAGGTGAGTGTGATGGATTGGTTCGTTCCTTGTCCTTCCTCTGTTTCTTTTATTTGCTTGAAAACTTAAATAAACTAATAGTAAATTCCTACTTCCTAAAGTAATAAAAATAAAAGAAATAAAATAAAATAAATTAAGTTAAATTAGGGATGCCTTGAGGGGCATCTCCTAAAGTAACCATTTCATGTTCTCTTGGGGCTTCAGTCCCCTGATAGTGCTTAAGTCTCTGTCCATTGACTTTGAACTGGTGCCCGTCCTTGATAGATCTTATTTTGATGGCACCATGGGGAAAACTTGAACTACCTGAAAGGGTCTAGACCATCTAGACTTTAACTTCCCTGGGAAGAGCTTCAACCGAGAGTTGAACAACAACACCTTTTGGCCTAGTGTGAATTGTCGACGCAGAAGTTTTCTGTCGTGCCACTTCTTTGTCTTATCCTTATAGATTATGGCGTTGTCGTAGGCCATGGCTCGAATTTCTTCAATTTCGTTTAAATCCAAGATCCTTTTCTGCCCTGCTCTATCCCAATCCATGTTATTTGTCTTAATAGCCCAATATGCTTTATGTTCTATCTCGTCATGTAGGTGGCATGTTTTTCCAAAGATGAGTCAGTAAGGTGACATTCCAATGGTGTTTTAAAAGCAGTCTTGTAGGCCCATAATGCATCATTCAAGTGAAGAGACCACTCCTTTCTAGTTGTCTTAACCATCTTTTTCAGAATGTTCTTCACTTCTCTATTGGAGATCTCGGCCTGCCCACTGGTCTGAGGGTGATATGATGTTGCTATTCTGTGGGTCACTCCATACTTCTTTAACGCGCTAGCAATCACCCTATTGTCAAAATGGCTATCTTCATCACTAATGCTAGCCCTTGGGATGCCAAACCTGGTAAGGATGTGTTTTTGTAAAAATCTCTGGACAATTTTGGCATCATTCTTTTGTGTAGCGATGGCTTCTACCCACTTGGACACATAATCTACTGCTAGCAGTATATACAGATTCCCACAAGAAGCTGGGAATGGTCCTATGAAGTCGATTCCCCAAACATCAAAAATTTCAACTTCGAGAATGTTCTGCAGGGGCATCTCATGCCTTCTAGAGATGTTTCCTGTCCTTTGGCATTTGTCACAACGCTTGTAAAAGGCTTGTGCATCTTTGAACAGTGTAGTCCAAAATAAAACAGACTGTAGAACCTTGGTAGCTGTTTTGTTTCCTCCAAAGTGTTCTCCATAAGGAGAAGCATGGCAGTGGTGGAGTACTTCTTTTTGTTCTCCCTTTAGTATACATCTCCTCATAATCTGATATGCACATTATTTGAATAGAAGAGGTTCATCCCAATAATAATGTTTTGCATCATTTTGGAACCTCTTCCTTGCTTGATAGTTAAGTTCAAGAGGTAATAAACCACTAACGAGATAGTTTACTATGTCGGCATACCAAGGAACATCAGAAAACTTACATGTCGTCGTGGCTGTCGCGACAACACTTGTGTGTACTTTCATGTCGTCGTGGTCGTGCATCATTCTTTGTGACGAAGAAATAATCTCAAAAGTTGAAGCAAATGAAAGATATAGAAATGGATTCCAACGCACCAAAATCTCAAAATCACAAATATGAAATTAAATACAATACCCAAACCCAAAAAAGAAAAAGTGACAGATAAATCACCTTTGCATTTGATGACCTGACCAACAGTACTCATGTTTATAATTGTCTGACAATGTTTTTGTTCGTTCTGTAGTGAATCGAATTATGAGATTAGAAAATGGAGCAAAAGGAGGTTGTATTTATATGCCCAAAATGAAAAAGTGATGTGGTGGACAATAAATAAAAGAATCAGTTACCATATGCATGACGCTTTTTGTGGCACGTGTTTTAGATCTTGAAAGTTGGTAGATATTTGCTCACAATGAGACATTTGCTCATGAGAACTTAAGGAGGAAGATAAATTAGTAATTTAAAAATTGGTAAATTACTCAAATGACCACTTAAATATGAAATTGGTGTTGATAGGACCACTATATTTTTAATTTTGACAATTTTACCACTTAAATATTTAAGCGGTTTCAATCAAGCCATCCACCGTTAAAACATAACAGAAAGGCTGATGTGGCTGTTAAACAAAACTAATATAGTTATACATTTGGTCTTCATTGTTTACATATTATATCAATTTGGTCCTAATTTGAATATAATGAATTTTTTCCTCTAGTCAAATTGTGACACGTGTCACCACATTCATTTCATAAAAAATCATTTTATATTTTTTTATACGAGTGCTCCATTTAAAATACATAATTAAAAAGCATTTGACTCACGAGTAATGTTGAGTGTGTAAAATTTCTATTATTTACCCCCTATTTAACCCATATTTCTGCTGCATTCAAGCATAATTCATTGTATTTAGGTCATATTTCAGTTATACATCACAAATATATTAAAAGGCACAATTTCTACTGAAATTGGTTATTTTTGCAGGTTTCTGCTGTAGCAGATGGAGAAGCAGGCGCTGGGCAGTGATGCAGCAGAGCTGGAACTGGATGAGAAGTCGAGGAGGACGATGCTGCCATGGTCCCCGCGGTGGCAACAAAGGACGACATCAGTTTTGAGGAGAAGAAGCAAAGTGGGCCTCAAAAGAAACAGAAAATTAAGCCCGTCTGTCGTGGAATACCCTTATATTTTTCCAAGCCCTAGATCAGAATGAAGGGCAAGCCCAAAGTTCAAGGAAGAAAACTCCAAGAAAGAAGGAAGGACGAATTAAAGATATATTCTTTGAAGATTTAGTCTTTATTAGAGTTGTACTTTAATTTAAACTTGTATTCTTGCTATATTAGAAAACTTGAACCCAAAGCCTATATAAAGGCATGTAATTCGACCTAGGAGAGATCATCACCTATCTCTAGCCTTCTTCCCAAAACCCTAGCCGTTTTCCCTCTCTCAACATGTTTTAAATTCACCTTAGGGCCACGGGTTGATTTGTAAAGTAGTTGCAAGGGTTGCTTTTATTTTAGGAAAATTTCAGTTCAATAAAATAAACTTCAAGTTCTCTTATTTTGGTTATTAACATCTTGCAAGAGTATCGGAAGAGCATTGCGAGGTTATCTATTTACTTAATATCGGGAGAGTTAAGTATACGAAAGGAATAAATGCGAGTTCTGTAGTTTATAGTTAAACTATCTCGGACCTAAGGATAGGACGATGTTAAGTGGCTAAAGAAGAATTCAACAACATCGGTGTTCATCCTTCGATTCACGTCGGGACGTATCATCAAAGACGTGTTCATCGACAGACTTGGACCTAGGGATAGGCCAAGGCACATCAGGTATTCTGGCCAAGCTTGAAGTACATAGTTGTGTGATCACTGCCGCGACAAACAACAGACTGCCGCCGCGATGGGTGCTGCCGCGACGGGGACATCGACAGAGCATATATTCCTAAACTTAGCAATACCTACACTATTGAGCATGTAACGCCCCGGTTTTGGGCTTAGAAGTCTTGGGCGTTGACCGGATGGTCAAAGTGCTGTTCGAATCGTAAGTGGTTAAATTAGGAAAACCTAGTTCGGGTTGCATTAAAAATATGGAAAAATGTTCTAAAATCATCTTTTAATATAAATTGATGAACTGTGAAAACAATTTTGGAAAATGAGTTTTGGAAGGTTGACATTTTGGCTAGTGACCAAAATGTAATTTTCGCAAATTTGGTGGCTGTTTTAAAAAGGATTGAAACTTTGAATCTTTAAGGAGCTATTTGCCCAAAAGTGAATTCTCCAGATTTTTCTAAGATATTTTAATCCTAAAATCTGATTTTAAAGGTTTGATAAAAGGAGGGAAACTCATTTTACTATTTTTCTTTCCTAACTTCCTATTTTCTCTTCTCCTTTTCTCTCCAACCAAACATCACCATTTTCAGAGATTTTGATCTGATTTCTTCACCTAAATTCATCTTTTCAACTCACAATTGTTAGCAAATCATTGTGTAATCAAAACCTACTCAATTGCTACAAGTTTCAACAAAGTTTTCATTCCAAAAAGTGGAGAAATCACAAGTTTGGAGGTATGAACGATTCTCCTCTGAACTTTAAGTTCTTTAATGAAATTCCTAAAGTTTTCAATCCTAAATGTATGTTTAATTAAAGGTTTTCAAGTAGATTTATGGATCTTGGCTAATTATGCAAGATTTTGGTGTTTTCATTTGATTTTCGTTTGATCTGTTAAATCTGAGTTTTGAGAAGTGTTTTTGATGATAAATGATCATTAAATTGATGTGGAAGTGAGTCTTGATTAATGCAATCCCGGATAGGTTGTGTTTCCTAAGTTTAGCTTGTGTTTTAAGGTTGTTTTTGAGGTGATTTTGGTGTTCTGGTGTTGCTGGAGGTATAAGGTTGCTTTTAGGTTGTTTTTAGATGTGGTTTGATGTTAATAGATGTGAGGTTTTGCTGGTTTATGGCTGGGCTTTGTTTGGAAGTGTTTTGGATGCAATTTCGGTTGTGTTTGGTGGCCGAAATTGGAGGTTGATTGAGAGCAGCGAGTTTAGGTGCTTTCATTGAAGCAATTAATGCAAGATGATGCATTAATCCTCTGCTTTGATGTGTTGAAACAGGGGAGGCATCATTGGATTCAAGTTCGGTTGATTTGGAGGCTTGATTTGGTGCTTAGGCTTGAAGCTAAGTGGTTTTTGGTGAGTGCAACTTTGGAATTGGATTTTCAGCTTTTTAAACAAAGGTTTGAAGGTTATGGGAGCTTAGTTTAAGTCTAAACAACTTTGCTAAGCTCAAGTGTAAGTTTCCGGATTTTCTCTCTAGTGGTGGCCATGACTTGATATTTTGCTAAATGATGATTTGCATGTTTTATTTACTGTTTTGAAAGCATGTTTTAGCATGGATTATGCTGTTGATTTATGCCATGTGTTGAAGGTAACTCTAGGTAGGAGTTCCTTGATTTGTACATTGTTTAAATGTGGATTTGATGCATGAAATGCATGACGAAATGGCTTGGTTTAAATGCTTTAAAATAGTGGTTATTATGATGAAATTGATGCATATTGGCAAGTGATGGTTTTGAAAAAGTGGAGGTCACTAAGGTGGTTAAAAGTCCTTGAGTGAGCCTTGTTACATGAACATCAAGGTGGTTAAAAGTCCTTCGATGTTGCGGACTCTAAGGTGGTTAAAAGTCCTTAGATGCTCCTTTCCATGGTGGTTAAAAGTCCATGGGGCCAAGGTGTTTAAAAGTCCTTGGGGCCAAGGTGTTTAAAAGTCCTTGGGGTGATTCAAGTTACGGACACAAAGGTGGTTAAAAGTCCTTGTGTGGTCCATGATCATGGTGTTTAAAAGTCCATGGCCAAGGTGTTTAAAAGTCCTTGGGGTCAAGGTGTTTAAAAGTCCTTGACAAAGATGTTGATCTTGTTCATCAAAAATGGAATTTGTCACTTGTGCCAATATGACATGGAAAGTGTGTAAGAAGCATGTGATGCTTGGTTTGATTATGTTATAAGCATGTGGTTACATGGTTTTAAGAATGCTTTGAACTTATGCATGGATTGATTTAAAGCATGTTTTGTAAATGGTTTTAAATGCGTTATTGAATTGTTTTAAATGAGCATGCCTCACTAAGCTTTTGCTTACGCTCTCTACGTTTTCTTAATTCAATAATGCAGAGAATTAGAGCATTTTGTGGGCTGCAAGGGAGGGCAAGCAATCAAGTTCTACTTAAGCTCAATGTATGAGGTTTTACAAGCACTTTTAGCTTTTTGGTTGATTTGGCAATGGGGGACCAATGTATATGTTTTGGGAGGTGTTTAAGACTCCCTAAGTCTGTTAAATGTTGTTGAGAATGTTGGTTTTTGATTTGGAACCTTATAAGCTTGTTTTGCAAGTTTGGAGTTGAATGGATAGCTTAACTAGGAAGCATGCCATATAAATTGGGGTTTTTCTTATGTGATGTTAATGTGTTAAATTGATGATGCAATTGAGGTCCTTGCATGTTGGTTGACTTTGTGTAATGGTTTGGTGATGTTAATTTGATGTTTGAAGCATGTTTGATGCTGTTTTGGAGTTGTCTGCAGACAGGGGTATCGATACTTGGGCTTGGGGTATCGATACACCTGAGCCAATTTTGCAAGTTTCAGGCCAGGGGTATCGATACCTGATGAACGAGTATCGATACCATATGAGTGGAGTATCGATACCCGATGAACGAGTATCGATACCCTTGCTTGAATTTGTTTTGTTTTGTTTATATTTTGGTCCTGAATCTTGTATGATCAATTGCATGAGCTGTGGTTGTTCTTTTGAGCTGAAATTTCGCAGAGAAGCATGAAACCTGACTAATTCCAAGTTGGTAACCTTAATTTGGGTTAAGTCCTTTAATTTATCAGAAATTACAGTTTGGTCCCTAAAGTTGTAATTTGTTCAATTGGGTCCCTGTTTGATCTCTGATGTTTGTGATCTTTTAATATGCTGTTTGTATGATCACACATAGGAGTAATGTACATCTAGATAAGATTAAAAAGAAAAAAAAGGGTTGTTAACCAGAGTTGACTTTCGGGTTGACTTTGGTTTTCCCCGTGTAATCTCCGTAGTTCGGGTCGGGCGTCTAGGCCGGGCTTCGGGGGTTACATTTGGTGGTATCAGAGCTGAGTTCTTGAGTAATTGGGAATGTTGTTGTGCATGATTGAAGCATGGTTTGGTTTGTATGCTTGTTGGGTGAAAGCATGTTCAGTGATTTATGTTGATGATGTTTTTGAGATGTATGTTGTGATGATGCATGATAAGGGTACCCATTGCCAAACAAAAGCTAAAGAAATGATGTTGATTTTGAAAGAGATTGAGCTTGAATACTTGACATTGCTTACCTTGCTGGGCCTGACTTGTTTTAATTTTGCATTGTATTTGCATGGTAAGTATGGCACCACGTAGAGAGTTAAGGAGTAACGTAAGAGCTACGACTCCTGAAGGGAATGTGAATGATGAGCACACTGGTAGTGCTGTGTTACCTCCTCCTCCACCTGGTGGTGGTGCGGAGAGGGGAAGAGCTGGAGCTGAGGCAGCTGGTGCTGGAGCTGCAGGACCTGAGGTTGGTCAGGGACAAGCGATGCCTGACATGTCTGCTTTGGTACAAGCTATTGCGGGTGCTTTTAGAGCAGCGGTAGCTGGAGCTCAAGGAGCTGGGCATCAGGGAGATGCTGGTGTAAGACTACCCTTAGAGCGTCTGCGCAGTCTTGGTGGGACTGAGTTCAGAGGTATGTCAGCTGAGAGGTCGGAAGCCTGGTTAGAAAGTACCAAGCGTGTTCTGGGACAGATGAGTTGCACGGATGTGCAAAAGTTGGGCTGTGTGGTATCTTTGTTGCAAGGTGATGCCTATACGTGGTGGACGACCACAATCTCTGGGATGGCTGAAGCTGACATCACTTGGACATTCTTCCTGAATGCGTTCAAGAGGAGATATCTGGGAGTGAGATATCTGGATGAAAAGAAGCGTGAATTCATGTCTCTGACTCAGGGGAACATGAGTGTGGCTGAGTATGAGGTACAGTTTGTACGCCTTAGCCAGTATGCACCGGAGCTGGTACCTGATGAGCGAGAGAGGTGCGAAAGGTTTCGTTATGGCTTAGTGCCGGATGTTAAGACCTTTATGTTGGCAGCTGAGTACAATGATTTCGATGTGTTGGTTGGTCGATCCAAGGATATTGAGATGAATCTGAGTTTGTCTGCGAAAGGTGCTGGAGCTAGTTCTGGGAAGAGAGCTGCCGAGTATAGTTCCGGAGGTGGACGGAACAAGAGAGGACGTGATCAGAGGTTTCAGTCTTCAGCTAAGAGAGGTGGAGGTGCACCTGCTAGAGGAGGTTTTGCTAGGGCTGAGCCTAGTGCCTGTTGGATTTGTGGTTCCCGTGGTCACTTGAGGCGTGACTGTCCTCGTGCTGGTAGGGAGGTGCAGGCTCCTGTTGTGGCAGCTGGTAATGTTGGTTATGAGTGCTGGAATTGTGGTTCTGCTGACCACTTGAGACGTGATTGTCCGAGGATGGCTGGTGGCCAAGAGCGTGCTCCTGCTGTTGCGGCACCGCAGAGAGGTCGTGGGCGCGGCCGTGGTAATTTCCAGAGGCGTGAGGAAGGTGGCCGAGGGGTAGCTCATGTTGTAGCTATTCAACCTGAGGGTGGAGGCCAGGCGAGGGTGTATGCTCAGCGCGAAAGAAGGAATGATGCTGATGTGATTGCAGGTACCTTTACTTTGAAATCCATGTCCTTGCTTTCCTTGATTGATTCTGGATCTACTCATTCATACATTTTGCGTGAGCATGCTGAGTTGCTTGGTTTGCCTGTTGAGTCTTTGGATGTCGGTGTTAGAGTCACTAGTTCTTTTGGTGAAACTGTTGTGACTAGTAAGCTGTATAGAAGGTGCCCTTTGGTTGTTCAAGAGCATGTCTTTCATGTTGATCTTATAGAGTTGCCCTTTTATGGTTTTGATGTGATCCTTGGTATGGATTGGCTTGCTGAGCATCGTGCTGTTGTGGATTGTGAGAATAAGCGGGTGTCGCTTAGGCTTGCGGATGATTATGAAGTAGTGGTGGTTGGTGAGAATGTGAAGTTTCTTGCCAATGTTGTTTCTACCTTGGAGGCAAGTAGGATGCTGAGGCAAGGTTGTGAAGCCTATCTTGCCTTTGTGATGAATCCTAGCTCTAAGGAGTTGAGAGTGCTAGATATCCGCGTGGTGAAGGAGTTTCCTGGTGTTTTTCCTGAGGAGTTGCCCGGTTTACCTCCTAATCGCGAGGTGGAGTTTGGTATTGAGCTGTATGCGAATACCACTCCTGTGTCCATTACTCCCTATAGAATGGCACCTAAGGAGCTGAAGGAGCTGAAGACGCAGTTGCAAGAGCTGCTTGATCGTGGTTTTATCCGGCCGAGTGTGTCGCCTTGGGGTGCTCCTGTCTTGTTTGTGAAGAAGAAGGATGGCACTATGAGGATGTGCATTGATTACCGTCAGCTGAACAAGTTGACTATCAAGAATCGGTATCCTTTGCCGAGGATTGATGATCTCTTTGATCAATTTCGGGGAGCTACTGTGTTCTCTAAGATTGACTTGAGGTCAGGGTATTATCAGTTGAAGGTGAAGGATGTGGATGTGCCTAAGACAGCTTTCAGGACAAGGTATGGGCATTATGAATTTCTTGTGATGCCGTTTGGTTTGACAAATGCTCCTGCTGCTTTCATGGACATGATGAATCGTGTTTTTCATGAATACCTGGACAAGTTCGTTGTGGTGTTCATTGATGATATCCTCGTGTACTCGCGTACTGAGGAGGAGCACGAAGAGCATTTGCGGGTGGTTTTGCAAGCTTTGTTGGAGAATCAGCTTTATGCTAAGTTGAGCAAGTGTGAGTTTTGGCTTAGAGAGGTGGTGTTTCTTGGACATGTCGTTTCAGCTGAGGGGATTCGTGTTGATCCTCAGAAGATTGAAGCGGTGATGAGCTGGAAGGTTCCTAAGTCTGTTCAGGAGGTCCATAGTTTCCTTGGTTTGGCGGGATACTACCGGAGGTTTGTGGATGGTTTTTCCAAGATTGCTGCTCCTTTGACGAAGCTTTTGCAAAAAGATGTTAAGTATGAGTGGACAGAGGCGAGGCAGCAAGCTTTTGAGAAGCTGAAGTTGGCTTTGACGCAAGCTCCTATCTTGATTCAGCCTGAATCAGGGAAAGAGTTCGTAGTCTACAGTGATGCATCCTATGTTGGTTTGGGGTGTGTGCTGATGCAAGAGGGTAAGGTTGTGGCTTATGCGTCGCGGCAGTTGAAGGTCCATGAGCGCAATTATCCTACGCATGATATAGAGTTGGCTGCAGTGGTTTTTGCTTTGAAGATCTGGAGGCATTATCTGTATGGTGAGAAGTGTACTGTGTACACGGATCACAAGAGTTTGAGGTATCTGATGTCTCAGAAGGAGTTGAATCTTAGGCAGCGACGTTGGCTGGAGTTGCTCAAGGATTATGATCTGACAATTGAGTATCATCCTGGAAAGGCCAATGTTGTTGCGGATGCTTTGAGTAGGAAGGTAGCTGTTGAGCTGAGGGCGATGTTTGCTAGCTTGAGCATATCGCGGGATGGTGGCCTTGTTGCTGAGTTGCAAGTGAAACCTTCGTTGGTTCAGTTGATCAAGGATAAGCAGTTGTTGGATGATTCCTTGGTGTCTCATGTTCAGGATATCGCGGAGGGTAGACCTTCAGATTTCTGCTTTAATGAGGATGGAGTGTTGTGCTTTGGTAGTTGGATAGTTGTGCCTGCTGATGTTGAGTTGAGGCGTGCTATTCTGACTGAAGGTCATAGTAGTCCTTTTGCTATGCACCCTGGTAGTACCAAGATGTATCGTGATCTTCGCGATGAGTACTATTGGGTTGGTTTGAAGAAGGATGTTGCTGAGTTTGTGAGCAAGTGTTTGGTGTGTCAGCGGGTTAAGGCTGAACATCAGGTTCCTTCTGGTTTGTTGCAACCGTTGAAAATCCCTGAATGGAAGTGGGAGAGGGTTACCATGGATTTTGTATCTGGTTTGCCTTTGTCTTCATCAAAGAAGAATTCTGTTTGGGTGATTGTTGATCGCTTGACGAAGTGTGCACATTTCTTGCCTGTGCATACTACGTTTTCTTTGGATAAGCTGGCAGAGTTGTACATTGCTGAGATAGTGAGGTTGCATGGTGTGCCTAAGTCGATTGTGTCGGATAGGGATCCGAGGTTCACATCGCGTTTTTGGCAGTGTTTGCATCAAGCTCTGGGTACAAGGTTGCATTTCAGTACATCCTATCATCCTCAGTCGGATGGTCAATCTGAGCGGGTTATTCAGATTTTGGAGGATATGTTGAGATGCTGCGTGATTGAGTTCCAAGGTTCTTGGGAGAAGCATCTGCCTTTGGTTGAGTTCGCTTATAACAATAGTTATCAGGCAAGTATACAGATGGCACCTTATGAGGCTCTGTATGGGAGGAAGTGTAGGAGTCCTCTGTGTTGGGCTGAAACTGGTCAAAAGTTGGTTTCTATGCCTGCTTTGTTGAAAGGGACCACCGAGAAGGTGAAGCTCATTTGTGAGCGGTTGAAGGCTGCTTCGGATCGGCAGAAATCTTACGCGGATTTGAAGCGTAAGGAGATAGAGTTTGCGGTGGGTGACCGTGTGTTCTTGAAGGTTTCGCCTTGGAAGAAGGTGATGAGGTTTGGTCGGAAGGGTAAGTTGAGCCCTCGGTACATTGGACCGTATGAGGTGGTTGAGTGAGTGGGTCCTGTTGCGTATCGGTTGAGGTTACCTCAGGAGCTAGAGAAGATTCATGATGTGTTCCATGTTTCTATGCTCAGGAGGTATAGATCTGATCCTTCGCATGTGATGCCTGTTGAGGATGTGGTTTTGAATCCGGATTTGACCTATGATGAGGAACCGGTGAAGGTTCTGGATTCAGATAGTAAGGTTCTTCGTGGCAAGACCATTGAGTTGGTGAAGGTGCTGTGGAAGCATCGAGGTGTTGAGGAAGCCACGTGGGAGCGGAAGGAAGACATGCTGAAGCAGTTTCCTTATCTCTTTCCTTCAGGTAAATTTCGAGGACGAAATTTCTTAAGGGGGGGAGAGTTGTAACGCCCCGGTTTTGGGCTTAGAAGTCTTGGGCGTTGACCGGATGGTCAAAGTGCTGTTCGAATCGTAAGTGGTTAAATTAGGAAAACCTAGTTCGGGTTGCATTAAAAATATGGAAAAATGTTCTAAAATCATCTTTTAATATAAATTGATGAACTGTGAAAACAATTTTGGAAAATGAGTTTTGGAAGGTTGACATTTTGGCTAGTGACCAAAATGTAATTTTCGCAAATTTGGTGGCTGTTTTAAAAAGGATTGAAACTTTGAATCTTTAAGGAGCTATTTGCCCAAAAGTGAATTCTCCAGATTTTTCTAAGATATTTTAATCCTAAAATCTGATTTTAAAGGTTTGATAAAAGGAGGGAAACTCATTTTACTATTTTTCTTTCCTAACTTCCTATTTTCTCTTCTCCTTTTCTCTCCAACCAAACATCACCATTTTCAGAGATTTTGATCTGATTTCTTCACCTAAATTCATCTTTTCAACTCACAATTGTTAGCAAATCATTGTGTAATCAAAACCTACTCAATTGCTACAAGTTTCAACAAAGTTTTCATTCCAAAAAGTGGAGAAATCACAAGTTTGGAGGTATGAACGATTCTCCTCTGAACTTTAAGTTCTTTAATGAAATTCCTAAAGTTTTCAATCCTAAATGTATGTTTAATTAAAGGTTTTCAAGTAGATTTATGGATCTTGGCTAATTATGCAAGATTTTGGTGTTTTCATTTGATTTTCGTTTGATCTGTTAAATCTGAGTTTTGAGAAGTGTTTTTGATGATAAATGATCATTAAATTGATGTGGAAGTGAGTCTTGATTAATGCAATCCCGGATAGGTTGTGTTTCCTAAGTTTAGCTTGTGTTTTAAGGTTGTTTTTGAGGTGATTTTGGTGTTCTGGTGTTGCTGGAGGTATAAGGTTGCTTTTAGGTTGTTTTTAGATGTGGTTTGATGTTAATAGATGTGAGGTTTTGCTGGTTTATGGCTGGGCTTTGTTTGGAAGTGTTTTGGATGCAATTTCGGTTGTGTTTGGTGGCCGAAATTGGAGGTTGATTGAGAGCAGCGAGTTTAGGTGCTTTCATTGAAGCAATTAATGCAAGATGATGCATTAATCCTCTGCTTTGATGTGTTGAAACAGGGGAGGCATCATTGGATTCAAGTTCGGTTGATTTGGAGGCTTGATTTGGTGCTTAGGCTTGAAGCTAAGTGGTTTTTGGTGAGTGCAACTTTGGAATTGGATTTTCAGCTTTTTAAACAAAGGTTTGAAGGTTATGGGAGCTTAGTTTAAGTCTAAACAACTTTGCTAAGCTCAAGTGTAAGTTTCCGGATTTTCTCTCTAGTGGTGGCCATGACTTGATATTTTGCTAAATGATGATTTGCATGTTTTATTTACTGTTTTGAAAGCATGTTTTAGCATGGATTATGCTGTTGATTTATGCCATGTGTTGAAGGTAACTCTAGGTAGGAGTTCCTTGATTTGTACATTGTTTAAATGTGGATTTGATGCATGAAATGCATGACGAAATGGCTTGGTTTAAATGCTTTAAAATAGTGGTTATTATGATGAAATTGATGCATATTGGCAAGTGATGGTTTTGAAAAAGTGGAGGTCACTAAGGTGGTTAAAAGTCCTTGAGTGAGCCTTGTTACATGAACATCAAGGTGGTTAAAAGTCCTTCGATGTTGCGGACTCTAAGGTGGTTAAAAGTCCTTAGATGCTCCTTTCCATGGTGGTTAAAAGTCCATGGGGCCAAGGTGTTTAAAAGTCCTTGGGGCCAAGGTGTTTAAAAGTCCTTGGGGTGATTCAAGTTACGGACACAAAGGTGGTTAAAAGTCCTTGTGTGGTCCATGATCATGGTGTTTAAAAGTCCATGGCCAAGGTGTTTAAAAGTCCTTGGGGTCAAGGTGTTTAAAAGTCCTTGACAAAGATGTTGATCTTGTTCATCAAAAATGGAATTTGTCACTTGTGCCAATATGACATGGAAAGTGTGTAAGAAGCATGTGATGCTTGGTTTGATTATGTTATAAGCATGTGGTTACATGGTTTTAAGAATGCTTTGAACTTATGCATGGATTGATTTAAAGCATGTTTTGTAAATGGTTTTAAATGCGTTATTGAATTGTTTTAAATGAGCATGCCTCACTAAGCTTTTGCTTACGCTCTCTACGTTTTCTTAATTCAATAATGCAGAGAATTAGAGCATCTTGTGGGCTGCAAGGGAGGGCAAGCAATCAAGTTCTACTTAAGCTCAATGTATGAGGTTTTACAAGCACTTTTAGCTTTTTGGTTGATTTGGCAATGGGGGACCAATGTATATGTTTTGGGAGGTGTTTAAGACTCCCTAAGTCTGTTAAATGTTGTTGAGAATGTTGGTTTTTGATTTGGAACCTTATAAGCTTGTTTTGCAAGTTTGGAGTTGAATGGATAGCTTAACTAGGAAGCATGCCATATAAATTGGGGTTTTTCTTATGTGATGTTAATGTGTTAAATTGATGATGCAATTGAGGTCCTTGCATGTTGGTTGACTTTGTGTAATGGTTTGGTGATGTTAATTTGATGTTTGAAGCATGTTTGATGCTGTTTTGGAGTTGTCTGCAGACAGGGGTATCGATACTTGGGCTTGGGGTATCGATACACCTGAGCCAATTTTGCAAGTTTCAGGCCAGGGGTATCGATACCTGATGAATGAGTATCGATACCATATGAGTGGAGTATCGATACCCGATGAACGAGTATCGATACCCTTGCTTGAATTTGTTTTGTTTTGTTTATATTTTGGTCCTGAATCTTGTATGATCAATTGCATGAGCTGTGGTTGTTCTTTTGAGCTGAAATTTCGCAGAGAAGCATGAAACCTGACTAATTCCAAGTTGGTAACCTTAATTTGGGTTAAGTCCTTTAATTTATCAGAAATTACAGTTTGGTCCCTAAAGTTGTAATTTGTTCAATTGGGTCCCTGTTTGATCTCTGATGTTTGTGATCTTTTAATATGCTGTTTGTATGATCACACATAGGAGTAATGTACATCTAGATAAGATTAAAAAGAAAAAAAAGGGTTGTTAACCAGAGTTGACTTTCGGGTTGACTTTGGTTTTCCCCGTGTAATCTCCGTAGTTCGGGTCGGGCGTCTAGGCCGGGCTTCGGGGGTTACAGAGCAATTCAATACCAGCCCATTCTCTCTATCTTGATTATTTTACTCTTATTTTCCAGTATTCTTTATTATTCTCGTGACAAACAACTTAACCTATTCTCTTTACTTTCGTTTAGTAATTCAAGGTGAAGCTATTAGCCCAATCCCTGTGGAGATGATATCTGATACTTCCGTATCACTTTACTACTTGTGTCGTGTACACTTGCACTACATTGCGATAGACACTTTTGCACGAAACAAGTTTTATGCGTCGTTGCCGGTTATTGGCAACATAACTTTACCATACTTTTTACTGCATTTGTTTTATTTTTCTATTTTACATGGATTGTCCAACCTATACCTTTCACAAGGTCTTTTGTTTGCGTATGTGCAGGTCTCAACGGGGGAAGGAACCTGAGTACCAGTTAGATCTGAACTCGAACGAACGTTCAATCTCAAGAAAAGAGTTTGTTACCTCGTTGAAAGGAACAAATATTTGGAGGAACAACTTGAAGCAATGGTGAACGAAAGACGTGACGAAAGAAGGGACAACCCAGGGAATCTCCAGGATAACAACAATCCTGTCGGGGATAGAGGGATCGATCCACCTGTCATCGACCCTCATGACGCTGCCGCACGCCGGTCATGCCGAGACTACATGCCCAATGATCATATAGAATTAGAAACCACCCTATCGGATGTAGATGTTGACAACTTTGAGCTAAAACATATTATGTTTAGCATGATCAACAACGCTGGTCAATTTAGTGGTTCTGCTACAGAGGATGCTATGGAGCATCTGAAAACGTTCCAGGAAATCTGTGGTTCGTTTAGACTACCAGGAGTTAATCCGGAGATACTGAGGTTTCGGTTATTTCCTCATTCATTGAGGGATAGAGCAAAGACTTGGTGGAATAAACTTACGCCGGGTTCAATTAGAACTTGGGCAGATTTAACTCGTGAATTCTTATCTCGTTTTAATCCTTCACACTTATCTTAGCGATTACTTAATGAAATTGCTACTTTTCAACAAGAAGATGACGAGTCGATGCACGAGGCCTGGGACAGATTTACCACTCTTCTAAGGAACTGCCTGATGCATGGATTTCCCGTTTGGAACCAAGTAACAAAGTTTTATAATGCTTCCAATTTACAAACTCGTATTAGAATTGATTCAGCAGCAAACAGATTGCTGCTGGACAAAGACCCAGATGAGCAATGGCAGTATTGAAAAATCCGGCGAAGAATGAGGAGCAGTTTCCGACAGCAAGAAGAGGGGGTAAACGAGTCCTAGCTGTAAAGGATTATGAGGCCGACAACACAATGAAATCACATGTGGCATATCTCACTAAGGCAATGAAAAAGCTCTTGAACGAAGATTCAAAGCTTGTATACCCTGCTGCAGAGGTATGCGAAATTTGTGAAGGAAATCACAGTTCGAAGGAATGTCCAATACAGTTAGAAGAGGGAAAGTATGTTGGAAACTACAATAAGCAGAATTATAACTCCAACAACTACAATCCCAGCTGGAGAAAGGATCCCAAGTTCTCTTGGAGTAATCCTAATAATGCTCTGAATCCTCAAGCACAGAACAATCAGAACCAGGGAGGACCTAGATTGCTGACTAGGCAGCAACCGCAGTAGCAGCAGCAACTGCCACCAGCTGCCACAAATAGTATAATGGAACAGACTCTTGCTACGTTTATGTCTCAAACAGGAACTTACATTGAGGACATGAATCACTTTGTCAAGAAGACAGAGACATTCATGGATAAAACAGAGATGCGGATGACAAATCATGAAACTACTCTGAAATCGTTGGAGACACAGATGGGTCAGGTTTCCTAGCATATCAAACCAGGGCAGAATGGCGCATTCCCTAGCGATACTGAAAATGCTAGACAACCCACACATGAGCAGTGTAAAGCCATCACTACTATGAGTGAGAAGAAACTACCAGGGCCAGAGAAGAAAGCTGAATCAATTAAGAAACCAGCCTTGGAATCACCTCTCGAGGAAGCTGCCCCGACAGGTAACGAACAGCCTGCTGCCGAAGAGCCTTTCACGATAGCAGAAGGGACAAAGGAGAAAGATGATGAACCCAAACCTCCTCAGATCCGTATGCAGTGGGAAGGACGTATTGTTGATTATTGTCCCCCACCTCTTTTTCCTCAACGGTTACAGAAATTGAAACAAGAATCACAACTTAAAAAGATTTATGATATTTTTAAGCAGGTTCATATCAACATTCCGCTGTTAGATGTCGTTAGGGAGATGCCTGGTTATGCCAAATTTCTCAAGGATACCATGTCGAAGAAATCCAGACTTGGGGAATTTGAAACGGTTAAGATAAAAAAAGGATGCATGAGTATTTTACTCAAGCATCCACCCAGAAGAAGAAGGATCCTAGGAGCTTCATCATACCATGCGTAATCGGGAGATAAATATGTGGGTAAGGCACTTTGTGATCTTGGTGCTAGTATAAATTTAATGCCCAAATCTGTTTTTCAGAAATTAGGTATTAGAAAAGCTCGACCCACTGTTGAGTGCGTAAAAGTTCTATTATTTACACCCTTTTTAACCCATATTTCTGCTGCATTCAAGCATCATTGCATTGCATTTAGGTTAGTTTTCAGTAAAACATCACAAATGAATTAAAAGCACAGATTCTACTAAAAGAAGGCTATTTTTGCAGGTATCTGCCATGGTAGACGTTGAAGGCAGGCGCAGGGCAGAGAAGCAGGAGAGCTGAACTGGACAAGCAGACGAAGAAGACGAAGCTACCATGGACCTGTCGTGACAGCATGGTGACAGCAGACTTATTAAGAGGAAAAGTAAAGTGGACCTCGATAGATAGAGAAAAATCTGCTCGTCTGTCGTGTGAAAGCCACATATTTTTCCAAGCCCCAGATCAAAAGATATGTCAAGCCAAAGCTCAAGGAGAGGAAATTCCTAGAAACAAGGATGGCGGCTGCAAAGTAAGAAATCCTTAGAGATTAAGTCTTTATTAGAATCTTACTTTTAATTAAAGTTGTAATCCTTGTTACCTTAGATAACTTGAGCCCAAAGCTTATATAAGGGCATAGATTTAACCTAGGAAGGAGAGAACACCCCATAACCGAAACCTAAAACCCCTGCCGTTTACCCGTCACCGACATGTTCTAAATTCCCCCTAGGGCTGCGGGTTGTTTTGTAAAGTAGTTGCAAGGGTTGTTTTGTTTTAGGATTTTTCAGTTCAATAAAATAAACTTCAAGTTCTCTTATTTCGGTTTTAACATCTTGCAAGAGCATCGGGAGAGCATTGTGAGGTTATCCATTTACTTAGCATCGGGAGAGTTAAGTATACGAAAGAAATAAGAGCGAGTTCTCTAGTTCATAGTTGAACTATCTTGTGCCTAGGGATAGGGCAAGGTTAAGTGGCTAAGGAAGAATTCATACACATCGGTGTTCATCCTTCGATTCACGCCGGGAGGTATCATCAAAGACGTGATCATCGACAGACTTGGACCTAGGGATAGGCCAAGGCAGATTTGGGATTCTTGCCAAACTTGAAGTACGGAGTTTGTATGTCTACTGCCGCGACAGCTAACGGACAGCCTCTGCGACAGGTGCTGTCAACGACGGGAGCAACGACAGAACTGGAGTTTCAAATCAACTCAATACCTGCACTACCGAGCAATTCAATACCAGCCCATTCTCTCTATCTTGATATCTCAATCTTTTTATTTACGTTTTTCTTATTATTCTCGTGACAATCTTCTAAACTATTTCCTTTACTTCGTGCAGTAAACTAAGGTGAAGTCATTAGCCCAATCCCTGTGGAGACGATATCCGATACTTCGTATCACTTACTACTTGCGTCGTGTACACTTGCACTACAATTGCGATAGACTCTTTTACACGCAACAAGTTTTTGGCGCCGTTGTCGGGGATTGGCAACATAACTACATCTTTCTTTTATTGCACTTTTCGTTTTTATTTTTATTTCTGTTTTCGTTTTTATTTCTACTTTCTTTAATTTTTCTTTTTGGTTTTCAACTCTTGCTTTTCACGAGGTTTTCTTGTTTATGCGCAGATCTAAAAGAGGTGAAGATCCTGAGTATCCATTAGATCTGGAAATCGAACGTTCCTTCAGTCCCAAGAAACAACTTCGCCAACTTTTAGACAGAAACGTATACCTCGAGGAACAGCTAGAGAAGATGGGCCATAACCAACCTGCCGGCGGTCTTATACCACCCCTTGGCGATAACCACCCGCCTGTCGGTAACCTGCCCGCAACAGATGGACGACGGTCATGTCGTGACTACATGTTGAACGATCATGTAGAGCTGGAGACCACGCTGCCGGATATTGATGTTGACAACTTCGAACTTAAGCCTGTCATGTTTAGTATGATCAACAACGCTGGGCAGTTTAGTGGTTCTGCGACAGAAGATGCTAGGGAGCATCTCAAAACGTTCCAGGAGATCTGTGGTTCGTTTAGACTACCAGGAGTTAGTCTGGAGATACTGAGGCTTCGGTTATTCCCCCATTCATTGAGGGACAGAGCTAAAACTTGGTGGAATAAACTTACACCGGGTTCTATTATGACTTGGGAAGATCTAACTCGTGAATTTTTATCTCGTTTTAATCCTTCGCATTTATCTGAGCGATTACGTAATGAAATTGCTACTTTTCAACAGGAAGATGACGAGCCGATGCACGAGGCCTGGGACAGATTTACTACTCTTCTACAGAACTGCCCAATGCATGGATTCCCCGTTTGGAATCAAGTAACTAAGTTCTATAATGCTGCTAACTTACAAACTCGCATTCGGATTGATTCTGTAGCAAATGGATTATTATTGGATAAAGATCCGGACGAGGCGTTGCAAGTTTTGAAAAACTTGGCCAAAAATGAGGAGCAGTTTCCGACAGCTAGAAGAGGGGGTAAACGGGTACTTGCTGTCAAGGACTATGAGGCCGACAGCACTATGAAATCACAGGTAGCATTCCTTACTAAAGCAATGAAACACTTATGAAATGAAGATGAATTACGAGGATTTGCTGTCGAGGAAGTTTGTGCTATTTGTGAGGGAAATCATAGTAGGGAAGAGTGCCCGATAAATATAGAAGAGGGGAAATATGTGGAAATTATAAGCCAAATTACAATTCCAACAACTATAATCCCAATTGGAGGAAAAATCCTAAATTTTCCTGGAGTAACCCTAACAATGCCCTGAATCCGCAAGCTTATAATCAGAATCAGGGAGGTCCTAGATTGTTGACAAGACAGCAGCTGCCGCCGCAACAGCCGCAGCAACTGCCGCCGAATTTGCCGCCGCACCTGCCGCCGCAGCAGCAACATCAGTCACCACCTGCCACGAGTAGTGTATTGGAATGGACTCTGGCCACCTTTATGTCTCAGACCGATACGTATATGGAGAATATAAATCAATTTGTCAAGAAGACGGAAAATTTTATAGATAAAACCGAGATGAGAATGACAAATCATGAGGCTACGTTGAAGTCCCTAGAGACACAAATGGGTCAGGTGTCGCAACATATTAAGCCAAGGCAGAATGGAGGATTCCCTAGCAATACTGAAAATGCTAGACCACCCCACATGAGCAATGTAAGGCGATTACTACTAGGAGTGGGAAAAAGCTACCAGGGGCGAAAAAAGAAGCTAAAATAGAAAAGGAACCTGCCTTAGATAAACCTGCCGAGGAAGCTACCCCGACAGGTGATTAACAGACTGCTGCCGATGAACCTGTCACGACAGCAGAAGCGACATAGGAGAAAAAAGATGATTACCGTCCTCAGATTCGCATGCAGTGGGAAGGACGTATTGCTGATTATCATCCTCCACCATCTTTTCCTCAACGGATACAGCAAGCTAAGCATGAACCTCAACTTAAAAAGATTTATGATATTTTTAAACAGGTTCATATTAATATTCCGTTGTTAGATGTTGTTAGGGAGATGCCCGGTTATGCTAAATTTCTCAAGGATGTTATGTCGAAAAAATCTAAACTTGGGGAATTTGAAACTGTAAAGATGACAGAAGGTTGCATGAGTATTCTTCATCGGCAGCCGCCCAAAAAAAGAAGGATCTGGGGAGCTTCATCATACCATGTGTAATCGGCAACAAATTTGTGGGTAAGGCACTTTGTGATCTTGGTGCCAGTGTTAATCTAATTCCCAAATCTGTTTTTCAGAAACTAGGTATTGGTAAGGCGCGGCCCACGACAGTCACCCTACAGCTAGCCGACCGCTCTTACGTACATCCTGAGGGAAAAATTGAAGACATTCTGGTAAGAGTGGATAAGCTTATTTTTCCTGCTGACTTTCTTATTTTGGATTTTGAGGCAGACGAAAACGCACCAGTCATCCTCGGGCGACCCTTCTTAGCCACGGGAAGATCATTGATTGATGTGGAGAAAGAAGAACTCACCATGCGCGTAAACGATCAAGAAATTAAGTTGAATGTTCTCCAAGCAATGAAACATGCCAATGTGGACGAGGAATGCAAGGCCATCATTGAGGTGACCTTTGATCACCCCTGCATCAGGTCGGGCTGCCGTGATGTAAAATTTGGTCACTCCCGCGACAGCCACCTACAGGCCTGTCACGACAGCAATGACGACAGCATCGACGACAGCGACTCCTCTGAATCCGATATATCTGATACTGAAGATCAGGAGGAGGTAAACTGGTTAGGCAATCGTCCAGGTAAGTTATTCGAACCCTTGAATTATACTTCGGATAACCATTTAATCCAAAAGCCATCTACTGTTGAACCACCTGTCTTAGAACTTAAGCCCCTGCCAGGGCGACTTAAATATGCTTATCTTGGTTGCAATGATACACTGCCCGTAATCATCTCTGCTAAGCTGCCGCAGGAACATGAACGACAGCTGATCGACATGTTAAGGCAGCACAAAAAGGCGATTGGATGGACGATAGCAGACATTCAAGGCATTAGTCCAGCGATATGCATGCACAAAATCCTCCTAGAGGAAGATCATAAGCCGACGATTGATTCCCAAAGGCGGTTAAACCTTGCGATGAAGGAGGTAGTGCGTAAAGAGATAATTAAATGGTTAGATGCTGGTATTATTTACGCCATCTCCGACAGCAAATGGGTGAGCCCGGTGCAATGTGTTCCCAAGAAAGGAGGAATGATCGTGATAACCAACGAAAACAATGAGTTAATCCCAACCAGGACTGTGACCGGTTGGAGGGTTTGTATGGACTATCGGAAGCTTAATAAAGCTACCCGAAAAGACCACTTTCCTTTACCCTTTATTGATCAAATGCTTGATAGATTAGCGGGTAAACCTTAATATTGTTTTCTTGATGGTTATTCAGGTTACAATCAAATTGCTATTGCACCAGAGGATCAAGAGAAAACGACTTTCACATGCCCCTACGGAACATACGCATTTAGGAGGATGTCGTTCGGCCTCTGTAACGCACCTGCCACCTTCCAAAGGTGCATGATGGCTATATTCTCCGATATGGTAGAGGACTTCCTTGAAATTTTCATGGATGATTTTTCCGTCTTTGGAGATGATTTTGAAAGCTGCCTCGGCAATCTTAAAAAGGTACTTGAAAATGTGAAAAAGCTAATCTTGTGCTAAATTGGGAAAAATGCCATTTTATGGTGGACGAAGGGATAGTCCTTGGCCATAAGATTAGCTGCCGTGGGATAGAAGTCGACAGGGCCAAAATAGAAGTCATAGAGAAGCTGCCGCCGCCAACCACAATCAAGGGTATTAGAAGTTTTTTAGGGCATGCAAGTTTTTATCGGAGATTCATCGCAAATTTCTCGAAAATCACGAAGCCCCTATGCAATCTCTTAGAGCAGAACCGACCCTTTGACTTTAATGAGGAATGTACTGAAGCATTCAAGGTTCTGAAGGAAAAGCTAGTGATAGCCCCCATAGTACAACCACCAGACTAGACACAGCCATTTGAAATTATGTGTGATGCTAGTGACTATGCTGTCGGGGCAGCACAAAGATAAGCTGTTTCACGTCATATACTATGCCAGCAAGACGTTAAATGACGCCCAAGTGAACTACACCACCACAGAAAAGGAGCTGTTAGCTGTGGTGTTCTCCATCGACAAGTTTCGTTCCTACATACTTGGGACGAAAGTAATAATACACACCGACCATTCTGCCCTAAAGTATTTGTTCGCAAAGAAGGATGCAAAGCCTAGGTTGATACGATGGATCTTGCTATTACAAGAGTTCGACCTTGAAATCAAGGACAAAAAGGGGACAGAAAATCAGGTGGCAGACCACTTGTCGAGGTTGGAGAAGGGACAGAGTCTACCATTAGATGAGACACACATACTGGAGACCTTCCCTGATGAGCAGCTCTTTGCTGCCGCAATCACTGTCGCAACAGCCATGACGGCAGGTAAGTCTTCTGACCTTCCTTGGTATGCTGATTTCGTTAATTTTATAGTTAGCGGAATATTACCTTCTGATCTTAATTACCAAGCCAGAAAGAGGTTCCAAAATGATGTTAAGCATTATTATTGGGACGAACCTCTTCTTTTCAAAATGTGCGCAGATCAGGTTATAAGGAGGTGTATACCACAAGAAGAGCAAGAAGACATTCTCCATCACTGTCATGCTTCACAATATGGAGGCCACTTAGGAGGCAATAAGACTGCTGCCAAGGTGCTGCAGTCAGGGTTCTACTGGCCGACACTGTATAAAGATGCACAGGAATTTTACAAGAACTGTGACAGGTGCCAGCGGACAGGCAACATCTCGAGAAGAAACGAGATGCCACTGCAGAACATTTTAGAAGTTGAGATCTTTGATGTTTGGGGGATTGATTTCATGGGACCTTTTCCATCTTCATGTGGAAATCTTTACATCCTCCTAGCAGTGGATTATGTCTCCAAGTGGGTAGAAGCAATCGCAACTCAAAAGAATGATGCCAAAACGGTCCAAAAGTTTTTGCACAAAAACATTTTTTCTAGATTTGGCATCCCTAGGGCGATTATCAGTGATGAAGGGAGACATTTTGATAATAGGGTAATTGCTGCCGCTTTGAAGAAATATGGTGTCAAGCACAGGATCGCGACAGCATACCACCCACAGACCAATGGACAGGCTGAAATTTCCAATAGGGAAGTGAAGAACATTCTTGAGAAGATGGTTAAACCAACTAGGAAGGACTGGTCTTTACTTCTAAATGATGCATTATGGGCATACAGGACAGCTTTCAAGACTCCATTGGGCATGTCTCCATACCGACTGATTTATGGGAAAACCTGTCACTTGCCTGTCGAGATCGAGCACAAAGCATATTGGGCAATTAAGGCAGTGAATATGGACTTGGACAAGGCAGGCCAGAAAAGGTTATTAGATCTGAACGAGATTGAAGAATTACGGACAATGGCCTACGACAACGCAAGGATTTACAAAGAAAAGACTTAGAAGTGGCACGACAAGAAACTGCTGCCACGACAGTTCTGCCCAGGGCAGCTTGTGTTGCTGTTTAATTCTAGACTTAAACTCTTCCCAGGAAAGCTAAAGTCTAGATGGTCTTGCCCGTTCAAAGTGATTCAAGTTTTTCCCCATGGTGCCATCACAATTCAATCATTAAAAGACGGGCACCAATTCAAAGTCAATGGACAGCGCCTCAAGCATTATCAGGGGACTGAAGCCCCAGGAATACAGGAAGTGGTAACTTTAGGTGATGCCCCACAAGGCATCCCTAATTTAACCTAATTTTTATTTTTATTTATTTTATTATTAATTATTATTTATTAGGAAATTAGGTTTATTTTATTCGAATAATGTTTTGTTTTTCTAATTTCGGTTTAGGAAATAAAAGAGTCAAGAAGAAAAGGAGAAGTGACCCAAGCCCACCGCCCATCCATCAGCCCAATAAAGCCCATTTATGGAAACCTGTCGTTTCGGCTGCCGCCGCGGACGGATATGACAGGCTGTCAACAGACTGACATGGCAGACACAGAAGCGTATTGCAGATGCGTAACAGACGTATAAATGTGTGTCAGACGCGTTAGACACGCTAAATCCAATCTGCCGTCCCGTTATTCCTGCCTGCCGTTGCAGCATTAAATGGGCAGCTACTCGACCGCTATAAAACCCCATTCTCATTTTCATTTTTTCTCACTTCTGCTTATTCTTCTTTGCTTTCTCCTCTAGTTTTATTTGCTTTCTTCAGATTTCACAACCCTTGCAACCAACATGTCTACTAGACAGACCCGCCGTAGTGCTGCCTCAGCATCCTCCTCAGCAGCAGCAACGCCCTTTGCCAACAAGGAGTTATGGGAGGAACGTGGCTTCGTATACATCCGCAAAGCACCCCACATGGGACTCCGACCGTTCATTGTACGGGCTATCACGGCTCAACTATAGGAGCACTTCGCGGAACAACCGGCAGAGCTCAATGACATATTAGTCCGGGAATTCTATGCTGCCATAGACAGCAAAACGGCGACATCTATCACCGTTCGAGGTGTCAAGGTGCCCTTCACTGCCGACAGCATCAACCGCATGTTTGGCCTCTTCTTCGGCTCCGATGATGATGCTCACCAGAAATTTCTTGACACCCTCGATGCTGCCGCTTATGATGCTGTCATGATGGAGTTGACAGAGGAGGGAACATCATGGACGACCAGCAAGAAGAACCCCCACTCCGTCAACAGGGGGAAGCTCCTCCCAGAAGCCAAACTTTGGAACACTTTCATCAAAAAGCGTATCCTGCCGTCTTCCCACCACACGACAGTCAACCGGCAGCGGCTCGCCCTCATCCATTCCATTATGCACGACAGGCCTATCAATGTGGGCCGATATATGAGGGACAGCATCCTAGACTGTGCCTTCCGCTCCGACTCTCGCCTTTGCCTGCCCTTTACAATTACTTCCCTCTGCCGATGTGCTGCTATCCCCGAGGAAGCCTCCGACAAAATAAGAAAGGGCAGAGGCTGGACAGACAACAACATCAACTGCCTCATGGAGCTGGTCGTGGCTACACCTATCTCATCTTTCAACCCAGCCGGCTCCCCAACAGAATCATCAGAGGAGCCTGCCCCGGAACCTGCTGCCGCCACCGCTCCGACAAACCAGACCACCCTCCTCCTTACTACGCTACAACGGGTAGAGGAACGACAAATGGGATTGATGACGTTCATTCGGGACTTCACAAACTCGACGGTAAATTTTATTACCCAAACTTTGAATTTTCCCGATGTTCAATTCCCTACTTTTCCTGCCCATTATTTCCATATCCCCACCCCTGTCCACACCCATGTTCACACACCCACACCACCTGCCTCCCCGCATTCCGACTCTACTGCCTCCACCACATCACCTGCCCCGATGGCAGCAGGCAGCCCACCGGCAGACACCTCTCCTCGCAGAACAAAGAGGCCTGCCTCCGATGACAGCCCGCTGATTCGGAGGAATTTGGAGAGAGAATTCACGCCGATCAAGAGGATTAAGCATGTGGCAGATAAGAAACGGCTGCCCAAGGCTAGCACCACCACCAGCAGCTCTTGGGACAGTGGCAGCAGTTCCGATGTCCAGCTTGTGGAGCAACCTGCCCCTGAACCTGCTCCTGAACCGGCCCAGCCTCCTCCACAGCCCAGACGCCGCCGTCAGATCCGTGTCAGCAGCAGCAGCGAGGACAGCGATTAAAAATTTAAGTTTTTATATTCCTCTTATTGCTGCCTGCCTTTATCTTTTGTGATGTACTTTTCTTTATTTTTTTTTATCTTTTCATGTCATTTTGCATTGAGGGCAATGCAACCCTCGAGTTTGGGGTGGCAACCCTCCATCATTAATGGAGTCTTATGCACATCTTTTTATTATTTGTTCTCTTTTAATTATTTAAGTTCTCTTAAAAAAAATCAGAAAATTTAAACTGTTGGCTTAAAAACTGTGAAGTTAACTTACCTATCATGACGGCTCTGTCGTGACAGCATCTTTAGGACAGTTTAAGGAGAAGTTTAGAGCCTTTCTATAGTTCTGAAAACTTAAACACCTTTGTGACTGTTATGTAGCTTAGATTTCTCTTAGCCAAATTAGAATAGGAAGCTTAGAACTTGAATAGCCCCTAGAGGTGCCTAACACTGGCTCTAGGAAAGAAGTTTAGCAAAAGAAAATCAAAAACCTAGAGGTGCCCGAAACCGGCTCTAGGAAGCTAACTAGAGGTGCCCGAAACTGGCTCTAGAAAAACTTAGCTTGAAAATAGAAGAAAAAAAGCATGAAAATGTGCTTTCTAAAAAAAATAAACTTTGGCATAAAAATTCGATTTAAGAAGTTGAATATTCTAGTGAAACTAAGAGAGTCTTAGCATATAACTGTTCACAAGCATGCACACACTGCACGAGAGCTATAGAGAGACTCCGGACAGATCCTAACCTTTCTGACAGGTTGCTGCCGCCATAGAGAATGAGCGACGGGTAAGGGACAGTTCACTGTTTGAAGGCCAACACAAAAATTTTCATTTTTCTTTTAGTCTTAATTGCTTGAGGGCAAGCAAAAACTTGAGTTTGGGGGTGTGTTGAGTGCGTAAAAGTTCTATTATTTACACCCTTTTTAACCCATATTTCTGCTGCATTCAAGCATCATTGCATTGCATTTAGGTTAGTTTTCAGTAAAACATCACAAATGAATTAAAAGCACAGATTCTACTAAAAAAGGCTATTATTGCAGGTATCTATCATGGTAGACGTTGAAGGCAGGTGCAGGGCAGAGAAGCAGGAGAGCTGAACAGGACAAGCAGACGAAGAAGACGAAGCTGCCATGGACCTGTCGTGACAGCATGGTGACAACAGACTTATGAAGAGGAAAAGTAAAGTGGACCTCGATAGATAGAGAAAAATATGCTCGTCTGTCGTGTGAAAGCCACATATTTTCCAAGCCCCGGATCAAAAGATATGTCAAGCCAAAGCTCAAGGAGAGGAAATTCCTAGAAACAAGGATGGCGGCTGCAAAGTAGGAAATCCTTAGAGATTAAGTCTTTATTAGAATCTTACTTTTAATTAAAGTTGTAATCCTTGTTACCTTAGATAACTTGAGCCCAAAGCTTATATAAGGGCATAGATTTAACCTAGGAAGGAGAGAACACCCCATAACCGAAACCTAAAACCCCTGTCGTTTACCCGTCACCGACATGTTCTAAATTCCCCCTAGGGCTGCGGGTTGTTTTGTAAAGTAGTTGCAAGGGTTGTTTTGTTTTAGGATTTTTCAGTTCAATAAAATAAACTTCAAGTTCTCTTATTTTGGTTTTAACATCTTGCAAGAGCATCGGGAGAGCATTGTGAGGTTATCCATTTACTTAGCATCGGGAGAGTTAAGTATACGAAAGAAATAAGAGCGAGTTCTCTAGTTTATAGTTGAACTATCTTGTGCCTAGGGATAGGGCAAGGTTAAGTGACTAAGGAAAAATTCATACACATCGGTGTTCATCCTTCAATTCACGCCGGGAGGTATCATCAAAGACGTGATCATCGACAGACTTGGACCTA
Source organism: Hibiscus tridactylites (assembly GCA_958450335.1). NCBI lineage: Eukaryota > Viridiplantae > Streptophyta > Magnoliopsida > Malvales > Malvaceae > Hibiscus > Hibiscus tridactylites. The sequence goes on along the minus strand of OY288291.1, from coordinate 29,775,336 downwards.
GGGATAGGCCAAGGCAGATCTGGGATTCTTGCCAAACTTGAAGTACAGAGTTGGTGTGTCTGCTGCCGCGACAGCTAACGGACAGCCGCCGCGACAGGTGCTGTCAACGACGGGAGCGACGACAGAACTGGAGTTTCTAAGCAACTTAATACCTGCACTACCGAGCAATTCAATACCAGCCCATTCTCTCTATCTTGATATCTCAATCTTTTTATTTACGTTTTTCTTATTATTCTCGTGACAATCTTCTAAACTATTTCCTTTACTTCGTGCAGTAAACTAAGGTGAAGTCATTAGCCCAATCCCTGTGGAGACGATATCCGATACTTCGTATCACTTACTACTTGCGTCGTGTACACTTGCACTACAATTGCGATAGACTCTTTTACACGCAACACCCACAACAGTAATTCTGCAGCTGGCATACTGCTCTTACGTTCATCTAGAAGGGAAAAGTGAAGATGTTCTGGTAAGGGTGGATAAGTTTATTTTTCCTGCTGACTTTCTTGTCTTAGATTGTGAAGCAGATGAAAACGCACCAATCATCCTGGGGCGACCCTTCTTAGCCACATGAAGATCACTGATTGATGTGGAAAAAGGAGAACTCGCCATGAGAGTGAACGATCAAGAAATAAAGTTGAATGTTCTCCAGGCAATGAAGCTTGCTGATGCAGAAGAAGAATGCAAGGTTATCACTGAAGTTATCCTTGACCAACCCTGCATCAGGTCGGGCTGCCACAACATCAAAATAGATCACTGCCTCGGCAGCCACTTAGAAGACTGTCACGATAGCACCGACGACAGCAACTCCTCAGAATCTGATACTGAAGATCAGGAGGAGGTAAACTGGATAGGCAATCGTCTAGGTAAGTTATTCGAGCCTTTAAACTATACCTCGGATAACCATGTAATTCAAAAGCCATCGACTGTTGAGCCCCCTGTTATAGATCTTAAGCCCCTGCCAGGGTAGCTAAAATATGTTTTCCTTGGTTTAAATAATATGTTACACGTAATCATCTCTTCCAAGTTGATGAAGGAACAAGAACAACAGTTAATAGAGATGCTGCAGCAGCATAAAAAGGCTATTGGATGGACGATAGCTGATATTCATGGCATTAGTCCAGGATTATGTATGCATAAAATTCTTCTAGAGGATGATCATAAGCCGACTATTGATGCACAAAGGCGTCTGAACCATGCTATGAAAGAAGTGGTGAGAAAAGAGATAATCAAATGGTTAGATGTTGGAATAATCTACGCCATCTCGGACAGCAAATGGGTGAGCCCGGTACAGTGCGTTCCTAAGAAAGGAGGACTGACCGTAGTAACCAATGAAAACAATGAGCTAATCCCAACCGGGACTGTGACCGGTTGGAGGGTTTGTATGGACTACCGGAAACTTAACAAAGGTACCTAGAAGGACCATTTTCCTTTACCCTTTATTGATCAAATGCTTGATAGATTAGCGGGTAAACCTTACTATTGTTTTCTTGATGGTTACTCAGGTTACAATCAAATAGCCATCGCACCGGAAGATCAAGAAAAGACGACGTTCACATGCCCTTACGGAACTTACGCTTTTAGGAGAATGCCTTTTGGACTCTGCAATGCACCATCCACCTTTCAAAGGTGTATGATGGCAATATTCTCTGATATAGTGGAGGATTTCCTAGAGATCTTTATGGATGATTTTTCAGTCTTTGGAGACAACTTTGAAAGCTGCCTAGGCAACCTAGAGAAGGTGCTCGAGAGATGTGAAAAAGCAAACTTGATTTTGAACTGGGAAAAATGTCACTTCATGGTGGATGAAGGGATAGTTCTTGGCCACAAAATTAGCTGTCGTGGCATAGAAGTCGACAGAGCTAAGATAGAAGTAATCGAAAAGTTGCCGCCACCCACCACAGTCAAAGGAATCAGAAGTTTCATAGGACATGCTGGTTTTTATCGGAGGTTCATTGCGAACTTTTCAAAAATCACCAAGCCCCTATGCCATCTTCTAGAGCAGAACCGACCCTTCGACTTTAACGATGAATGTACTGAGGCATTCAAGGTTCTGAAAGAAAAGCTGATAACAGCCCCAATAGTACAGCCATCGGATTGGACACTGCCGTTTGAGATCACGTGTGATGTTAGTGACTATGTTGTCGGGGCAGCACTTGGGCAGCGGAGAGACAAACTCTTTCATGTTATATACTATGCCAGCAAAACACTGAACGACACCCAAGTAAATTACACCACCACAGAGAAGGAATTATTAGTTGTGGTATTCTCCATTGACAAGTTTCATTCTTATATACTTGGAGCGAAGGTCATAGTCCACACAGACCACTATGCATTGAAGTATCTGTTAATGAAAAAGGATGCAAAGCCTCGACTAATACGTTGGATTCTGCTACTGCAAGAGTTCGACCTTGAAATCAAGGACAAGAAGGGGACAAAGAATCAAGTGGCAGATCACTTGTCAAGGTTGGAGAAGGGAAAGAGTCTACCGGTAGACGAGACACATATATTGGAGACCTTTCCTGATTAGTAGCTATTTGCTGCCACAGTCACTGCCGCGACAGCCATGGCGGCAGGTAAGTCTTCTGAACTCCTCCGGTACGTTGATTTCGTTAATTTTTTAGTTAGCGGAATAATTCCTCCTGACCTTAATTATCAAGCTAGGAAGAAGTTCCAAAATGATGTTAAACATTATTATTGGGACGAACCTCTTCTTTTCAAAATCTGTGCAGATCAGGTTATAAGGAGATGCATACCACAGGATGAACAGGCAGATATACTTCATCACTATCATGCTTCACAGTATGGAGGACACTTGGGAGGCAACAAAACTGCTGCCAACGTTTTGTAGTTAGGATTCTATTGGTCATCACTGTATAAAGATGCTCAAATCTTTTATAAGAGCTCTAACAAGTGTCAACGGACAGAAAACATCTCACGGAGACACGAGTTGCCGTTGCAAAAAATTCTCGAAGTTGAGATCTTCGACGTTTGGGGGATAGATTTTATGGGACCATTCCCATCATCATGTGGGAACTTATATATCCTCATGGCAGTATATTATGTGGCTAAGTGGGTTGAAGCAATCGCCACTCAGAAGAGTGATGCCAAGACGGTTCAAAGGTTTTAACATAAAAACATTTTTTCCAGATTCGGCATCCCTAAGGTGATCATCAATGATGAAGGCATGCATTTTGACAATAGGGTTATAGCTTCTTCCTTGAAAAAGTATGGTGTAAAACATCGGATTGCAACAGCATACCACCCTCAGACCAATGGACAAGCTGAAATATCCAACAGAGAGGTCAAGAACATTCTTGAAAAGATGGTTAAGCAAACTCGGAAAGACTGGTCTCTACACCTCAATGATGCATTATGGACTTACAGGACATCGTTTAAAACTCCATTGGGAATGTCTCCTTATCGGTTGATTTATGGAAAAACGTGCCATTTACATGTCGAGATAGAGCACATAGCATACTGGGCAATCAAGGCAGTTAATATGGACATGGAAAAGGCAGGGCAGAAAAAGCTACTTGATTTGAACGAAATTGAAGAAATTCGGAAAATGACCTATGGCAATGCAAGAATCTACTAGGACAAAACCAAGAAGTGGCATGACAAGAAGTTACTGCCACGACAGTTCTGCCCAGGGCAGCTTGTGTTGCTTTTTCGCTCTAGGTTGAAACTCTTCCCAGGGAAGCTGAAATCTAGATGGTCTGGCCCATTCCAAGTGGTTCAGGTTTTTCCCCATGGTGTCATCACGATCAGATCTCTAAAAGACGGGCACCAATTCAAAGTCAATGGACATTGATTGAAGCATTATCAGGGGACTGAAGCCCTAAGAATGCAGGAAGTGGTTACTTTAGAAGATGCCCCACCTGGCATCCCAAATTTAACCTAAATTTTATTTTTAATTATTTTTATTATGTATATATTAGGAAATTAGATTTATTTTATTTTTAAGAAATAATGTTTTTATTTTTATTGGGTTTTAGGAAATAAAGGAGACAAGAAGAAAAGGAGAAGTGAATTCAGCCCAACATCCTTCCATCAACCCACAAAGCCCAAATTTTGGAGCATGTCGTTACAGCTGTCGCGACAGACGCGAAATATACAGGCTGTCGACATGCTGTTGCGACAGGCACACAAACGCGTAACAGACGCGCATCAGACACGGAAACGCGTGACAGACGCGTCAGAAACCGCGTAACAGTTGGCCGCGTTATTCGCGCCTACCGTTACAGCTCCAATGGTAACACCCCAATTTTGGGCTTGGAAGTTTAGGGTCTGAACCGGACCGGTCTAAATTTCGGTTCGAATATAAAAGGTGATTTTAGGGAAAGCCAAGGTCGGGATACATTAAAAATATGGAAAAATATCTAAAAATTCTCTTTTAATATATATAAGAGAGTGGTGAAATCAATTTTACAAAATAAGGTTTGGATATATGACATTTCAAGTTAGTGACTAAAATGTAATTTTTGAAAAGTTCACGACTGTTTTGAAAGGATTGAAACTTTGAATCTTTAAGGAGCTAATTTACCCAAGGGAGGATTTCTCCAGATTTTTCTTGATTTTTAAAGACTCATTTAATGTTTAATTAATAAAAAGAAAAGTTGGAAAAATAATGATGAGATTTCATTTTTAAAGACTCATAACTAACTTTTGCTAAATTTTCCTATTTCATTTTCTCTCAAAATTACCTCATCCAAACACATTTCCACAACAGCTTTTCTTTTGATTTTCACACCTAATGATGAGATTTCAATCCCCAAATGATTCCTAGTCACTTCTACATCAAATCCTCTCCATTTGCAAATTGAATTTTCAAGGATTTTGGCTCTAAACAAGGAGAAATCCACATTTATAGGTATGAACGTCCTTCTCCTCTAAATACTCAGTTCTTTACTGAAATTCCCAAGATCTCAAGCCTTAAATAAAGTTTTATTAAACGTTTTAATGTTATGATCTTGATTTTGGCTTAAAACGTGAGATTTTGATCAAATCTTGAAGAATTTCGTGGAGGTTGTTTAGGCTCTGTTTTGAGATGCCTTTTTAATGTATTTTGGATGATTATTGATGTGTAATTGAGGTCTAATCAATGCAATCCGAATAGGTTGATTTTCCTAAGTTTTTACTTCTGAAAATGGTGGTTTTTAGGGTGATTTTGGTGTTCTGCTATAGATGGAGGTATAAGGACGTGATTAGGTTCTTTTTGGATGTTAATTGATGTCTAGGAATGTTTAGAAGTGATGGATCAAGGCTGGGTAATGTTGTGGAAGTGTTTGGATGTGTTTTCGGTTGTGTTTGGTAGCTGAAATGTGAGTTTTGGTGAGAGCAGTGAGTTTAGGTGTAATGGTTGAAGATTTTAATGCATGATGATGCATTAATCCTCTGCTTTGATGTATTTAAAAATAGGGGAGACAACTTTGGATCCTTGTGGTGTTGATCCGGGGGCTTGAGCGGCGTTTCGGCAATCTTGTGAAACGAAATTGGTGAGTAAAGTTTTGTTTTCAGCTTTGAAACCAATGTTTGAAGGTTTTGGGAGCTTAGTTTAAGTCTAAGAAACTTAACTAAGCTCAAGAGTAAGTTTTCGGAGAAACTCTCTCTTTGATGAACCATGAGATGGTTGGATGCGATGTGTTTAAATTGCATGTTTAAATTCTATTTATAAAGCATATTTTAGCATGTTTAGTGCTGGTTTTGAAAGCCATGTGATGAAGGATGCTCAAGGTAAGAGATCTTTGGTTTGATATTGATAAATGTGGTTTGATGCATAGTAATGCATGATGGTTTAATGGCTTTGTTTAATGCTTTAAAACAGTGAATTGATGATGGCAAATGTTGTATATTGGCAAGTGATGTAATGGTTTAAAAGTACTTGAATCGGATATAGTTAGTCGGCTATAGGATTGGGTGCACCGTGAATAAAGTTGCCTTGGATGTTGAGGGGTTGTAATGGTATCGTAAACTCCATCCAAGTACACTAACGAGATGTCTAAGATCGTAATGGTGGTTAAAATGCCATGTGTAGATCTTGTGTTGTGTCCCGTGTTCTCGTTAGTGATGTTATACAACTGCCAATGAGTGATGTGGAGGGGTTGTGATTGTACTGTTAAACTCCATCACGGGTGTTGAGGGGTTGATATTGTACCGGTAAACTCCACCTTGTGTGTTTGGTAGTGTGTATGAAGCGTATGGGACAACGATTGTAATCCGCGTATCCGATTGTATTTTGGTGTTGAAAAATGGTTAAGGATTATCACTTGAAAGCCAATATGACATGTTGATATAATGAAGCATGAGATGCTTGTTTTGTATGCATTGTTGCATGAGACACGATGATTATGAATTTAAAGGCCTTTGAAAGGTGTTTTACAAGTGCATTATAGTATTGTTTCATTAGAGCATGCCTCACTAAGCATATGTGCTTACGCTATCTTTCTTGAATCAATAATGCAGATAATTGAGGTGTTTGTGGGCAGCAAGGTGGGCAAGTAATCCAAGGGAAAAGACTAAGCTCATGTATGGTGACTATTTTCACAACACTATTAGTTTTTGGTATTTGGCAATGGGAGCCTAGATTGTGTTTTGGGGGGATGGTTTGGACTCCCTAAGTTTAGCTTGATGCCTATGATGCTTTGGATATGTAATTGGCCATTTTTGGTGTTTGCTTTGTTGGTTTTATGTTTGTTGATTTTGGGTAATAAGATGCATGCTTATAGAGTGAAGTTCTTCCCTAATTGATGCTGTGAATATGTTTTGTTGATGCAAATTTGTTCCTTTATTGTATGATGACTTGTTGGCATGATTTGGGGGGCATAGGGATGCGTTTGATGGGTCGAATGTGTGTCAAACCAGACAATTTCTGCATTTCTGGGCAGCCCGTATCGGAACGGGTGCTACTGTTTCGAAACAGCGGTCTAAAATGGCCTTGGTGTTTCGAAACGGGTAGAGCCTTTCCGAAACACTTTTGCTACTGCCAAGCCCTATTTCGGAACAGGTTTCGAAACGGTCTCGCGTTTCGGAACGGTCAACCACTATTTCGGAACACTTGACCATTGGGCACTGAATTACATGGTTTTATGTTTTGAAATCCTCACGTTTTAGTCCTGAACTTTGTATATGCAATTGCTTTAGTTTGGGATGGTCGTTTGAGATGAAATTTAGCAGAGAAGCATGAAACATGACTAATTTCATAATGGTATCTTAAAAATTGGTAAAGTCCTCTTAATTTCCAAAATTTACAATTTGGTCCTTAAATTTGTATGTTGTGCAATTGAGTCCCTTATTGTTTTCCGATTACTGTGATTTTTGAATATGCTGGTCTCATGAGTACGCCTAGGGTTAATATGCATCTAGACAAGTTTAAAAAGAAAAAAAATGGGTCGTTAATCAGGGTTGACTTTCGGGTTGACTTTGGTTTTCCCCGTGTAATCTTCGTAGTTCGGGTCAACCGTCTAGGCCGGGCTAAAGGGGTTACATTTGGTGGTATCAGAGCTAAGTTCTCGAGTAATTGGGAATGGTTATGTGGGTGATATGTGTATGATTGCTTTGTATACGTTTTGAGAGAAAGTATGTTGTGTGAATTGTAAGTATGTTGCAATTATGATGTATGCTGGGGTGAAACATGTTAGAGGGACCCATTGCCATATCAAAACTAATGAAATGAATTGTTTTAATTGGAAGTGAGCTTGAGTACTTGGATTTATTACCTTGCTGAGCCTGATATGTTTATTACATTTGTGTTAGTGCATTGTTAGTGAATGGGACCTCGTAGAGAGACGAGGATTAATACGCGAGCTATGGCTCAAAACGAGAATGAAGAGAATGTTGAGAATGTAGTGGATTTACCTCCTCCACCGGGTGGTGGTGGTGCTGGAGGTGATGGAGCTGGTGCTGGGGTCGCTGGACCTGAAGCTGGGCAGGGGCAAGCTGCTCCTGACATGACAGTGCTGATTCAGGCTATTATTGGAGCCTTTCAGGCGGCAGTAGCTGGGGCTCATGGAGCTGGGCATCAGGGCGATGCTAATGCTAGACTACCTTTGGAACGTTTGCGTAGTCTGGGAGGGACTGAGTTTAGGGGTTTGTCTGCAGAAGGTTCTGAGTCTTGGTTGGAAAGTACCAAGAGAATTTTAAGACAAATGAACTGCAGTGAGGTGCAGAATCTAGGCTGTGTGGTGTCGTTGTTGCACGATGATACGTATACCTGGTGGACGACCACTATCTCCGAAATGGAGGATGCTGATGTAACACAGACGTTCTTTCTGAACGCGTTCAAGAGGAAGTATCTGGGTGTGCGATACCTGGATGAAAATAAAAGGGAGTTCATGTCTCTTACTCAAGGGAGCATGTCAGTGGTTGAGTACGAGGTTCAGTTTGTTCGTCTCAGTCAGTACGCACCTGAGCTTATCCCTGATGAGCGGAGAGGTGTGAACGTTTTCGTTATGGTTTGGTGACGGAAGTAAAGACCTATATGCTGGCTGCTGAGTACACTGACTTTGATGTGCTGGTTAGCAGAGCGAAGGATATTGAGCTGAATTTGAGTTTATCTTCTAGAGGTGATGGTTCTAGTGAAGGCAAGCGAGCTGCTAAGTATAGTTCCGGTGGTTGACGGAACAAGAGAGGACGTGATCAGAGGCATCAGACTTCGGCTAGGCGTGGTGGTGGAGGGCAAGGTGCACCTGTTCAGGGAGACGGGGTGAGAGCTGATCAGAACACATGCTGGGCGTGTGGATCGCGTGGTCACTTGAGGCGTGACTGTCCGTGAGCAGCGAGGGAGGTGCAGGCTCCTATTGTGGTGACCGGTAATTTGTGCTGGAACTGTGGTTCGGCGGATCATATGAGGAGGGAGTGTCCTTTGTTGGCCGGTGGTGGTCAGGGACGTGCTCCTGGAGTTGATGCACTACAGAGAGGTCGTGGGCGCGGCCGTGGTAACTTCCGGCACAGAGAGGATGGTGGAAGGAATGTAGCTCATGTGGTGGTTGTTCAGCCTGAGGGTGGTGGCCAGGTACTTTCACTTTGCAATCCTGGTCATTACTTTCCTTGATTGATTATGGATCTACACACTCATACATATTGCGTGAACATGCTCAATTGCGTGGTTTGCCTGTTGAGTCTTTGGATGTTGGTATACGTGTAACTAGTTCTTTTGGTGAGACTATTGTGACACGAAAGCTTTATAGAATATGTCCTTTGGTTGTGCAAGACCGTGTTTTTCATGTTGATCTTATGGAATTGCCTTTCTATGGTTTTGATGCAATACTTGGTATGGATTGGCTTGTTGAACATCGAGCTGTGGTGGATTTTGAGAATAAGCGAGTTTCATTGAAACTTGCAGATGATTATGAGGTAGTGGTGGTTGGTGAGAATGTGAAGTTTCTTGCCAATGTGGTGTCTACATTGGAAGCGAGCCAGATGCTGAGGCAAGTTTGTGAAGCCTACCTAGCCTTTGTGATGAATCGTAGCTCTAAGGAGTTGCGAGTGCAAGATATCAGGACTGTGCGAGAGTTTCCTGGTGTGTTTCCGGAGGAGTTGCCTGGATTGCCTCCTAATCGTGAAGTGGAGTTTGGAATTGAGCTGTATGAAAACACAACTCCAGTGTCCATTACTCCTTATTGAATGGCACCTAAAGAGTTGAAGGAGCTGAAGACGCAACTTCAGGAGTTGCTTGACCGCAGTTTCATTCGGCCAAGTGTGTCACCTTGGGGTGCACCGGTCTTGTTTGTGAAGAAAAAGGATGGCACTATGAGAATGTGCATCGATTACCGTTAGCTTAATAAGTTGACTATCAAGAATCGGTATCCCTTGCCGAGGATTGATGATCTTTTTGATCAATTTCAGGGAGCGACTGTGCTCTCTAAAATTTACTTAAGGTCAGAGTATTATCAGTTGAAGTTGAAGGATGTGGATGTGCCAAAGACAGCCTTCAGAACAAGGTATGGGTATTATGAGTTTCTTGTGATGTCGTTTGGTTTGACGAATGCTCATGCGACTTTCATGGACATGATGAATAGAGTCTTCCATGAATATTTGGATAAATTTTTTATGGTGTTCATTGATGATATTCTCGTGTACTCTCGTACTGAGGAGGAGCATAAGGGGCATTTGAGAATTGTGTTGTAGGCTTTGTTGGAGAATCAACTTTATGCTAAGCTGAGCAAGTGTGAGTTCTGGCTCAGGGAAGTTGTGTTTCTTGGTCATGTGGTTTCTACTGAAGGGATTCGTGTTGATCCTCAGAAGATTGAGGCAGTGATGAATTGGAAGCCTCATAAGTCTGTTCATGAAGTCCGTAGTTTCCTTGGTTTGGCGGGATACTATTGGAGGTTTGTGGATGGGTTTTCAAAGATTGCTGCATTTTTGACGAAGTTGTTGTAGAAGGATGTTAAGTATGAGTGGACGGAAGCGAGACAATAGGCTTTTGAGAAGCTTAAGGCAGCTTTGACGCAAGCTCCTATCTTGGTTCAACCTGAATCAGGGAAAGAGTTTGTGGTGTATAGTGACGCGTCCTACGTTGGTTTGGGATGTGTGTTGATGCAAGAGGGTAAGGTCGTGGCTTATGCATCGCGTCAGTTATCCTACGCATGACATTGAGTTAGCTGCGGTAGTTTTCGCTTTGAAAATTTGGAGACATTACCTGTATGTTGAGAAGTGTACTGTGTACACGGATCATAAGAGTTTGAAGTATCTGATGTCTCAGAAAGAGTTGAATCTTAGGCAACGACGTTGGGTGGAGGTTCTTAAGGATTACGATTTGACGATCGAGTATCATCCGAGTAAAGCTAATGTTGTAGCGGATGCCTTGAATAGGAAGGTGGCAATGGAGTTGAGGGCTATGTTTGCCAGTTTGAGCATTTCGCATGATGGTGGTCTTGTGGCTGAGTTGCAAGTGAAACCATCATTGGTTCAGTTGATAAAGGATAAACAGTTATTGGACGATTCCTTGGTGCCACATGTTCAGGATATTGCTGAGGATAGGCCATCAGATTTCTGCTTTAATGATGATGGAGTCTTATGCTTTGGCTTTCAACAGTGATCTTTCCCTTACCCGTCATTCATTCTCTATGGCGGCAGCAACCTGTCGGATAATTTAGGATCTGTCCAGACTCTCACTATTGTTTCTCGTGCATTGTGTGCATTCTTGTGAACAATTATATGCTAAGACTCTCTTAGTTTCACTAGAATATTCAACTTTTAACTTGAATTTTTATGCCAAAGTTTATCTTTTTGAAGGCATATTTTCATGCTTCTTTTGTTTTGACTCGATTTCTTTATTTTTCAAGCTAAAGTTTTACTAGAGCCAGTTTTAGGCACCTCTAGTTAACTTCCTAGACCCAGTTTCGGGCACCTCTAGTTAACTTTCTAGAGCCAGTTTCGGGCACCTCTAGGGCTGTTGAGTCTCTTTTGCTAAACTTCTTTCCTAGAGCCAGTGTTAGGCACCTCTAGGGGCTATTCAAGTACTAAGCTTCCTATTCTAGTTTGGCTAAAAGAAATCTAAGCAGTATAACAGTCACAATGGTGTTTAAGTTTTCAGAACTATAGAAAGGCTCTAAATTTCTCCTTAAACTATCCTAAAGATGCTGCTACGACAAAGCTGTCACGACAGGTAAGTTCAAATCACAGTTTTAAGCCAACAATTTTTTAGACTTTTCTGATTTGTTTTAAAAGAAAAAATAAGACACAGCAAATAATTAAGATGTACTAAGACTCCATTAAAATGGAGGGTTGCCACCCCCAAACTCGAGGGTTGCATTGCCCTCAATGCAAATGACAGAAAAATGAAGGCAGGTACATCACAAAATATAGATAAAGCAGACAGCAATAAAAAGAAAATAAAGGACTTAAATTTTAGGCGCTGTCTTCACTGTTGCTGCTGACACGGATTTGGCGGCGGATTCTGGGCTGTGGGACAGGCTGGGCTAGTTGCTGCACAACCTGGATGTCAGAGCTGCTGCCGCTGTCCCAAGTGCTACTGCTGGTGGTGGTGGTGCTGGCCTTTGGCATTAGCTTTCTGTCGGCCATCTTTTTCTGCCTCTTTACAGGCGTGAATTCATTCTCCAAATTCCTCCGAATAGGAGGTTCTGCCTCGCTGTCATCCTAGATAGAGGAAGAGGAGAAACTAGCTACATAAGCGTCGATGTCATCCGAGGGTGGTCTCTTCGTTCCTCGAGCGGATGTTTCTGCCGGGGGACTGTCAGCTACCGTCGGGGCATGTGATGGGGTGGAAGCAACAGAATGTGTGTGTGGGGATGCAAGAGGTGTAGGTGTGTGGGCAGGGGTGGGGATTGTGAAATAATGGGCAGGGGAGGTTGGGAAAACAACATCGGGATAATTTAAAGTATTGGTAATGAAATTTACTGTGGAGTTGGTGAAATCCCCGATGAATGTCATCAGTCCCAGCTGTCTTTCTTCCACCCGCTGTATGGCAGCAAGGATCTGAGCAGATTGGTCTGTCGGAGCAGCTGCTGCGGCAGGTTCAGGGGCAGGTTCCTTGGATGATTCGGCAGGGACGGCATTAGGGTTGACGGAAGAGATGGGGGTCGCTACTGTCAGTTCCATGAGGCTGATAATGTTCTTATCAGTCCAGCCCCGTCTTTTGACTAGTTTATCGGTGGTGGCTTCTGGTACGGCAGAGCAACGACAGAGTGATGTGATCATGAAGGGCAAGCAGAGGAGGGCGGTTGATCTGTTGGTGCAATCCAAGACGCTCTCCCTCATGTAGCGTCCCACGTTGATAGGCCGGTTGTTCATGATTGAATGGATGAGGGCTAGCCTCTGCTGATCCACTGTCGTGTGATGGGATGTAACGCCCCGGTTTTGGGCTTAGGAGTTTTGGGCGTTGACCGGTTGGTCAAAGTGCTGTTCGAATCTAAAGAGGTGAAATTAGGAAAGCCTAGTTCGGGTTGCATTAAAAATATGGAAAAAATGTTCTAAAATCATCTTTTAATATAATTAGGTGAACTGTGAAATCAATTTTGGAAAATGAGTTTTGGAAGTGTGACATTTTGGCTAGTGACCAAAATGTAATTTTTCGCAAGTTTGGTGGCTGTTTTATAAAGGGTTGAAACTTTGAATCTTTAAGGAGCTATTTACCCAAAGGGAGTTTCTCCAGATTTTTCTAAGATATTTTAAGTCTAAAATCTGATTTTAAAAGATATTAAAATTGGAGGGAAGCCATTTGGCTATTTTTGGATTTTGTAACCAACTTTGCTAAATTTTCTTTCTCTCATTTTCTCTCAACCCAAACACTACTTTTCCAGAGAATTGGATCTGATTTCTTCACCTAAATCCCTCCTTTCAACTCTCATTTGATTCCTAATCATTGTATCTTCAAAACCTCTTCAATTGCTAATTGTTTCAACAAGGATTTTGATTGCAAAAAGAGGAGAAACTCAAGTTTGGAGGTAAAAACGTCCTTCTCCTCTAAACTATCAGTTCTTTACTGAAATTCCTAAGTTTTCAATCCTTAATTAAAGTTTAATTAAAGGTTTTTAAGTGGTGAAATGGATCTTGGCTTATTATGCAATATTTTGATGATTTTTGATGATTTTCATTAGATATGATTAATCTGTGATTTGAGAGGTGTTTTTGATGTTAAATGATCTCTAAATTGATAAGGAATTGAGTTTTGATTAATGCAATCCCGGATAGGTTGAGTTTCCTAAGTTTAGCTTCTGTTTCAAGGTTGTTTTTGAGGTGATCTTGGTGATCTGATGTTGCTGGAGGTATAAGGATGTTAATAGGTTGTTTTTAGATGTTATATGATGTTTATGGAAGTGTGGTTTTGCTGGTTTATGGCTGGGCTTTGTTTAGAAGTGGTTTGGATGCATTTTCGGTTGTGTTTGGTGGCCGAAAATGGAGGTTGGATGAGAGCAGCGAGTTTAGGTGCTTTCATTGAAGCAATTAATGCATGATGATGCATTAATCCTCTGCTTTGATGTGTTGAAACAAGGGAGGCATCTTTGGATCCAAGAGTTGTTGATCCGGAAGCTTGATTTGGTGCTGTGGCTTGAAGCAAAGTGGAAATCGGTGAGTGCGTTTGTGGAAATTGGGTTTTCAGCTTTTAAACCAAGGTTTGAAGGTTTTGGGAGCTTAGTTTAAGTCTAAACAACTTTGCTAAGCTCAAGTGTAAGTTTTCGGAATTTCTCTCTAGTGGTGGCCATGAATTTGTTGTGATGCAAAATGATGATTTGCATGTTTTAATTACTGTTTTGAAAGCATGTTTTAGCATGGATTTTGCTGATGATGTAAGCCATATGTTGAAGGTAACTCTAGGTAGGAGTACCTTGCTTTTGTACATTGTTTAGATGTGGATTGATGCTTTAAAATGCATGATGAAAATGGCTTGGTTTAATGCTTTAAAACAGTGGATTAAATGATGAAAATAATGTTTATTGGCAAGTGATGTTTTGAAAAAGATTAAGGTCACTAAGGTGGTTAAAAGTCCTTGAGTGAGCCTTGTTACTTAAGAACATCAAGGTGGTTAAAAGTCCTTGGATGATTCTTGTTGCGGACACTAAGGTGGTTAAAAGTCCTTAGGTGATCCTTTCCATGGTGTTTAAAAGTCCATGGGGCCATGGTGTTTAAAAGTCCATGGGGCCAAGGTGTTTAAAAGTCCTTGGGGCCAAGGTGTTTAAAAGTCCTTGGGGTGATTCAAGCAATGGACACAAAGGTGGTTAAAAGTCCTTGTGTGGTCCTTATTCATGGTGTTTAAAAGTCCATGGCCAAGGTGTTTAAAAGTCCTTGGGGCCAAGGTGTTTAAAAGTCCTTGGGAAGTTGATGAACTTGTTTTAAGAAATGGAATGTATCACTTGAGCCAATATGACATGTTATGTTTATGTTGAAGCATGAGATTGCTTGTTAAAGTATGCTTTTGAGCATGTGCAAAGGTTGATTTGAAGCATGTTTTGTAAATGTTTTGAATTGCATTATTGAATGGTTTTTAAGAGCATTCCTCACTAAGCTTTTGCTTACGCTCTCTTTGTTTTCTTAATTCAATAATGCAGAGCATTAGAGAACCTTGAGGGCAGCAAGAAGGCAAGAATTCAAGTACAAGTAAAGCTCAATGTATGGAAGGTTTTTGTTAAACATTTTAGCTTTTGGGTGATTTGGCAATGGGGGACCAATGTGTATGTTTTGGGAGGTGTTTGGAACTCCCTAAGTGTGTTAAATGATGATATGAATGCTGGTTTTTGGATTGGATCATTATATGCTTGTTTTGAAAGTTTTGTGCTTGAATAGCTAGCTTGTGTAGGAAGCATGCCTATAGAATTGGGGCTTTTTGCATATGATGTTAGATTGTTGATTTGATGATGCCTATAAGTTATATATATGTTGAATTGCATGCTGGTAAAGTTTGGTAGCATTTGGAGCATGTTTGAATGATCTATTGCATGTTTTGGAATGCATTTTGCTGCAATCTGTGCAGGCGTTTCGGAACAGTGTGCACCGTTTCGGAACGGGTGCCTTACATGAACCCAGGCGTCCAAAACGGTATGCACCGTTTCGAAATGGTTTGGTCTCTGCCAAGGCCATGTTTCGGAACCCGTTTCGGAACGGCCCGTGTTTCGGAACAGGGTCTACCTGTTTCGGAACGGTCGACCGTTAGGGGCTGACATTGGCAGTTATATGTTTTGAATTGTTTGCGTTTTGGTCCTGAAACTTGTTTGTTCAATTGCATGAGCTTGGGAAGTCCTTTTGAGCTGAAATTTCACAGAGAAGCATGAAACCTGATTAATTTCAAGTTGGTAACTTTAATTAGGACTAATGTGCATCTAGACAAGATTAAAAAGAAAAAAAAAGGGTCGTTAATCAAGGTTGACTTTCAGGTTGACTTTGGTTTTCCCCGTGTGACTTTCTTAATTCGGGTCAATCGTCCAGGCCGGGTTAAGGGGGTTACATTTGGTGGTATCAGAGCTGAGTTCTCGAGTAAATGGGAATGAATGTATGCATGATTGAAGTATGTTTGGCTTGTATGCTTGTTGTATGAAAGCATGTTTAGTGGCTTGAGATGTTGATGCAATTGAGATGTATGTTGTGATGTTGCATGTTGAGGGTACCCATTGCCAAACAAAAGCTAATGAAATGATGTTGGTTTTGAGTGAAATTGAGCTTGAATACTTGGATTGCTTACCTTGCTGGGCCTGACTTGTTTTATTTTGCATTGTGATTGCATGGTAAAAGTATGGCACCACGTAGAGAGTTAAGAGGTAGTGTGCGAGCTACGGCTCCCAATGAGAACGAGAATGAAGAGAACACGGGTAGTGCAGTGTTACCCCCTCCTCCGCCTGGTGGTGGTGCTGGAGGTGAGCGAGCTGAAGCTGCAGCTGGTGCTGGAGCTGCTGGACCAGAGGTTAGTCAGGGGCAAGCTATGCCTGATATGTCTTTGCTGGTACAAGCTATTGCGGGTGCTTTTCGAGCAGCAGTAGCTGGAGCTCAAGGAGCTGGGCATTAGGGAGATGCTGGAGTCAGACTACCTTTGAAGCGTCTGCGCAGTCTTGGTGGGACTGAGTTCAGGGGTATGTCTGCTGAGAGTTCGGAAGCTTGGCTAGAGAGTACCAAGCGTATCTTGGGTCAAATGAGCTGCACGGATGTGCAAAAGTTGGGATGTGTTGTGTCCTTGCTGCAGGACGATGCGTATACGTGGTGGACGACCACCATAGCTGGGATGGCTGAAGCTGATGTTACTTGGACATTCTTTCAGAATGCGTTCAAGAGGAGATATCTAGGGGTGAGATATCTGGATGAGAAAAAGCGTGAATTCATGTCTCTTACCCAAGGGAGCATGAGTGTGGTTGTGTATGAAGTGCAGTTTGTACGGCTCAGTCAGTATGCACTGGAGCTGATACCTGATGAGCGGGAGAGGTGTGAAAGGTTCCGTTATGGTTTGGTGACGGAAGTAAAGACCTATATGTTGGCCGCTGAGTATAATGATTTTGATGTGTTGGTTGGCCGATCCAAGGACATTGAGATGAACTTGGGTTTGTCTGTGAAAGGTGCTGGAGCGAGTTCTGGCAAGAGAGCTGCTGAGTATAGTTCCGGAGGTGGACGGAACAAGAGGGGACGTGATCAGAAGTATCAGTCCTCAGCCAAGAGAGGTGGTGGTGCACCTGCTAGAGGAGGTAATGCTAGAGCTGATCCTAGTGCTTGTTGGATCTGTGGTTCTCGTGGTCACTTGAAGCTTGACTGTCCTCGTGCTGTGAGGGAGGTGCAAGCTCCTTTAGCGGCAGCTGGTAATGGATGTTGGAATTGTGGTTCTGTTGACCATTTGAGGCGAGATTGTCCGAGGTTGGCTGGTGGCCAAGAGCGTGCTCCTGTTGTTGCTGCACCGCAGAGAGGTCGTGGGCGCGGCCGTGGTAATTTCTAGAGGCGAGAGGAAGGTGGTCGTGGAGTAGCCCATGTTGTGGCTATTCAGCCTGAAGGTGGAGGCCAAGCGAGGGTGTATGCTCAGCGTGAGGGATGGAATGATGCAGATGTGATTGCAGGTACCTTTACTTTGCAATCCTTGTCATTGCTTTCTTTGATTGATTCTGGATCTACGCATTCATACATTTTGCGTGAGCATGCTGAATTGCTTGGTTTGCCTGTTGAGTCTTTGGATGTTGGTGTTCGTGTCACTAGTTCTTTTGGTGAAACTGTTGTGACTCGAAAGCTTTATAGAAGGTGTCCCTTGGTTGTTCAAGAACATGTCTTTCATGTTGATCTTATGGAGTTGCCCTTTTATGGTTTTGATGTGATCCTTAGTATGGATTGGCTTGCTGAGCATCGTGCTATTGTGGATTGTGAAAATAAGCGGGTTTCGCTTAAGCTTGCGGATGATTATGAAGTTGTTGTGGTTGGTGAGAATGTGAAGTTTCTTGCTAATGTGGTGCCTACCTTGGAGGCGAGTAGGATGCTGAGGCAAGGTTGCGAAGCTTATCTAGCTTTTGTGATGAATCCTAGCTCTAAGGAGTTGAGGGTGCAAGATATCAAGGTTGTGAAGGAGTTTCCTGGTGTTTTTCCTGAGGAGTTGCCTGGTTTACCTCCTAATCGCGAGGTGGAGTTTGGAATTGAGCTGTATGAGAATACAACTCTTGTGTCCATTACTCCCTATAGAATGGCACCTAAGGAGCTGAAGACGCAGTTGCAAGAGCTGCTTGATCGTGGTTTCATCCAGCCGAGTGTATCACCTTGGGGAGCACCGGTCTTGTTTGTGAAGAAGAAAGATGGCACTATGAGGATGTGCATTGATTACCGTCAGCTGAACAAGTTGACTATCAAGAATCGGTATCCTTTGCCGAGGATTGATGATCTCTTTGATCAATTTCGGGGAGCTGCTGTGTTCTCTAAGATTGACTTGAGGTCAGGGTATTATCAGTTGAAGGTGAAAGATGTGGATGTGCCTAAGACAGCTTTCAGGACAAGGTATGGGCATTATGAGTTCCTTGTGATGCCGTTTGGTTTGACAAATGCTCCTGCTGCTTTCATGGACATGATGAATCGTGTGTTTCATGAATACCTGGACAAGTTCGTTGTGGTGTTCATTGATGATATCCTTGTGTACTCGCGTACTGAGGAGGAGCACGAAGAGCATTTGAGGGTTGTGCTGCAAGCCTTGTTGGAGAATCAACTTTATGCTAAGCTGAGCAAGTGTGAGTTCTGGCTTAAGGAGGTGGTGTTTCTTGGGCATGTGGTCTCAGCTGAGGGGATTCGTGTTGATCCTCAGAAGATTGAGGCGGTGATGAACTGGAAAGTTCCTAAGTCTGTTCATGAGGTCCGTAGTTTCCTTGGTTTGGCGGGATACTAACGGAGGTTTGTGGATGGTTTTTCCAAGATTGCTGCTCCTTTGACGAAGCTGTTGCAGAAGGATGTTAAGTATGAGTGGACGGAAGCGAGACAGCAGGCTTTTGAGAAGCTTAAGGCGGCTTTGACGCAAGCTCCTATCTTGATTCAGCCTGAATCAAGGAAAGAGTTTGTGGTCTATAGTGATGCGTCCTATGTTGGTTTGGGGTTTGTGCTGATGCAAGAGGGTAAGGTTGTGGCTTATGCGTCGCGGCAGTTGAAGGTGCATGAGCGCAACTATCCTACGCATGATATTGAGCTGGCTGCAGTGGTGTTTGCTCTGAAGATCTGGAGACATTATCTGTACGGTGAGAAGTGTACTGTGTACAAGGATCACAAGAGTTAGAGGTATCTGATGTCTCAGAAAGAGTTGAATCTTAGACAGCGGCGTTGGTTGGAGTTGCTCAAGGATTATGATCTGACGATTGAGTATCACCCTGGAAAGGCTAATGTTGTTGCGGATGCCTTGAGTAGGAAGGTAGTTGTTGAGCTGAGAGCTATGTTTGCTAGCTTGAGCATATCGCGTGATGGTGGTCTTGTTGCTGAGTTGCAAGTGAAACCATCTTTGGTTCAGTTGATCAAGGAAAAGCAGTTGTTGGATGATTCCTTGGTGTCTCATGTTCAGGATATCGCGGAGGGTAGACCTTCGGATTTCTGCTTTAATGAGGATGGTGTGTTGTGTTTTGGGAGTCGGATAGTAGTGCCTGCTGATGTGGAGTTGAGGCGTGCTATTCTGACTGAAGGTCATAGTAGTCCTTTTGCTATGCACCCTGGTAGTACTAAGATGTACCGTGATCTTCGTGATGAGTACTATTGGGTGGGTTTGAAGAAGGATGTTGCAGAGTTTGTTAGCAAGTGTTTGGTGTGTCAGCGAGTTAAGGCTGAACATCAGGTTCCTTCTGGTTTGTTGCAACCGTTGAAAATCCCTGAATGGAAGTGGGAGAGGGTTACCATGGATTTTGTATCTGGTTTGCCTTTGTCTCCATCGAAGAAGAATTCTGTTTGGGTGATTGTGGATCGCTTGACGAAGTGTGCGCATTTCTTGCCTGTGCATACTACGTTTTCTTTGGATAAGCTGGCAGAGCTGTACATTGCTGAGATTGTGAGGATGCATGGTGTGCCTAAGTCGATTGTGTCGGATAGGGATCCGAGGTTCACATCGCGTTTCTGGCAGTGTTTGCATCAAGCCTTGGGTACAAGGTTGCATTTCAGTACATCCTATCATCCTCAGTCGGATGGTCAGTCTGAGCGGGTTATCCAGATTTTGGAGGATATGTTGAGGTGCTGCGTGATTGAGTTCCAAGGTTCTTGGGAGAAGCATCTGCCTTTGGTTGAGTTCGCTTATAACAATAGTTATCAGGCGAGTATACAGATGGCACCTTATGAGGCTCTGTATGGGAGGAAGTGTAGGACTCCTCTTTGTTTGGCTGAAACTGGTCAAAAGTTGGTTTCGATGCCTGCTTTGTTGAAAGGGACCACCGAGAAGGTGAAGCTCATTTGTGAGAGGTTGAAGGCTGCCTCTGATCGGCAAAAGTCTTACGCGGATTTGAAGCGTAAGGAGATAGAGTATGCGGTGGGTGACCGTGTGTTCTTGAAGGTTTCGCCTTGGAAGAAGGTGATGAGGTTTGGCCGGAAGGGTAAGTTGAGCCCTCGGTACATTGGACCATATGAGGTGGTTGAGCGTGTGGGTCCTGTTGCGTATCGGCTGAGGTTACCTCAGGAGTTGGAGAAGATTCATGATGTGTTCCATGTTTCTATGCTCCGGAAGTATAGATCTGATCCTTCGCATGTGATGCCTGTGGAGGAAGTGGTTTTGAATCCGGATTTGACCTATGATGAAGAACCGGTGAAGGTTCTGGATTCGGATAGCAAAGTTCTTCGTGGCAAGACCATTGAGTTGGTGAAGGTGCTGTGGAAGCATCGAGGTGTTGAGGAAGCCACGTGGGAGCGGAAGGAGGACATGCTGAAGCAGTTTCCTTATCTCTTTCCTTCAGGTAAATTTCGAGGACGAAATTTCTTAAGGGGGGGAGAGTTGTAACGCCCCGGTTTTGGGCTTAGGAGTTTTGGGCGTTGACCGGTTGGTCAAAGTGCTGTTCAAATCTAAAGAGGTGAAATTAGGAAAGCCTAGTTCGGGTTGCATTAAAAATATGGAAAAAATGTTCTAAAATCATCTTTTAATATAATTAGGTGAACTGTGAAATCAATTTTGGAAAATGAGTTTTGGAAGTGAGACATTTTTGCTAGTGACCCAAAAGTAATTTTCGCAAGTTTGGTGGCTGTTTTATAAAGGGTTGAAACTTTGAATCTTTAAGGAGCTATTTACCCAAAGGGAGTTTCTCCAGATTTTTCTAAGATATTTTAAGTCTAAAATCTGATTTTAAAAGATATTAAAATTGGAGGGAAGCCATTTGGCTATTTTTGGATTTTGTAACCAACTTTGCTAAATTTTCTTTCTCTCATTTTCTCTCAACCCAAACACTACTTTTCCAGAGAATTGGATCTGATTTCTTCACCTAAATCCCTCCTTTCAACTCTCATTTGATTCCTAATCATTGTATCTTCAAAACCTCTTCAATTGCTAATTGTTTCAACAAGGATTTTGATTGCAAAAAGAGGAGAAACTCAAGTTTGGAGGTAAGAACGTCCTTCTCCTCTAAACTATCAGTTCTTTACTGAAATTCCTAAGTTTTCAATCCTTAATTGAAGTTTAATTAAAGGTTTTTAAGTGGTGAAATGGATCTTGGCTTATTATGTAAGATTTTGATGATTTTTGATGATTTTCGTTAGATCTGATTAATCTGTGATTTGAGAGGTGTTTTTGATGTTAAATGATCTCTAAATTGATAAGGAATTGAGTTTTGATTAATGCAATCCCGGATAGGTTGAGTTTCCTAAGTTTAGCTTCTGTTTCAAGGTTGTTTTTGAGGTGATCTTGGTGATCTGATGTTGCTGGAGGTATAAGGATGTTAATAGGTTGTTTTTAGATGTTATATGATGTTTATGGAAGTGTGGTTTTGCTGGTTTATGGCTGGGCTTTGTTTAGAAGTGGTTTGGATGCATTTTCGGTTGTGTTTGGTGGCCGAAAATGGAGGTTGGATGAGAGAAGCGAGTTTAGGTGCTTTCATTGAAGCAATTAATGCATGATGATGCATTAATCCTCTGCTTTGATGTGTTGAAACAGGGGAGGCATCTTTGGATCCAAGAGTTGTTGATCCGGAAGCTTGATTTGGTGCTGTGGCTTGAAGCAAAGTGGAAATCGGTGAGTGCGTTTGTGGAAATTGGGTTTTCAGCTTTTAAACCAAGGTTTGAAGGTTTTGGGAGCTTAGTTTAAGTCTAAACAACTTTGCTAAGCTCAAGTGTATGTTTTCGGAATTTCTCTCTAGTGGTGACCATGAATTTGTTGTGATGCAAAATGATGATTTGCATGTTTTAATTACTGTTTTGAAAGCATGTTTTAGCATGGATTTTGCTGATGATGTAAGCCATATGTTGAAGGTAACTCTAGGTAGGAGTACCTTGCTTTTGTACATTGTTTAGATGTGGATTGATGCTTTAAAATGCATGATGAAAATGGCTTGGTTTAATGCTTTAAAACAGTGGATTAAATGATGAAAATAATGTTTATTGGCAAGTGATGTTTTGAAAAAGATTAAGGTCACTAAGGTGGTTAAAAGTCCTTGAGTGAGCCTTGTTACTTAAGAACATCAAGGTGGTTAAAAGTCCTTGGATGATTCTTGTTGCGGACACTAAGGTGGTTAAAAGTCCTTAGGTGATCCTTTCCATGGTGTTTAAAAGTCCATGGGGCCATGGTGTTTAAAAGTCCATGGGGCCAAGGTGTTTAAAAGTCCTTGGGGCCAAGGTGTTTAAAAGTCCTTGGGGTGATTCAAGCAATGGACACAAAGGTGGTTAAAAGTCCTTGTGTGGTCCTTATTCATGGTGTTTAAAAGTCCATGGCCAAGGTGTTTAAAAGTCCTTGGGGCCAAGGTGTTTAAAAGTCCTTGGGAAGTTGATGAACTTGTTTTAAGAAATGGAATGCATCACTTGAGCCAATATGACATGTTATGTTTATGTTGAAGCATGAGATTGCTTGTTAAAGTATGCTTTTGAGCATGTGCAAAGGTTGATTTGAAGCATGTTTTGTAAATGTTTTGAATTGCATTATTGAATGGTTTTTAAGAGCATTCCTCACTAAGCTTTTGCTTACGTTCTCTTCGTTTTCTTAATTCAATAATGCAGAGCATTAGAGAACCTTGAGGGCAGCAAGAAGGCAAGAATTCAAGTACAAGT
Source organism: Hibiscus tridactylites (assembly GCA_958450335.1). NCBI lineage: Eukaryota > Viridiplantae > Streptophyta > Magnoliopsida > Malvales > Malvaceae > Hibiscus > Hibiscus tridactylites. Next base: position 29,752,227 of record OY288291.1, on the reverse strand, counting down.
AAAGCTCAATGTATGGAAGGTTTTTGTTAAACATTTTAGCTTTTGGGTGATTTGGCAATGGGGGACCAATGTGTATGTTTTGGGAGGTGTTTGGAACTCCCTAAGTGTGTTAAATGATGATATGAATGCTGGTTTTTGGATTGGATCATTATATGCTTGTTTTGAAAGTTTTGTGCTTGAATAGCTAGCTTGTGTAGGAATCATGCCTATAGAATTGGGGCTTTTTGCATATGATGTTAGATTGTTGATTTGATGATGCCTATAAGTTATATATATGTTGAATTGCATGCTGGTAAAGTTTGGTAGCATTTGGAGCATGTTTGAATGATCTATTGCATGTTTTGGAATGCATTTTGCTGCAATCTGTGCAGGCGTTTCGAAACAGTGTGCACCGTTTCGGAACGGGTGCCTTACATGAACCTAGGCGTCCGAAACGGTATGCACCGTTTCGAAACGGTTTGGTCTCTGCCAAGGCCATGTTTCGGAACCCGTTGCGGAACGGCCCGTGTTTCGGAACAGGGTCTACCTGTTTCGGAACAGTCGACCGTTAGGGGCTGACATTGGCAGTTATATGTTTTGAATTGTTTGCGTTTTGGTCCTGAAACTTGTTTGTTCAATTGCATGAGCTTGGGAAGTCCTTTTGAGCTAAAATTTCACAGAGAAGCATGAAACCTGATTAATTTCAAGTTGGTAACTTTAATTTGGGTTAAGTCCTTTTAATTATCAGAAATTACAATTTCGTCCCTAAAGTTGTAATTTGTTCAATTGGGTCCCTGTTTCATCTCTGATGTTTGTGATCTTTGAGTATGATGTTTGTGTGATCACAATTAGGACTAATGTGCATCTAGACAAGATTAAAAAGAAAAAAAAGGGTCGTTAATCAAGGTTGACTTTCGGGTTGACTTTGGTTTTCCCCGTGTGACTTTCTTTATTCGGGTCAATCGTCCAGGCCGGGTTAAGGGGGTTACATGGGAGGACGGAAAAATTCACTTCTTGATGAAAGCGTTCCACAACTTGGCCTCTAGAAGCAACTGCCACCTTCTGACGGTGTTGGAATTTTTCTTGCTAGTGTTCTATTCCGTTCCTTCCTCTGCCACCTCTGCCATGACCGCATCGAAGGCAGCGCTGTCGAGGGTGTCCAAAAACTACTGGTGAGCATCGTCGTTGGGACCGAAGTAGAGGCCATACATATGATTGATGCTTTCTGCTATGAATGGCACTTCTGTCCCTCGGACAATTACTGTGGTTGTCGTCCTGCTGTCGATTGGCAGCGTAGAACTCCCTCACCAGTGTTTCATTCATTTCAGCTGGTTGCTCTGCAAATTGCTCCCATAGTTGAGCCTTTATCGCCCTTGCGATGAATGGTTTGAGCCCCATGTTCTCTGCCTTTCGGATGTAGAGGAAGCCTCTTTCTTCCCATAGTTCCTTAGTTGCGAAGGCCTGCGGGGTGGGTGCTGCCGGTGACGAGGATGAAGCAGCACTGCGGCGGGTACGTCTGGAAGACATGTTAGTTGCAAGGGTTTTGAAAGTATAGAAAACAAAGAAAAACGAAAGGGGAGATCAAGTAAGAATAAGCAGAAGTGAGGAAAATGAAAATGAAATGGGGTTTTATAGAGGTAGAGTTGCTGCCCGTTTAATGCTGTAACGGTAGGCATTAATAACGGGGCGACTATTGAGCTTTAGCGTGTCTGACGCGTCTGACACGCATTTAAGCGTCTGTTACGCGTCTGTCACGCGTTTCTGCGTCTATCGTGACAGTTTGTTTACAGCCTGTCTTATCCGTGTTTGCGGCGGCAGCTGGAACGACAGGCTTCAATAAAAGGCTATGTTGGGCTGATGGATGGATGGTGGGCTTGGGTCACTTCTCATTTTCTTCTTGACTCCTCTATTACCTAAAAACAGATAATATAAAATAAACTTTATTCGAATAACCTAAACCTTATTTCCTAATAAATAATAAAAAATAAATAAAAATAAAAATAAAATTTAGGTTAAATTAGGGATGCCTTGTGGGGCATCTCCTAAGGTAACCACTTCCTGTATTCCTGGGGCTTCAGTCCCCTGATAATGCTTGAGCGCTGTCCGTTGACTTTGAATTGGTGCCCGTCTTTTAATGATCGGATTGTGATGGCACCATGGGGAAAAACTTGTACCACTTGGAACGCGCCAGACCATCTAGATTTTAGCTTTCCTGGGAAGAGTTTCAGTCTAGAATTGAACAACAATACAAGCTGCCCTGGGCAGAACTGTCGTGGCAACAACTTCCTGTCATGCCACTTCTTAGTCTTCTCCTTGTAGATTCTTGCATTGTCGTAGGCCATTGTTCTTATTTCTTCAATCTCGTTCAGATCCAACAACCTTTTCTGGCATGCCTTGTCAAAATCCATATTCACTACCTTGATCACCCAATATGCTCTATGCTCTATCTCGACAGGCAGGTGACAGGTTTTTTCATAAATCAATCGGTATGGAGACATGCCCAATTGAGTTTTAAAAGCTGTCCTATATGCCCATAATGCATCATTAAGGAGTAAAGACCAATCTTTCCTAGTTGGCTTAACCATCTTCTCAAGAATGTTCTTAACTTCCCTATTGGATATCTTAGCTTGTTCATTGGTCTGTGGGTGATATGCTGCCGCAATTCTATGCTTGACACCATATTTCTTCAAGGCGGCAACAATAACCCTATTGTCAAAATGTCTCCCTTCATCACTGATAATCGCCTTAGGGATGCCAAACCTCGAAAAAATGTTTTTGTGTAGAAACTTTTGGACTGTCTTGGCATCATTCTTTTGAGTGGCGATAGCTTCAACCCACTTAGAGACATAATCCACTACTAGGAGGATGTATAGATTTCCACATGAAGATGGAAAAGGTCCCATAAAATCAATCCCCCAAACATCAAAGATTTCAACTTCTAGAATGTTCCGCAGTGGCATCTCGTTTCTCCGCGAGATGTTACCTGTCCGCTGGCACCTGTCACAGTTCTTGTAGAAGTCTGGTGCATCTTTATACGGTGTCGGCCAGTAGAACCCTGACTGCAGCACCTTGGCAGTAGTTTTGTTGCCTCTTAAGTGACCTTCATATTGTGAAGCATGGCAGTGATGGAGAATGTCTTCTTGTTCTTCTTGTGGTACACACCGCCTTATGACCTGATCTGCACACATTTTGAAAAGAAGAGGTTCGTCCCAATAATAATGCTTAACATCATTTTGGAACCTCTTCATGGCTTGATAATTAAGATTAGAAGGAAGTATTCCGCTAACTATAAAATTAACGAAATCAGCATACCAGGGGAGTTCAGAAGACTTACCTGCCGCCATGGCTGTTGCGGCAGCGATTGCGGCAGCAAAGAGCTGCTCATCTGGGAAGGTCTCCAATATGTTAGTCTCATCTATTGGCAGACTCTGTCCCTTCTCCAACCTTGACGAGTGGTCTGCCACCTGATTTTCTATCCCTTTTTTGTCCTTGATTTCAAGGTCGAACTCTTGCAATAGCAGGATCCACCGTATCAATCTAGGCTTTGCATCCTTTTTCGCGAACAAATACTTCAGGGCAGAATGGTTTGTGTTGAGTGGATCGCAAGATCGATATTGACCAAGAGGGGGGTGAATTGGAAATTTAAAGGTTTTGAGGTGGAAATTGCAAATTGAAAATAATTGACAAGAGATTTAGAGTGGTTCAAGTTCCAAATGAACTCTACATCCACTACCTTAGCCTCACTAAGGATTTGCAACAATTCCACTAAATTGATCTTCCCCTTCTCTAGGACAAGGAGGCAACCCTTTACAATTTCGGTTGATTTTTCTACCCAAAAATCAACCCAATCCTCACACTAGTGAACAAAGAAATTTGATGGCTAAAAGGGTATCTCTCAATACAAATAATAGTCCCAATACAAGCACTCAACCCAATTGAACAAAATATGAATGAAGATTACAATTGGGATTTTTACACAAAATGGGATTTTTGCACAATTGCTTGAATTTGATGTTTGGATGTTTGCTTTAGGATCAATAGTTGTTGCTGGTGCTTTTGGAAGTCTCTTTTATACCTTCTCATTGATTTCTAGCCGTTGTGGTTGTTGCACTCATCAATAGAGCCGTTGGGGATGTTATCTCACCACCATAAATGCAGTATGCAACAACCCGTTTCGAAACGTGGGATACCCATTTCGGAACGGACTAAAATAGAAAGAGCCATTGGGGTGCATTTAAGAGCTCGTTTCGAAATGCCTTAGGGCCGTTTCGAAACACTTTTGCCACTGTCAAGGGTCGTTTCGAAACGGTCTTAGCCCGTTTCGAAACACCTTAACGATTTTCAGAAAGTTAGTTAAAAACACTATAACGGTCATATTTTCAAATTAAACTTAAGACCTGTTTCGAAACATTTTAGATCCGTTTCGAAACATATTTGCTACTGTCAAGGGTCGTTTCGGAACGGATTTAATCCGTTTCGAAACGCCTGAGGGCCGTTTCGAAACAGGAGCTTGAAAATCACTGTTTTTAGCTTGAAACACTTAGAAAAATATTTGAAAAGCTTTTGTTTTTAACTTGGGCATAATCTTAAAGTTATATGTGGATATTTTGAGGACTTAAAATTCGTTTTGACATTTTCAATTTAGTCCTTAGGTTTTTAGTTATATCAAAATTAAAATATTTGTTTCACAATCTCCCCCTTTTTGATATAACAAAACCAAAGTTAGAATTTTTGAGAATTTTGAATTTTTTGAAAATTATTCTAACTCCCCCTTAATTTAAGATAGGTTTTAAAAGTTAAAAGAAATTTATTATTTGAAATCCAAGTTGTAAAGCTTTAAAAAACCTTTTAAAATTTAAAACGAATTTTTGTGGCTCTTAAATTTCTTCTCCCCCTTTTTGTTAGATCAAAAAGAACAATAAAAGCTCATAGAGAAGACAAATGATTAGTACCAATAAGCATTAATAAGCAACCATAATATTAATTCATAATATCAGAATATCCAAAACATAAACCAACATTAAGTTCAACATAAAAACCCAAATAAAAAGCCAAAAGCATAGGTTCCTAAAACATAATAAAACATAAAGATGCAATCTTAATCCTAAAATGCATAGATAATATGATATGATATGATATGAAGATCCTAAGCCTCGTCATCATCATCCGAAGTATCATCATCGCTCTTGGCTTGAGAACGGTGAAACTTCGTCCATTGCCCATAGAGCGTAGAGAAGGATAGATCCAAGTTGGAGTGGAAAGTCTCAAGAGTATGAAGACGATCCTCGACATTCTTCAAACGATTGTCCATAGATTCAAAACCCGAAGCAATGCGAGTGTCCAAAGCATTGAACCGCGTGTCCAAAGCATTGAACCGCTCGGTAATGAGAGCCGTGAGAGCTTCATTGTTTGCAACTTGAACTTGCGGTGGAGGAGCAACGGGAGGAGGAACGGCTTCTCTATCAATTCTTTCCCAAACATCATTCACATAGGTAAACCCGGACTTGCGAATGGATGACTCACCAATCTTGGTCTTGCGAGGTTCCGGAGAGTCGTAGGAACAATCGATGCCAAGATCATGAAAGATGTAGCTCAAGTGAATGCCATAGGTAAAAGACTTCAACTCATTTGTGTCAATAATCTTGATATTATTGACTATCTCGGCAAAAATTATTTTAGGCACATTAGGGCGCTCACCCTTACGGAAACACTCAAGCCAAAAATGATCAGTTTGACGGATATGAGAGTATTTACCTCTGGAAGGTCGAATGAACCAAGAAACCATCAAGTGAAGAACGCGATCGTGCACATCCAAAGTAAGTACCTTACCGGTGAAGGTGCCAAAGTGACGTTCATCCTCAATACCCTCATCCTTAAGTTTAAAAATAGACTTCAAAAGAGCAACATTGACAACAAACTTTTTACCCAATAAGGATGATTCAATTCCTATAATCTCGGTTTTAGACTCATCATAGATAAAGCGAGCATTAGAGTAGAAAAGGAGTACCATGTGTTTGTAGCAAATATCCGGAATGCTCAAGAACAAGATAAGATTCCACTCACTCAAACGATCGAGATAACGTAATAGGAATAGCTCGGAATTAAGGAAATCAAGATCAATGACTCGTTCTTTGCGAATTTCGAAATCCATGACATAAGAGAAGTGAGCACGCATCTCCGAAGTTTTAAGGGATTTCTGAAAAAGCAGAGGAAGATTCGGACGAATGCTCGAATCACCGGTTTGAACGGCCTTACGCTTTTTGTTAGCTTGATCCGCCATCTAAAAACAATAAGCAAGTATATTTAAAAATTAAGTGTATGTATTGATACTTAAAATCAATCCAATAATAAATCCCACTTAGGTTTTTGAAACAAAATTAAAATAAAATAAAAAATAGTAAGGAAAAATACGACTAAAAAATTTTATATTCGAATAAAAAATTTTGAGATTTGGAAATTTTTTTACAAGTTATGGAAAACCCACAAAGAAAAACATATAATTTATACAAAAATAAAATTTTCTGACCTAAGATTCGAACATAAATTGAAATAAAAAGAAAAAAGAAAAAAAATTACCTTAGTTTGGGATTTTGGATGATTTGATTAAAATCCTTGCACAATGTTGATGAAACTTGCTTAGACTTGAGTTTTAGAGTAAAACCCCTCACAATTTTGTGAAAAACAATGAGTTTGAGATGATATTTATAGAGAGGGAGGCGGTTTAGGGTTTTAAGAGTTTTGATAAAAAGTAAATTTTAACATTAAAGCCCTAGATAAAGCAATCCGCGATGCCGTTTCGGAACGGTCAAGACCCGTTACCAAACGGTACGACTAGGGTTTGACCGTCTTGAGACCATAGACTGACCGTTTGGAAACACGTTTCGATACACCCCTTGGCAGTAGCAAAAACGTTTCGAAACGCTTTTGAGGCGTTTCGAAACGCCCTTCTCTGAGAACAAGATTTAAGGTATATGTATCGAAACGGGTTCACCCGTTTCGATACACCTGGGCCTGGAAGTGCATAAAAGGCTCTAAAAGTGCAGAAAAATGAAGTTTTAAGAGGCCTAACATGCATAAATGTTATGAATGAGCAAGCAAAACATATTCAAGCATAAACATACTCCCCCTAACTATAGGCATGGATGAAATTAGGAGTTTAAACACATCAACATGGCATTTCAAAAAATCAAGCATATTTAAGCACAAAAGAGGTCCTAAAAGGTCAAGATAGGCTAGCTAGACCTAACTCTCTCCTAAGGGACCAAAAGCGCTCTTTGTCTAAGGGTTTTGTAAATATGTCCACTAATTGATTCAAGGTGTCTACGTACTCTATAACCACATCTTCCTTAAGGACATGATCTCTAATGAAAGGATGTCTTATTTCTATATGTTTGGTTCTAGAGTGTTGGATGGGATTTTTGGTTAAACATATTGCACTAGTGTTGTCACATTTTAGGGGTATGGTTTCAACTTTAGTTCCATAATCTAAGAGTTGTTGTTTCATCCAAAAGACTTGAGCACAACAACTCCCTAAGGATATGTACTCGGCTTCGGTGGTAGATGGCTACACTATTTTGTTTCTTAGAGAACCAAGATATGAGCATACTACCTAGGAATTGACAAGTTCCCGAGGTACTTTTCCTATCAATTTTGCAACCCCCATAATCCGCATCCGAGTAAGCATGAAGGTTGAAGGTAGAGACTTTAGATTACCAAAGACCTAAACAAGGAGTGTCTCTAAGGTATCTAAAGATTCTCTTAACGGCTACAAGGTGAAACTCTCTAGGACTAGCTTGAAACCTAGCACACAAGCAAACACTAAACAAGATATCCGGTCTACTTGCGGTAAGGTAAAGCAAAGATCCAATCATAGAACGATAAAGTTTAGAGTCAACACACTTACCTCCTTCATCTTTGTCAAGCTTTGTAGATGAGCTCATAGGAGTGGCTTGAGGCTTTGCATTCTCCAAGCCAAACTTCTTGAGCATATCCTTTATGTACTTTGCTTGGTTGATGAAGGTATCATCCTTCTTTTGCTTGATTTGGAGTCCCAAAAAGAATGAGAGCTCCCCCATCATGCTCATCTCAAATTCACCTTGTATTAACTTAGCAAACTCTAGAGAATGACATTCATTAGTAGAACCAAAAATAATATCATCAACATAAATTTGAACTACCAAGATGTCATTTTTATACATTTTTATAAAGAGTGTAGTGTCCACCTTACCTTTTTCAAATCCTTTTTCAATCAAAAAATTTGAAAGCCTTTCATACCAAGCTCTAGGAGCTTGTTTTAAACAATAGAGAGCTTTGGTAAGTTTGAAAACATGATTTGGAAATTTTGAATCTTCAAAACCCGGTGGTTGTTCCACATACACTTCTTCATTTATAAAACCATTTAAAAATGCGCTTTTAACATCCATTTGAAAAAGCTTGAAATTATGATAACATGCATATGCAAGCAACATCCTAATGGCTTCCATTCTAGATACGGGTGCATAGGTTTCATCAAAATCTATTCCCTCTTCTTGATTGTAACCTTGTGCTACAAGTCCAGCTTTATTTCTCACAATGTTACCACTCTCATCTAGTTTGTTCCTAAAGACCCATTTAGTTCCTATTGTAGATTGATTACTAGGCCTATCAACTAATGTCCATACGTTACTTCTTTCAAATTGATTTAACTCTTCTTGCATAGCCATAATCCAAAAGTCATCTTTCAATGCTTCTTTTATATTTTTAGGCTCTATGCATGAGATAAATGCAACATGGTTCATTAATCTAAGAGAAGAACGAGTGGTTACCCCCTTGGATGGATCACCCAAGATTTCACAATCTTTGACATAGTTCAACTCCCTTGGGTAGCTCACTTCCTTTTCCTCAATAGCCAAGTCCTTCAAGGCTTCAAGAGGTGGATCTTGTGAATCTTCTTCCTTTGTTGGAATCTCATCCTCCTTTGAAGTTTGACCTCCATCAAAGGCTTTTATGATCCCTACATCATCATCATCACAAGAATCCTTCCTAGGAAGGAGGTTATCATCGAATACAATATGAATAGATTCTTCAACTACTAAAGTTCTTTTGTTAAATACTCGATAGGCTTTAGAGGTTAAAGAGTAACCTATAAAAATGGCTTCATCACTTTTTGCATCAAATTTACCTAAGTTATCTTTTCCATTATTTAGAACAAAGCACTTGCACCCAAAAGGGTGAAAATAACTAATGTTAGGCTTTTTGGATTTTAAAATCTCATAAGGTGTTTTCTTTAAAATTGGTCTAATCATTACTCGATTTACAATATAACAAGCGGTGTTTGTGGCTTCCGCCCAAAAATATTTAGGTAAATTGTTTTCACAAAGCATAGTTCTAGCCATTTCTTGTAAAGTTCTATTTTTCCTCTCAACTGCCCCATTTTGTTGAGGAGTTCGAGGAGCCGAAAAATTATGGCTAATACCATTTTCATTTAAAAAATCTTCAAACCCTAAATTTTGAAACTCGGTTCCATGATCACTTCTAATATGAGAAATTTTAAGCTCAATATCATTTTGGGTTAATTTTGAAAATGTGATGAATTTTTCCAAAGCCTCATCTTTAGTACTTAAAAAGAGAACCCAAGTAAATCTAGAAAAATCATCAACTAGCACAAAAGCATATGATTTACCACCCAAGCTCATAGTCCTAATAGGCCCAAACAAATCCATGTGAATTAGTTGTAAACATCTACTAGTAGAAACATCATTAATGGATTTAAAGGAAGACCTATGTTGTTTACCCTTTGAACATGCATCACAAATTTTATCATTTGAAAATATTATTTTGGGTAAACCTCTAACTAGATTTAGAGAGACTAGTTTTTCCAAAACACTTATGCTAGCATGTCCTAGCTTCCTATGCCATAACCATGCATCATTTTCATTTTGAGCAACTAAGCATGCATGAGATGTATGAATGTCATCTAGATGCATCATGTATATATTCCCTATGCGATGACCTATGAGCATAATGTTATTAGATTTAATGTCTATAATTTTGCATCCATTTTTATCAAACAAAACATTAAATCCTTTATCACATAATTGACTTATGCTCAATAAATTGTGTTTAAGACCATCAACATATAAGACATTTTCAATGAGAATAGTAGAGTGATTACCTATGGAGCCAATACCTTTAATGTGGCCTTTGGAGTTGTCACCAAATGTTACTACTCCTCCACTTTTTGGCTTTAGATCCATGAATCGACTCTTGTCTCCGGTCATGTGCCTCGAGCATCCACTATCAAGGTACCATGAATTTTGACATTGTGCCTTGGCCTTGTAGCAATGCTCCCCCTACAAACAAAGATATTAAACTTTGGTTTTTGGTACCCAAATCATTTTGTGTCCATGAGTGTTAGCTCCCAAAACCTTGGTTCCCTTAGGAATCCAAGATGACATAGCAATAATATTATTAGATTTAACAAGTTCCTTAGGAACACATACACTTCTAATTCTTTTTGCTCTACTATGTCTAGGATAGCTACTTTGTTTGTAGTAGTTAGTCTTTTTCTTAGGTTGGTGTGTTCTAGATGATTCTCCTACTTCATGCTTGACACTACCAACATTTTTTAAAGACTTCTTGAGCTCATTTAGCTCACCCAACACATTTTGGTGTTCACAATTACATTGAGACAAAAGATTATTAAGATCAACATTTTCATTTTGAAAAAATTTAAGTTCATCTTTTAATCCTAATATCTTTTTCTCAAATTTAGAATTAGCTTGAGTAAGTGAGTCATTTTTCTCATTTAGTTCTAGAATAATCTTTTTATTCCTAATGACCGACTCCTTATATTTCTCAACTAATTCATCATATACCTCTTGTAACTCATCATATGCATCATTTAATTCTTCATATGAAAAATCTAAAGTAGATGAGTTAGAGGTTACCAAGGAAGAATCTTCCTCAAGTGCCATGAGGCAAAGATTAGCCACTTCTTGTTCGTCATCCTCCGATGACTTCTCATCACTCCAAGTAGCAAGCTTGGATTTGAGTCTTTTCTTCTTCTCAAAGCCCTTCTTCTTGAGTTGAGGGCACTCCGAACGGATGTGGCCGGGTTGTTTGCACTCAAAGAAAATGATAGGATCCTTTCCTTCTTCTTTGTTCTTCCCTTTGAAGTCCATCTTTCTTTGGATTTTTCTTCCCCGGTTGGACCTCATGAAGCGTGAGAACCGTTTGGCTATCATAGCCAATTCTTCAAGTTCATCCTCCTCACAAGATGAGCTCTCATCATGTTGTGAAGCTTTAGCCTTGAGAGCTATTCCCATCTTCTTCTTCTTCTCAACCTCAAGCTTCTCTACCCTTTTCTCTTCTTTCTTCTTCTTATCTTCCCTTCCTTGCTTCATGATCTCATGAGTAAGGAGAGAACCCACAAGCTCATCAAGCTTCAATGTCTTCAAGTTCTTTGCTTCGATGATAGCGGTTCTCTTCCCATCCCAAGACTCGGGAAGTGAATAGAGTAGCTTCCGGACAAGCTTGTCTTCCGGTATGATCTCTCCAAAGCCCTTTAGACCATTGACAATCGTGGAGAAACGATCAAACATCATTGACACCGTCTCATCGGGCTCCATCTTGAAATTTTCATAGATAAGATTGAGAAGTCCAATCTTAGTTTCTTTAACATCATTGGTGCCTTCATAAGTGGTCTCAAGAGTGTCCCGCACTTCTTTGGCAGTTTCAATAGATGAGACCTTTGAGTAGATGTCCGGACCGAAAGCACAAAATAACATGTGGAGAGCTTTATCATTGACTTGAATCTTTTTCCTCTCCTCTTCACTTATGTCCACTTTCTTCTTTAGCACCATCTTGCCTTCACCATCTTGCTTCACTGGAATATATGGCACATCCTCAATGACATCCCACACAAGATAGTCACTTGACTTGATGAATAGACGCATTCTATTCTTCCAAAAAGAATAGTTATCACCGTTGAAGAAGGGAGGCTTTGTAGTGGATTGTGACTCGTACATGGCGGAATCGGAGGTTGAAGTCAACTCTTGATATTTTGATGATCACACTCTTCCAAGGAACTCCTCTTGTGGTTGTTAATCCCCAAAGAGTTAGGCTCTAATACCAATTGTTGAGTGGATCGCAAGATCGATATTGACCAAGAGGGGGTGAATTGGAAATTTAATGGTTTTGAGGTGGAAATTGCAAATTGAAAATAATTGACAAGAGATTTAGAGTGGTTCAAGTTCCTAATGAACTCTACATCCACTACCTTAGCCTCACTAAGGATTTGCAACAATTCCACTAAATTGATCTTCCCCTTTTCTAGGACAAGGAGGCAACCCTTTACAATTTCGATTGATTTTTCTACCCAAAAATCAACCCAATCCTCACACTAGTGAACAAAGAAATTTGATGGCTAAAAGGGTATCTCTCAATACAAATAATAGCCCCAATACAAGCACTCAACCCAATTGAACAAAATATGAATGAAGATTACAATTGGGATTTTTACACAAAATGGGATTTTTGCACAATTGCTTGAATTTGATGTTTGGATGTTTGCTTTAGGATCAATAGTTGTTGCTGGTGCTTTTGGAAGTCTCTTTTATACCTTCTCATTGATTTCTAGCCGTTGTGGTTGTTGCACTCATCAATAGAGCCGTTGGGGATGTTATCTCACCACCATAAATGCAGTATGCAACAACCCGTTTCGAAACGCGAGATACCCATTTCGGAACGGACTAAAATAGAAAGAGCCGTTGGGGTGCATTTAAGAGCCCGTTTCGAAACGCCTTAGGGCCGTTTCGAAACACTTTTGCCACTATCAAGGGTCGTTTCGAAACGGTCTTAGCCCGCTTTGAAACACCTTAATGATTTTCAGAAAGTTAGTTAAAAACACTATAACGGTCATATTTCCAAATTAAACTTAAGACCTGTTTCGAAATGTTTTAGATCCGTTTCAAAATGGATTTTCTACTGTCAAGGGTCGTTTCGGAACGAATTTAATCCGTTTCGAAACACCCCTTTTATCTTTTAAAAAATCATCAATTTTCTCCTTTGTCGCTTCTGCTGTCGTGACAGGCTCATCGGCAGCAGTCTGTTTGTTACCTGTCGGGGCAGCTTCCTCGGCAGGTTTATCTAAGGCAGGTTCCTTTACTATTTCAACTTCTATTTCCGGCCCTGGTAGTTTTTTCTCACTCCTAGTAGTAATTGCCTTACACTGCTCATGTGTGGGTTGCCTAGCATTTTCAGTATTGCTAGGGAATCCTCTAATTTGCCTCGGCTTAATATGTTAGGAAACCTGACTCATTTGTGTCTCTAGAGATTTCAAAGTAGCTTCATGATTTGTCATCCTCATCTCTGTTTTATCCATGAAATTTTTTGTCTTCTTGACAAACTGATTCATATTCTCAATATACGTACCGGTCTGAGACATAAAGGTGGTCAGAGTCTGTTCCAGTATACTGCTCGTGGCAACTGGTTGCTGCTGTTGCTGCTGCAGCGGCAGTTGTTGTCGCGTCAACAATCTAGGTCCTCCTTGATTCTGATTGTGTGCTTGAGGATTTAGGGCATTATTAGGATTACTCCAAGAAAATTTGGGATCCTTCCTCCAATTGGGATTATAATTGTTGGAATTATAATTCGACTTGTAATTTCCAACATATTTTTCCTCTTCTACTTGTATTGGGCACTCATCCCGACTATGATTTCCCTCACAGATGTCACATACTTCCTCAACAGCAAATCCATGTAGTCCATCATCATTCAATAAACTTTCATTGCTTTAGTAAGGAATGCTACCTGTGATTTCATAGTGTTGTCGGCTTCATAATCCTTGACAGCAAGTACCCGTTTACCCCCTCTTCTTGCAGTCGGAAACTGCTCCTCATTCTTGGCCAGATTTTTCAAAACTTGTAGTGCCTCGTCCGGATCTTTATCCAATAATAGTCCATTTTCTGCAGAATCAATTCGAATACGAGTTTGTAAGTTAGCAGCATTATAAAACTTCGTTACCTGATTCCAGACGAGGAACCCATCCATTGGGCAATTCCGTAGAAGAGTAGTAAATCGGTCCCAGGCCTCGTGCATTGGCTCGTCATCTTCCTGTTGAAAAGTAGCAATTTCATTACGTAATCGCTCAGATAAATGTGAAGGATTAAAACGAGATTAAAATTCACAAGATAAATCTGCCCAAGTTCTAATTGAACCCGACGTAAGTTTATTCCACCAAGTTTTAGCTCTATCCCTCAATGGATGGGGAAATAACCGAAGCCGCAGTATCTCCGGGTTAACTCCTAGCAGTCTAAATGAACCACAGATCTCCTGGAATGTTTTGAGATGCTCCCTAGCATCCTCTGTAACAGCACCACTAAACTGCTCGACATTGTTGATCATACTAAACATGACAGGTTTAAGCTCGAAGTTATCAACATCAATATCCTGCAGCGTGGTCTCCAACTCTACATGATCGTTCAACATGTAGTCACGGCAGAACCGTCGTCCGTCGGCGGCAGGGTTATCGACAGGCGGTATAACTTCGTCGACAGGCGGGTCGCCTCCAACATGGGCCATCTTCTCTAGCTGTTCTTCAAGGTACTCGTTCCTAGCTAGAAGGCGACGAAGTTGTTTCTTGAGATTGAAAGAACGTTCAATTTCCGAATCTAATGGATACTCAGGATCTTCACCTCTTTTAGATCTACGCATAAACAAGAGAACCTCGTGAAAAGCAAGAGTTGAATGTACCAACAGAAAAACAGAAAAAAAAAACGAAAATGAAAAGTGCAATAAAAGAAAGGTAGAGTTATGTTGCCAATCCCCGGCAACGACGCCAAAAACTTGTTGCGTGTAAAAGAGTCTATCGCAATTGTAGTGCAAGTGTACACGACACAAGTAGTAAAGTGATACGAAGTATTGGATATCGTCTCCATAGGGATTGGGCTAATAGCTTCACCTTAGTTTACTGCACGAAGTAAAGGAAATAGTTGAGAAAGTTGTCACGAGAATAATAAAGTAAACGAAAATAAAAGTAGAAATATCAAGATAGAGAGAATGGGCTGGTATTGAATTGCTCAGTAGTGCAGGTATTGCAGAGTTTAGGAAATCCAGTTCTGTCGTCGCTCCTGTCGCAGCAGCACCTGTCGCGGCAGCAGTCTGTTGATCGTCGCGACAGAAAACACACCAACTCAGTATGTTCAAGTTTGGCAAGAATCTCAGATTTTCCTTGGCATATCCCTAGGTCCAAGTCTGTCGATGATCACGTCTTGATGATACCTCCCGGTGTGAATCGAAGGATGAACACCGATGTGTATGAATTCTTCTTTAGCCACTTAACCTCGCCCTATCCCTAGGCACGAGATAGTTCAACTATAAACTAGAGAACTTGCTCTTATTTCTTTCGTATACTTAACTCTCCCGATGCTAAGTAAATAGATAACCTCACAATGCTCTCTCGATGCTCTTGCAAGATATTAATAACCAAAATAAGAGAACTTGAAGTTTATTTTATTGAACTTGAAAATCCTAAAACAAAACAACCCTTGCAACTACTTTACAAATCAACCCGTGGCCCTAGGGGGTTTTAGAACATATCGACGACGGGTAAACGGTGGAGGGTTTTTGGTTGTCGGCTTAAGGGGAAATCGGCTAAGGGTTCTTGGGATCTCTCCCCTAGGTTAAAATACACGCCCTTATATAAGCTTTTGGCTCAAATATTCTAAGTTAAAAAGTATGATTCTAATAAATACTTAAACTTCAAGGATCCTACTTTTCAGCCGTCCTACTTGTTTCTTGGGATTTCCTCTCCTTGAGCTTTGGGCTTGACATATCTTGTGATCGGGGGTTAGAAAAATATTTGGTTTTCACACGACAGACGAACGTAATTTTCTCTATCTATCGAGGTCCACTTTGCTTTTTCTCCACTAACTTGTTGTCGTCCTCTGCTGTCACGGCAGATCCATGGCAGCATCACCCTCATCGTCTGCTTGTCCAGTTCAGCTCTTCTGCTTCTCTGCCATGCGCCCGCCTTCTCCGTCTACGACGGCGGCAACCTACCAAAAACAACCATTTTTAGTAGAATCTGTGTCTTTACTATATTTGTGATGTTTTGCTGTAAACTAACCTCAATGCAATGCAATGATGCTTGAATGCGCCAGAAATATGGGTTAAAAATGGTGTAAATAATAGAACTTTTACACACTCAACGGAAAGATAACATCCCAACGACTATAATAATGAAGACAACAATCCCAACGGCTATAATAATGAAGGCAACAACCCTAACAACTAGAATTCAATGAGAATGTATAAAATAGACTTCTAAAAGCACCAGCAACAACTATTGATCCTAAAAGAAACATCCAAACATCAAATCCAAGCAATTGTACTAAAATCCCATATTTTCTTATAAACCCCAATTGTAGAATCTTGTAATTTCAATCTTATTTTTTTAATTGGGTTGAGTGCTTGTAAAAAGGGTTACATTTGTATTGAGAGATACTAGCTATTAGCCTTAATCTTCTTTATAATAGTTAAGTAAGGATTGGGTCAATTTTTGGGTAGAAAAATTTACCACTTTGTAAAGGTTATCTCTTAAGCCTAGAAAAGGGGAAGATCAACTAGTGGGGTTGTTGGAAAATCCTTAGTGAAGCTAATGTAGTGGATGTAGACTTCAACTAGAACTTGAACCACTCTAAATCTCTTGTCTAACAAATTTTTATTTTCCACTCCACCACCAAAATTTATAAAAATCCAATTCACCCCTATTGGCTTAAATCGATTCTACGATCCACTCAACAATTGGTATTACAACCTACCTCTTTGAAGGATTAACAACCACAAGAGGAGTTCCTAGGATAGTGTGATTTATTCTAAAGACAAGTCATGACATCTACTTCAACCTCCAACCTCTATTAGTCACAATCAACCACTAAACCACCCTTCTTCAATGGGAACAACTACCCATATTGGAAGAATCAGATGCATCTCTACATCAAGTCAACGGATTACATGGTTTGGGATGTAGTGGAACAAGGCCCATACATTTTGGTTAAGAGAACCGATGAAGGAAGACTAGTTCCGAAAGTAAAGTCGGAGATGACCGAGGAAGATAGACGAAAGATGCATGTCAACGACAAAGCTCTACATATCATATTGTGTGCACTTGGTCCGGATATCTACTCAAAGGTTTCATTTATTGAAAGTGCAAAGGAAGTGTACGGCACTTTGGAGACGACTTATGAAGGCACTAGCGATGCGAAAAAGACAAAGATTGGGTTACTAAACCTGAGTTATGAGAATCTTAAGATGGACCCTGATGACAACGTCTCTAAGATGTTTGATCGGTTTTCGATCATCGTCAATGGCCTTAAAGGATTCGGTGAAGTAAATCCCAAAGATAAGCTAGTAAGGAAGCTTCTCTACTCTCTCCCGGAGTCTTGGGATGGTAAGAGGATGACCATCATTGAAGCAAAGAATTTGAAAACTTTGAAGCTTGATGAGCTTGTTGGGTCTGTTCTTACACATGAGATCATGAAGCAAGGAAGAGAGGAAGAGAAGAAGAAGGATAGAGAAGCATGAGGTAGAGAAGAAGAAGAAGAAGAAGAAGCTAGGAGTTGCTCTCAAAGCCTATCTACAAGAAGAGAGCTCTTCTAGTGAGGAGGAAGACTTTGAGGAATTGGCTATCATAGCCAAACGATTCTCACGGTTCATGAAGTCCAACCGAGGGAGAAAATTTCAAAGAAAGATGGATTTCAAGAACAAAAGCAAAGAAGAAGAGAGGAATGAAATCATTTGCTTTGAGTGGAAGAAGTCGGGTCACATACGTTTTGATTGCCCTAAACTCAAAAGAAGGATTTTGAGAAGAAGAAGATGCTCAAAGTCAAGCTTGCTACTTGGAGTGATGATGAGTCATCCGAGGATGAGGAACATGAAATGGCTAACCTTTTCCTCATGGCTCTTGAGGAGGATTCTTCTATGGTAATTTCTAACTCATCTAATTTTGATATTACTTATGATGAACTTCTAGATGCTTATAATGAGTTGCAAGAGGTATATGATGATTTGGTTGAGAAATACAAGGAGTCGATTTAAAAATATAAGAAAATGATTTCAGTTTTAAGGACTCAAAATGACTCCCTTTCTAAAACCAACTCGGAATTAGAAAAAAAGGTCTTGGTGTTACAAAATTCCTCAAATGAGTTTGAAAAGAAATCAAATGATTTAAATGACCTTCTTGAAAAATACCATGTTTACCACCAAGAGGAGGTGAGTAAACTCAAAGCTTCTCTAACAAATGTTGGGAAAACGGTTTTGAAAAAGCATCTTCTTCAAAATCCCAACATGTGAAGAGAAACTTCGTTGACCACAAACAAAGAGGCTCTCATAAGTATCATAAGAACAAGAATGTTAGAAGTGTATGGGTTCCTAAGGAACTTATTATTTCTAACAATATTGTAGCCATTTCATCTTGGATTCCTAAGGGAACCAAGTATTTGGGAACTAACACTCATGGACCCAAAATGATTTGAGTACCAAAAATCAAGCTTAACTCTTTGTTTGTAGGGGGCATTTCTACAAGGCCAAAGCACAAAGACAAAACTCATGGTACCTTGATAGTGGATGCTCCATAGGTAATCACTCTACTATACTCATTGAAAATGTTTTGTATGTCAATGGTCTAAAACATAATTTATTGAGCGGTAGTTAATTGTGTGATAAAAGGTTTAATGTCTTGTTTGATAAAAATGGGTGTTAAATTGTTGACATTAAATCAAATAATATCATGCTCATTGGTCATCGCATAGGTAACATTTATATGGTGCATCTAGATGACATTTATACATGACATGCATGTTTTGTTGCTCAAGATGAAAATGATGCATGGTTATGGCATAGGAAACTAGGACATGCTAGCATTAGTGTTTTAGAAAAATCAGTTTCCTAAATCTAGTTAGAGGTTTACCCAAGATCAAGTTCTCATATGATAAAATATGTGATGCATTCTCTAAGGGTAAACAACATAGATCATCCTTTAAATCCATTATTGATGTTTCTACAAGTAGGTGTTTACAACTAATTCATATAGATCTAGGCCAATTAGGACAACTAGCTTGGGTGGAAAACCATATGCTTTTGTGCTTGTTGATGATTACTCTAGATATACTTGGGTTCTCTTTTTTAAGCACCAAAGACGAGGCTTTAGAAAAACTTCATAACATTATCAAAATTAACCCAAAATGATCTTGAACTTAAATTTTCACATATTAGAAGTGATCATGGAACGAAATTTCAAAATATGGTTTTTAATGAATTTTGTAATGAAAATAAGATTAGCCATAATTTTTCGGCTCCTCGAACTCCTCAATAAAATGGGGTAGTTGAGAGGAAAAATAGAACTTTAGAAGAAATTGCTAGGATTATGCTTTGTGAAAACAATTTACCTAAGTATTTTTAGGCGGAAGCCACTAACACCGATTGTTGTATTATTAACCGAGTAATGATTAGGCATATTTTAAAGAAAACTCCTTATGAGATTTTAAAATCTAAAAAGCCTAACATTAGCTATTTTCACCCTTTTGGTTGCAAGTGTTTTGTTTTAAATAATGGAAAAGACAATTTAGGTAAATTTGATGCAAAAAGTGATGAAGCTATTTTTCTAGGTTACTCTTTAAACTCTAAAGCCTATCGCGTGTTTAACAAAAGAAATTTAGTTTTTGAGGAATCTATTCATGTGGTTTTCGATGTTAACCTCCTTCCGAGGAAGGAATCTTGTGATGATAATGATGTAGGAATCCTTGATGCCTTTGATGGAGGACAAACTTCAAAGGAGGATAAGATTCCAACAAAAGAAGAAGATGCACAAGATCCCCCTCTTTAAGCCTTGAAGGACTTGGCTCTTTAGGAAAAGGAAGTGAGCTACCCAAGGGAGTACAACTATGTCAAAGGTGGTGAAATCTTAGGTGATCCATCCAAAGGGGTAACTACTCGCTTTTCTCTTAAAATGCTTAATCATGTTGCATTTATCTCATACATTGAGCCTAAGAATATTAAAGAAGCTTTAAAAGATGATTTTTGGATCATGGTCATGCAAGATGAGTTAAATCAAGTTGAGAGAAGTAAAGTGTGGACATTAGTTGAAATGAGTAGAAATCAATCTACTATAGGAACTAAATGGGTATTTAGGAATAAACTAGATGAGAGTGGTAACATAGTGAGAAACAAAGCTAGGCTAGTTGCTCAAGGTTACACTCAAGAAGAGGGAATAGATTTTAATGAAACCTATGCACCCGTAGCTAGAATGGAAGCTATTAGGATGTTGTTTTCATATGCATGTTATCATGACTTCAAGCTTTTTCAAATGGATGTCAAGAGTGCATTTTTAAATAGATTTATAAATGAAGAAGTGTATGTGGAACAATCATCGGGTTTTGAAGATCCAATTTTTACAAACCATGTTTTTAAATTGGCAAAAGCTTTATATGGTTTAAAACAAGCTCCTAGAGCTTGGTATGAAAGACTTTCAAGTTTTCTAGTTGGAAAAGGCTTTGAGAAAGGAAAGATGAACACAACACTTTTTATCAAAAACAATGGCAAATATATATTAGTAGTTCAAATTTATGTTGATGATATTATATTTGGTTCTACTAATGAATTTCTTTGTCAAGATTTTTCTAAGTTGATGCAAGGTGAATTTGAAATGAGCATGATGGGGGAGCTCTCATTCTTTTTAGGACTCCAAATAACACAAATGAAGGATGACATCTTCATCAATCAAGCTAAGTACATCAAGGATATGCTCAAGAAGTTTGGCTTGGAGAATGCAAAGCTTCAAGCCACACCAATGAGCTCATCCACAAAGCATGAAAAAAGTGAAGGAGGTAAGTGTGTTGAGTATAAGCTTTATCGCTCTATGATTGGATCATTGCTTTACCCTACCGCAAGTAGACCAGATATATTGTTTAGTTTTTGCTTGTGTGCTAGGTTTCAAGCTAGTCCTAGAGAGTCTCACCTTATAGCCGTAAAAAGGATCTTTAGGTACCTTAGATTTACTGCTTCTCTAGGTCTTTGGTATCCTAGAGACTCAACCTTGAACCTTCATGCTTATTTAAATGCGGATTACCGGGGTTGTAAAATTGATAGGAAAAGTACTTTCGGCACTTTCCAATTCTTAGGTAGTATGCTCATATATTGGTTCTCTAAGAAACAAAATAGTGTAGCTCTTTCAACCACCGATGTCGAGTATATATCCTTAGGGAATTGTTGTGCTCAAGTCCTTTGGATGAAGAAACAACTCTTAGATTATGGTGTTAAAGTTGAAACCATACCCCTTAAGTGTGACAACACTAGTGCTATATGCCTAACCAAAAATCCCATCCAACACTCTAGAATCAAACATATTGAAATAAGGCATCATTTCATTAGATATCATGTCCTTAAGAAAGATGTTGTTTTAGAGTTCGTAGACCCCTTAAATCAACTAGCAGACATCTTTACAAAACCTCTAGATAAGGAGCATTTTTGGTCCCTTAGGAGAGAGTTAGGTCTAATTGGCCTATCTTGACCTTTTAGGACCTTTTTGTGTGCTTAAGTTGCTTGAATTCTTGCAAAATGTCATGCTTATGTGTTTTTATCCTAATTTTATCCATGCTTATAGATAGGGGTATGTTTATGTTTTTACATGTGTCTCTTGCTCATACATAGCATTTATGCATCTAAAACTTATTAGAATTTATTTTTTCCTGCATTTTAGAGCCTCATCTGCACCTCCAGGCCTAGGCGTATCGAAACGGGTCAATCTGTTTCGATACGGGATCATTAAAAGAATGGTTTATGACTAGGGTGTTTTGAAACGCCGAAAAGGGTTTCGAAACGCTTTGTATATGCCAATAATTGTATAGAAACAACCCAAAAGCGTTTCGATACGGGTTACCACGTGGGATTCGATACAGTCAAAGCCATATTAGAACGGTCAACATGATTTGAAACGACAATCAACGTTTCAGTATGACCGTTTCAGAACGATCGTGCCTGTTCCGAAACGCGTATCCGGACAGCCTTTTAAGGGCTTTAGTTGCTAAAGTTTGCTTTTCATTAAAACTCTTAAAAACCCTAAACCCAATTTTTCCCTATAAAAACCCTCTAAACCTCATTGTTTTTCATCAAATCTTGAGGGCTTTTACTCACAAAATAAAGTCTAAGCAAGCTTCAACAAATTGGTGCAATTTCTTCCATTCATTCTTCCAAAAATCCTATTTGAGGTATTTTTCATCCTTTTCTTTTTTCCTTTGATTTGATTCGTATCTTAGGTTAGAAAATATTAGTTTTGTATTGTTTATATGTTTTGCAACTTGGGTTTTTCAAAATTTGTAAAAAAAATTCAAAATCTCAAAGTTTTTTATTTGAATATATTTGTTTTTACTCATATTTTTTTTCTAAAGTTGTTTTCTTCATCAAATTTTTTATATGTATATACATTTTTAAAGTGTTTTTCTTTTAAATATTAATGGGATTTTTCATTGCATTGAATTAAGGATTTACATGCATACATTTAAATATATATTTGCTTGCTTTATGCGTTGAGAGCGTGTTGTGGATATCACGTTCCTTGACTCTGAGCGCTTTCAATTTCGCTACCTAGCTCTCTTGCGAGAATGGAGCTTTTTGGCCTTTTTGAGCATTCCGGATATTGTCTACAAGCATATGGTCCTACTATTCTACTCCAATGTCGTTCTTATTGATAATGAAGATCATACCGAGGTGATTGGCATTGAGTCGTACCTCTTGGGCTGAAAATTTACTATTAATATATCCATTTTAGAGATAGCTCTTGGGCTTAAAGATGAAGGCATTGAGGATGAGAACCACTTTGGTTCTCAAACCGGATCCGTTCTCACATTGGATGCTCATGGTCAGTTCCTCCATTTGATGATCTCTTTGTTCATCCACCCTTCAGGAGGTAAGTTTGCCCACATTCGTCAAGTTGATTACTTTTGGTTGGAGTGTTTTCGCAAAGCACATCGCTCGAACTTGGTCAAAATTATGTTCGCTGAGATGGTCCATCAAGTGAAGATTCACGAAACCGATGCACTTACATCCTTCACTTATAGGACTATTTTAAGCTATGTCTTCGTTTCTCTCAATTTTGACTGTTCTTTTGATTCTCCGGAACCCCGCAAGCAAAAGATTGGTGAGTCTTCTCTTATCAAGTCCGGGTTTCACTATACTCTTGTCCAATGGGTTCGTGTTGATAGGCGAGCTCCGACACCTCAAGCTCCTAACAATAAGGCACTTATGGCTTTCCTTACCGAGTTGTTCAAGTCGATTGATACGAACATGGCTTTAGGATTTGGTGTTATCAACACTCGTTTGCAATCCGTGGAGGATCGTATTCTTGGAAACGAGAATTGTCTTACCGCTCTTGAGAATCAACAATCATCTATGGACTTATCCTTCTCCACATTCTATGGTGATTGGAGGAAATGTCGTTGTGCTCAAGCTAAAAACAATGATGATTCTCTTGATGATGATGGTGGTGACGATGATGACGAGGCTTAGGATTTCCATTGCATATCATACCAGTTTATCATATTAGGAATAAGTTTACACCATTCTATTTTTTTATGTTTTAAAGACCTATGCTTTGCTTATTTTGTTTAGGATTGAGCTTAAACTATATTGCTTTAAGTATTTATGTTTGGTTATTTGTTTGTTGAACTTAATTCTATCTATATTATGATGCTTGGTTTCTTTCTTTTAACCTTGTTTCATCTCATGATTAGCCTTGAATATTATTCCTTTTTATCTAACAAAAAGGGGGAGAAGTAATATTAGAGCCAAATTTTCTTTAAGTTCGTTTTGAGTTTCAAACATGTAAATTTTTAAATCTCTTTAAAACTTTAAAACCCATCTTACATTGAGGGGGAGTTAGAACATCTTCAAGATTTCAAAATTCTTAAAAATTCAGACTTGGTTTTGTTACATCAAAAAGGGGAGATTGTAAAACTAATGAATTGATTTTGATATAACAAAGGAATTAAGGACTAAATTGAATAAGAGAAAATGAATTTTTAAGTCCTCAAAACCTCTATATGTGTTTAAAGAAAAAAATGTCCAAGTAAAAACTTGAACTTATCAAATATTTTCTAAGTGTTTACCAAGTCAAAACACTGATTTCGAGTCACCATTTCAGAATGGCCTTTAGGCGTTTCGGAAAGTTTTGAAACTGTTAACCTCTATTTCAGAACCATCCTTCCTGTTTCGATACGGGTGTATCGAAACAGGTCTTTATGTTTCGAAAAGGATGAAGAACAACATAATGGTTTGAACCGTTTCGATACGGCTGTATCGAAACGACCTCAAACGTTTCGAAACGACTTTCAAACTTGGTTTCAAAATATGACCGTTGAACTTTTAAAACTTTTTAAAGATATAGTTAACGCGTAACGAAATGCTTTTAAGCCGTTTCAATACAGGTTTTGACAGTGGCAAAATGTTTCGAAGCGGGCTTCAGAACGTTTCAGAACATGCTCTTAACGTATCGAAACATTCGTGTCTGTTTCGGTACAACCTATTTATTACACCCCAATGGCTATTTCTATTTTGGTCTGTTTCAAAATAGGGTCGGGCATTTCAGAATGGGTAGTTGTATACTGCATTTATAGAGGGAAGATAACATCCCAGCGGTTATAATAATGAAGGCAACAACCCTAATGGCTAGGATTCAATGAGAAGGTATAAAAGAGACTTCTAAAAGCACAAACAACAACTATTGATCCTAAATGAAACATCCAAACATCAAATACAAGCAATTGTGCTAAAATCCCATATTTTCTTATAAACCCAATTGTAGAATATTGTAATTCCAATCTTATTTGTTCAATTGGGTTGAGTGCCTATAAAAATGGCTACATTTTTATTGAGAGATACTAGCTATTAGCCTTAATCTTCTTTGTAATCTTTGAGTGAGAATTTTGTAAATTTTTGGGTAGAAAAATTGACCACTTTGTAAACGTTACCTTCTAAGCCTAGAAAAGGGGAAGATCAACTAGTGAAGTTGTTTGAAAATACATAGTAAAGCTAAAGTAGTGGATGTAGAGTTCAATTGGAACTTGAACCACTCTAAATCTCTTGTCTAGCAAATTTTTATTTTCCACTCCACCACCAAAATTTCTAAAAACCCATTCACCCCCTCTTTGTTTAAATCGATTTTACGATCCACTCAACACTTTGTTGTTCATCCAATAAAACAATGTTCTTTTAACTCAGAACACTAGAGTATCAGTACCGTTTCCCAACGTACCAATACCGAAGCCAAGAAATGGCTTCTTAGGCTTAACAAAGCATTTCACAAACCCTCAATTATAGACCATTAACCTTCAAACTCTACCTTACCTCTTATGGGAGTATTTAAAGCGGTTTACTACCTTTTTTACAAGTTTTTAACACATAATCTGAATATTACCATTAAAAAGGGTCTCAAGCATCCGGACTATGGTCCGCTTGTTGTTAAAGATCAAACGGTCTATTTCGTACTATTTGTGTACCCCTATTTTGATATTATTTGTATACCCTTGTAATGGTTCTTGGAGTACCCCCTATTTTCGTACTTGGTGTACCGTCTATTTGATATTGAATTTAAAGGATTCTTGTATCTAGGTTGTTGCTTAAGTCTCAAGGCTAGATTAAAAGATGTATAAAAGTTATAGATTAACATGGCATAATTGGCTATGATTGAAATAAAAGAAATAAAAGAAGTTATAACCATTATGGATAGAGACTTGATTAGATACTAATAGAAAATGTTATGATACATACAATGGTTTGAATAACTCTCTGTATGGAAAGTCATGTATGAGACATGCTAGATCGACTAATTACTTGTGGTTTAAGATATGTTATGATTCATGTTTGTTCGATTAATCACTTGAAATTAAAAAGAGGTTATAATACTTATCATATCAAATGCTTTCCAGTCACGAAAGTAATGTTAGATAATTATCTATTGATATGAAGATAGAAGTATGTGATTCAATGATCGAAATTGGCCATGTAAAGGTGAATTGTTCTTGTTTATAGCAAGTTCATTAGATATACTAATAGAATGGTTGGGATGGTTAGTCTAATCCTTAGAGGTCTAGTTAACATGCTAAAATCGAGTATTGAGTATTTTTTTAATAATAATCCATGAAGTGAATAATCCAATAATGTTTATAATCGTATTACAAGGATCTTGTTAATTGTTAAGAACAATAATAATTTGGATATAGTACTATATGGGAAGAAAGAGTATAATAAGAAATATAAGATTTGGGAATTTACTGAAAAGGTAATATATCCTAAAGCTAGGTTTAATAGGATATCTTGGTACACTGTTGTGATAAACAGTGTTTAGAAATTTTAGATTTATCGTAAGTATCTGACAATGAACGTGAGTTGGTTGTTGGTCGTATCTTTCTTCTAAATATTAAGGAATGTTAATTGTTGATTGAATTAAGAAATTACATGTCTAAAATGGTACATGACATGTGCCCTAGTTGTATTACATAAAGATAATAAATTTCGGGTGAGACCATGTTCGAACAAAGTTTTATTACCGCAGTAAGTATAGGCTTACAACGCATTCTCTTAAATCCTTATAGGGTGGTTGAGACCTCAGGTTGCATACGAGCTAATCACGAATGCAAGAGATCTCATTCGGTTCGGACCAACCTCTTTTTTACTCCTAGGATGGTGGCACCTAGTTAGATTTGCATAAGCATATAGATTCTAAGGTGGCTTGTTTATATGTATATAAGCTCCAAGGAACATTAAGGTGTATTAAGGGCCTTTATTGCTATCTTTTCTCGAGTGCTCATTTATTTATTGTTTAGCTAGCATGATTGTGTTCCTTGATACATGCTTGGTATGGTTAGCATGCTTGTTTTGATCTCCTTGTTACTTGTTTTTGGTATCATAGAATATCCTGAGTTTGTTTATGATTAAAAAATGAAATTATTATTAAGGGCACATCATTTTGAGTAATTAGATAAATGGATAGATTAATCAATAATCGGTTAGTTAGCTTTGAAGTGTGAGCTTGCGTAAGAGAATATTAAACAAGTGTTATTTGAATTGAGTAAAAGGGTGCTAATTCTATAAAGAGGGGAGATTATTCTCTAGGGTTTTGTTACATGATACTTTAGTAAACATTCTTTGAAACATCATGAATCTTCATATTCGGAATGCTGGAAGTAAGAGTCTTTTAACAACAGGCTTTTCTAATATCAAATGTCCAAAGTTTCGATGCATTGTATAATTGATTGTTCTAAAAAAGATAGGAATAAATCTCATGGATTAGAGTTTTGTTATCTTCTAGATCGGGTTAGGGGACGTTACACACACACTTAACTTTTTTAAACATGCAATCATGTTGAGTTGTGAGGAGCTCAATTTGTTCAACCGATATGGCTCACCAAGTGGTGGAGAGGTGGATTTTTGTGTGGAAGGGTTGTGGAAGCTAAAAAGATAATTGACACAAAGATTTATAGTGGTTCAACCTTCTAACCAAGGTCTACATCCACTACCTTAGCTCCCCACTAAGGATTTTCAATCAATCCACTATTGATTCGTCCTCTTTTCTAGGCTTAGGAGGAAACCCTTTACACCGATCAAGCTTTCTACCCAATGACTTGATCAAAACCCTGTTTTACAAAGAGAAACAATAAGCAAACTTAAATCCCTCTAATAGGTATTTGTTTCAACAATTTAGCACTCACCCAAAACCTAAAACACTTGAGCAAATTTGACAATTTTGGCTCACTAGTGCTTGTCTATACAATAAATGGCAATTTAAGCTCTAAGACAATTCTTGATCATTTGTTGATTGACAATATGAGCATTAGCCTTTACTTGATGCTTGGAGGTCCCTTTTATACTCCTTGATTAATTTATAGTCGTTGCTAGGCGTTGGGATTGATTTGGAGCCCTTGAGGACTTTATTTCCCACCATAAATGCAATTCTGCAGCTCACCGTTTCGAAATGCTCGAACTCGTTTCGAAACACCCTTTAAGTAGAAAGAGTCGTTGCAGTCTGACGTAGGATCCGTATCGAAACGCTCTAGTCCATTTCGAAACACACGTTCTGAAACGCTTGTCCCCGTATGGAAATGACCTGCATTTAAATATTAGTTGGGAAATAGCTGTTGGGGTTTTATGACCGTTGTGGTCGATGCCACGTAGGCGTATCGAAATGGAAGAGCCCGTTTCGAAACTCTGGGTAAAAATCTCATCCAGGGAATGCCCGTTTCGGTACTCGTATCGAAACACTTTTGCTACTGGAATGCACCATATCGAAACACCCTAAGGTGTTTCGAAACGCCCAGAAGGTTTTGTGAAATTTGACTTTGAGAACATACAAAACCCTTTGAAAATATCCCTAAACATAGTTTCAAGTTATTTGGACTTTGGAAATTGTTTTAAATACTTTTTAAATCAGTCCAAAACATTTTTCAATTATTATATCAAAACATTAGTTATACAATCTCCCCCTTTTTGATATAATAAAACTATCTTGAAAAATTGTTTGGGATTCTCCCCCTTTTAATTTTAAAATTATGAATAACAGATAAAAATATGAAATCAAATAAAGCTTCCCCTTATTCATTTGAGAGTTCAATTTTTCAAACCATTTCTCCCCCTTTTTGTTATATCAAAATGAATTTAAAACATTAAGTTCAAAATAACTAGAGGTAAGAATTTTGACAAAAATAAGAGTTTGGTTTTAAAATGGCTCCCCCTTACTCAAAGCATCATCAAAAATGATAGTCCAACATTAAATGATCATCTAGTTGACATAAATAAAAATAAATCAAATAAAATCAAAAGCAACTAGATTTTTACCAACACTTGAACCCAAAGGGAGGATGTGAAGCCTTCTTTATTCAAGTGTTCTTCCATGTGTGCATGGAGCTCCCCCTCAATGTTTGACTTGTTGAACAAGTCCATCACATCTTGCAAAAGACAATCAAAAAATTTTTGGTATCCAAATTGCTTTGGATCTGTAGACTTTAGTAGCACAAATTTTAGTCCCCTTAGGAATCCATTTTTCAATGTCATCCTTTTTAATTGATGTGGTTAGTCCTTTTGGTACCCAAACACTTCTAAAACATTTTCCTTTTACAAATCTAGGGGAACTACATTGTCTTACATAAAAATTTGATTTTCCAAAATTATTTTTCTTTTCATGTTCTTTGGAAATCAAATCTTTTTCTTCTTGAACTTTTTGAAGCAAATTTTGTAAATCAAAACATTTTAATTCAAACTCTTCAAGTTTTGCTTCAAGTTCAAGTTTGGTTTTAGAAATCAAATCATTTTGAATTTTTAACTTTGAAATCAATTTATTGTTTTTCAAAATGTGATTTTTAAACTCTACAACCAAATCATCATAGGCATCTTGTAATTCATCAAAAGAGTAAGAACATGGAGTAGATGAATTAGAAGTTACCCTTGAATCTTCTTCGATGGCCATAAGGCAAAGGTTGACTTGTTCATCGTCGGTGGAGTCCTCATCACTCCAAGTAGCCACATATGCCTTCTTCTTATGGCTTGAAGTGCTTGCCCTCTCATTTTTCTTGGAATCTCGTTTAAGCTCTCTCAAAGCTTTCTTCATGAACGGGGCACACTTCTTGAAGAAATGAACTATCTCTTCTTCTTCATCCTCCTCTTCACTTGAGTAGACATGATGACAAGTGGAGGATTTGAGAGCCATGGCACTTGCGTTGACGCCTAGCCCTTCGATTTTCTTCTCTCTCATAACTCTAATTTCTTTCCTCTTCTTCTTATCTTCTTTATTCTTCTTCATGATTTGATGAGTAAGGAGTGACCCAATGAGTTCATCAAGCTTCAAGGTCTTCAAATTCTTGGCTTCGATGATGGCGGTCCTCTTTGATTCCCAAGACTCAAGAAGTGAGTAGATGAGCTTTTGGACAAGTTTCTCCTCCAGAATAGCTTCTCCATATCCCTTGAGACCATTGGTGATTTTGGAGAACCTATCAAACATCTTCTTGATGTTCTCTTCCGGATCCATCTTGAAGTTCTCATACTCCAAAGTGAGGAGCCCAATCTAGGTCTCCTTGACTTCATCGGTTCTCTCGTATGTGACTTCAAGCTTGTCCCATACCTCCTTGGCACTCTCACAAGAAGACATCATCTCGTAGATGGTTGGTCCAAATGCACAAAAGAGAATGTGCAAGGCTTTGCAATTAAGCTCCATCTTCTTACGATCGTCGGCACTCCACTCCGCTTTTCTTTGTTGAGGCACGAACGGACCATCTTCAACTATGTCCCATAGCTTGTAATCTCTAGATTTGATGAAGAACTTCATCTTTGTCTTCCAATGGGCATAATGGGTTCCGTCAAAGTAAGGCAGTTTATCGATTGATTGTGTCATTTGAGCCGGTTGATGAAATAGTGATCGAGCTTGCCGGATCTTCTCAATAGCATGTGAATCCCCTTCGATTGAGCCAAACTCTGATACCAATTGTTGAGTTGTGAGGAGCTCGATTCGTTCAACCGATATGGCTCACCAAGTGCTGGAGAGGTGGAATTCTGGGTGGAAGGGTTGTGGAAGCTAAAAAGATAATTGACACAATGATTTATAGTGGTTCAACCTTCTAACCAAGGTCTACATCCACTACCTTAGCTCCCAACTAAGGATTTCCAATCAATCCACTATTGATTTGTCCCCTTTTCTAGGCTTAGGAGGAAACCCTTTACACCGATCAAGCTTTCTACCCAAAGCCTTGATCAAAACCCTCTTTTACAAAGAGAAACAATAAGCAAACTTAAATCCCTCTAAGAGGTATTTGTTTGCACAATTTAGCACTCACCCAAAACCTAAAACACTTGAGCAAATTTGATAATTTTGGCTCACTAGTGTTTGTCTATACAATAAATGGCAATTTAAGCTCTAAGACAATTCTTGATCATTTGTTGATTGACAATATGAGCATTAGCCTTTACTTGATGCTTGGATGTCCCTTTTATACTCCTTGATGAGTTTATAGCCGTTGCGAGGCGTTGGGATTGATTTGGAGCCGCTGAGGACTTTAATTCCCACCATAAATGCAGTTTTGCAGCTCACCGTTTCGAAACGCTCGAACTCGTTTCGAAACACCCTTTAAGTAGAAAGAGTCGTTGCAGTCTGACGTAGGATCCGTATCAAAACGCTCTAGTCCGTTTCGAAACACCCGTTCCGATACGCCTGTCCCCGTATCGAAACGACCTGCATTTAAATGTTACTTGGGAAATAGTCTTTGGGTTTTTATGACCGTTGATGTCGATGCCACGTAGGAATATCGAAACGGCAGAGCCCGTTTCGAAATGCTGGGCAAAAATCTCATCTAGGGAATGCCCGTTTTGGTACTCGTATCGAAACACTTTTGCTACTAGAATGCACCGTATTGAAACGCCCTAAGGTGTTTCGAAACGCCCAGAAGGTTTTGTGAAATTTGACTTTGAGAACATGCAAAACCCTTTGAAAATATCCCTAAACATAGTTTCAAGTTATTTGGACTTTGGAAATTGTTTTAAATACTTTTTAAATCAGTCCAAAATATTTTTCAATTATTATATCAAAACATTAGTTCTACAAATCACTTAGTATTCTAGAATTTTGGTTTAGTCTATACAAATTTAGCTAGTCACCTTTTTTATTTCTAAAATGGTCCTATATTTATTACTTAATATTTCATGTCACACAAATCTTAATGTCCAATTTAATTATTGTGTTAATAGAATTATACTAAGCACCTTTTTTGGGATATCACAAGAAATTTAACCAGCATGCATGTAACCTGATTAATTGAGGTTTCGTATCTTTGAATTTAAGTAAGTCCTCTCAATTTTCTAAATTTACAATTTGGTAAGTAAAATATGATGGCCAAGTCTTTTCATTGTTAATAAAAAACATATTGTGATATGGGATCACATTGTCACGTGCCTATCTCAGGTTTGAATTGTTTACTAAGGGCGCCACTAAATTGAACTTGCATAGATGAAGTGAAAATGCAGTGCAGGATCAGACGAATGAAAAAGGGCAAAAGACAATGTAACACCCCAATTTTGGGCTTGGAAGTTTAGGGTCTGAACAGGACCGGTCTGATTTTCGATTCGAATTTTAAAGGTGGTTTTAGGGAAAACCTAGTTCGTGATGCTTTAAAAATATGCAAAAATATGTAAAAATCCTCTTTTAATATATATATAAGAGTGGTTAAAGCGATTTTACAAAATAAGGTTTGGAAGGGCAACATTTCGAAATAGTGACTAAAATGTAATTTTTGAAAAGTTTAGTGGTGACTGTTTTGTAAGGATTGAAACTTTGAATCTTTAATGAGCTAATTTACCCAAGAAAGGATTTCTCCAGATTTTTCTAGATTTTAATGATTTAAATAATGTTTAATTAATTAAATGAAAAGTGGAAAACTATATTTTAGGTTTTCATAACTAACTTTCTTAAAACTTTCTCATATCATTTTCTCTCAAAATTCCCTCAGCCAAACACATTTCTACAGCAACATTTCTTTTGATTTTCACACTAAATGATGAGGTTTCAATCATCTATTGGTTCCTAATCCTTTCTACATCAAATCCTCTTAATTTGCTTATTGAATTTTCAAGGATTTTGGCCCTAATCAAGGAGAAATCTACATTTAGAGGTAAGGATGTTCTTCTCCTCTAAATACTCAGTTCTTTACTGAAATTCTCAAGTTCTCAATCCTTAAATTAAGTTTTATAAAAGGTTTTAATGTTGTGATCTTGATTTTGGCTTAAAACTCAAGATTTGGAACAAATCTTGAAGAAATTCATGGTAATGATTTGGGCTCTATTTTGAGATGGCTTTTCAATGTATTTTGGATGTTTAATGATGTGTAATTGAGGTTTAATTAATGAAATCCCGAATAGGTTGATTTTCCTAAGTTTTTACTTGTGAAATTGGTGGTTTTTGGGGTGATCTTGGTGTTCTGTTATAGCTGGAGGTATAAGGACGAGTTTGGGTTCTTTTTGGATGTTATTTGATGTTTAGCAATGTTTAGAAGTGATGGATCTTGGCTGGGTAATGTTGAGCAAGAGTTTGGAGGTGATTTCGGATGTGTTTGGTAGCCGAAATGTTAGTTTTGGAGAGAGCAGCGAGTTTAGGTGTAATGGCTGAAGATTCTAATGCATGATGGTGCATTAATCCTCTGCTTTGATGTGTTTAAAACATGGGAGACATCTTCGGATTCTTGTGGTGTTGATCCAGAGGCTTGAACGGCGTTTCGGCAAGCTTGCGAAACGGAATTGGTGAGTGAAGTTGGGATTTCCAGCTTTGTAATGAATATTTGAAGGTGTGAGAGGTTAGTTTAAGTCTAAACAACTTAACTAAGCTCAAGAGTAAGTTTTCGGGAAAACTCTCTCTCCTTGATGAACCATGAGATGGTTGGATGCAATGTATTTAATTTGCATGTTTAAATTCTGTTTTTGAAAGCATGTTTTAGCATGATTAATGTTGGTTTTGAAAGCCATGTGTTGAAGGATGCTCAAGGTAAGAGATCCTTGGTTTGATGTTAGTAAATGTGGTTTTAATGTATAGTGATGCATGATGGTTTAATGACTTTGATTAATGCTTTAAAATAGTGGATTATTGATGATAAATGATGTATATTGGCAAGTGATGTGTGGTTTTTAAGTACTTGAATCGGATATAGTTAGTCGGCTATAGGATTGGGTGCACTGTGAATAAAGTCGCCTTGGATGTTGAGGGGTTGTAATTGTACCATAAACTCCATCCAAGTACACTAACGAGATGGTTAAGATCACAATG
Organism: Hibiscus tridactylites; assembly: GCA_958450335.1. Taxonomy (NCBI): domain Eukaryota; kingdom Viridiplantae; phylum Streptophyta; class Magnoliopsida; order Malvales; family Malvaceae; genus Hibiscus; species Hibiscus tridactylites. Next base: position 29,718,425 of record OY288291.1, on the reverse strand, counting down.
GTGGTTAAAAGTCCATGTGTGGATCTTGAGTTGTGTGTCTCGTGTTCTCGTTAGTGATGTTATACAAATACCGATGAGTGATGTGGAGGGGTTGTGATTGTACCATTAAACTCCATCACGAGTGTTGAGGGGTTGTGATTGTATCGGTAAACTCCAGCTTGTGTGTTTGGTAGTGTGTATGAAGCGTATGGGACAACGCTTGTAATCCTCATATCCGATTGTGTTTTATGTTGTAAATGGTTATGGTATCACTTGGAAGCCAATATGACATGTTGATGTTAAAGAAGCATGAGATGCTTGATGTGTATGCATTGTTGCATGGATAATGATGTTTATGTGTTAAAAGGCTTTATGGAAAGTGTTTTTATAAAATGCATTATTGTGTTGTTTCTTAGAGCATGCCTCACTAAGAATGTGTGCTTACGCTCTATCTCTTGTACCAATAATGCAGATAATTGAGGTGTTTGAGGGCAGCAAGGAGGCTAAGAATCCAAGGGAAAGCTAAGCTCATGTATGGTGATGTTTTTCACAACATTATTAGTTTTGATATTTGGCAATGGGAACCTAGGTTATGATTTGGGAAATGTTTTTGACTCCCTAGGTGTGGCATGATGCCTTAAATGATTTGGAATTGTAATTGGCCATTTTGGTGCTTGTTTTGATGCTTTGATTGTTGTTGGTTTGGTTATTAGGATGCATGCCTATAGACTTGTGAATTTTCCCTAATTGATGCCATGAATGTGTTTTAATGTTGCAAACATGTACCTTATATGCATGATGACTTGTTGGCATGATTAGGAAGTCATTAGGATGTGTTTGAGTGGTTAATTGTATGTTAAACCAGCAAATTCTGCACTTTCTGGGCAATCCGTATCAGAACGGGCACTAGCGTTTCGAAACGGGGGCCTGTAATGGCCTTCGTGTACCTAAACGAGTAGAGGTCATTCCGAAACGTTTTGGCCATTGTCAGGCCCCGTTTTGATACAGGTCTTGAAACAAACCCCTCGATTCGGAACGGTCAACCCCGTTCCGAAACAGATGACCGTTGGGCACTGATTTGAATGGTTTTGTGGTTTGCAAGTTTTACGTTTTAGTCCTAAATATTGTTTTTGCAATTGCATGATTTTGAGATGTCCATTTAAGGTGAAATTTGACAGGGAAGCATGTAATATGATTAATTTGATATTGGTAACTTAAAAATCAACTATGTCCTCCATCTCTCCAGAAATTACAATTTGGTCCCTAACATTTGTATATTGTGCAATTGAGTCCCTTGTTGCATTTCAATCGCTGTGCTTTTAGAGTATGTGTTTCTCAAGGGTACACTTAAGGTTAATGTGCATCTAGATAAGAGTAAAAAGAAAAAAAGGGTCGTTAATCAAGGTTGACTTTCGGGTTGCTTTGGTTTTCCCCGTGTAATCTTCGTAGTTCGGGTCAACCGTCTAGGCCGGGCTAAGGGGGTTACATTTGGTGGTATCAGAGCTGAGTTCTCGTGTAATTGGGAATGTGGGTGATGTATGTGTGATTGCACGATATGCCTTTTTAAGTGAAAGTTTGATGTGTGAATTGTAAGTATGTTGCAATTGTGATGTTATGCTGTGTTGAAGCATGTTAGAGGAACCCATTGCCATTTCAAAACTAATGAAAAGAATTGTTTTTTATTTGAAAATGAGCTTGAGTGCTTGGATTACTTACCTTGTTAAGCGTAATTATGTTTATTGCATTTGTGTTAGTGCATTGTTTTAGTGAATGGGACCTCATAGAGAGACGAGAATTAATACGCGAGCTATGGCTCAAAACGAGAATGAGAATAATGATGATAATGTTGTGGATATACCTCCTCCTCCTGGTGGTGGACCGCCCGGTGGTTGTGGTGCTGGAGGTGATGGAGCTGGTGATGGTGCTGGTGCTGGGGTCGTTGGACCTGAAGCTGGGCAGGGGCAAGCTGCTCCTAACATGACAGTTTTGATACATGCTATTGTTGGAGCCTTTCAGGCAGCAATAGCTGGAGCTCACGGAGCTGGGCATCAGGGTGATGCTAATGCTATATTACCTTTGGAACGTCTACGCAGTCTGAGAGGGACTGTGTTTAGAGGTTTATCTACTGAGGGTTCCGAATCTTGGTTGGAAAGTATCAAGAGGATACTGGGACAAATGAACTGCAATGATGTGCAGAAGTTAGGTTGTGTGGTATCGATGTTGCATGATGATGCGTATACCTGGTGGACGACCACTGTCTCCGGTGTAACGCCCCGGTTTTGGGCTTAGGAGTTTTGAGAGTTGACCGGTTGGTCAAAGTGTTGTTCGAATCTAAAGAGGTTAAATTAGGAAAGCCTAGTTCGGGTTGCATTAAAAATATGGAAAAATGTTCTAAAATCATCTTTTAATATAATTAAGTGAAATGTGAAATCAATTTTGGAAAATGAGTTTTGGAAGTGTGACATTTTGGCTAGTGACCAAAATGTAATTTTCGCAAGTTTGGTGCCTGTTTTATAAAGGGTTGAAACTTTGAATCTTTAAGGAGCTATTTACCCAAAGGGAGTTTCTCCAGATTTTTCTAAGATATTTTAAGTCTAAAATCTGATTTTAAAGGTTATTAAAATTGGAGGGAAGCTATTTGGCTATTTTCTTAACTAACTTTCCAATTTTCTTTCTCTCATTTTCTCTCAACCCAAACACTACTTTTCCAGAGAATTGGATCTGATTTCTTCACCTAAATCCCTCCTTTCAACTCTCATTTGATTCCAAATCATTGTATCTTCAAAACCACTTCAATTGCTAAGTGTTTCAACAAGGATTTTGATTGCAAAAAGAGGAGAAACTCAAGTTTGGAGGTAAGAACGTCCTTCTCCTCTAAACTATCAGTTCTTTACTGAAATTCCTAAGTTTTCAATCCTTAATTGATGTTTAATTAAAGGTTTTTAAGTGTTGAAATGGATCTTGGCTTATTATGCAAGATTTTGATGATTTTTGTTGATTTTCGTTAGATCTGAGTAATCTGTGATTTGAGAGGTGTTTTTGATGTTAAATGATCTCTAAATTGATAAGGAATTGAGTTTTGATTGATGCAATCCCGGATAGGTTGAGTTTCCTAAGTTTAGCTTGTGTTTCAAGGTAGTTTTTGAGGTGATCTTGGTGATCTGATGTTGCTGGAGGTATAAGGTTGTTAATAGGTTGTTTTTAGATGTTATATGTTGTTAATGGAAGTGAGGTTTTGCTGGTTTATGGCTGGGCTTTGTTTTGAAGTGGTTTGGATGCATTTTCGGTTGTGTTTGGTGGCCGAAAATGGAGGCTGGATGAGAGCAGCGAGTTTAGGTGCTTTCATTGAAGCAATTAATGCATGATGATGCATTAATCCTCTGCTTGATGTGTTGAAACAGGGGAGGCATCTTTGGATCCAAGAGTGGTTGATCCGGAAGCTTGATTTGGTGCTTTGGCTTGAAGCAAAGTGGATATCGGTGAGTGAAGTTGGGTTTTCAGATTTTAAACCAAGGTTTGAAGGTTTTGGGAGCTTAGTTTAAGTCTAAACAACTTTGCTAAGCTCAAGTGTAAGTTTTCGGATTTTCTCTCTAGTGGTGGCCATGATTTTTGCTGTGATGCAAGTGATGTTTTGCATGTTTTAATTACTGTTTTGAAAGCATGTTTTAGCATGGATTTTGCTGATGTTGTAAGCCATATGTTGAAGGTAACTCTAGGTAGGAGTGCCTTGCTTTTATACATTGAAATAATGTGGTTTGATGCTTTGAAATGCATGATGAAAATGGCTTGGTTTAATGCTTTAAAACAGTGGATTAAATGATGAATATGATGTATATTGGCAAGTGATGTTTTGAAAAGATTAAGGTCACTAAGGTGGTTAAAAGTCCTTGAGTGAGCCTTGTTACTTAAGAACATCAAGGTGGTTAAAAGTCCTTGGATGATTCTTGTTGCGGACACTAAGGTGGTTAAAAGTCCTTAGGTGATCCTTCCATGGTGTTTAAAAGTCCATGGGGCCAAGGTGTTTAAAAGTCCTTGGGGCCAAGGTGTTTAAAAGTCCTTGGGGTGATTCAAGCATTGGACACAAAGGTGGTTAAAAGTCCTTGGGTGGTCCTTATTCATGGTGTTTAAAAGTCCATGGCCAAGGTGTTTAAAAGTCCTTGGGGCCAAGGTGTTTAAAAGTCCTTGGGAAAGTTGTTGAACTTGTTTTAATGAAATGGAATTTATCACTTGAGCCACAATGACATGTTAAGAATATTGTGAAGCATGAGGTGCTTGTTTTAATGTTTATGTTGAAGCATGAGATTGCTTGTTTAAAGTATGCTTTTGAGCATGTGCAAAGGTTGATTTAAAGCATGTTTGTAAATGTTTTGAATTGCATTATTGAATGGTTTTTAAGAGCTTTCCTCACTAAGCTTTTGCTTACGCTCTCTTCGTTTTCTTAATTCAATAATGCAGAGCATTAGAGTATCTTGAAGGGCAGCAAGAAGGGCAAGAGTTCAAGTACAAGTAAAGCTCAATGTATGGAAGGTTTTTGTTAAACATTTTAGCTTTTGGGTGATTTGGCAATGGGGGACCAATGTGTATGTTTTGGGAGGTGTTTGGGACTCCCTAAGTATGTTGAATGTTGTTTTGAATGCTGGTTTTTGGATTGGATCATTGCATGCTTGTTTTGGAAGTTTGGCGTTTTGAATAGCTAGCTTGTGTAGGAAGCATGTCTATTGAATTTGGGCTTTTTGCATATGATGTTAAATTGTTGTTTTGATGATTCCTATAAGTCATATATATGTTGAATTGCATGCTGGTAAAGTTTGGTGACATTTGGAGCATGTTTGAATGATCAATTGCATGTTTTGGTATGCTTGTTTGCTACAATCTGTGCAGGCGTTTCGGAACAGTGTGCACCGTTTCGGAACGGGTGCCTTACATGAACCAAGGCGTCCGAAACGGTATGCACCGTTTCGAAACGGTTTGGTCTCTGCCAAGCCCATGTTTCGGAACCCGTTTCGGAACGGCCCGTGTTCCGGAACAGGGTCTACCTGTTTCGGAACGGTCGACCGTTGGGGGCTGACATTGGCAGTTATATGTTTTGAATTGTTTACGTTTTGGTCCTGAATCTTGTTTGTTCAATTGTATGAGCTTGGGAAGTCTTTTTGAGCTGAAATTTCACAGAGAAGCATGAAACCTGATTAATTTCAAGTTGGTAACTTTAATTTGGGTTAAGTCCTTTTAATTATCAGAAATTACAATTTGGTCCCTAAAGTTGTAATTTGTTCAATTGGGTCCCTGTTTGATCTCTGATGTTTGTGATCTTTGAGTATGATGTTTGTGTGATCACAATTAGGATTAATGTGCATCTAGACAAGATTAAAAAGAAAAAAAGGGTCGTTAATCAAGGTTGACTTTCGGGTTGACTTTGGTTTTCCCCGTGTGACTTTCTTAATTCGGGTCAACCGTCTAGGCCGGGTTAAGGGGTTACATTTGGTGGTATCAGAGCTGAGTTTGCGAGTAATTGGGAATGAATGTATGCATGATTGAAGTATGTTTGGCTTGTATGCTTGTTGTCTGAAAGCATGTTCAGTGGCTTGTGATGTTGATGCAATTGAGATGTACGTTGTGATGTTGCATGTTGAGGGTACCCATTGCCAAACAAAAGCTAATGAAATGATGTTGATTTTGAATGGAATTGAGCTTGAATACTTGGATTGCTTACCTTGTTGGGCCTGACTTGTTTTATTTTGCATTGTGATTGCATGGTAAAAGTATGGCACCACGTAGAGAGTTAAGAGGTAGTGTGCGAGCTACGGCTCCCAATGAGAACGAGAATGAAGAGAATACGGGTAGTGCAGTGTTACCCCCTCCTCCGCCTGGTGGTGGTGCTGGAGGTGAGCGAGCTGAAGCTGCAGCTGGTGCTGGAGCTGCTGGACCAGAGGTTGGTCAGGGGCAAGCTATGCCTGATATGTCTATGCTGGTACAAGCTATTGCGGGTGCTTTTCGAGCAGCAGTAGCTGGAGCTCAAGGAGCTGGGCATCAGGGAGATGCTGGAGTCAGATTACCTTTGGAGCGTCTACGCAGTCTTGGTGGGACTGAGTTCAGGGGTATGTCTGCTGAGAGTTCGGAAGCTTGGATAGAGAGTACCAAGCGTATCTTGGGTCAGATGAGCTGCACGGATGTGCAAAAGTTGGGATGTGTTGTGTCCTTGCTGCAGGACGATGCATACACGTGGTGGACGACCACCATAGCTTGGATGGCTGAAGTTGATGTTACTTGGACATTCTTTCAGAATGCGTTCAAGAGGAGATATCTTGGAGTGAGATATCTGGATGAGAAAAAGCGTGAATTCATGTCTCTTACCCAAGGGAGCATGAGTGTGGCTGAGTATGAAGTGCAGTTCGTACGGCTCAGTCAGTATGCACCGGAGCTGATACCTGATGAGCGAGAGAGGTGCGAAAGGTTCCGTTATGGCTTGGTGACGTAAGTAAAGACCTACATGTTGGCTGCTGAGTACAATGATTTTGATGTGTTGGTTAGCCGATCCAAGGACATTGAGATGAACTTGGGTTTAGCTGCGAAAGGTGCTGGAGCAAGTTCTGGCAAGAGAGCTGCTGAGTATAGTTCCGGAGGTGGACGGAACAAGAGGGGACGTGATCAGAAGTATCAGTCCTCAGCCAAGAGAGGTGGTGGTGCACCTGCTAGAGGTGGTTTTGCTAGAGCTGATCCTAGTGCTTGTTGGATCTGTGGTTCGCGTGGTCACATGAAGCGTGACTGTCCTCGTGCTGTGAGGGAGGTGCAAGCTCCTGTTCCGGCAGCTGGTAATGGATGTTGGAACTGTGGTTCTGTTGACCATTTGAGGCGAGATTGTCCGAGGTTGGCTGGTGGCCAAGATCGTGCTCCTGTTATTGCACCGCAAAGAGGTCGTGGACGCGGCCGTGGTAATTTCCAGAGGAGAGAGGAAGGTGGTCGCGGAGTAGCCCATGTTGTGGCTATTCAGCCTGAGGGTGGAGGCCAAGCTAGGGTGTATGCTCAGCGCGAGGGAAGGAATGATGCAGATGTGATTGCAGGTACCTTTACTTTGCAATCCTTGTCATTGCTTTCTTTGATTGATTCTGGATCTACGCATTCATACATTTTGCGTGAGCATGCTGAATTGCTTGGTTTGCCTGTTGAGTCTTTGGATGTTGGTGTTCGTGTCACTAGTTCTTTTGGTGAAACTGTTGTGACTCGAAAGCTTTATAGAAGGTGTCCCTTGGTTGTTCAAGAACATGTCTTTCATGTTGATCTTATGGAGTTGCCCTTTTATGGTTTTGATGTGATCCTTGGTATGGATTGGCTTGCTGAGCATCGTGCTGTTGTGGATTGTGAGAATAAGCGGGTTTCGCTTAAGCTTGCGGATGATTATGAAGTTGTTGTGGTTGGCGAGAATGTGAAGTTTCTTGCTAATGTGGTGTCTACCTTGGAGGCGAGTAGGATGCTGAGGCAGGGTTGCGAAGCTTACCTAGCTTTTGTGATGAATCCTAGCTCTAAGGAGTTGAGGGTGCAAGATATCAAGGTTGTGAAGGAGTTTCCTGGTGTTTTTCCTGAAGAGTTGCCTGGTTTACCTCCTAATCGCGAGGTGGAGTTTGGAATCGAGCTGTATGAGAATACAACTCCTGTGTCCATTACTCCCTATAGAATGGCACCTAAGGAGCTGAAGGAGCTGAAGACGCAGTTGCAAGAGCTGCTTGATCGTGGTTTCATCCGGCCGAGTGTGTCGCCTTGGGGTGATCTTGTCTTGTTTGTGAAGAAGAAAGATGGCACTATGAGGATGTGCATTGATTACCGTCAGCTGAACAAGTTGACTATCAAGAATCGGTATCCTTTGCTGAGGATTGATGATCTCTTTGATCAATTTCGGGGAGCTGCTGTGTTCTCTAAGATTGACTTGAGGTCAGGGTATTATCAGTTGAAGGTGAAGGATGTGGATGTGCCTAAGACAGCTTTCAGGACGAGGTATGGGCATTATGAGTTCCTTGTGATGCCGTTTGGGTTGACAAATGCTCCTGCTGCTTTCATGGACATGATGAATCGTGTGTTTCATGAGTACCTGGACAAGTTCGTTGTGGTGTTCATTGATGATATCCTCGTGTACTCGCGTACTGAGGAGGAGCAAGAAGAGCATTTGAGGGTTGTGCTGCAAGCTTTGTTGGAGAATCAGCTTTATGCTAAGCTGAGCAAGTGTGAGTTCTGGCTTAAGGAGGTGGTGTTTCTTGGGCATGTGGTCTCAGCTGAGGGGATTCGTGTTGATCCTCAGAAGATTGAAGCGGTGATGAACTGGAAAGTTCCTAAGTCTGTTCATGAAGTCCGTAGTTTCCTTGGTTTGGCGGGATACTACCTGAGGTTTGTGGATGGTTTTTCCAAGATTGCTGCTCCTTTGACGAAGCTGTTGCAAAAGGATGTTAAGTATGAGTGGACAGAAGCGAGACAGCAGGCTTTTGAGAAGCTTAAAGCGGCTTTGACGCAAGCTCCTATCTTGATTCAGCCTGAATCAGGGAAAGAGTTTGTGGTCTATAGTGATGCGTCCTATGTTGGTTTGGGGTGTGTGCTGATGCAAGAGGGTAAGGTTGTGGCTTATGCGTCGCGGCAGTTGAAGGTGTATGAGCGCAACTATCCTACGCATGACATTGAGCTGGCTGCAGTGGTGTTTGCTCTGAAGATCTGGAGACATTATCTGTATGGTGAGAAGTGTACTGTGTACACGGATCACAAGAGTTTGAGGTATCTGATGTCTCAGAAGGAGTTGAATCTTAGGCAGCGACGTTGGTTGGAGTTGCTCAAGGATTATGATCTGACGATTGAGTATCATCCTGGTAAAGCTAATGTTGTTGCTGATGCCTTGAGTAGGAAGGTAGCTGTTGAGCTGAGAGCTATGTTTGCTAGCTTGAGCATATCGCGAGATGGTGGTCTTGTTGCTGAGTTGCAAGTGAAACCATCTTTGGTTCAGTTGATCAAGGAAAAGCAGTTGTTGGATGATTCCTTGGTGTCTCATGTTCAGGATATCGCGGAGGGTAGACCTTCGGATTTCTGCTTTAATGAGGATGGTGTGTTGTGTTTTGGTAGTCGGATAGTAGTGCCCGCTGATGTTGAGTTGAGGCGTGCTATTCTGACTGAAGGTCATAGTAGTCCTTTTGCTATGCACCCTGGTAGTACTAAGATGTATCGTGATCTTCGTGATGAGTACTATTGGGTAGGTTTGAAGAAGGATGTTGCAGAGTTTGTGAGCAAGTGTTTGGTGTGTCAGCGAGTTAAGGCTGAACATCGGGTTCCTTCTGGTTTGTTGCAACCGTTGAAAATCCCTGAATGGAAGTGTGAGAGGGTTACCATGGATTTTGTATCTGGTTTGCCTCTGTCTCCATCGAAGAAGAATTCTGTTTGGGTGATTGTGGATCGCTTGACGAAGTGTGCGTATTTCTTGCCTGTGCATACTACGTTTTCTTTGGATAAGCTGGCAGAGCTGTACATTGCTGAGATAGTGAGGTTGCATGGTGTGCCTAAGTCGATTGTGTCGGATAGGGATCCGAGGTTCACATCGCGTTTCTGGCAGTGTTTGCATCAAGCTCTGGGTACAAGGTTGCATTTCAGTACATCCTATCATCCTCAGTCGGATGGTCAGTCTAAGCGAGTTATTCAGATTTTGGAGGATATGTTGAGATGCTGCGTGATTGAGTTCCAAGGTTCTTGGGAGAAGCATCTGCCTTTGGTTGAGTTCGCTTATAACAATAGTTATCAGGCAAGTATACAGATGGCACCTTATGAGGCTCTGTATGGGAGGAAGTGTAGGACTCCTCTTTGTTGGGCTGAAACTGGTCAAAAGTTGGTTTCGATGCCTGCTTTGTTGAAAGGGACCACCGAGAAGGTGAAGCTCATTTGTGAGAGGTTGAAGGCTGCCTCTGATCGGCAAAAGTCTTACGCGGATTTGAAGCGTAAGGAGATAGAGTATGCGGTGGGTGACCGTGTGTTCTTGAAGGTTTCGCCTTGGAAGAAGGTGATGAGGTTTGGCCGGAAGGGTAAGTTGAGCCCTCGGTACATTGGACCATATGAGGTGGTTGAGCGTGTGGGTCCTGTTGCGTATCGGCTGAGGTTACCTCAGGAGTTGGAGAAGATTCATGATGTGTTCCATGTTTCTATGCTCCGGAAGTATAGATCTGATCCTTCGCATGTGATGCCCGTGGAGGAAGTGGTTTTGAATCCGGAATTTGACCTATGATGAGCAACTGGTGAAGGTTCTGGATTCGGATAGCAAGGTTCTTCGTGGCAAGACCATTGAGTTGGTGAAGGTGCTGTGGAAGCATCGAGGTGTTGAGGAAGCCACGTGGGAGCGGAAGGAAGACATGCTGAAGCAGTTTCCTTATCTCTTTCCTTCAGGTAAATTTCGAGGACGAAATTTCTTAAGGGGGGGAGAGTTGTAACGCCCCGGTTTTGGGCTTAGGAGTTTTGAGAGTTGACCGGTTGGTCAAAGTGCTGTTCGAATCTAAAGAGGTTAAATTAGGAAAGCCTAGTTCGGGTTGCATTAAAAATATGGAAAAATGTTCTAAAATCATCTTTTAATATAATTAAGTGAACTGTGAAATCAATTTTGGAAAATGAGTTTTGGAAGTGTGACATTTTGGCTAGTGACCAAAATGTAATTTTTGCAAGTTTGGTGGCTGTTTTATAAAGGGTTGAAACTTTGAATCTTTAAGGAGCTATTTACCCAAAGGGAGTTTCTCCAGATTTTTCTTAGATATTTTAAGTCTAAAATCTGATTTTAAAGGTTATTAAAATTGGAGGGAAGCTATTTGGCTATTTTCTTAACTAACTTTCCAATTTTCTTTCTCTCATTTTCTCTCAACCCAAACACTATTTTTCCAGAGAATTGGATCTGATTTCTTCACCTAAATCCCTCCTTTCAACTCTCATTTGATTCCAAATCATTGTATCTTCAAAACCTCTTCAATTGCTAAGTGTTTCAACAAGGATTTTGATTGCAAAAAGAGGAGAAACTCAAGTTTGGAGGTAAGAACGTCCTTCTCCTCTAAACTATCAGTTCTTTACTGAAATTCCTAAGTTTTCAATCCTTAATTGATGTTTAATTAAAGGTTTTTAAGTGTTGAAATGGATCTTGGCTTATTATGCATGATTTTGATGATTTTTGTTGATTTTCGTTAGATCTGAGTAATCTGTGATTTGAGAGGTGTTTTTGATGTTAAATGATCTCTAAATTGATAAGGAATTGAGTTTTGATTGATGCAATCCCGGATAGGTTGAGTTTCCTAAGTTTAGCTTGTGTTTCAAGGTAGTTTTTGAGGTGATCTTGGAGATCTGATGTTGCTGGAGGTATAAGGTTGTTAATAGGTTGTTTTTAGATGTTATATGTTGTTAATGGAAGTGAGGTTTTGCTGGTTTATGGCTGGGCTTTGTTTTGAAGTGGTTTGGATGCATTTTCGGTTGTGTTTGGTGGCCGAAAATGGAGGCTGGATGAGAGCAGCGAGTTTAGGTGCTTTCATTGAAGCAATTAATGCATGATGATGCATTAATCCTCTGCTTGATGTGTTGAAACAGGGGAGGCATCTTTGGATCCAAGAGTGGTTGATCCGGAAGCTTGATTTGGTGCTTTGGCTTGAAGCAAAGTGGATATCGGTGAGTGAAGTTGGGTTTTCAGATTTTAAACCAAGGTTTGAAGGTTTTGGGAGCTTAGTTTAAGTCTAAACAACTTTGCTAAGCTCAAGTGTAAGTTTTCGGATTTTCTCTCTAGTGGTGGCCATGATTTTTGCTGTGATGCAAGTGATGTTTTGCATGTTTTAATTACTGTTTTGAAAGCATGTTTTAGCATGGATTTTGCTGATGTTGTAAGCCATATGTTGAAGGTAACTCTAGGTAGGAGTGCCTTGCTTTTATACATTGAAATAATGTGGTTTGATGCTTTGAAATGCATGATGAAAATGGCTTGGTTTAATGCTTTAAAACAGTGGATTAAATGATGAATATGATGTATATTGGCTAGTGATGTTTTGAAAAGATTAAGGTCACTAAGGTGGTTAAAAGTCCTTGAGTGAGCCTTGTTACTTAAGAACATCAAGGTGGTTAAAAGTCCTTGGATGATTCTTGTTGCGGACACTAAGGTGGTTAAAAGTCCTTAGGTGATCCTTCCATGGTGTTTAAAAGTCCATGGGGCCAAGGTGTTTAAAAGTCCTTGGGGCCAAGGTGTTTAAAAGTCCTTGGGGTGATTCAAGCATTGGACACAAAGGTGGTTAAAAGTCCTTGGGTGGTCCTTATTCATGGTGTTTAAAAGTCCATGGCCAAGGTGTTTAAAAGTCCTTGGGGCCAAGGTGTTTAAAAGTCCTTGGGAAAGTTGTTGAACTTGTTTTAATGAAATGGAATTTATCACTTGAGCCAAAATGACATGTTAAGAATATTGTGAAGCATGAGGTGCTTGTTTTAATGTTTATGTTGAAGCATGAGATTGCTTGTTTAAAGTATGCTTTTGAGCATGTGCAAAGGTTGATTTAAAGCATGTTTGTAAATGTTTTGAATTGCATTATTGAATGGTTTTTAAGAGCTTTCCTCACTAAGCTTTTGCTTACGCTCTCTTCGTTTTCTTAATTCAATAATGCAGAGCATTAGAGTATCTTGAAGGGCAGCAAGAAGGGCAAGAGTTCAAGTACAAGTAAAGCTCAATGTATGGAAGGTTTTTGTTAAACATTTTAGCTTTTGGGTGATTTGGCAATGGGGGACCAATGTGTATGTTTTGGGAGGTGTTTGGGACTCCCTAAGTATGTTGAATGTTGTTTTGAATGCTGGTTTTTGGATTGGATCATTGCATGCTTGTTTTGGAAGTTTGGCGTTTTGAATAGCTAGCTTGTGTAGGAAGCATGTCTATTGAATTTGGGCTTTTTGCATATGATGTTAAATTGTTGTTTTGATGATTCCTATAAGTCATATATATGTTGAATTGCATGCTGGTAAAGTTTGGTGACATTTGGAGCATGTTTGAATGATCAATTGCATGTTTTGGTATGCTTGTTTGCTACAATCTGTGCAGGCGTTTCGGAACAGTGTGCACCGTTTCGGAACGGGTGCCTTACATGAACCAAGGCGTCCGAAACGGTATGCACCGTTTCGAAACGGTTTGGTCTCTGCCAAGCCCATGTTTCGGAACCCGTTTTGGAACGGCCCGTGTTCCGGAACAGGGTCTACCTGTTTCGGAACGGTCGACCGTTGGGGGCTGACATTGGCAGTTATATGTTTTGAATTGTTTACGTTTTGGTCCTGAATCTTGTTTGTTCAATTGTATGAGCTTGGGAAGTCTTTTTGAGCTGAAATTTCACAGAGAAGCATGAAACCTGATTAATTTCAAGTTGGTAACTTTAATTTGGGTTAAGTCCTTTTAATTATCAGAAATTACAATTTGGTCCCTAAAGTTGTAATTTGTTCAATTGGGTCCCTGTTTGATCTCTGATGTTTGTGATCTTTGAGTATGATGTTTGTGTGATCACAATTAGGATTAATGTGCATCTAGACAAGATTAAAAAGAAAAAAAGGGTCGTTAATCAAGGTTGACTTTCGGGTTGACTTTGGTTTTCCCCGTGTGACTTTCTTAATTCGGGTCAACCGTCTAGGCCGGGTTAAGGGGTTACATTTGGTGGTATCAGAGCTGAGTTTGCGAGTAATTGGGAATGAATGTATGCATGATTGAAGTATGTTTGGCTTGTATGCTTGTTGTCTGAAAGCATGTTCAGTGGCTTGTGATGTTGATGCAATTGAGATGTACGTTGTGATGTTGCATGTTGAGGGTACCCATTGCCAAACAAAAGCTAATGAAATGATGTTGATTTTGAATGGAATTGAGCTTGAATACTTGGATTGCTTACCTTGTTGGGCCTGACTTGTTTTATTTTGCATTGTGATTGCATGGTAAAAGTATGGCACCACGTAGAGAGTTAAGAGGTAGTGTGCGAGCTACGGCTCCCAATGAGAACGAGAATGAAGAGAATACGGGTAGTGCAGTGTTACCCCCTCCTCCGCCTGGTGGTGGTGCTGGAGGTGAGCGAGCTGAAGCTGCAGCTGGTGCTGGAGCTGCTGGACCAGAGGTTGGTCAGGGGCAAGCTATGCCTGATATGTCTATGCTGGTACAAGCTATTGCGGGTGCTTTTCGAGCAGCAGTAGCTGGAGCTCAAGGAGCTGGGCATCAGGGAGATGCTGGAGTCAGATTACCTTTGGAGCGTCTACGCAGTCTTGGTGGGACTGAGTTCAGGGGTATGTCTGCTGAGAGTTCGGAAGCTTGGATAGAGAGTACCAAGCGTATCTTGGGTCAGATGAGCTGCACGGATGTGCAAAAGTTGGGATGTGTTGTGTCCTTGCTGCAGGACGATGCATACACGTGGTGGACGACCACCATAGCTTGGATGGCTGAAGTTGATGTTACTTGGACATTCTTTCAGAATGCGTTCAAGAGGAGATATCTTGGAGTGAGATATCTGGATGAGAAAAAGCGTGAATTCATGTCTCTTACCCAAGGGAGCATGAGTGTGGCTGAGTATGAAGTGCAGTTCGTACGGCTCAGTCAGTATGCACCGGAGCTGATACCTGATGAGCGAGAGAGGTGCGAAAGGTTCCGTTATGGCTTGGTGACGTAAGTAAAGACCTACATGTTGGCTGCTGAGTACAATGATTTTGATGTGTTGGTTAGCCGATCCAAGGACATTGAGATGAACTTGGGTTTAGCTGCGAAAGGTGCTGGAGCAAGTTCTGGCAAGAGAGCTGCTGAGTATAGTTCTGGAGGTGGACGGAACAAGAGGGGACGTGATCAGAAGTATCAGTCCTCAGCCAAGAGAGGTGGTGGTGCACTTGCTAGAGGTGGTTTTGCTAGAGCTGATCCTAGTGCTTGCTGGATCTGTGGTTCGCGTGGTCACATGAAGCGTGACTGTCCTCGTGCTGTGAGGGAGGTGCAAGCTCCTGTTGCGGCAGCTGGTAATGGATGTTGGAACTGTGGTTCTGTTGACCATTTGAGGCGAGATTGTCCGAGGTTGGCTGGTGGCCAAGATCGTGCTCCTGTTATTGCACCGCAGAGAGGTCGTGGACGCGGTCGTGGTAATTTCCAGAGGAGAGAGGAAGGTGGTCGCGGAGTAGCCCATGTTGTGGCTATTCAGCCTGAGGGTGGAGGCCAAGCTAGGGTGTATGCTCAGCGCGAGGGAAGGAATG
The DNA here is from genome assembly GCA_958450335.1 of Hibiscus tridactylites. Classification (NCBI taxonomy): domain Eukaryota; kingdom Viridiplantae; phylum Streptophyta; class Magnoliopsida; order Malvales; family Malvaceae; genus Hibiscus; species Hibiscus tridactylites. Next base: position 29,703,233 of record OY288291.1, on the reverse strand, counting down.
ATGTAGATGTGATTGCAGGTACCTTTATAGAATGTGTCCTTTGGTTGTTCAAGAACATGTCTTTCATGTTGATCTTATGGAGTTGCCCTTTTATGGTTTTGATGTGATCCTTGGTATGGATTGGCTTGCTGAGCATCGTGCTGTTGTGGATTGTGAGAATAAGCGGGTTTCGCTTAAGCTTGCGGATGATTATGAAGTTGTTGTGGTTGGCGAGAATGTGAAGTTTCTTGCTAATGTGGTGTCTACCTTGGAGGCGAGTAGGATGCTGAGGCAGGGTTGCGAAGCTTACCTAGCTTTTGTGATGAATCCTAGCTCTAAGGAGTTGAGGGTGCAAGATATCAAGGTTGTGAAGGAGTTTCCTGGTGTTTTTCCTGAAGAGTTGCCTGGTTTACCTCCTAATCGCGAGGTGGAGTTTGGAATCGAGTTGTGTGAGAATACAACTCATGTGTCCATTACTCCCTATAGAATGGCACCTAAGGAGCTGAAGGAGCTGAAGACGCAGTTGCAAGAGCTGCTTGATCGTGGTTTCATCCGGCCGAGTGTGTCGCCTTGGGGTGCTCCTGTCTTGTTTGTGAAGAAGAAAGATGGCACTATGAGGATGTGCATTGATTACCGTCAGCTGAACAAGTTGACTATCAAGAATCGGTATCCTTTGCCGAGGATTGATGATCTCTTTGATCAATTTCGGGGAGCTGCTGTGTTCTCTAAGATTGACTTGAGGTCAGGGTATTATCAGTTGAAGGTGAAGGATGTGGATGTGCCTAAGACAGCTTTCAGGACGAGGTATGGGCATTATGAGTTCCTCTTGATGCCGTTTGGGTTGACAAATGCTCCTGCTGCTTTCATGGACATGATGAATCGTGTGTTTCATGAGTACCTGGACAAGTTCGTTGTGGTGTTCATTGATGATATCCTCGTGTACTCGCGTACTGAGGAGGAGCACGAAGAGCATTTGAGGGTTGTGCTGCAAGCTTTGTTGGAGAATCAGCTTTATGCTAAGCTGAGCAAGTGTGTGTTCTGGCTTAAGGAGGTGGTGTTTCTTGGGCATGTGGTCTCAGCTGAGGGGATTCGTGTTGATCCTCAGAAGATTGAAGCGGTGATGAACTGGAAAGTTCCTAAGTCTGTTCATGAAGTCCGTAGTTTCCTTGGTTTGGCGGGATACTACCGGAGGTTTGTTGATGGTTTTTCCAAGATTGTTGCTCCTTTGACGAAGCTGTTGCAAAAGGAAGTTAAGTATGAGTGGACAGAAGCGAGACAGCAGCCTTTTGAGAAGCTTAAAGCGGCTTTGACGCAAGCTCCTATCTTGATTCAGCCTGAATCAGGGAAAGAGTTTGTGGTCTATAGTGATGCGTCCTATGTTGGTTTAAGGTGTGTGCTGATGCAAGAGGGTAAGGTTGTGGCTTATGCGTCGCGGCAGTTGAAGGTGCATGAGCGCAACTATCCTACGCATGACATTGAGCTGGCTGCAGTGGTGTTTGCTCTGAAGATCTGGAGACATTATCTGTATGGTGAGAAGTGTACTGTGTACACGGATCACAAGAGTTTGAGGTATCTGATGTCTCAGAAGGAGTTGAATCTTAGGCAGCGACGTTGGTTGGAGTTGCTCAAGGATTATGATCTGACGATTGAGTATCATCCTGGTAAAGCTAATGTTGTTGCTGATGCCTTGAGTAGGAAGGTAGCTGTTGAGCTGAGAGCTATGTTTGCTAGCTTGAGCATATCGCGAGATGGTGGTCTTGTTGCTGAGTTGCAAGTGAAACCATCTTTGGTTCAGTTGATCAAGGAAAAGCAGTTGTTGGATGATTCCTTGGTGTCTCATGTTCAGGATATCGCGGAGGGTAGACCTTCGGATTTCTGCTTTAATGAGGATGGTGTGTTGTGTTTTGGTAGTCGGATAGTAGTGCCTGCTGATGTTGAGTTGAGGCGTGCTATTCTGACTAAAGGTCATAGTAGTCCTTTTGCTATGCACCCTGGTAGTACTAAGATGTATCGTGATCTTCGTGATGAGTACTATTGGGTAGGTTTGAAGAAGGATGTTGCAGAGTTTGTGAGCAAGTGTTTGGTGTGTCAGCGAGTTAAGGCTGAACATCAGGTTCCTTCTGGTTTGTTGCAACCGTTGAAAATCCCTGAATGGAAGTGGGAGAGGGTTACCATGGATTTTGTATCTGGTTTGCCTCTGTCTCCATCGAAGAAGAATTCTGTTTGGGTGATTGTGGATCGCTTGACGAAGTGTGCGCATTTCTTGCCTGTGCATACTACGTTTTCTTTGGATAAGCTGGCAGAGCTGTACATTGCTGAGATAGTGAGGTTGCATGGTGTGCCTAAGTCGATTGTGTCGGATAGGGATCCGAGGTTCACATCGCGTTTCTGGCAGTGTTTGCATCAAGCTCTGGGTACAAGGTTGCATTTCAGTACATCCTATCATCCTCAGTCGGATGGTCAGTCTGAGCGAGTTATTCAGATTTTGGAGGATATGTTGAGATGTTGCGTGATTGAGTTCCATGGTTCTTGGGAGAAGCATCTGCCTTTGGTTGAGTTCGCTTATAACAATAGTTATCAGGCAAGTATACAGATGGCACCTTATGAGGCTCTGTATGGGAGGAAGTGTAGGACTCCTCTTTGTTGGGCTGAAACTGGTCAAAAGTTGATTTCGATGCCTGCTTTGTTGAAAGGGACCACCGAGAAGGTGAAGCTCATTTGTGAGAGGTTGAAGGCTGCCTCTGATCGGCAAAAGTCTTACGCGGATTTGAAGCGTAAGGAGATAGAGTATGCGGTGGGTGACCGTGTGTTCTTGAAGGTTTCGCCTTGGAAGAAGGTGATGAGGTTTGGCCGGAAGGGTAAGTTGAGCCCTCGGTACATTGGACCATATGAGGTGGTTGAGCGTGTGGGTCCTGTTGTGTATCGGCTGAGGTTACCTCAGGAGTTGGAGAAGATTCATGATGTGTTCCATGTTTCTATGCTCCGGAAGTATAGATCTGATCCTTCGCATGTGATGCCTGTGGAGGAAGTGGTTTTGAATCCGGATTTGACCTATGATGAGCAACCGGTGAAGGTTCTGGATTCGGATAGCAAGGTTCTTCGTGGCAAGACCATTGAGTTGGTGAAGGTGCTGTGGAAGCATCGAGGTGTTGAGGAAGCCATGTGGGAGCGGAAGGAAGACATGCTGAAGCAGTTTCCTTATCTCTTTCCTTCAGGTAAATTTCGAGGACGAAATTTCTTAAGGGGGGAGAGTTGTAACGCCCCGGTTTTGGGCTTAGGAGTTTTGAGAGTTGACCGGTTGGTCAAAGTGCTGTTTGAATCTAAAGAGGTTAAATTAGGAAAGCCTAGTTCGGGTTGCATTAAAAATATGGAAAAATGTTCTAAAATCATCTTTTAATATAATTAAGTGAACTGTGAAATCAATTTTGGAAAATGAGTTTTGGAAGTGTGACATTTTGGCTAGTGACCAAAATGTAATTTTCGCAAGTTTGGTGGCTGTTTTATAAAGGGTTGAAACTTTGAATCTTTAAGGAGCTATTTACCCAAAGGGAGTTTCTCCAGATTTTTCTTAGATATTTTAAGTCTAAAATCTGATTTTAAAGGTTATTAAAATTGGAGGGAAGCTATTTGGCTATTTTCTTAACTAACTTTCCAATTTTCTTTCTCTCATTTTCTCTCAACCCAAACACTATTTTTCCAGAGAATTGGATCTGATTTCTTCACCTAAATCCCTCCTTTCAACTCTCATTTGATTCCAAATCATTGTATCTTCAAAACCTCTTCAATTGCTAAGTGTTTCAACAAGGATTTTGATTGCAAAAAGAGGAGAAACTCAAGTTTGGAGGTAAGAACGTCCTTCTCCTCTAAACTATCAGTTCTTTACTGAAATTCCTAAGTTTTCAATCCTTAATTGATGTTTAATTAAAGGTTTTTAAGTGTTGAAATGGATCTTGGCTTATTATGCAAGATTTTGATGATTTTGTTGATTTTCGTTAGATCTGAGTAATCTGTGATTTGAGAGGTGTTTTTGATGTTAAATGATCTCTAAATTGATAAGGAATTGAGTTTTGATTGATGCAATCCCGGATAGGTTGAGTTTCCTAAGTTTAGCTTGTGTTTCAAGGTAGTTTTTGAGGTGATCTTGGTGATCTGATGTTGCTGGAGGTATAAGGTTGTTAATAGGTTGTTTTTAGATGTTATATGTTGTTAATGGGAGTGAGGTTTTGCTGGTTTATGGCTGGGCTTTGTTTTGAAGTGGTTTGGATGCATTTTCGGTTGTGTTTGGTGGCCGAAAATGGAGGCTGGATGAGAGCAGCGAGTTTAGGTGCTTTCATTGAAGCAATTAATGCATGATGATGCATTAATCCTCTGCTTGATGTGTTGAAACAGGGGAGGCATCTTTGGATCCAAGAGTGGTTGATCCGGAAGCTTGATTTGGTGCTTTGGCTTGAAGCAAAGTGGATATCGGTGAGTGAAGTTGGGTTTTCAGATTTTAAACCAAGGTTTGAAGGTTTTGGGAGCTTAGTTTAAGTCTAAACAACTTTGCTAAGCTCAAGTGTAAGTTTTCGGATTTTCTCTCTAGTGGTGGCCATGATTTTTGTTGTGATGCAAGTGATGTTTTGCATGTTTTAATTACTGTTTTGAAAGCATGTTTTAGCATGGATTTTGCTGATGTTGTAAGCCATATGTTGAAGGTAACTCTAGGTAGGAGTGCCTTGCTTTTATACATTGAAATAATGTGGTTTGATGCTTTGAAATGCATGATGAAAATGGCTTGGTTTAATGCTTTAAAACAGTGGATTAAATGATGAATATGATGTATATTGGCTAGTGATGTTTTGAAAAGATTAAGGTCACTAAGGTGGTTAAAAGTCCTTGAGTGAGCCTTGTTACTTAAGAACATCAAGGTGGTTAAAAGTCCTTGGATGATTCTTGTTGCGGACACTCAGGGAAGTTGTGTTCCTTGGTCATGTGGTTTCTGCTAAGGGGATTCGTGTTGATCCTCAGAAGATTGAGGCAGTGACGAACTGGAAGCCTTCTAAGTCTGTACATGAAGTCCGTAGTTTCCTTTGTTTGGAAGGATACTACCGGAGGTTCGTGGATAGATTTTCGAAGATTGCTGCACCTTTGACGAAGTTGCTACAGAAGGATGTCAAGTATGAGTGGACAGAAGCAAGAGAGCAGGCTTTTGAGAAGCTTAAGGCAACTTTGACGCAAGCTCCTATCTTTGTTCAGCCTGAATCAGGGAAAGAGTTTGTGGTGTACAGTGACGCATCCTACGTTGGTTTGGGGTGTGTGTTGATGCAAGTGGGTAAGGTGGTGGCTTATGCATCGCGCCAATTGAAGGTGCATGAGCGCAATTATCCTACGCATGACATTGAGTTAGCTGCGGTGGTTTTTGCTTTGAAAATTTGGAGACATTACCTGTATGGTGAGAAGTGTACTGTGCACAAGGATCACAAGAGTTTGAAGTATCTGATGTCTCAGAAGGAGTTGAATCTTAGGCAACAACATTGGGTGGAGTTGCTTAAAGATTACGATCTAACGAACGAGTACCATCCGGGAAAAGCTAATGTTGTAGCGGATGCCTTGAGTAGGAAGGTGGCAGTGGAGTTGAGGGCTATGATTGCCAGTTTGAGCATTTCGCGAGATGGCGGACTTGTGGCTGAATTGCAGGTGAAACCATCCTTGGTTCAATTGATAAAGGATAAGCAGTTGTTGGATGATTCCTTGGTGCCAAATGTTCAGGATATTGTTGAGGATAGGCCATCGAATTTCTGTTTTAATGATGATGGAGTTCTATGTTTTGGGAGTCAGATAGTAGTGCCCAATGATGTTGAGTTGAGGCGTGCTATTCTGGCTGAAGCTCATAGTAGTCCTTCTGCTATGCACCCTGGTAGTACTAAGATGTATCGTGATCTTAGAGATTAGTATTATTGGGTGGGGTTGAAGAAAGATGTTGCAGAGTATGTGAGTAAGTGCATGGTTTGTCAGCGAGTTAAGGCTGAGCATCAGTTTCCTTCTGGGTTTTTGCAACCGTTGAGGATTCCTTAGTGGAAGTGGCAAAGGATTACCATGGACTTTGTGTCTGGTTTGCCTTTGTCGCCATCGAAGAAGAATTCAGTGTGGGTGATTGTGGATCGCCTTACGAAGTGTGCTCATTTCTTGCCCGTGCATACTACGTACACTTTGGACAAACTTGCAGGGCTGTACATTGCTGAGATTGTGTGGCTGCATGGTGTGCCCAAGTCGATCGTGTCGGATAGAGATCCGAGGTTTACATCGCATTTCTGGGAATGTTTGCATCAAGCATTTGGATACACGGCTGAATTTCAGTACTTCTTATCATCCACAGTCGGATGGACAGTCGGAGCGTGTTATCCAAGTGCTGGAGGATATGTTGAGGTGCTGTGTGATTGAGTTTCAAGGCTCTTGGGAGAAGCATTTGCCTTTGGTGGAGTTTGCTTATAACAATAGCTACCAGGCGAGTATTCAAATGGCACCTTATGAAGCCTTGTACAGGAGGAAGTGCAAAACTCCTCTTTGTTGGGCTAAAACAGGTCAGAAGTTGGTTTCAATGCCAGCTTTGTTGAAAGGAACAACCGAGAAGGTGAAGCTCATTTGTGAGTGATTGAAGGCAGCTTCTGATCGACAGAAGTATTACACAGATTTGAAGCGTAAGGAAATTGAGTATGCGGTAGGTGACTGTGTGTTCTTGAAAGTTTTGCCTTGGAAAATGGTGATGAGGTTTAGACGGAAGGGTAACTTGAGCCCTAGGTACATTGGACCATACGAGGTGATTGAGCGTGTGGGTCTTGTTGCGCACAAGTTGAGGTTGCCGCAAGAGTTGGAAAAGATTCATGATGTGTTTCATGTCGCTATGCTTCGGAGGTATAGATCGGATCCTTCACATGTTATGCCTATGGAGGAAGTGGAGTTGAATCAAGACTTGACCTATGATGAGGAGCCGGTGGAAATTCTGGATTCAGACAGTAAAGTTCTTCGAGGTAAAACCATTGATTTGGTAAAGGTGTTGTGGAAGCATCGTTGTGTTGAGGAAGCCACGTGGGAAAGAAAGGACGACATGAAAAAGTAGTTTCCATACCTCTTTCCTCCAGGTAAATTTCGAGGACGAAATTTCTTAAGGGGGGAGAGTTGTAACACCCCAATTTTGGGCTTGGAAGTTTAGGGTCTGAACCGGGCCGGTTTGATTTTCAGTTCGAATATTAAAGGTGGTTTGAGGGAAAACCTAGTTCGGGATGCTTTAAAAATATGGGAAAATATCTAAAAATCCTCTTTTAACATATATAAGAGAGTGGTGAAAGCAATTTTACAAAATAAGGTTTGGAAGTTCAACATTTCAAAATAGTGACTAAAATGTAATTTTTGAAAAGTTCAGTGGTGACTGTTTTGTAAGGATTGAAACTTTGAATCTTTAAGGAGCTAATTTACCCAAGAAAGGATTTCTCCAGATTTTTCTTAGATTTTAATGATTTAATTAATGTTTAATTAATTAAATGAAAAGTGGAAAACCATATTTTAGATTTTCATAACTTTCTTAAAACTTTCTTATCTCATTTTCTCTCAAAATTCCCTTAGCCAAGCACATTTCTACAACAACATTTCTTTTGATTTTCACACTAAATGATGAGGTTTCAATCATCAATTGGTTCCTAATCCTTTCTACATCAAATCCTCTTCATTTGCTTATTGAATTTTCAAGGATTTTGGCTCTAATCAAGGAGGAATCTACATTTAGAGGTAAGGATGTTCTTCTCCTCTAAATACTCAGTTCTTTACTAAAATTCTCGAGTTCTCAATCCTTAAATTAAGTTTTACAAAAGGTTTTAATGTTGTGATCTTGATTTTAGCTTAAAAGTCAAGATTTGGAACAAATCTTGAAGAAATTTGTGGTGATTGTTTGGGCTCTGTTTTGAGATGGCTTTTCAATGTATTTTGGATGTTTAATGATGTTTAATTGAGGTTTAATCAATGCAATCCCGAATAGGTTGATTTTCCTAAGTTTTTACTTGTGAAAATGGTGGTTTTGGGGGTGATCTTGGTCTTCTGTTATAGCTGGAGGTATAAGGACGAGTTTGGGTTCTTTTTTGATGTTAATTGATGTTTAGGAATGTTTAGAAGTGATGGATCTTGGCTGGGTAATGTTGAGGAAGAGTTTGGAGGTGATTTCGGTTGTGTTTGGGAGCCGAAATGTTAGTTTTGGTGAGAGCAACGAGTTTAGGTGTAATGGCTGAAGATTTTAATGCATGATGATGCATTAATCCTCTGCTTTGATGTGTTTAAAACAGGGGAGACATCTTTGGATTCTTATGGTGTTGATCCGGAGGCTTGAACGGCGTTTCGACAAGCTTGCGAAACGGAATTGGTGAGTGAAGTTGGGATTTCAAGCTTTGTAATGAATGTTTGAAGGTATGGGAGCTTAGTTTAAGTCTAAACAACTTAACTAAGCTCAAGAGTAAGTTTCCGGGAAAACTCTCTCTCTTGGATGAACTATGAGATTGTTGGGTGCAATGTATTTAATTTGCAGGTTTAAATTCTGTTTTGAAAGCATGTTTTAGCATGATTAGTGCTGGTTTTGAAAGCTATGTGTTGGAGGATGCTCAAGGTAAGAGATCCTTGGTTTTATGTTAGTATATGTGGTTTTAATGCATAGTGATGCATGATGGTTTAATGGCTTTGGTTAATGCTTTAAAATAGTGGATTATTGATGATAAATGATGTGTATTGGCAAGTGATGTGTGGTTTTTAAGTACTTGAATCGAATATAGTTAGCCGGCTATAGGATTGGGTGCAGCGTGAATTAAGTCGCCTTGGATGTTGAGGGATTGTAATTGTACCGTAAACTCCAAGTACACTAACGAGATGGTTAAGATCACAATGGTGGTTAAAAGTCCATGTATGGATCTCGTGTTGTGTGTCCTGTGTTCTCGTTAGTGATGTTATACAACTACCGATGAGTGATGTGGAGGGGTTGTGATTGTACCGTTAAACTCCATCACGGGTGTTGAGGGGTTGTAATTGTACCGGTAAACTCCACCTTGTGTGTTTGGTAGTGTGTATGAAGTGTATGGGACAACGCTTGTAATCCGCGTATCCGATTGTGTTTTATGTTGTAAATGGTTATGGTATCACTTGGAAGCCAATATGACATGTTGATGTTAAAGAAGCATGAGATGCTTGATGTGTATGCATTTTTGCATGGATAATGATGTTTATGTGTTAAAAGACTTTATGGAAAGTGTTTTTATAAAATGCATTATTGTGTTGTTTCTTAGAGCATGCCTCACTAAGCATTTGTGCTTATGCTCTCTCTCTTGAACCAATAATGCAGATAATTGAGGTGTTTGAGGGCATCAAGGAGGCTAAGAATCCAAGGGAAAGCTAAGCTCATGTATGGTGATGTTTTTTACAACATTATTAGTTTTGATATTTGGCAATGGGAACCTAGGTTGTGATTTGGGAGATGTTTTGGACTCCCTAGTTGTGGTATGATGCCTTAAATGATTTGGACTTATAATTGGTCATTTTGGTGCTTGTTTTGATGCTTTGATGGTTGTTGGTTTGGTTATTAGGATGCATGCCTATAGACTTGTGGATTTTCCCTAATTGAGCCATGAATGTGTTTTAATGTTGCAAACATGTACCTTATGTGCATGATGACTTGTTGGCATGATTAGGCGGTCATTAGGATGTGTTTGAGTTGTTAATTGTATGTTAAAACAACAAATTCTGCACTTTCTGGGCAATCCGTATCGGAACGGGCACTAGCCTTTCGAAACGGGTGACTGTAATGGCCTTCGTGTATCAAAACGGGTAGAGGTCGTTCCGAAACATTTTGGCCACATCCAGGCCCTGTTTCGATACAGGTCTCGAAACGAACCCGCATTTCGGAACAGTCAACCCCGTTTCGAAACAGATGACAGTTGGGCACTGATTTGAATGGTTTTGTGGTTTGCAAGTTTTACGTTTTAGTCTTGAATATTGTTTTGCAATTGCTTGAGTTTGAGATGTACGTTTAAGGTTAAATTTGACAGGGAGGCATGTAATAAGATTAATGTGATATTGGTAACTTAAAAATCAACTAAGTTCTCCATCTCTCTAGAAATTACAATTTGGTCCCTAACTTTTGTATCTTGTGCAATTGAGTCCCTTGTTGCATTTCGATCGATGTGCTTTTCAAGTATGTGTTTCTAAAGGGTACACTTAAGGTTAATGTTCATCTAGATAAGACTAAAAGGAAAAAAAAGGTCGTTAATCAAGGTTGACTTTCGGGTTGACTTTGGTTTTCCCCATGTAATCTTCGTAGTTCGGGTCAACCGTCTAGGTCGGGCTAAGGGGATTACAGACAAGATTCATACAGAGAATCAAAGATGAAATCCCAATAATGCCAGTCTCCAGTTCAACTTTAACTTTCATCCAACCATTGCCGCCTCTCTTACGCTTCATTGTTTGGATGATTTTTTGGTTCAAAATTTTTTCAATTATTTCGGTAAAATTGAGCATGAACCATAGGCACCAAGCGATTTTCGGAGAACCATATTACAATTTAATTTCAATCAGGTTAAGCATGAGGTCAATAATTTGAGGCCCACTTTACCATCTAAGGAATGTAGGTTCTGAAAGAAGTCAATAGCTTCATCTTGAAAGGACTCTTCATATGACCACCAATCACCCGAAGTGAGTTGAAGCGACGAGATATGATAAGTTCTCCTATTCATAATTTTTTTTGAAAATAGGAAAGTTTTTTTGCGCAAGAAAATAAAGTTGATCCGTATCATCTTAACTTGGTTATGATTTCACGAATGCCGAAGATCTCATTTGGTTCGGACCAACCTCTTGTTTACTCCTAGGATGGTGGCACCTAGTTAAATTTGCATAAGCATATAGATTCTAAGGTGGCTTGTATATATGTATATAAGCTCCAAAGAGCATTAAGTTGTATTAAGGGGCCTTTATTGTTATGTTTTCTCGGGTGCTCATTTTTTTATTGTTTAGCTAGTATGATTATGTTCCTTGATACATGCTTGGTATAGTTAGCATGCTTGTTTTTATCTCCTTGTTGCTTGTGTTTGGGATCATAGAATATCATGAGTTTGTTAATGATTAAAAAAAGAAATTGTTATTAAGGGCACATCATTTTGAGTAATTAGATAAATGGTTAGATTAATCAATAATCAATTAGTTACTTTGAAGTGTGAACTTGCGTAAGGGAATATTGAACTAGTGTTATTTGAATAGAGTAAAAGGGTGTTGATTCTATAAAGAGGGGAGATTATTCTCGAGGGTTTTGTTACATGATACTTTAGTAAACATTTTTTAAAACATCATGAATCTTCATATTCGAAATACTGGAAGTAATAGTCTTCTAACAAGTGGCTTTTCTTATACTAAATGTCTTGAGTTTCGATGTATTGTATAATTGATTATTGCAAAATAGTTAGGAATCAATCCCAAGGATTAGAGTTTTGTTATCTTCTAGAACAGGTTAGGGGACGTTACACCTACACTTAACTTTTTTTAACATGTAATCTCTTAACTTTTTTTAACATGTAATCTCTTAGTCTTCTAGAATTTTGGTTTAATCCATACAAATTTAGCTAGTCACCTTTTCTTATTTCTAAAATGGTCCTAAATTTCTTACTTAAGCTTTCATGTCACACAAATTTTAATGTCCAACTTTTTGGGATATCACATGAAATTTAACAGGCATGCATGTAATCTGATTAATTGAGGTTTGGTAACTTCGAATTTAAGTTAGTCCTCTCAATTTTCTAGGTTTGCTATTTGGTACCTAAAATTACAATTACGCACAATTGGATGTTAATTTGATTAATGATTCAAATAAGAATTTATCCCTGCCAGGATGTACACTTGGGAAATAAATAAGCATCTAGAAAACATAAAAAGGAAAAATGGACTTAAGTTTGAGTAAAATGTTTCAGGTTTGTTTCGCCAAACCTAATGTAGCTCGCTCGATTCGGTCTGACATCTAGGCCGGGTTAAGGGGGTTACAAATGCCATGGCCGAAGACTTATTGGATATCGAGAGCAGAACTCATTGCACAAGAAGTACCCTGTGTTTGTGGAGAAGTAAACCTGTGACTTGACCATTTTAACTTTTTGGCCCGAGTACTACTAAAACTCGGCAAGAATATGGTCAACTAAGCTTGATCAAATGTAGCCTTTGCATACAAAATTAAGTCATCAACGAAAAAAGATGTGAGATAGGAAGGCATCCTCTAACAAATTGGAAAGACGACCATGATCTGTTTTCCACATCATTCACAATATGATGGTCAAGTCTTTTCACTGTTAATAAAAAACATACTGCGATATGGGATCACTTTGTCATGCGCCTATCTTAGGTTTGAAATGTTTACAAAGGGCGCCATTAAATTAAACTTGCATAGATGGAGTGAAAATACAGTGCAAGATCAGACGAATGAAAAAGGGAAAAAGACAAGCTTCTTAGAGAGAATCAAAGATGAAATCCCAATGAAGCCTGTCTCAAGTTCCACTTTAACTTTCATCCAACCATTGCCGCCTCTCTTAAGCTTCATTGTTTGGATGATTTTTCGGTTCATAGTAGTTTTTTTGTGATAGTTCTTCCAGAAAGGAAGCTTGTTTAATTCAGAGCAATAAGGTGAGGCATAACATTCTGAAGATAACGAACATGAGTTCTTTATAATTATATTTGTACAGAGTGAACAAAAGTTAATTGGTCGAAAATCTTTGAAGCAAGTTGGACTTGAAACCTTGGGGATTAGTGTGATATCTATTTTATTTTAGTTTAGGATTAATATCAGCTCCATAAATTACTTGCTGGATCATATTACATGCAAAAAGTTTAAAAATTTGTCAATGATTTTGGTTAAATTGAGCATGACAACCATAGGCACCAAGCGATTTTTGGATAGCCATATTACAATTTAATTTCAATCAGGTTAAGCATGAGGTAAAGAATTTGAGACCCACTTTACCATCTGAGGAATGTATGTTCTGAAAGAAGTCAATAGCTTCATCTTGAAATGACTCTTCATATGAGCACCAATCACCCGAAGTGAGTTGAAGCGGCGAGATGTGATAAATTCGCCTATTCATAATTTTTTTTGTGAAAATATGACCAATTTTTTGCGCAAGAAAAAAAGGTTGATCCGTATCATATTGAGTTGGTTCTGATTTTTCTATTTTTTTAGAATACCACCTTTTCTACTCGTATCGAATAGAACATGTTGAGGCAAACCTTCTTCATGTAAAACCTGCTTGAATTAAATCGGGAAGTTGATAATTGAATCCACCTTTTTTTCATTATTTTTGTATTTGTAAAATTAGTCCAATCCGAACAGAATTTTATTCCAAAGAGCTCATCTTAAATACCAATTTTTCTTTTGTGAAAATATTCTTAACAGATATTTTTAGTTCTTGAATTTAGATATTTTTCCACATTATATTTTGAAATTAGTTCACATTTTGTTCATGAATTAAGATTTAGATAAAGATAACTTTTTGTTTGAGGGAAAGATCAATTAAGCTCTATTTATGTTTTTATTTTAGTTCTTAATCAATTTTTAATTACATCAAACATCAATGTAGCAGTTGCAAGAGTCAAATTTCAGAGTGAATGAAATAGTGGGACTAATATTGATAAAAGAAAACAAATTCTAGGAATAACGTGGACATAAAAAAATAAATTTAATCTTAATGTTAATATATTGATCTAATATATTTTTATTTGAGTTAAAAAATTTAATCTTAATCTTAAAAATAATTTAAGCATTTATCACCCAATGCTGTTGAAGAAAGAAGGGAAAAACAAGGATGAAATATATTGATCTCAAAGCAATTACAGGGTTGAGAGACAGACCGTGAAATAGCAAAATTACGGTAAATAATACACTACGTAAGAGCTGCCGAGTACAAATCATGATGCAAAAAATTTATTTTTATTCAGAGCACTCGCTCTGCATAAAACCGTATAACGTTCATTGTAAAAGAGTCCTCCATCTAGGAATGGATGGCTTAAGCATCCATACGAACCACGCAACGCAGACCCTCGCCTGCGAGCATGTACTCGAATGCCTTGTTGATCTCCGTAAATGGGACAGAGTGAGTGATGAATTTATCCAGCTCAAGCTCCTGCAACACCAACAGATTACAATGTCACTCTTTTTATTTTCATTAGTGTTAGTAGAAAGGGGGTCGGATCGGAGAGCCCTTCGATTAAGAAAATGCAGTAGATCATAAGTTTACCTTCTTCATATATTTCTCAACAACACCGGGGATATCGGATCGAGGTTTGTAGTTGCCAAAGAAAGTACCCTTGAGGGTCCTCTCATTCAAGAATTTGGCAGGATGAGTTTGGAATGCATCATCTTTGTTCGGCACACCGACAAGAACAGCAACACCCCAACCCTGAAAATGAGGGCTTTCAGTCAGGAAAAAAAGCCCCAATTAAACAGACAGATCTAATCTTTATTCTTTGAGTGAAGTTTGAGAAGCTAATTACATCATGGACACATTCAAATGCAGAAATCATGGCCTGGATGCTCCCGGTGCATTCAACACTACGATCAACTCCTCCACCAGTCATCTCCGCAATCACCTAATCATTAGCCAATGTCAACTCCTACGGAAAATGTAAATTGTACAATGCAAGTTTTAATGTAAGGTGATCTTTATAACTATATGGTCTTGTTGGAATCCTTAATGATTTTTTAAGCTAGAAGTGGGAACAAACCTCTTGAACAGGTTTGTTATGATCTTTCGGGTTCACAAACTCGGTACAACCAAATTTCTTTGCTGCAAGAAGTAACACAGAGAAACGATCAATCTTGTAACTATGATTAATCAGGCACAAAAGCAATCCTTGAATGCTTTAATGTAATGATAAGTATATTAAAGCTACCTTCTTCAAATCTGTTGGGGTTCAAATCAATACCAATGATTCTAGAAGCCCCACAAACTCTTGCTCCTTCAGCAGCCTAAGTTACACAAAAAGAATGAAATATAATAAAAGTTCTCTAGTTACCAAATGGAGAAAATAGAAAAGCAACATGAATAACTCACAGCAAGACCAACAGCACCAAGTCCGAAAATTGCGACAGACTGACCCTTTTTGGGTTTGGCAACATTCACAGTGGCACCAAAACCTGAAAGAACAGAAGAAATATAAGTTGTTAAAGCAACATCGTTCTTTATCACTAACATTATTCATGTATGTTGAAATTAAAGGGAAAAACAGAGTTGTTGCGAAGTCCCGAACCTGTGGACATTCCACAGCTAAGAACACACACTTTATCAAGTGGAGCCTCTGGATTGATCTTGGCAACTTGGCCAACATGGAGAACGGTGTATTCGCTAAAAGTCGATGTGCCAAGAAAGTGGTGGATAGGTTTTCCATCTTTTGAAAACCTCGGTTTTCCATCGTTAATCATTCCACCCCTCTCAGTGTTGATCCTGAGTAGATCACACATGTTGCTTTCTTCAGATAAACAATGAGGACACTCCTTGCATTCTCCGGTGAAGATAGGGAGAACATGATCACCTGGTTGAAGATCAGTCACACCCTCACCTACACTCTCAACAATCCTACATCAAAAGATATAAGTATTCAAGAGAATTCAATCAAACCAATGGAACAACCAAAAGGTTAGAAAAAAAAATACTACTATGCATCTGACTTCAATTGTTTTAATGAAATTTGAAGGTTATATGTACATACCCTCCAGCTTCATGACCAAATATGCGAGGGAATAGAGGATTTTGTCCCTAGAAATGGAAGGAAAATGTTGTCAATGAGAATCGAATAAGAGATAGATAGATGAATATGGTTGAAATGAATGCAAAAGTGTAACCTTAGCCTCCCAGAAGTAGACATCAGTGTGGCATAGAGAAGTGAAGAGAATCTTAACACGAACTTCATGCTTTTGAGGGGGTGCCACTTCAATTTCCTCTATTGACAGTGGCTTCCCTGCCTCCCATGCCACAGCAGCTGCAAAACCATAATCACGGAAATTAGCAATTAAAACAACCGGTGAATCAACAATTACTGAACCCTGATCATCGTAAATTGTATTTTAATAACCCTTCAAAGGAAATATATTCTCAGATAATCAAAATTTAACTGTTGTCATAATGAAAATGATCAAAAAAATTAAATATCAACTAAACGCTAAAACATTATGTTTCAATTCCTCCCCCTTTTATTGATATAGAATAAGGAATTAAAGAAAAAAAAATAACAAGTGAATCTTTTGAATCAATCAAACTCATTATCAATATCAACCGTCTGGAGTCTAAAAAAGTAAGAATAACCCAAGAATTTTATTGCAAAAAAAGAAATAATCTTAAAAGTTGAAGCAAATGAAAGTTATAGAAATGGATTCCAACGCACCAAAATCTCAAAATCACAAATATGAAATTAAATACAATACCCAAACCCAGAAAAGAAAAAGTGACAGATAAATCACCTTTGCATTTGATGACCTGACCAACAGTACTCATGGTTATAATTGTCTGACAATGTTTTGTTCGTTCTGCAGTGAATCGAATTATGAGATGAGAAAATGGAGCAAAAGGAGGTTGTATTTATATGCCCAAAATGAAAAAGTGGATGTGGTGGACAATAAATAAAAGAATCAGTTACCATATGCATGACGCTTTTGGTGGCACGTGTTTTAGATCTTGAAAGTTGGTATATATATTTGTTCACAATGAGACATTTGCTCATGAGATGTTAAGGAGAAAGATATATTAGTAATTTAAAAATGGGTAAACTACTCAAATGACCACTTAATTGTAGAGTTGGTGTTGATAGGACCACTATATTTTTCATTTTGACAATTTTACCATTTAAATATTTAAGTGGTTTCAATCAAGCCACCCACCGTTAAAACATAACGGAAAGGCTGATGTGCCTGTTAAACAAAACTGGTATAGTTATACATTTGGTCTTCATTGTTTACATATTATATCAATTTGGTCTTAATTTGAATATAATTTAAATTTTTCCTCTAGTCAAATTGTGACACGTGTCACCACATTCATTTCATAAAAAATCATTTTATAATTTTTATACGAGAGCTCCATTTAAAATAAATAATTAAAAAGCATTTGACTCACGAGTAAAAATCCAAAATAGAGTTACAATACAAACATAGTGTCATACGAATACATGGCCCAATATAATCTAAGTATTGTACTCGAACACAAGTCGATGCTGAAGTCCTACTCTGATGGTGCTCCAACCATACACGCCAACCTACTAACTTGTGAACGGAAATAACAATTCTGAATGCGGAGCTAACAAAGCTCAGTTGATACACTTCCACTCAACCATACTTCATGCAAATCATAATTATGAGCATGTAGCTAAGAAAATGATATCATGGCAAAGCACAATAACATTGGTGCTACCTCTAGCCGCCTAAACACATAGCAAACAAATAGGAAAATGCATTAATCTCACACATCACATATGCATCGTACCAACAAACATAGAGTGAGGCTTAGTGCCACACAACTTCGGGAATTTACACCCATGCCTAGAATCTCTGGTCGAATATCTGCAAATGAGACCCAGTGCCACATAGCTTTGGGAACGTACGCTGGGCAATCTCTTACCATGGTGTTGCAACACACTCTTTCTCACACTAGGTGTCCAGATCTCTTCATTCAAGTGCCCACATAGCACATCACATCTACACATAACCATATCATCATATGGTTGCTATCAACACATAAGTCATCCAAGACTTTTACAAAGTTACTAAGTTTTATGCTCGAGTAAAAGGAGATTTCTAAGTTTCTCAGTTTTACAACACAATATAGGCCATTAAGGGTCTATTGATCGAATAATATACTTTTTCAGCCTTCTTGGCAAAAGTCGACATTTTTGGGTAGATTGTCAGTGGGTACCAATATTGGTCCTCACGTACCGATACGAGTACCCTTTGAGTATTGACACTTACATGCACACGAATATGATTTTAGCTCACTGGAATTTGCCAAAGCTGTAACGATACGGGTCGACCTGTACCGATACCAGATTTCCTGGTGTACCGGTACTGGTTGAACACCGTATCGGTACCCTTTTGTGTAAAACTAATGAATTGATTTTGATATAACAAAGGAATTAAGAACTAAATTAAAAAAGAGAAAATGAATTTTTAAGTACATAAAACCTCTCTATGAATTTTTAAGTATCTGATAATGAACGTTAGTTGGTTGCTGGTAATATATTTCTTATAAATATTAAGGAATGTTACTTGTTGATTGAATTGATAAATTACATGTTTAAAATGGTACATGCCTGGTGCTCTAGTTGTATTAAATAAAGATAATAAATTTCGGGTGAAGGGAACCTTGTTCAAACTAAATTTTATTACCTCATTAAGTATAGGCTTAAAACGTATTCTCTTAACTCCTTGCAGGGTGTTAGAGACCTCAGGTTGCTTACGAGCTAATCACGAAGGCAGAAGATCTCATTCGTTTCAGACCAACCTCTTGTTTACTCATAGGATGGTGGCACCTAGTTAAATTTGCATAAACATATAGATTCTAAGGTGACTTGTATGAATGTATATAAGCTCCAAGGAGCATTAAATTTTATTAAGGGGCCTTTATTGCTATCTTTTCTCGGGTGCTCATTTTTTATTGTTTAGCTAGCATGATTATGTTCTTTGATACATGCTTGGTATGATTAGCATGCTTGTTTTGATCTCCTTGTTGCTTGTGTTTGGGATCATAGAATATCATAAGTTTAATTATGATTAAAAGAAATAAATTATTATTAAGGGCACGTCATTTTGTGTAATTAGATAAATGGTTTGAATAATCAATAATCGATTAGTTAGCTTTGAAGAGTGAGCTTGAGTAAGGGAATTTTAAACTAGTGTTATTTGAATAGAGTAAAAGGGTTCTAATTCTATAAACAGGGGAGATTATTCTCTAAGGTTTTGGTACGTGATACTTTACTAAACATTCTTTAAAATGTCATGAATCTTCATATTCGAAATACTAGAAGTAAGAATCTTCTAACAAGTGGCGTTTCTTATATCAAATGTCCTGAGTTTCGATGTATTGTATAATTGACTGTTGCAAAATAGTTAGGAATCAATCCCACCGGTTAGAGTTTTGTTATCTTCTAGATCGGGTTAGGGTACCTTACACCCACACTTAACTTTTTTAACATGCAAACACTTATTCTTCAAGAATTTCAATTTAGTCCATACAAAACATTAAATTAGTCATATTACATGCTTCCCCGTCAAGTTTCACCTTAATCGGACATCCCAAACTCATGCAATTGCAAATACAATTTTCAGGATTAAAACGTAAAGCTTACAAACCTCAAAACCATTCAAATCAGTGCCCAACGGTCACTTGTTTCGAAACGGGGTTGACCGTTCTGAAACTCGGGTTTGTTTCGAGACCTGTATCGAAACATGACCTTCTAGTGGCCAAATCGTCTCGATACAGTGACCAGCCGTTTCGAAACACCAATGCCATTACAGGCCCCTGTTTCCAAACGCCTGTGAGTGTATCGATACGGGTTGCCCAGAAACTGCAGAAATTGCTGGTTTAACATGCGTTTAACTACTCAAACACTTCCTAATCATGCCAACAAGTCATCATGCATATAAGGTACATGTTTGCAACATCAAAACACATTCATGGTATCAATCAAGGAAATTCACAAGTCTATAGGCATGCATCCTAGTATCCAAACCAAACAACCATCAAAATACCACAACAAGCATCAAAATGGCCATTTACAAATCCAAACCATCAAAGGCATCATGCCACAACTAGGGAGTCCAAAACATCTCCCAAATCACATCCTAGGTTCCCATTGCCAAATATCAAAAATTAATAATGTTGTGAAAACATCACCATACATGAGCTTAGCTTTCCCTTGGATTCTTAGCCTCCTTGTTTCCCTCAAACACATCAATTATCTGCATTATTAGTTCAAGAGAGAGAGCGTAAGCACAATTGCTTAGTGAGGCATGCTCTAAAGAAACAACACAATAATGCATTTTATAAAACACTTTTCACAAAGCTTTTCATCACATAATCATCATTATTCATGCAACCTTGCATACATATCAAGCATCTCTTGCTTCAATAAAATCAACATGTCATATTGGCTTTCAAGTGATAATCCACAACCATTTACAACACAAAACACAATCGGATACGCAGATTACAAGCGTTGTCCCATATGCTACATACACACTACCGAACACACAAGGTGGAGTTTATCGGTACAATCACAACCCCTCAACACCCATGATGGAGTTTAACGGTACAATCACAACCCCTCAACATTACTCATCGGTAGTATAACATCACTAACGAGAACACGGGACACACAACACAAGATCCACACATAGACTTTTAACCACCATTGTGATCTTACCTTTCTCGTTAGTGTACTTGGATGGATTTTACGGTACAATTACAACCCCTCAACATCCAAGGTGACTTTATTCACGGTGCACCCAATCCTATAGTCGGCTAACTATATCTGATTCAAGTACTTTAAAACCATCATATCACTTGCAAATATACATTATTTATCAACAACAACTCACTGTTTTAAAGCATTAAATTAAAGCCATTCATCAACATGCATCACTATGCATCAAATCCACATATACAACATATCAAAAACAAGGATCTCTTACCTTGAGCATCCTTCAACATATGGCTTTCAAAACCAGCATTAACCATGCCAAAATATGCTTTCAAAACAGAATTTAAACATGCAATTTAAAACCAAATGCATCGAACCACTCTATGGCTCATACAAGAGAGTTTTCCCGAAAACTTACTTTTAAGCTTAGTTAAGTTGCTTAGACTTAAACTAAGCTCCCAAAACTTTCAAACATTCGTTACAAAGCTGGAAATCCAACTTCACTCACCAATTCCGTTTCGCAAGCTTGCCGAAACGCTGATCAAGCCTCCGGATCAACACCACAAATATCCGAAGATGCCTCCCTGTTTTAAACACATCAAAGTAGAGGATTAATGCATCATCATGCATTAAAATCTTCAGCCATCACACCTAAACTCGCTGCTCTAACCAATTCTAACATTTCGGCTACCAAACACTACCGAAATCACCTCCAAACTCTTCCAAAACATAACCCAGCAAAGATCCATCACTTCTAACAATTTCTAAACATCAATTAACATCCAAAATGAACCTAAACTCGTCCTTATACCTCCAGCTATAACAGAACACCAAGATCACCCCCAAACCACCATTTTCATAAGCAAAAACTTATAAAATTCAACCTATTCGGGATTTCATTGATCAAACCTCATTTACACATGATTAAACATCCAAAATACATTTAATAGCCATCTCAAAATAGAGCCCAAACAATCACCACGAATTTCTTCAAGATTTCTTCCAAATCTTGAGTTTTAAGCCAAAATCAAGTTTATATCATCAAAACCATTTATAAAACTTAAATTAAGGATTGATAACTTGGGAATTTCAGTAAAGAACTTAGTATTTAGAGGAGAAGAACAACCTTACCTCTAAATGTAGATTTCTCCTTGATTAGAGCCAATTTTCTTGAAAATTCAATAAGCAAATCAAGAGGATTTGATGTAGAAAGGATTAGGAATTAATTGTTGATTGAAATCTCATCAATTGCTTTGAAAATCAATGGAAAAGATGCTGGAGAAAAGTGTTTGGATGAGATAATTTTGAGAGAAAAAGAGATGAGAAAGTTTTAAGAAAAGTTAGTTATGAAAATCTAAAATGTGGTTTTCCACTTTTCATTTAATTAATTAAACATTAATTAAATCATTTAAATCTAAGAAAAATCTGGAGAAATCGTTCTTGGGCTTTGGGTAGAAGCTTGATCGGTTGTAAGGGTTTCCTTCTAATCGTAGAAAAGAGGACGAATCAATAGTGGATTGATTGTGAAATCCTTATTGGGGAGCTAAGGTAGTGGATGTAGACCTTGGTTAGAAGGTTGAACCACTATAAATCATTGTGTCATGATCTTTTTAGCTTCCTAAACCCTTCCACCCAAAAATCCACCTCTCCACCACTTGGTGAGCAACATTGGTTGATCGAATCGAGCACCAAACAACTCAACAATTGGTATCAGAGCTTGGCTCAATCGGTGAGGATTAACATCCTATTGAGAAGATCCGGCAAGCTCGATCACTAGTTCATCAACCGTCTCAAATGGCGCAATCAATCGAAAAACCGCCTTTCTTTGACGGAACTCACTATGCCCATTGGAAGACAAAGATAAAGTTCTTCATCAAATCAAAAGATTACAAGATATGGGATGTAGTTGAAGATGGTCCGTTCGTGCCTCAAAGAAGTAAAGTGGAGTGGAGTGCCGACGATCGCAAGAAGATGGAGCTAAATTGCAAAGCCTTGCACATTCTATTTTGTGCATTTGGTCCATCCATCTATGAGAAGATGTCTTCTTGTGAGAGTGCCAAGGAGGTATGAGACAAGCTTGAAGTCACATACGAGGGAACCAATGAAGTCAAGGAGACCAAGATTGGGCTCCTAACTCTTGAGTATGAGAACTTCAAAATGGATCCGGAAGAGAACATCGAGAAGATGTTTGATAGGTTCTCCACCATCACCAATGGTCTCAAAGGATATGGAGAAGCCATCCCGGAGGAAAAGCTTGTTCGAAAGCTCATCTACTCACTTCCCGAGTCTTGGGACTCGAAGCGGACCGCCATCATTGAAGCCAAAAATTTGAAGACTTTGAAGCTTGATGAACTCATGGGGTCACTCCTTACTCATCAAATCATGAAGAAGAACAAAGAGGATGAGAATAAGAGGGAAGAAATTAGAGCTATGGGAGAGAAGAAAATCAAAGGGCGTGGCATCAATGCAAGTGCCATGGCTCTTAAATCCTCCACTTGCCATCATGTCTACTCAAGTGAAGAGGAGGATGAAGATGAAGAGATAGTTCATCTCTTCAAGAAGTGTGCCCCGTTCATGAAGAAAGCCTTAAGAGAGCTTGAACGAGAACCTAAAAGAAAGGAGAGGGCAAACACTTTAAGCCATAAGAAGAAGGCATACGTGGCTACTTGGAGTGATGAGAACTCCACCGACGATGAACATGCCAACCGTTGCCTTATGGTCATCGAAGAAGATTCAAGGGTAACTTCTAATTCATCTACTTCATGTTCTTATTCATTTGATGAATTACAAGATGCCTATGATGATTTGGTTTTAGACTTTAAAAGCCACATTTTGAAAAACAATAAATTGATTTCAAAGTTAAAAGTTCAAAATGATTTGCTTTCTAAAACCAAACATGAACTTGAAGCAAAACTTGAAGAGTTTGAATTAAAATGTTTTGATTTACAAAAATTGCTTCAAAATGTTCAAGAAGAAAAAGATTTGATTTCCAAAGAGCTTGAAAAGAAAAACAATTTTGGAAAATCAAATTTTTATGTTAGACAATCTAGTGCCCCTAGATTTATTAAAGGAAAATGTTTTAGAAGTGTTTGGGTCCCAAAAGGACTAACCACTTCAATTAAAAAGGATGACATTGAAAAATTGATTCCTAAGGGGTCTAAAATTTGTGCTACTAACGTTCATGGATCCAAAGCAATTTGGATACCAAAAGTTACTTGATTGTCTATTACTAGGTGTGATGGAGATGTTCAACAAGTCAAACATTGAGGGGGAGCTCCATGCACACAAGGAAGAACACTTGGAGAAGGAAGGCTTCACATCCTCCCTTGAGTTCAAGTGTTGGTAAGAATTCTAGTTGTTTTTGCTTTTATTTGTTTAATTTAGTTTAAATTCAACTAGATGATCATACATTGATGGACTAACTTTTTAATGATGCTTTGAGTAAGTGGGAGCCATTTCAAAACCAAATTCTTATTTTTATCAAAGTTTTTACCTCTATTGTTATTTTAAACTTAATGTTTAAATTCTTTTTGATATAACAAAAAGGGGGAGAAATGGTTTGAAAAATTGCTTTTTCAAATGAATAAGGGGGAGCTTTATTTGATTCATTCATTTAATCTCTTATTCACATTTTTAAAGAAAGGGGGAGAATCCCAAACAATTTTTCAAGTTAGTTTTATTATATCAAAAAGGGGGAGATTGTAGAACCAATGTTTTGATATAATAATTGAAAAATGTTTTGGACTAATTTAAAAAAGAATTTAAAACTTGTTTTTAAGTCCAAACAACTTGAATTTATGTTTGAGGTATTTTAAGAGGTTTTTGACAAAGAGTTTTCATGTTTTTAAATAGCCAAACTTGTGATTTCAGTGTACCAGTATCGATACGGTAAACCCCCGTACCGATACCTTTTTGCCCCAGTTTGGCCACTGTCAAAACCGGTATCGATACAGGCCCTTGCCGTATCGATACAGACCGGGATCATTTTGATACGCCAGGTAAGCATACCGATCCCAGTTCAAAGACCCCTACGGCTATTTCCCAACGGCTATTCAAATATAGACCCGTACCGATACGCCCTCAAGCGTATCGATACGCCTATGCTGGAAAAAGCCCAACGGCTATTTCCTCAAGAAGGCCGTATCGATACCGTTCCACGTGTATTGATACTGATTGCTGTAGAACAGCATTTATGAAGGAAAATAAAGTCCTCAACGGCTCCAATTCATCCCCAACGGCTAGTAACGGCTATAAACTCAATTGGGAGTATAAAAGGGAACTCCAAGCATCAAGAGAAGGCTAATGCTCATATTGTCAAACATAAAATGATCAAGAAATTGTCTTAGTGCTTAATTTGTCATTTCTTGTATAGACAAACACTAGTGAGCCAAAATTGTCAAATTTGTTCAAGTGTTTTTGGTTTTGGGGTGAGTGCTTAATTGTGAAAACAAACACCTATTAGAGGGTTTTAAGTTTGCTTTGTTCATCTTTTTGTAAAGAGGGTTTTGATCAAGGCTTCGGGTAGAAGCTTGATCGGTTGTAAGGGTTTCCTCCTAATCCTAGAAAAGGGGACGAATCAATAGTGGATTTATTGTGAAATCCTTAGTGGGGAGCTAAGGTAGTGGATGTAGACCTTGGTTAGAAGGTTGAACCACTATAAATCATTGTGTCATTATCTTTTTAGCTTCCTAAACCCTTCCACCCAAAAATCCACCTCTCCACCACTTGGTGAGCAACATTGGTTGATGGAATCAAGCACCAAAAAACTCAACATGTTTGCTATTGGACAAAGAGTCGGAAGATGCAATGCTTGTGTTGAAATGGTTAGCAAAGAAAGATGAACAGTTCTCTACGGAACGAAAAGGATGAAGATGAGGTGTATCTGTCAAGGAACATGAATCTGACAACTCGGTACGAACCCAATTAGCATACATCACCAAGGTAGTTGAAAACCTGCAATGGAAGAACGAATCTAAGGCAATATTTTCTGCCGCTGAGACGTGTGAAACTTGCAGTGGAAACCACAGTACAGAGGAGTGTCCCCTACAACTGGAAACAGGCATGTATGTTGGAACCTACAACAAGAATAAAGGCTACGACTCCAACAATTACAACCCGAACTGGAGAAAGAACCCTAAATTCTCCTGGAGTAACCTAGAAAATGCTTTAAATCCTCCAGTCCAGAATCATCAGAATCAAGGAGCTCCCAGAATATTGTCACGACAGCAACCACCACCGTAGTCGGCATCATCGACAAGTAAAATAGAACAGACCCTAGAAGCTTTCATGCCTCAAACCGGGGCATATATGGCCAACATGGATCACTTTGTCAAGAAGACTGAAAAAATTATGGATAAAACATAGATGAAAATGAAAAACCATGAGGCCATTTTAAAGTCTCTAGAGACACAGATGGGTCAGCTAGCACAATTCATCAACACCAGACAAAATGGAGGATTCCCTAGTGATACTGAGGTCACTAGAAAACCACCACATGAGCAGTGTAAAGCTATAGCAACGAGAAGTTGGAAAAAGTTACAAGGTCTAAAAATTAAAGAAACACCTAGTAAGGAACCGACCCTACAGGCACCTGCCGATGACACTGCCCCAGCAGACGTGAAACAATCTGCTATCGCCACCTCTGCCCCGACAGCAGAAGAATTGGAGGAGACAATAGAAGAAGTTGAAGAATGTGAGACTTCTCATATCTGAATTCCATGTAAAGGAAGTCTCGAAGATTGTCGTCCTCCACCCCCTTTTCCACAACGGTTAAAGAAACAGAAACAAGAGTACCAGCTTAAGAAGATCTACGATGTTTTTAAGCAACTACAGATCAATATTCCGTTGTTGGAGGCCATTAAGCAGATGCCTGGTTATGCCAAGTTCCTTAAGGATGCAATGTTCATGAGATCCAGACTTGGGGAGTTTGAAATTGTAGTCATGACAGAAGGTTGCATAACAATCCTACATAACCGTACACCCCAAAGAAGAAGGATCATGGGAGTTTCATTATACCATACATAATCGGTGATCAGTATGCGAGTAAGGCACTTTGTGATCTTGGAGCTAGTATTTATCTAATGCCCAAATATGTTTTTTCAAAAATTAGGTATTGGACAAGCAAGACCCATAACAGTCATGCTGCAATTGGCAGACCGCTCTTACGTGCAGCCGAAAGGAAAAATTGAAGACATCTTGGTAAGATGGATAAACTCATATTTCCCGCTGAATTCCTTGTTCTAGACTGTGAAGCAGACGAGAATGCACCGATCATCCTAGGGCGACCCTTCTTAGCCACAAGTAGAACATTGATCGATGTAGAGAAG
The DNA here is from genome assembly GCA_958450335.1 of Hibiscus tridactylites. Taxonomy (NCBI): domain Eukaryota; kingdom Viridiplantae; phylum Streptophyta; class Magnoliopsida; order Malvales; family Malvaceae; genus Hibiscus; species Hibiscus tridactylites. The sequence goes on along the minus strand of OY288291.1, from coordinate 29,676,489 downwards.
GGACAACCGACTATGAGAGTCAAGGACCAGCAGATAAAACTAAATGTTCTCCAGGCCTTGAAACAAGTTGATGTACAAGAAGAATGTAAGTCAATATCAGAGGTAATTGTAGACCAACCCTGCATCAAGTCAAGCTGTCACGATAGACAAATTGGTCATTGTCGCCATTGCCAACTAGAAGACTACCACAACAGCAATAGCGGCAGCAACTCCTCAGACAATGACACATTTGACACTGAAGGTCCTAAGGAGGTAAATTGGATAGGCATGCGTCCATGTAAGTTCTTCGAACCTCTGAACTATACGTCTAACGAACATGTAATTCAAAAGCCTTCCATAGATCAACCACCTGCATTAGATCTTAAACCCTTGCCATAGCAACTTTGTAACCCCCTTAACCCGGCCCAGACGGTTGACCCGAATTAAGGAAGTCACACGGGGAAAACCAAAGTCAACCCGAAAGTCAACCTTGATTAACGACCCTTTTTTTCTTTTTACTCTTGTCTAGATGCACATTAAACTTAGATGTGATCATGCAAACAACATACTCAAAGATCATAAACATCAGAGATCAAACAGGGACCCAACGGAGCAATTTACAATTTTAGGGACCAAACTGTAAATTCTAAAAACTTTAAGGACTTAACCAGATTTTAAGTTACCAACTTAAAATTAATCAAGTTTCATGCTTCTCTGCCAAATTTCAGCTCAAACGGACATCCCAAACTCAAACAATTGCACAAACAGGTTTCAGGACCAAAATGCAAACTTTTCAAAACATTTAACTGCCAATGTCAGCCCCCAACGGTCAGCCGTTCCGAAACAGGCAGAGCCCGTTTCAAAACGCGGGGCCGTTCCGCAACACGTACCGCAACGGGGGACTGGTAGTAGCCAAACCGTTTCGGAACGGTCTCACCCGTTTCGGACGCCTGGGTTTGTTTGAGGCACCCGTTCCGAAACGGTATGAACTTTTCCGAAACACCCTGCACAGAAAACCTCCAAATGCATACTTAAACATGCAATTGACCATCCAAACACACTCCAAAAACAACCAAAAACTCAAGCAAAACTTAGGAAATTCAACCTATCCGGGATTGCATTAATTAAACCTCAACTTCTAATCAATTTAGCATTCATTTAACATCAATTTGACACTTCAAAACACTGCCCAAACAGATCACACGAAAATTCCACCAAAATCACCAAATCTTGCATTTTAAGCCAAAATCAAGATTTTAATTGAAAAGCCTTTAACAAATCACAAATCAAGGATTGAGAACTTGGGAATTTCAGTAAAGAACTGAGAGTTTAGAGGAGAAGGACGTTCTTACCTCCAAACTTGAGTTTCTCCCTTTTTAGAACCAAAAAGCTTGAAGAATCAACTAGCAAATTGAGAGGTTTTGTTGATGTGATGTTTAGGAATCAAAAGAGAGTTGAAATGAGTGATTTGAGTGACAAAATCTGATGAGAAAATCTGGAGAAATGTGTTTGGGTTGAGAGAAAAGGAAAATTGAGAGAAAATGGAAAGTTAGTTATGAAATAGTCAAAATGGCTTTCCCTCCTCTTTCTTTATGTTTAAAAATCAGAATAATACCTCAAAATATCTTAGAAAAATCTGGAGAAACTCTTTTTGGAATAATAGCTCCTTAAAGATTCAAAGTTTCAATCCTTTATAAAACTGTCACCGAACTTTCAAAAATTACATTTTGGTCACTAGCCAAAATGTCACCCTTCCGAACCTCATTTTCCAAAATTGATTTCACAGTTCACTTATATATATTAAAATATGATTTTAGAACATTTTTCCATATTTTTAATGCAACCCGAACTAGGCTTTCCTAAATTCACTCTTATATATTCGATAAGCACTTTGACCGAACAGGTCAACGCCCAAAACTTCTGAGCCCAAAACCGGGGCGTTACAACTCTCCCCCCCTTAGGAAATTTCGTCCTCGAAATTTCAACTGGCGAAAAGGGAACCACAACCTTCCCAGAGCAACACACAAGACAACACAAAAGCCTCAACCACCACTGGACACATTCCACACAAAAACTCCACCAACTCAACACCACCACATACCGTTCACAAATCCAGAACACACAAAGATAACCACAACTTAACCTTTCACATTTCCGGGCTGTACACAGCCCCAACATCAACCTGAAGAACTTCAACTTTTACAGCAAACAACACTTCAACACACAACTCCCAAGACTTGTTTACACAATGACACCAACCAATCCAATTCAGCCACTATGCAAACTCCTCTGCTTCTAAAACTCTTGCAACTCCCAACCTCTTCCAAGGATTTTCCCAACAAGCAAAAATTCTTAAACATCAACTGCTTACCAAAACTCCTCAACAAAAGCTGACAATCCTTCACATCTGTCGCTATCATTACCATAACGACTCACCAGAACTACTCACCCACAATCCAAAATTTACATCACAACCCCAACTTGACTCCGCTAGCTGTTCCACACACCACCAGCTGACTTCAAAAGAAGTTCACATACTCACAACCAGCCAACCACTTCCCACAAGAATCTTTTCAAACAACACTAGCCTTAGATCTTTCATTGCTTAACCACCACAAGCTTGACCACAACACTTGCCTCACCAAAACATCACTCAACCTAAACATACATAACAACTCCTCAACTCCTCAAAGGTTGCTAAGAACCAACACTTACCAACACAACCCTTCCACAACAACTTAAATGCTAAGCTACCTCAGCACTTGGAAACACAACCACAAAACTGCAACATCACTAGCACCAAGGAACTACCACTTCCTTTTAACTATTCACACCACTTAACCGATTCTACTTCAACCGGTACTCCTCACCACCCAACCACTAAACTCTTTAAGCATCAAGCACTATCCTTCCACCCACATGCTATACCACCCTCGCTATTCTAGCAACTAGCTTAATATTACTTCTAACTCTCACTCAGCGCCAAAACAACCTCTAAAAACCCATCATCCAACCTAACCCAACCACCACACTAACAGATTCGATTAGTTACTAGCGAGTGTGAATGTCGTATGCATGATCACCAACATGCCCTATCATGCCTGATGTACATGTATGCAAAACCTCTAATGTCATGCCACATGTATGCATGGACCAACACATATATAATATAGCGTATAACAATGATTTTAACTGTGCATGAATGCCAGTTCACACCCTCCAATAACATCCTCAAAATCCGTCTAAAAACAACCTCCCAACTCACTCCTAACTTATCTAACTCCGTCATACCAACATCCATTAACCACAAGATTCTCACTAAGCCTTCTTCACACCCAAGATGTTCCCAAACAACTACCATTACCCCAAACATGCTAGCAACAAGACTAAACCTACCACGCAAGGAAAAACCAATAGAAACCAAACTAAGGTAACTAGAGCAAAGATTACTTAACAAGGTTACCTGAAAACACAACACCTCGCTGAAGCTTCATCAGACGAGCTCTCTTCCTCGCGGCATCATCATCCTCCTGCCACACCACTGCAGCACCAGCTAGCACACTAGGGTCACCATCAACTCCTTGCGGTAAAGAACCTTGGCTATTCTGAGCCAACATCAAACAATAACGCCTCATGTGACCAGCAGACCCACATTTCCAGCAATTCTTATTTCCTAAATTCTTCACAACCTTCTGCTCTTTCTGCCACCTCTGAACCTTGCCTCGGCCGCGCCCACGAACTTTCAGAGATCCTTTGGCTATCACTGAAGCTGACTTCACCCCAAGAGGACAATCACGCTTCACATGCACTTTGGAACCACAATTCCAACAAGCACCCGCGCCCCAACAACCTCCATCAGGGTGCCTTTCACAACGGTCACACACAAGTAGCTGAACTTCCACTCCTTGCTCAAGCAACACTTGCTCCATAATAGCACTACCGTCACATTGCTTAACCCTTGGAAACTTCTCTCCAAGATACCTTTCATAAAAGGCAGATACAAAGAAATCCCAGTCAATATCATGGATATGTGACGCCACCGCCACAGATGTCCACCAGGCACACGCATCCTCCAACATCAGAGAAACAACACTCCCCAACTTACAAGCATAATCACAGCCTTCCTGATCCAAGATCAGAATCACACTGGCCAACCAGGCCTCAAACATCCCCGGTGTAGAACCATGATACTCCACAGCACCCAAATCCAACAAACGCTGCTTCGACAAACCCACACATCCCATAGCCAGCACATCCACTGACTTTACCGTTACCACAGCCTGAGATGTTCCCAACACCTCCTGAACAACATGTGATGAACTCTTCACCACAGAACCAGCTTCTTTCCCTTGCTTTACCACCTCAACTCCAGGCACATAAGACTGAGACGAAACACCTCTACAAAAGGGTGAATTCCATGCCTTAACAACCTGCCCCAAGGCAGCAACCATCTCACCCAACTGCCATTCTTTCATCGACTTTGCCATACTACTAACAACAACAAACATTCACAACAAAACAAACAAACCAGTTAGACCAGCTTTAAGCAAGGATTCAAACTCCAACTCCAAAATAACACAATAGCTATAATAATAAGGCAATGGGTATCCCGAATCCTCCCCTTTACATGACATAACAGTCATCACAACATGGATATCACAACATCAAGCATATCAAACAACATATTCGATCATGCTTACACCAAACAGCATCCACTTGCAACAGCATATTATCAGCATAACATACTCATAGCACTTTCATCATGCATAAAACTAGCTCTCAACATTTGCACAATTCCACATAAGCTCAACCAAGGTTCCTAACCATAAAGCATGCTTACAAACATCATTAACTTGCTCAGAAACACGTGTTTCAACCAGCTTTCAACCACACAACAAGGTAAACATCAAACACGCATCACCACATCTTACTGTTTTCCCCAAGCATTCGCAACTCAGCTCTGATACCACCAAATGTAACCCCCTTAACTCGGCCCAGACAGTTGACCCGAATTAAGGAAGTCACACGGGGAAAACCAAAGTCAACCCGAAAGTCAACCTTGATTAACGACCCTTTTTTTCTTTTTACTCTTGTCTAGATGCACATTAACCTTAGATGTGATCATGCAAACAGCATACTCAAAGATCATAAACATTAGAGATCAAACAGGGACCCAATTGAGCAATTTACAATTTTAGGGACCAAACTTTAAATTCTGAAAACTTTAGGGACTTAACCAGATTTTAAGTTACCAACTTAAAATTAATCAAGTTTCATGCTTCTCTGCCAAATTTCAGCTCAAACAGACATCCCAAACTCAAACAATTGCACAAACAGATTTCAGGACCAAAATGCAAACTTTTCAAAACATTTAACTGCCAATGTCAGCCCCCAACGGTCAGCCGTTCCGAAACAGGCAGAGCCCGTTTCGAAACGCGGGGCCGTTCCGCAACACGTACCGCAACGGGGGACTGGCAGTAGCCAAACCGTTTCGGAACAGTCTCACCCGTTTCGGACGCCTGGGTTTGTTTGAGGCACCCGTTCCGAAACGGTATGAACTGTTCCGAAACACCCTGCATAGAAAACCTCCAAATGCATACTTAAACATGCAATTGACCATCCAAACATGCTCCAAAAGCCACCAAACTTTACCAACATACAAATCAACATGTAAGAGACATACTTGCATCAACAATTCAACAATATACCAACATTCATGAAAAGCCCCAATTCAAAGGATATGCTTCCTACACAAGCAACCATTTAAACACCATACTTCCAATTCAATCTCATAAAAGCCAAAACATGTTCCAACAACATCAACAACATAAAACCATACTTGTCCGAACATATACGAACTCATAAAGATCAATCCGAGAGTTTCTACCCCATTGCCTTTATTAACTATAGCTATTAACCGAGACATACATCTCAAGTGGAGTCCCCCTTGAATCCCTTGCTTCTCGCTGTCCAAACTTCAAGTATCTGCATTGATGGACAAAAAGGAGCGTAAGCACATAATGCTTAGTGAGGAATGCTCAAAAACCAAAACACCATCAATGCAGCGAGTCATAAAACCTCTTGAAAAGCAACTCGATTTGTTTACCAAGCAAAGTTTGAAAACCCCTTTTTAACATCATGCTTAAACCATGCATTGCACATACACGAAAACCAACCCTTAGCTTAGCAAGCTAAGAAAACCTTTTCAAAGCACAAATTGCAATTTCAACCATTTAACCATTCCGTGCATAAACACCATATGCAAAGTTGAATTCAAAACCTTGGAAACACTTCCATTTCACAACATACCTTTCTTATACTTGAAAACATTCCAAGCAAGAAACCCTTTAAAACCATTTACTCAAGTAATCCAACACATGCATTAAACCAAGGCAATATATGAACCACAACATCGTCATCACATGCCTTTTAAAACAAGTCTTACAAGACTCCAATGCATTTAAGGGATTTCATGCACACATGCATCATTTACCAAGAGATAATCAACACTTGTTCAACTTAACAAGTAACATGCATTCACAAGCATAATACACATTCCATGCAACCATGCATCTTTTCAAGCATCTCATGCTTCTCATGCAATTATGCATCATTTCAAGCGTTACATGCTTCTTTATAATCAAGAACATCATATTGGCTTTCGAGTGATCAACCACATTCACTTTTCAACTCAACATCCAATCGGATACGCGGATCACAAGCGTTGTCCCCCACGCTTCATACACACTACCAATCCAAGGTCTCCAATGGACTTTTAAACACCATTTGACCTCACCATCCTAAGGTTCCCATGTATGGACTTTCAAACACCATACAACCTTAACTTTTCCCAAGGTTCCCATGTATGGACTTTCAAACACCATACAATCTTAACTTTTCCCAAGGTTCCCATGTATGGACTTTCAAACACCATACAACCTTAACTTTTCCCCAAGGTTCCCATGTATGGACTTTCAAACACCATACAACCTTAACTTTTCCCAAGGTTCCCATGTATGGACTTTCAAACACCATACAACCTTGACATGCACAAGGTTCCCATGTATGGACTTTTAACCACCATACAACCTTTGCATTCACCAATTGCTAGTTGTATAACATCACTAACGAGATCCGGGACACCCTACACAAGATCCACACATGGACTTTACACCACCATTGTGATCTTAACAAGCACAAGGTTCCCATATATGGACTTTTAACCACCATATAACCTTTGCTTAACCAAGGTCCTCGAATGGGCATTCAACCTCCATTATGACCTTAACCATCTCGTTAGGATACTTGAAGGGAGTTTACCGGTTCACTCTTAACCACTCCACCTCCAAGGCGACTTTATTCACGGTGCACCCAATCCTATAGCCGGCTAACTATATCCGATCAAAGAACCAAGAACCACTTACATCACTTGCCAATATAACCACCTTACCACATTAGTCCAATGATTCACATGCATAACCATAATGCAAAAACCATCATTTACCATCATTAATTCACTGTTTTAAAGCATTACACATAGCCATTAAACATCATGCAACACCATGCATCAAAACCACATTTTCAATGTATAAAACCAAGGATCTCTTACCTTGAGCATCCTTCACATATGGCTTTCAAAACCAGCATTAAACCATGCTAAAATATGCTTTCAAAACAGAATTTAAATCATGCAAAACCCTTGCATTTCAAACATCAACCACAATTGCCTAAAAAGCCAATTCATAACACAAACCAAGAAAGAAATCCATTTACTTACACTTGAGCTTAGCAAAGTTGTTTAGACTTAAACTAAGCTCCCAAAACCTTCAAACCTTGGTTTAAAAGCTGAAAACCCAACTTCACTCACCGATACACAAAACAAGGCTAGCCAACAAGCCTTCCAAGAATCCGAAACCTTCCACACCACCTCTAAAGCTCGGGGATTAAACTCCCCTGTTTCAAGCACATAACAACAGAGGATTAATGCATCATTATGCATTAAGAACAGCAGCAACACAACCAAACTCGCTGCTCATCACAAAATCAACATTTCGGCTACCAAACACAACCGAAATCACCCCCAAACACTTCCAAAACTTAACCCAGCCAAGATCCATCACTTCTAACCAAAATCACCAAATCTTGCATTTTAAGCCAAAATCAAGATTTCAATTGAAAAGCCTTTAACAAATCTCAAATCAAGGATTGAGAACTTGGGAATTTCAGTAAAGAACTGAGAGTTTAGAGGAGAAGGACGTTCTTACCTCCAAACTTGAGTTTCTCCCTTTTTAGAACCAAAAAGCTTGAAGAATCAACTAGCAAATTGAGAGGTTTTGTTGATGTGATGTTTAGGAATCAAAAGAGAGTTGAAATGAGTGATTTGAGTGATAAAATCTGATGAGAAAATCTGGAGAAATGTGTTTGGGTTGAGAGAAAAGGAAAATTGAGAGAAAATGGAAAGTTAGTTATGAAATAGTCAAAATGGCTTTCCCTCCTCTTTCTTTATGTTTAAAAATCAGAATAATACCTCAAAATATCTTAGAAAAATCTGGAGAAACTCTTTTTGGAATAATAGCTCCTTAAAGATTCAAAGTTTCAATCCTTTATAAAACTGTCACCGAACTTTCAAAAATTACATTTTGGTCACTAGCCAAAATGTCACCCTTCCGAACCTCATTTTCCAAAATTGATTTCACAGTTCACTTATATATATTAAAAGATGATTTTAGAACATTTTTCCATATTTTTAATGCAACCCGAACTAGGCTTTCCTAAATTCACTCTTATATATTCGATCAGCACTTTGACCAAACCCGTCAACGCCCAAAACTTCTGAGCCCAAAATCGGGGCGTTACAAACTTAAATATGTTTTCTTGGTCTCAATGATACGTTGCCCGTGATCATCTCTTCTAAGTTGATGTAGGAACAAGAACAACATCGTATTGGTATGCTACAACAGCATAAGAAGGCAATTGGATGGACCATTGCCGTTATCCAGGGCATCAGTCCGGCAATTTGCATGCATAAAATCCTCTTGGGGGATGATCATGAGCTATGTGAGACGTGGTGCGAAAGGAAATTATCAATTGGCTTGACGCAAAAATTATTTATGCCATCTCGGATAGCAAGTGGGTGAGCCATATGCAATGTGTGCCCAAGAAGGGAGGAATAACTATCGTAACCAACTAGGATAATGAGTTAATCCCAACCAGGATTGTGACCGGTTGGAGGGTTTGTATGGACTACCGGAAGCTTAATAAAGCTACCCGGAATGAACACTTCCCCTTGCCTTTTATTGACCAAATTCTAGATAGATTAGTGGGAAAACCTTACTATTGCTTCCTTGATGGTTATTCAGGTTACAATCAGATTGCCGTTACACCAGAAGACCAGGAGAAGACAACCTTCACATGCCCCTATGGAACATACGCCTTCAAGAGAATGCCATTTGGATTGTGTAATGCACAACAACTTTTCAGCAGTGTATGAGGGAATATTCTCTGATATGGTGGAAGATTTCATGGAGATCTTTATAGATGACGTTTTCGTCTTTGGAGATAGCTTCTACAACTGCCTAGGCAATTTGAAGAAAGTGCTTGAAAGATGTGAAGAGGAAAATCTTGTACCGAACTGGGAAAAATGTCATTTTATGGTTGTAACGCCCCAATTTTGGGCTTAGAAGTTTTGGGTTTGGACCGGACCGGTCGGATCGCGGTTCGAATATAAAAGAGTGAATTTAGGAATGCCTAGTTCGGGTTGCATTAAAAATATGGAAAAATGTCTTAAAATCCTCTTTTATTATATATAAGAGAAATGCGAAATCAATTTTACAAAATGAGGTTTGGAAGAGTGACATTTTGGGTTAGTGACCAAAATGTAATTTTTGAAAACTGTGTGACTGTTTTAAAAAGGATTGAAACTTTGAATCTTTAAGGAGCTATTTACCCAAAAGAGTTTCTCCAGATTTTTCTGAATATTTATCAAATAATTAAAGGTTTTAAAATAAAGGTAAAAGGGAGGGAAAGATATTTTGGCATTTTAACAAACTTTTCCTAAAATTTCCATTTTCTTTTCTCTCAACTTTTCTCTCAACCCAAACACATTTCTCCAGCAAAATTTTCTCTGATTTTGATCTCCAAAGATTAGATTTCAATCCTCATTTGATCTCTAATCAATCCTACAACAAAACCTTAGCATTTGCTTATTGGATTTTCAAGAATTTTGGTTCCAAAAAGGGAGAAACTCAAGTTTAGAGGTATGAACGTCCTTCTCCTCTAAATTCTCAGTTCTTTACTGAAATTCCCAAGTTCTCAATCCTTGATTTGTGTTTTATTAAAGGTTTTACAATTGTATTCTTGATCTTGGCTTTTAAATGCAAGATTTGCTTTAATTTTGATGAAATTCGTATAATCTGATTGTGCATTGTTTTGAGGTGTCATTTTGATGTTAAATGAATGTTTAATTGATGAGAAATGGAGGTTTAATCAATGCAATCCCGGATAGGTTAATTTTCCTAAGTTTTGCTTGAGTTTTTGGTTGTTTTTGGGGTGATCTTGGTGTTCTGCTATAGCTGGAGGTATAAGGATGTGTTTAGATCCTTTTTGGATGTTAATTGAGGTTTAAGAATGTTTGGAATTGATGGATCTTGGCTGGGTAGTGTTGTGGAGTTGTTTGGATGTGTTTTCGGTTGTGTTTGGTAGTCGAAAATGGAGTGTGGATGAGAGCAGCGAGTTTAGGTGCTTTGATTGAAGATATTAATGCATGATGATGCATTAATCCTCTGCTTTGATGTGTTTAAAATAGGGGAGTCATCTTTGGATCTTGGTGGTGGTGATCCGGAAGCTTGATTGGGGTTTCGGCGAGTGGCGAAACGGAATCGGTGAGTGGAATTTGGTTTTCGGCTTTGAAACCAATGTTTTGAAGGTTTGGGACCTTAGTTTAAGTCTAAGCAACTTAGCTAAGCTCAAGAGTAAGTTTTCGGAAGTACACACTTTATGTTGAACCATGGAATGGTTATATGCAATGTGATTTGTTGCATGTTTTAAATTCTGTTTTGAAAGCATATTTTAGCATGTTTAATTGCTGATCTTATAAGCCATGTGTTGAAGGATGCTCAAGGTAAGAGATCCTTGTTTTGAACATTTGATAAAATGTGGTTTTAATGCATAATGTTGCATGATGATTAATGGCTTTGTGAAATGCTTTAAAACAGTGGATTATTGTTGTTAAATGATGCATATTGGCAAGTGATGTTTTGAGAAAGGTTAAGAACACTATGGTGGTTAAAAGTCCATAGGTGGTTCTTGTGTTAAGAACAACATGGTGGTTAAAAGTCCATGGTTGGTTCTTGTTAAGGTCACAAAGGTGGTTAAAAGTCCTTGTGTGAGCCTTGTATATTTTAAGAACAACATGGTGGTTAAAAGTCCATGGTTGGCTCTTGTTAAGGACACAAAGGTGGTTAAAAGTCCTTGTGTGGTCCTTGTGAATTGTAAGAACACCATGGTGGTTAAAAGTCCATGGGTGATTCTTGTGCTAAGGACACAATGGTGGTTAAAAGTCCATGTGTGGTCCTTGTGAATTGGAAAGATCACAATGGTGGTTAAAAGTCCATGTGTGGATCTTATGTTGATTGTTTTTTTTAAATGGAAAGTTTATGATTATCACTTGTGGCCAATATATCATGCTATTGAATTTGAAGCATAAAATGCTTGTTTTAAATGCTTATGTGCATGTACAAATGATGTTTTGAACTAAGGTTTATAAAGGTGTTTTTTAAATGCATTATTGAGTTGTTTTAAATGGGCATTCCTCACTAAGCTATTTGCTTACGCTCTCTCTTTTCTTAAACCAATAATGCAGAGCATTGAAGTGCTTATAAGGGCAGCAAGAGGTCAAGAATCCAAGTGAAGAACTAAGCTCATGTATGGTGAAAGTTTCTTAACACTATTAGCTTTTGGCATTTGGCAATGGGGAACCTATGTTGTTGCTTTGAGAGATGTTTTGGACTCCCTAAGTTGATTTTATGTTGTTGTTGATGATGGAACATGTAATTGGCCTTTGTGAAGTTGGTTTGGTATTATGGTGCTTGAATGGTTTTCTACATAAGATCCATGCCTTTAGAATTGGGGATTTGCTAAATTGATGTCATGCTTGAGAATGGTTGATGCTTTTTTGATCCTTAAGCATACAATGACTTGTTGGTATGATTTGATGACATTATGTTGATGTTTGATGCATTTTTGGGGCTGAATTTGGGACAGTTCTGGTGTGTGTATCGATACTCGGGCTCGCGTATCGATACGCATAAGCCAAATATGTGCTTTTCTGCACAGGGGTATCGGTACGGTTGCGAGGTGTTTCGATACGGTAGGCCAAATATGAATGTTGTACCGATATGCAGGAGAGCGTATCGATACCTTTCCTGTGAGTTTGGTCACTGCCTTCCCCGCGTATCGATACTACTCCTGGCGTACCGATACGCGACCGTTAATTCAGTTAATGGCATCTTTGCAGTGTTTGTAAATGTTACGTTTTGGTCCCAAATCTTTGTATATGCAATTGAATGAGTTTGAGATGTCCGTTTGAGCTGAAATTTGGCAGAGAAGCATGAAAGATGATTAATTTCATATTGGTAACTTTTAATTGGGTTAAGTCTTTATAATTTTCAGATTTTGCAATTTGGTCCCTAAATTTATGTTTTGGTGCAATTAAGTCCTTGAATGTTTTCCGATTGCGCTGAACTTTGAGTATGCCGATTGTATGAACATATCTAGGGTTAATGTGCATTTAGATAAGAATAAAAGAAAAAAAAGGGTCGTTAATCAAGGTTGACTTTGGTTTTCCCCGTGTAAACTTCTTAATTCGGTTCAACCGTCTGGGCCGGGTTAAGGGGGGTTACAATGGTAGATGAGAGCGTAGTGTTGGGACACAAAGTCTCCTGTCGGGGCATAGAAGTAGACAGAGCCAAAATCGAAGTCATCAGAAAATTACTACCACCCACCACAGTCAAGGGCATTAGGAGTTTCTTAGGACACGCATGTTTTTATGGTAGGTTTATTATTAATTTTTCTAAGATTATTAAACCTTTATGTCTTTTGTTGGAACAGAATAAGGCCTTTGATTTCAATATTGAATGTACTGAAGCATTCAAGACACTGAAAGTGAAGCTGGTAACAGCCTCAATAGTACAGCCACCGGACTGGAGTTTACAGTTCAAGATAATGTGTGATGCCAGTGACTATGTCGTGGGGGCAGCACTAGGGCAGCGGAAGAAGAAACTCTTCCACATAATATACTATGCCAGCAAGACCTTAAACGATACACAGATAAACTACACCACGACAGAGAAGGAGTTGCTAGCTGTTGTATTCTTCTTTGACAAGTTCAGACCATACATACTTGTGAAAAAAGTTGTGGTTCACACGGATCATTCAACAATAAAATACTTGTTCACCAAGAAGGATGCACGACCACGATTGATACGTTGGATTCTGTTGTTACAAGAGTTTGATATAGAAATCAAAGATAGAAAGGAAACATAAAACCAAGTAGCTGGTCACTTGTCAATATTGGATATGGGAAAGGATCAAGATAAAAACAAGGCTAACATACATGAGACTTTCCATGATGAGCAGTTATTCATTGACATGGAAGTACACAGAAGTGCTACCGCGACAGCCACGGTGACATGTAAGTTTTCTGATGTTCCTTGGTATGCCGACATAGTTAACTATCACGTTAGTGGTTTATTACCTCTTGAACTTAACCATCAAGCAAAGAAGAGGTTCCAAAATGATGCAAAACATTATTATTGTGACGAACCTCTTCTGTTCAAACAATGTGCAGATCAGATTATCAGGAGATGCATACTAAAGGAAGAACAAGAAGAAGTACTCCACTACTGCCACGCTGCTCTTTATGGAGAACACTTTGGAGGAAACAAAACTGCTGCTAAGGTTCTGCAGTCTGGTTATTTTTGCCTACATTGTTCAAAGATGAACAATCCTTTTACAAGCGTTGTGGAAAATGCCAAAAGGACATGAAACATCTCTAGAAGGCATGAGATGCCCCTGCAGAACATTCTCGAAATTGAAATTTTCGATGTTTGGGGAATTGACTTCAGGGGACCATTCCCAGCTTCTTGTCAGAATCTGTATATACTACTAGCAGTAGATTATGTGTCCAAGTGGGTAGAAGTCATCTCCACACAAAAGAATGATGCCAAAATTGTCCAAAGATTTTTACACAAACACATCTTCACCAGGTTTGGCATCCCAAGGGCTAGCAATAGTGATGAAGGTAGGCATTTTGACAATAGGGTGATTGCTAGCGCGTTAAAGAAGTATGGAGTGACCCATAAAATAGCAACATCAAATCACCCTCAGACCAATGGGCAGGCTGAGATCTCCAATAGAGAAGTGAAGAACATTCTGGAAAAGATTGTTAAGCCAACTAGGAAGGACTGGTCTCTTCACTTGAATGATGCATTATGGGCCTAGAGGACTGCTTTTAAAACACCATTGGAATGTCACCTTACCGACTCATCTTTGGAAAAACATGTCACCTACATGTCGAGGTAGAACATAAAGCATATTGGGCTATTAAGACAGTTAACATGGATTGGGATAGAGTTGGGCAGAAAAGGCTCTTGGATTTAAACAAAATTGAAGAAATTCGAGCCATGGCCTACTACAACGCCATAATCTATAAGGATAAGACAAAAAAGTGGCACGACAGAAAACTTATGCCTTGACAATTCACACAAGGCCAAAAGATGTTGTTCAACTCCCGGTTGAAGCTCTTCCAAGGGAAGCTAAAGTCTAGATGGTCTGGACCCTTTCAGGTAGTTCAAGTTTTCCCTATGGTGCCATCAAAATAAGATCTATCAAGGATGGGCACTAGTTCAAAGTCAATGGACAGAGACTTAAGCACTATCAGGGGACTAAAGCCCAAGAGAACAGGAACTGGTTACTTTAGGAGATGCCCCTCAAGGCATCCCTAATTTAACTTAATTTATTTTATTTTATTTTATTTCTTTTATTTTTATTGCTTTAGGAAGTAGGAATTTAATATTAGTTTATTTAAGTTTTCAAGCAAATAAAAGAAACAGAGGAAGGAGAAGGAACGAACCAGCCCAACACACTCACCTCAGCCCAAAAAAGCCCAAGAGAGAGAGCTCAATGGTAACAAGGCTGTCGTGACAACCTATTACCAGCTGTCACGGTAGACACGCAAAGACAGACGGTCACCAGCTGTCGCGGTAGACACGCGATAGACGCAGGAAAAACACAGAAACGTGTAACGGGCGCATCCGAAAATCGCGTGACAATTGGCTCCGTTTTCCACGCCAACCGTTACAACTTCAACGGGCAGAAAACCCGTTCTATATAAACACTCACTCCCATTTTAATTTTTCACCTTCATTCTACTCTATCTACTCTGCTTTAGAATATTTTTTAGCTTTCAGTATTTTCTTTCCTTTTGTTTCCACAGTACCCTTACGATGACAATGAGACCAACCCACAGAAGCTCTGCCTCCACCTTTGCCGCAGCAGTCTCCACTCCAACACATAACATAATCTAAAGAAGGTTCCACTATGCTTAAACGGAGAAACGATATTACGAATCATTCCAAAAGAGAGAAATGTGGGAAGAGAGTGGTTTTATCTACCAGAAGAAGAGAGGAGATCTGGGTTTAGAGGGGTTCATCGCAAAAAGAATCATCGGTCTAAAATAGCAGATGTTTGCAGAGCAACTAGATGAAATGAATGTCACAGTTATTCGAGAATTCTATGCTGCAAATCCCAACAAGGACACATCTCAAGTCACCATCAGAGGTAAGACAATTGATTTAGAACAAGCTTATATCAATTCCATGTATGGCATTTACGTGGGTAGGAAAGAGGACAAGCACAGACAGTTCATTGAAAATCTATCACCAGCAGACTACGACAACATCATGGCAGACCTCACGACAAAAGGCACTAGCTGGAATGATGACCCAAAACATTAGTGGACTGTTCGAAGGACTCAACTAACACCTGCTGCCAAGCTATAGAACCACTTCGTGAAGAAACACCCCATGCCCACATCACACAACACGATAGTGGATCGACAAAGGCTGGCCCTCGTTCATTCTATTATAAATGAACGACATATCAATATGGGGAAGTACATTCTTGATGGAATTTTCGAGTGGTAACATAAAGATAAAGGTCCCCTTTTCTTCCCTCATTTGAACACAACCCTGTGTAGAGCAAAGAATGTCCCCGAGATTGAAGCAGATGTCAAGATCCAAGGCAAGAGTTGGACACAACAAAACCTTTACAGCCTGATAGAGCTCAAGGCAGCCACACCAATGGCATACATCGGCCCTTCTGCCATGACAGAACCCAACTCAACAGAACCTGCCATGGCAGAGCTTGATCATACAGAACATGACATACCAGGAGACACTTCCTCCAGCCACATCATTCATATGCTGCAACGAATTGAGGCACGACAACAAGGCTATATGGAGTATATGAGAGATTTCCACACTACAACGGTAAATTTTATTAAAGTTGAACTTAATTTTCCCAACGTGTAGTTCCCACCTTTTCCAGAAAACCTTATCTCTGCCCCATCTCCTATCACCTCTCCCATGAAAGCCACACCAACAGCTGCTTCCACTTCGCCAAAAGCCGCGACAAGACCAGGCGACAGAAGGTCTGAATCACTCTTGGGTACTCCCACATCTCCCAATGAGAAGTACCAGTCATCTTGATGAGCCAAGAGAAAGGAACCAGTACCAGAAATCAATCCAAAATATTTCGAAGGTTTCTCCTCCTCTTCAGTCTGGCAAGATGATTCAGACTTGGAACCTTCTGTCGTCTGCCACATAGCCAAGGACTTCTCTCCTATGAAGAAAAAAAAGCTTGATCTCGATGTAGAGGGACCCTTCCGCGACAGTAGAAACGACAATGAAAGTGAAAGTGAACTCGAGATTCTGGACAAATCTCCAAAAATTTCATCTGCCAGGATCCAGCCACCTCGAGAGGCAATGAAGAAGGCAGCCTCATCCTCTCCAACTACGAAGCTAGCCTCAGCCACAGAAGTAACTGGCCACCGACAACTCCGCATAGGCGGCAACAGTGACGACAACAATGTTGGCACTTCAACTTAAGTTTTTTTTTACTCTTTCTGTCTTTTGTGTTTCTAATTGCTATTTGTGATGTTTTTAATATTTCTATTTTTAATTGTCATGCATTGAGGACAATGCAACCCTCGAGTTTGGGGGTAGGCAGTCCTCCTATTATTAATGAACCTATTATATTTTGTGTTTATAACTATTTATTTTTGTGTCTAAAAAATGGCTTAAGTTTTTGAACTTCTCTTACCTAACGCGGTATCCACTGTCGTGACAGTAGCTTTAGAATGTTTTAGGAAGTATTTAGAGCCTTACTATAGTTCTGAACTCTTAAAACACCTTTGTGACTTATATGTTTTTAAGACTCTGTTAGTAAACTTAGAGTAGAAAGCTTAGCCACTTGAGTTAGAAAGAAAACTTAGACTCAGTTTACTCCTAGAGGTACCTAACACAGGCTCTAGGAAGATTACTAGAAGTACTTCTAGAGGTGCCTAAGACTGGCTTGAAGAAAAACAAACTAGAGGTGCCCGAAACCGGCTCTAGTAGAAATAGAAAAACTTTAGAAGTAAACTAGAGGTGTCCGAAATTGGCTCTAGTTAAGAATTATTTTTGAAATAAAAAAAGTGAGTTGAGTAACTATTATGGTTGCTAAAGAGTCTAGGCTCATATATGTTCACAAAACCTGCACACACTCACACACGAATTATCGTATTGCTCCGGATAAGCCCGTAAACATTCATAAAGGTATTGATCTTGATGGTGAAGGTGCTTTAGGTAATGGTTGTTCATTGAGTTAAGCCAAAGCAAAAAAGTTTCATCTTTAGTTACATTACATCTCCTTGAGGACAAGCAATAACTTGAGTTTGGGGATGTGTTGAGTGCATAAATGTTCTATATTTTAACCCTCATTTACCCATATTATTGATGCACTCAAGCATGTTTAGTTGCATTTAAGGATAGAATTTGCATAAACATTACAGATAGATAATTTTGCACAGATACTGTTGATTTCGATTAATTCTTGCAGGTACCTATCGTGGCAGTATCTAGGGCAGCAGAGGAATAGAAGATAACTGTAGAGCTGTAGTGAAGGTTGATGAAAACTGCCTCATACATCACTATCGTGACAACTGCCGTGACAGAAGTGGCGACAGTGAAGACCACAGAGATGGAAAATTGGGAAGTGGAGTTCGACTGATAGAGGATTTCAAGCCTGATTTTTGTAGACCACTCGCATAATTTTTGGAGCCCAGAAGCACAAGGAAGGCCTTGCCCAAAAGTTTGAGGAGAAAGACAAAGCAAGAAGATTGGACGAATTAAAGGACGTTTAGTCAGAGATTTAGTCTTTAAATAAATTGTACTTTAATTCAAACTAGTATTCTTGGCCATTAAGAAAGCTTACACCCAAGGCCTATATATATGCTTGTATTTCGACAAGCTGAGGGATAACCTAGCTCCTAGCCGTCTTCCATCATAAACCCTAGCTTTTTCTCCATCATGTTCTAAACCTTCCCCAGGGCTAAGGGTTGATCTTGTAAAGTAGTTGTAAGGGTTAAATTGTTTCTTAGGATTTTCTGTTCAATCAATAAAACTTCAAGTGTATTTACTATAGTTTCAACATCTCATAAGAGTATCGCGGGAGCATTGTGAGGTTATCTATTTACTTAATATCATGAGAGTTAAGTATACAAAAGGAGTAAATACAATTTTCCAGTTTATGGTTAAACTATCTTGGCCAAGGGATAGGTACAAGGTTAAGCGGCTAAAGAAGAATTCACAACATCGGTGTTCATCCTTCGATTCGCACCGGGAGGCATCCAAGACGTGTTCATCGACAGAACTTGGACCTAGGGATAGGACAAGTCACAATAAGGGTTCTTGTCGAACTTGAAGTAACAGAGTTGTTGATCGATCTCGCGACAACAGTAGGCCTCTGCCGCGAAAGGCTTGACGACATACACAACTGAAGTCCTCTGAACAGTGCAATACCTGCACTACTCAGCAAATCAATACCGGCCTACTTTATCAATCTTATTTCTTCATCTATTTTAGTTTATCTTTAAGAATTCTCAAAACATCTTATTAAATCTATTTCTTTTTCTTGTGTAGAGTTTTGAAGTTAGAAGTATTCCAGTCCCTGTGGAGACGATATGTGATACTTCGTATCACTACATTACTTGCGTCATGTATACTTGCACTCAATTGCGATAGTCTCATTTACACGCAACATTTTACATGAAGAAGGTTTGCCTCAACATGTTGTATTCGATGCGAGTAGAAGAGGTGGTATTCTTAAAAAATAGAGAAATCGGGACCAAGTCCAGATGTTACAGAGCAACCTTTTTTTCTTGCATAAAAATTGGTTCCTCACATTGGCATCATCCTGATGCGCGGCTCCATGAGCTCCAACTACTGCTGCCTGGAATGCTCCAGCAATAGCCTGAATCAACATGGTCATGTCAGGAGCAGCTTGCCCCTACACACCCTCGGGTCCAACAACCCCAGCGCCAGCTCCATCATTACCAGCTCCAGCACCACCACCACCGGGTGGTCCACCACAAGGGAGAGGAGGAGGTAGATTCTCGGTATTCTCCTTATTCTAATTAGCATCGCTCGATCTAGTATTGATTCTTAGCTCTCTACGTGGCCCCATTATATAAGAAAACAATGCACTGACAAAAATGCAATAATCATAATTAGACACAATAAGGTAAGTAATCCAAGTACTCAAGCTCATTTTCGAATACAATTTCTCTTCATTTGTTTTGATTTAGCAATGGGATCCCCTATTACACTACAACCATAACATAGCATCACAACTGAACCAAACATCACTATTCACACAATATTCTTTCACCCAAAAGGCACATCATACAATTTCACATACATCACACATCTGTCAAACCCCAATTATTTTAGAACCTAGCTCTGATGCCACCAAATGTAACCCACTTAGCCCAACCTAGACGGTTGACCCAAACTACGAAGGTAACACGAGGAAAACCAAAGTTAACCCAGAAGTCAACCTTGATTCACGACCCTTTTTTCTTTTTAATCTTGTCTAGATACACATTAACCCTAACCGAGTGCTCATAAAATACGATTAAGAAAGACACATCGATCAGATAACATATATGGACTTAATTACACTTAATATGAGTTTAGGGACCAAATTGTAATTTTAGTAAATTAGATGATCTTCATTGATTTTAAGATTACCAAAATGAAATTAGTCATGTTACATGCTTCCCTGCCAAATTTCATCTTAATTGGACATCTCAAGCTCAAGCAATTGCAAACTCAACATTTAGGACCAAAATGTAAAACATGCAAACATCAGAACAATTCAAATTTGTGCCCAACGGTCACCCGTTTCAAAACACCTACCTGCCGTATTGAAACGCTGGATCGAGACACCCACCCGTTTCGAGACTCGTTCTGAAACATGGCATTCCAGTAGCAAAAACGTCTCGAAACAACCTCCACTGTTTCGAAACACGAAAGCCATTACAGGCCCCCGTTTCGAAACACTAGAGGGTGTTTCGATAGGGTATGCCCAGAAACTGCAGCAAGGATTGGTTTTTCACTCGAAAACTTAATCTAACACATTTCAATGACTCTCTAACCATGCCAACAAGTCAACATACATATAAGGTACCCATTTGGAACACACAAACATAATCATAACCTCAAACATGAAATTTCATTAGTCTAGAGGCATGCTTTCTAAAATCAATGCACAAAAAGGCAATCCAACCTCAAAACAAGCAATCAAAACCATTTACAATCCAACAAGCCCAAAACAAACATGCCACAACATTAGGGAGTTTAACATATCTCCTAAGTACAATATTTTGTTTCCTATTGCCAATTTATCAAAACTAAAGTGTATGAAAACTTCACCATACGTGAGCTTTGATTTCCTTGGATGGACTTAGCTTCCTTGATGCCCCAAAACACCTCAATTATATGTATTATTGGTAAAAGAGAATGCGTAAGCACAAATACATAGCGAGGCATGCTCTAAAGAAAACCAACACAATAATGCACATTTGAAAACACTTTCATTAAAAGCTTTTAATCCACATTCTCATCTCTTTCTCATGCTTGGAAAACTTTCGAAGCAATGCTTATTGAAACCACATGTACCTTCATTCTATCTCATGCATTAAAACCAATGCAAAACCCATTGCAAGGCCAAAATCATGCTTGTACTCTAAAGCATTTCATAAACAAACTACATATGCATTTCTCATAGCATAAATCATTATATCAAGGTACATGTGAATCAAAACCATAACATATTTTATATTGGCATTTCACATCTACTAATTACTCGGATATACGGACATCTCACTAGACACTTCTGGTGGCATCTCTCATCACCGTACTCACTCGTCTAGCAACATAGTTTCTGGTGGAATCTCCCATCACCGTACTCAGATGGCGGAATCTACCATCACCACCAAGCTTGGGTATTTCCCAAGTCCTACCCCATGGAATGCCCATCATCGGAATATCTCCCTTTGGCTTAACCAAAGAGCACGTACGAATTTTTAGTTTATAGTGCACTCTCATCCTATTGATCGATCAATTATATCCGGCAAGTTTCTCAACATCTATGCTAATATATTATGTCAAATAAACATCTCACCTACTATTTTTCATGCATTAAAACTCAACATTCTCATCTCTTTTCAAAACCATAACATTTGCTACACATCAACATATAAGCTCAAATCTCAACTATGCAAAATGTTACTTACTGAAATCATTTCAAGCATTATCTCATGCTATAATTCACGCATAAAAAACAGTAGGAATTTATCAATCTAAAATCATGAGAATGTAAAAACATTTAAAGGGAAATCACCACATTCTAGAGAGTAATCTAGCCAATACTTACTTCCGGACTTAGGAAGGTGTTTCAAACCTTTCCTAAATCCTCAAACCCTGGTTCTTTGTCCCTGAAGGACTTCTAAAGCCATACGCACTCACCAATTTCGTTTCGCTTGCTTGCCGAAACGCCAATTAAGCTTCCGGATCAACTCCAAAAGTGTCTGAAGATGTCTCCCATGTTTTAGACACATAAAAGTAGAGGATTAATGCATCATCATGCATTGAAATCTTCAGCCAACACCCCAAAACTCACTGCTCTTCCTAAACACAACATTTCGGCTACAAAACACAACCGAAAACACCTCCAAACTCTTCCAAAACTTAACCCAGCAAAGATCCATCACTTCTAAACATTTCTAAACATCAATTAGCATAAAAATAACCTTAATATCGTCCTTATACCTCCAGCTATAATAGAACACCAAAATCACCCCAAAAACCACCATTTCCACAAGCAAAAACTTAGGAAAAACAAACTATTCGGGATTGGATTGATAAAACCTCATTTCTAACATTATTTAACATCCAAAATACATTAGAAAACCATCTCAAAACAGAGCCCAATAAATTTCCACGAAAATCTTCAAGATCCCTTCAGAAATATTGAGTTTTAAGCAAAAATCTTGTTTCTAACATTTAAACCATTCATAAATCTTTAATAAAGGATTGAAAATTTGGGAATTTCAGTAAAGAACTGAGTATTTAGAGGAGAGGAACAATCTTACCTCTAAAAGATGATTTCTCCTTGATTTGGGCAAGTTTCCATGAAAATACAATGTATAAATCAAGTGGATTTGTTGAAAGATTGATTAGGAATCAATGAGTGATGGAAATCTCATTAATTGAAGTAAAAATCAAAGTGAATTTTTCTGGACAAAAAGTGTTTGGTTGATAGGATTTTGAGAGAAAATGAAATGAGAGAAAATTAGAGAAAAATGGTTATGAAAGTCAAAGGTAGTTTATCACATTTCTCTTATTTAATTAAATCATTAATAAATCACCCAAATTAAGTAAAATATGATAAAAACATTTTTGGTAAATTAGCTCCTTAAAGATTCAAAGTTTCAATCCTTTACAAAATAGTCATTACTAAACTTTGTAAAAATCGCGATTTGGTCACTACACCTAAATGTAGTATTTCCAAACCTTATTTTGTAATATTGATTTCACCATTCACCTATATATATTAAATAAGGATTTTTAGATATTTTTCTATATTTTTAAAGCATCCCGAACTAGGCTTTCTTAAAAACTCCCTTTTATATTCGAACTGTTTCTCAGATCGGTCCGGTTAACACCCTAAACTTCTAAGCCCAAAATTGAGGTGTTACACGATATGTCATAGAACTAATAGTCTCCAAAATCTCGTAAGGTCCAATGAACCTTGGTCTAAGCTTACCCTTACGCCCAAACCTTGGGTTAAGATTTTGGCTTCCATATTGAAAAACACATTTTCCCAATTTTGAAACTTTACAATTTAGTAACTACTCAAAATGTCCCATTTCCGAAATTCATTTTGTAAAATTGACTTGACCAACCTCTTAAACATATTTTTAGAAAATTTGAGCAATTTTTACCACAGTTTTATCCTATCCTGATCCTCGATTTCCTTAAATCACCTTACACAATTCGAACCGTTCTTGACCGGTCCAATTTGATGTCTAAAACATCTATGCCCAAATTTAGGGCGTTACAAGTAGAGTAGTTACGCTCATTAACCTTCAACTGTCTAGATGCATAGGTTGCTACCTTACCTTCCCGCATTAACACGCAGCCCAAACCAAGAATGGACGCATCACTATAGACCACAAACTCCTTGCCAGACTCAGGTTGAATCAGGACAAGAGCTTGCGTCAACGCTTCCTTCACCTTTTCAAAAGCTTGCTGCCTTGCATCTGTCCACTCAAGCAAACATTCTTCTGCAACAACTTGGTAAAAGGTGCAGCAATCTTCGAGAGACCCTCGACAAACCTACGGTAATACCTAGCTAAACCAAGGAAACTTTGTACCTCCGTTATCGACTTAGGCACCTTACAACTCATCACAACCTCTACTTTGTGCGGATCAACATTAATACCCTCAGCTGAGAGAACATGCCCTAGAAAGACCACCTCCTTAAGCCAAAACTCACAATTACTTAGCTTGGCATATAACTGGTTCTCCAACAACGTTTGCAAAACGATTTTAAAGTGTCTATCATGACCCCCCTTGTTACACGAATACACAAGGATATCATCGATGAACACCACCACAAATTGATCCAAGAACACATGGAACACACGATTTGTAACCCCCTTAGCCCGACCTAGACGATTGACCCGAACTACGAAGGTTACACGGGGAAAACCAAAGTCATCCCGAAAGTCAACCTTGATTAACGACCCTTTTTTTCTTCTTTTTAGTCTTGTCTAGAAGAACATTAACCCTATGTGAGTACGCATGAAACATACATGTGAAAGGCACATCGATCGAACAACACGAGGGACTCAATTGCACAAAATACAAATATTAGGGACCAAAATGTATATTCTGGAAATTAGAAGGTCTTAACTGATTTTTAAGTTACCAATATTAAATTAATCAAATTACATGCTTCCCTGTCAAATTTCACCTTAATCGGACAACTCAAACTCATGCAATTACAATTACAACATTCGGGACTAAAACGTAAGGCTTGCAAACCTAAACACGATTCAAATCAGTGCCCAACAGTCACCTGTTTCGAAATGGTGTTGACCGTTCCGAAACACGAGTTCATTTCGAGACTTGTTCCGAAATAGGACCTTCCAGTGGCCAAACCGTTTCGAAACAGTCACCAGTCATTTCGAAACACTAAGGCCATTACAGGCCCCCGTTTCGAAACGCGAACGAGTGTATCGATACGGTTTGCCCAGAAGCTACAGATTTTGCTGGTTTTTCATACATATATCCACTCAAACACAACTTAAAGACTTCCTAATCATGCCAACAAGACATCATACATATATAGAGCATGCTTGCATCTCCTAAACATATTCATGACATCAAACATGAAACTTCACATGTCTATAGGCATACATCCTAATATCCAAAACCAAACTACCAACCAAACTCCAAATCAAACATCAAAAGGCCAATTACAAATCCAAAGCATCATGCCACAAACTAGGGAGTTCAACACACCTCCCAAAACACATCTTAGGTTCCCATTGCCAAATTACCAAAACTAATAGTGTATGAAAACATCACCATACATGATCTTAGTTTCCCCTTGGACTCTTAGCTTTCTTGTTGCCCTCAAACACTTCAATTGTCTGCATTATTGGCACAAAAGATAGAGCATAAGCACAATAGCTTAGTGAGGCAAGCTCTAAATAAACCAACTCAATAATGCATTTTTAGAAAACATTTAAGCAAAGCATAAAACCATAAGCCCATCTTTTTTCATGCAACTTTGCACACATTACAAGCATCTCATGCTTCAATACAATCAATACAACAAATTGGCTTTCAAGTGATAGTTCGTAACCATTTACAATCCAAAACACAATCGGATACGCGGATTACAAGCGTTATCACATACGCTCCATACACACTACTAAACAACACAAGGTGAAGTTTACCAGAACAATCACAACCCCTCAACACCCGTGATGGAGTTTAACGGTACATTCACAACCCCTCAACATCACTCATCGGTAGTTGTATAATTCCACTAACGAGAACACGAGACACATAACACAAGATCCACACACGGACTTTTAACGACCCTTGTGATCTTACCATACTCGTTAGTGTACTTGGATGGAGTTTACGGTACAATTACAACCCCTCAACATCCAAGGCGACTTTATTCACGGTGCACCCAATCCTATAGTCAGCTAACTATATCCGATTCAAGCACTTTAAAACCATTACATCACTTGCCAATATACATCATATAACATCAACAATTCACTGTTCTAAACCATTAAACAAAGCCATTTAACAACATGCACTACAAGAAATTTATAATATTGCAACAAAATTATTTATCACTAAAAGTACTAAATTTATCACCACATATTTATTTTGACAAATTTTATTTGTTACCATGTTTGTTAGAACAACCCCGTCATGTAAAGTATATTGTGACGAATTTGTGTTTGCTACAATTTTATACTATTTATCGTGACAATAAAATTTCGTTACTATGATTAACTTATCAAAACAAAATATTTGTCACAATAAAATAACTATTTTATCACAAGAAGTGCATTTTGTCACAACTAACTTGTATTTTAACATTAAATATAAAAGGTTTTTGTGACAAAAATACATATTGCAACAAAAAATAATTTCTCACTACCTTCACTTCGTCACAAAATGTTATTTATAAGGACAAAATATTTGTTAAAATAAAATATTTATTTCATCACAAAATATACATTTTGTCACAATTAATTTAGATTATAACACCGAAAAATTATTTTTGTGACAAAAAATAACAACAAAGTTTTTTTCACAAACTATTTATAATGACAAATTAAAACGTATTTTGTGAAATTTTATTTTCTCAACAATATTTGTGAAAAATTATTATTATTATTATTATTATTTAATAATATTTCTTTGAATAAGTAAATACCATATATATTTATAAGCCCAAACAATTAAATACTATAATATATTATAATAAAGTGCAACTACAACCGTTTAGCATTATAGATACCCAAGGCCCGGTAACAATATGATCCAAACCCTAAAACCTACAAACTTAGCTAAGTTTTTTAACCCTAGCCGTCAAAGTCTTCAACCGTTTGTTACTGTTCAATTACTCTCGTAAATGCAGCACGAGAATCTCATGCGTCCCTTCTCATCAACAATGAACCAACCATGGCACTCCACATCAACTTCATCCAACGCCTGTCACGAGAAGAACCATTTGCGTCCATGCTCCCTTCCCGTGGGTATCTTTGCATGAATAACTGAGCACAAAATAATAAAAAGAACTAGTTAGAACATTTTAGAAGTGACAAAGACATGGATTTCTAGAGAGAAAAATCAGAGAGAAAGCATAAAAATCGCAGATTCTAAGGGAATATTTCGAGCAGAGATTCGAAAGGAAGAAGAAGATAACAAAAAGTAGAGAGTCGAGAAAGAAAGCTTACCGCAGAGGAAATTTATACCACTGCTCGCAGATGTAGGGTGAAAGAGTTGTCGTTACGAGGAGAAAAACATACCTCAGAATCGACTTCATCAGATGGCCATATTTTAAACAAGGGATGTATTCTTTCTAAGTGTTGTTCCTAGGTCTATGTATTTGGGATTTTTTAGTGGAAATCGAAGATAGAAATATGATATGGAAAAAAGGACTTTACTGGTGTTTTTATTGTTCGCCGGCCATCGACGACAGTGACTGGGACATCGACACGGCGGTACAGTCGGAGTCTAGGTTCTTTAGAAAGGTTAGAAGATGCATAAGAGAACTAGAGAGAGTGGGGAAGGTGTATTCTGGAAAATGAGTAAATGATTGAAAATTAAAAGAAATTGTGGCTTAAATACTTTGGTTCTCGTGTTTTTTAAGCTAGTAATTTATTGTGTTGTTAGTCCTTTTAGTTTGTACCGGTCATTCAATTTAATCCCAATTTCAAATATATTTTTCAATTGTAGGCCTTTGTGTTTTATTTTCTATTAGTTTGGTCCTTGTTTCTTACCTTAATTAATTTAATTGATTGTTTGGATTTAATATTTGTATGGTATATTTAATAAAAAAGAATTTGTATGGTATATGTAGCTATAGTTATTGTGATTGTATATTTATGGTATAATTGTTTGCACCTTTATTATTTTTTTTCCATATTAATTATTATTACCCTTTTTATAACTATATAAATATATGTAATAATACACATATCGTATTTTTTGAACAATTTCTACTCAGGTAAGGGAAAAGAAAATTTTGCTCCTACTAAGTCATCAACCTACAATCTAGGGGAAGGGTGATGTCAACTGAGAGTTTTAACCACATGCTCTAAAGTTTGTTGACACTCATATGTTATTTTATTATATAATAATATTTATATATGATATTTTTTAGTATGTATAATTATTTATATGGTAATATTTGTATATATGTAATGTGATGTATTAATTATATTATTTTTATATATTCTATCATATATTTATATATGCGTACATACCATATGTATATATTTTTACTATACTGATTTTTATTTCCCTTTTTAATATGTATACATATATATATAATGATTTTTACACATCACATATGTATTAAAGTTTTTCTTTGTTTTTTTAAATATGTTAATTATTTCAATTAATTATGATTGTTTATATGCTTCTAAATGAAATTACTTTAGATTTGTTCAATTATGCATATTGATAGGTTGTTTAATATTGTAAGCACTCCAAAGTATGTTGGAAATGTGTGGATCGTTTTGATCATCATTATAAAGGGGAATACTTGTGACAATATATTTTTAACTATAGTTAAAGTATATAACTGCAAATATAATTTATCATAAAAAATTAAGTTTTATTATTTGTTGTGACAATTTTTCTGTAGCAATGACTATAACTTATAGCTACAAAACTTATCACTATATAACTTTTTGGAACAAAAAAATAGAGGGAAATATTTGTGACAATATTTTGACACTATAATTAAAATATATAACTACAAACATAAATTGTCAAAAAAAAAACTTGATTCTCATTATTTGTTGTGACAATTTTTTTGTAACAATAATTATAACTTATAGTTACAAAACTTGTTACTATATGATTTTTTTTTGTCTCAAAAAAATGGAGGAAAACATTTGTGACAATACATTTTGTCACTATAATTAAAATACTTAACTACAAACAAAATTTATCACAAGAAACTTGAATCTCATTATTTGTTGTGACAATTTTTTTCTAAAACAATAATTATAACTTATAGTTACAAAACTTGTCACTATATGACTTTTTTTACACCAAAATATGGAGGAAAAATATTTGTGACTATGTTTTGTCACTATAATTAAAATGCATATCTGCAAACATAATTTGTCACAAAAGTTGAATCTTATTATTTGTTGTGACAAATTTTTTTCTATAACAATAATTATAACTTATATTTACAAAACTTGCCACTATATGATTGTTTTTTTACACCAAAATATGGAGGGAAATATTTGTGACTACATTTTGTCACTATAATTAAAATATATAGCTAAAAACATATTGTCACAAAAAAATTGAATCTCATTATTTTTTATCCAAATAATCTCATTATTTATTATGATAATTTTTCCTATAATATTATTAAAACTTATAGTAACAAAATTTGTCATTATTTTGACTTTTTTTGCGCCAAAAAATGGAGGGAAACGTTTTGTGACAAAAAATGATAACAAAATATATTTTGTCACCATATGTTACACAAGCTTGCTAATTGTGACAAAATATTACGACAATTTTAGTTTTCGTCACAATTGTATATGTTTTTCTAATTTAAAGTGACACTTACTTATTTTGTCACAATAAAGCTACTAATAGTGACA
Organism: Hibiscus tridactylites; assembly: GCA_958450335.1. NCBI lineage: Eukaryota > Viridiplantae > Streptophyta > Magnoliopsida > Malvales > Malvaceae > Hibiscus > Hibiscus tridactylites. Next base: position 29,646,956 of record OY288291.1, on the reverse strand, counting down.
AAAATAATTTTGTTAAATTTAAATTTGTCACAACAATATAAATTTCTTGTAGTGATGCATCACCATGCATCAAATCCATATTTAAAATATGACAAACCAATAATCTCTTACCTTGAGCATCTTTCAACACATGGCTTTCAAAACCAGCATTAACCATTCTAAAAACATGCTTTCAAAACAGAATTTAAACATGCAAATATTATCAATGCATCGAACCATTTCATGGATCATCCAAGAAAGTTTCTCCTAAAACTTACTCTTGAGCTTAGTTAAGTTTCTTAGACTTAAACTAAGCTCCCAAAACCTTCAAACATTTGTTTCAAATCTAGAAACCCAACTCCACACACCAATTCCATTTCGCAAGCTTCCAAAACGCCGATCAAGCCTCCGGATCAACTCCACAAGTGTCCGAAGATGTCTCACTTGTTTTAAACACATAAAAGAAGATGATTAATGCATCATCATGCATTGAAATCTTCAGCCAACACACTTAAACTCGTTGCTCTACCTAAAGCCAACATTTCGGCTACCAAACACAATCGAAATCACCTCCAAACTCTTCCAAAACTTAACCCAGCCAGGATCCATCACTTCTAACCATTTCTAAACATCAATCAACATCCAAAATAAACCTAAACTCGTCCTTATACCTCCAGCTATAACAGAACACCAAGATCACCTAAAAAACCATCATTTTCATAAGCAAAAACTTAGGAAATACAACCTATTCGGGATTGCATTGATAAAATCTCATTTACACATCATTAGACATCCAAAATACATTTAACAATCATCTCAAAACAGAGCCCAAACAATCACAACGAAATTCTTCAAGATTTCTTCTAAATCTTGAGTTTTAAGCCAAAATGAAGTTCCTATCATTAAAACCATTTATTAAACTTATATTAAGGATTGATAACTTGAGAATTTCAGTAAATAACTGAGTATTTAGAGGAGAAGAACAATCTTACCTCTAAATGATGATTTCTTCTTGATTTGAGCCAATTTTCTTGAAAATCCAATGAGAAAATCAAGAGGATTTGATTCAAGATTGATTAGGAATTAGTTGATGATAGAAATATCATCAATTGAAGTGAAGATCAATGCAAATGTTGTTAGAGAAAAGTGTTTGGATGATGCAATTTTGAGAGAAAAAGAAATGAGAAAATTTTAGGAAAAGGTAGTTATGATTTTTCCAAAAGGTAGTTTCTCTTCTCTTCTAATTAATTAAAACGATAATTAATTCACTCAAATCAAGGAAAAATTTGGAGAAATCATTTTTGAGTAAACTAGCTCCTTAAAGATTCAATGTTCCAATCCTTACAAAATAGTCACCACTAAACTTTTCAAAAATCGCATTTTAATCACTACTCCAAAATGTAGTATTTTCAAACCTTATTTTGTAAAATTGATTTCACCACTCTCTTATATATATTAAAAGATAATTTTTAGATATTTTTTCATATTTTTAAAGCATCCGGAACTAGGCTTTCCCTAAAACCTCCTTTTATATTCGAACCGAAAATCAGACCGGTCCAGTTCAGACCCTAAACATCTAAGCCCAAAATTGAGGTGTTACAACTCTCCTCCCCCCTTAAGAAATTTCGTCCTCGAAATTTACCTAGAGGAAAAAGGTACGGAAACTGCTTCATCATATCATCCTTTCTTTCCCACGTGGCTTCCTCAACACCTCGATGTTTCCACAACACCTTAACCAATTAAATGGTATTGTCCCGAAGAACTTTACTGTCCGAATCCAGAATTTCAACTAGTTCCTCATCATAGGTCAAATCTGGATTCAACTACACATCCTCCACAGGCATAACATGCGAAGGATCTGATATATACCTCCGAAGCATAGAAACATGAAACACATCATGGATCTTTTCCAATTCATGCGGTAACCACATCTTGTATGCAACAGGACCCACATGCTCAATCACCTCGTATGATCCAATGTACCTAGGGCTCAACTTACCCTTCCGGACAAACCTCATCACCTTCTTCCAAGGCAAAACCTTCAAGAACACACGATCATCCACCGCAAACTCAATCTCCTTACACTTCAAATCCGCGTAAGACTTTTGTCAATCAGAAGCTGCTTTCAATCGCTCACAAATGAGCTTCACCTTCTTGGTGGTTCCTCTCAACAAAGCCGGCATCGAAACCAACTTCTGACATGTTTCAGCCCAGCAAAGAGGAGTTCTAAACTTCCTCTCGAACAAGGCTTCATAAGGTGACATTTGAATACTTGCCTGGTACCTATTGTTATAAGCAAACTCCACAAAAGGCAAATACTTCTCCCAAGAACCTTAAAACTCAATCATACAACACCTCAACATATCTTCCAGCACTTGGATAACACGCTCATATTGTCCATCCGACTGTGGATGATAAGAAGTACTGAAATTCAACCGTGTACCCAAAGCTTGATACAAACACTCCCAAAAACGTGACGTAATCCTCGGATCTCTATCTGATACTATAGACTTTGGCACATCATACAGTCTCACAATCTCAGCAATATACAACTCTGCAAGCTTGTCCAACGTATACATAGTATGCACAGGTGAGAAATGCGCACACTTCGTAAGGTGATCCACAATCAGCCACACCGAATTCTTTTTCGATGGAGACAAAGGCAAACTAGACACAAAGTCCATGGTAATCCTTTCCCACTTCCACTCAGGAATCCTCAACGGTTGCAACAACCCAGAAGGAAACTGATGTTCAGCCTTAACCCGCTGACAACCCATGCACTTACTCACATACTCCACAACATCTTTCTTTAATCCCACCCAATAGTACTCATCCTTAAGATCACGATACATATTTGTACTACCAGGGTGCATAGCAAAAGGACTACTATGAGCTTCAGTCAGAATAGTGCGCCTCAACTCAGCATCATTCGGCACTACTATCTAACTCTCAAAACATAGAACCCCATCATCATTAAAGCAAAAATCCGATGGTCTATCCTCAGAAATATCCTAAACATGTGGCACTAAAGAATCATCCAACAATTGTTTGTCCTTTATCGACTGAACCAAAGATGGTTTCACTTGCAATTCAGCCACAAGACCCCCATCTCGCGAAATACTCAAGCTGGCAAATATAACCCTCAACTCCACTTCCACTTTTCTACTCAAGGCATCCGCTACAACATTAGCTTTTCTTGGATGGTACTCGATCGTCAGATCGTAATATTTAAGCAACTCCACCCAACGTCGTTGCCTAAGATTCAACTCTTTCTGAGACATTAGATACTTCAAACTTTTGTGATCCGTGTACACAGTACACTTCTCACCATACATGTAATGTCTCCAAATTTTCAAAGCAAAGACCACCGCAACTAACTCAATATCATGCGTAGGATAATTGCACCCATGCACCTTCAACTGACGCGATGCATAAGCCACCACCTTACCCTCTTGCATCGACACACACCTCAACCCAATATAGGATGCGTCGTTGTACACCACAAACTCTTTCCCCGATTCAAGTTGAACCAATATAGGAGCTTGCGTTAAAGTTGTCTTAAGCTTCTCAAAAGCTTGTTGTCTTGCCTCTGTCCACTCATACTTGACATCCTTCTGCAACAACTTCGTTAAAGGTGCATTAATCTTTGAAAATCCATCCACAAACCTCCGGTAGTATCCTGCAAACCCAAGGAAACTACGAACTTCATGAACTGACTTAGAAGGCTTCCAATTCATCACAGCCTCAATCTTCTGAGGATCAACATCAATCCCCTCTGCAGAAACCACATAACCAAGGAAAACAACTTCTTTAAGCCAGAATTCGCACTTGCTCAGCTTCGCATAAAGTTGATTATCCAACAGCGCCTGCAACACAATCCGCAAAATGCCCTTCATGCTCCTCCTCAGTACGAGAGTACACAAGGATATCATCAATGAATACCACAACAAACTTGTCCAGGTATTCATGGAACACTCTATTCATGTTGTCCATAAAAGCTGCATGAGCATTCGTCAAGCCAAACGTCATCCCAAGGAACTTATAATGCCCATACCTCGTTCTAAAGGCTGTTTTTGGCACATCCACATCATTCACCTTGAGCTGGTAATAACCTGAACTTAAGTCAATCTTAGAGAACACAGCCGCTCTCTGAAACTGATCAAAAAGATTGTCAATCCTTGACAAAGGATACCGATTCTTGATAGTCAACTTGCTCAGCTGACGGTAATCAATTCACATTCTCATAGTGTCATCCTTTTTCTTCACAAACAAGACCGGTGCACCCCAAGGTGACACACTCGGCCGAATGAAACCACGATCAAGCAACTCCTGAAGTTGCGTCTTCAGCTCCTTCAACTCCTTAGGTGCCATTCGGTAAGGAGTAATGGACACTGGGGTTGTGTTTTCATACAGCTCAATTCCAAACTCCACCTCTCGGCTAGGAGGTAATCTAGGTAACTCCTCCGGAAACACACCAGGAAACTGTCGCACAGTCATGATATCTTGGACTCGCAACTCCTTAGAGCTAGGATTCATCACAAAGGCCAGATAAGCCTCACAACCTTGCCTCAGCATTCGGCTTGCTTCCAACGAAGACACCACATTCGCAAGAAACTTCACATTGTCGCCAACCACCACTACCTCATAATCATCCGCAAGCTTCAACGAAACTCGCTTGTTCACAAAATCAACTACAGCTCGATGTTCAACAAGCCAATCCATACCAAGGATTACATCAAAACCATAGAATGGCAATTCCATGAGATCAACAAGAAAAACATGGTTTTGCACTACCAAAGGACATCTTCTATACAACTTTCCTGTCACAACGGTCTCACCAAAGGAACTAGTTACACGCATACCAACATCTAAAGACTCAACATGTAAACTAAGCAATTTAGCATGTTCACGCAATATGTATGAGTGTGTAGATCCAAAATCAATCAAGGAAAGTAATGATAAGGATTGCAAAGTAAAAGTACCTGCGATCACATCCGTATCAATTCTCCCCTCACGCTGGGCATACACTCGAGCCTAGCCACCACCCTCAGGTTGAACAGCCACCACTTGTGCCACATTCCTCCCACCATCATCTCTGTGCTGGAAGTTACCACGTCCGCGCCCACGACCTCTCTGTGGTGCAACTACCCCAGGAGCACGTCCCTGACCACCACCGGCCAACAAAGGACACTCCCTCCTCATGTAGTCTGCCAAACCACAGTTCCAACATGAATTACCGGTCACCGCTACCGGAGCCTATACCTCCCTCGCTGCTCGAGGACAATCTCGCCTCAAATGGCCACGTGATCCACACGTCCAGCACGTGTTCTGATCAGCTCTCATCCTATCTCCCTGAACAGGGGCACCGTGACCTCCATTACCACGCCTAGCAGAACACTGATACCTCTTATCTCGTCCTCTCTTGTTCCGTCCACCACCGAAACTATAATCAGCAGCTCTTTTGCCTGAGCTAGAACTAACACCTCTGGGAGATAGACCCAAGTTCTTCTCAATGTCCTTCGCTCTAGTCACCAGCACATCGAAATCCGTATACTCAGCAGCAAGCATAAAAGTCTACACATATCTCACCAAACCATAACGGAAACGTTCACACCTCTCCCGCTTATCAGGGATTAGCTCAGGTGCGTACTGACTAAGGCGGACAAACTGAACTTCATACTTAGCTACCGTCATGCTTCCTTGCATAAGGGACATAAAATCCCTTTTCTTCTCATCTAGGTATCGCGCACCCAGATACTTCCGCTTGAACGCGTTCAGAAACGTCCAAGTCACATCATTGTCCTCCATTCCAGAAACAGTGGTCGTCCACCACGTATACGCATCAACATGCAATAGTGATACCACACAACCCAATTTCTGCACATTGTTGCAGTTCATTTGCCCCAAAATCCTCTTGGTGCTTTCCAACCAAGATTCAGAACCTTCAGGAGATAAACCTATGAACTCAGTCCCTCCCAGACTGCGAAGACGTTCCAAAGGCAATCTCACGTTAGCATCACCCTGATGCGCAGCTCCGTGAGCTCCAGCTACTGTATCCTAAAAGGCTCCCGCAATGGCCTGAATCAAAATAGTCATGTCAGGAGCAGCTTGCCCTTGCACACCTTCACGTCCAGCGACCCCAGCACCAGCACCAACACCATCATTTTCACCTCCAGCACCACAACCGTCGGGTGGTCCACCACTAGGAGGAGGAGGTATATCCACAACATAACGACATTTTCCTCATTCTCATTCTGAGACATAGCTCTCGTATTCATCCTCATCTCGCTACGAGGCCCCATTTACAAGAAAAACAATGCACTGACACAAATGTAATAAACATAATTAGGCTCAACAAGGTAAGTAATCCAAGTACTCAAGCTCATTTTTCCAAAACAATTCCTTTCATTAGTTTTGATATGACAATGGGTTCCCTAACATGCTTCAACATAGCATAGCATCATAATTGCTACCATACATCACAATTCCACAACATTCTTTCATCCAAAAAGCATATCATGCAAATACACGTACATTACCCACATAACCATTCCCATTTACACTAAAAATCAGCTCTGATACCACCAAATGTAACCCCTTAGCCCGACCTAGACAGTTGACCCAAACTACGAAGGTTACACAGGGAAACAAAAGTCAACCCAAAAGTCAACCTTGATTAACGACCCTTTTTTTTCTTTTTAGTCTTGTCTAGATACACATTAACCCTATGCGAGTACGCATGAAATATACAGGTGAAAGGCACATCGATCGAACAACACGAGGGACTCATTTTGCACAAAATACAAATATTAGGGACCAAAATGTAAATTCTGGATATTAGAAGGTCTTAACTGATTATTAAGTTACCAACATTAAACTAATCACATTACATGCTTCCCTGTCAAATTTCACCTTAATCGGACATCTAAAACTCATGCAATTACAATTACAACATTCGGGACTAAAACGTAAGGCTTGCAAACCTCAATACAATCAATACAACATATTGGGTTTCAAGTGATAGTTCGTAACCATTTACAATCCAAAACACAATCAGATAAGTGGATTACAAGTGTTGTCTCGTATGCTCCATATACATTACCGAACAACACAAGGTGGAGTTTACCGGTACAATCACAACCCCTCAACACACGTGATGGAGTTTAACGGTACATTCACAACCCCTCAACATCACTCATTGGTAGTTGTATAATTCCACTAACGAGAACACAGGACACATAACACAAGATCCACACACGGACTTTTAACCACCGTTGTGATCTTACCATACTCGTTAGTGTACTTGGATGGAGTCTACGGTACAATTACAACCCCTCAACATCCAAGGAGACTTTATTCACGGTGCACCCAATCCTATAGCCGGCTAACTATATCCGATTCAAGCACTTTAAAACTATTACATCACTTGCCAATATACACCATATAACATCAACAATTCACTGTTCTAAAGCATTAAACAAAGCCATTTAACATCATGCATCACCATGCATCAAATCCATATTTACAATATGACAAACCAAGGATCTCTTACCTTGAGCATCTTTCAACACATGGCTTTCAAAACCAGCATTAACCATGCTAAAAACATGCTTTCAAACTAGAATTTAAACATGCAAATATAATCAATGCATCGAACCATTTCTAAACATCAATCAACATCCAAAATAAACCTAAACTCGTCCTTACACCTCCAGCTATAACAGAACACGAAGATCACCTCAAAAACCACCATTTTCATAAGCAAAACTTAGGAAATACAACCTATTCGAAATTGCATTGATAAAACCTCATTTACACATCATTAGACCTCCAAAATACATTTAAGAGGCATCTAAAAACAGAGCCAAAACAATCACAACGAAATTCTTCAAGATTTCTTACAAATCTTGAGTTTTAAGCTAAAATCAAGTTCCTATCATTAAAACCATTTATAAAACTTTAATTAAGGATTGATAACTTGGGAATTTCAGTAAAGAACTGAGTATTTAGAGGAGAAGAACGATCTTAACTCTAAATGGTGATTTCTCATTAATTTGAACCAATTTTCTTGAAAATCCAATGAGAAAATCAAGAGGATTTGATTCAAGATTGATTAGGAATTAATTTATGATAGAAATCTCATCAATTGAAGTGAAGATCAATGCAAAAGTTGCTGGATAAAAGTATTTGGATGATGGAATTTTGAGAGAAAAAGAAATGAGACAATTTTAGGAAAAGGTAGTTATGATTTTTCCAAAAGGTAGTTTCTCTAATTAATAAAAATATTAATTAATTCACTCAAATTAAAGAAAAATCTGGAGAAATAACTTTTGGGTAAATTAGCTCCTTAAAGATTCAAAGTTCCAATCCTTACAAAACAGTCACCACTAAACTTTTCAAAAATCGCATTTTAGTCACTACTCTGAAATGTAGTATTTCAAAACCTTATTTTGTAAAATTGATTTCACCACTCTCTTATATATATTAAATGAGAATTTTTAGATATTTTCCCATATTTTTAAAGCATCTAGAACTAGGCTTTTCCTAAAACCTCCTTTTATATTCGAACGAAAAATTAGACCGGTCCGGTTCATACCCTAAACTTCTAAGCCCAAAATTGGGGTGTTACACGATTCATCATGTTAATGAAAGCAATAGGTGCGTTGGTCAAACCAAACAGCATCACTAAGAACTCGTAATGCTCATACCTTGTCCTAAAAGTTGTCTTAGGTATGTCCACAACCTTCACCTTCTACTGGTAATATCCTGACCTCAAGTTTATCTTGGAAAACATTGAGGCTCCCCAAAACTGATAAAAGAGATCGCAATCCTAGGTAAGGGATACTTGTTCTTGATCGTCAACTTGTTAAGTTGCCGATAATCTATCCATATCCGCATTGTCCCATCTTTCTTCTTTACAAACAAGACCGGTGCACCCCAAGGCGACACACTCATCTAGATGAACCCTGATCCAACAATTCATGCAACTGCATTTTCAACTATGTTAGCTCTTTAGGTGCCATGCGATAAGGAGCAATGGACATCGGATTCGTATTCTCGTACAACTCGACACCAAACTCAACTTCCCTGTTTGGTGGCAACCCATGCAATTCCTCCGAAAAGACACCGGGAAAATCGCAAATGGTTCTGATGTCTTGCACACGCACATCTTTCGTGCCAGGATTCATCACATAGGCAAGATAAGCCTCACAGCCCATCCTCAGCATACGGCTTCCTTCCAAAGCCGAAATCACATTCTATATGAATTTCACATTCTCGCCTACTACCACCACTTCAGAATCATCGGCAAGCTTTAAGATGAATTTCACATTCTCGCCTACTACCAATCCATGCTAAGGATCACATCGAAATCGTAGAAGGGTAACTCCATCAAATCCACAAGAAAAACATGACCTTGCATAGACAAAAGACATCTCCTATACAACTTCCTAGTGACTACAGTGTCACCAAAAGAACTAGTCACTTGCATTCCTACTTCGAGCAACTCAATAAGTATATCAAGCAAATGCGCATGCTCACTCGAGATATTAGAATGCGTAGATCCAGAATCAATCAAATCTAGCAATGATAAATATTGATGAACAAAGGTACATACGATAACATCAGTATCATTACGCTCCTCGCGCTGAGCATAGACCCTCGCAGGACCACCTCCCTTAGGCCGAACTGCTACCACATGTGCAATGCCTCGCTGACCCTCGTCTCTCCTCTAAAAGTTCCCTCAGCCGCAACCATGACCTCTCTGAGGTGCAGCCGCAGCATGTGCACGTCCTTGGCTTCCACCAACCAACAAAGGACACTCTCGCCTCATGTGGTCCGTTGAACCATAGTTCCAAGATGAATTCCCTATCACCACAACATGAGCCTCAACCTCTCTAGCCGTTCGAGGACAATCTAGCCTCAGATGGTCCCTCGATCCACATGTCCAGCACATGTTCTACTCAGACCACACTCGGCCTCCTTGGACTTGACCACCTCAACCCAGAACACCTCGCCTCACCTCAGGCTACTCTCTTCCCAGAGCTAGAACCAACACCTCGAGACGATAAACCCAATTTTTGTTTGATGTCTTTGGCTCGACATACAAGCACATCGAAGTCGGTGTAATCCGTAGCCAACATCTACATCTTGACTTCCTGTACTATCCCATACCGGAAGCGGTCACAATGGTGCCTCTCATTAGGTATCAGCTCAGGGGCATATTGGCTCAGGCGTATGAACTGGACCTCGTACTCAGCCACTAAAAGGTTGCCCTGAACTAGCGACATAAACTCACATTTCTTCTCGTCCAAGTATCTCACCCCCTGATACTTCATCTTGAAAGAACCCTTTAAATACTCCCAGTCTACTTCATTGGGTTCCTTAACGGCAGTGGTAGTCGTCCACCAGCTAGAGGCATCGCCTTGCAACAAAGAAACTGTGCATCCCAGCTTGCGCAAATTGTTGCATCCCATTTGATCCATAATACGGATCGTGCTCGCTAACTAGGCTTCGGACACCTCGAGAGACAACCCATAGAACTCAACAGCTCCTAAGCTCCTCAACATCTCCAAAGGTAAACCCGCCTGCCTAGCTGCAGGGGCCTGCACATGCGCTCCGACTACTGCAGCCTGAAATGCCTCAGTGATTGCCTCAACCAACGACATTAGATCACCCAAAACCGAACCATCATGTCCTTGCTGCTTCTGCTCCCCACCTCCAGGTGGTGGCGGAGGAGGAAAGTTTCCACCAGGAGGGACATCAGCCCCTTGCTCACCCTAGTCGCCCTTCTCAGCCACATGCACTATTGTGTTCGACCTCAGCTCTCTCCTCAGACCCATAGTGCTATTTTTAACAATGCATAACAACAAAAACAAATCAAACCATTTAGGCCAACTTCAAGCAAGGATCCAAGTTTACCAAAACATTTAACTAGTGTAATAAGGCAATGGGTACCCCGATTTCCCTAAAACACAACATAACATACAAGAGCATAATAGACTCATCATGCTTTCCATCACCCACAACCAGCACATTTCAATGGTGAGAATGTTGTTGTGGTTGGTGAGAATGTGAAGTTTCTTGCGGATGTGGTGTCTACCTTGGAGGCGAGCAGGATGCTGAGGCAAGGTTGTGAAGCTTATCTAGCTTTTGTAATGAATCCTAGCTCTACGGAGTTGAGGGTGCAAGATATCAGGGTTGTCAAGGAGTTTCCTAGTGTGTTCCCTGAGGAGTTGCCTGGTTTACCTCCTAATCGCGAGGTGGAGTTTGGAATTGAGCTGTATGAGAATACAACTCTTGTGTCCATTACTCCCTATAGAATGGCACCTAAGGAGCTGAAAGAGCTGAAGACGCAGTTGCAAGAGCTGCTTGATCGTGGTTTCATTTGGCCAAGTGTGTCACCTTGGGGTGCGCCGGTCTTATTTGTGAAGAAGAAGGATGGCACTATGAGGATGTGCATTGATTACCGTCAGCTGAACAAGTTGACTATCAAGAATCGGTATCCTTTGCCGAGGATTGATGATCTCTTTGATCAGTTTCGGGGAGCAGCTGTGTTCTCTAAGATTGACTTGAGGTCAAGGTATTATCAGTTGAAGGTGAAGGATGTGGATGTGCCTAAGACAGCTTTCAGGACAAGGTATGGGAATTATGAGTTCCTTGTGATGCCGTTTGGTTTGACAAATGCTCCTGCTGCTTTCATGGACATGATGAATCGTGTGTTTCATGAATACCTGGACAAGTTTGTTGTGGTGTTCATTGATGATATCCTCGTGTACTCGCGTACTGAGGAGGAGCATGAAGAGCATTTGAGGATTGTGTTGCAAGCTTTGTTGGAGAATCAGCTTTATGCTAAGCTGAGCAAGTGTGAGTTATGGCTTAAAGAGGTGGTGTTTCTTGGGCATGTTGTTTCTGCTGAGGGGATTCGTGTTGATCCTCAGAAGATTGAGGCGGTGATGAATTGGAAGGTTCCTAAGTCTGTTCATGAGGTCCGTAGTTTCCCGTGTTTGGCGGGATACTACTGGAGGTTTGTGGATGGTTTTTCTAAGATTGCCGCACCTTTGATGAAGTTGTTGCAAAAGGAGGTTAAGTATGAGTGGATAAAAGCGAGACATCAGGCTTTTGAGAGGCTGAAGGCGGCTTTTACACAAGCTCCTATCTTGGTTCAGCCTGAATCAGGGAAAAAGTTTGTGGTCTATAGTGCTGCATCCTATGTTGGTTTGGGATGTGTGCTGATGCAAGAGGGTAAGGTTGTGGCTTATGCATCTCGGCAGTTGAAATTGCATGAGCGCAATTATCCTACGCATGATATTGAGCTGGCTGCAGTGGTTTTTGCTCTGAAGATCTAGAGACATTATCTGTATGGTGAGAAGTGTACTGTGTACACGGATCACAAGAGTTTGAGGTATCTGATGTCTCAGAAGGAGTTGAATCTTAGGCAGTGACGTTGGTTGGAGATGCTCAAGGATTCTGATCTGACGATTGAGTACCATCCTGGAAAGGCTAATGTTGTTGCGGATGCCTTGAGTAGGAAGGTAGCTGTTGAGCTTAGGGCTATGTTTGCTAGCTTTAGTTTATCGCGTGATGGTGGTCTTGTAGCTGAGTTGCAAGTGAAACCATCTATGGTTCAGTTGATCAAGGAAAAGCAGTTGTTGGATGATTCCTTGGTGTCTCATGTTCAGAATATCGCGGAGGGTAGGCCTTCGGATTTCTGCTTTAATGATGATGGTGTGTTGTGTTTTGGGAGTCGAATAGTAGTGCCTAATGATGCTGAGTTGAGGCGTGCTATTCTGACTGAAGGTCATAGTAGTCCTTTTGCTATGCACCCTGGTAGTACTAAGATATATCGTGATCTTCGTGATGAGTACTATTGGGTGGGTTTGAAGAAGGATGTTGCAGAGTTTGTAAGCAAGTGTATGGTGTGTCAGCGAGTTAAGGCTGAACATTAGGTTCCTTCAGGTTTGTTGCAACCGTTGAGAATCCCTGAATGGAAGTGGGAGAGGGTTACCATGGATTTTGTATCTGGTTTACCTTTGTCTCCGTCGAAGAAGAATTCGGTTTGGGTGATTGTGGATCGCCTGACGAAGTGTGCGTATTTCTTGCCTTTGCATACTACGTTTTCTTTGGATAAGCTTGCGGAGCTGTACATTGCTGAGATTCTGCGGCTGCATGGTGTGCCTAAGTCGATTGTGTCGGATAGGGATCCGAGGTTCACATCGCGTTTCTGGCAGTGTTTGCATCAAGCTTTGGGTACAAGGTTGAATTTCAGTACATCCTATCATCCTCAGACGGATGGTCAGTCTGAGCGAGTTAACCAGATTTTGGAGGATATGTTGAGGTGCTGCGTGATTGAGTTCCAAGGTTCTTGGGAGAAGCATTTGCCTTTGGTGTAGTTTGCTTATAACAATAGTTATCAGGCAAGTATACAGATGGCACCTTATGAGGCTTTGTACGGGAGGAAGTGTAGGACTCCTCTTTGTTGGGCTGAAACTGGTCAAAAGTTGGTTTCGATGCCGGCTTTGTTGAAAGGAACCACCGAGAAGGTGAAGCTCATTTGTGAGCGGTTGAAGGCAGCCTCTAGTCGGCAGAAATCTTACGCGGATTTGAAGCGTAAGGAGATAGAATATGTGGTGGGTGACCGTGTGTTCTTGAAGGTTTCGCCTTGGAAGAAGGTGATGAGGTTTGGCCGGAAGGGTAAGTTGAGCCCTAGGTACATTGGACCATATGAGGTGGTTGAACGTGTAGGTCCTGTTGCGTATCGGTTGAGGTTACCTCAAGAGTTGGAGAAGATTCATAATGTGTTCCATGTTTCTATGCTTCGGAAGTATATATCTGATCCTTCGCATGTGATGCCTGTGGAGGAAGTGGAATTGAATCCGGACTTGACCTATGATGAGGAACCGGTGAAGGTTCTGGATTCGGATAGCAAGGTTCTTCGTGGCAAGACCATCGAGTTGGTAAAAGTGCTGTGGAAGCATCGAGGTGTTGAGGAAGCCACGTGGGAGCGGAAGGAAGACATGCTGAAGCAGTTTCCTCATCTCTTTCCTTCAGGTAAATTTCGAGGACGAAATTTCTTAAGGGGGGAGAGTTGTAACGCCCCGGTTTTGGGCTTAGAAGTTTGGGCGTTGACCGGTTTGGTCAAAGTGCTGTTCAAATCTAAAAAGGTGAAATTAAGAAAGCCTAGTTCGGGTTGCATTAAAAATATGGAAAAATGTTCTAAAATCATCTTTTAATATATATAAGTGAACTGTGAAATCAATTTTACAAAATGAGGTTTGGAAGGGTGACATTTTGGCTAGTGACCAAAATGTAATTTTTGAAAGTTGCGTGACTGTTTTAGAAAGGATTGAAACTTTGAATCTTTAAGGAGCTATTTACCCAAAGGGAGTTTCTCCAGATTTTTCTAAGATATTTTAAGGTTTAATTCTGATTTTTAAAGCATAAGAAAAGAGGAGGGAAATCATTTTGGCTATTTTTGTAACTAACTTTCTATTTTTCTCAATTTTCCTTTCTCTCATTTTCTCTCAACCCAAACACTTTCTCTCTAGAGAATTTCTTCTGATTTTGTCACCTAAATCTCTTCTTTCAACTCTCTTTTGATTCCTAATCATCATATCTAAAAAACCTCACTATTTGCTACTTGATTCATCAAGGTTTTTGGTTCTAAAAGAGGAGAAACTCAAGTTTGGAGGTAAGAACGTCCTTCTCCTCTAAACTATCAGTTCTTTACTGAAATTCCTAAGTTCTCAATCCTTAATTGATGTTTTATAAATGGCTTTTAAAGTTATGAAATGGATCTTGGCTTAAATTGCAAGATTTGGTGATTTTTGGTCAATTTTCGTTAGATCTGTTAAAGCTATGATATGAGATGTGTTTTTGATGATTAATGAACATTAATTTGATATGGAATTGAGCTGATCTTGTGGATCTGATGTTGCTGGAGGTATAAGGATGTTGATAGGTTCTTTTTAGATGTTTTATGATGTTAAAGGATGTTTGGTTTTGATGGTTTATGGCTGGGCTTTGTTGAGGAGTTGTTTGGAGGCATTTTCGGTTGTGTTGGTGGCCGAAAATGGAGTGTGGATGAGAGCAGCGAGTTTAGGTGCTTTCATTGAAGCTATTAATGCATGATGATGCATTAATCCTCTACTTTGATGTGTTTAAAACAGGGGAGTCATCTTTGGATTCAAGTGGTGGTGATCCGGAAGCTTGATTTGTGCTTCGGCGAGGGGCGAAGTGGAATCGGTGAGTGAAAATGGGTTTCCAGCTTTGAAACCAATGTCTTGGGAGCTCAGTTTAAGTCTAAACAACTTGACTAAGCACAAGTGTAAGTTTTCGGAAATACTCTCTAAGTGGTGGCCATAGTTTGATTGTTGTGCAATGTGGTTTATTGCATGTTTTAAATTCTGTTTTGAAAGTATGATTTAGCATGGTTATTGCTGATTTTGTAAGCCATATGTTGAAGGAAGCTCAAGGTAAGAGTTCCTTGTTTTTGAACATTGATTAGATGTGGTTTGATGCTTAAAAATGCATGATGAATATGGCTTGGTTTAATGCTTAAAATAGTGGATTATTTGATGATAAAGATGTATATTGGCAAGTGATGTTTTGAAAAAGGTTAAGGTCACTAAGGTGGTTAAAAGTCCTTGAGTGAGCCTTGAGGATTCTAAGAACTACATGGTGGTTAAAAGTCCATGTTGATTCTTGCTAAGGTCACTAAGGTGGTTAAAAGTCCTTGAGTGAGCCTTGTTACTTAAGAACATCAAGGTGGTTAAAAGTCCTTGGATGGTTCTTGTTAAGGACACAAAGGTGGTTAAAATTCCTTGTGTGGTCCTTGCCATGGTGTTTAAAAGTCCATGGGCCAAGGTGTTTAAAAGTCCTTGGGGCCAGGGTGATTAAAAGTCCTTGGGAAGAACACGAAGGTGGTTAAAAGTCCTTGCGTGGTTCTTGTTTATTATAAGATCACAATGGTGTTTAAAAGTCCATGTGTGAGTCTTATGTTGAACTTGTTTATCTTAAAAAGTTGAAACTTATCACTTGTGGCCAATATGACATGAATTGATATGGAAGCATGTAATGCTTGTTTAAATTGCTTTGAGCATGAGTAAATGATGATTGAGACATGATTTATAAAGAGTTTTATAAATGCATTATTGAATGGTTTTTAATGAGCACACCTCACTAAGCTTTTGCTTACGCTCTCTCCCGTTTTCTTAAACCAATAATGCAGATCGTTAAGGTACTTGAGGGCAGCAAGGAAGGCAAGCAATCAAGAGGAAGTTAAGCTCAAGTATGGAAGGTTTTCTTAAACACTTAAGCTTTTGGCAATTTGTCAATGGGGGACCTATGTGTATAATTTGGGAGAGGTTTTGGACTCCCTAAGTATGTTTAATATGTGTGGAAATGTTGGTTTTGTAATTGGCCTTTACATGTTTGAATTGGAAGTTTTATGCTTGAATGGTTGGCTTGTGTAGGAAGCATGCCTATAGAATTTGGGGCTTTTCTTATACGATGTTAATATGTTGATTGGTTGGTGCAAATATGTCTCTCACATGTTGAATTTCATGCTGGTAAAGTTTGGTGGCAATTGGAGCATGATTGGTTGTTTAATTGCATGTTTAAGCATGCATTTTGTTGCAATCCGTGCAGGGTGTTTCGGAACTGTGCCTACCGTTTCGGAACGGGTGCCCTAAATCAGCCCAGGCGTCCGAAACGGGAGAGACCGTTCCGAAATGGAAAGGCCACTGCCAGCCCGTGTTTCGGTACGCGTTGCGGAACGGCCCCGCGTTTCGAAACAGGCTCTTCCCGTTCCGGAACACGTGACCGTTGGGGGCTGACATTGGCAGTTAAATGTTTTGGAAAGTATGCATTTTGGTCCTGAATCTTGTTTGTGCAATTGTATGAGTTTGGGATGTCCGCTTGAGCTGAAATTTGACAGAGAAGCATGAAACCGGACTAATTTCAAGATGGTAACTTTAATTTGGATGAAGTCCTTATAATTTACAGAATTTACAATTTGGTCCCTAAAGTTGTAAAATTGTTCAATTGGGTCCCTGTTTGATCTCTGATGTTTGTGATATTTGAGTATGATGTTTGTATGATCACCATCAGGGTTAATGAGCATCTAGACAAGTTTAAGAAGAAAAAAAGGGTCGTTAATCAAGGTTGACTTTCGGGTTGACTTTGGTTTTCCCCGTGTGACTTTCTTAATTCGGGTCAACCGTCTAGGCCAGGTTAAGGGGGTTACATTTGGTGGTATCAGAGCTGAGTTCTCGAGTAATTGGGAATGAATGTGTGCATGATTGAAGTGTGTATGCTATGTATGCTTGATTGATTGAAAGCATGTTCAGTGGTTTGAGAATTTGATGCAATCGAGTTGTATGCTGTGATGTAGCATGTTGTGGGTACCCATTGCCAAATCAAAGCTAAGTAATGATGTTGATTTTGAATGAAATTGAGCTTGAGTACTTGGATTGCTTACCTTGCTGGGCCTGACTTTGTTTATTTGCATTGTGATTGCATGGTAAAAGTATGGCACCACGTAGAGAGTTGAGAAGTAATGTGCGAGCTACGGCTCCTAATGAGAATGAGAATGAGGATAACGCGGGTAGTGCGGTGTTACCTCCTCCTCCACCTGGTGGTGGTGCTGAGGGTGAAAGAGCTAAAGCTGCAGCCGGTGCTGGAGCTGCTGGACCTGAAGTTGGTCAGGGGCAAGCTATGCCTGACATGTCGATGTTGGTACAAGCTATTGCGGGTGCTTTTCGAGCAGCAGTAGCTGGAGCTCAAGGAGCTGGGCATCAGGGAGATGCTGGTGTTAGACTACCTTTGGAGCGTTTACGCAGTCTTGGTGGGACTGAGTTCAGGGGTCTGTCTGCTGAGGGTTCCGAAGCTTGGTTAGAAAGTACCAAGAGGATCATGGGACAGATGAGTTGCACTGATGTGCAAAAGCTGGGTTGTGTAGTGTCTTTGCTACAGGAAGATGCTTATACGTGGTGGACGACCACTATAGCTGGGATAGCTGAAGCTGATGTGACTTGGACATTCTTTCAGAATGCGTTCAAGAGGAGATATCTTGGTGTGAGATATATGGATGAAAAGAAGCGTGAGTTCATGTCTCTTACCCAAGGGAGCATGACGGTGGCTGAGTATGAAGTGCAGTTTGTGCGACTCAGTCAGTATGCGCCTGAGCTGATACCTGATGAGCGGGCGAGGTGCGAAAGATTCTGTTATGGTTTAGTGACGGATGTGAAGATGTATGTGCTGGCCACTGAGTATGATGATTTTGATGTGCTGGTGGGTCGAGCCAAGGACATTGAGATGAACTTGGGTTTATCTGCTAGAGGTGCTGGAGCAAGTGCTGGTAAGCGGGCAGCTGAGTATAGTTCCGGTGGTGGACGGAACAAGAGAGGACGCGATCAGAAGTATCAGTCCTCAGTTAAGAGAGGTGGTGGAGCACCTGCTCGGGGAGGCAATGCTAGAGCTGATCCGAGTGCTTGTTGGATTTGTGGATCACGTGGTCACATGAAGCGTGACTGTCCTCATGCTGTGAGGGAGGTGCAAGCTCATGTTGCGGCAGCTGGTAATGGATGCTGGAATTGTGGATCTGCGGATCATCTGAGGCGAGATTGTCCTATGTTGGCTGGTGGCCAAGTGCGTGCACCTGTTGTTGCTGCACCGCAGAGAGGTCGTGGGCGCGGCCGTGGTAATTTCCAGTGGAGAGAGGATGGTGGTCGTGGAGTGGCCCATGTTGTGGCTATTCAGCCTGAAGGTGAAGGTCAAGCGAGGGTGTATGCTCAGCGGGAAGGGAGCAATGACGCGGATGTGATTGCAGGTACCTTTACTTTGCAATCCTTGTCATTACTTTCCTTGATAGATTCTGGATCTACGCATTCATACATTTTGCGTGAGCATGCTGAATTACTTGGTTTGCCTGTTGAGTCTTTGGATGTTGGTGTTCGTGTCACTAGTTCTTTTGGTGAGACTGTTGTGACTCGAAAGTTGTATAGAAGGTGTCCCTTGGTTGTTCAAGAACATGTTTTTCATGTTGATCTTATGGAGCTGCCTTTATATCGTTTTGATGTGATCCTTGGTATGGATTGGCTTGCTGAGCATCGTGCTGTTGTGGATTGTGAAAATATGCGAGTTTCACTGAAGCTTGCGGATGATTATGATGTTGTTGTGGTTGGTGAGAATGTGAAGTTTCTTGCCAATGTGGTGTCTACCTTGGAGGCGAGCAGGATGCTGAGGCAAGGTTGTGAAGCTTATCTAGCTTTTGTAATGAATCCTAGCTCTAAGGAGTTGAGGGTGCAAGATATCAGGGTTGTGAAGGAGTTTCCTGGTGTGTTCCCTGAGGAGTTGCCTGGTTTACCTCCTAATCGGGAGGTGGAGTTTGGAATTGAGTTGTATGAGAATACAACTCCTGTGTCCATTACTCCCTATAGAATGGCACCTAAGGAGCTGAAAGAGCTGAAGACGCAGTTGCAAGAGCTGCTTGATCGTGGTTTCATTCGGCCAAGTGTGTCACCTTGGGGTGCACCGGTCTTATTTGTGAAGAAGAAGGATGGCACTATGAGGATGTGCATTGATTACCGTCAGCTGAACAAGTTGACTATCAAGAATCGGTATCCTTTGCCGAGGATTGATGATCGCTTTGATCAGTTTCGGGGAGCAGCTGTGTTCTCTAAGATTGACTTGAGGTGGTGTTTCTTGGGCATGTTGTTTCTGCTGAGGGGATTCGTGTTAATCCTCAGAAGATTGAGGCGGTGATGAATTGGAAGGTTCCTAAGTCTGTTCATGAGGTCCGTAGTTTCCTTGGTTTGGCGGGATACTACCAGAGGTTTGTGGATGGTTTTTCTAAGATTGCCGCACCTTTGACGAAGTTGTTGCAAAAGGAGGTTAAGTATGAGTGGATAGAAGCGAGACAACAGGCTTTTGAGAAGCTGAACGCGGCTTTTACACAAGCTCATATCTTGGTTCAACCTGAATCAGGGAAAGAGTTTGTGGTCTATAGTGATGCATCCTATGTTGGTTTGGGATGTGTGCTGATGCAAGAGGGTAAGGTTGTGGCTTATGCATCTCGGCAGTTGAAAGTGCATGAGCGCAATTATCCTACGCATGATATTGAGCTGGCTGCAGTGGTTTTTGCTCTGAAGATCTGGAGACATTATCTGTATGGTGAGAAGTGTACTGTGTACACGGATCACAAGAGTTTGAGGTATCTGATGTCTCAGAAGGAGTTGAATCTTAGGCAGCGATGTTGGTTGGAGTTGCTCAAGATTATGATCTGACGATTGAGTACCATCCTGGAAAGGCTAATGTTGTTGCGGATGCCTTGAGTAGGAAGGTAGCTGTTGAGCTGAGGGCTATGTTTGCTAGCTTGAGTTTATCGCGTGATGGTGGTCTTGTAGCTGAGTTGCAAGTGAAACCATCTATGGTTCAGTTGATCAAGGAAAAGCAGTTGCTGGATGATTCCTTGGTATCTCATGTTCAGAATATCGCGGAGGGTAGGCCTTCAGATTTCTGCTTTAATGATGATGGTGTGTTGTGTTTTGGGAGTCGAATAGTAGTGCCTAATGATGCTGAGTTGAGGCGTGCTATTCTGACTGAAGGTCATAGTAGTCCTTTTGCTATGCACCCTGGTAGTACTAAGATGTATCGTGATCTTCGTGATGAGTACTATTGGGTGGGTTTGAAGAAGGATGTTGCAGAGTTTGTGAGCAAGTGTATGGTGTGTCAGCGAGTTAAGGCTGAACATCAGGTTCCTTCAGGTTTGTCGCAACTGTTGAGAATCCCTGAATGGAAGTGGGAGAGGGTTACCATGGATTTTGTATCTGGTTTACCTTTGTCTCTGTCGAAGAAGAATTCGGTTTGGGTGATTGTGGATCGCCTGACGAAGTGTGCGCATTTCTTGCCTGTGCATACTACGTTTTCTTTGGATAAGCTTGCGGAGATGTACATTGCACAAAATGAGCTATTATTCCAAAGGGAGTTTCTCCAGATTTTTCTAAGATATTAAATGAATTAATTCTGATTTTTAAACTAAGAAAAGTGGAAGGAAGATATTTTCCTAATTCTAACTAACTTTTCTCTCAAATCTTCTATTTTCCTTTTCTCTCATTTTCTCTCAAACCAAACATTCTCTCCAGAGCTTTTTCCTCTGATTTTGTTACCTAAATACTTCTTCTCAATCCTCTTTGGATTTCTAATCATCACAACAACAAAACCTCACCTTTTGCAAGTTGATTCTTCAAGCTTTTTGGTTCTAAAAGAGGAGAAACTCAAGTTTGGAGGTAAGAACGTCCTTCTCCTCTAAACTCTCAGTTCTTTACTGAAATTCCTAAGTTCTCAATCCTTTATTGATGTTTTATAAATGGCTTTTAAAGTTGTGAAATGGATCTTGGCTTAAAATGCAAGATTTGGTGATTTTTGGTGGATTTTCGTTGGATCTGTTAAAGCAGTGTTTTGAGGTGTTAATTTGATGATAAATGAATGTTAATTTGGTTAGAAATTGAATTTTGATTAATGCAATCCCGGATAGGTTGAATTTCCTAAGTTCTCAATCCTTTATTGATGTTTTATAAATGGCTTTTAAAGTTGTGAAATGGATCTTGGCTTAAAATGCAAGATTTGGTGATTTTTGGTGGATTTTCGTTGGATCTGTTAAAGCAGTGTTTTGAGGTGTTAATTTGATGATAAATGAATGTTAATTTGGTTAGAAATTGAGTTTTGATTAATGCAATCCCGGATAGGTTGAATTTCCTAAGTTTAGCTTGTGATTCTTGGTTGTTTTTGAGGTGATCTTGTGGATCTGATATTGCTGGAGGTATAAGGATGTTGTTAGGTTCTTTTTAGATGTTAAAGGATGTTTAGTTTTGATGGTTTATGCCTGGACTTTGTTGAGGAGTTGTTTGGATGCATTTTCGGTTGTGTTTGGTGGCCGAAAATGGTGTGTGGATGAGAGCAGCGAGTTTAGGTGCTTTCATTGAAGCTATTAATTCATGATGATGCATTAATCCTCTGCTTTGATGTGTTTAAAACAGGGGAGTCATCTTTGGATCCATGTGGTGGTGATCCGGAAGCTTGATTTGTGCTTTGGCAAGAGGCGAAGTGGAATCGGTGAGTGAAATTGGGTTTTCGGCTTTGAAACCAATGTCTTGGGAGCTTAGTTTAAGTCTAAACAACTTTGCTAAGCTCAAGTGTAAGTTTTCGGAAAAACTCTCTAGTGGTGGCCATGGTTTGGTTGTTGTGCAATGTGGTTTATTGCATGTTTTAAATTTTGTTTTGAAAGCATGATTTAGCATGGTAATTGCTGATTTTGTAAGCCATATGTTGAAGGAAGCTCAAGGTAAGAGTTCCTTGTTTTTGAACATTGTTTAAATGTGGTTTGATGCTTAAAAATGCATGATGTTTATGGCTTGGTTAAATGCTTTAAAACAGTGGATTATTTGATGATAATGATGTATATTGGCAAGTGGTGTTTTGAAAAAGGTTAAGGTCACTAAGGTGGTTAAAAGTCCTTGAGTGAGCCTTGAGGATTCTAAGAACTACATGGTGGTTAAAAGTCCATGTTGATTCTTGCTAAGGTCACTAAGGTGGTTAAAAGTCCTTGAGTGAGCCTTGTTACTTAAGAACATCAAGGTGGTTAAAAGTCCTTGGATGGTTCTTGTTAAGGACACAAAGGTGGTTAAAATTCCTTGTGTGGTCCTTGCCATGGTGTTTAAAAGTCCATGGGCCAAGGTGTTTAAAAGTCCTTGGGGCCAGGGTGATTAAAAGTCCTTGGGAAGAACACGAAGGTGGTTAAAAGTCCTTGCGTGGTTCTTGTTTATTATAAGATCACAATGGTGTTTAAAAGTCCATGTGTGAGTCTTATGTTGAACTTGTTTATCTTAAAAAGTTGAAACTTATCACTTGTGGCCAATATGACATGAATTGATATGGAAGCATGTAATGCTTGTTTAAATTGCTTTGAGCATGAGTAAATGATGATTGAGACATGATTTATAAAGAGTTTTATAAATGCATTATTGAATGGTTTTTAATGAGCACACCTCACTAAGCTTTTGCTTACGCTCTCTCCCGTTTTCTTAAAGATGGAACTTATCTCTTGTGGCCAATATGACATGTATTGATATGGAAGCATGTATTGCTTGTTTGAGAATGCTAGTAAGCATGTATAAATGATGTTTTGAAGGATGATTTATAAAGTGATTTTATAAATGCATTATTGAATGGTTTTAATGAGCATTCCTCACTAAGCTTTTGCTTACGCTCTCTTTCGTTTTCTTAAATCAATAATGCAGAGCATTAAAGGGCATTTGGGGCAGCAAGGAAGGAAGGCAATCAAGTGGAAATTAACCTCAAGTATGGAAAGGTTTTCTTATATACATTTAGCTTTTGGCATTTGGCAATGGGGGACCTATGTGAATGTTTTGGGAGATGTTTTGAACTCCCTAAGTTTGTTTAATGTTGTGAATAATGCTGGTTTTGTATTTGGCCATTACATGTTTGTTTTGGAAGTTTTATGCTTGAATGGTTTGCTTGTGTAGGAAGCATGCCTTTAGAATTGGGGCTTTTCATATATGTTCATATATTGATGAATGGTTGATGAAAATATGTCTCTTATATGATGTATGAGTTGCTGGTAAAGTTTGGTAGCATTTGGAGCATGGTTGGTTGGTCAATTGCATGATTAAGCAAGCAATTTGCTGCATTCTGTGCAGGCTGTTTCGGAACAGTGGCTACCATTTCGGAACGGGTGCCTTGAATCAGCCCAGGCGTCCGAAACGGGAAGACACCGTTTCGAAACGGGAAGTCCTCTGCCAGCCCTCGTTTCGGTATGCGTTGCGGAACGGCCCTGCGTTTCGAAACAGGTTTCCCCTGTTTCGGAACACGTGACCGTTGGGGGCTGACATCTGGTTTACCTAAGTCAATTGTGTCGGATAGGGATCCGATGTTCACATCGCGTTTCTGGCAGTGTTTGCATCAAGCTTTGGGTACAAGGTTGAATTCCAGTACATCCTATCATCCTCAGACGGATGGTCAGTCTGAGCGAGTTATCCAGATTTTGGAGGATATGTTGAGGTGCTGCGTGATTGAGTTCCAAGGTTCTTGGGAGAAGCAATTGCCTTTGGTGGAGTTTGCTTATAACAATAGTTATCAGGCAAGTATACAGATGGCACCTTATGAGGCTTTGTACGGGAGGAAGTGTAGGACTCCTCTTTGTTGGGCTGAAACTGGTCAAAAGTTGGTTTCGATGCCGGCTTTGTTGAAAGGAACCACCGAGAAGGTGAAGCTCATTTGTGAGCGGTTGAAGGCAGCCTCTGATCGGCAGAAATCTTACGCGGATTTGAAGCGTAAGGAGATAGAATATGTGGTGGGTGACCGTGTGTTCTTGAAGGTTTCGCCTTGGAAGAAGGTGATGAGGTTTGGCCAGAAGGGTAAGTTGAGCCCTAGGTACATTGGACCATATGAGGTGGTTGAACGTGTAGGTCCTGTTGCGTATCGGTTGAGGTTACCTCAAGAGTTGGAGAAGATTCATAATGTGTTCCATGTTTCTATGCTTCGGAAGTATAGATCTGATCCTTCGCATGTGATGCCTGTGGAGGAAGTGGAATTGAATCCGGACTTGACCTATGATGAGGAACCGGTGAAGGTTTTGGATTCGGATAGCAAGGTTCTTCGTGGCAAGACCATCGAGTTGGTAAAAGTGATGTGGAAGCATCGAGGTGTTGAGGAAGCCACGTGGGAGCGGAAGGAAGACATGCTGAAGCAGTTTCCTTATCTCTTTCCTTCAGGTAAATTTCGAGGACGAAATTTCTTAAGGGGGGAGAGTTGTAACGCCCCGGTTTTGGGCTTAGAAGTTTGGGCGTTGACCGGTTTGGTCAAAGTGCTGTTCGAATCTAAAAAGGTGAAATTAGGAAAGCCTAGTTCGGGTTGCATTAAAAATATGGAAAAATGTTCTAAAATCATATTTTAATATATATAAGTGAACTGTGAAATCAATTTTACAAAATGAGGTTCGGAAGGGTGACATTTTGGCTAGTGACCAAAATGTAATTTTTGAAAGTTGCGTGACTGTTTTAGAAAGGATTGAAACTTTGAATCTTTAAGGAGCTATTTACCCAAAGGGAGTTTCTCCAGATTTTTCTAAGATATTTTAAGGTTTAATTCTGATTTTTAAAGCATAAGAAAAGAGGAGGGAAATCATTTTGGCTATTTTTGTAACTAACTTTCTATTTTTCTAAATTTTCCTTTCTCTCATTTTCTCTCAACCCAAACACTTTCTCTCCAGAGAATTTCTTCTGATTTTGTCACCTAAATCTCTTCTTTCAACTCTCTTTTGATTCCTAATCATCATATCTACAAAACCTCACTATTTGCTACCTGATTCATCAAGGTTTTTGGTTCTAAAAGAGGAGAAACTCAAGTTTGGAGGTAAGAACGTCCTTCTCCTCTAAACTATCAGTTCTTTACTGTAATTCCTAAGTTCTCAATCCTTAATTGATGTTTTATAAATGGCTTTTAAAGTTATGAAATGGATCTTGGCTTAAATTGCAAGATTTGGTGATTTTTGCTCAATTTTCGTTAGATCTGTTAAAGCTGTGATTTGAGATGTGTTTTTGATGATTAATGAACATTAATTTGATATGGAATTGAGTTTTGATCAATGCAATCCCGGATAGGTTGAATTTCCTAAGTTTAGCTTATGATTCTTGGATGTTTTTGAGGTGATCTTGTGGATCTGATGTTGCTGGAGGTATAAGGATGTTGATAGGTTCTTTTTAGATGTTTTATGATGTTAAAGGATGTTTGGTTTTGATGGTTTATGGTTGGGCTTTGTTGAGGAGTTGTTTGGAGGCATTTTCGGTTGTGTTGGTGGCCGAAAATGGAGTGTGGGTGAGAGCAGCGAGTTTAGGTGCTTTCATTGAAGCTATTAATGCATGATGATGCATTAATCCTCTGCTTTGATGTGTTTAAAACAGGGGAGTCATCTTTGGATCCAAGTGGTGGTGATCCGGAAGCTTGATTTGTGCTTCGGCGAGGGGCGAAGTGGAATCGGTGAGTGAAAATGGGTTTCCAGCTTTGAAACCAATGTCTTGGGAGCTTAGTTTAAGTCTAAACAACTTTACTAAGCTCAAGTGTAAGTTTTCGGAAATACTCTCTAAGTGGTGGCCATAGTTTGATTGTTGTGCAATGTGGTTTATTGCATGTTTTAAATTCTGTTTTGAAAGCATGATTTAGCATGGTTATTGCTGATTTTGTAAGCCATATGTTGAAGGAAGCTCAAGGTAAGAGTTCCTTGTTTTTGAACATTGATTAGATGTGGTTTGATGCTTAAAAATGCATGATGAATATGGCTTGGTTTAATGCTTTAAAACAGTGGATTATTTGATGATAAAGATGTATATTGGCAAGTGATGTTTTGAAAAAGGTTAAGGTCACTAAGGTGGTTAAAAGTCCTTGAGTGAGCCTTGAGGATTCTAAGAACTACATGGTGGTTAAAAGTCCATGTTGATTCTTGCTAAGGTCACTAAGGTGGTTAAAAGTCCTTGAGTGAGCCTTGTTACTTAAGAACATCAAGGTGGTTAAAAGTCCTTGGATGGTTCTTGTTAAGGACACAAAGGTGGTTAAAATTCCTTGTGTGGTCCTTGCCATGGTGTTTAAAAGTCCATGGGCCAGGGTGTTTAAAAGTCCTTGGGGCCAAGGTGTTTAAAAGTCCTTGGGAAGAACACGAAGGTGGTTAAAAGTCCTTGCGTGGTTCTTGTTTATTATAAGATCACAATGGTGTTTAAAAGTCCATGTGTGAGTCTTATGTTGAACTTGTTTATCTTAAAAAGTTGAAACTTATCACTTGTGGCCAATATGACATGAATTGATATGGAAGCATGTAATGCTTGTTTAAATTGCTTTGAGCATGAGTAAATGATGATTGAGACATGATTTATAAAGAGTTTTATAAATGCATTATTGAATGGTTTTTAATGAGCATACCTCACTAAGCTTTTGCTTACGCTCTCTCCCGTTTTCTTAAACCAATAATGCAGATCGTTAAGGTACTTGAGGGCAGCAAGGAAGGCAAGCAATCAAGAGGAAGTTAAGCTCAAGTATGGAAGGTTTTCTTAAACACTTAAGCTTTTGGCAATTTTGCAATGGGGGACCTATGTGTATAATTTGGGAGAGGTTTTGGACTCCCTAAGTATGTTTAATATGTGTGGAAATGATGGTTTTGTAATTGGCCTTTACATGTTTGAATTGGAAGTTTTATGCTTGAATGGTTGGCTTGTGTAGGAAGCATGCCTATAGAATTTGGGGCTTTTCTTATACGATGTTAATATGTTGATTGGTTGGTGCAAATATGTCTCTCACATGTTGAATTTCATGCTGGTAAAGTTTGGTGGCAATTGGAGCATGATTGTTTGTTTAATTGCATGTTTAAGCATGCATTTTGTTTCAATCTGTGCAGGGTGTTTCGGAACAGTGCCTACCGTTTCGGAACGGGTGCCCTAAATCAGCCCAGGCGTCCGAAACGAGAGAGACCGTTCCGAAACGGAAAGGCCACTGCCAGCCCGTGTGTCGGTACGCGTTGCGGAACGGCCCCGCGTTTCGAAACAGGCTCTTCCCGTTCCGGAACACGTGACCGTTGGGGGCTGACATTGGCAGTTAAATGTTTTGGAAAGTATGCATTTTGGTCCTGAATCTTGTTTGTGCAATTGTATGAGTTTGGGATGTCCACTTGATCTGAAATTTGACAGAGAAGCATGAAACCTGACTAATTTCAAGATGGTAACTTTAATTTGGATGAAGTCCTTATAATTTACAGAATTTACAATTTGGTCCCTAAATTTGTAAAATTGTTCAATTGGGTCCCTGTTTGATCTCTGATGTTTGTGATCTTTGAGTATGATGTTTGTATGATCACCATCAGGGTTAATGAGCATCTAGACAAGTTTAAGAAGAAAAAAAAAGGGTCGTTAATCAAGGTTGACTTTCGGGTTGACTTTGGTTTTCCCCGTGTGACTTTCTTAATTCGGGTCAACCGTCTAGGCCGGGTTAAGGGGGTTACAACATCATCATCTTGCAATCATATTCATTTCACATGCGATTCACATCAATCAAGCATGGCATACGCTCCAAAATTCAACCAAATTCATGCTTTTCAATCAACATACGTCAATACATATCAATTTGGCATGCCAACATCCCTAATTCTTTCATAACCTTGCTCTGATATCAACAAATGTAACACCCTTAGCCCGGCCTAGATGCCCAACTCGAACAGAGACGATTACACAGAAAAACTGAAGTCAACTCGTTAAAGTCAACATCGATTAACGACCTTTTTTCTTTTATCTTTTCTAGATGCACATTATTATCATATATGATTTGCAAAACAACTTAGCGAAAGCGGCACAACGAACAGAACTCGTTTAGGGATTGAGTTGTAAACAAATGTCTTTTAGGGACTAATTTGTAAATTTCCATAATTATAAGGACTAATAAAGTTTTAAAGTTACCCACCCAAAATTAATCATATTACATGTCAACATGTCCAATTTCATCTTAAACGGATCACCAAAACTCATTTAATTAGGCAATCAAAACTCAGGAAACAGAAACCTAAAACAATTTAAATTCAAATCCAACGGTTAGGTGTGTCGAAACACAAGACCCTGTATCAGAACCGTCGTTTCAATACGCGGGTGCGTTCCGAAACCCGTATCGAAACACTGCTTTTCCAGTGGCAAAATGTTCCGGAATGTTCCTACTCGTTCCGAAACCTCATGACCATTCCAGGCCATTGTTCCGAAATAGGTAAGGGCGTTCCGTTACGCCTTGCCCTGTAACTTCATAATTTTCTAGTTTTTCTCTAATATTCACTTCCGAAAACATTCCAATTCATGCCACATCATACATACAACATGAATAGGCATCAATGACCAACATTAAGAAGAATAAACTAACACATAACATCATTCATGCAAGAATTAGATCTATAGGCATGCTTCCTAGTCTTCAAAACATACAAAAGCTAAAAACCACACTCAAGCACAAAGCAAAACCCAAAGGCCATTTACAAAAGAAAATAAACAAACCAAACATGCTTAAGGTATTTAACATCACCAACAAATTAAGATAGTAGAAATCCCACCCATTGCCACTTATTACATTAAAGGTGAACCAAATACATCGCTTAATCAAAACTCTTGGAATCCTCTTTCTTTTGAGCTTAGTGAGGATCGCTAAAACAACATTTATCAATGCATTTCATTAAAGCATTGAAGCATCATTTGCAAACTCATGCCTTTCTTTTAAACATGCTCATTTAAGCATTCAATGTACCTTTAAAACCACAAACATATTGCATCATTAAATCAACAACAAATTCCTTTTCTCATGCTTAAACCAATAATCACATGCATTCTTGCATCACTCACAAGCATCTCATGCTTAATTATTAATAATTAACATTATATTGGTTCTCAAGTGATAATCCTCAAACCATACCAAAATAAATGGTACAATCGGATATGCGGATTACAAGCGTTGTCCCACACACTTCATACATACTACTGGACTACACAATGTGGAGATCAATGGCACCATCACAACCCCTCAACACATGTGATGGAGATTAATGGCACAATCACAACCCCTCAACATCTCTCATCGGTAGTTGTATAATTCCACTAACGAGAGTACGAGACACATACCACAAGACTCACACACGAGATTAAACCATTCACTGTTGTGATCTTAGCCTCAATTTTTAGGGTACTTGGATAGAGATTACGGTACAATCACAACCCCTCGACATCCAAGACGAATTTATTCACGGTGCACTCAATCCTATAGTCGGCTAACAATATCAGATTAACAGTAACCAAAAAGCACTTTCATCACTTGCCAATATAATCATTTAACATCAATATTCAATTATTTTACAAGCATAAACACAATGCCCTTTCCACAAGCATAAACATGGTTAACATCATATGCATTTATCACATTAAACCAATGATCATTTACCTAGAGCATCCTTAACATAATGACATTAAAATCTAGCATCAGCCATTCTTAAAAACAGTAATCAAAACCACATTTAACTCAACTGCATTTCCATCAAAACATAGGACATTTCTGAGAGAGACTTTCGAATCACTTACTCTTGAGCTTAGCTAAGTGTTTTAAACTTACACTAAGCTCCAAGACCACGCTTAAAGCATTACAAAGCAGGAAAATCCATTTCCACTCACCGATACGCGAAGCTACACTTGCCAACGCAAAGATCACCCTTCTGAAGCATCCAAAAATGCTTCGTTTGATTCCGGATCAAGATCTCTTGTTTTCACATCATCAAAACAGAGATTTAAATGCATTAAAATAAATTTCAACACCAGCAACTAATTACAAACTCGTTGCACACCCAAGTTACACAAATTTACCCATCCGAAACAACCGAAAACTCAATCAATTGCTTCCTAAACCAAGCCCAGCCAACATACATCACTACCAAGCAATTGTAAACATCAAAACACATCTAAAATCAATCCAAACCCATCCTTATACCTCCAGCAAGCATTACTTCATCATTTCACCTCAAAAACCAAACTAGAACTATCAAGAAACTCAAGGTCACAAGGATTTCGGGATCTATATCAACAAAACTTCTTTTCAACATATTAACCAACACAAAATTCAATTAAAATCAATCTAAAACAGAGCTTAACAAAACAAGTCCGAAAATTAAGAATTTCATCTTATTTTTGCAAGATTTCAATCTCAAATGAAAACAATAATGAAAACTCAACAAAAAACATTAATTAGAAGCCAAATGTAACACACTTAGCCCGGCCTAGGCGTTAGACCCGAGCTACGAAGATCACACAAGGAAAACCAAAGTCAACCTTGATTAACGACCCTTTTTTGTTTTATCTTTTCTAGATACGCATTAAGCCTATGTGAATGCTCAAGAACCTTGGAAGAGAAAAGCACAACGATCGGAAAACGTTTAAGGACTCAATTGTAAGAAATACACATTTAGGGACCAAATTTGTAAATTTTGGAAAACATAATGACTTTGTATATTTTAGTTTTACCGAACCCTAATTAATCATATTACAAGCCTCTCAGCCAAATTTCATCTTAAGAAGACATCTCAAGCTCAAGCAATTGCAATTACAACTTTCAGGGCTAAAATGTAAAGCAAGCAGACTTCAAAGCAATTCAAATTTGTGTCCAACGGTCACCCGTTTCGAAACACTGACAACCATATCAAAACAGTCGCGTCGAACGCCCGTATCGAAACAGTGTTGACCGTTTCGATACGCGGGTATGTTCCCAAACAGACACTTCCAGTAGCCAAAGTGTTTCAAAACACTTCTAGTCGTTCCGAAATGCCCAGGCATTTTCAGGCACCCGTTTTGGAACAACTAAGGGTGTTTTGATACACCCTGCCCAGAAACAGTAGAAACTTCTGGTTTTTTACTTCAAAACATCGTCAAACATACTTAAAATCATTCCACAACATATCAGCACCATGCCAAGCATTAAAACCATCATATTGCATCAAAGGCTAGATACATTACAAGCATTAAGCACACCTACGCATTTATCACATTCAACACATGATCTTACTTTTAAACAAAGAACATGGCTATATCCAACTATGAAAAAGAAGATCCAAACATCGCAAAACGATCATCAACAAGTATCAAACCAAAAACCGAACTTGCTCAAGATAAACAATCTCATTACACATCAACGTAAAAGACTTTCCCCCCATTGCCTTTATTATCTATAGCTATAAACAAAAACATACTTCTCAAATGGAGCTCTTCTTGAATCCCTTGCTTCTTGTTGTCCCAAATTCATTTATCTGCATTGATGCACAAAAAGGAGCGTAAGCACATAATGCTTACTGACGAATGCTCAAAACAAAAACACCATCAATGTAGCAAACCTTAAAACCCTTTTCAAAAGCAATCACACCTTTATAAACCAAGTATTGTTTGAAAACCTCATATAAAACATCAACACCTTATAATTAAGCATTACTTAACATAAGATCAACATTAAACTCAAAAGCATTAAGCAAATCAACCCCAAACAACATTCTTGCAATAACTTCCACTTAAACCATTTCATACAATAATGCTTCGTGCAAAGTTTAAACCAATTTCCTTGGAAACCATTTCCATTCCACACTCTTCCTTTCTCATACTTGAAAACCTTTTCAAGCAAACACCATTTGAAATCTCATGTATCAAATATTTATCTTAAGCATTCTACCAATACAAAGCCCATGGCAAGGCCACACACGCTTGTTACTCAAAAGCATTTCATAAACTCAATACTCTTTTGCATAAGCAAAACTCCATTTGAAAACCACATGTACCATCTAGCTATCTCACGTACACAACCTATGAAAAACTCATGGCAAAGCCACCCATGCTTGTTTACACAAAAGCATTTCACAATTTCATTAACTCATATGCAAACCTCATAGCATAAAACATTTCAAACATTGGTACATGTGACTCACATTCTCATATATTGGCATTTACATACTCTATTATACACGGATATGCGGACAATTCACTAGACACTTCCGATGGCATCGACCATCACCGTACTCACCCGTCTAGAACATAATCTGCCTGTGGCTTCCACCACACTGTACTCTCGTGGCGATTCTACTTTCGCCAAAATCTTGAGTATTTCATCAAGTCCTACCCCGATGGTATGCCCCTCATCGGTCTCATGGCAATAACTCTTGTTGCCAAAAAGCTTGGGTGTTTCACCAAGTCCTACTCCGACGGAATGCCCATCATCGGTCTCATGGCAGTAACTCTTGTTGCCAAAAGGCTTGAATATTTCACCAAGTCTTACTCCAATGGAATGCCCATCATTGGTATCTCTCTTTGGGGTGAATCCCAAGAGCACGTACGAATTTTAGTTTATAGTGCACTCTACATCCTATTGATCGATCAATATATCCGGTAATCTTTCCATCATCTATGCCAATATACCATGTTTAAATCATCAACACACTCACTGTTTTTAAAGCATGCAACACCTTCAAGGCCAAAATGCCGAACATTGCCCTAAGATGCAAACTAATAACACATACTCTCAAGGAATATTGATTTCATGCATCCTTCTTCAAACCAAGTTTGACAACCAACTCACATGCTTTAAAACCATGCTCAAACAACAAATTAAACCACATTGTCAAATCAATCACATCGAAACCCATTTTGATAGTTTTCAAAACAATAATAGCACAATTGAGAGAGAATTCCACTTTACTTACTTCCGAACTTAAACCAACGTTTCAAGCCTAAATTTATGTTCCCAAACCTCTTTTCAAAATCATTCCAAAGCTGGGAAAACACGGTCTCAATCACTGATACACAACACTATGCTAGCCGACAAGCCTCCCAAGCGTCTGAAACCTCCAACTCTACCTCAATCGCTTCCGGATCACTCTCCCATGTTTTTAGCACATAAGAGCAGAGGATTAATGTACCATCATGCATTAAAATCAGCAGCCATACAACCCAATTCACTGCTCTACTCAAGAACCTCATTTCGGCAACAAAAAACAACCAAAATCACCACCAAACTCTCCCAAAACAAAGCCCAGCCAAGATCTATCAATTCTAATCTTTAATAAACATTAATTAACTTCAAAAAGCAACATAAACATGACCTTATACCTCCAGCAACAACAGATCACCAAAACCACCCCCAAAACCACCATTCTAGCAAGAAAAACTTAGGAAAACAAACCTATTCGGGATTTGATTGATAAAACCTCATTTGTAACATCAATTAACATCAAAAATACATTAGAAAACAACCTCAAAACAGAGCCTAACCGAGATCCACGAAAATCATCAAGATATCTTCCAAAATCGTGAGTTTTAAGCCAATTTCTTGTTTCTAATATTAAAACCACTTAAAAATCATTAATAAAGGATTGATAACTTGAGAATTTTAGTAAAGAACTAATCATTATAGGACAAGGACGGAGCTTACCTCTAATGGATGATTTCTCCTTGATTTGGGAAAGTTTTCTTGAAAATTCAATGTAGAAATCAAGTGGATTTGATGAGGAATTAATTAAGACTCAAAGAGAGATTGAAATCTCGTCAAATGAAGTGAAAATCAAAGTAAATTTGCTGGAGAGAAAATGTTTGGTTGAAAGGAATTTGAGAGAAAATAAAATGAGGGAAAATTTGTGAAAAGTAGATATGAAAAGTCAAAAAGTAGTTTTCTAATTTAATCACCTTCATTTTCTTTAATTAAAACATTAATTAAATCACCCAAATTAAGGAAAAATCTGATGAAAACATTTTGGTAAAATTAGCTCCTTAAAGATTCAAAGTTTCAATCCTTTACAAAATAGTCACTATTTAGCTTTGCAAAACCTGCGATTTGGTCACTACACCGAAATGTAGTATTTCCAAACCTTATTTTGTAAAATTGATTTCATCATTCTCTTTTATATATTAAAAGAGGATGTTTAGATACTTTTCTATATTTTTAAAGTATCCCGAAGTAGGTGTTCTCTAAAACTCCCTTTTTAGATTCGAACCATTTTCCAGACCGATCCGATTCAAACTCCAAACATCTAGGCCCAAATTTGGGGTGTTACACCAATGATCTTGGGAATTTCAATAAATAACCTTGATTAAAGGTTGAGAACGAGATTTACCTCCAATCCTTGCTTTCCTCAATAAATGACAAGTTTTCCTTAGCAAAATCTTGAAGAACTTGAAAGGATTCTTGAAAATTATTTAGGAAATAGTGAGAGAGTGTTTGGGAGAAAAGAATTCTGTAGAAAAAAATGAGTTAAAATTGTGTTTGGCTACAAATGAGAAGAGAAAGGTATTTACGTGATGAAATCTCACTAATTAACCACCTAATTAATTAAATAAAATAAAAGCTAATTAAAAGTATTTTAATTAAAACCAATTTAAACACATGTTAAGGAAAGGCTGAATTGCCATAAAGCTCCCAAAATATTCTAAGATTTTGGTTTCTCCTTTAAAAATCACATTTTCCACAGCTTTGAAACTTTACAATTTGGTCACTACCCAAAATGCACCACTTTTGAATCTCTTTTTGTTAAGTTGATTTGACAAACCTCTTAAACATACTGTTGGAATATTTTAGCAATTTTTACCACATTTGTACCCTATCCCGGTCATTGATTTCCTTAAATCACCTTACGCGATTCGAACCGTTTCTGACCGGTCCGATGTCTAAAACATCTAGGCCCAAAACCAGGGTGTTACAAAAGTTCTTCGTGGCAAGACGATAGATCTTGTGAAGGTGTTTTGGCGACACCGAGGAGTTTAGCAGGCCACTTTGGAAAGCAAGGCGGACATGCTGAAGCAGTCTCCGCACCTTTTTCCTTCATGTAAAATTTCAAGGACGAAATTTCCTAAGTGGGGGAGAGTGGTAACGCCCTCGTTTTAGATGTTTTAGACATCGGATCGGACCAGTCGGGAATGGTTCGAATCGTATTACGTGGTGTAGGGAAATCACAGATTGAGAAAGGATAAAAATATGACAAAAAATTGCTAAAATCCTCTAAAATCATGTTTAAGGGATTGGTCAAATCAATTTTACAAAATAAGATTTGGAAGTGATACATTTTGGGCGGTGACAAAAATGTAAAGTTTCAAAACTGTGGAAAATTACAAATTTAAAAAAGGAGTCAAAATCATAGAATCTTTAGGGAGCTATGGTGAAATTACATCATCCTTAAATTGACATGTGTTTTAGAATAATTTTTGGATGATTAAAATAAAAAGTATTTTATTTAATTAAATTTGTAAAATAGGAAATTGAGATTTAATTTCACGTAACTAACTTTCATTTTCAGCAAAACCATTTTCTCAACTCTTTCTTCAGAATTCTTTTTCCCCAAACACCATCTCTTTCATTTTTAAACCATTGCCAAGATTTCTCTTTAAGTTCTTTAAGTTTTGTGAAGCAAAAACTTGTCAAACCTTAAGGAAGGCAAGAATTGGAGGTAAATCTCGTTCTCAACCTTCAATCTAGGTTCTTTATTGAAATTCCAAAGATCTTTCACATTCTAATTGTTGTTTTTGGCTGAATTTTTATTATAGTTTTGATTTAAGGTCAAACTCTTGCAAAATTATGATTTAAATCTTGATTTTTGGAGTGGGATTGATGAGCTATATCTTGGATTGATTTTAATTGAGTTTTGAGTAGATTATTATGTTGAAAAAGAGTTTTGATAATATTGATCCCGAAATCCTTGAGTTCTTGAGTTTCTTGATGGTTTTAGTTGGGTTTTTGAGGTGAAATGATGGTGTTATGCTAGCTTGAGGTATAAGGAAGGGTTTATGTTGTTTTTAAATGTGTTTTGATGTTTAGTAATGGTTGAAAGTGATGTATGTTGGTTGGGCTTGGTTTAGAAAGCAATTGATTGAGTTTTTGGTTGTTTCGGATGGGTAAATTAGTTTAGTTTTAGTGAGCAACGAGTTTGTGTTTAGTTAGTGGTGTTGAAATGCATTTTAATGCATTTGGATCTCTATTATGATGACCTAAAAACTAGGGATCTTAATCCGGAAGCAAGGGAAACATTGTTGGAGGCTTCAGAAGGGTGATCTTCTCGTCGGCGAGCGAGGTTTCATGTATCGGTGAGTGGAAATGGATTTTCCAGCTTTGTAATGCTTTGAGTGTGGTGTTGGGAGCTTAGTGTAAGTTTAAAAAACTTAGCTAAGCTCAAGAGTAACTAAATCGAAAGTCTCTCTCAGAATGTTCTATGTTTTGATTGAAATGCACATGAATTAAATGAGTTTTAATTACTGTTTTAAAGCATGTTGTTGAGCATTGAGAATGTTGGTTTATAATGCCATTTTATTAAGGATGCACTTGGTAGGTGTTCCTTGGATTTATGAGATATTTGCATTTGAGTTTAAGCATGTTTATGCTTGTTAAAATGACATTGTGATTTATGCTTGTAAACAGTAAAATGATGATGTTGAATGATTATATTGGCAAGTGATGGAAATGGTTTTTGGTTACTTAAATCGGATATAGTTAGTAGGATACAGGATTGGGTGCACCGTGAATAAAGTCGCCTCGGATGTCGAGGGGTTATGATTGTGTTGTAAACTCCATCCAAGTACCCTAATGATTGAGGCTAGGAGCACAACGGTGGTTGGTTTAATCCCGTGTGTGAGTCTTGTGGCTTGGGTCTCATACTCTTGTTAGTGGAGTTATACAAATACCAATGAGTGATGTTGAAGGGTTGTGATTGTGCCATTATTCTCCATCACGGGTGTTGAGGGGTTTTTATTGTGCCATTTATCTCCACCTTATGTAGTCTGGTAGTGTGTACAAAGCATGTGGGACAACACTTGTAATCCGCGTATTAGATTGTGCAACCCGTTAGCCCAACCTAGACGCTCGACCTAAACTAAGAAGATTACACGGGGAAAACTGAAGTCATCTCGCAAAAGTCAACCTCGATTAACGACCCTTATTTTTTATTTTTTATTTTCTAGATGCACATTATTACCCTATAAGTTTAGCAAAGTGATAAGTCTAAAACGACACAGCGATCAGAATCCAATTAGGGGTTCATTTGCATTCATTTGACTTTTAAGAACTAATTTTTAAATTTCAGGAATACAAGGACTAACCATGTGTTAAAGTTACCAATCCAAAATTAGTCATATAATGTAACGCCCCGGTTTTGGGCTCAGAAGTTTTGGGCGTTGACCGGTTCGGTCAAAGTGCTGATCGAATATATAAGAGTGAATTTAGGAAAGCCTAGTTCGGGTTGCATTAAAAATATGGAAAAATGTTCTAAAATCATCTTTTAATGTAATTAAGTGAACTGTGAAATCAATTTTGGAAAATGAAGTTCGGAAGGTTGACATTTTGGCTAGTGACCAAAATGTAATTTTTGAAAGTTGCGTGACTGTTTTATAAAGGATTGAAACTTTGAATCTTTAAGGAGCTATTATTCCAAAAAGAGTTTCTCCAGATTTTTCTAAGATATTTTAAGGCTTTATTCTGATTTTAAAGTTTATGAAATGTGGAGGGAAATCATTTTACCATTTTATAACTAACTTTTCTATTTTCTCTCAATTTTCCTTTTCTCTCATTTTCTCTCAACCCAAACACATTTCTCCAGATTTTCTTCTCTGATTTTGTCATCTAAATCACTCATTTCAACTCTCTTTTGATTCCTAATCATCTCATCAACAAAACCTCTCAATTTGCAAGTTGTTTCATCAAGCTTTTTGGCTCTAAAAAGGAGAAACTCAAGTTTGGAGGTAAGAACGTCCTTCTCCTGTAAACTATCAGTTCTTTACTGAAATTCCTAAGTTCTCAATCCTTTATTTGTGATTCGTTAAAGGCTTTTCAATTGAAATCTTGATTTTGGCTTAAAATGCAAGATTTGGTGATTTTGGTGGAATTTTCGTGTGATCTGTTTGGGTAGTGTTTTGAAGTGTCAAATTGATGTTAAATGAATGCTAAATTGATTAGAAGTTGAGGTTTAATTAATGCAATCCCGGATAGGTTTAATTTCCTAAGTTTGGCTTGAGTTTTTGGTTGTTTTTGGAGTGTTTTTGGTGATCTGTTATACTTGGAGGTATAAGGACGTGTTTGTGATCATTTTGGATGTTAATTGATGTTTAAAAATGGTTAGAAGTGATGGATCTTGGCTGGGTTAAGTTTTGGAAGTGTTTGGAGGTGATTTCGGTTGTGTTTGGTAGCCAAATTGTTGGATTTGGGATGAGCAGCGAGTTGAGTCTTGTTGCTGGTGTTTTTAATGCATAATGATGCATTAATCCTCTGTTGTTGTGTGCTTGAAACAGGGGAGTTTGATCCGTGAGCTTTGAAGGTGTTGCAGAAGGTTTTCGGATGCTTGGAAGGCTTGTTGGCTAGCCTTGTTTTGTGTATCGGTGAGTGAAGTTGGGTTTTCAGCTTTTAAACCAAGGTTTGAAGGTTTTGGGAGCTTAGTTTAAGTCTAAACAACTTTGCTAAGCTCAAGAGTAAGTGAATGGATTTTCGCTCTTGAATTGTGTTGTGATTTGGCTTTTAAGCAATTGAGGTTGATGATTGAAATGCATGTGTTTTGCATGGTTTAAATCTGTTTTGAAAGCATATTTTTAGCATGGTTTAATGCTGGTTTTGAAAGCCATTTGAGAAGGATGCTCAAGGTAAGAGATCCTTGGTTTTGTACATGGAAATTGTGATTTTGATGCATAGTGTTGCATGTTGATCAATGGCTTTGTGTGATGCTTTAAAACAGTGAATTGATAATGGTAAATGATACTTTTTGCATATTGGTTATGCATGTGAATGATTGGACTAATGTGGTAATGGTTTTAGCATATTGGCTATGCATGTGAATCACTGGATTATCATGGTAAGATGATTATGTTGGCAAGTGATGAAAGTGGTTCTTGGTTCGTTGATCGGATATAGTTAGCCGGCTATAGGATTGTGTGCACCGTGAATTAAGTCGCCTTGGAGGTGGAGTGGTCAAGAGTGGACCGGTAAACTCCCTTCAAGTATCCTAACGAGATGGTTAAGGTCATAATGGAGGTTGATGCCCATTCGAGGACCTTGGTTGAGCAAAGGTTATATGGTGTTTAAAAGTCCATATATGGGAACCTTGTCCTTGTTAAGATCACAATGGCGGAGTAAGACCATGTGTGGATCTTGTGTGGGGTGTCCCGGATCTCGTTAGTGATGTTATACAACTACCAATCGGTTATGCAAAGGTTGTATGATGTTTCAAAGTCCATACATGGGAACCTTGTGCATGTTGAGGTTGTATGGTGTTTAAAAGTCCATGCATGGGAACCTCGGGAAAAGCTAAGGTTGTATGGTGTTTAAAAGTCCATACATGGGAAGCTTAGGCTTGTAAGGTCAAATGGTGTTTAAAAGTCCATTTGGGAGACCTTGGATTGGTAGGGTGTATGGAGCGTAGGGACAACGCTCGGAATCCGCGTATCCGATCGGGTGTTGAGTTGAAAAGTGGATGTGGTTGATCACTTGGAAGCCAATGTAATGTTCTTGATTATTAAAGAAGCATGAGATGCTTGAAAAGATGCATGGTTGCATGGTAAGCGGTTAAAGCTTGTGAATGCATGTTTACTTGTTAAGTTGAACAAGTGTTGATTATCATTTGATAAATGATGCATGTGTACATGAAATCTCTTTAATGCTTTGGAGTCTTGTTAAGGCTTGTTTTTAAAGGCATGTGATGATGATGTTGTGGTTCATATAAGTTGCCTTTGGTTTAATGCATGTGTTGGTTTGTTTGAGTAATGGTTTTAAAGGGTTTCTTGCTTGAAATGATGTTCAAGTATATGAAAGGGTAATATGAAATGGAAGTGTTTCCAAGGTTTTGATTTAGCTTTGCATATGGTATTTATGCATGGAATGGTTAAATGGATGATTATGTAATTTGTGCTTTGAAAAGGTTTTCTTAGCTTGCTAAGCTAAGGTTTGGTTTCATGTATGTGCAATGCATGGTTTAAGCATGATGTTGAAAAGGAGTTTTCAAACATGGCTTTGGTTTGTCAAATCGGGTTTGTTTTTAAAGTGATTTAATGACCCGCTGCATTGATGGTGTTTTGGTTTTGAGCATTCCTCACTAAGCATTATGTGCTTACGCTCCTTTTTGTCCATCAATGCAGATTCTTGAAGTTTGGACAGCAAGGAGCAAGGGATTCAAGGTGGACTCCAATTGAGATGTATGTCTCGATGAATAGCTATAGTTAATAAAGGCAATGGGGGTAGAATCTCTCGGGTTAATATGTATGTGTTCGTTTATGTTGGACAAGTATGTTTTTATGTTGATGATGTTGTTGGAACATGTATTGGCTTTAATGAGATTGATTTGGAAAGTTTGTGCTTAAATGGTTGCTTGTGTAGGAAGCATGCCTATAGATTTGGGGCTTTTTGCATATGAAGTTAATTTGTTGATTTGATGATGCTTACAAGTTTTATATATGTTGAATTGCATGCTGGTAAAGTTTGGTGGCAATTGGAGCATGTTTGGATGATCAATTGCATGTATTGGAATGCATTTTGCTGCAATCTG
Organism: Hibiscus tridactylites; assembly: GCA_958450335.1. Taxonomy (NCBI): domain Eukaryota; kingdom Viridiplantae; phylum Streptophyta; class Magnoliopsida; order Malvales; family Malvaceae; genus Hibiscus; species Hibiscus tridactylites. Next base: position 29,605,867 of record OY288291.1, on the reverse strand, counting down.
TGCAGGGCGTTTCGGAACAGTGTGCACCGTTTCGGAACGGGTGCCTTGAATGAACCTAGGCGTCCGAAACGGTAGGCACCGTTTCGAAACGGTTTGGCCACTGCCAGCCCATGTTCCGGAACCCGTTGCGGAACGGCCCGTGTTTCGAAACGGGGTATATCTGTTTCGGAACGGTCGACCGTTGGGGGCTGACATGGGCAGTTATATGTTTTGAGTTGTTTGCATTTTGGTCCTGAAACTTGTTTGTGCAATTGTATGAGTTTGGGATGTCCGTTTGAGCTGAAATTTGGCAGAGAAGCATGAAACCTGATTAATTTTAAGTTGGTAACTTAAAATCTGGTTAAGTCCTTAAAGTTTTCAGAATTTACAATTTGGTCCCTAAAGTTGTAAATTGTTCAATTGGGTCCCTGTTTGATCTCTGATGTTTGTGATCTTTGGGTATGCTGTTTGCATGATCACATCTAAGGTTAATGTGCATCTAGACAAGATTAAAAGGAAAAAAAAGGTCGTTAATCAAGGTTGACTTTCGGGTTGACTTTGGTTTTCCCCGTGTGACTTTCTTAATTCGGGTCAACCGTCCGGGCCGGGTTAAGGGGGTTACATTTGGTGGTATCAAAGCTGAGTTGCGAATGCTTGGGGAAAACGGTAAGTTGTTGTAATGTGTGCTTGTTGGTTACCTTGATGTGTGGTTGAAAGTTGGTTGAAACACGTGTTTCTGAGCAAATTGTTGATGTTTCTGAGCATGTTGTTGATGTTTTCAAGCATGTTTTATGGTTATGAATCTTGGTCGAGTTTATGTGGAAATGTGCTGTTGCTGTGAACTGATGTTATGCATGATGGAAGTGTAATGAGTATGTTATGTTGATAATATGCTGATGCAAATGGATGCTGTTTGATGTAAGCATGATCAAAGTATGTTGTTTGATATGCTTGATGTTGCGATATACATGTTGTGTTGACTGTTATGTCATGTAAAGGAGAGGAATTCGGGATACCCATTGCCTTATTAATATAACTATTGTGTTATTTGGAGTTGGAGTTTGAATCCTTGCTTAAAGCTGGTCTAACTGGTTTGTTTGTTTGTTGTGATTGTTTGTTGTTGTTAGTAGTATGGCAAAGTCGATGGAAGAATGGCAGTTGGGTAAGATGGTTGCTGCCTTGGGGCAGGTTGTTAGGGCATGGAATTCACCCTTTTGTAGAGGTGTTTTGTCTCAGTCTTCTGTGCCTGGAGTTGAGGTGGTAAGGCAAGGGAAAGAAGCTGGTTCTGTGGTGAAGAGTTCATCACCTGTTGAGCAGGAGGTGTTGGGAACATCTCAGGCTGTGGTAAAGGTATGGTCAGTGGATGAGCTGGCTGTGGGATGTGTGAGTTTGCCGAAGCAGCGTTTGCTTGATTTGGGTGCTGTGGAGTATCATGGTTCTTCACCAGAGATGTTTGAGGCCTGGTTGGCCAGTGTGATTCTGATCTTGGATCAGGAAGTCTGTGATTATGCTTGTAAGCTGGGAAGTGTTGTTTCTCTGATGTTGGAGGATGCGTGTGTCTGGTGGACATCTGTGGCGGTGGCGTCACATATTCCTGATATTGATTGGGATTTCTTTGTATCTGCTTTTTGTGAAAGGTATCTTGGAAGGGAATTTCCAAGGGTTAAGCAATGTGAAGATAGTGCTGTTGTGGAGCAAGTGTTGCTTGAGCAAGGAGTGGAAGCTCAGCCACCGGTGTGCGACCGTTGTGAAAGGCGCCATGTTGGAGGTTGTTGGGGTGCGGGTGCTTGCTGGAATTGTGGTTCTAAAATGCATGTTAAGCGTGATTGTCCTCTTGGAGTGATGTCAGCTTTGGTGTTAGCCAATGGGTCTCTGAAAGGTCGTGGGCATGACCGAGGCAAGGTTTAGAGGTGGCAAAAAGAGCAGAAGGTTGTGAAGAGATTGGGAAATGAGAATTGCTGGGAATGTGGGTCTGCTGGACACATGAGACGTGATTGTTGAGGTTGGCTCGGAACTGCCAAGGTTCCTTACCGCAAGGAGTTGATGTTGACCCTGGTGTGTTAGCTGGTGTTGCAGTTGTGCCGCAGGAGGTTGAAGGTTCCGCAAGGAAGAGATCTCGTCTGATGAATCTTCAGGGTGGTGTTGTGTTTTCAGGTAACCTTGTTAAGTAATCTTTGCTCTAGTTACCTTAGTTTGGTTTCTGTTGGTTTTCCTTGCGTGGTAAGTTTAGTCTTGTTGCTAGCATGTTTGGGGTAATGGTAGTTGTTTGGGAACATCTTTGGTGTGAAGAAGGCTTAGTGAGTATCTGGTGGTTAATGGTTGTTGGTATGATGGAGTTAGATAAGTTAGGAGTGAGGTAGGAGGTTGTTTTTAGACGGATTTTGAGGATGTTATTGGAGGGTGTGAACTGGCATTCATGCACAGTTAAAATCATTGTTATATGTTATATTATATATGTTGGTCCATGCATACATGTGGCATGACATTAGAGGTTTTGCATGCATGTACATCAGGCATTGATAGGGCATGTAGGTGATCATGCATACGATGTTCACACTCGCTAATAACTAATCGAATCTGTTAGTGTGGTGGTTGGTTTGGATGATGGGTTTTTAGAGGTTGTTTTGGTGCTGAGTGAGAGTTAGAAGTAATATTAAGCTAGTTGCTAGCAATGGTGAGAGTGGTATAGCCTGTGGTAGAAGGATAGTGTTTGTTGCTTAGAGAGCTTAGTGGTTTGAATAGATAAGTGGAAGGGGTAGCTCCTTGGTGCTAAGTGATGTTGCTGTTTAGTGGTTGTGTTCCCAAGTGCTGAAGTAGCCTAGTATTTAAGTTGTTGTGGAAGGGTTGTGTTTGTAAGTGCTGGTTCTTAGCAACCTTTGAGGGTTGAGGAGTTGGTCTGTATGGCAGGTTGGGCGATGTCCTAGTAAGATAAGTGTTGTGGTTGAAGTTTGAAGTGGAAGGATTATGAAAGATCGAAGGTTTTTGTTGGTTGTTTGGGTTCTTGTGAGAAGTGGTTGGTTGGTTGGGGTTAAGAAAGTTCCGTTTGAAGTCAGCTGGTGGTGTGTGGAATGGCTGGCGGAGTCAAGTTGGGGTTGTAATGTAATTCTTGGAATCTGGGTGAGTAGTCCTGGTGAGTCGTTATGGTAATGCTAGCGGCAGATGTGAAGGATTATCAGCATTCGTTGAGGAGTTTGGGTAAGCAGTTGATGCTTAAAGATTTTTTCTTGTTGGGAAAATCCTTGGAAGAGGTTTGGGAGTTTGCAAGAGTTTTAGAAGCAGAAAGGTTTGCATAGTGGCTGTTTTGGATTGGTTGTTGTCACTGTGTAAACAAGTCTTGGAAGTTGTGTGTTACAGTGTGGTGTGCTGTAAAAGTTGAGGTTCTTCAGGTTGAGGTTGGGGCTGTGTACAGTCCGGGTATGTGAAAGGTTAAGTTGGGGCTATCTTTGAGTGTTCTGGATTTTGTGAACAGTGTGTGGAGGTGCTAAGTTTGGTGGAGGTTTTGTGTGGATAGTAGTCAGTGTTGGTTGAGGCTGTTGTGTTGCCTTGTGTGTTGGTTTGAGAAGGTTGTTGTTCTCTTTTCGCTGGTTGAAATTTCGAGGAAGAAATTTCCTAAGGGGGGGAGAGTTGTAACGCCCCGGTTTTGGGCTCAGAAGTTTTGGGCGTTGACCGGTTTGGTCAAAGTGCTGATCGAATATATAAGAGTGAATTTAGGAAAGCCTAGTTCGGGTTGCATTAAAAATATGGAAAAATGTTCTAAAATCATCTTTTAATGTAATCAAGGGAACTGTGAAATCAATTTTGGAAAATGAAGTTCGGAAGGTTGACATTTTGGCTAGTGACCAAAATGTAATTTTTGAAAGTTTCGTGTCTGTTTTATAAAGGATTGAAACTTTGAATCTTTAAGGAGCTATTATTCCAAAAAGAGTTTCTCCTAATTTTTCTAAGATATTTTAAGGCTTTATTCTGATTTTAAAGTTTATGAAATGTGGAGGGAAATCATTTTACCATTTTATAACTAACTTTTCTATTTTCTCTCAATTTTCCTTTTCTCTCATTTTCTCTCAACCCAAACACATTTCTCCAGATTTTCTTCTCTGATTTTGTCATCTAAATCACTCATTTCAACTCTCTTTTGATTCCTAATCATCTCATCAACAAAACCTCTCAATTTGCAAGTTGTTTCATCAAGCTTTTTGGCTCTAAAAAGGAGAAACTCAAGTTTGGAGGTAAGAACGTCCTTCTCCTCTAAACTATCAGTTCTTTACTGAAATTCCTAAGTTCTCAATCCTTGATTTGTGATTCGTTAAAGGCTTTTCAATTGAGATCTTGATTTTGGCTTAAAATGCAAGATTTGGTGATTTTGGTGGAATTTTCGTGTGATCTGTTTGGGCAGTGTTTTGAAGTGTCAAATTGATGTTAAATGAATGCTAAATTGATTAGAAGTTGAGGTTTAATTAATGCAATCCCGGATAGGTTGAATTTCCTAAGTTTGGCTTGAGTTTTTGGTTGTTTTTGGTGATCTGTTATACCTGGAGGTATAAGGACGTGTTTGTGATCATTTTGGATGTTAATTGATGTTTAAAAATGGTTAGAAGTGATGGATCTTGGCTGGGTTAAGTTTTGGAAGTGTTTGGAGGTGATTTCGGTTGTGTTTGGTAGCCAAATTGTTGGATTTGGGATGAGCAGCGAGTTGAGTCTTGTTGCTGGTGTTTTTAATGCATAATGATGCATTAATCCTCTATTGTTGTGTGCTTGAAACAGGGGAGTTTGATCCGTGAGCTTTGAAGGTGTTGCGGAAGGTTTTCGGATGCTTGGAAGGCTTGTTGGCTAGCCTTGTTTTGTGTATCGGTGAGTGAAGTTGGGTTTTCAGCTTTTAAACCAAGGTTTGAAGGTTTTGGGAGCTTAGTTTAAGTCTAAACAACTTTGCTAAGCTCAAGAGTAAGTGAATGGATTTTCGCTCTTGAATTGTGTTGTGATTTGGCTTTAAAGCAATTGAGGTTGATGATTGAAATGCATGTGTTTTGCATGGTTTAAATCTGTTTTGAAAGCATATTTTTAGCATGGTTTAATGCTGGTTTTGAAAGCCATTTGAGAAGGATGCTCAAGGTAAGAGATCCTTGGTTTTGTACATGGAAATTGTGATTTTGATGCATAGTGTTGCATGTTGATCAATGGCTTTGTGTGATGCTTTAAAACAGTGAATTGATGATGGTAAATGATACTTTTTGCATATTGGTTATGCATGTGAATGATTGGACTAATGTGGTAATGGTTTTAGCATATTGGCTATGCATGTGAATCATTGGATTATCATGGTAAGATGATTATGTTGGCAAGTGATGAAATTGGTTCTTGGTTCGTTGATCGGATATAGTTAGCCGGCTATAGGATTGGGTGCACCGTGAATTAAGTCGCCTTAGAGGTGGAGTGGTCAAGAGTGGACCGGTAAACTCCCTTCAAGTATCCTAACGAGATGGTTAAGGTCATAATGGAGGTTGATGCCCATTCGAGGACCTTGGTTGAGCAAAGGTTATATGGTGTTTAAAAGTCCATATATGGGAACCTTGTGCTTGTTAAGATCACAATGGCGGAGTAAGACCATGTGTGGATCTTGTGTGGGGTGTCCCGGATCTCGTTAGTGATGTTATACAACTACCAATCGGTTATGCAAAGGTTGTATGGTGTTTCAAAGTCCATACATGGGAACCTTGTGCATGTTGAGGTTGTATGGTGTTTAAAAGTCCATGCATGGGAACCTCGGGAAAAGCTAAGGTTGTATGGTGTTTAAAAGTCCATACATGGGAACCTTAGGCATGTAAGGTCAAATGGTGTTTAAAAGTCCATTTGGGAGACCTTGGATTGGTAGGGTGTATGGAGCGTAGGGACAACGCTCGGAATCCGCGTATCCGATCGGGTGTTGAGTTGAAAAGTGGATGTGGTTGATCACTTGGAAGCCAATGTAATGTTCTTGATTATTAAAGAAGCATGAGATGCTTGAAAAGATGCATGGTTGCATGATAAGCGGTTAAAGCTTGTGAATGCATGTTTACTTGTTAAGTTGAACAAGTGTTGATTATCATTTGATAAATGATGCATGTGTACATGAAATCTCTTTAATGCTTTGGAGTCTTGTTAAGGCTTGTTTTTAAAGGCATGTGATGATGATGTTGTGGTTCATATAAGTTGCCTTTGGTTTAATGCATGTGTTGGTTTGTTTGAGTAATGGTTTTAAAGGGTTTCTTGCTTGAAATGATGTTCAAGTATATGAAAGGGTAATATGAAATGGAAGTGTTTCCAAGGTTTTGATTTAGCTTTGCATATGGTATTTATGCATGGAATGGTTAAATGGATGATTATGTAATTTGTGCTTTGAAAAGGTTTTCTTAGCTTGCTAAGCTAAGGTTTGGTTTCATGTATGTGCAATGCATGGTTTAAGCATGATGTTGAAAAGGAGTTTTCAAACATGGCTTTGGTTTGTCAAATCGGGTTTGTTTTTAAAGTGATTTAATGACCCGCTGCATTGATGGTGTTTTGGTTTTGAGCATTCCTCACTAAGCATTATGTGCTTACGCTCCTTTTTGTCCATCAATGCAGATTCTTGAAGTTTGGACAGCAAGGAGCAAGGGATTCAAGGTGGACTCCAATTGAGATGTATGTCTCGATGAATAGCTATAATTAATAAAGGCAATGGGGGTAGAATCTCTCGGGTTAATGTGTATGTGTTCGTTTATGTTGGACAAGTATGTTTTTATGTTGATGATGTTGTTGGAACATGTATTGGCTTTAATGAGATTGATTTGGAAAGTTTGTGCTTAAATGGTTGCTTGTGTAGGAAGCATGCCTATAGATTTGGGGCTTTTTGCATATGAAGTTAATTTGTTGATTTGATGATGCTTACAAGTTTTATATATGTTGAATTGCATGCTGGTAAAGTTTGGTGGTAATTGGAGCATGTTTGGATGATCAATTGCATGTTTTGGACTGCATTTTGCTGCAATCTGTGCAGGGCGTTTCGGAACAGTGTGCACCGTTTCGGAACGGGTGCCTTGAATGAACCCAGGTGTCCGAAACGGTAGGCACCATTTCGAAACGGTTTGGCCACTGCCAGCCCATGTTCCGGAACCCGTTGCGGAACGGCCCGTGTTTCGAAACGGGGTATATCTATTCCGGAACGGTCGACCGTTGGGGGCTGACATGGGCAGTTATATGTTTTGAGTTGTTTGCATTTTGGTCCTGAAACTTGTTTGTGCAATTGTATGAGTTTGGGATGTCCTTTTGAGCTGAAATTTGGCAGAGAAGCATGAAACCTGATTAATTTTAAGTTGGTAACTTAAAATCTGGTTAAGTCCTTAAAGTTTTCAGAATTTACAATTTGGTCCCTAAAGTTGTAAATTGTTCAATTGGGTCCCTGTTTGATCTCTGATGTTTGTGATCTTTGGGTATGCTGTTTGCATGATCACATCTAAGGTTAATGTGCATCTAGACAAGATTAAAAAGAAAAAAAAGGGTCGTTAATCAAGGTTGACTTTCGGGTTGACTTTGGTTTTCCCCGTGTGACTTTCTTAATTCGGGTCAACCGTCCGGGCCGGGTTAAGGGGGTTACATATAACATGCCAGCATGTCAAATCTCAACTAAAACAGACCATCCAAACTCGACCATCTGAACTGACAACATTCAGGGACCAAAACGAAAGAAACATAACCTTGAAACTATTCAAAATCAACATCCAACGGTCAAGTATTTCGGAACACAAGACCCTACATCGGAACGGTCGTTCGAAACCATGTTGACCGTTTCGATACGCAAGTGCGTTCTGAGACCCCAAATAACCTGTTTCGATACGGTGAATTATAGTGGCGAAATTTTCCGAAACGTGCCTACCCGTTCTGAAACACCATGACCATTATAGGCCATTGTTCCGAAACAGATAAGGGCGTTTCGAAACGTATGGGGCTGCTTTTTTCCAAATTGCTAGGTTTTCACAAATTTTCACCTTCGGAACCATTCCAACACATGTCATAACACACATACCATATGAATGCACATCAAAGAGCAACCAAACGAAGCACAAGCTATAACATAGAATCATTATTGCAAGCATTAGAACTATAGGCATGCTTCCTAGATCTCAAAACCACAAAAGGCTAAAAACCACATTCAAGCTTAAACCATTATTCAAAGGCCATTTACAATACCAAATCAACAAACCAAAGATGCTGAAGGTGTTTAATATAACTAAATAATATCAAAAGTTGAAATCCCACCCATTCCCTCTTATTTCACCAAGGTAAAACCACATACATTGCTTACTCAAGACACTTGGAATCCACTTGCTTTCTCGCTGCCTCAAATGCTAAAACCAAACATTCATAAATACTTTTTACAAAGCCGAAATATCACCATTTGTCATCTCATGCCTTTACTTAAACATTCCCTTTTAAAGAATCTATGCACTTTTTATACCACATGCTCATAACATCATTAAAATAGCAACAAAATAATCTTTTGCTCATGCTTAAACCAAGCATCACATGCATTCTAGAATAATTCCCAAGCATCACATGCTTTAGTCATTAATCAACAACATTATATTGGCTCACAAGTGATCAATTCTCAATCCATGCCAAAACCAACACATATGACACAATCGGATACGCAAATAACAAGCGTTGTCTCACACACTTCATACACACTACCCGACTACACAAGGCTCATACACGAGATTAAGCCATCAACCATTGCGACACTTGTGGTAGAATTTATCGGTACAATCACAACCCCTCAACACCACTAATCGGTAATTGTATAATTCCAATAACGAGAGAACGGGACAGATACCACAAGATCCACACACGGGATTTAACCATCCACTATTGTGATCTTAACCTCAATCCTTAGGGTACTTGGATGGGGTATACGGTACAATCACAACCCTCGACATCCAAGGCGACTTTATTCACGGTGCACCCAATCCTGTAGCCGACTAACTATATCCGATTAAAGTAACCAAAAACCATTTCCATCACTTGCCAATATAATTACTTAACATCATTATTCAATTGTTTTACAAGCATAAATCACAATGCCATTTCCACAAACATAAACTCAAATGCATACATTTCATAGTTTATAGGATCACCTACCAAGTGCATCCTTAATGTAACCCCCTTAGCCCGGCCTAGACGCCCGACCCGAACTAAGAAGATTACACGGGAAAAATCAAAGTCAACTCATAAAAGTCAACCTCGATTAACGAACTTTTTTCTTTTTATCTTTTCTAGATGCACATTATTGGGCTATATGATTAGCAAATTGGTTTGGCGAAAGCAACACAACAAACGGAACTCAAATAGGGGTCTGATTGCATACAACCGTATTTTAGGGACTAAAATGTGAATTTCTTGAATTATAAAGACTAAATAGGTTTTCAAGTTACCAATCCAAAATTAATCATATTACATGTCAGCATGTCAAGTTGCATCTTTAACAACTCATCCAAACTCATTTAATTTAGACATCCAACATCCAGGGACCAAAACGTAAGAAAACAGAACCCTGAAACTATTCAAATTCAATTCCAGCGGTCGGGTGTTTCAAAATAGAAGACCATGTATCGAAATGATCATTTTCGAAACCAGGTTGACCTTCTCGATACGTTGGTGTGTTCTGAAACCTGTTTCGGAACCATGCTTTCCAGTAGCAAAATGTTCCAAACGGTCTCACCCGTTCCAAAACTCCATGACCATTCCAGGCTACCGTTCCGAAATAGTTAAGGGCGTTCCGAAACGCCTTTCCCTGCAACTTCTCAAAATACTCATTTAACTCAAAATATCACGTCCGAAAACATTCCAAAACATGCCACATCACACATACAACATGTAAACATATCAAAGACCATTAACATGAAGCACAAGCTAAAACATAGCATCATTCATGCAAGCATTGGGTGTATAGGCATGCTTCCTAGTCTTCAAAACCACACAAAAGCCAAAAGCTACATTCAAGCACAAATTAAACCTCAAAGGCCATTTACAAACCAAAATAAGCAAACCAAACATTCTTAAGGTGTTTAACATCACCGAATACGAACAAGAGTAGAAATCCCTCCCATTGCCTCTTATTACACCAAGATAAAACTACATACTTTGCTTAATCACAAGCTTGGATTCCACTTGCTATCGGGCTGCCTCAAATGCTTAATTTTCTACATTGATGAAACAAATGAGTGTAAGCATAAATCGTAGTGAGGTTCGCTAAAATCAACACCCATCAATGCATTTCATAAAACCAGTGCATCATCATTTGCAAACTCTTGCCCTTCCTAAAGACATGCTCTTCTAAGCATCAATGCACTTTTCAAATCACATGCTCTTAACATCATAATAAAAACAACAAATAATCTTTTGCTCATGCTTAAACCAAGCATCTCATGCATTCTAGCACAAACCACAATCATCTCATGCTTAAATCATTAATCAACAACATTATATTGGCTTGGAAGTGATCCATTATCAATGATACCAAAACCACACAAATTACACAATCGGATATGCGGATTACAAGCGTTTTCCCACACGCTTCATACACACTACTGGACTACACAAGGCTCACACACGAGAGCAACCCTCCATCATCGTGACACATGTGGTGGAGCATAACAGCACAATCACAACCCCTCAACACCACTCACTGGTAGTTGTATAATTCCACTAACGAGAGCATGAGACACATAACACAAGACTCACATACGGGATTGCATCCACCGTTGTGACCTTAACCTTAATCGTTGTGACTTTATTCATGATGCACCCAATCCTATAGCCGGCTAACTGTATCCGATTAAAGTAACAAAAAACCATTTTCATCACTTGCCAATATAATCAATTAACAACAACATTCCACTATTTTACAAGCATAAACATAATGTCATTTCCACAAGCATAAAAATGCTTAATATCATATGTAAAAATTACATAAATCAAAGGATCACTTACCATGTACATCCTTAAAAATGGCATTAAAACCAGCAATCTCAATGCTCTAAAACATGCTTTGAAACAGTTAATAAATCAGATCAACTCAAGTGCATTTTCAACGAAACATAGCATATTTCTGAGAGAGACTCGAACCACTTACTCTTGAGCTTAGCTAAGTGTTTCAAACATACACTAAGCTCCCAAGACCACGTCCAAAGTGTTACAAAGCTGGAAAATCCATTTCCACTCATCGATACACAAAACCTCGTTTACCGAAGCAGAAATAACCCTTCTAGAGCCTCTAAAATCACCTTGTTTGCTCCTGGATCAAGATCCCCTTGTTTTCACATCATCAAAACAGAGATCTAAATGTATTAAAATACATTCCAACACTAGCAACTAAGTATAAACTCATTGCTCACCCAAACTACACCAATTTACCCATCCGAAACAACCGAAAACTCAATCGATTGCTTCCTAAATAATGCCCAGCCAACATACATCACTTTCAACCATATATAAACATCAAAACACATCTAAAAACAACCTAAGCCCATCCTTATACCTCCAGCAAGCATGATTCCACAATTTCACCTCACAAACTCACTTAAAACTATCAAGAAATTCAAGGATCTCAAGGAATTCGGGATCTATGCTAACAAAACCTCATTTCAACATAATAACCAACTTAAATCTCAATTAAAATCAATCCAAAAGAGAGCTTAACTAAACAAATCCGAAAATCAAGATTTTAATCATATTTCACAAGTTTTAGATCTCAAATCAAAACTATAATGAAAACATTACCAAAAACATTAATTAGAAGCCAAAGATCTTGGGAATTTCAATAATGAACCTTGATTAGAGGTTGAGAATGAGATTTACCTCCAATCCTTGCTTTCCTCAATGAATGACAAGTTTTTCTTAACGAAATCTTGAAGAACTTGAAAGGATTCTTGAATATAGTTTTGGAAATATCAAGAGAGTGTTTGGGAAAAAAGAATTCTGGAGAAAATTAGTAAAAATTGTGTTTGGCTAAAAATGAGAAGAGAAAGGTAGTTACGTGATAAAATCTCACTAATTAACAACCTAATTAATTAAATAAAATAAAAGACAATTAAAAATATTTAATTAAAACCATTTTAAACTCATGCCATATTAAGGAAAGGCTAAATTTCCATAAAGATTCTTAGATTTTGGCTTCTCCTTTAAAAATTGCATTTTTCTGAGTTTTGAAACTTTACAATTTGGTCACTACCCAAAATGTACCACTTCCGAACTCTTTTTTGTACAATTAATTTTACCACAATTTTATCCTATCCCAGTCCTTAATTTTCTTAAATCACCTCACGCGATTCAAACCGTTTCCGACCGGTCTGGTCCGATGTCTAAAAAATCTAGGCCCAAAACCAGGGCGTTACACTTAACAAAATGGCATTAACCACCAGCATTATCAATGCTCAAAAGATGCTTTAAAAGAGTAAATAAAACCACATTTCGAGAGACACTTTCGAATCACTTACTCTTGAGCTTAGCAAAATGTTTCAAACTTACACTAAGCTCCCAAGACCACGCTCAAAGTGTAACAAAGCTGGAAAAATCCATTTCCACTCACCAATACACAAAACCTTGCTCGTCGACACGAAAATACCATTCAGAAATCTCCAAAGATGCTTCGTTTGCTTCCGGATCAAGATCCCCTATTTTTAGATCATCAAAATAGAAATCAAAATGCCTTAAAATGCATTTCAACACCATCAACAAAACACAAACTCGTTGCTCACCAAAACTAAACCAATTTACCCATCCGAAACAACCGGAAACTAAAACCATTATTAAACATCTAAACACATCTAAAGACAACCCAAACCCATCCTTATACCCCCAGCAAGCATAACTTCATCATTACAACCCAAAAACCCAACTAAAACCATCAAGAAACTCAAGGATCTCAAGAATTTATGGATCTATATTATCAAAACCCTTTTTCAACTATTAATCAACTTAAAACTCAATTTAAACGAATCCAAAATAGAGCTCATCAAAACCAATCCGAAAATCAAGATTTTAATCATATTTTTGCTAAATTTTGATCTCAAATCAAAACTATAATAAAAACTCACCCAAAAACATCAATTGGAAGCCAAAGATCTTGGAAATTACAATAAAGAACCTAGATTGAAGGTTTAGAACGGTATTTACCTCCAATCCTTTCCTTCCTTAAGATTTGACAAGTTTTAGCTTCACAAAACTTGAAAATCTTGAAGAGAAATCTTGGAATTGTTTTGGAAATCAATGAGAGAGTGTTTGGGAGAAAATAATTATTGTGAAATGAGTTGGGAAAATGGTTTTGCTGAAATGAGAGGTAGTTACGTGAAATTAAATCCCAATTTTCCTATTTTAATATTTTAATTAAATAAAACTATTTTTATTTAATCATCTAAAAAAACTTTTAAAACACATGGAAATTTAAGGAAGGTGTAATTGCACCATAGCTCCCTAAAGATTCTAAGATTTTTGGCTCCACTTTTAAAATTTCATGTTTCCACAGTTTTGAATCTATACATTTTGGTCACTACCCAAAATGTACCACTTCCAAAGCCTATTTTGTAAAATTGATTTTACCAACCCTTAAACATGATTTAAGATGATTTTAGAAAATTTTACCATATTTTTATCCTTTCCTGATCCTTGATTTCCCTAAATCACCTAACGCAATTCAAACCGTTTCCGACCGGTCCAATCCGATGTCTAAAACATCTAGGCCCAAAACCAGGGCGTTGAAACTGAACAAAATGTAAAGTATCAAAGCCTATTTTCTAAAATTGATTTGACCAACCCCTTAAACATGATTTAAGAGGATTTTAGCAATTTTTACCATATTTTTATCCTTTGTCGATCCTAGATTTCCCTAAATCACCTAACATAATTCAAACCGTTTGAGATGTGATGCTTGGGAATTATGCTAGAAATGCACGCGATTTTTGGTTTAAGCATGAGCAAAGGATTTTTCTGTTATTTTAATTGTAGCGCCCTGGTTTTGGGCCTAGATGTTTTAGACATTGGATCGGACCGGTCATAAACGATTCGAATCGCGTAAGGTGATTTGCGGAAATCAAGGATCGGGATATGATAAAGATGTGGTAAAATTGCTAAAATCCTCAAAAAATATGTTTAAGTGGTTGGTCAAATCAAGTTTACAAAAAAGTTTCAGAAGTGGTACATTTTGTGTAGTGACCAAAATGTAAAGTTTTAAAACTGTGAAAATTGCAATTTTCGAAAGGGAGAGTCAAGGTCTTGGAATCTTTAGGGAGCTTTATGCAATTAATCCTTTCTTTAATATGACATGTGTTTAAACTGGTTTTACTTAATTGGTTTTAAAAGGGTTTTATTTATTTTATTAATTAAATAGTTAATTTGGGAGATTTTAGTTACGTAACTAATTTTCTCTTCTCATTATCAGCCAAACACTCTTCTAAATCATTTTCAACAGATTTCATTTCTCCCAAACACTCTCTCTTGGTTTCTCTTTCATTTCCAAAGAATCCTTTTCAACTTCTTTAAGATTTTTGGAAGCAAAAACTTGTCATTCATTGAGGAAAACAAGGATTGGAGGTAAATCTCATTCTCAACCTCTAATCAAGGTTCTTTATTGAAATTCCCAAGATTTTTGACTCTCAATTGTTGTTTTTAATTGAGTTTTGATGATAGTTATGGTTTAAGATCAAAATCTTGCAAAATGGTGACTTAGGTCTTGATTTTCGGAACTGTTTTGATGAGCTCTATTTTGTATAGATTCCAATTGAGTACTGAGCTGATTATGTTGTTGAGAAAGTGTTTTGATGATATAGATCCCAAAATCCTTGAGATCATTGAGTTTTATGATAGTTTTAGTTGAGTTTTTGGGGTGAAATGAGGAGGTTTTGATGCTGGAGGTATAAGGATGAGTTTAGGTTTATTTTAGATGTATTTTGATGCTTATAAATGATTGACAGTGATGTATGTTGGCTGGGCATGGTTTAGGAAGCATTCGATTGAGTTTTCGGTTGTTTCAGATGGGTAAATTGGTGTAGTTTAGGTGAGCAACAAGTTTGTGTTTAGTTCATGGTGTTAAAATGCATTTTAATGCATTTGGATCTCTGTTTTGATTATATGAAAACTTGGGATCTTGCTCCGGAGGCAATCGAGTCGGTTGTGGAGGTTTCGGAGGAGTGATTTCCGTGTCAGCAAGCAAGGTTTCACGTTGTCAGTGAGTGGACATGCTTTTGAAGCTTTGTAAGCTTGGATACAAGTTATTGGGAGGTTAGTGTAAGCTTGAAAGGCTTAGCTAATCTCGGAAGTAAGTATGGTTTTTTGTTCTCTCGGTTTTCAATTTTGAAATGGATTCCATGGTATATCATGTTCATGTTTTGTTGACGATTGTTACTCATTGTTATGCATGGATATAAGCATGGTTTTGCTTGTGTTTATCCCATGAAAACGTTTTGTTTGAGTACAAGATGGTGAGATCTTGTATGAGATGGTTTTTTCTATTTAAAGGCATGTTTAGTTTGTGATATGTGATTATTTTTTATGATCCATTGAAAACATTGAGTTAACATGGATTTTAAGAATATATTGGCAAGGTTTGATTTATTCTTAATACTCGGATATGTTGGTCGACCAATAGGATGTGAGTGCACTATAGATTGAGTGAGCCATCTTGTATGAGTTGGTTTTTTTTCTATAAATCGTACGTGTTCTAGCTACGTGACGTAATATGGGGTGAGCCTATTGCGAGTGATAGAGGTGAGTCTATCAGTATGGGTTAGGGGTGAGCCTAATTCCATTCGTAGCCATTAAGATTGGGTGAGCCATCATTAAGTTAGGGGTGAGCCTCAGTGAGTCCGTGTATCTGATATTGTGTATGAAAGTGATGGAGGTGAGTCCATCATAATAGATAGGGGTGAGCCTATGTCGGATGTTAAATGCCAATATATGTGTATTATAAATGTTTCCCATGTATCATGTTTTAAAAATGAAAGCATCATGACTTATTGTGCATGAGATGCTTGATGTTGAGTTATTGCATAAGAGGATTCTATGCATGTGAATTAAGCTAGTGAGGCTTAATGTGGATTTGCATTGAGAGCAATGCATGTGATTAACGATTTATGTGGAACATGATTTAAGATTGATTTGCTTTGGTTTTGAAAGCATGATTTGAGAGTGAGCATGAAATGGTTTGATATGTGTTTTAAAAACCACATTGTTGGTGTATTCTTGAGCTTTCCCTCACTAAGCAAGTGTGCTTATGCTTCTCTTTTCCCAACAGTGCAGATAACTAAGCTTGAGGGGCTGAGGAGTAGCAAGTGAAGGTGCTTACGATCCTCTTTTCCCAATGATGGGGGATTAGAACCTTGGTTTGAAGGTTTTATTGTTGATTTCTTAGCTGAGATATAATGGTTGCTTGTTTTGGGTTGTAAATAGCATTTGAGGATTTGAATTGTGCATGAATTTGGTTTTTAGGCTTTGTATGATTTTGATGTCCAGGAAGCATGCCTATAGATCTAATGCTTGCATGAATGATCCTATGTCCTAGCGTCTGCTTCTTGTTAATGGTCTTTGATGTGTTTACAAGTTGTATGTGGGTTGTAACATGTGTGACGAGTGTTTCCGGGTGAGGAAAGTTGTCTAAAACCTGCAAAGTCTAATGTTGCAAGGTAGGGTGTTTCGAAACGCCCTCGTCTATATCAAAACGATGGCCTGTATTGGCCAGGGGGTTTCGAAAAACACCCGAGTATCAAAATTGTCAACATGGTTTCGAAACAATCGTTTCGATACAAGGTGCAGTGTTTCGGAACAGGTGACCCATGGTTTTGAATTTGAAATGTTCCAAATTTCTTTCTTCTTACGTTTTGGTCCCTAAGTCTTGTATGCTTAATTAAATGAGTTTTGATGATATGTTTAAGATGAAATTTGACATGTTTGCATATTATATGATTAATTTTGGATTGGTAACTTTAAAACTTGTTTAGTCCTTCTAATTCTAGAAAGTTGCAAATTAGTCCCTAAAAGTGGTTTATTTACAATTGAACCCCTAAATGAGTTCTATTCGCTGTGTCACATTTGCTAAATTGAATTGCAATTCAAATAGGTTAATAATGTGCATCTAGAAAAGTTAAAAAGAAAAAATAGGGTCGTTAATCAAGGTTGACTTTCACGAGTTGACTTTGGTTTTCCCCGTGTAATCTTCTTAGTTTGGGTCGGGCGTCTAGGAAGGGCTAAGGGGGTTACATTAATGATGCTATGAGCATGTGGTTTGAAAAGCGCATTGATGCATTAAAGAGCCTGTTTTAAAGGAAGGCATATGTTGACAAATGATGATGTTTCAGTTTTACAAATTGCATTGATGAATGTTTGGTTTTTAGCGGTCCTCACAATGCCTTATGCTTACGCTCATTTGTTTAATCAATGCATAGAATGGAGCTTTATATGCAGCATGAAAGCAAGGGGATTCCAAGTAATTTTACTACGAAATGTATGTGGTTTTTTTAGTGTAATAAGAGGCAATGGGTGGGATTTCTACTCTTGGTTTTGTTGGTGATGTTTAACACCTTTGACATGTTTGGTTTATGTTTTTGGACTTGTAAATTGCCTCTAATTGGTTTATGGTCTTGTTTATAGTGTTTTGTGTATGCTATGGCTTATTGTCTTAAGCATGCTTGAGTAGCTAATACCTCACCGTGATTTGATATGCTTGATGAGTATATTATGCTGTTTGTTAATGCTTATATGTTCGGTAAGTTGTTTATAATACGTATGAATGTTCTAAGCATGATTAGATGTTGATAAATATGTTTAAATGGTTGTTGAATGTGAAAATCTAGTATGCATATCGATACTCAGGGAAGAGTATCGATACACTAAGGTTAAATCCAGGCTTGGTGGCTTAGGTGTACCGATACGAATTGCCCGCATATCGGTACGCCTAGGCAAACGTTTAAAGGTAGTATCGATATGGGCTCAAGCGTATCGATATCCTTTTGCCAACTTTGGCTACTTCCATTTTGCGTATCGATACAGGCTAAGGCGTATCGATACGAGTCGTTAAAATTCAGTTAAAGGAATCTTCTTATGTTTGGAATTGTGGCGTTTTGGTCCATGGTCGTTGTATGTTCAATTGGATGAGTTTGGATGATCCATTTGCGATGAAATTTGACCTATTGGAATGTTACATGACTAACTAAGGATTGCTAACTTTAAAATCTGGAAAGTCTCTGTAATTCTTACAAATTACAATTTAGTCCTTAGAGTTGTGTTATAAGCAATTGAACCCCTAATCGAACTCTGATCGTTGTGCCATTTTTGCTTAATCGCTTTTCTGAATAAATAGGATAATAATGTGCATCTAGTAAAGATATAAAAAGGGTCTCTAATGGAGGTTGACTTTAACGAGTCAGCTTTGGTTTTCCCTGTGTAATCTTCTTAGTTCGAGTCGGGCGTCTACGCCGGGCTGAGCGGTTACACTTAAAATGAGGTTTAGCAAATGATTTTGCTGTTGAAGTGTGTGATACTTGTTGCATAATGCATAACATCCTAATTTTGTTATTGATGTGCATGGATTTCAAAACGGCATGATGTTTTTCAAATGGTGTAAAAGGATTTTAAGCATTGAAGGTGTTTTTAGTTTTGAGTGCTCCTCACTAAGCTTGAATGCTTACGCTCTCTTTTATCCATCAATGCAGATAACTATGTGTTTGGAGGCAA
Source organism: Hibiscus tridactylites (assembly GCA_958450335.1). NCBI lineage: Eukaryota > Viridiplantae > Streptophyta > Magnoliopsida > Malvales > Malvaceae > Hibiscus > Hibiscus tridactylites. The sequence continues at coordinate 29,587,162 of OY288291.1, read as the reverse complement.
CAACTTGCAAGGGGATCATACGAGACTTTGCTTTAAATGTTTTATTCGTTTTATGGACTAGAGTAATAAGGGCAATTGGGGACCCATGGTTTGTTTGGGAGATATGTTGAAACTCCATATTTGAGCATGTTTACTTGTTGGTTTTTAACTTGTAAAAGACCTCAATATGATGGTTTAAACCTTGATGATAAATGTCATGTTTCGTCGATTGAAACCGCTATGTACGCTTAGGGAATGTTGATCAAGATTCATTGGTTGTGTTTGAAAGTAGATTGGATTGTTTTTGGGTGAGATCAAATAGGTAAACCCATCATTTAGTGTAATTGCAGACTGCAGGGCATCAATACTCTTCTTAGGGTATCAGTACGGTATTGCATTTTGAGAAGGGGGTACCGATACGCGGGGGCGTATCGATACCAATTTTGGCCACTAGTTTTGGGCATACCGATACGGGCTCAAAGGGTATCGGTAAGACCTCTGTGATTTTGAATTTGAGTGTTGCATTCATCGAGGGAGTATCGATACCCTCTCTAAGGGTATCAAGACGGTGGTAGTAAATTGGTTAAAAGGCATCATTGAATGTTCTGAATCTCTACGTTTTGGTCCATGAATGTTGTGAATGCAATTAATTGAGTTTGAATGATTATTTTGAGCTATGTTTTGACAGAAATGCATGTGGCATGATTAAGTTGAAGATGGGGTTACAGTCGCTCGCCTAGGCCAGGTCGAGGGGGTTATAGAGATGTATTAATCCTCTGGTTTATGTGGTTAAAACATATGAGAACATTTCAGAAGCAACCAACGAACTTTTGGGTGTTTCGAACGCTTAGTTTAACAAAACTAGTCAAGGTTTCGCGTGTCAGTGAGTGAGAATATGGATTTCAACTTTGAAATGTTTTGAAGGTGGTTTTTGGAACTTGGATGTAAGCTTTGAACGCTTGTCAATGTTTCGAAGTAAGTATAAGGAATTTCTCTCTCGGTTGTGCTATTATGGAATGGTTTTTAAGCACTTGGTTTTGAAGTAATGTTACCTACTTTTAAAGCATGTGGCTTGCTGTCTTTAAAGATGTCTTGATGAATGATGCACATGGAAAGTAATCCTTATAAGAGTATGTTCTATACTTGTGATTTAAAGCAAGGTTTAATGCTTTGGAAAATTATCTAATGATGAGGCTTTGAAAGCAGTGAAGTATATGGTTAAATATGAATTATATTGGAAAGTGATGTTATGAAAATGGTTTATAAATGCTATCGGATATAGTTAGCCGGCTATAGGATTGAGTGCACTATAAACAAGTCTTCTTGGATTTTTAGGGGATTATACGGTGTACTGAATACTCTATCCATGTACCCAACGATTGAGGAATATGTGTGGTGTCCATTCTCTCGTTAGTGGGGTTATACATCTACCGATGAGTGGTGTTGAGGGGTTTATACGGTGTACCGAATACTCAACCATGGGTGTCACAACGGTGGAGGGTAGCTCCCGTGTGTAAACCTTGAGATGTCGATGAGAATATAGGAAGTGTTGGGACAACACTTGTGAATCTGTGTATCTGATGTTGTATTTGTGAAAGGAACTTGTTAATGATCACTCGTAATCCAATATAATTGATGATGTATTATGAAATGGTTTATGCCGAAAATGTGGCTTATGCATGTTTTACTCTTTAAGCTTTGCATATGGTAGTTATGCATGGGAAAGCTTAAATTGAATGTTAGCAATGGGACTTGCTGTTGATTCATGATACATGTTGCAAAAGGTTTATTATGTTCCTTTTGATTAAGGAAAGTGCATGGTTTAGAGGTATGGTGGTTTTCAAATGATGTTTTGAAACAATTGAAATGAGATTTCAATGTGAACTTGGAAATGGTTTTAATGAATTGATGGTGTTTTGTTTTTGAGCACTCCTCACTAATCCTTGTGTGCTTACCATCTATTTTTTCCATTAATGCAAAGAATTGAGGCTCGGAAAGGCAGCATGGAGGAAGGGGTCAAAAGAGACTTCATTGTTGCAAGTATGTTTCGGTTTAGAGTATAAGTAATAAGGGCAATGGGGGATCCATTGTGTTTTTGGGAGATTTGTGTAAACTCCCTATTTGAGTAGGTTTATAATGTTGTTTTATACTTGTAAATGGCCTTTGGTTTTTTGTTTATGCTTTGCTATGCATTTTTGTATCTTACTTGGCTTGTTTACTAGGTTGCAAGCCTATAGTTTACCTTTGATGCAAATTGCCATGATATGATGTTGAATATTCCATGGATGATTGAGGTTTGACACTTGGATATTATGTATATATGTTGGACGCATACTTGAGTGGTTATGGGTGCATATAAGAGTGAAAAACTAGAAAACGTGGGCGTTTTAGGTCCATGTGTATCGGTACGCGACTACCCGTATCGGTACGGTAAAGCCATTTCAGGCAAAGCATATCGGTACAGTGAGAACTGTATCGGTACGGTCTTAGTGTAATAGACTGGGCAAATCGGTATGCAACGACGTATCTGAACGATTTTGAGCTTCTAAAATTTTGGGCATAGTAACCATATTGATACGGTACCTAGTGTATCGATACGATGGCGGTTAATTTGGTTGTCTTGAATCTTTCTGAAGTTCTGGTTCTTTACATTTTAGTCCCTAAATATTGTGGATGCAATTAAAAGTATTTGGATGATCGGTTTGAGCTGAGATTTGGCACAGTGTCATGTATTGTGACTAATCAAATGATGGTAACTTAAAATTTGAAGAAGCCCCTATAATTTGCTTAAATTTCATATTTGTCCTTCTCGCATGTTGTAATCAATTATGCCAAATCAATGCTTGTTTGAGTTGATGTTTCATCTGGTGCGAGTCAAAACACTTATAGTAACAATGTGCATCTAGAAAAGATAAAAAGACAAAAAAATAGGGTCGTCTATTGAAGCAAACTTCCCGGTTTACTTCAATATTCCCCATGTGACCCTTTTAATTTGGTAAACTGTTAGACCGGGTTGAGGGGGTTACATGTTCGGACAACCAACCATACCAAGGATTACATCAAAACCATGAACATGTAGCTCCATCATATCAAACGCAAATACATGACCTTGAATAGTTAAAGGACATATCTTAAACAACCTTCTTCTAATAACCATTTCACCAAAAGAACTAGTTACTTGCATTCCCGCATCTAACATCTCAACAGGGATACCAAGCAAATATGTATGCTCACTCAAGATGTATGAATATGTAGAAACAGAATCAACCAAAGAAAACAATGACAAGGAATGCAAAGTAAAAGTACCTGCAATCACATCGGTATCATTGCATCCTTCACGATGTGTGTACACCCTCGTAGGACCACCACTCTCAGGTTGAACTACTAGAACATATGCCACAACTATCTGACCATCCTCCCTATGTTGGATGTTACCATGACTACGCCTACAACCTCTCTGTGGTGCAACAAAAGATTACCTAGCCTAGCCAGCACCAGCCAACAATGGACAATCGAGTCTCACATGGTTAGCCGATCCATAACTCCAGCAAGAGTTAGCTACAACAGCAGCTGGAGCATGTCTGTCACGTGCCAAACGTGGATAGTGTCGCCTAAAATGCTTACGCAATTCGCATGCCCAACAGGTGCAAAATACCAGTCTAGCCTGAGCGCCTCGACCATGTACTCCACGCCCAACACCACTTCCACCGCGCCTTACATGAGGACGATACTTCTTGTCACGTTGTCTCTTATACTATCCACCACCAGAGCTGAGATCTAAAGCTCTCTTACCCGAACTAGAACCACTCACACCGTGAAGACAATCCCAAATTCTATTCGATATCCTTTGCTTGTGTCACCAACACATCAAAATCCGTATAATCAGAGTCCAAGATTATAGTCTTCACCTCTTGCACCAGACTATAACGGAAACGGTCATAATGATGCCTATAACTCGGCACTAACTCAGGAGCATACTAGCTCAAATGAACAAACTTAACCTCATACTGAGCCACAATCATGCTACCTTGAACCAAAGACATGAAGTCACATTTCTTATCAACCAAAGACAGTTTGAAAAAACTCCTGATCCACATCACTAGGCTCTATAGCCGCAGTTATAGTCCTCCATCAACAACAAGCATCACCTTGCAACAGGGAACAAGCATCATTGCACCCCATCTGATACAAAATTTAGATCATCATCGCCATCCAACCCTCGGATGTCTCAGGCGACAAACCACGATACTTAACACTACCCAAACTACGCAGACGCTCTAACGACAACATCGTTTGCCCAACAGTTGGTGCTTGCACATGCAATCTAGCAAAAAAAGCTAGGAAAGCTTCAAATATTGCCTAAACCAAAGAGGTCAAATCACCTAACACTGGCCTTGCTGGCTGAGGTGGTACACGCTACGCATTATCAGGTGGATTAGGCGGAGGAGGTGGAATCCCTCTAGGAGGAATTTTCATTCTCCTAATTTCCCTGCCCTGTGGTAACAACAATCGTACCAGATCACAACTCTTTTCTTTGTCTCATCATGCTAATATATCTAAGACATGATAATAAACCAAACAAAACAAAACAATCAGGTCAGCTTCCATTTCAAAGTATATTAATAAGGCAATGGGCACCCCAACTTCCCCCAACATGGCATAAAGCAATCAACGCACATATCAAACAACAAAATTCAATTCACAACATCACATCAACTTACCAAAATCCCAATCTTTCGAAAACTTACCCCACATAACATATCACAATAAACACATATATAACAATCACCGTGCGAAAAATCATCAGCATTCAACTAGTATCAACATTCCAAATTATTATGTAATGCCCCAGGTTTGGGACTAGAGGTTTTAAAGGTAGTTTAGGGTCCAATGAACCTAGATTAAAGATTTGGGCCAGTTTAGAGTTGGTTATGGGAAAACTTGTTTCGGGATGTGATAAAATTATGCGAAATTTTTTTAAAATCCTCTTTAAATATATATTTGGGGAAAGTGAAGCCAATTTTAGAAAATGATTTTTGGAAAGTTGATATTTCAGTTTGGTGACTAAAATGTAAAAATTGCAAGTTTTGTTTGAATGGCTAAATTGAAGAGTGACAAAAACTTAGAATCCTTTGGGAGCTATTACACTAAGGTGTTATCATACATTCCCTTGATTTTTTGTTTTAAATGATTTAATTAATTGATTTAATAAGAGAGTTTTATTAAAAGAGATTTTAAAAGGCTAAACAATTTTCTTACGTATCTACTTTTCTCGTAAACATTTCTCTCAATTTTCCCAGCAGCCAAACTCTCTTTTCATCACTAAAGTCTCCAAAGATTTATCTCATTTCATCTACGTTTGATTCCTAAATGATGCCCATGAATTTTTACAACAACTAGGTAAAGTTTTTTTGAAAAGATTTCTTCAAAATCATTGCAACTCAAGGGGAAAGCTTGTGTTAGAGGGAAGAACACATCAGAAGCAATCAGTGGAGTTCTGTGAGCTTTGGACGGTTCATTTCGCATTGGCAAATCTTCGTTTCGCAAGTCGATGAGTGAGAACGTGATTTCCATCTTTGAAACACTTAAAAGGTGGTATTGGGAACTTAGTGTATCCTTGAAATGGTTTATTAAGTTCGAAAGTAAGTAAAAGGACTTTCTCCCTCGGATTGTGCTATTATGAGTTGTTGATGCACTTGATTTTAAATGCATGTTACCTATTGTTTAAAGTATGATTTATAGTAAGTGATTTACTGTTTTTTGATGTTATATTGATGAAGGATGCACATGGTAAGTGATCCTTGTAAGTATGTTCTTATACTTGTATTATGAAGCATGGTTTGATGCATGGAAATGTGGTTTATGGGTAATGCTTTGAAAACATTGAGGTTTGTGCTAAATGTGAATTATATTTGCAACTGATGTTGTGAATATGGTTTATAATTGAAATAAGATATAGTTAGCTGGCTATAGGATTGAGTGCACTATAAACAAGTTGCCTTGGATGTTGAGGGGTTTATACAGTGCATCGAATACTCCCTCCAAGTGCCCTAACGATTGTGGAAAGTGTATAGTGCCCCGTCTCTTGTTAGTGGGGTTATACACCTACGAATTAGTGGTGTTGAGGGTTTTATATGGTGTACCGAATACTCCACTACGGGTATCACAACGATGGAGGGTACCACCCTTGTGTAAACCTTAAGATGCCGGCGATATTCTATGAAGTGTTGGTGCAACACTTGAAAATCTGTGTATCTGATGTGCATTTGAGAAATTAACATGTTGATGATCACTTGTGATCCAATATAATTGATAAAGTGTTATGAAATGGTTAATGATGCATAATATGTAAATGCATGTTTTACTCTTTAAGCTTTGCAAGGAAAGGCTTAAATTAGGTTTAAGCAATGGATTTGTTGTTTAGTTCATAATACATGATGCATGGTGTTTAAAATGTTGTTTTGAATGTGGAAAGTGCATGGTTTTAAAAAGGGCATGATGTTTTCAAAGGATGTTAGTAAATTTAAATGAAATTTCAAAGTGAGCATGAAAATGTTTTCTTGCATTGATGGTGTTTTGCCTTTGAGCCTCCTCACTAAGCCTTGTGTGCTTAAGCTCTCTTTTTTCCATCAATGCCGATAATTGAGGTTTTGGAGGTAGCAAGAGGCAAGAGATTGCAAGAGACTTTGCTCTAGAATGTACCCTTCGATTTAGACTAAAGTAATAAGGGCAATGGGGGATCCATTGTGTTTTGAGAGATTTGTGTAAAGTCCCTCTTTGAGCATGGGGTTAGTGTTGTTTTAGACTTGTAAATTGCCTTTGGATATTGGTTTTTTCCTTGTTATACCTTTTAGTATCTTGATTGGTTTGTTTGCTAGGTTGCATGCCTATAGTTTACATTTGATGCAAAGTGCCATGATCTAATGTTGAATATGTCATTAATGATTGAGGATTGATGTTTAAATATGTTGTATGCATGTTGGAAGCATGTTTGAATGGTTTATTATGGATTAAGGCGTGAAAAACCAACAAAAAGTTTCATCAGGCCCATGTGTTTCAGTACACTCAAGCATGTACCAAAACAATGAGCCTGAAATGGCCTAAGGGTTTCGAAACAGGGATGGTCTGTTCCGATATGTTTTGCCACTGGAAACCTCTATCTCAAAACACCTAAGAGGGTTTTTCAATACGTGCCCTTGTTTCGGGCCCTGTGAACCAGTTTCGGTACGCCTGTTTTGATAGATGGCTAGCCTGTACCAAAATAGCAGGCTGGTAAGTTAGTTGATGGAATATTCTAAAGTTTTGATTATTTACAATTTGGTCCCTAAATGTTGTGGATGCAATTAAATGAGTATGAATGATTATTTTAAGCTGAGATTTGGCAGAGAAGCATGATGTATGTTTAATTAAAGGTTGGTAACTATAAAAGTGGACAAGTCCTTTTATTATGTTAAAATTACAAAATGGTCCACAAAATGTATTTGAATGTAGATAAGTTTCAATTCGTTGTCTAATCAAGCTGTGAATTGCTCTGTTGCGACGATAAACACTTAGGATATTAATAAGCATCCAAAAAACATAAAAACGAGTTGTTAATTGGGGTAAACTTCCCGTTTTACTTCAATTTTCCCCGTGTGATCTGTTTTGTTTGGTCTACCATCTAGGTCGGGCTAAAGGGGTTTAATATTACATACTTTGTTTAAGTAATTAACAAAACCACTTAGACTGGCCTAGACACGAGACCGAACCAAACGAGTCATGCGGGGAATATTGGAGTAAACCGAGAATGTTTACCTCCATAAACGCCCCCCTTTTTCTTTTATCTTGTCTAGAGGGACATCATCATCCTATGTGATTCAGACTTGCAGCGGAAGTGTAACGCCCCAGTTTTGGGCTTAGATGTTTTAGGCATCGATTTATGTTTTTTGAACCAGGAGTTGGAGATTCGAGTCTTTAAGATCATTTCATGGAAATCATGATTCAGGATAATGTAAAAAATATGTTAAAAATTTTTAAAATCATCCAAAATCATATAGATGGGTTTGGTAAATCAATTTTACAAAATGGATTTTGGAGCATGTACATTGCAGGTAGTGACCGAAATGTAAAGATTTAAACTGTGTAAAAAGAGTGATTTTCAAAAGAGAGTCAAATTCTTAAAATCTTTAGGGAGCTTTGTGGAAATTCTTGGAGCATGTACATTACGGGCAATGACCAAAATCATTATTGACGTAACTTTTCTATTTCTCCTTTTCTCTTCAGCCAAACATTCCTTATTTTCTCTCAGTTTTGATCATTCTTTTCATTGTTTTTTCTCCTTTGATCCACATCTCTTTTCTAAATATTTTTCTCAAAGATTTACAAGGATTTCTTTAAGCTTATTATGTTGGTAAACTTGCCAATTGGAAGAAAAACAAGGATTCGAGGTAATTTCGAGCTACTCTTCTTATCATGGTTCTTTAATGAAATTCCAAAGTGTTTGACTCTTGATTTATGTTTTTAATTAAGGTTTTGATGTTGATTTGGTGAAAATACCAAAATCTTCCAAAAAGTTGAGATTAAATGTGATTCTCGTTTGGGCATTGTTTTGATTGATTTGAGAATGATTTTAAGGTTGATTTGGATGTTAAATGATGTTAATAATGAGCTTTGATCATATTAATCTCGAAATCATTTAGTTCTTTAATTGTCTAGGTTTTTAGTTTTGGGTTTTTGGCTTAGAAATGTGAAATCTATGTTAATAGAGGTATAAGGATGGTATTAGGATGTCGATTTACGGTTAAAATATGAAGGAATTTGTTTTGTATTGGTATTTTGGTGCCTTTGGGCAGATCTGCGGATTTTTGGTGTTTGTTGGTGGTTTTAATGCATTGAGATGCATTAATCCTCTGTTCTTGTGTGGTATAAACAAAGGAGAATCCTTTGGAAGCAAACTGTGAAGATGTGGGAGCTTCGGACGCTTGTTTTCCCGTCGGCAATTGAAGTTTCGTGAGTCGGTGAGTGGAAATGGGATTTCCAGCTTTGAAACACTTTAAAAGCGGTTTTGGGAACTTAGTGCAAGCTTAAAATGCTTTACTAAGTTCGGAAGTAAGTAAAATGATTTTCTCCCTCGGATTGTGTGATTGTAAGCCTGTGGATGCACTTGTTTTTAAATGTGGTTACCTATTGTTTTAAAGCATGTTTTAATAATATAATTTGCTATTTATGATGATATATTGCTGAAGGATGCACTAGGTAAGTGAACCTTGTCAGTATGTGTAACCCCCTCGACCTGGCCTGGCCGATAGACTGAACCGAACGGATCACACGAGGAATATTGAAGTAAACTGGGAAGGTTTACCTCAACGAACAACCTTTTTTTCCTTTTATATTGTCTAAATGCCATTATGTTTCTAAGTGTACACACACAAGCAGCAGATTAAACAACGACACAATCGCCCCTTGATTTCAACAAAATTAATGTTTAAGGACCATTTTGTAAATTTGTTATAATACAAGGGTTATTAGCAAATTCAGATTACCAATCTTTAGTTAGGTTCATTACATACTTCTCATTGAAATCTCAGCTCCAAACGACATCTAGAACCCAACCAATTGCTTACGAGCAAATGAGGACCAAAATGTGAGAAACATAAACTCAGAACAATCGGATGTTTCAGAACACAGAGCCCCATATCAGACTAGACATTTCAAAACAGAGCTGACCGTTTCGATATGTGGGTCTGTTTTCAAACCCCTCAAGCTCGTTTCATAACGCTGGTTTACAAAGGAAAAATGTTTTGAAACATGCCTCACTGTTTCGAAACACCAAGGCCATTTCAGGCCACCGTTTCGAAACAAGCAAGGGTGTTTCGAAACACCAGCGCCTGCAATGTTTTAAAAAGCTGTTTAGACTCGATTTAAACCATCCGAAACCATCCCAACACTTGCCCAACCAAGATGGCAACTCAAATATACATCAAAGACGGCTTACACAAAGCATAGGCAACATCATAGCATCATTCTCAATAGCAATGAGACTAGAGGCATGCTTCCTAAGAGTTAAAAACACCAAAAGGCTAATATCCAAATGCAAGCATAAAGAAAAACATAAAGGCCATTTACAAGTCCAAATATGCATCCCAAACTTGCTCCAAAGCAGAAATTAACGAACCAATAACATTCATTGCATTGGACACCCCCATTACCTTTATTACACTAGTTCAAGAGCACAACACACTTTTAGAAAAAATTATGGGTAAGATTCCCTTGAAGATGTTGCCTCCAAAAGCTTAATTGTCTGCATTGATGAACAAAGAGAGCAGAAGAATACAAGCTTAGAGAGGATTGCTCAAAACCACAAGCAACATCAATGCACAAAACCATATTTCATTCTTTCAAAACCATCACGTCTTTCTTGACAAAACATGCACTTTAACATCAATCTCATTGTATTAAACATCATGCAACATGATTCATATAAATTCATCAATTAAACCATTGCAACGTGAATTTAAAGCCTTCCAAGCGTAAACACCATTGCGCCAAGCTTTACTCAAAATATGCATCTTTCAAAATATGCATTAACATCATTTTCCAAAATAGCACATTTCCTTAAATTGGCTCACAAGTGATAAATATGTAACGCCCTAGTTTTGGTCCTAGATGTTTTAGGCATCAAATCGGACTGGTCGGGAACAATTCGAATCGGGTTTGGTGATTTAAGGAAAACAAGGATCGAGATAGGATAAAATATGGTAAAAAATGCTAAAATCCTATAAAATCGTGTTTTAGGGGTTGGTCAAATCTATTTTACAAAAAGAGTTTTGGAAGTAGTCAATTTTGGGTAGTGGCCAAAATGTAAAGTTTCAAAACTTTGGAAAAATGCAATTTTTAAAAGTGGAGCCAAAATTTTAGAATCTTTAGGGAGCTTTATGTCAATTTAGCCTTTCCTTAAATATGACGTGTTTTAATAGGATTTTAAGTGATTAAATAAAAGGGTTTTATTTAATTGAAATTAATAAAATAAGAAAAGGTGAGATTTCATTTGACGTAACTACCTTTCTCTTCTCATTTTCAGCCAAACACCATTATAAATCATTTTCTCCAGAATTCTTTTCTTCCAAACACTCACTCATTCAAATCAATTTCAAGATTTATCTTCAAGATTTTCAAGTTTTGTGAAGCTAAAACTTGTTATCCTTTAAGGAAAGCAAGGATTGGAGGTAAATCACGTTCTCAACCTTCAATCTAGGTTCTTTATTGAAATTCCCAAGATCTCCGGCTTATAATTAATGTTTTTGGTTGAATTTTCGTTATAGTTTTGATTTGAGGTCAAAATATTGCAAAAATATGATTTAAATCTTGATTTCCGGATTTGATTTGATAGGCTCTGTTTTGGATTGATTTTAATGGAGTTTTGTGTTTCTTAACATGCGGAAAAGAGGTTTTGTTGATATAGATCCTGAAATACTTCAGATCCTTGAGTTTCTTGATAGTTGTAGTTGGGTTTTTGAGGTGAAGTGATGATCCAATGCTTGATGGAGGTATTATGATGGGTTTAGGTTGATTTTAGATGTGTTTTGATGTTTATAAATGGTTGAAAGTGATGTATGTTGGCTGGGCTTACTTTTGGAAGTAATCGATTGAGTTTCCGGTTGTTTCGAATGGGTAAATTGGTGTAGTTTTAGTGAGCAACGAGTTTTTGTTTTGCTGCTGGTGTTGAAATTTATTTTAATGCATTTAGATCTCTATTTTGATGATGTGAAAATAGGGGATCTTGATTCGAAAACAAATGAAGCATTTTTGGAGGCTTCGGAAGGGTGATCATTGCGTCGACAAGTGTGGTTTCGCGTATCGGTGAGTGGAAATAGATTTTCTAGCTTTGTAACGCTTTGACCATGGTCTTTTGAGCTTAGTGCAAGTTTGAACTGCTTAGCTAAGCTCAAGAGTAAGTGATTCGAAAGTCTCTCTCGGAAATGTGCATTGTTTTGATGGAAATGCAGTTGAGTTAAATGTAATTTTGATTACTTTTTTAAAGCATGTTCTAAGCATGGTTAATGCTGGATTTGAATGCCATTTTGTTAAGGATGCACTTGGTAGGTGATCCTTGGTTTTATGTGATATATGCATTTGATATTAAGCATGTTTATGCTTGTAAAAATGAAATTATGTTTATGCTTCTAAAATAGTGGAATATTGATGTTAAATGATTATATTGGCAAGTGATGGAAATGGTTTTTGTTTACTTTAATCGGATATAGTTAGTCGGCTATAGGATTCAATGCACTGTGAATAAAGTCGCCTTGGATATCGAGGGGTTGTGTTTGTGTAACGGCCCAAGTTTGGGCCTAGATGTTTTAGAGTTCGAATCAAACCGGTCAAGGACGGTTCAAATCATAAAGGGAGATTTAGGGAACACCTAGTTTAGGATGTTTTAAAAATATGGAAAATATTTAAAAATACTCATTTATTACATGAATGATTATGGTGAAAACAATTTACAAAATATGGTTTGGAAATACTACATTTCGGTGTAGTGACCAAATCGCAGTTTTTGCAAAAGTTAAATAATGACTCTTTTGTAAAGGATTGAAACTTGAAATATTTCAGGAGCTAATTTTACCAAAAAAAAATTTAATCAGATTTCTCCTTATTTTGGGTGATTCTAATAATGTTTTAATTAAAGGAAATAAAGATTGATTAAAGGAAAAACAATCTTTGACTTTTCATAACTACCTTTCGTCAATTTTCTCTCATTTCATTTCTCTCAATTTCTTTTCAGCCAAATACATTTCCTCCATCAATTAGCCTTTGATTTTCATTCCTTTTGATGAGATTTCAATTTCTTTTTGATTCCTAATCTTTTCCTCACCAAAACCTCTTGTTTTCACATTGTATTTTCAAGAAAACTTTCCCAACTCAAGGAGAAATCAGCTATTAGAGGTAAGCTTCGTCCTTCTCCTCTAATGATCAGTTCTTTACTAAAATTCCCAAGTTATCAATCCTTTGTTAATGATTTTTTAGTTGCTTTAATGTTAGAAACAATAAATTGTATTAAAACTCAAGGTTTTGGGAGAGATCTTAAGGATTTTCGAGGTTGATGGTTAGGCTCTGTTTTGAGGTTGGTTTCTAATGTATTTAGGATGTTAATTGATGTTATAAAGGAGGTTTTATCAAACAAATCCTGAATAGGCTTGGATTCCTATGTTTTTCTTGCTAGAATGTTGTTTTTTGGGGTGGTTTTGGTGTTATGTTATAGTTGGAGGTATAAGGACGAGTTTGTGGTGGTTTTTGATGTTGATTGATGTTTAGAAATGATTAGAAGTGATAGATCTTGGCTGGGCTTTGTTTTGGGAGAGTTTGGAGATGATTTCCGTTGTTTTTGGTAGCTGAAATGAGGTTCTTGAGTAGAGCAGCGAGTTTAGGTGTGTTGCCGGTGATTTCAGTGCATGATGATGCATTAATCCTCTGCTCTTATGTGTTATAAACATGGGAGACATCTTCGGACGCCCTTGGTGTTGATTCGGGAGCTTAGATAGCGTTTCGGCGAGCAAGAGAAACGTAATCGGTGAGTGCGTATGGTTTTAAAAGTTCTTGAGCGACAAAGAAACAAGGTTTGGGGATTTAGGAAAGGTTTGAAACACATTCCTAAGTCCAGAAGTAAGTATTGGCTAGATTGCTCTCTTATATGTAGTGGTTGCCCTAAAATGCTTTTACATGCTTATGGTTTGAGATAGATAAATTCCTACTATTTTTATGCATGATTTGTAGCATGAGATGATGCTTGAAATGATTTCATCAAATAACATGTTGCATTGATGAGTTTTTAGCTTTTGTTTTAAAGCATGACAAATGTTATGGTTTTGATATGAGATAAGAAAGATTTGAGAAAGATTGTAAGAAAAACAGTAGGTGAGATGATGTTTTGACATAATATATTGGCATTGAGGATGAGATAATTACCGGATATAATTAATCAATCAATAGGATGAGAGTGCACTATAAACTAAAAATTCGTATGTGCTCTTTGGTTTAATCCAAAGGGAGAGACCGAAGATGGGCATTCATCAGGTAGGACTTGGTGAAATACCCAAGCTTTGTGGCGATGAGAGATTCCGCAATGTGAGTATGATGATGTGAGATTCCACTGGAAAATATGTTACTAGACAAGTGAGTACGATTATGTGAGATTCCACCAGAAGAGTCTAGTGGTTTGAGAATGTTGTCTGCATATCCGAGTAACAATTAGATGTTAAATGCCAACATAATATATGAAAATGCTTTTGATTCACATGTACCTATTGATGAGATGATTTATGCTATGAGAAATGCATATGAGATTTGTATATGAAATGTTTTGGTATTCACAAGCCTGTGTAAGGCTTTGCCATGAGATTCGCATTGGTTTAAATGCATGAGATAAAGTAGAGGTACATGTTGTTCCAAATGATGATTTGCTTTGAAATGGTTTTCAAGCATGCGATAGAATGAGCATGTTGTTGAGAATGGTTTTTGAACGAGTGTTTTGAATAATGCATTATTGTGTTGGTTTTCTTTAGAGCATGCCTCACTAAGCAAACGTGCTTATGCTCTCTTTTACCAACAATGCAGATAATTGATGTGTTTTCGGGAAGCAAGAAGGTTAAGAACATCCCAGAAGTGCAAAGCTCATGTATGGTGATATTTTTATGCACTTTAGTTTTGATATTTGGCAATGGGACACCAAGGTTGTTTTCAGGAGATGTGTTTTGAACTCCCTAAATTTGTAGCATGTTTGTGATGGCTTTTATCGGTTGTAAATGGTCCTAAAGGTTTGGTTTGAGGTTTGATAGCTTATATTATTTTTGTGGCTAGGAAGCATGTATATAGATTGGGTGACTATGTGAATGATGCCATGCTCTAGCTTAAGGTCCTTAAATATGATCTTTAGTGTCAAAATAGGTTGTTGGTATGTTATGATGCTTTTTGAAGCAAGTTTGAGTGGTTTAAAAGGTGAAAACCCAGCAATTTATGTTGTCACACGACAGGGTGTATCGAAACACCCTTAACTGTTTCAAAACGGGGGCATGTAATGGACATAGCGTTTCGGAACGGCTGAAGGTGTTTCGGAACATTTTGGCCACTAGGGAGGCTTGTTTCGATATCGTTGTCAGAACGCACCCGAGTACCGAAACGGTCAACTCCGTTTTGTTACGGGCATTTCGGTACGAAGGTTGGTGTTTCGAAACGGATGAT
The DNA here is from genome assembly GCA_958450335.1 of Hibiscus tridactylites. Lineage (NCBI taxonomy): Eukaryota > Viridiplantae > Streptophyta > Magnoliopsida > Malvales > Malvaceae > Hibiscus > Hibiscus tridactylites. Next base: position 29,571,967 of record OY288291.1, on the reverse strand, counting down.
CGTTGGACGATGATTTTGAATTGTTTTAAGTTTCCATGTTTTACATTTTAGTCTTGAATGTTGTGGATGCAATTGCTTGAGCTTGGAATGTCCTTTCAAGCTGAAATTTGACAGAGGAGCATGTAATATGATTAATTACATATTGGTAAGTTTAAAATCTATTAAGTCCTTATAATTTCCTAAAATTACATTTTGGTCCCTAAAAGTGTAATTCATGCAATTGAGTCCCTAAATGTTTTCTGATCGCCATGCTCTTCTCTCTTAGGATTCTTGAGTGTTCACTTAGGCTTAATGTGCATTTATAAAATATTAACAAGTAAAAAGGGTCGTTAATCAAGGTTGACCTTCAGGTTGACTTTGGTTTTCCCCGTGTAATCTTCGTAGTTTGGGTCAAGCGTCTAGGCCGGGCTAATGGGTTACATTTGTTGGTATGAAAGCCAGGTTAACGAATAATTGGGGCTTAGTAAGTGGTTAATGTATGTGGTTATGTATGATTGTGACTTTTCGGTGAAAGTATGGTGTATGAATATTGGTGTATGATTCAATTGAGATGAATTTGTGATGCTATGCTATATTTGGAGTGTAGTTGGGGATCCCATTGCCATATCATTACTAATGAGAATAATTGGTTTGAAAATGAGCTTGAGTACTTGGATTGCTTACCTTATTATGCCTAATTGAATTTGTTGTGTTTTGTTAGTGCACTGTTTTTATTATGGGGCCACGTAGAGAGCTTAGAATCAATACTCGATCTATGGATGAGAATGAGAATGTTGAGAATGTTGAGGATCTACCTCCTCCCCCCTAGTGGACCACCTGGTAGTGGTGGAGCTGGGGTTGGTGCTGTTGGAGTTGGTGCTGGGGTTGCTGGACCCGAGGGAGGTCAGGGGCAAGCTACTCTTGATATGACCATGTTGATACATGATATTGCTAGAGCTTTCTAGGCAGCAGTAGCTGGAGCTCATGGAGCTGCACCGCAGGATGGTGCTAATGTAAGATTGCCGTTAGAGTGTCTTCGCAGTCTGGGAGGGACTGAGTTTAGAGGTTTGACCCCGGAAGGTTCCGAGTCTTGGTTAAAGAGTACCAAGAGGATACTTGGACAACTGAACTTCAACAATGTTCAAAAGCTGGGAAGCATTGTGTCACTACTACATGGTGATGCATATACGTGGTGGACGACCACTATTGCAGGGATGGAAGATGATGAAGTGACTTGGACATTCTTCTTGAATGCGTTCAAGCAAAAATATTTGGGAGTTCGCTACCTCGACGAGAAAAGGAGGGAGTTTATGTCCCTTGTGCAAGGGATAATGTTTGTGGCTGAATATGAGATTCAGTTTGTTTGCCTTAGCCAATATGCGCCTGAGCTGATCCCTAGTGAGCGAGAAAGATGTGAACGGTATCGTTATGGGCTGATGGCGGACGTGAAAACTTATATGCTCGCAGCTGATTATACTAATTTCGATGTCTTGGTCACTAGAGCCAAGGACATTGAGTTGAATCTCGGATTGGCTAGCGGAGCAGAACGATCTAGCTTGGGAAAGCGAGCTGCGGAACGTAATTATGGTTGGCATCGAAACAAGATGCATAAGGATAGAAAGCAACATTTTGATTCTAGACGCGGGGGTGGTAACCCTGGAAGAGGTCATGAAGGACCAAATGCTTTCTTGAGGGCTCTTGAGTGTAACCGGTGTGGTATGAGACACGCTGGTGAGTGTTGGGGTAAGCTTGGTACATGCTGGAACTGTGGTAACTGGGGGCATATGAAGAAAAATTTTCCTCAGCCGCTGAGAGAGGGACAAGCTCCGGTGAGAGCAGCTGAGCTTCAGAGAGGTCGTGGGCACGACCGTGGTAATTTTTAGCGTAGAGATGAGGGTGAAAGGAATGTAGCGCATGTGGTGGCTGTCCAACCTGAGAGTAGCGGTCAGGCTCGAGTGTATGCCCATCATGAAGGAAGAAATGACACGGACGTGATTGCAGGTACCTTTACTTTGCAATACTTGTCATTACTTTCTTTGATTGATTCTTGATCTACACACTCGTACATATTGCGTGAACATGCTCGAATGCTTGGTTTGCCTGTTGAGTTTTTGGATGTTGGTATGCGTGTGACTAGTTCCTTTGGTGAGACGGTTGTAACAAGAAAGTTGTATAAGAGATGCCCCTTAAAGGTGCAAGATCATGTGTTTCTTGTTGGTCTTATGGAATTGCCATTCTATGGTTTTGATTTAATTCTTGGCATGGATTAGCTTGTTGAGCATAGAGCCGTGGTGGATTTCGAAAGCAAGCGGGTTTCGTTGAAACTTGCGGATGATTATGAGGTTGTGGTGGTGGGAGAAATATGAAGTTTCTAGCTAATGTGGTGTCTACGTTAGAAGCGAGCCGGATGTTGCGTCAAGGATGTGAGGCTTACCTAGCCTTAGTTATGAATCCTACTTCAAAATAGGTACGCGCCAAGGATATAAGGACCATGTGTGAGCTCCCTGAGTGTTTCCGGAGGAATTACCTAGTTTTCCCCCTAGTCGAGAGGTTGAATTTTTAATTGAGTTGGATGAGAACACAACTTCGGTGTCTATTGCTCCTTATCGCATGGCACCGAAAGAGTTGAAGGAGTTGAAGCCGCAACTTCAAGAGTTGCTTGACCGTAGCTTTATTCAGCCTAGTGTGTCACCTTGGGGTGCACCGGTCTTGTTTGTTAAAAAGAAAGATGGCACGATGAGGATGTGCATTGAATATCGTCAGCCTAATAAGTTGACCGTCAAGAACAAGTATCCTTTGCCGAGGATTGATGATCTTTTTGATCAGTTTCCGGGAGCGGCTGTCTTTTCCAAGATTGACTTAAGTTCAAGGTACTATCAGTTAAAGGTGAAGGATGTGGATGTACCGAAAACAACCTTTCGAACGAGGTATGGGCATTATGAGTTCCTTGTGATGCCATTTGGGTTGACGAATGCTCCTACTGCTTTCATGGACATGATGAATAGGGTGTTCCATGAATTCTTGGACAAGTTTGTTGTGGTGTTTATTGATGATATCCTTGTGTACTCTCGTACTGAGGAGGAGCATGAAGGTCATTTGAGGATTGATTTGGAAGCTTTGTTGGAAAATCAGCTTTATGCTAAGGTGAGCAAATGTTAGTTTTTGCTAAAGGAAGTTGTTTTCCTTGGTCATATGGTTTCCGAAGAAGGGATTCGAGTTGATCCCCAGAAAGTTGAGGCTGTGATGAATTGGAAGCCTCCTAAGTCTGTTCATGAAGTCTGTAGTTTCCTTGGTTGGCAGGATACTACTAGAGATTTGTCGATTGATTTTCTAAGATTGCTGCCCCTTTGACGAAGTTGTTGCAAAAGGATGTCAAGTATGAGTGGAAGAAAGTGCGACAACAAGCTTTTGAGAAGCTAAAAGCAGCTTTGACGCAAGCTCCTATCTGGGTTGAACCTGAATCAGGGAACGAGTTTGTGGTGTATAGTGACGCATCCTATGTTGGTTGGGTGTGTGTTAATGCAAGAGGGTAAGGTGGTGGCTTATGCATCGCGACAGTTGAAAGTGCATGAGTGCAATTATCATACGCATGATATTGAGTTGGCTGCGGTGACTTTTGTTCTAAAGATTTTGAGACATTATCTCTATGGTGAGAAGTGTACTGCGTACTCGGATCACAAAAGTTTGATGTATTTGATGTCTCAGAAGGAGTTAAATCTTAGGCAACGACGTTGGGTGGAGTTTCTTAAGGATTACGATCTAACGATCGAGTATCATCTAGGTAAGGCCAACATTATGGATGATGCTTTGAGCAGGAAAGTGGCTGTGGAGTTAAGAGCGATGTTTGCTAGCTTGAGCATATTGCGAGATGGTTGTCTTGTTGCTGAATTGCAAGTGAAACCATCTTTGGTTCAGTTGATAAAGGACAAACAATTGTTCGATGATTCCTTGGTGCCACATGTTCAGGATATTGCTGAAGATAGGCCATCAAATTTCTATTTTTATGAGTATTGTGTTTTATGTTTTGGGAGTCGGATAGTGGTGCCGAATGATGTTGAGTTGAGGCGCACCATTCTGACCGAAGCTCATAGTAGTCCTTTTGCTATGCACCCTGGTAGTACAAAGATGTACTGTGATCTGAAGAATGAGTACGATTGGGTGGGATTGAAGAAAGATGTCGCTGAGTATGTGAGAAAATGTATGGTTTGTCAGCGGGTTAAAGCTGGACATGAATTTCCTTCAGCGTTGTTGCAGCCGTTAAAGATCCCTGAATGGAAGTGGGAGAGGATCACCATGGACTTTGTGTCTGGTTTGCCGTTATCGCCATCGAAGAAGAATTTTGTTTGGGTGATTGTGGATCATCGTACGAAGTGTGCGCATTTCTTTCCTGTGCATACTACGTACACCTTGGATAAGCTTGCCGAGTTGTACATTGCTGAGATTGTGCGTTTTCATGGTGTACCGAAATATATAGTGTCGGATAGAGATCTGAGGTTCGCCGCAAGGTTTTGGGGAGTGTTTGCATCAAGCATTGGGTACGCGGCTGAATTTCCGCACTTCTTATCACCCACAAACGAATGGACAGTTAGAGGGTGTTATCCAAGTGCTTAAGGATATGTTGAGGTGATGTGTTATTGAGTTTCAAGGCTCTTGGGAGAAGCACTTGCCTTTGGTGGAGTTTGCTTATAATAATAGTTATCATGCAAGTATTCAAATGGCACCTTATGAAGCTTTGTACGGGAGGAAGTGTAGAACTCCTCTTTGTTGGGCTGGAACGAGACCAAAGTTGGTTTCGATGCCGACTTTGTTGAAAAAAACTACCGAAAAGGTGAAGCTAATTTGTGAGCGGTTGAAGGCAGCATCAGATCGGCAAAAGTCTTATGTGGATTTGAAACATAAGGAGATATAATTTGCGGTGGGTGACCATGTGTTTTTGAAAGTTTCACCTTGGAAAAAGGTGATGAGGTTTGGTCGGAAGGGCAAGTTTACCCCAAGGTACATTGGACCATACGAGGTGATAGAACGTGTGGGTCATGTTGCTTATAATCTGAGATTACCTTAAGAGTTAGAAACAATACATAATGTGTTTCATGTATCCATGCTTCGGAGGTATAGATCGAATCTTTCGCATGTTATGCATGTGGAGGAAGTTTAGTTGATTCCAGATTTGATGTATGATGAAGAACCGGTTAAGATTCTGGATTCGGATAGTAAGTTTCTTTGTGGTAAGACCATTGAGCTAGTCAAAGTGTTGTGGAGACATCGTGGTGTTGAGGAAGCAACACAGGAAAGAAAGGAAGACATGAAGAAACAATTTCCTTACCTTTTTTCTCCAAGAAAATTTCGAGGATGAAATTTCTTAAGAGGGGGAGAGTTGTAACGCCCCAAATTTGTGCCTAGATGTTTTAGAGTTCGAATCGGATCGGTCAAGGACGGTTCGAATCTTAAAGGGAGATTTAGGGAACACCTAGTTCAGGATGTTTTAAAAATATGGAAAATATCTAAAAAATTCATTTATTATATGGATGAATACGGTGAGAACAATTTTAAAAAATAAGGTTTGGAAATACTACATTTCAGTGTAGTGACAAAATTGCAGTTTTTGCAAAAGTTAAATAGTGATTGTTTTGTAAAGGATTGAAACTTTGAATCTTTACGGAGCTAATTTTACCAAAATGTTTTTAATCAGATTTCTCCTTATTTTGGGTGATTTTAATAATGTTTTAACTAAAGGAAATAAATATTGATTAAAGGAAAAACTATCTTTGACTTTTCATAACTACCTTACGTCAATTTTCTCTCATTTCATTTTCTCTCAATTTATTTTCAGCCAAACACATTTCCTCCATCAATTAGCCTTTGATTTTCATTCCTTTTGATGAGATTTAAATTTCCTTTTGATTCCTAATCTTTTCCTCACCAAATCCTCTTGTTTTCACATTGGATTTTCAAGAAAACCTGTCCAAATCAAGGAGAAATCATCCATTAGAGGTACACTTCATCCTTCTCCTCTAATGATCAGTTCTTTACTGAAATTCCCAAGTTATCAATCCTTTGTTAATGATTTTTGAGTTGATTTAATGTTAGAAACAAGAAATTGTATTAAAACTCAAGGTTTTAGGATAGATCTTGAGGATTTTCTTGGTTGATGTTTAGGCTCTGTTTTGAGGTTGTTTTCTAATGTATTTTGGATGTTAATTGTTGTTATAAATGAGGTTTTATCAAACAAATCTCGAATAGGCTTGGATTCCTAAGTTTTTCTTTCTATAATGGTGGTTTTTGGGGTTCTGTTATAGCCGAAGGTATAAGGACGAGTTTGTGGTGGTTTTTGATGTTGATTGATTTTTAAGAAATTATTAGAAATGATAGATCTTGGCTGGGAGACATCTTCAAACACCCTTGGTGTTGATCCGGGAGCTTAGATAGCATTTCGACGAGCAAGAGAAACGTAATCGGTGAGTGTGTATGGTTTTAGAAGTTCTTGAGGGACAAAGAAACAAGGTTTGTGGATTTAAGAAATGTTTGAAACACCTTCCTAAGTCCCGAAGTAAGTATTGGCTAGATTTATCTCTTATATGTGGTGGTTGCCCTAAAATGCTTTTACATGCTCATGGTTTGAGATTAATAGATTCCTACTGTTTTTATGCATGATTTGTAGCATGAGATGATGCTTGAAATGATTTCATGAAATAACATGTTGCATTGATGAGTTTTGAGCTTTTGTTTTAAAGCATGACAAATGTTATGGTTTTGAATTGAGATAAGAATGATTTGAGAAATTTTGCATAAAAACAGTTGGTGAGATGATGTTTTGACATAATATATTGGCATTGAAGATGAGATACTTACCGGATATAATTGATCGATCAATAGGATGAGAGTGCACTATAAACTAAATATTCGTGTGTGCTCTTTGGTTTAATCCAAAGGGAGAGATCGATGATTGGCACTCCATCGGGTAGGACTTGGTGAAATATCCATGCTTTGCGGCGATGAGAGATTCCATCGGAAGAGTCTAGTGGTTTGAGAATGTTGTCCGCATATTCGAGTAACAAGGACATGTGAAATGACAATATAATACATGAAAATACTTTTGATTTACATGTACCCATTGATGAGATGATTTATGCTATGAGAAATGCATACGAGATTTGTATATGAAATGCTTTGGTATTCACAAGCATGTGTATGGCTTTGCCATGAGATTTGCATTAGTTTAAATGCATGAGATAGAATAGAGGTACATGTGGCTTCAAATGATGATTTGCTTTGAAATGGTTTTCAAGCATGAGATAGAATGAGCATGTTGTTGAGAATTGTTTTTGAACGAGTGTTTTGAATAATGCATTATTGTGCTGGTTTTCTTTAGAGCATGCCTCACTAAGCAAATGTGCTTATGCTCTCTTTGACCAACAATGCAGATAATTGAGGTGTTTTCGGGCAGCAAGAAGGTTAAGAACATCCAAGAAGTGCAAAGCTCATCTATGGTGATGTTTCTATACACTTTAGTTTTGATATTTGGCAATGGGACACAAAGGTTGTTTTTGGGAGTGTGTTTTGAACTCCCTAAATTTGTAGCATGTTTGTGATCGCTTTTATGTGTTGTAAGTGGTCCTAGAGTTCTGGTTTGAGGTTTGCTAGCTTATATTGGTTTTGTGGCTAAAAAGCATGCATATAGATTGCGTGACTATGTGTTTGATGCCATGCTCTAGCTTAAGGTCCTTAAATATGATATTTAGTGTCAAAATAGGTTGCTAGTATGTTATGATGCTTTTTGAAGCATGTTTGAGTGCTTTAAAAAGTAAAAAACCACCAATTTATGCTGTCACAGGGTTGAGTATATCGAAACACCCTTAATTTTTTTCGAAACGGGGGGCAGGTAATAGCCATAGCGTTTCGGAACGACTGAAAGTGTTTCGGAACATTTTGGCTTCTAGCGAGGCATGTTTTAATACAGGTCTCGGAATGCACCTGATTACAGAAACGGTCAACTCCGTTTCGATACGGGCCCTTCTCTCTTATGATTCTTGAGTGTTCACATAGGCTTAATGTGCATCTAGAAAAGATTAAAAAGATAAAAGGGTCGTTAATCAAGGTTGACCTTCGGGTTGACTTTGGTTTTCCCAGTGTAATATTCGTAGTTCGGGTCAAGCGTCTAGGCCTGGCTAAGGGGGTTACAGATTGTGCCGCAATCTCCATCTAAGTACCCTAACGATTGAGGCTAAGATCATAACGGTGAATGGTTTAATTTTGTGTGTGAGTTTTGTGGTATGTGAATCGTACTCTCGTTAGTGGAATTATACAACTACCGATGAGTGATGTTGAGGGGTTGTGATTGTGCCATTAATCTCCATCACGGGTGTTGAGGTGTTGTGATTATGCCATTGATCTCCACCTTGTGTAGTTTGGTAGTATGTATGAAGAGTGTGGGACAACGCTTGTAATTCGTGTATCTGATTGTGTATTTCGTTTTGGTTTGGTTTGGTTTGAAAATTATCACTTGAGATCCAATATAATGTTGATGATTAATGATTAAGCATAAGATGCTTGTGAAGGATGCAAGAATGCATGTGAAGCTTGATTTAAGCATGAGTAAAGGAATTTGTTGTTGTTTAAAATGATGCTATATGCATGTGAATTTAAAAGTGCATTGATGCTTAAATGGGAATGTTTTAAAGAAAGGCATGTGTAACGCCCCGGTTTTGGGCTTAGGAGTTTTGGGCGTTGACCGGTTGGTCAAAGTGCTGTTCGAATCTAAAGAGGTGAAATTAGGAAAGCCTAGTTCGGGTTGCATTAAAAATATGGAAAAATGTTCTAAAATCATCTTTTAATATAATTAAGTGAACTGTGAAATCAATTTTGGAAAATGAGTTTTGGAAGTATGACATTTTGGCTAGTGACCAAAATGTAATTTTCGCAAGTTTGGTGGCTGTTTTATAAAGGGTTGAAACTTTGAATCTTTAAGGAGCTATTTACCCAAAGGGAGTTTCTCCAGATTTTTCCAAGATATTTTAAGTCTAAAATCTGATTTTAAAGGTTATTAAAATTGGAGGGAAGCCATTTGGCTATTTTTGGATTTTGTAACCAACTTTGCTAAATTTTCGTTCTCTCATTTTCTCTCAACCCAAACACTACTTTTCCAGAGAACTGGATCTGATTTCTTCACCTAAATCCCTCCTTTCAACTCTCATTTGATTCCTAATCATTGTATCTTCAAAACCTCTTCAATTGCTAGTTGTTTCAACAAGGATTTTGATTGCAAAAAGAGGAGAAACTCAAGTTTGGAGGTAAGAACGTCCTTCTCCTCTAAACTATCAGTTCTTTACTGAAATTCCTAAGTTTTGAATCCTTAATTGAAGTTTAATTAAAGGTTTTTAAGTGGTGAAATGGATCTTGGCTTATTATGCAAGATTTTGATGATTTTTGATGATTTTCGTTAGATCTGATTAATCTGTGATTTGAGAGGTGTTTTTGATGTTAAATGAACTCTAAATTGATAAGGAATTGAGTTTTGATTGATGTAATCCCGGATAGGTTGAGTTTCCTAAGTTTAGCTTGTGTTTCAAGGTTGTTTTTGAGGTGATCTTTGTGATCTGATGTTGCTGGAGGTATAAGGATGTTAATAGGTTGTTTTTAGATGTTATATGATGTTTATGGAAGTGTGGTTTTGCTGGTTTATGGCTGGGCATGGTTTAGAAGTGGTTTGGATGCATTTTCGGTTGTGTTTGGTGGCCGAAAATGGAGGTTGGATGAGAGCAGCGAGTTTAGGTGCTTTCATTGAAGCAATTAATGCATGATGATGCATTAATCCTCTGCTTTGATGTGTTGAAACAGGGGAGGCATCTTTGGATCCAAGAGTTGTTGATCCGGAAGCTTGATTTGGTTCTTTGGCTTGAAGCAAAGTGGAAATCGGTGAGTGCGTTTGTGGAAATTGGGTTTTCAGCTTTTAAACCAAGGTTTGAAGGTTTTGGGAGCTTAGTTTAAGTCTAAACAACTTTGCTAAGCTCTAGTGTAAGTTTTCAGAATTTCTCTCTAGTGGTGGCCATGTTTTTGTTGTGATGCAAAATGGTGATTTGCATGTTTTAATTACTGTTTTGAAAGCATGTTTTAGCATGGTTTTTGCTGATGATGTAAGCCATATGTTGAAGGTAACTCTAGGTAGGAGTTCCTTGATTTTGTACATTGAAATAATGTGGTTTGATGCTTTGAAATGCATGATGAAAATGGCTTGGTTTAATGCTTTAAAACAGTGGATTAATTGATGAAAATAATGTATATTGGCAAGTGATGTTTTGAAAAGGTTAAGGTCACTAAGGTGGTTAAAAGTCCTTGAGTGAACCTTGTTACTTAAGAACATCAAGGTGGTTAAAAGTCCTTGGATGATTCTTGTTGCGGACACTAAGGTGGTTAAAAGTCCTTAGGTGATCCTTTCCATGGTGTTTAAAAGTCCATGGGGCCATGGTGTTTAAAAGTCCATGGGGCCAAGGTGTTTAAAAGTCCTTGGGGCCAAGGTGTTTAAAAGTCCTTGGGGTGATTCAAGCTTTGGACACAAAGGTGGTTAAAAGTCCTTGTGTGGTCCTCATTCATGGTGTTTAAAATTCCATGGCCAAGGTGTTTAAAAGTCCTTGGGGCCAAGGTGTTTAAAAGTCCTTGGGAAATTGATGAACTTGTTTTAAGAAATGGAATGTATCACTTGAGCCAATATGACATGTTATGTTTATGTTGAAGCATGAGATTGCTTGTTTAAAGTATGCTTTTGAGCATGTGAAAAGGTTGATTTAAAGCATGTTTATAAATGGTTTTAATTGCATTATTGAATGGTTTTTAAGAGCATTCCTCACTAAGCTTTTGCTTACGCTCTCTACGTTTTCTTAATTCCATAATGCAGAGCATTAGAGAACCTTGAGGGGCAGCAAGAAGGGCAAGAATTCAAGTACAAGTAAAGCTCAATGTATGGAAGGTTTTTGTTAAACATTTTAGCTTTTGGGTGATTTGGCAATGGGGGACCAATGTGTATGTTTTGGGAGGTGTTTGGAACTCCCTAAGTATGTTGAATGTTGTTAAGATTGCTGGTTTTTGGGATTGGATCATTACATGCTTGTTTTGAAAGTTTTGTTCTTTAATAGCTAGCTTGTGTAGGAAGCATGCCTATAGAATTGGGGCTTTTTGCATATGATGCTAGATTGTTGTTTTGATGATGCCTTTAAGTCATACATATGTTGAATTGCATGCTGGTAAAGTTTGGTGACATTTGGAGCATGTTTGAATGATCTATTGCATGTTTTGGAATGCCATTTTGCTACAATCTGTGCAGGCGTTTCAGAACAGTGTGCACCGTTTCGGAACGGGTGCCTTACATGAACCCAGGCGTCCGAAACGGTATGCACCGTTTCGAAACGGTTTGGTCTCTGCCAAGGCCATGGTTCGGAACCCGTTGCGGAACGGCCCGTGTTTCGAAACGGGGTCTACCTGTTTCGGAACGGTCGACCGTTGGGGGCTGACATTGGCAATTATATGTTTTGAATTGTTTGCGTTTTGGTCCTGAATCTTGTTTGTTCAATTGCATGAGCTTGGGATGTCCTTTTGAGCTGAAATTTCACAGAGAAGCTTGAAACCTGATTAATTTCAAGTTGGTAACTTTAATTTGGGTTAAGTTCTTTTAATTATCAGAAATTACAATTTGGTCCCTAAAGTTGTAATTTGTTCAATTGCGTCCCGGTTTGATCTCTGATGTTTGTGATCTTTGAGTATGATGTTTGTGTGACCACAATTAGGATTAATGTGCATCTAGACAAGATTAAAAAGAAAAAAAGGGTCGTTAATCAAGGTTGACTTTCGGGTTGACTTTGGTTTTCCCCGTGTGACTTTCTTAATTCGGGTCAACCGTCTAGGCCGGGTTAAGGGGGTTACATTTGGTGGTATCAGAGCTGAGTTCTCGAGTAAATGGGAATGAATGTATGCATGATTGAAGTATGTTTGGCTTGTATGCTTGTTGTTGAAAGCATGTTTAGTGGCTTGAGATGTTGATGCAATTGAGATGTATGTTGTGATGTTGCATGTTGAGGGTACCCATTGCCAAACAAAAGCTAATGAAATGATGTTGATTTTGAGTGAAATTGAGCTTGAATACTTGGATTGCTTACCTTGCTGGGCCTGACTTGTTTTATTTTGCATTGTGATTGCATGGTAAAAGTATGGCACCACGTAGAGAGTTAAGAGGTAGTGTGCGAGCTACGGTTCCCAATGAGAACGAGAATGAAGAGAATACGGGTAGTGCAGTGTTACCCCCTCCTCCGCCTGGTGGTGGTGCTGGAGGTGAGCGAGCTGAAGCTGCAGCTGGTGCTGGAGCTGCTGGACCAGAGGTTGGTCAGGGGCAAGCTATGCCTGATATGTCTATGCTGGTACAAGCTATTGCAGGTGCTTTTCGAGCAGCAGTAGCTGGAGCTCAAGGAGCTGGGCATCAGGGAGATGCTGGAGTTAGACTACCTTTGGAGCGTCTGCGCAGTCTTGGTGGGACTGAGTTCAGGGGTATGTCTGCTGAGAGTTCGGAAGCTTGGCTAGAGAGTACCAAGCGTATCTTGGGTCAGATGAGCTGCACGGATGTGCAAAAGTTGGGATGTGTTATGTCCTTGCTGCAGGACGATGCGTATACGTGGTGGACGACCACCATAGCTGGGATGGCTGAAGCTGATGTTACTTGGACATTCTTTCAGAATGCGTTCAAGAGGAGATATCTTGGAGTGAGATATCTGGATGTGAAAATGCGTGAATTCATGTCTCTTACCCAAGGGAGCATGAGTGTGGCTGAGTATGAAGTGCAGTTTGTGCGACTCAGTCAGTATGCACCGAAGCTGATACCTGATGAGCGGGAAAGGTGCGAAAGGTTCCGTTATGGTTTGGTGACGGAAGTAAAGACCTATATGTTGGCTGCTGAGTATAATGATTTTGATGTGTTGGTTAGTCGATCCAAGGACATTGAGATGAACTTGGGTTTAGCTGCGAAAGGTGCTGGAGCGAGTTCTGGCAAGAGAGCTGCTGAGTATAGTTCCGGAGGTGGACGGAACAAGAGGGGACGTGATCAGAAGTATCATCCTCAGCCAAGAGAGGTGGTGGTGCACCTGCTAGAGGTTGTTATGCTAGAGCTGATCCTAGTGCTTGCTGGATCTGTGGTTCGCGTGGTCACATGAAGCGTGACTGTCCTCGGGCTGTGAGGGAGGTGCAAGCTCCTGTTGCGGCAGCTGGTAATGGATGCTGGAATTGTGGTTCTGTAGACCATCTGAGGCGAGATTGTCCGAGGTTGGCTGGTGGCCAAGAGCGTGCTCCTGTTGTTGCTGCACCGCAGAGAGGTCGTGGGCGCGGCCGTGGTAATTTCCAGAGGAGAGAGGAAGGTGGTCGTGGAGTAGCCCATGTTGTGGCTATTCAGCCTGAGGGTGGAGGCCAAGCTAGGGTGTATGCTCAGCGCGAGGGAAGGAATGATGCAGATGAGATTGCAGGTACCTTTACTTTGCAATCCTTGTCATTGCTTTCTTTGATTGATTCTGGATCTACGCATTCATACATTTTGCGTGAGCATGCTGAATTGCTTGGTTTGCCTGTTGAGTCTTTGGATGTTGGTGTTCGTGTCACTAGTTCTTTTGGTGAAACTGTTGTGACTCGGAAGCTTTATAGAAGGTGTCCCTTGGTTGTTCAAGAACATGTCTTTCATGTTGATCTTATGGAGTTGCCTTTTTATGGTTTTGATGTGATCCTTGGTATGGATTGGCTTGCTGAGCATCGTGTTGTTGTGGATTGTGAGAATAAGCGGGTTTCGCTTAAGCTTGCGGATGATTATGAAGTTGTTGTAGTTGGTGAGAATGTGAAGTTTCTTGATAATGTGGTGTCTACCTTGGAGGCGAGTAGGATGCTGAGGCAGGGTTGCGAAGCTTATCTAGCTTTTGTGATGAATCCTAGCTCTAAGGAGTTGAGGGTGCAAGATATCAAGGTTGTGAAGGAGTTTCCTGGTGTTTTTCCGGAGGAGTTGCCTGGTTTACCTCCTAATCGCGAGGTGGAGTTTGGAATTGAGTTGTATGAGAATACAACTCATGTGTCCATTACTCCCTATAGAATGGCACCTAAGGAGCTGAAGGAGCTGAAGACTCAATTGCAAGAGCTGCTAGATCGTGGTTTCATCCGGCCGAGTGTGTCACCTTGGGGAGCTCCAGTCTTGTTTGTGAAGAAGAAAGATGGCACTATGAGGATGTGCATTGATTACCGTCAGCTGAATAAGTTGACTATCAAGAATTGGTATCCTTTGCCGAGGATTGATGATCTCTTTGATCAATTTCGGGGAGCTGCTGTGTTCTCTAAGATTGACTTGAGGTCAGGGTATTATCAGTTGAAGGTAAAGGATCTGGATGTGCCTAAGACAGCTTTCAGGACAAGGTATGGGCATTATGAGTTCCTTGTGATGCCGTTTGGTTTGACAAATGCTCCTGCTGCTTTCATGGACATGATGAATCGTGTGTTTCATGAATACCTGGACAAGTTCGTTGTGGTGTTCATTGATGATATCCTCGTGTACTCGCGTACTGAGGAGGAGAACGAAGAGCATTTGAGGATTGTTTTGCAAGCTTTGTTGGAGAATCAGCTTTATGCTAAGCTGAGCAAGTGTGAGTTTTGGCTTAAGGAGGTGGTGTTTCTTGGGCATGTGGTCTCAGCTGAGGGGATTCGTGTTGATCCTCAGAAGATTGAGGCGGTGATGAACTGGAAAGTTCCTAAGTCTGTTCATGAGGTCCGTAGTTTCCTTGGTTTGGCGGGATACTACCGGAGGTTTGTGGATGGTTTTTCCAAGATTGCTGCTCCTTTGACGAAGCTGTTGCAGAAGGATGTTAAGTATGAGTGGACGGAAGCGAGACAGCAGGCTTTTGAGAAGCTTAAGGCGGCTTTGACGCAAGCTCCTATCTTGATTCAGCCTGAATCAGGGAAAGAGTTTGTGGTCTATACTGATGCATCCTATGTTGGTTTGGGATGTGTGCTGATGCAAGAGGGTAAGGTTGTGGCTTATGCGTCGCGGCAGTTGAAGGTGCATGAGCGCAATTATCCTACGCATGACATTGAGCTGGCTGCAGTGGTGTTTGCTCTGAAGATCTGGAGACATTATCTGTATGGTGAGAAGTGTACTGTGTACACGGATCACAAGAGTTTGAGGTATCTGATGTCTCAGAAAGAGTTGAATCTTAGACAGCGGTGTTGGTTGGAGTTGCTTAAGGATTATGATCTGACGATTGAGTATCACGCTGGAAAGGCTAATGTTGTTGCGGATGCCTTGAGTAGGAAGGTAGCTGTTGAGCTGAGGGCTATGTTTGCTAGCTTGAGCATATCGCGAGATGGTGGTCTTGTTGCTGAGCTGCAAATGAAACCATCTTTGGTTCAGTTGATCAAGGAAAAGCAGTTGCTGGATGATTCCTTGGTGTCTCATGTTCAGGATATCGCGGAGGGTAGACCTTCGGATTTCTGCTTTAATGAGGATGGTGTGTTGTGTTTTTGTAGTCGGATAGTAGTGCCTGCTGATGTTGAGTTGAGGCGTGCTATTCTGACTGAAGGTCATAGTAGTCCTTTTGCTATGCACCCTGGTAGTACTAAGATGTATCGTGATATTCGTGATGAGTACTATTGGGTGGGTTTGAAGAAGGATGTTGCAGAGTTTGTGAGCAAGTGTTTGGTGTGTCAGCGGGTTAAGGCTGAACATCAGGTTCCTTCTGGTTTGTTGCAACCGTTGAGAATCCCTGAATGGAAGTGGGAGAGGGTTACCATGGATTTTGTATCTGGTTTGCCTTTGTCTCCGTCGAAGAAGAATTCTGTTTGGGTGATTGTGGATCGCTTGACGAAGTGTGCGCATTTCTTGCTTGTGCATACTACGTTTTCTTTGGATAAGCTGGCAGAGCTGTACATTGCTGAGATTGTGAGGCTGCATGGTGTGCCTAAGTCGGTTGTGTCGGATAGGGATCCGAGGTTCACATCACGTTTCTGGCAGTGTTTGCATCAAGCTCTGGGTACAAGGTTGCATTTTAGTACATCCTATCATCCTCAGTCGGATGGTCAGTCTGAGCGGGTTATCCAGATTTTGGAGGATATGTTGAGATGCTGCGTGATTGAGTTCCAAGGTTCTTGGGAGAAGCATATGCCTTTGGTTGAGTTCGCTTATAACAATAGTTATCAGGCGAGTATACAGATGGCACCTTATGAGGCTCTGTATGGGAGGAAGTGTAGGACTCCTCTTTGTTGGGCTGAAACTGGTCAAAAGTTGGTTTCGATGCCTGCTTTGTTGAAAGGGACCACCGAGAAGGTAAAGCTCATTTGTGAGAGGTTGAAGGCTGCCTCTGATCGGCAAAAGTCTTACGCGGATTTGAAGCGTAAGGAGATAGAGTATGCGGTGGGTGACCGTGTGTTCTTGAAGGTTTCGCCTTGGAAGAAGGTGATGAGGTTTGGCCGGAAGGGTAAGTTGAGCCCTCGGTACATTGGACCATATGAGGTGGTTGAGCGTGTGGGTCCTGTTGCGTATCGGCTGAGGTTACCTCAGGAGTTGGAGAAGATTCATGATGTGTTCCATGTTTCTATGCTCCGAAAGTATAGATCTGATCCTTCGCATGTGATGCCTGTGGAGGAAGTGGTTTTGAATCCGGATTTGACCTGTGATGAGGAACCGGTGAAGGTTCTAGATTCGGATAGCAAGGTTCTTCGTGGCAAGACCATTGAGTTGGTGAAGGTGCTGTGGAAGCATCGAGGTGTTGAGGAAGCCACGTGGGAGCGGAAGGAAGACATGCTGAAGCAGTTTCCTTATCTCTTTCCTTCAGGTAAATTTCGAGGACGAAATTTCTTAAGGGGGGGGAGAGTTGTAACGCCCCGGTTTTGGGCTTAGGAGTTTTGGGCGTTGACCGGTTGGTCAAAGTGCTGTTCGAATCTAAAGAGGTGAAATTAGGAAAGCCTAGTTCGGGTTGCATTAAAAATATGGAAAAATGTTCTAAAATCATCTTTTAATATAATTAAGTGAACTGTGAAATCAATTTTGGAAAATGAGTTTTGGAAGTGTGACATTTTGGCTAGTGACCAAAATGTAATTTTCGCAAGTTTGGTGGCTGTTTTATAAAGGGTTGAAACTTTGAATCTTTAAGGAGCTATTTACCCAAAGGGAGTTTCTCCAGATTTTTCCAAGATATTTTAAGTCTAAAATCTGATTTTAAAGGTTATTAAAATTGGAGGGAAGCCATTTGGCTATTTTTGGATTTTGTAACCAACTTTGCTAAATTTTCTTTCTCTCATTTTCTCTCAACCCAAACACTACTTTTCCAGAGAATTGGATCTGATTTCTTCACCTAAATCCCTCCTTTCAACTCTCATTTGATTCCTAATCATTGTATCTTCAAAACCTCTTCAATTGCTAGTTGTTTCAACAAGGATTTTGATTGCAAAAAGAGGAGAAACTCAAGTTTGGAGGTAAGAACGTCCTTCTCCTCTAAACTATCAGTTCTTTACTGAAATTCCTAAGTTTTCAATCCTTAATTGAAGTTTAATTAAAGGTTTTTAAGTGGTGAAATGGATCTTGGCTTATTATGCAAGATTTTGATGATTTTTGATGATTTTCATTAGATCTGATTAATCTGTGATTTGAGAGGTGTTTTTGATGTTAAATGAACTCTAAATTGATAAGGAATTGTGTTTTGATTGATGCAATCCCGGATAGGTTGAGTTTCCTAAGTTTAGCTTGTGTTTCAAGGTTGTTTTTGAGGTGATCTTGGTGATCTGATGTTGCTGGAGGTATAAGGATGTTAATAGGTTGTTTTTAGATGTTTATGGAAGTGTGGTTTTGCTGGTTTATGGCTGGGCATGGTTTAGAAGTGGTTTGGATGCATTTTCGGTTGTGTTTGGTGGCCGAAAATGGAGGTTGGATGAGAGCAGCAAGTTTAGGTGCTTTCATTGAAGCAATTAATGCATGATGATGCATTAATCCTCTGCTTTGATGTGTTGAAACAGGGGAGGCATCTTTGGATCCAAGAGTTGTTGATCTGGAAGCTTGATTTGGTGCTTTGGCTTGAAGCAAAGTGGAAATCGGTGAGTGCGTTTGTGGAAATTGGGTTTTCAGCTTTTAAACCAAGGTTTGAAGGTTTTGGGAGCTTAGTTTAAGTCTAAACTACTTTGCTAAGCTCAAGTGTAAGTTTTCGGAATTTCTCTCTAGTGGTGGCCATGTTTTTGTTGTGATGCAAAATGGTGATTTTTGGGAGCTTAGTTTAAGAGTCGCACCAAGGTTTGAAGGTTTTGGGAGCTTAGTTTAAGTCTAAACTGTTTTGAAAGCATGTTTTAGCATGATTTTTGCTGATGATGTAAGCCATATGTTGAAGTTAACTCTAGGTAGGAGTTCCTTGATTTTGTACATTGAAATAATGTGGTTTGATGCTTTGAAATGCATGATGAAAATGGCTTGGTTTAATGCTTTAAAACAGTGGATTAATTGATGAAAATGATGTATATTGGCAAGTGATGTTTTGAAAAGGTTAAGGTCACTAAGGTGGTTAAAAGTCCTTGAGTGAGCCTTGTTACTTAAGAACATCAAGGTGGTTAAAAGTCCTTGGATGATTCTTGTTGCGGACACTAAGGTGGTTAAAAGTCCTTAGGTGATCCTTTCCATGGTGTTTAAAAGTCCATGGGGCCATGGTGTTTAAAAGTCCATGGGGCCAACGTGTTTAAAAGTCCTTGGGGCCAAGGTGTTTAAAAGTCCTTGGGTGATTCAAGCTTTGGACACAAAGGTGGTTAAAAGTCCTTGTGTGGTCCTCATTCATGGTGTTTAAAAGTCCATGGCCAAGGTGTTTAAAAGTCCTTGGGGCCAAGGTGTTTAAAAGTCCTTGGGAAATTGATGAACTTGTTTTAAGAAATGGAATGTATCACTTGAGCCAATATGACATGTTATGTTTATGTTGAAGCATGAGATTGCTTGTTTAAAGTATGCTTTTGAGCATGTGAAAAGGTTGATTTAAAGCATGTTTATAAATGGTTTTAATTGCATTATTGAATGGTTTTTAAGAGCATTCCTCACTAAGCTTTTGCTTACGCTCTCTACGTTTTCTTAATTCAATAATGCAGAGCATTAGAGAACCTTGAGGGGCAGCAAGAAGGGCAAGAATTCAAATACAAGTAAAGCTCAATGTATGGAAGGTTTTTGTTAAACATTTTAGCTTTTGGGTGATTTGGCAATGGGGGACCAATGTGTATGTTTTGGGAGGTGTTTGGAACTCCCTAAGTATGTTGAATGTTGTTAAGATTGCTGGTTTTTGGGATTGGATCATTACATGCTTGTTTTGAAAGTTTTGTGCTTTAATAGCTAGCTTGTGTAGGAAGCATGCCTATAGAATTGGGGCTTTTTGCATATGATGCTAGATTGTTGTTTTGATGATGCCTTTAAGTCAAACATATGTTGAATTGCATGCTGGTAAAGTTTGGTGACATTTGGAGCATGTTTGAATGATCTATTGCATGTTTTGGAATGCCATTTTGTTGCAATCTGTGCAGGAGTTTCGGAACAGTGTACACCGTTTCGGAACGGGTGCCTTACATGAACCCAGGCGTCCGAAACGGTATGCACCGTTTCGAAACGGTTTGGTCTCTGCCAAGGCCATGTTTCGGAACCCGTTGCGGAACGGCCCGTGTTTCGAAACGGGGTCTACCTGTTTTGGAACGGTCGACCGTTGGGGGCTGACATTGGCAGTTATATGTTTTGAATTGTTTGCGTTTTGGTCCTGCATCTTGTTTGTTCAATTGCATGAGCTTGGGATGTCCTTTTGAGCTGAAATTTCACAGGGAAGCATGAAACCTGATTAATTTCAAGTTGGTAACTTTAATTTGGGTTAAGTCCTTTTAATTATCAGAAATTACAATTTGGTCCCTAAAGTTGTAATTTGTTCAATTGGGTCCCTGTTTGATCTCTGATGTTTGTAATCTTTGAGTATGATGTTTGTGTGACCACAATTAGGATTAATGTGCATCTAGACAAGATTAAAAAGAAAAAAAGGGTCGTTAATCAAGGTTGACTTTCGGGTTGACTTTGGTTTTCCCCGTGTGACTTTCTTAATTTGGGTCAACCGTCTAGGCCGGGTTAAGGGGGTTACAGCATGAGTTTGCAAAATATGATGCAATGGTTTTATGAAATGCTTTGATGAGTGTTGTTTAAGCGATCCTCACTAAGCTATACGCTTACGCTAATTTCATTCATCAATGCAAAGAATTGAGCATTCAAGGCAGCCCGGGAGCAAGGGGATTCCAAGAGTTTTGGCTAAACAATGTATGTGGTTCACCCTTAGTGTAATAAGAGGCAATGGGTGGGATTCCTACTTTTTGAAATTGTTGGTGATGTTTTCTACCTTAAGCATGTTTGGTTTCTGATTTTGGACTTGTAATCGACCTCTAATTGGTTTCATGTTTTGCATATATTGTTTTGTATATGCTTTAGCTTGTTTTCTTAAGCACGCTTGAATAGCTAACGTGTAATCATGGTTTGACGTGTTCGATGAGTATGATTCACTATTTGATGATGTCTACATGTCTAGTAGGTTGATTATAACTTGTATTCATGATTAAAGACTGTTTGGATATGGTTAAGTGGGTCTAAATGCCTTTGGAATGTGCTTTTTTGGTATGTGTATCGATACACGTAGAAGTGTATCGATACACTAAGGCTAATTCCAGGCTTTTTGGTACAGGGGTATCGGTACAGATTGCCCCCGTATCGATACACCCAAGCCAAGTTTGAAGGTTGTACTGATACGCGGGGAAGCGTATCGATACGCTCTTCCAATCTTTCGCCACTATCTTCCCACGTGTCGATACAGGATCAGGTGTATCAATACATGTAGTTAAAATTTAGTTAAAAGAATTTTTTTAAATCTTGAAATGTTACGTTTTGGTCCTTGAATGTTATTTGATCAATTGGATGAGTCTAGATGATCGGTTTGAGTTGAAATTTGACGTGATGGCATGTTACATGACTAATTAAAGACCGGTAACTTTAAAATCTGTAAAGTCCATGTATTTTCTGTGATTTACAAAATGGTCCATCAGGTCAAAAGTATGCAATTGAACCCCCTTTTTGAACATCGATCGATGTGTTGTATATTTCTAATGGTCTTGCAGAACACATAGGTTAATGTTGTGCATCTAGAGAAGATAAAAAAGGGTCGTCAATCGAGGTTGACTTTTGCGAGTTGACTTCAATTTTCCTCGTGTAATCGTTTTAGTTCTATTTGGGCGTCTAGTTCCGGCTAAGGGGGTTACATTTGTTGGTATGTGAAATCGGTATGTATTGATGTATGTTGATTGAAAAGCATGATTTTGGTTGAATATTGGAGCTTATGCCATGCTTGATTGATGTGATTTGCATGGGAGATGAATATGATTGTATGATGATGATGTGATATTGATATGTGCTGATTGTGGATGATGGAAAGCATGATGAGTCTGATATGCTCTTGTATGCTATGTTATGCTTGAGGAAAATCGGGGTATCCATTGTCTTATTACACTAGTTAAATGTTTTTTTGTAAACTTGGATCCTTGCTTGAGGCTGGCCTAAATGGTTTGTTTTGTTTTATTGTTATGCCTTGTTAAAAATAGCACCATGGGTCCGAGGAGAGAGCTTAGATCAAAAACGGTAGTGCCTTGTTATGCTTGGTGGAAACTTACCTCATCCGCCACCACCTGGAGGTGGAGAGCCGGTGCAGCAAGGACAAGCTGGTCCTGTATTGGGTGATCTAGCGCCTCTGGTTTAGGCGATCACCAGGGCGTTTTAGGCTGCACTAGTCGGAGCGCAAGTTGAGGCCCCTACAACTGGGAAGATAGGTTTACCCTTGGAGAGGTTGAGAAGTCTAGGAGCTGTTCAGTTCTTTGGAATGTCTATTGAGGCGTCAGAAGCCTGGTTGGCGAGCATGATCCATATCATGGATCAAATGGAATGCAACGATGTGCACAAGCTAGGATGCGCAGTTTCTTTGGTTAAAGGTGAAACATATATTTGGTATATGACTACCTCTGCTGGAATGGAACCCAATGAGGTAGATTGGGAGTTTTTCAAGGGCGCCTTTACGAGGAAGTATCTGGAAGTGAGATACCTGGATGAAAAGAAACGTGAATTTATGTCGCTAGTTCAGGAGTACCTTTATGTGGCTGAGTATGAGGTTCAATTCGCACGTTTGAGTCAGTATGCCCCTAAACTGATACCTAGTGAGAGGCACCGTTGTGATCGTTTCCGGTATGGGCTGGTGCAAGAAGTCAGGACATACATGTTGGCTGCGGATTGCACTGATTTCGATGTGCTTGTATGTCGAGCCAAAGACGTAGAACAAAACTTGGGTTTGTCGTCTTGAGGTGTTGGTTCTAGCTCTGGGAAAAGAGCAGCTGAATATAGTTCCGGGGGTGGACGGAACAAAAGAGGTCCTGATAGGAGACATCAGCCTGAGGTGAGTTGAGGTGCTCCGAGACGGGGCAGTCAGGTTCAGGGAGGCCGAGTGAGGTCTGAGCAGCATACGTGTTGGACATGTGGATCAGGGACCATCTAAGGCGAGATTGTCCACGTGTAGCTAGAAAGGCAGAAGATCCTGTTGTGGTAACAGAAAATTCATGATGGAACTGTGGTTCAGTGGATCACATGAGGCGAGAGTGTCCATTGTTGGTTGGTGGAGGCCACGGACGTGCACGTGCTGTGGCTGCACCTCAGAGAGGTCGTGGGCGCGGCCGAGGGAACTTCTAAAGGAGAGATGAGGGTCAGTGGGGTATTGCACATGTGGTAGCAGTTCGACTTGATGGAGGCGGTCCTGCGAGGGTTTATGATCAATGCGAGGAGCGCAACAATACATATGTTATCCCAGGTACCTTAGTCCTTCGGTCTTTATCGTTGTTGGCTTTGATTGATTCTGGATCCATGCATTCTTATATCTTGAGTGAGCATGCGCATTTGCTTGATATATATGCTGAGTTGATTGAAGTAGGAATGAAAGTGACTAGTTCTTTTTGTGAGACTGTAGTCACTAAGAAGTTATATAGGAGATGATCTTTATTAATGCAATTTCATGTTTTTCTTGTGGATTTGATGGATTTACCCTTCTACGGTTTTGATGTGATCCTTGGTATGGATTGATTGACTGAGCATAGAGTGTTGGTTGATTTTGATGTCAAGCGAGTCACCTTAAAGCTTGCCGAAGATTATGGATCGGACCGATCGGGAACAGTTTGAATCGAGTTTGGTGATTTAAGGAAATCAAGGATTGGTATAGGATAAAAATATGGTAAAATTGATAAAATCCTCTAAAAACGTGTTTTAAGGGTTGGTCAAATCAATTTTACAAAAAGAGTTTCGGAAGTAGAACATTTTGGATAGTGACCATAATGTAAAGGTTCAAAACTGTGGAAAAAAAGCAATTTTTAAAAGAGGAGCCAAAATCTTAGAATCTTTAGCAAGTTTATGGCAATTTTTCTTTCCTTAAATATGACATGTGTTTTAAAAGGATTTTAAGTGATTAAATAAAATGGTTTTATGAAGCTAAAACGTAATCACCTTTCTCTTCTCATTTTCAGCCAAAACAACATTCTAAATCATTTTTTTCTAGAATTATCTTCTTTCAAGCACTCTCTCATTAATTTCCAAATCAATTTGAAGATTTCTCTTCAAGATTTTCAAGTTTTGTGAAGCTAAAACTTGTCATTCATTGAGGAAAGCAAGGATTGGAGGTAAATCTCGTTCTCAACCTTCAATCTATGTTCTTTATTGAAATTTCCAAGAACTTTGGCTTCTAATTAATTTTTTTGGTTGAATTTTCATTATAGTTTTGCTTTGAGGTCAAATATTGCAAAAATATGATTTAAATCTTGATTTCCATATTTGATTTGATAGGCTCTGTTTTGGATTGATTATAATGGAGTTTTGTGTTGATTAACATGTTGAAAATAGTTTTTGTTTATATAGATCCCGAAATCCATGAGATCCTTGAATTTCTTGATAGTTGTAGTTGGGTTTTTGAGGTGAAGTGATGAAGTAATGCTTGTTGGAGGTATAAGGATGGGTTTAGGTTGATTTTAGATGTGGTTTGATGTTTATAAATAGTTGAAAGTGATGTATGGTTGCTGGGCTTGGTTTAGGAAGCAATCGATTGAGTTTTCGGCTGTTTCGTATGGGTAAATTGGTGTAGTTTTAGTGAGTAACGAGTTTATGTTTTGTTGCTGGTGTTGAAATGCATTTTAATGCATTTAGATTTCAGTTTTGATGATGTGAAAACAGAGGATCCTGATCCGGAAAAAAACAAAGCATTTTCGGAGGCTTCAGAAGGGTGATCATTGCGTTGGTAAGTGTGGTTTCGCGTATCGGTGAGTGGAAATAAATTTTCCAGCTTTGTAACGCATTCAGTGTGGTCTCGGGAGCTTAGTGTAAGTTTGAACCACTTAGCTAAGCTCAAGAGTAAGGGATTCGAAAGTCTCTCTCGGAAATGTGCTATGTTTTGATGGAAATGCACTTGAGTTAAATATGGTTTTGATTACCATTTTAAAGCATGTTTTAAGCATGGTTTGTAACGCCCTGGTTTTGGGAAATCAAGAATCGGACCGATCGAGAACGGTTCGAATCGCGTAAGGTGATTTTAGGAAATCAAGATTCGGGATAGGATAAAAATATGGTAAAAATATCTAAAATTCTCTAAAAATATAATTAAGAGGTTGGTCAAGTCAATTTTACAAAAAAGGTTTTGGAAAATGGATATTTTGAGTAGTGACTAAATTGTAAGATTTCAAAACTGGGAAAATGTGATTTTTAATGTAGAGGCATAAATCTTAGAATCTTTAGGGGGCTTTAAGTCAATTTGACCTTTTCTCAATATGAAATGTGGTTTAAAAGAGTTTTTAATTAATTGATTTTTAATTGGGTTTTATATTAAAATAATTAAAAGGTAGTTATTGGTTTTTCAATTACGTAACTACCAAAATCCTTTCTCATTTCAGCCAAACACAATTTCACTCATATTTTTCCAAAATTCTTTCTCTCAAAAACTCTCCCAACTTTCCTTAAATCATTTTCAAGAAAACTCTCCTAGTTCTTCAACATTTCACTAAGGAAAACTTGTCATGCATTGAGAGAAGCGAGGATTTGAGGTAAATCTCGTTCTCAACCTCTAATCTAAGTTCTTTATTGAAATTTTCAAGATATTTGGCTTCTAAATACTATTTTTGATTGAGTTTTCAATATAGTTATGTTTTGAGATCAAAATCTTGTGAAATTGTGGATGAAATCTTGATTTTCGGACTTGATGAGTCGGGCTCTGTTTGTATTGATTTTAGTTGAGTTTAAACTTGATTTATATGTTAAAATGATGTGTTGATATCATAGATCCCGAAATCCTTGAGATCCTTGAGTTACTTGGTAGTTTTAAGTGAGTTTTTGGGGTGAAATAGTGGAATCTTGCTTGCTGGAGGTATAAGGATGAGTTAGGTTGTTTACTAGATGAGTTTAGATGTTGATAATCCTTTGGAAGTGATGTATTTTGGCTGGGCTTGGTTTAGGAAACAATCGATTGAGTTTTCAATTGTTTTGGAAGGGTATTTTGGTATAGTTTGGGTAAGGTACGAGTTGTGAATTGTTGCTGGGGTTGGAATGTATTTTAATGCATTTAGATCTATGTTTTGATGATGTGAAAATAGGGGATCTTGATCCGAGAGCAAGCGAGGTGATTTTGGAGGCCCCGGAGGGGTAATTTTAGTGTTGACAAACAATGCTTCACGTATCGGTGAGTGGAAAAGAGTTTTCCAGCTTTGTAACGGTTTGAACGTGGTTTTGGGGGTTAGTGTAAGTTTGAAACACTTAGCTAAGCTCAAGAGTAAGAAAATCGAAAGTTTCTCTTGGATTGTGCTATGTTTTGGCTTAAAATGCACTTGGTTTAAATGTGTTTTGAATATTATTTTAAGGCTTGTTTTACGCATGAATGTTGCTTGATTTTAATGCCATTATGTTAAGGATGCACTAGGTAAGTGATCCTTGGTTTTCATGTGTTGAATGCATATGATGTAAGCATGTTATGCTTGTGGAAATGGCATTGTGTTTATGCTTGTAAAACAATTGATTAATATGGTTAAATGATTATATTGGCAAGTGATGTAAATGAATTTTGGTTACTTTAATTGGATATAGTTAGCCGGCTATAGGATTGAGTGCACCGTGAATAAAGTTGCCTTGAATGTCGAGGGGTTCTGATTGTGCCGTAATCTCAATCCAAGTACCCTAGCGATTGAGGAATTAGAGTCAATACGATGGAGGTTGGCTCTCGTGGGTAGACTAAGTTAAGCGTCACTACGGTGGAGGAATACTCCTGTGTGTGAGCTTGGTTAAGGTGATTACAATGGTTGAGGTAACTCCCATGTGTAAGCCTTGTTTTGTGTCCTAACTCTCGCTAGTGGGTTATACAACTACCGATGAGTGATGTTGAGGGGTTGTTATTGTGCCATTTCACTCTACCACGTGTGTTGAGGGGTTGTGATTGTGCCATTTAACTTTATCACGGGTGTTGAGGGGTTGTGATCGTGCCATTGATCCTCAACTTGTGTAGTCTGGTAGTTTGTATGAAGCGTGTTGGACAACGCTTGTAATCTGTGTATCCGATTGTGTCAAATGTGATGTGTTTTGTTATGATTTATGTTTAAGATCACTTGCGAGCCAATATGATGATGGTGACTCAATGATTTAATGAAGAACATTTGTTTTGTGAAAGCATGTGATGCTATGATGCTTGGTTTAAGCATGAGTAAAGGTTCTTGTTATTGTAATTAATGATGTTATGAGCATGTGGTTTTGAAAGTGATTTGTTGGTATAAAGTGCATGTTTTAAAGGAAGACAAATGTTTACAAAGGATAATGTTTTGGTTTTAAAATGCATTGATGAATGCTTGATTTTAGAGCGAATCTCACTAAGCTTATTGCTTATGCTCATTTTTTCATCAATGTATAGAATTGAGCAATCAAGGCAACCCAAGAGCAAGGGAGTTCCAATAGTTTTAGTTAAGAAATGTATGTGGTTTTACTCAAGTGTAATAAGAGGCAATGGGTGGGATTTATGCTTTTGAATGGTAGAGGATGTTTACTTTTACTTTGAGCATGTTAGCTTGCTTATACTTGAGTTGTATATAGCCTTTGATGTTTTGATTTTGGTTTGAATGTTGTTGTAATTAGTTGTGGTTTAGTGGACTAGAGAGAATGCCTATAGTGCCTATGATTGCAAGATTTGTAACACCCAGGTTTGGGGGTCGGTTGAAGATAATATTTAAATAATATTTTGTGTTTTGATTTTATAATTAAAATAATAAAATATTATTTTGGGTCCCGGGTTTTCAAACAAATAAATTATGTTGGACATGTTTTAGTTTTAAAGCCCAATTCCATGGAATTGAGAAATTTAAATGGCTATCCTCATTAATGGCATCATGGTAATTATGTCTTTGGTGAATTAAAATAAAACAAAAGAAGTAGACATGTGCTCATCTTCTTCCTCACTTCCATTTCTCAAAACCCATGACCAAAGAGAGCTCTTCTCTCCATTTTACTATTCCATCACCTCTCATGCTCTTTGTTGGTGATTTTTGAAAGGTAAATACCTTTTTGACTTGGTCTTATCTCCCTCTTCATTTTGGTATCATTAGCTTTCATTAAAAATATGTATTTCATATTTTGGGTTTTTCATGGATTTTGTTAAAAGTTGTGACTTTATGAAATTTTAACAAAGCTTTTGATTTATAGTTGTTAGATAAGTTGTTTACAACCCTTAAGGTCCAACATGTGTGAATTTTATAGAGTTTTATAAAGATTCCCGGATTTGGGGTTTAATGGGGTTTTTGAAGGGTTTAAAAGCTAGTTTTGGGTGTGTTTGAGATTGGAAATTGAGGGCTGGTGTTAGTGTAATAGTTAGGGGTTGTTTTGGAAGCATTTGAGTGTGTTAAAAAGGTTGAAATCATGAGTTTTGGATTGGGTTTGATGGCTGCCCGGGATTGAGGATTTGGGAGTTGTTCAAAGCTTGAAATCATGTGTTTTATGCTTAAGTAGTGTTCAGGGTTTGGTACATTGCTGTGTGAACTAATTTCAGATTGTTTTGATTATGTTGAGTTTATAAGAAGGAAGAAATTGTGTTGGTGAAGCATCGGGAACGAATCCGGAATCATTGGAAGCTTGATCGGCTAGTGCGTTGAGCTTGGAATAGTCAATGAGTGGTTAAATGTTTTTAAATAGTTTTCGAGTATTTGGTTCAAGCATGTGGACTAGGTCGAGCTTGGTAGACCCACCTAGAGTTGGGATTAGAGTGGTGGCCTAATTCTAAGCTTTAGTTAGAGAATTTGGTTGAACTCTAATTGTTGTTTATGCCTCATGTTTAATTGTGTTTATGGTGGCTATGCATAAATGTGTTATACATGTATGTTGAGGCATGGTTGTGATGTATTTTGATATGCATGTGGATTGTGCATGATGGTGATCATGGTGAGTACGTGCTAAGCACGAAAGTTGTTATGAAATGATATTGTGGATTGTGTTTAGTATTGGCACTAGTATTCTCAGGTACATTGATCGATCATTAGGATGTTTATTGTGCACACGTGAGTCAAATGTGCGCGTGGTCTTGGTGACGGTAGTCATCAAGATGGAGTACGGGTTTGTCCGGAAAACCTTCTTATATATGTTAGTCGGTGATGAGTGTAATCCCATCGACGGGGCATGAGGATGAGTGGATTCCCCTCCGCATGAATGAGGATGAGTGTAATCCCACCGTAAGGTAATGGTTGTTGTTGGATGTGAGTTCCAACGTGTTATCCGCATATTCGAGTCATAGCTAGGTGCCAATATGAGATGATATGTGTACCAATATGATTTGAATTTGTGTTGCCAATATGGATTAATATATGTGTTTACATATGATGTGGATTTGAAATTGTTGAGCATGGCATAATATTGGATATATGTTCATGCATCATGTGTATTTTGGCACATGTGGGTCGAAGGTAAGATCATGCATTTTACCTAGGTTGTGCTCGTTCTTAGACCCTGCATTGTCGAGGTTTGTTTTACGAGCTTACCCTCACTAAGCTTTATGCTTACGCTCTCTTTTGTTCGACAATGCATATATGTTGTTCTTGGATTGCTATTTCAAGAAGGGGGTCTCCAAGTGTGCTCTGTAATGCTATCTTAGCTTTCAAGTATGGAAATTTTAGTTATAAGATGTAATAGTCAAGCAATGGGATATATAATTGTTGCTTTGAGGTTTTAAAGTATGTTGGTGTTGGTTTGTTTATGAGCATGTTAGACTCTTTTATGATGTTGTTGGTTTTGCTTTTGGATGCCTTGTTTGGATTGTAAACCATGTTTAAGTTGCTTATCATGTATGTTGGCCTTGTGCCTTTCTGGATACCTAAGTGTATGTTTGTTGAAGCATGAATCTTAAATGTTATGTGTGAAGCATGTGTTGAATATTGTTGATTCCTTTAATGTATGGCTTCTTTATGATTGGAGTGTTAAGCATGATTGTGGATGTTTGGTTTGCCTTAGAGTTGTTGTATGTGTGTTGTGGGAGGTTTTAGTGGAGTTTTAGGACAGCTTCGTGCCATAAACCAGCTAAAACCAATCTGCAGACAGAGGGCGTTTCGAACGGTTGATCCCGTTTCAGTGCAGTTCCTTTGTTTTTCCCCAAGCGTTTCGGTACGCTAGGGGTCGTTTCGATACGATATTGTTACTGGAAATCTGAGAGTTTGACGATAAAATGAAGTATCGAAACAGGCTTTAGTGTTTGGGAACGACCTTCGTACCGTTGACCACGAGAAGTTGACCGTTGAGGGTGATTCGATACGGGCAACCCCTGTTTCAAAACGGTCTTTTTGGGTTAACCTTGGCCAGTTGGCCTAGTCAAGGCGTATCGAAACACCCTATGGGCATTCCGATACGACCTGCTGTATAAGATTAAAATGGGTTATTTTAATTGGGTTGTTGGTCGTTTACCTCAATGTTTCTTCAGCTGTTGCTTTTTTCTCACATAGGGTATAGTATCGCATCTAGATAAGATAATATAAATGAAAAGTTTCTCTTGGGTCGGTAACCGAAATGGAGCCTTAACGGGTTTCGCCTCGGTTATCCCCGTGTAGCCCACTCTGATCGGTAAGTGAGGTAAGTTAAGTTCTTGTATTGAAATGCACGGTGTTTGCTTGCCATGAAACCATGTTTGTTTGTTTATCAAGTTTGCCTTGTTGTATGCTTGTTTGAGCATGTACGTGTGTTGTTTTGTTTGAAGCATGTTGTGTGGAGTCTCATTCCTACTATTACATCGGAAAGAGGATTTTTAAAGAGAGGGAACATACTTGAGCCACTTCGAACTCTTGCCTTGCTAACCCTACCTTTTGTGCTTTGTTGTTGTTGTTGTTGTTGTTGTTGTTTGTGAGCGTGATGTCGAGGCCTAGAGCTAGACCGAAGGTGGTTCGTCATGAACCACGTGTTGCGGCTCCTATTGATGAGCTGGTGGCAAGAGTAGGGGCTCACGTGGGAGAACCTCCTGTTGCAGTTGGAGGTCCTCCACCACCACCTCCTCAGCCGGAAGCGGGAGGCGAGGCTGGAGTTGAGGGAGCAGGACCTCAGGTTGGTCAGGGCGGCTAAGGTTTTGCGAGAATAGATATGGCTCCGCTTGTAAAATCTATAACAGGAGCATTTCAGGTCGCAGTTGCAGGAGCTCAGGCTGCAGCTCAGCCTAGAGGTGATGATACTAGTTTACCGTTAGAGAGGCTCCGTAGCCTAGGTGCCGAAGAGTTTAGAAGGTCTACACCTGAGAGATTCGAGTTGTTGTTGGAGAAGACAATCAACATCTTAGCTCAGATGGGTTGTGTGGGTGCTCGCAAATTAGGATATGTGATTTTGTTGCTACCGGGTGATGCCTACACCTGGTGGGTCACCATTACTATTGGGGTACCTGAGGCTGAGATTGGATGGGACTTTTTGAGTCTGCATTCTAGAAGAAGTACTTGGGGTTGAGATATCTTGATAAGAATAAACAAGAGTTCATGGCTCTCGTTCAGGGAGATGCTTCAGTGACGGACTACGAGATCCATTTTGTTCGCTTGAGTCAATATGCTCTAGAGTTGGTTCCTACTGAGAGGGACCGTTGTAACCATTTCAGATATGGGCTTCATGAGGAAGTTAAAAGGTATACCTTAGCTTTAGATTATTTAGATATTGATGTCTTGGTTGCTAGGGCCAAGGACATTGAGCATATCTTAGGGCTGACCAAGCGTTCAGGAGGATCTAGTTCTGGAAAGAGACATAATAACTTTGACCGTGGTGATGCTAAGAGGCATCGGTTTGGCAGAAAATAGTTTAACCAGAGGCGTGGGGGTCGCTACCAGGGCCATAGAGCTGGAGGGCGTTTGCCCGAGTGCACTCGTTGTGGGAGACATCATTCTGGAGTGTGTTGGGGTAACTTCCATGCTTGTTGGAACTGTGGTTCAAGGGACCACTTCATGCTCCTCCGAGGGCCATTGATTATCAGAGAGGCCGTGGGCGCAGTCGTGGCTACTTCCAACCTAGGGCTGATGCACCTAGGATAGAGGCTCAGAGGAACCTTGCTCATGTTGTAGCTGTACAGCAAGAGGACGGTGAACCGACTAGACTCTACGCTTAGAGATAGGCCGGGAACGACACAGATTTGATAGCAGGTAATTTTGAGTTACAGTTGATGTCTTTGTTTTCCTTAGTTGATTCGGGTTCTACGCATTCCTACATTTTGGGTGAGCATGCAAAGAAGTTAGACATACCTGTTGAGATCTTAGTTGTAGGTATACATGTGACTAGATCTTTCGGTGAGACAATTGTAGTTAGACGAATGTATAGGAGGTGTCCGCTGAGGATTCAGGGTCATGTGTTTCCCGTTGATATGATGGAGCTTCCGTTCTATGGGTTTGACAGTATCTTGGGTATGGACTTGTTGGTTGCGCATAGAGCTAGTGTAGATTTGAGACGAAGAGAATTGCTTTGAAACTTTCTGATGACTACGAGGTATTAGTAGTAGGCGGGAACATTATGTTCTTGTCGAATGTTGTGTCATCATTAGAGTCTCATAGGTTGATGGATTCTGGTTGTGGGGCTTATTTAGCATATGTGATAAATCAGAATATGAGTGAGGTCAGACCGAAGGACATCAGAACAATTTGTGATTTTCCGAATGTGTTTCTAGAAGAGTTACCAGGTTTGCCTCCTGACTGAGATGTAGAGTTTGTGATTGAGACTATTTCAGGGTCTACTCCAGTTTCTATTGCTCTATATTGTATGTCTCCGAAAGAGTTGAAAGTATTGAAAAGTCAGCTTCAGAAGTTGTTAGACAGTGGTTTCATTAAGCCTAGTAGTTCGCTTTGGGGTGCTCCTTTGTTGTTTGTAAAGAAGAAAGATGGCATCATGCGAATGTGTATTGACTACAGGCAATTGAATCAGTTGACCATGAACAACATGTATCCGTTGTCTCATATAGATGATCTCTTTGATCAGTTGAGAGGTGCTTCAGTGTTCTCGAAGATAGATTTGAGATCAGGGTACTATTAGTTGAAAGTAATAGAGTGTGATGTTCCGAAAACAACTTTTAGTACTAGATATGGTCACTATGAGTTCCTTGGGATGCCGTT
Source organism: Hibiscus tridactylites (assembly GCA_958450335.1). Lineage (NCBI taxonomy): Eukaryota > Viridiplantae > Streptophyta > Magnoliopsida > Malvales > Malvaceae > Hibiscus > Hibiscus tridactylites. Next base: position 29,539,300 of record OY288291.1, on the reverse strand, counting down.
TGGGCTCACGAATGCACCTGCATCATTCATGGATATGATGAACAAAGTATTTAGCGACTATCTAGACCAATTTGTAGTTGTTTTCATAGATTCCATTATTGTGTACTCAAGATCAGAAGAAGAGCATGATGAGCACTTCATATTTATTTTACAGAGATTGTTGTGTATGCGAAGTTGAGCGAATGTGAGTTCTGGATTCGAGAAGTTGTGTTTCTTGGCCATGTTGTGTCAGCTGAAGGTATCAACGTCGATCCGACAAAGATTTAGGCTATTGTTGAGTGGAAACAACCTAAGTCAGTGACTGAGATTAGGAGTTTCCTAGGATTAGTTGGTTACTATAGGAGATTGGTTGATGGTTTCTCTAGAGTAGCTGCTCCGTTGACTAAATTGTTGCAAAAGGAAGTTAAGTTTGAGTGGTCAGATGCAAGACAGAAGACTTTTGGGAAATTGAAAGAAGCTTTGAAAATTGCTCTAGTGTTAGTACAACCAGTTTCAGGTAAAGAGTTTGTGATCTATAGTGATGCTTCCTAAATAAGTTTAGGGTGTGTCCTAATGCAAGAAAGAAGAGTTGTTGTCTATGCTTCGAGACAGTTGAAGGTGCATGAGAAGAACTATCCTACTCACGATATTGAGTTAGCCGCAATTGTGTTTGCGTTGAAGATTTGGCGTCACTACTTGTATGGTGAGAAGTGCATAGTTTACACCGATCATACGAGCTTGAAGTATTTGATGACTCAGAGAGAGTTGAACTTTAGACAGAGAAGATGGCTTGAGCTGTTGAAAGACTATGATTTGACCATAGAGTACCATCCCAGTAAGGCAAATGTAGTAGCTGATGCTTTGAGCAGAAAAGTTGCAGTTGAGTTGCGAGCTATGTTTGCTAGATTGAGTGTATCCGGTGATGGTGGTTTGATCACAGAGTTGCAAGTGAAGCCTTCTTTGATTCAGTTGATTAGAGAGAAGCAATTGTAAGATGTGTCGCTAGTTCCACATGTTCAGGACATAGCCGAAGGTAAACCGACTGAGTTTAGCTTCAGTGGTGAGAATGTGTTATGTTTTAGAGACAAAGTTGTAGTACCTGAAGATGTTGAGTTGAGACGTCTGATTTTGAGCGAAGAACATTCGAGTCCTTTTTTGATGCATCCGGGTAGTATCAAGATGTACAGTGACTTGAAGAATGATTATTTCTAGGTTGGTTTGAAGAAGGATGTAGCCGAGTATGTGAGCCGTTATATGGTTTGTCAGTGAGTGAAGGCAGAACATCAGGTTCCTTCAGTTTTGTTACAGCCTTTGAAGATTCCGGAATGGAAATGGGAGAGGATCACTATGGAATTCGTGTCAGGGTTACCGTTGTCTCCTTCGAAGATGAATTCTGTTTGGGTGATAGTTGATAGATTCACTAAGTGTGCTCACTTCTTAGAGTGAACACTACATATTCTTTAGACAAGTTGGCGAATTTGTATATTCGCGAGATTGTGAGAATTCATGGAGTTCCGGAGTCTATCGTATCAGACAGTGATCCGAGATTTACTTCGAGGTTCTAGAGTTGTTTGCATAGTGCCCTAGGTAGCCATTTGCATTTTAGAACTTCTTATCATCTGCAGTCAGATGGACAATCAGAGCGAGTGATACACATATTAGAGGATATGCTTCGTTGTTGTGTGATTGACATCCAAGGTTCTAGGGAGAAGCACTTTCCCTTAGTCGAGATTGCTTACAACAACAGTTACCAGTCTAGTATACAGATGGCTCCTTATGAGGCTTCGTATGGTAGACGATGTAGGACTCCAATCTGTTTGGCTGAAACGGGTCAGAGATTGTTACCCATGCCAGATTTGCTTAAGGGGACTACTGATAAAGTGAAGTTGATTTGTGATCGTTTGAAAGCAGCTTCCGATCATCAAAAAACTTACGCAGATTTGAAGAGAAAAGAGATTGAGTTCTCTGTGGGTGAGAAAGTGTGTCTGAAAGTATCTCCGTGGAAGAAGGAAATGAGATTTGGCCGGAAAGGCAAGTTGAGATTGCCTTCTGAGTTAGAGAAGATCAATGATGTGTTTCATGTGTCGATGCTTAGGAGATATAGATCAAATCCGTCTCATGTTATGCATGTTGAGGAGATAGAGCTAAATCTTGATTTGTCTTACAATGAAGAACATGTTGAGATACTTGCTTCTGATAGCAAGGTGTTGCGTGGCAAGACCATAGAGTTGGTCAAGGTGTTGTGGAGACATAGAGGTGTGGAAGAGGCCACGTGGGAGAGGAAAGCTGATATGCTTAAGCAGTTTCTATACTTGTTTCTGTCAGGTAATTTCATGGAGGAAATTCCTTAAGTAGGGGAGAGTTGTAATACCTGAGTTTGGGGGTCGGGTGAAGATAATATTTAAATAATATTTTGAGTTTCAGTTTTATAATTCAAATAATAAAATATTATTTTGGGCCCCGGGTTTTCAAACAAATAAATTATGTTGGACATGTTTTGGTTTTAAAGCCCAATTCCATGGAATTGGGAAATTTAAATGGCTATCCTCATTAATGGCATAATGGTAATTATGTCTTTGGTGAATTAAAAGAAAACTAAAGAAGAAGACATGTGCTCATCTTCTTCCTCACTTCCATTTTTCAAAACCCAGGACCAAAGATAGCTCTTCTCTCATTTTTACCATTCCATCACCTCTCATGCTCTTTGTTGGTGATTTTTGAAAGGTAAATACATTTTGGACTTGGCCTTATCTCCCTCTTCATTTTGGTACCATTGGCTTTCATTAAAACTATGTATTTCATATTTTGGCTTTTTCAAGGATTTCGTTAAAGGTTGTGACTTTATGAAATTTTAACAAAGCTTTTGATTTATGGTTGTTAGATAAGTTGTTTACAACCCTTAAGGTCCAACATGTGTGAATTTTAAAGAGTTTTATAAAGATTCCCGGATTTGGGTTTTAATGGGGTATTTCAAGGGTTTAAAAGCTAGTTTTGGGTGTGTTTGAGGTTGAAAATTGAGGGATAATGCTAGTGTAATAGTTAGGAGTTTTTTTCGAAGCATCTAAGTTTGTTAAAAAGGTTGAAATCATGAGTTTTGGACTAGGTTTGATGGTTTCTCGGGAATGGGGATTTAAGAGTTGTTCATAGCTTGAAATCATGTGTTTTACGCTTGAGTAGTGTTCCGAGTTTGCTACATTGTTGTGTGAACTTATTTGAGGTTGTTTTGATTGTGTTGAGTTGATTAGAAGCAAGAAATTGTGTTGGTGAAGTATCTGGAACGAATCCGGAATCGTTGGAAGCTTGATCGACTAGTGCGTTGAGCTTGGAATAGTCGGTGAGTGGTTAAATGTTTTTAAATGGTTTTCGAGTATTTGGTTCAAGCATGTGGACTTGGTCGGGCTTGGTAAGTCCACCTAGAGTTGGGATTAGAGTGGTGGCCTAATCCTAACCTAGAGTTAGAGACTTTGGTTGAACTCTAATTGTTGTTTATGCCTCATGTTTAATTGTGTTTATGGTGGCTATGTTTAAATGTGTTATACATGTATGTTGAGGCATGGTTGTTATGCATTGTGATATGCATGTGGATTGTGCATGATGGTGATCATGGTGAGTACGTGCTAAGCACATAAGTTGTTATGAAATGATATTGTGGATTGTGTTTAGTATTGGCACTAGTATGCTTGGGTACAATGATCGATCATTAGGATGTTTAGTGTGCACACGTGAGTCAAAGGTGCGCGTGGTCTTGGTGACGGTAGTCATCAAGATGAAGTATATTGCGTGTAAAAGTGTCTATCGCAATGTAGTGCAAGTGTACACGACACAAGTAGTAAAATGATACATAAGTATCGGATATAGTCTCCACAGGGACTGTGCTAATAGCTTTAACCTGGAATTACAACACGAGAGGGAAAAAATAGTTTAAATGTTTGTCACGAGATAATGAAGAATACTGGAAATAAAAGAGTAAGAAATCAAGATAGAGAGAATGGGCCGATATTGAATTGCTCAGTAGTGTAGGTTTTGCAAAGTCTAGGAATCTCTGTTTTGTAGTTGCACATGTCGCTGCAGCACCTGTTGCGACATCGTTCTGTTGTTTGTCACGACAGCGATAACACAACTCTGTACTTCAAGCTTGGCAAGAATCCCTACTGTGCCTTGGTCTATCCATAGGTCCAAGTCTGTCGATGAACACGTCTTTGATGATACCTCCCGACGTGAATCGAAGGATGAACACCGATGATGTTGAATTCTTCCTTAGCCACTCAACCTCGTCCTATCCCTAGGTCCGAGATAGTTCAACCATAAACTGGAGAACCCGTACTTATTCCTTTCGTATACTTAACTCTCCCGATATTAAGTAAATATGTAATCTCACAATGCTCTCCCAATACTCTTGCAAGATGTTGAAAACCAGAATAAGCAAACTTGAAGTCTATTTTATTGAACAGAAAAATTCCTAAAACAAATGCAATCCTTGCAACTACTTTAAAAATCAACCCTTAGCCCTAGGGGAAGGTTAGAACATGATGAGAAGGGGAAAACGACTAGGGTTTAGAAGAGAAGGCTAGAGAGTAAGATATCCTACCCTAGGTCGAATTACATGCCTTTAGGTAGGCCTTGGGTTCAAGTTTTCTAATATGACAAGAATACAAGTTTAAAATAAAGTACAACTCTATTAAAGATTAAATCTTCAGAGCATATATCTTTATTTCGTCCTTCCTTCTTGCTTGGAGTTTCTTCCTTGAACTTTGAGCTTGGCCTTCATTTTGATCCAGGGCTTGGAAAAATATAAGGGTGCTCTACGACAGACCGGCTTATGTCAATCTTCATCTTTTTTGGAGGCAATTCTTATGCTCCTTTAGTTTTCATTTATACTCGATTCAACTTTCTCAAGCTTAAGTTTGACTAGAGCCGGTTTCGGGCACCTCTAGCTAACTTCCTAGAGCCGGTTTCGGGCACCTCTAGGTGTATTGAGTCTATTTTTCTTAACTTTTTTTCCTAGAGCCAGTGTTAGGCACCTCGAGGGGCAACTCAAGTGTTAAGCTTTCTATTCTGGCTTAGTAGTAGAGTTCTAGACAGTATAAAAGTCACAAATAGTGTTTAAGATTTTGAACTATTGTAAGGCTCTATACTGCTCCTAAAACTATCCTAAAGGCACTTCCACGATAGAGGCTGTCACAACAGGTAAGTTTAGTTCAAAGACTTAAGCCAAATTTTCATCATTTTTTAAAGCAAAAATAAACTAATTAAAATACATGAATTTTAAACTTAAACAGACTTCATTACTGGAGGGATGCCACCCCCAAACTCGAGGGTTGAATTGCCCTCCTGCAGCTATTGTGGCAGGGGTCGGAGTGGATGCGGTAGATGGCATTTTTGGTATGGCAGCGGGGGTAGGGGTATGTGCAGGGGTGGGAGCAGCAAAATATTGCTTGGGGAAGGCATGGAACTTACATCAAGGAAATTAAGAGAGGTTTGGATGAAATGTACCGTGACGGTGGTGAAGTCTCGGATGAAACTCATCGAGCCTAGTTACCGTTCCTTCATTTTCCGTAGGGCAACGAGTATTTGTGTGGTGTCTGCAGGAGGAGCTGCTCCGGTGTGCTGCCTGGGTTCTGTGGTGGCTGCCTTGGTTGGTGTAGGCTCTGTCGGCTCACCTACCGTGGCAGTGGGGTCAAAGGTCGACAGGGGTGTGGCAGCTTTGAGTTCCATCAAGATGAGGACATTCCTGTCAGTCCGATGTTTTCCTCGGACTCTTAAGTCTTCGATAGCTTCCGGTACATTGTGGCCGCGACAGGGGGCAGTAATGAGGTAAGGGTAGAAGAGTGGTCGTGACGGCCGATATGCAAAATCCAATATTCCCTCCCGAACGTATCTGCCAACGTTAATTGGCCTCTCATTTAGAATAGAATGGATGAGGGCTAACCTTGGTTGGTCGACCCTTCTGTTGTGCGAGGAGGGCATAATCCGCTTCTTGATAAATGCATTCCAAATTTTGGCCTCCAGACTGAGTTGAACTCGTTTTACCGTCCTCGTATGAATAGGATCGGTATTCCACTCGTTCCCCTCGTCTGTGAGCTCTGCCATCACAACATTGTAATCTCTCGGCTCTCAACTTTCGATAAATCTTTGGTGACCATCTTCCTTTCTCCCAACATAGAACTTGTAGAGTTTGTTGATGTATTCGGGCTCAAAGGGTACCTCTTTTCCTCGGACTGTAACTGTTGTCGCTTCCCTGCTGTCATTGGCAGCATAAAATTCTTATACGAGGGTCATGTTCATTTCCTCTTGCTGCTCGACAAATGTATGCCACTGCAGGGCTCTGATTTTGCGGGCTATGAACGGTTGTAGTCCAAGGTTCTTCGTTCTAGTGGTGTAAATGAAGCCTTTCTCCTCCCACATATCTCGGATCTGGAAGGAGCTGGGAGTGGATGCTGCTGTGGTAGATCCTGAAGCAGCGCTTCGGCAGGTATTTCTGGCACTCATGTTGCAAGAATTGTGGAAAGAAAATGAAAGCAAATAAAATTCTGGAGGAAACAAGTAGAGAGAGTAAAAGTGAGTGAAAAATGAATAGAAAAACTAGGTTTATATAGAGGGGGAGTTTGCTGCCCGTTGGAGCTGTAACAGCAGGCGCGAAAAACGGGGCTAGCTGTTACGCAATTTTTGACGTATCTGTCACGCGTTTCTGTGTCTACTGCGCGTCTGTTACGCGTTTTCGTGTCTGCCGCGGCAGCGTGTTAACATGCTGGATTTTCCGCGTCTTTCGCGGCAGCTGTAACGGTAGGCTCCAAAGTTGGGCTCTTTGGGTTGATGGAAAGACGGTGGGCTGAATCCACTTCTCCTCTTCTCCTTGTTTGCTTTCTTTCCTAAAATAAAAATAAAAAAAGTTTAGTTCCTAAAAATAAAATAATTCTAATTACCTAATATAAAAAATAATAAAAATAAAATTAGGTTAAATTAGGGATGCCAGGAGGCGCATCTCCTAAAGTAACCATTTCATGCATTCTTGGGGCTTCAGTCCCCTGATAATGCTTCAATATTTGTCCATTGACTTTATATTGGTGCCCGCCTTTTAAAGATCTGATTGTGATAACATCATGGGGAAAAACCTGCACCACTTGGAATGGGCCAGACCATCTAGATTTTAGCTTCCCTTGGAAGAGTTTCAACCTAGAGTTGAACAACAACACAAGCTGCCCTGGGACGAACTGTCGTGGCAACAACTTCTTATCATGCCACCTCTTTGTCTTGTCTTTGTGGATCCTTGCGTTGTCATAGGCCATTGCTCGAATTTCCTCTATCTCATTCAAGTCACGCATCCTTTTATGTACTGTTTTTTCCAAGTCTATATTCACTACCTTTGTAACCCCCTTAGCCCGGCCTAGACGGTTGACCCAAACTACGAAGATTACACGGGGAAAACCAAAGTCAACCTTGATTAACGACCCTTTTTTTCTTTTTAATCTTGTCTAAATGCATATTAACCCTAGGTGTACTCTTTAGATAAGCATATTCAAAAGTCACAACAATCGGTTAAAAATAAGGGACTAAATTGCACAACATACGAATTTAGGGACCAATTTGTAAATTCTGGAAATTAAGAGGACCTTGCCAATTTTTGAGTTACCATTATGAAATTAATCATGTTTCATGCTTCTCTGCCAAATTACATCTTAAACGGACATTCCAAACTCAAGCAATTGCACATACAAAAACCAGGACTAAATCGTAAGGATTTCAAAACATATAACCATAAAATTAAGTGTCCAACGGTCGAGTGTTCCGAAACGGGGGATGACAGTTCCGAAACGCGGGACCGTTTCGAAACCTGTTCCGAAATAGGGCTTGACAGTGGCAAAAACGTTTCGGAACGTCTCTTACCCGTTTCGAAACGCTAAGGCCATTTCAGACCCCTATTCCGAAACGATAGCACCCGTTCCGATACGGGCTGCCTAGAAGTGCAGAAATTTACTGGTTTAACAAGCATTCGACCCATCAAACGCATACCTATGACGCCCAAATCATGCCAACAAGTCATTATGCACTAAAGGAACATAATAGCATCATCAAAACACATCCAAAGCATCGATTAAGAAAAACCTCAAACTATAGGCATGCAACCTAATACTCAACCCCAACCAAACATCAAGTCATCAACGCAAACATCAAAGTGGCCAATTACATAACCAAAACATCATAGGCATCAAACCAAACTTAGGGAGTCCAAAACATCTCCCAAAAATCACAACCTAGGTTCCCATTGCCAAATACCAAAAGCTAATAGTGTTGTGAAAATAGTCACCATACATGAGCTTAGACTTTCACTTGGATCCTTGACCCCCTTGCTGCCCTTTAAGCACTTCAATGCTCTGAATTATTGATTCAAGAAAGAGAGCGCGTAAGCACGTATGCTTAGTGAGAAATTCTCTAATAAAACAACACAATAATGCACTTTGTGAAAACACCTTTCTAGGGCCTTTAATTTCAAAACAACATTTATCATGGATCTTTGCATACAAAACAAGCATCTCATGCTTCAATTCATCAACATGTCATATTGGCTTTCAAGTGTCAATCCATAACCATTTTTCAACTCAAAACACTATTGGATACGCGGATTACAAGCGTTGTCCCATACGCTCCATACACACTACCAACACTCAAGGTGGAGTTTACCAGTACAATCACAACCACTCAACACCCGTGATGGAGTCTACGGTACAATCACAACCCCTCCACATCACTAGTTGGTAGTTGTATAACATCACTAACGAGAACACGGGACACACAACACAAGATCTACACATGGACTTTTAACCACCATTGTGATCTTAACCATCTCGTTAGTGTACTTGGATGGAGTTTACAGTACAATCACAACCCCTCAACATCCAAGGCGACTTTATTCACGGTGCACCCAATCCTATAGCCAGCTAACTATATCTGATTCAAGTACTTTAAAACCAATACATCACTTGCCAATATACATCAATTACCAACATCAATCCACTGTTTTAAAGCATTTAACAAAGCCATTAATCCATCATGCATCATTATGCATCAAAACCACATTTATCAATGTCAAACCAAGGAACTCTTACCTTGAGCATCCTTCAACTCATGGCTTACAAAACCAGCATTAAACATGCTAAAATATGCTTTCAAAAAAGAATTTAAACATGCAAAATAAACACATTGCATTCAACCATCTCATGGTTCTTCAAAAAGAGAGTTTCTTTGAAAACTTACTCTTGAGCTTAGCTAAGTTGTTTAGACTTAAACTAAGCTCCCATAACCTTCAAATATTGGTTTCAAAGCTGAAAACCAAACTTCACTCACCGATTCCGTTTTGCAAGCTTGCCTAAACGCCGATCAAGCCTCGGGATCAACTCCACAAGGATCCGACGATGTGTCCCCTGTTTTAAACACATCAAAGCAGAGGATTAATGCATCATCATGCATTAAAATCCCTAGCCAAAACACCTAAACTCGATGCTCTCATCAAAACTCACATTTCGGCTACCAAACACAACCAAAATCACATCCAAACACCTCTACAACTTTACCCAGCCAAGATCCATCAATTCCAAACATTCTTAGACATCAATTAACATCCAAAAAGAGCCTAATCATGTCCTTATACCTCCAGCTATAGCAGAACATCAAAATCACCCCAAAACCACCATTAACTCAAGTAAAAACTTAGGAAAATCAACCTATTCGGGATTGCATTGATTAAACCTCAATTACACATCATTTAGACATCCAAAATACATAAAAAATACATCTCAAAACAGAGCCCAATCATTTATTACGAATTTCTTCCAAATTAAATCCAAATTTTGCATTTTAAGCCAAAATCAAGAACACAACATAGAAACCTTAAATAAAACTCAATTTAAGGATTGAGAACTTGGGAATTTCAGTAAAGAACTGAGTATTTAGAGGAGAAGGACGTTCATACCTCTAAATGTGAGTTTCTCCTTGTTTAGAGCCAAAATCCTTGAAAATTCAATAAGCAAATGATGAGGATTTGGTGTAGAAATGATTAGAAATCATTTAGAGATTGAAATCTCAACCTTATGTGTGAAAATCAAAGGAAAAAGTGGCTGTGGAAATGTGTTTGGCTGAGGGAAAATTGAGAGAAAATGAAATGGGAAAATTTGGCAAAAGTTAGTTAAAAACTAAAATATCTCTTTTCCCTCTTTTCTTTTATTAAATAACCTTTAATAAATCTTTAAAATTTTAGAAAAATCTGGAGAAACCCTCCATTGGGTAAATTAGCTCCTTAAAGATTCAAAGTTTAAATCTTTTTAAAACAGTCACCAACTTTTCAAAAATTACATTTTACTCACTAACTTGAAATGTCATATTTCCAAACCCCATTTTGTAAAATTGATTTCACCACTTTCTTATATATAATAAAAGAGGATTTTTAGATATTTTTCCATATTTTTAATGCATCCCGAACTAGGCTTTCCCTAAAACCACCTTTTATATTCAAACCGTAATTTAAACCGGTCCGGTTCAGACCCTAAACTTCCAAGTCCAAAATTGGGGTGTTACAACTCTCCCCCCTTAAGAAATTTCGTCCTCAAAATTTACCTGAAGGAAAAAGGTAAAAAACTGCTTCAACATGTCATCCTTCCGTTCCCACGTGGCTTCCTCAACACCACGATGCTTCCACAACACCTTTACCAACTCAATGGTCTTGCCTCGAAGAACTTTACTATCCGAATCCAGAATCTTCACTGGTTCCTCATCATAGGTCAAATCCGGATTCAACTCCACTTCCTCCACATGCATCACATGAGAAGGATCTGATCTATACTTCCGAAGCATAGAAACATGAAACACATCATGAATCTTTTCTAACTCTTGTGCTAACCTTAACTTGTACGCAACATGACCCACACGCTCAATCACCTTGTATGGTCCAATGTACCAAGGGCTCAACTTACCCTTTTGGCCAAACCTCATCACCTTTTTCCAAGGAGAAACTTTCAAAAACACACGGTCACCCACCGCATACTCAATCTCCTTACGCTTCAAATCTGCGTAAGACTTTTGCCGATCAGAAGCTGCCTTCAATCGCTCACAAATGAGCTTCACCTTCTCGGTGGTTCCTTTCAACAAAGCTTGCATCGAAACCAACTCCAGTCCTGTTTCAGCCCAACAAAGAGGAGTCCTACACTTCCTCCCGTACAAAGCTTCATATGGTGCCATTTGAATACTTGTCTGATAACTATTATTATAGGCAAACTCTACCAAAGGCAATTGTTTCTCGCAAGAACCCTGAAACTCAATCACACAGCACCTCAACATATCCTCCAACACCTGGATAACACTCTCAGATTGTCCATCTGACTGCGGATGATAAGATGTACTGAAATTCAACCGTGTACCCAATGTCTGATGCAAACACTGCCAGAAACGCGATGTAAACCTCGGATCTCTATCCGACACAATCGACTTTGGCACACCATGCAACCGCACAATCTCAGCAACGTACATCTCCGCAAGCTTATCCAACGTGTATGTAGTATGCACAGGCAAGAAATGCGCACAGTTCGCCAGGCGATCCACAATCACCCACACCGAATTCTTCTTCGATGGCGACAAAGGCAAACCAGACACGAAGTCCATGGTAATCCTCTCCCACTTCCACTCAGGAATTCTCAACGGTTGCAACAACCCTGAAGGAAACTGATTCTCAGCCTTAACTCGCTGACATACCATGCACTTGCTCACAAACTCAGCAACATCTTTCTTTAAACCCACCCAATAGTACTCATCACGAAGATCACGGTACATCTTAGTACTACCAGGGTGCATAGCAAAAGGACTACTATGAGCTTCAGTCAGAATAGCACGCCTCAACTCAGCATCATTGGGCACTACTATCCGACTCCCAAAACATAAAACTCCATCAACATTAAAGCAAAAATTTGATGGCCTATCCTCCGCAATATCCTGAATATATGGCACCAAGGTATCATCCAACAACTGTTTTTCCTTAATCAACTTAACCAAGGATGGTTTCACTTGCAACTCAGCCACAAGACCACCATCATGCGAAATGCTCAAACTGGCAAACATAGCCCTCAACTCCACAGCTACCTTCCTACTCAAGGCATCCGCTACAACATTAGCTTTACTCAGATGGTACTCGATCGTCAAATCGTAATCCTTAAGCAACTCCACCCAACGTCGTTGCCTAAGATTTAACTCTTTCTGAGACATCAAATACTTCAAACTCTTGTGGTGCGTGTACACAGTACACTTCTCACCATACAAGTAATGTCTCCAAATTTTCAAAGCAAAAACCACCGCAGCTAACTCAATGTCATGCGTTGGATAATTGTGCTCATACACCTTCAACTGACGCGATGCATAAGCCACCTCCTTACCCTCTTGCATCAACACACATCCCAAACCAACGTAGGACGCATCACTATACACCACAAACTCTTTCCCTGATTCAGGTTGAAACAAGATATGAGCTTGCGTCAAAGCTGCCTTAAGCTTGTCAAAAGCCTGCTGTCTCGCTTCCGTCCACTCATACTTAACATCCTTCTGCAACAACTTCGTCAAATGTGCAGCAATCTTTGAAAACCCATCCACGAACCTCCGATAGTATCCTGCCAAACCAAGGAAACTACGGACTTCTTGAACAGACTTAAGAGGCTTCCAATTCATCACTGCCTCAATCTTTTGAGGATCAACATGAATCCACTAAGTAGAAACCACATGACCAAGAAACACAACTTCTCTAAGCCAGAACTCACACTTACTCAGCTTGGCATAAAGCTGATTCTCCAACAAAGCCTGTAACACAATTCTCAAATGCCTTTCATGCTCCTCCTCAGTACGAGAGTACACGAGAAAATCATCAATGAACACCACAACAAATTTATCCAAGTATTCATGGAACACTCTATTCATCATGTCCATGAAAGCTGCAGGAGCATTCGTCAAACCAAATGGCATCACAAGAAACTCATAATGCCCATACCTCGTTCTGAAGGCTGTCTTTGGCACATCCACATCCTTCACCTTCAGCTGATAATACCCTGACCTTAAGTCAATTTTATAGAACACAGCCGCTCTCCAAAATTGATCAAAAAGAACATCAATTCTCGGCAATGGATACCAATTCTTGATAGTCAACTTGTTAAGCTGATGGTAATCAATGCACATTCTCATAGTGCCATCCTTTTTCTTCACAAACAAGACCGGTGCACCCCAAGGTGACACACTAGGCCGAATGAAACCACGATCAAGCAACTCCTGAAGTTGCGTCTTCAGCTCTTTCAACTCTTTAGGTGCCATTCGATAAGGAGTATTGGATACTAGAGTTGTGTTTTCATACAACTCAATTCCAAACTCCACTTGGCGATTAGGAGGCAATCCAGGCAACTCCTCCGGAAACACACTAGGAAACTCTCAAACAGTCCGGATATCTTGCACTCGTAACTCCTTAGAGATAGAATTCATCACAAAGGCGAGGTAGGCTTCACAACCTTGCCTCAGCATCCGGCTCGCTTCCAATATAGACACCACATTGGCAAGAAACTTCACATTCTCACCAACCACCACTACCTCACAATCGTCCGCAAGCTTCAACGAAACTTGCTTATTCTCAAAATCCACTACATCTCGATGCTCAGCAAGCCAATCCATACCAAGGATTACATCGAAACCATAAAAAGGCAATTCCATAAGATCAACATGAAAAACATGGTCTTGTACAACCAAAGGACGCCTTTTATAAAGCTTTCGTGTCACAACAGTCTCACCAAAAGAACTAGTTACACGAATACCAACATCCAAAGACTCAACAGGCAAACCAAGCAATTGAGCATGTTCACGCAATATGTATGAGTGTGTAGATCCAGAATCAATCAAGGGAAGTAATGACAAGGATTGCAAAGTGAAAGTACCTGCAATCACATCCGTGTCATTCCTCCCTTCCCTCTGAGCATACACTTTGGCCTGGCCACCACCCTCAGGGTGAACAGCTACCACATGCGCTACATTCCTTCCACCATCCTCCTTGCGCTCGAAGTTACCACGGCCGCGCCCACGACCTCTCTGTTGTGCAACAACTCCAGCAGCACGTCCCTGACCACTACCGGCCAACAGAGGACACTCCCTCCTCATGTGATCCGCCGAACCACAGTTCCAGCACGAATTACCGATTACCACAACATGAGCCTGTACCTCCCTCATTCCACGACGACAGTCACGCCTCAGATGACCACGCGATCCACATGGCCAACATGTGTTCTGATCAGCTCTCGCCTTGTCTCCCTGAACAGGCGCACCTTGCCCTCCACCACCACGCCTAGCTGAAGACTGATACTTCCGATCACGTCCTCTCTTGTTCCGTCCGCCACCGGAACTATACTCCGCAACTCGCTTGCCCGCACTAGGACCAACACCTCTAGAAGATAAACTCAAATTCAACTTAATATCTTTCGCTCTACCAACCAGCACATCAAAATCAGTGTACTCAGCAGCCAACATATAAGTCTTCACTTCCGTCACCAATCCATAACAGAAACGTTCACACCTCTCTCGCTCATCCGGGACAAGCTCAGGTGCGTACTGACTGAGTCGGACAAACTGAACCTCGTACTCAGCCACTGACATGCTCTCTCGAGTAAGAGACATGAATTCTCTTTTCTTTTCATCCAGGTACCGCACACCCAGATACCTCCTCTTGAACGCGTTCAGAAAGAACGTCCAAGTCACATCAGCATCCTCCATTCCGGAGATAGTGGTTGTCCACCAGGTATACGCATCGTCATGCAACAATGATATTACACAGCCCAGCTTCTGCACTTCATTGCAGTTCATTTGTCCCAAAATTCTCTTGGTACTTTCCAACCAAGACTCAGAACCTTCAACAGACAAACCCCTGAACTCAGTCCCTCCCAAACTGCGCAAGCGTTCCAGAGGTAGTGTAGCATTAGCATCTCCATGATGCCCAGCTCCATGAGCTCCAGCTACCGCCGCCTGAAAGGCTCCAGCAATAGCCTGAATCAGCATTGTCATGTCAGGAGCAGCTTGCCCCTGTCCAGCTTCAGGTCCAGCGACCCCATCACCAGCACCAACACCGGCTCCCTCACCCCCAGCACCACCACCACCGGGTGGAGGAGGTAAATCCACTACATTTTCAGCATTCTCTTCGTTCTCATTTTGAGCCATAGCTCGCGTATTAATCCTCGTCTCTCTACGAGGTCCCATTTACTAAACAATGCAATCGCAAATGCAATAAAAATAGTAAGGCTCAGCAAGTTAAGAAATCCAAGCACTCAAGCTCATTTCCAATTAAAAACAAATCATTTCATTAGCTTTGATATGGCAATGGGTCCCTCTAACATGCTTCACCACATCATACACCACAGTTGCAACATACTTACTATTCATACATCATACATTCATTCAACAAGTATACAAGCAATCATACTCTTATCACCCACATAATTGTTCCCAAATACTCGAGAACTCAGCTCTGATACCAACAAATGTAACCCTCTTAGCCCGGCCTAGACGGTTGACCCGAACTACGAAGATTACACGGGGAAAACCAAAGTCAACCCGAAAGTCAACCTTGATTAACGACCCTTTTTTTCTTTTTAATCTTGTCTAAATGCATATTAACCCTCGGTGTACTCTTGAGATAAGCATATTCAAAAGTCAGAGCAATCGGAAAACAATAAGGGACTCAATTGCACAACATACGAATTTAGGGACCAATTTGTGAATTCTGGAAATTAAGAGGACCTTTCAAATTTTTGAGTTACCATTAGGAAATTAATCATGTTTCATGCTTCTCTGCCAAATTATATATTAAACGGACATTCCAAACTCAAGCAATTGCACATATAAAAACCAAGACTAAAACGTAAGGATTTCAAAACATATAACCATAAAATTCAGTGCCCAACTGTCGAGTGTTCCGAAACGGGCCGTTTCGAAACCTGTTCCGAAACAGGGCTTGGCAGTGGCAAAAACGTTTTGGAACGTCTCTTACCCGTTTCGAAACGCTAAGGCAATGTCAGACCCCTGTTCCGAAACGGTAGCACCTGTTCCAATACGGGCTCCCCATAACTGTAGAAATTTACTGGTTTAACAAGCATTCGACCCATCAAACGCATACCTATGACGCCCAAATCATGCCAACAAGTCATTATGCACTAAAGGAACATAATAGCATCATCAAACCACATCCATAGCATCGATTAAGAAAAACCTCAAACTATAGGCATGCAACCTATTACTCAACCCCAACCAAACATCAAGTCATCAAAGCAAAAATCAAAGTGGCCAATTACATAACCAAAACATCATAGGCATCAAGCCAAACTTAGGGAGTCCAAAACATCTCCCAAAAATCACAACCTAGGTTCCCATTGCCAAATACCAAAAGCTAATAGTGTTGTGAAAATAGTCACCATACATGAGCTTAGACTTCCACTTGGATCCTTGACCCCCTTGCTGCCCTTTAAGCACTTCAATGCTCTGCATTATTGGTTCATGAAAGAGAGAGCGTAAGCAAGTATGCTTAGTGAGAAATGCTCTAATAAAACAACACAATAATGCACTTTATGAAAACACCTTTCCAAGGCCTTTAATTTCAAAACAACATTTATCATGCATATATGCATACAAAACAAGCATCTCATGCTTCAATTCATCAACATGTCATATTGGCTTTCAAGTGATAATCCATAACCATTTTTCAACTCAAAACACAATCGGATACGCGGATTACAAGCGTTGTCCCATACGCTTCATACACACTACCAACACTCAAGGTGGAGTTTACCGGTACAATCACAACCCCTCAACACCCGTGATGGAGTCTACGGTACAATCAAAACCCCTCCACATCACTAGTTGGTAGTTGTATAACATCACTAACGAGAACACGGGACACACAACACAAGATCTATACATGGACTTTTAACAACCATTGTGATCTTAACCATCTCGTTAGTGTACTTGGATGGAGTTTACGGTACAATCACAACCCCTCAACATCCAAGGCGACTTTATTCACGGTGCACCAAATCCTATAGCCGGCTAACTATATCCGATTCAAGTACTTTAAAACCAATACATCACTTGCCAATATACATCAATTACCAACATCAATCCACAGTTTTAAAGCATTTAACAAAGTCATTAATCCATCATGCATCACTATGCATCAAAACCACATTTATCAATGTCAAACCAAGGATCTCTTACCTTGAGCTTCCTTCAACTCACGGCTTACAAAACCAGCATTAAACATGCTAAAATATGCTCTCAAAACAGAATTTAAACATGCAAAATAAACTTACTCATGAGCTTAGCTAAGTTCTTTAGACTTAAACTAAGCTCCCATAACCTTCAAACATTGGTTTCAAAGCTCAAAACATAATTTCACTCACTGATTCTATTTCGCAAGCTTGCCGAAACGCCGATCAAGCCTCCAGATCAGCACCACAAGGATCTGAAGATGTCTCCCCCTTTTTAAACACATCAAAGCAGAGGATTAATGCATCATCATGCATTAAAATCTCCAGCCAAAACACCTAAACTCGCTGCTCTCATCAAAAATCACATTTCGGCTACCAAACACAACCGAAATCACATCCAAACACCTCTACAACATTATCCAGCCAAGATCCATCAATTCCAAACATTCTTAGACATCAATTAACATCCAAAAAGAGCCTAATCACGTCCTTATAACTACAGCTATAGCAGAACATCAAAATCACCCCAAAACCACCATTAACTCAAGTAAAAACTTAGGAAAATCAACCTATTCGGGATTGCATTGATTAAACCTCAATTACACATCATTTAGACATCCAAAATACATAAAAAATACATCTCAAAACAGAGCCCAATCATTTATTACGAATTTCTTCCAAATTAAATCCAAATCTTGCATTTTAAGCCAAAATCAAGAACACAACATAAAAACCTTGAATAAAACTCAATTTAAGGATTGATAACTTGGGAATTTCAGTAAAGAACTGAGTATTTAGAGGAGAAGGACGTTCATACCTCTAAATGTGGGTTTCTCCTTGTTTAGATCCAAAATCCTTCAAAATTCAATAAGCAAATGATGAAGATTTGGTGTAGAAATGATTAGAAATCATTTAGAGATTGAAATCTCAACCTTAGGTGTGAAAATCAAAGGAAAAAGTGGTTGTGGAAATGTGTTTGGCTGAGGGAAAATTGAGAGAAAATGAAATGGGAAAATTTGGCAGAAGTTAGTTATAGAACTAAAATATCTCTTTTCCCTCTTTTATTTTATTAAATAACCTTTAATAAATTTTTAAAATTTTAGAAAAATCTGGAGAAACCCTCCATTGGGTAAATTAGCTTCTTAAAGATTCAAAGTTTCAATCCTTTTAAAACAGTCACCAACTTTTAAAAAATTACATTTTAGTCACTAACTTGAAATGTCATATTTTGAAACCCCATTTTGTAAAATTGATTTCACCATTCTCTTATATATAATAAAAGAGGATTTTTAGATATTTTTCCATATTTTTAATGCATCCCGAACTAGGCTTTTCCTAAAACCACCTTTTATATTCGAACCATAATTTAAATCGGTCTGGTTCAGACCCTAAACTTCGAAGCCCAAAATTGGGGTGTTACAACCTTGATGGCCTAGTATGCTCTGCGCTCAATCTCAACAGGTAGATGGCATGTTTTCCCAAAAATCAACCGGTAGGGTGACATTCCCAATGGAGTTTTGAATGTTGTTCTGTAGGCCCATAATGCATCATTGAGGTGTAGAGACAAGTCCTTCCGAGTTGGCTTAACAATCTTTTCAAGAATGTTCTTAACCTCTCTGTTGGATATTTCACCCTGTCCATTGGTCTGAGGGTGGTATGCTGTTGCGATCTGATGTTTGAAACCATACTTTTTTAAGGCAGCAGCTATAAACCTATTATCGAAATGCCTCCCTTCATCACTGATGATCGCCTTGGGGATGCCAAATATGGAAAATATGTTTTTATGTAAAAACCATTGAACCGTCTTGGCATCGATTTTCTGATTAGCGACCGCTTCAACCCTTTTGGACACATAGTCCACTGCTAGGAGGATATATAAGTTCCCACATGAAGTTGGGAATGGTCTCATAAAATCAATCCCCCATACGTTGAAGATCTCGACTTCAAGAATGTTTTGCAGCGGCATCTCATGTCTTCTTGAGATATTTCCAGTCCGTTGACATTTGTCATAGTTTTTGTAGAATGTACGAGCATCCTTGAATAGTAACGGCCAATAGAATCTAGACTGTAAAACTTTGGCGGCATTTTTGTTACCACCTAAGTGTCCTCCATATTGTGAAGCATGGAAGTGATGAAGCACAACTTCTTGTTTATCCTGTGGTACACATCTCCTGATAACCTGATCTGCACAATATTTGAAAAGAAGAGGTTCGTTCCAATAATAATGCTTAACATCATTTTGGAACCTCTTCCTAGCTTGATAATTAAGGTCAGGAGGAGTTATTCCGCTAACTAAATAATTAACGAAATCAGCATACCAGGGGAGTTATTACGCCATGGTTGTCGCGGCAGTGCTTGTGGCAGCGAACAACTGCTCGTCAGGGAAGGTCTCCAGTATTTGTGTCTCGTATGTGGGGAGACTCTTACCCTTCTCTAGTCTTGACAAGTGATCTTCAACTTGGTTATGTGTCCCCTTTTTGTCCTTGATCTCATGGTCGAACTCTTGCAGTAGCAGAATCCAACGTATCAGCCTAGGCTTTGCATCATTTTTAGCGAACAGATACTTTAATGCAGAGAGGTCTGTGTGGACTACGACCTTCATTCCAAGTATATATAAGCGAAACTTATCAATAGAGAACACCACAGCTAACAGTTCATTCTATGTTGTGTTGTAATTTACTTGGGCGTCATTCAATGTTTGGTTGGCATAGTATATGACATGAAAGAGCTTGTCTTTCCTCTGCCCAAGTGATGCCCCGACAGCATAGTCACTAGTATCACACATAATCTCAAATGGTAGTTTTCTGTATGGTGGCTGTAATATTAGGGCTGTTACCAGCTTTTCTTTCAGAACCTTGAATGCCTCAGTACATTTAGTGTTGAAGTCGAAGGGACGGTTCTACTCCAGAAGATGGTATAAGGGTTTGGTGATCTTTGAAAAGTTTGCGATAAACCTCCGATAAAAACCAACATGCCCTAAAAAACTCCTGATTCCCTTGATTGTGGTAGGTGGCGGCAGCTTTTCAATTACCTCGATCTTAGCTCTGTCGACTTCTATGCCGCGACAGCTTATATTATGTCCTAGGACTATCCCTTCATTCACCGTAAAGTGACATTTCTCTCAGTTTAATACCAAGTTTGCTTTCTCAATCTCTCGAGCACTTTCTGTAGGTTGCCAAGGTAGCTTTCAAAATTGTCTCCAAAGACAGAGAAATCATCCATGAATATCTCCAGGAAATCCTCCACCATATCGGGAAAGATTGCCACCATACACCTTTGAAAGGTTGCTGGTGCATTACACAGTCCAAATGGCATCCTCCGAAAAGTGTAAGTATCGTATGGGCAAGTGAACGTTGTCTTCTCTTGATCTTCCGGTGCGATGGCTATTTGATTATAACATGAGTATCCATCAATAAAACAATAGTAAGGCTTTCCCGCTAATCTATCAAGCATTTGACCAATAAAGGGCAGGGGAAAGTGTTCCTTCCGGGTAGCTTTGTTAAGCTTCCAGTAGTCCATACAAACCTTCCAATCGGTCACAATCCTAGTTGGGATTAACTCATTTTCTTTGTTGGTTACCTCGGTT
This sequence comes from Hibiscus tridactylites, assembly GCA_958450335.1. NCBI lineage: Eukaryota > Viridiplantae > Streptophyta > Magnoliopsida > Malvales > Malvaceae > Hibiscus > Hibiscus tridactylites. The sequence continues at coordinate 29,518,477 of OY288291.1, read as the reverse complement.
ATTCCTCCTTTCTTAGGAACGCACTGCACCGGGCTCACCCACTTGCTATCCGAGATGGCATAGATTATTCCAGCATCTAGCCATTTTATGATCTCCTTACGAACCACCTCTCGTATAACATCGTTTAGACGTCTCTGTGCATCAATGGTCGGCTTATGATCATCCTCTAAGAGGATTTTATGCATGCATAGTGCCGGACTGATGCCTTGGATATTAGCTATCGTCCATGTAACCCCCTTAGCCCGACCTAAACGGTTGACCCGAACTACGAAGATTACACGGGGAAAGCCAAAGTCAGCGCGAAAGTCAACCTTGATTAACGACCTTTTTTTCTTTTTAAACTTGTCTAGATGCACATTAAACCTAGGCATACTCTTGAGATAAGCATACTCAAAAATCACAGTAATCGAAAAACAATAAGGGACCCAATTGCACAAAATATGAATTTAGGGACCAATTTGTAAATTCTGGAAATTTAGAGAACTTTACCAATTATTAAGTTACCATTATGAAATTAGTCATGTTTCATACCTCTCTGCCAAATTTCATCTCAAACGGACATCTCAAACGCAATCAATTGCATATACAAAAATCAGGACTAAAACGTAAAGCTTGCAAACCTCAAAACCATTCAAATCAGTGCCCAACGGTCAAGTGTTTCGAAATGGGTCTAGGCCGTTCCGAAACACCCCTTGACAGTAGCCAAAGTGCTTCGAAACACCTCTACCCGTTTCGAAACACCCAGGCCAAAACAGGCTCCTGTTTCGAAACAGGAAAGGGTGTTTCGAAACACCCTGCCCAGAAACAGCAGATAGGCCTGTTTAAACACATCTAAACCCCATCGAACATGCTCCAAATCAATCCTCAAGAAAGCAACAACATGACAAGCATCATAACTACCAAATTGCATTAAAATCTAGATACGAAACAACTCCTAGATGCACCAACTCATTCAACAAATCCAACACTTAATCATGCTTTTAAAACAAGAAGCATAACATAACGACTTATGAATAAGAAGATTCAAACGTTGCAAGCGTTAAACCACGTAGTTCAAAATCAAAAACCAAACTTGTCCAAAATACACAATCTCATTAAACATCAATTATAAAAGACTCTCCCCCATTGCCTTTATTATCTATAGCTCTTAACTGAGACATACATCTCAAGTGGAGCTCTCCTTGAATCCCTTGCTTCTTGCTGTCCCAACTTCAATTATCTGCATTGATGGACAAAAAGGAGCGTAAGCACATAATTCTTAGTGAGGAATGCTCAAAACCAAAACAACATCAATGCAGCGAGTCATAAAACCCCTTTCAAAAAGTAGTTGTAAATCGATAAATCAAAGCATTGGTTGAAAAACCTCTTTTGAAACATCATGCTTTAAACCATGTCTTGCTTAACATGAAAACCAACCTTTAGCTTAGAAAAGCTAAACAATTTACCCCAAAACACATTCTTGCAAAAACCATTAATTTAACCTTTCCATGCATGAACATCATATGCAAAGTTGAATACAAATTCCTTGGAAAACACTTCCACTTCACATTATACTTTTCTCATTCTTGAAAATCATCTCAAAACAAGAAACCTTTGAAAACCACTTTCTCCTTCAATCTAACTCATGCATTAAACAAATGTAATACATGAACCACAAAATCAACATTTGCATTACATGCCTTTAAAAACAAGCCTTCACAAGACTTTAATACACTAAAGAGATTCACATGCACAAATGCATCATTTTCAATATAAGATAAACACTTGTACAAGCTTAACAAGTAATACATGCATTCTTGGAACATCACACACTTTCCATGCAACCTTGCATCATTTCAAGCATCCCATGCTTCATTACATCCAAGAACACTATATTGGCTTCCAAGTGATAATTCACAAATCATCACAACACAAGACACAATCGGATACGCGGATTACAAGTGTTGTCCCACACGCTCCATACACACAACCGAACAACACAAGGTGTAGTTTACCGGTACAATCACAACCCCCTCAACACCCGTGATGGAGTTTAACGGTACAATCACAACCCTTCAACATCACTCATCGGAAGTTGTATAACACACTAGCGAGAGCTGGGACACATCACAAGGCTTACACATGGAAGCTACCACAACCATTGTAATCACCTTAACCAAGCTCACACACGGGAGCAACCCTCCACCGTTGTGACGCTTGACAAAGTTAACCCACGAGAGCCACCCTCCATCGTGGTGACTTTAACAAGGTTCACCCACGAGAGCCATCCTCCATCGTGGTGACACCAATTTCCTCAATCGCTAGGATTCTCGGATAGAGTTTACGGTACAATTACAACCCCCTCGACATCCAAGGTGACTCAATTCACGGTGCACCCAATCCTATAGCCGGCTAACTATATCCGATTAAAGTAACCAACAACCACTTACATCACTTGCCAATACCATCAATTAGCATCATCAATTCACTGTTTTAAAGCATTAAACAAAGCCATTAAACAACATGCAACACTATGCATCAATTCCACAATTCCAAAGTACAAAACCAAGGATCTCTTACCTTGAGCATCCTTCAACACATAACTTTCAAAACCAGCATTAAACCATGCTAAAATATGCTTTCAAAACAGAATTTAAACATGCAAATCACATGCATTGCATCCAACAATCACAAGTGCATTAAAAACCAATTCATAACACAAACCAAGAGAGAAATTCCATTTACTTACTCTTGATCTTAGCTAAGTTGTTTAGACTTAAACTAAGCTCCCAAAACCTTCAACATTGGTTTTAAAGCTGAAAACCCCAACTTCACTCACCGATACACAAAACTAGGCTAGCCAACAAGCCTTCCAAGCATCTGAAACCTTCAACGCCACCTTTATTGCTCACGGATCACTCTCCCCTGTTTCAAGCACATAACAACAGAGAATTAATGCATCATCATGCATTAAAAACACCATCAACACAACTAAACTCGCTGCTCTTCGCAAATCCAACATTTCGGCTACCAAACACAACCGAAATCACCTCCAAACTCTTCCAAAACTTAACCCAGCCAAGATCCATCACTTCTAACCATTTTTAAACATCAATTAACATCCAAAAGGATACCAAACACGTCCTTATACTTACAGCATTAACAAAACACCAAGATCACCCCAAAAACCACCATTTTCACAAGTAAAAACTTAGAAAAATCAACCTATTCGGGATTGCATTGATTAAACCTCAATCACACATCATTTATACATCCAAATACATCAAAAAGACATCTCAAAATAGAGCCCAATCATCCAATACGAATTTCTTCAAAATTAAATCCAAATCTTGCATTTTCAGCCAAAAATCAAGATCACAACATTAAAACCTTTAATAAAACTTAATTTAAGGATTGAGAACTTTAGAAATTCAGTAAAGAACGGAGTATTTAGAGGAGAAGGACGTTCATACCTCTAAATTTGGATTTCTCCTTGTTTAGAGCCAAAATCCTTGAAAATTCATTAAGCAAATGATGAGGATTTGATGTAGAAATGATTAGGAATCTTTTAGGAATTAAAATCTCAACTTTAGGTGTGAAAATCAAAGGAAAAGTTGCTGTGGAAATGTGTTTGGCTGATGGAATTTTGAGAGAAAATGGAATAGGAAAATTTTGGTAAAAGTTAGTTATGAAACTAAAAATATATTTTTCCATCTTTTCTTTTTATTAATTAAACATTAAATGAGTCTTTAAAAATCTAGAAAAATCTGGAGAAATCCTTCCTTGGGTAAATTAGCTCCTTAAAGATTCAAAGTTTCAATCCTTTTAAAACAGTCACCAACTTTTCAAAAATTACATTTTAGTCACTAACTCAAAATGTCATATTTCCAAACCTCATTTTGTAAAATTGATTTCACCACCATCTTATATATATTAAAAGAGGATTTTTAGATATTTTTCCATATTTTTAATGCATCCCAAACTAGGCTTTCCTTAAAATCACCTTTTATATTTGAATCGAAAATCCGACTGGTCCGGTTCAAACCCAAAACTTCTAAGCCAAAAATTGGGGTGTTACAGTCCATCCAATAGCCTTTTTATGCTGTTGTAGAATCCCTATTAGCTGTTGTTCATGTTCCTGCATCAACTTGGAAGAGATTATCACGGACAACATATCATTTAAATCAAGGAAAACATATTTAAGCTGCCCTGGCAAGGGCTTCAGATCTAGAACATGTGGCTCTACAGTTGATGGCTTTTGGACTATATGTTCATCCGAGGTATAGTTTAAGGGGTCGAATAACTTACCTGGACGATTGCCTATCCAGTTTACCTCCTCTTGATCTTCAGTATTAGATATATCAGATTCTGAGGAGCTGCTGTCATCGTCGCTGTCGTGACGGTCTTCTAGATGGCTGCTGCAGTAGTGGCTAATTTTGATGTCGTGGCAGCCCGACCGGATGCTGAGTTGGTCAAGGATAACTTCAGTGATAGCCTTGCATTTTTCTTCTACATCAGCATGTTTTATTGCCTGGAGAACATTCAGCTTGATCTCTTCATCGTTCACTCCCATAGTGAGTTCTCCTTTTTCCACATCAATTAGTGATCTTCTTGTGGCTAAGAAGGGTCGCCCCATGATGATTGGTGCATTCTCATTTTTTGCACAATCTAAAACAATAAAGTCAGCATGAAAAATAAATTTATCCACTCTTACGAGAATATCTTCAACTTTCCCTTCTGGATGAACGTAAGAGCGGTCTGCCAGCTGCAGTACGACTATTGTGGGTCGAGCTTTTCCAATACCTATTTTGTGAAAAACATATTTGGGCATTAAATTTATACTAGCACCAAGATCACAAAGTGGCTTACCCACAAATTTATCTCTGATTATGCACGGTATGATGAAGCTTCCAAGATCCTTCTTCTTCTGGGGGGGATGCTTGTGCAGAATACTCATGCATCCCTCTATCATTTTGACAGTTTCAAATTCCCCAAGTCTGCATTTCTTCGACATGGCATCCTTGAGAAATTTGGCATAACCAAGCATCTTCTTTATAGCATCTAACATCAGAATATTGATATGGACCTGCTTAAAAATATCGTAGATCTTCTTAAGTTGAGATTCCTATTTGAACTTTTGTAACCGCTGAGGAAAATGAGGTGGGGGACGATAGTAAGCAATACGTCCTTCCCACTGCATTCAGATCTGAGGAGGCTTAGGTTCTTCATCTTTCTCCTCTGTCCCTTCTACTGTCGTGAGAGGTTCATCGACAGCAGGCTGTTTGTCATCTGCTGGGGCAACTGTTGCGGCAGTCGACACTAAGGCTGGTTCCTTAACTGATTCAGATTCCTTCTCTGGCTCTGGTAATTTCTTCCCACTCTTTGTTCTGATGCCTTTGCACTGCTCATGTGTGGGTTGTCTAGCGTTTTCAGTATCGCTAGGAAATCCTCCATTCTGTCTCGGTTTAATATGTTGGGAAACCTGACCTATCTGTGTCTCCAATGATTTAGAGTAGCTTCATGATTAGTCATCCGCATCTCCGTTTTATCCATGAATGACTCGGTTTTCTTGACAAAGTGATTCATGTTCTCAATGTAGGTTCTTGTTTGAGACATAAACGTTGCCAAGGTCTGCTCCAGTATACTAGTCATGGCAGCTGGTGGCTATTGCTGCCGAGTCAGTAATCTAGGTCCCCCCTTATTCTGAGTGTTCTGTGCTTGAGGATTCATGGCATTATTAGGGTTGCTCCAGGAGAACTTGGGATCCTTTCTCCAGTTGGGATTGCAGTTGTTGGAATTATTGTTCTATTTATTGTAGTTCCCAACATACATCCCTTCTTCTAACTGTAGCGGACAATGTTCCGAATTATGATTCCCATCACAAGTTTCGCATACCTCTTCAGCTGAGTAGACAGGTTGGGAATCTTCTTTCAAGAGCTTTTTCATTGCCTTAGTGAGATATGCCACCTGTGTTTTTAGAGAACTGTCGGCCTCATAATCTTTCACAGCTATACTCGTTTACCCCCTCTTCTTGCTGTAGGAAACTGTTCCTCGTTCTTCGCCAGATTTTTCAATACTTCCATTGCATCTTCTGGATCTTAGTCCAAGAGCAATCCATTCGCTGCTGAATCAATTCACATATGAGTCTGTAAGTTGGTAGCATTATAAAATTTAGTTACCTTGTTCCAAACGGGGAATCCATGCATAGGGTAGTTACTCAGAAGAGTGGTAAATCTGTCCCAGGCTTATTGCATTGGCTCGTCATCTTCTTGTTTAAAAGTAGGAATTTCGTTACGTAATCGCTCAGATAAATGTGAATGATTAAAACGAGACAAAAATTCACGAGTTAAATCTGCCCAAGTTCGTATTGAACCCGACGTTAGTTTATTTCACCAAGTTTTCGCCCTGTCCCTCAATGAATGAGGAAATAAACGAAGCCTCAGTATCTTCGGATTAACTCCTGGTAGTCTAAACGAACCACAGATTTCCTGGAACGTTTTCAGATGCTCCCTAACATCCTCTGTAGCAGCACCACTAAATTGGCCAGCGTTGTTTATCATGCTGAACATAAGAGGTTTCAACTCAAAATTGTCAACTTCTACGTCTGGCAGGGTTGTTTCTAGTTCCGCATGATCATTGAGCATGTACTCTAGGCATGACCGTCATGCGGCAGCGGCAGGAGGATCGACAGGTTGTCTGTTCCTTCCATCTCTGGCAGGATCCTCCGCATCCTGGGGATTCCTTTGGTTGTTCATGGATTCTAACTGTTCTTCATGGTATTCGTTTCTGGCTAACACGAAGCGAAGTCGGATCCTATGATTGTACAAGCGTTTGATTTCAGGATCTAATGGATACTCAGGTTCCTCTCCTCGTTTCGATATGCGCATAAACAGAAAACCTTATGAAAAGCACAAGTTGAACAATCCAAGTAAAACAAAACAGAAAAATAAAAGAAGTGCAGTAAAAGGCATGGTAAAGGTATGTTGCCAGTCCCCGGCAATGGCACCAAAAACTTGTTGCGTGTAAAAGTGTCTATCATAATGTAATGCAAGTGTACACGACACAAGTAGTAAAGTGATACGTAAGTATCGGATATCATCTCCACAAGGACTAGGCTAATAGCTTTAACCTAGAATTACTGCACGAGAGGGAAAAGAAATAGTTTAAATGTTTGTCACGAGATAATTAAGAATACTGGAAATAAAAGTGTAAGAAATCAAGATAGAGAGAATGGGTCGGTATTGAATTGCTCAGTAGTGTAGGTGTTGCAAAGTCTAGGAATCTCTATTCTGTCATTACGCCCGTCGCGGTAGCACCTATCGCGGCAGCGGTCTGTTGTTTGTCTCTGCAGTGATAACACAACTTTGTACTTCAAGCTTGGCAAGAATTCGTGTTGTGCCTTGGCCTATCCCTAGGTCCAAGTCTGTCGATGAACACGTCTTTGACGATACCTCCTGGCGTGAATCGAAGGATGAACACCGATGTTGTTGAATTCTTCCTTAGCCACTTAACCTCGTCCTATCCCTAGGTCCGAGGTAGTTCAACCATAAACTGGAGAACCCATACTTATTCCTTTCGTATACTTAACTCTCTCGATATTAAGTAAATATGTAATCTCACAATGCTCTCCTGATACTCTTGCAAGATGTTGAAAACCATAATAAGCAAACTTGCAGTCTATTTTATTGAACAGAAAAATTCCTAAAACAAATGCAATCCTTGCAACTACTTTACAAATCAACCCTTAGCCCTAGGGAAAGTTTAGAAAATGATGAGTAGGGGAAAACGACTAGGGTTTAGAAGAGAAGGCTAGAGAGTAAGATATCCTCCCCTAGGTCGAATTACATGCCTTTATATAGGCCTTGGGTTCAAGTTTTCTAATATGGCAAGAATACAAGTTTAAACTAAAGTACAACTCTATTAAAGACTAAATCTTCAAAGCATATATCTTTATTTCGTCCTTCCTTCTTGCTTGGAGTTTCTTCCTTGAACTTTGGGCTTGGCCTTCATTCTGATCTAGGGCTTGGAAAAATATAAATGGTGCTCTACGACAGACCGGCTTAAATTTCTCTTTCTTTCGAGTCCCACTTTACTTTTTCTCATCACCATTGCTGTTGTCCTTTGCTGCCACGACAGCGGCCATTGCAGCGTCATCCTTCTCGTCTACAGTCCAATTCCAGCTCTGCTTCTTTACTGCCCAGCGTCTGCTTCTCCACTGCCCTCCATCTGCTACAACACCTACCTGCAAAAGCAACCAATTTCAGTAGAAACTAAGCCATTTGATATAATTGTGATGTATGAGTGAAATCTATCCTAAATGCAATGAATTATGCTTGAGCGCAGTACAAATATGGGTTAAATGGGGGTAAACTATAGAACTTTTACACACTCAACAGAGTACGAGTTCGCCCGGAAAACCTTCTTATATATGTTAGTCGGTGATGAGTGTAATCTCGTCGACGGGGCGTGAGGATGAGTGGAATCCCCTCCGTGTGAATGATGATGAGTGTAATCCCATCGTAAGGTAATGGTTGTTGTTGGATATGAGTTCCAACGTGTTATCCGCATATTCGAGTCATATCTAGGTGCCAATATGAGATGATATGTGTACCAATATGATTTGAGATGTGTTGCCAATATTGATTAATATATGTGTTTACGTATGATGTGGATTTGAAATTGTTGAGCATGGCATAATATTGGATATATATTCATGCATCATGTGTGTTTTGGCTCATGTGAATCAAAGGTAAGATCATGCATTTTACCTAGGTTATGCTCGTGCTTGGACCCTGCATTGTCGAGGTTTGTTTTACGAGCTTACCCTTACTAAGCTTTATGCATACGCTCGCTTTTGTTCAACAATGTAGATCTGTAGTTCGTGGGTTGCTAGTGCAAGAACGGGCCCCCAAGTGTTCTTTGTGGTGCTATCTTAGCTTTCATGTATGGACATTTTAGTTATAAGATGTAATAGTTAAGCAACGAGATATGTATTTGTTGCTTTGAGCTTTTGAAGTATGTTGGTGTTTATTTGTTTAGGAGCATGTTAGACTCCTTTATGATGTTGTTGGTTTGGCTTTGGGATACCTTGTTTGGATTGTAAACCATGTTTAAGTTACTTATCATGTATGTTTGTTGAAGCATGAATCTTAAATGTTATGTGTGAAGCATGTGTTGAACGTTGTTGATTCCTTTAATGTATGGCTTCTTTATGTTTGGAGTTTTAAGCATGCTTGTAGATATTTGGTTTGCCTTAGAGTTGTGTATGTGTGTTGTGGGAGGTTTCAGTGGAGTTTTGGGACAGCCTCGTGTCATAAACCAGCTAAAACCAATCTGCAGACAGAGGGCATTTCGAAACGGTTGATCTCGTTTTGGTACGGTCTCTTTGTTTTTGGCCAGGCGTTTCGGTACACTAGGGGCCGTTTCGATACGATTTTGCTACTAGAAAACTGAGAATTTCACAATAAAATGAAGTATAAAAATGGGCTTTAGTGTTTCGGAATGACCATCGTATCGTTCACCATGAGAAGTTGACCGTTGAGGGCGTTTCGATACAGGCCACCCCTGTTTCGAAACGGTTTCTTCGTGTTGACCTTGGCCAGTTGACCTAGTCAAGGCGTATCGAAACACCCTATGGGAGTTCCGATACGACCTGCTGTATAAGATTAAAATGGGCTGTTTTAATTGGGTTGTTGGTCGTTTACCTCAATGTTTCTTTCGATGTTGCTTTTTCTCACATAGGGTATAATATCGCATCTAGATAAGATAATATAAATGAAAAGTTTCTCTTGGGTCGGTAACAGAAGAGGAGCCTTAACGGGTTTTGCCTCGGTTATTCCCGTGTAGCCCATTTGGATCGGTTAAACGTCCGGACCGGGACGGGGTGTTACAAGATTGATGCATGTTCTAGTTTATATTCATAGTTATTGTCCTTGATGCATATGTGAGCTGTACGTATGTTGGGGCATGTCTCGGAAACATTTTGGATACGAAAAGACATCATAAACCAACAAAATTTGTTGTTGCAAGGTAAGGCGTATTGGATCGCCCTTGCATGTTTCGGAACAAGAGCCTGAAATGGCTAAGAGGTTTCGGAACGGGTGGGGACGTATCGAAATAGTTTTGCTACTATAGGTGGGTATTTCGATACGGGTCTCGGAATGTACCCGAGAATTGAAATGGTCAACCCTGTTTTGAAACGACCATTTTGGTACAGGGCCATCTGTATCGAAACGCCTGATTGTGGGATTGAATTTTGAATTGTTTTAGGTTTCTATTTCTTACATTTTGGTCCCTAAACGTTGGATGCTTAATTCAATGAGTTTGGATTGTCCGTTTGAGTTGAATTTTGGCATGCAATCATATTGCATGACTAATTAAAGAATGGTTGCTTTAAAATCCTTAAAGTCTTTGTATTTTAAGAAAATTACAGTTTAGTCCCCAAAAGTCAAATGTATGCAATTGAACCCCTAATTGAACGTTGATCGCTGTGTCGATTCTCTCTGAGTGTCTTGCTGAACACATAGGACAATAACGAGCATCTAGATAAAATAAAAAGAAAAAAGGGTCGTAAATCAAAGTTGACTTTTGGGTTGACTTTGGTTTTCCCCGTGTAATCTTTGTAGTCCGGGTCAAACGTCTAGGTCGAGCTAAGGGGGTTACATTTGTTAGTATCAGATCATGGTTACGAAACAATTGGGAATGTTGGCATGTGAGGTTGATATGTATCGTTGTATGATGTTTGAAAAGCATGCGATTGGTTGAATTTTGAAGTTTATGCTATGCTTGATCTCTGTGAATCGCATGTGAAATGAATGTGAGTGTGTGGCGATGATGCAACGATGTTATGTGCTGATTTTGGATGATGAAAAGCATGTTGAGCATGATGTGTCACTGTATGCTATGTCATGTTGAGGGAAATTGGGGTACCTGTAATGCCCCGGTTTTGGGCTTAGAAGTTTTGAGCGTTGACCGGTTCGGTCAAAGTGCTGATCGAATATATAAGAGTGAATTTAGGAAAGCCTAGTTCGGGTTGCATTAAAAATATGGAAAAATGTTCTAAAATCATCTTTTAATATATAAAAGTGAACTGTGAAATCAATTTTGAAAAATGAGGTTTGAAAGGGTGACATTTTGGCTAGTGACCAAAATGTAATTTTTGAAAGTTGCGCGACTGTTTTATAAAGGATTGAAACTTTGAATCTTTAAGGAGCTATTATTCCAAAAGGAGTTTCTCCAGATTTTTGTAAGATATTTTAATGTGAAATTCTGATTTTTAAAGCTAAGAAAAGTGGAGGGAAATCATTTTTTGCTATTTTATAACTAACTTTCCATTTTCTTCCAATTTTCCTTTTCTCTCATTTTCTCTCAACCCAAACACTTTCTCTCCAGATTTTCTCCTCTGATTTTGTCATCTAAATCACTCATTTCAATTCTCTTTGGATTCCTAATCATCTCATCTACAAAACCTTGCAATTTGCTAATTGGATTTTCAAGATTTTGGTTCCAAAAAGGGAGAAACTCAAGTTTGGAGGTAAGAATTTCCTTCTCCTCTAAACTCTCAGTTCTTTACTGAAATTCCTAAGTTCTCAATCCTTGATTTGTGATTTGTTAAAGGCCTTTCAATTGGAATCTTGATTTTAGCTTAAAATGCAAGATTTGCTTGATTTTGGTGGAATTTTCGTATGATTTGTTTAAGCAGGGTTTTGAGGTGTGTTTTTGAAGTTAAATGAATGCTAAATTGATTAGAAGTTGAGGTTTAATTAATGCAATCCTGGATAGGTTGAATTTCCTAAGTTTGGCTTGAGTTTTTAGTTGTTTTTGGAGTGTTTTTGATGATCTGTTATACCTGGAGGTATAAGGACGTGTTTGTGATCATTTTGGATGTTAATTAATGTTTATGAATGGTTAGAAGTGATGGATCTTGGCTGGGTTAAGTTTTGGAAGTGTTTGGAGGTGTTTTGGGTTGTGTTTGGTAGCCAAAATGTTGGATTTGGGATGAGCAGCGAGTTGAGTCTTGTTGCTGGTGTTTTTAATGCATAATGATGCATTAATTCTCTGTTTTTGTGTGCTTGAAACAGGGGAGTTTGATCCGTGAGCTTTAGAGGTGGTGTGGAAGGTTTCGGAGGCTTGGAAGGCTTGTTGGCTAGCCTTGTTTTGTGTATCGGTGAGTGAAGTTGGGTTTTGAGCTTTTAAACCAAGGTTTGAAGGTTTTGGGAGCTTAGTTTAAGTCTAAACAACTTTGCTAAGCTCAAGAGTAAGTAAATGGATTTTCGCTCTTGGTTTGTGTTGTGAATTGGCTTTAAAAGTGATTGTGATTGGTGGTTGCAATGCATTTGGTTTGCATGATTTAAATTCTATTTTGAGAGCATATTTTAAGCATGGTTTGATGCTGGTTTTGAAAGCCATATGTGAAGGATGCTCAAGGTAAGAGATCCTTGGTTTTGTACATTGAAAATGTGGTTTTGATGCATGGAGTTGCATGATGTTTAATGGTTTTGTGTAATGCTTTAAAACAGTGGATTGATGATGTTAAATGATGGTTTTTGCACTATGATTATGCACGTGAATCATTGGACTAATGTGGTAAGTTGGTTATATTGGCAAGTGATGTAAGTGGTTCTTGGTTTCTTTGATCGGATATAGTTAGTCGGCTATAGGATTGGGTGCACCGTGAATAAAGTCGCCTTGGAGGTGGAGTGGTTAAGAGTGAACCGGTAAACTCCCTTCAAGTATCCTAACGAGATGGTTAAGGTCATAATGGAGGTTGAGTGCCCATTCGAGGACCTTGGGTAAGCAAAGGTTATATGGTGGTTAAAAGTCCATATATGGGAACCTTGTGCTTGTTGAGATCACAATGGTGGTGTAAAGTCCATGTGTGGATCTTGTGTAGGGTGTCCCGGATCTCGTTAGTGATGTTATACAACTACCAATCGGTGATGCTAAGGTTGTATGGTGTTTAAAAGTCCATACATGGGAACCTTGTGCATGTTAAGGTTATATGGTGTTTGAAAGTCCATATATGGGAACCTTGTGTAAGCTAAGGTTGTATAGTGTTTAAAAGTCCATACATGGGAACCTTAGGAAAGTTAAGATTGTATGGTGTTTAAAAGTCCATACATGGGAACCTTGTGAAAAGTTAAGGTTGTATGGTGTTTGAAAGTCCATACATGGGAACCTTGTGAATGTTGAAGTCAAATGGTGTTTAAAAGTCCATTTGGGGACCTTGGATTGGTAGTGTGTATGAAGCGTGGGGACAACGCTTGTGATCCGCGTATATTATTGGATGTTGAGTTGAAAAGTGAAAGTGGTTGATCACTTGGAGGCCAATATAATGTTCTCGATTATAAAGAAGCATGAGATGCTTGAAAAGATGCATGATTGCATGGAAAGTGTGTAATGCATTTTAAATGCATGTTTACTTGTTAAGTTGAACAAGTGATGATTATCATTGGTGAATGATGCATGAGTGTATGGAATTTCTTTAGTGCATTGTAGTCTTGCTAAGACTTGTTTTTAAAGGCATGTAATGTTGATATTGTGGTTCATGTATTGCCTTTGCTAAATGCATGTGGGATTGTTTGGATAATTGGTTTTTAAATGGTTTCTTGCTTGGTATGATATTCAAGCATGGGAAAGGTATGATATGAATGGAAGTGTTTTCCAAGGTTTGAATTTAACTTGCATATGGTGTTTATGCATTGAAAGGTTAAATTGATGATTTGTAAGTTGTGCTTTGAAAAGGGTTACTTAGCTTGCTAAGCTAAGGGTTGGTTTTCATGTTTGAGCAATGCATGATTTTGAGCTTGTTTTTGAAAAGCGTTTTCAAAGCATTGCTTTGGTTTATCAAATCGGGTTTGTTTTAAAAGTGGTTTTATGACCCGCTGCATTGATGGTGTTTTGGTTTCGAGCATTCCTCACTAAGCATTATGTGCTTACGCTCCTTTTTGTCCATCAATGCAGATTCTTGAAGTTTGGACAGCGAGAAGCAAAGGATTCAAGGAGGACTCCATTTGAGATGTATGTCTCGGTTAATAGCTATAGTTAATAAAGGCAATGGGGTAGAATCTCTTGGGTTGATGTTTATGTGTTCGTATATGTTCGAACAAGAATGGTTTAACGTTGTTGTTAATGTTGGTTTTGTATTTGGATTTATGAGATTGATTTGGAAGTTTTGAGTTTGAATGGTTGCTTGTTTAGGAAGCATGCCTTTAGAATTGGGGTTTTTCGTATATGTTGATATATTGTTGAATTGTTGATGCAAGTATGTCTCTTATATGTTGAATTTCATGCTGGTAAAGTTTGGTAGCATTTGGAGCATGATTGGATGTTTAATTGCATGTTTAAGTATGCATATTGTGGCTTTCTGTGCAGGGTGTTTCGGAACAGTGCCTACCGTTTCGGAACGGGTGCCCTGAATCAGCTCAGGCGTCCGAAACGGGTGAGACCGTTCCGAAACGGAAAGGCCTCTGCCAGCCCGTGTTTCGGTACGCGCTGCGGAACGGCCCCGCGTTTCGAAACGGGCTCTGCCTGTTTCGGAACACGTGACCGTTGGGGGCTGACATTGGCAGTTAAATGTTTTGGAATGTTTGCATTTTGGTCCTGAAACTTGTTTGTGCAATTGTGTGAGTTTGGGATGTTCGTTTAAGCTGAAATTTGACAGAGAAGCATGAAACATGATTAATTTTAAGTTGGTAACTTAAAATCTGGTTAAGTCCTTTAAGTTTTCAGAATTTACAGTTTGGTCCCTAAAGTTGTAAATTGTTCATTTGGATCTCTGTTTGATCTCTGATGTTTATGATCTTCGAGTATGTTGTTGTGTGATCACATCTAAGGTTAACGTGCATCGAGACAAGATTAAAAAAAAGGGTCGTTAACCAAGGTTGACTTTCGGGTTGACTTTGGTTTTCCCCGTGTGACTTTCTTAATCCGGGTCAACTGTCTGGGCCGGGTTAAGGGGGTTACATTTTGTGGTATCAGAGCTAAGTTGCGAAAGCTTGGGGAAAATGGTAAGTTGTTGAAATGTGTGTTTGATGTCTATCTTGATGTATGGTTGAAAGCTGGTTGAAACACGTGTTTCGGGGTAAATTGTTGATGTTTTCAAGCATGCTTTGTGGTTATGAATCTTGGTTGAGCTTATGTGGATTTGTACTGATGTTGTGAGCTGGTGTTATGCATGATGGAAGTGCTATGAGTATGTTATGTTGACAATATGCTGTTGCCAGTGGATACTGTTTGGTGTAAGCATTATCGAATATGTTGTTTGATATGCTTGATGTTGTGATATCCATGTTTGTGATGACTGTTATGTCATGTAAAAGGGGAGGATTCGGGATACCCATTGCCTTATTATTATAGCTATTGTGTTATTTTGGAGTTGGAGTTTGAATCCTTGCTTAAAGCTGGTCTAACTGGTTTGTTTGTTTTGTTGTGAATGTTTGTTGTTGTTAGTAGTATGGCGAAGACGATGAAAGAATGGCAGTTGGGTGAGATGGTTGCTGCCTTAGGGCAGGTTGTTAAGGCTTGGAATTCACCCTTTTGTAGAGGTGTTTTATCTCAGTCTTCTGTGCCTGGAGTTGAGGTGGTAAGGCAAGGGAAAGAAGCTGGTTCGGTGGTGAAGAGTTCATCACCTGTTGTTCAGAAGGTGTTGGGAACATCTCAGGCTGTGGTAAAAGTAAAGTCAGTAGATGTGCTGGCTGTGGGATGTGTGGGTTTGCCGAAGCAGGATTTGCTTGATTTGGGTGCTGTGGAGTATCATGGTTCTTCACCGGAGATGTTTGAGGCTTGGTTACCCAGTGTGGTTCTGATTCTGGATCAGGAAGGCTGTGATTATGCTTGTAAGCTGGGAAGTGTTGTTTCTCTGATGTTGGAGAATGCGTGTGCCTGGTGGACATCTGTGGCGGTGACGTCACATATTCATGATATTGACTGGGATTTCTTTGTATCTGCCTTTTATGAGAGATATCTTGGAGAGAAATTCCCAAGGGTTAAGCAATGTGAGGATAGTGCAGTTGTGGAGCAAGTGTTGCTTGAGCAAGGAGTGGAGGCTCAACTACCTGTGTGTGATCGTTGTGGAAGGCGCCATGTTGGAGGTTGTTGGGGCGCGGGTGTTTGTTGGAATTGTGGTTCAAAAGTGCATGTGAAGCGCGATTATCCTCTTGGGGTGAAGTCAGCTTCAGTGATAGCCAAAGGGTCTCTGAAAGGTCGTGGGCACGGCCGAGGCAAAGTTCAGAGGTGGCAGAAAGAGCAGAAGGTTGTAAAGAGTTTGGAAAATGAGAATTGCTGGAAATGTGGGTCTGCTGGTCATAGGAGACGGGATTGTTTAATGTTGGCTCGGAATAGCCAAGGCTCCCTACCGCAAGGGGTTGGTGGTGACCCTAGTGTGTTAGCTGGTGCTGCAGCAGTGCGGCAGGAGGATGATGGTTCTGCGAGGAAGAGAGCTCGTCTGATGAAGCTTCAGGGTGGTGAGGTGTTTCCAGGTAATCTGGCTAAGTAATCTTTGCTCTAGTTACCCTAGTTTGGTTTCTGTTGGTTTTTCCTTGCGTGGTAAGTTTAGTCTTGTTGCTAGCATGTTGGGGGTAATAGTTGTAGTTTGGAAACATCTTGGGTGTGAAGAAGGCTTTAGTGAGTATCTTGTGGTTAATGGTTGTTGGTATGATGGAGTTAGATAAGTTAGTAGTGAGGTAGGAGGTTGTTCTTAGACGGATTCTGAGGATGTTATTGGAGGGTGTGAACTGGCATTCTTGCACAGTTAAAATCATTGTTATATGCTATATTATATATGTGTTGGTCCATGCATACATGTAGCATGACATTAGAGGTTTTGCATACATGTACATCAGGCATTGATAGGGCATATTGGTGGCCATGCATGTTAACGTTCACACTCGCTAATAATTAATCGAAATCTGTTACTGTGGTGGTTTGGTTAGATGATGGGTTTTTAGAGGTTGTTTTGGTGCTGGGTGAGAGTTAGAAGTAATGGAGTATATTAAGCTAGTTGCTAGCGATAGTGAGTGTGGTATAGCATGTTGCAGAAGGATAGTGTTTGATGCTTTAGGAGTTTAGTGGTTTGGTGGTGAGGAGTACCGGTTGAAGTAGAATCGGTCAAATGGTTGAACAGTTAGTGGAAGGGGTAGTTCCTTGGTGCTAAGTGATGTTGCGGTTTAGTTTCCAAGTGCTGAGGTAGCTTAGCATTGATGTTGTGGTAGAAGGGTTGTTTTTTGTAAGTGTTGATTCTTAGTAACCTTCGAGGATTTGAGAAGATGTTATGTATGTTAGGTTGAGCGATGTTCTGGTGAGGCAGGTGTTGTGGTCAAAGTTTGAAGTGGAAAAGCAATGAAAGATCGAAGGCCAGTGTTGTTTGAAAGGATTCTTGTGAGAAGTGGTTGGCTGGTTGTGAGTATGTGAACTTCTTTTGTAGTCAGCTGGTGGTGTATGGAACGGCTGGCGGAGTCAAGTTGGGGTTGTGATGTAAATTTTGGATTGTGGGTGAGTAGTCCTGGTGAGTCGTTATGGTAATGTTAGTGGCAGATGTGAAGGATTATCAGCACTCGTTGAGGAGTTTGAGTAAACAGTTGATGCTTAAGAATTTTCGCTTGTTGGGAGAATCCTTGGAAGAGGTTTGGGAGTTTGCAAGAGTTTTGGAAGCAGAGAAGTTTGCATAGTGGCTGAATGGGTTTGGTTAATGTCACTGTGTAAACAAGTCTTGGGAGTTGTGTTTTACAGTGATGTGTGCTGTAAAAGTTGAAGTTCTTCAGGTTGATGTTGGGGCTGTGTACAGTCTGGAAATGTTAAAGGTCAAGTTGTGGTTATCTTTGGGTGTTTTGGAATTTGCAAACAGTGTGTGGTGGTGTTGGGTTTTGTGTGGATAGTGTTCAGTGGTGGTTGAGGCTGTTGTGTTGCCTTGTGTGTTGGTTTGAGAAGGTTGTTATTCTCTTTTCGCCGGTAGAAATTTCGAGGACGAAATTTCCTAAGGGGGGGAGAGTTGTAACACCCCTAGTTTGGGCTTAGAAGTTTTGGGCGTTGACCGGTTCGGTCAAAGTGCTGATCGAATATATAAGAGTGAATTTAGGAAAGCCTAGTTCGGGTTGCATTAAAAATATGGAAAAATGTTCTAAAATCATCTTTTAATATATAAAAGTGAACTATGAAATCAATTTTGAAAAATGAGGTTTGGAAGGGTGACATTTTGGCTAGTGACCAAAATGTAATTTTTGAAAGTTGCGTGACTGTTTTATAAAGGATTGAAACTTTGAATCTTTAAGGAGCTATTATTCCAAAAGGAGTTGCTCCAGAATTTTCTAAGATATTTTAATGTGAAATTCTGATTTTTAAAGCTAAGAAAAGTGGAGGGAAATCATTTTTGCTATTTTATAACTAACTTTCCATTTTCTTCCAATTTTCCTTTTCTCTCATTTTCTCTCAACCCAAACACTTTCTCTCCAGATTTTCTCCTCTGATTTTGTCATCTAAATCACTCATTTCAATTCTCTTTGGATTCCTAATCATCTCATCTACAAAACCTTGCAATTTGCTAATTGGATTTTCAAGATTTTGGTTCCAAAAAGGGAGAAACTCAAGTTTGGAGGTAAGAACGTCCTTCTCCTCTAAACTCTCAGTTCTTTACTGAAATTCCTAAGTTCTCAATCCTTGATTTGTGATTTGTTAAAGGCTTTTCAATTGGAATCTTGATTTTGGCTTAAAATGCAAGATTTGCTTGATTTTGGTGGAATTTTCGTATGATTTGTTTAAGCAGGGTTTTGAGGTGTGTTTTTGATGTTAAATGAATGCTAAATTGATTAGAAGTTGAGGTTTAATTAATGAAATCCCGGATAGGTTGAATTTCCTAAGTTTGGCTTGAGTTTTTGGTTGTTTTTGGAGTGTTTTTGATGATCTGTTATACCTGGAGGTATAAGGACGTGTTTGTGATCATTTTGGATGTTAATTAATGTTTATGAATGGTTAGAAGTGATGGATCTTGGCTGGGTTAAGTTTTGGAAGTGTTTGGAGGTGTTTTCGGTTGTGTTTGGTAGCCGAAATGTTGGATTTGGGATGAGCAGCGAGTTGAGTCTTGTTGCTAGTGTTTTTAATGCATAATGATGCATTAATTCTCTGTTTTTGTGTGCTTGAAACAGGGGAGTTTGATCCGTGAGCTTTAGAAGTGGTGTGGAAGGTTTCGGAGGCTTGGAAGGCTTGTTGGCTAGCCTTGTTTTGTGTATCGGTGAGTGAAGTTGGGTTTTCAGCTTTTAAACCAAGGTTTGAAGGTTTTGGGAGCTTAGTTTAAGTCTAAACAACTTTGCTAAGCTCAAGAGTAAGTAAATGGATTTTCGCTCTTGGTTTGTGTTGTGAATTGGCTTTAAAAGTGATTGTGATTGGTGGTTGCAATGCATTTGGTTTGCATGATTTAAATTCTGTTTTGAGAGCATATTTTAAGCATGGTTTGATGCTGGTTTTGAAAGCCATATGTGAAGGATGCTCAAGGTAAGAGATCCTTGGTTTTGTACATTGAAAATGTGGTTTTGATGCATGGAGTTGCATGATGTTTAATGGTTTTGTGTAATGCTTTAAAACAGTGGATTGATGATGGTAAATGATGGTTTTTGCACTATGATTATGCATGTGAATCATTGGACTAATGTGGTAAGTTGGTTATATTGGCAAGTGATGTAAGTGGTTCTTGGTTTCTTTGATCGGATATAGTTAGCCGGCTATAGGATTGGGTGCACCGTGAATAAAGTCGCCTTGGAGGTGGAGTGGTTAAGAGTGAACCGGTAAACTCCCTTCAAGAATCCTAACGAGATGGTTAAGGTCATAATGGAGGTTGAGTGCCCATTCGAGGACCTTGGGTAAGCAAAGGTTATATGGTGGTTAAAAGTCCATATATGGGAACCTTGTGCTTGTTGAGATCACAATGGTGGTGTAAAGTCCATGTGTGGATCTTGTGTAGGGTGTCCCGGATCTCGTTAGTGATGTTATACAACTACCAATCGGTGATGCTAAGGTTGTATGGTGTTTAAAAGTCCATACATGGGAACCTTGTGCATGTTAAGGTTATATGGTGTTTGAAAGTCCATATATGGGAACCTGGTGTAAGCTAAGGTTGTATGGTGTTTAAAAGTCCATACATGGGAACCTTAGGAAAGTTATGGTTGTATGGTGTTTAAAAGTCCATACATGGGAACCTTGTGAAAAGTTAAGGTTGTATGGTGTTTGTAAGTCCATACATGGGAACCTTGTGAATGTTGAAGTCAAATGGTGTTTAAAAGTCCATTTGGGGACCTTGGATTGGTAGTGTGTATGAAGCGTGGGGACAACGCTTGTGATCCGCGTATCTGATTGGATGTTGAGTTGAAAAGTGAAAGTGGTTGATCACTTGGAGGCCAATATAATGTTCTTGATTATAAAGAAGCATAAGATGCTTGAAAAGATGCATGGTTGCATGGAAAGTGTGTAATGCATTTTAAATGCATGTTTACTTGTTAAGTTGAACAAGTGATGATTATCATTGGTGAATGATGCATGAGTGTATGGAATTTCTTTAGTGCATTGTAGTCTTGCTAAGACTTGTTTTTAAAGGCATGTAATGTTGATATTGTGGTTCATGTATTGCCTTTGCTAAATGCATGTGGGATTGTTTGGATAATTGGTTTTTAAATGGTTTCTTGCTTGGTATGACATTCAAGCATGGGAAAGGTATGATATGAATGGAAGTGTTTTCCAAGGTTTGAATTTAACTTGCATATGGTGTTTATGCATTGAAAGGTTAAATTGATGATTTGTAAGTTGTGCTTTGAAAAGGGTTACTTAGCTTGCTAAGCTAAGGGTTGGTTTTCATGTTTGAGCAATGCATGATTTTGAGCTTGTTTTTGAAAAGGGTTTTCAAAGCATTGCTTTGGTTTATCAAATCGGGTTTGTTTTAAAAGTGGTTTTATGACCCGCTGTATTGATGGTGTTTTGGTTTCGAGCATTCCTCACTAAGCATTATATGCTTACGCTCCTTTTTGTCCATCAATGCAGATTCTTGAAGTTTGGACAGCGAGAAGCAAGGGATTCAAGGAGTACTCCATTTGAGATGTATGTCTCAGTTAATAGCTATAGTTAATAAAGGCAATGGGGTAGAATCTCTTGGGTTGATGTTTATGTGTTCGTATATGTTCGGACAAGAATTGTTTAACGTTGTTGTTAACGTTGGTTTTTTATTTGGATTTATGAGATTGATTTGGAAGTTTTGAGTTTGAATGGTTGCTTGTTTAGGAAGCATGCCTTTAGAATTGGGGTGTTTCGTGTATGTTGATATATTGTTGAATTGTTGATGCAAGTATGTCTCTTATATGTTGAATTTCATGCTGGTAAAGTTTGGTAGCATTTGGAGCATGATTTGATGTTTAATTGCATGTTTAAGTATGCATATTGTGGCTTTCTGTGCAGGGTGTTTCGGAACAGTGCCTACCGTTTCGGAACGGGTGCCCTGAATCAGCCCAGGCGTCCGAAACGGGTGAGACCGTTCCGAAACGGAAAGGCCTCTGCCAGCCCGTGTTTCGGTACGCGTTGCGGAACGGCCCCGCGTTTCGAAACGGGCTCTGCCTGTTTCGGAACACGTGACCGTTGGGGGCTGACATTGGCAGTTAAATGTTTTTGAATGTTTGCATTTTGGTCCTGAAACTTGTTTGTGCAATTGTGTGAGTTTGGGATGTTCGTTTAAGCTTAAATTTGACAGAGAAGCATGAAACATGATTAATTTTAAGTTGGTAACTTAAAATCTGGTTAAGTCCTTTAAGTTTTCAGAATTTATAGTTTGGTCCCTAAAGTTGTAAATTGTTCATTTGGATCCCTGTTTGATCTCTGATGTTTATGATCTTCGAGTATGTTGTTGTGTGATCACATCTAAGGTTAACGTGCATCGAGACAAGATTAAAAAAAAGGGTCGTTAACCAAGGTTGACTTTCGGGTTGACTTTGGTTTTCCCCGTGTGACTTTCTTAATCCGGGTCAACCGTCTGGGCCGGGTTAAGGGGGTTACAGTACCCATTGCCTTATTACATTGATTAAATGTTTTTGTAAACTCAGATCCTTGTTTGAGGCTGGCCAAAATAATGGTTTGATTTTTTTGTTTTTGTTATTATGCCTTGTTAAAATAGCATGATGAGTCCGATGAGAGAATTGGGATCGGATACGATCGTACTTGTGGGTGAGTAGGGTAATAAAGGGAACAATGTTCCGTCAATTAAGAATATGTATGTTCGGTTGTTCTCATCGGGAGTTGAGGCGATAGGGCAGCGTGAATGGGTTGGCTCGGTGGTGAAAGTTTTATCATCAGTGGTTCAGGTGATGTCTCGAGAATCTTATGACGCGGAAATTGAAAAGCCTACGCACGTACAATCTGTCATACGAGCTAGTTTGTCAAAACAGTGTGTATGATTTGGGAGCTATTGAGTTTCATGGGTCGACGCCGGAGGCGTTCGAGAGTTGGTTAGCCGGTACAATCTCAATCTTGGATCAGGAAGGGTGTGGCCACGCTTGTAAGCTGGGAAGCATTGTCACATTATTGTTGGATGATGGTAGTATGTGGTGGACATTTGTGTCGGTGGCATCGAATATTCAGGATGTGGATTGGGAATTCTTTTCATCTGCCTTTATGAAGAGGTGTATTGGAGATAAGCTATCGGGTAGCCAAGAGGGCAAGAGTTTGGTTTCAGTTCATGTTTATGAGCAGAACTTGGGCCTGGCATCTCATAGTGGTGGTTCAAGCTCTGGTAAGAGAGCTGCTGAATTCGATATTGGAAGTAAACAGACCAAGAAAGGTCGAGATAGGAGGTATCAATCTGCTGTTAGGCGAGGTAACCTTGGACATGGTGCATTGGTTCAAGAGAATAAAATGAGGGCGGAGCAGCACACGTGTTGGACATGCGGTTCTCAGGAGCACTTGAGGAGGGACTGTCCTCGTGCGGCTGGAAAGGTACAAGCTCTTGTTGAAGTGACAAGGAATTCTTGCTGGAACTATTGTTCAGCAAATCATTTAAGGCGTATGTGTCCTCTGTTGGCAAGTAGAGGACAAAGACGTGCACTTGTTGTGGATGCACCCCAGAAAGGTCGTGAGCGTGGCTGAGACATGGTTCGAAGGTGGCAAGAAAGGCAGAGAGACGCAAGGTGTTTGACGGTTGTAATTTGTTAGAGTTGTGGGTCTGTTGGGCATTTGAGGCGAGATTTTCCAGAGATAGCTTGGGGTGATCTAGGTGGGGAGTCTGTTAAAGCTCCTAGTGGTCACGGGTGCAGTTATGGTTCCTTCCAACAAGGAGACCATGGTGGCTCTACGGAAGAGGGCGTGGGTGTTCGTTGTTTGGAACACAATGATGTGATTGCATGTATCTTTTCTGTGCAATCCGTGTTATTGTTATCTTTGCTTAGTTTTGCTTTGCATTCTCTTGGGTAGTGTTAAGATTCAATAGTTATTGAGTGATGAATAGTGTCGTTGTTGTTTTTATAACAACATTGGTGATGAGGAATAGTAGTTCAAATAGTATTGTAATAAGTGGTGAGGATGGTGGAGTAGGAAAGGTTTGAAAATAGGACGTGGAGTTATTCTAAGTATAGTTCGAAGATGTTATTAGTAGGTGTGAACAGACATACATGCACACTTAAAATCATGGCTATATACATAAATATTACATATGTTGTTACATGCATAAACTTGGCATGACATTAGAAGTATGCATACATGTGCATAGGCATTTGTAAGGGCATGTAAGCAATCATGCATATGAATGTTCACACTTACTAATAGTTGATTTGAATCTGGTAGTTGAGTGTTATGATTAGAGTAGTTGGTGGGTTTAAGGTTTGTTTTGGCGTGAGGTTAGGAGGTGATTAAGTCTACCATTAGGAGTGAGTATGGTCTAATTTGGGCTAGATGGAAGAAAAGTTTTTCTAGGTGTTTTAAGGCCTTCGCGGATTGATGGTAGAGAGGTGACCGTTTTGGTTAGAATGCGGTCGATGATGTATAGTGTGAAGTTAAATGCATTTTGTATGTAGTCGTGGAGTGTTGTAGTTGCTCTAGGCTGAACGGTTGTTGTAGGTGTCGGTTGTGGTTTTTAAAGTGCACTACATTCTTGCTTGAATAGTCATAGTAGGATGATTGTTTTAGATGGATAAGGTTTTGACGGAGACCATAAAGGAGTTGAAAAGAAGTTCTGACAATAGTTTTAATTGAGGTTTTGCTGGGTTGAGTAGAGAGTTCTTAACTCTTGTATAAGTTGTAGGATGTGTCTTCATTTGAGTGCAAGTGCTTGGGGAATGAGCTTTACGTGTGGTTATGTAAGCTCACAAGCCATGATATTTTGGTTGGTTTCTCGTGTGACGATGGTCTGTTGGTTGAGTGTATGTAAACCTTTTTGTGATGGTTGTTCTGAGTGAAGTAATAGTTCGAGACGGTGTTAGAGTCTTGTGATGGGGTATCATGTTGGAAAGGCCAACGTTGTGGCTAATGCTTTGAGTAAGAAGGTTGCTGTGGAGTAGAGGACCATTCTTACTCGCTTGAGTATATCGCAAAATGGTGATCTTGTGGTCGAATTATGGATGGAACTGTCTCGGAACCAATTGATCAGGGATAAACAATTGCTTGACGATACCCTTGTATCGTGTGTTCAAGAGGTCATGGATGGAAAGCCTTGTGGATTGGTGTCAACGATGTTGGTGTTTTGAGCTTTGGGAAATTGAATAGTGGTGCCAAATGATATTGAGTTGAGGTGCTCTAATCTGGATGAACTCTTAGAGGTTCTTCCATAGTGTGCCCTGGTTGTACGAAGGTGTATCGTAATTTGAGGGTTGACGTATAAGATGGGAAAGGATGATAATGAATTGGTAGGCAAATGTTTGGATTGTTAGTAGATGAGAGCTGAGTTTGTTTATCGATTAGGTGTGGTAACCGTTGGGGTTACCAGGAAGGGAGTTGAGGGGGATGGATTTGTCGTGGATTCGTGGTTGGATTATTGTAGATTTTATCAAGAGGAATATTGTTGAGTGGTTGTTGATTATTTTGCAAAGAGTGCGCATTCCTTGTTTGTGCATACTACGTATGAGTTGGATAGGTTGGTTGAGTTGTTTCTCCTAGGATTGTGCGTTTGCACGAAGTGTTGGATTCTGTTGTTTTGGATAAAGATTCAAGGTTCGTATCAAAGTGTTGTGAATGGTTGAGTTGAGATAGGTGCTTGAGGTTATGTTGAGATGTGGTGTTTAGATTTCCAAGGTTCATCGGAAAGGCTTTTGCCCTTGGTTGAGATTGCTTGTAACATTAGTTATCAAGCAAGTTTCGGGTGGCTCCTTACGAGGCTTTGTATGGGAGAAGGTGTAGAACACCACTATGTTGGGCAGAAGCTAGGCAAAAGTTTATTTTAATGCCAACTATGCTTAAGGGAACCACCGAAAAGGTGAAGCTCATTTGTGAGCATTTGAAGGCAGCTTCGACAAGGCAAAAGTCTTATGCGATGTTGAAGCGTAAGGAAACTGAGTTCGCGGTTGGCGAACTTGTGCTCTTGAAAGTATCGCCTTGGAGGAAGGTGATGAGATTTGGGCGTAAGGGTAAGTTTAGCCCAAGGTTCATTGGATCTTATGAGGTTGTGGGGTGAATTGGTCATGTGGCATAACAGTTCAGATTGCATGCGGAGTTGGAAAAGATACATGATGTGTTTCATGTCTCCATGTTACGAAAATACAGATCAGATCCTTCGCATGTGATGTATGTTGAGGAGATAGAGTTGAGTCTGGATTGATCGTACGATGAGGAACCAGTGAAGGTTTTGGATGTGAGTAGCAAAGTTCTTCGTGGCAAGACGATAGAGCTAGTGAAGGTGTTGTGACGACTCTGAGGAGTTGAGGAGGCCACGTGAGGAAGCAAGGAAGACATGTTGTGGCAGTTTCCGCATCTCAGGTAAGAGTTTTGAGGACGAAATTTCCTAAGTGGGGGAGAGTTGTAACACCCTGGTTTTTGGCCTATATGTTATAGACAGCGGATCACACCGGTCGAGAATGTTTTGAATCGCGTAAATTGATTTTAGGAAATCAAGGATCGTGATAGGATAAAAATCTGGTAAAAATTGCTAAAATCCTCTAAAAATATAATTAAGAGGTTGATCAAGTCACTTTTACAAAAAGGGTATTGGAAAATGGACATTTTGAGCAGTGACCAAATTGTAAGATTTCAAAACTGGGAAAATGTGATTTTTAATGTGGAGGACAAAATCTTATAATCTTTAGGGGGCTTTAAGTCAATTTGACATTTTCTCAATATGACATGTGGTTTAAAAGAGTTTTTAATAAAATAATTTTTAATTGGGTTTTATATTAAAATAATTGAAAGGTAGTTATTGGTTTTTAAATTACGTAACTACAAAAATCATTTATCATTTCAGCCAAACACAATTTCACTCATCTTTTTCCAGAATTCTATAACACCCCAAATTTGGGCCTAGATGTTTAGAGTCTAAATCGGATCGGTCTAGAAATCGGTTTGAATCTAAAAAGGAGTTTAGGGAACACTTTGTTCGGGATGCATTGGAGACAATATCCTGTTCATCACCGCCTCTTATACTCTCTATAACACCCCAAATTTGGGCCTAGATGTTTTAGGAATATAAGATTAAAGTAATCAAGAAGTTGTGTTCCTTACTTTAATCTTATATTCCTGTTGTCACGAAAATAATATAGAGAACAGGAATATAGAGAGAATGGGCTGGTATTGAATTGCTCAGTAGTGTAGGTGTTGCAAAGTTTAGGAATATCTATTCTGTCGTCGTCCCTGTCGCGGCAGCACCCGTCGCGGCAGCGGTCTGTTGTTAGTCGCTGCAGCGATCACACAACTCTGTACTTCAAGCTTGGCAAGAATCCCTACTGTGCCTTGGCCTATCCCTAGGTCCAAGTCTGTCGATGAACACGTCTTTGATGATACCTCCCGGCGTGAATCGAAGGATGAACACCGATGTTGTTGAATTCTTCCTTAGCCACTTAACCTCGTCCTATCCCTAGGTCTAAGATAGTTCAACTATAAACTAGAGAACCCGCGCTTATTACTTTCGTATACTTAACTCTCCCGATATTAAGTAAATAGATAACCTCACAATGCTCTCCCGATACTCTTGCAAGATGTTAACAACCATAATAAGTGAACTTGAAGTTTATTTTATTAAATAGAAAATTCCTAAAACAAAAGCAATCATTGCAACTACTTTACAAATCAACCTGTGGCCATAGGGGGAATTTAGAACATGTTAAGAAGGGGAAAACGGCTAGGTTTTTGGGAAGAAGGCTAGAGATAGATGATGTCCTCCCCTAGGTCGAATTACATGCCTTTATATAGGCCTTGGGTTCAAGTTTTCTAATATGGCAAGAATACAAGTTTAAATTAAAGTACAACTCTATTAAAGACTAAATCTTCAGAGCGTAAGTCTTTAATTCGTTCTTCCTTCTTGGTTGGAGTTTCTTCCTTGAACTTTGGGCTTGGCCTTCATTCTGTTCTAGAGCTTGGAAAATTATAAGGGTGATCCACGACAGACCGGCATAATTTTCTCTTTCTATCGAGGCCCATTTTGTTTCTTCTCCTCAATACTGTTGTCGTACTTGGCTGCCACAGCAGTGGCCATGGCAGCATCGTCCTCCTCGTCTGCTCATTCAATTCCAGCTCTACTGTATCACTGCCCAGCGCTTGCTTCTCCATCTGCTACAGCAGCAACCTGCAAAAGCAACCAATTTCAGTAGAAACTGTGCCATTTAATATATTTGTGATGTATAACTAAAATCTAACTTAAATGCAATGAATTATGCTTGAATGCAGCAGAAATATGGGTTAAATGGGGGTAAATAATAGAACTTTTACACACTCAACACCCTCAACCCGGTTTAGAAGAAAACTGGAATCAAAGATGTTACAATAAGAAAGACTGGAAGCATGAATTAGAAAATTGAAATTTTCTGGTTCATGCATCCGATCTTTCTTGCTGTAACATCTTTGATTCTGGTTTTCTTCTAAAATGGTATGAGGGTGTTACAGAATGAGGCCAAAAAGCATACTGATGCCAAAGTGGATTCCAACACTGCTTTGGCAAAGCCGACAGTGCCAGCATATGTGTATCCACCACCACCGTTTCCAGCAAAACTTTAAAAGCACAAACAGGACCAACAATTTAAGCGTTTCTTGGAAGTGCTTAAGTAATTAACATACCACTGGTAGAGGCCCTTGAACAAATGCCCAACTATGTAAAATTCATGAAAGACATCTTTTCCAAAAAGAGGGAGTTGGGGAAATTTGAAATCGTTGCTCTTATTGAAGGATGCAGTGCCATGATCCTAAACCAATTGCCACCAAAGCTTAAAGATCCGGGGAGTTTTACTATCCCTTGTACAATTAGCAATAAATTCATGGGTAAGGCATTGTGTTATTTAGGAGCTAGTATCAATTTGATGTCATTATCTGTTTTCAAGAAGCTTGGCATATAAGCAAGACCAAAAACGGTGACACTTTAGTTGGCAGACCGATCTTATGCACATCCCAAGGGTAAGATTGAGGATGTGTTGGTAAAGGTAGACAAATTTATATTTCCAGCTGATTTTATCATTTTGGATTATGAAGCTGACATTAATGTGTCAATTATTTTGGGTAGGCCATTCCTTGCCACGGGTAAAGCGCTTATTGATGTTCGTAAAGGGAAACTAACCATGCAAATGAATGACCAACATGTTACTTTTAATGTGTTTCAAGCTTTGAAATGTACAGATGAACCTGATAAATGTTAAGCCGAGGAGATAATGAAGTCTATCTATACTTTGGATGTGGCACAATTGTGCCAGGATGCAGAATTTGATGCTAGCATGTTTGATGGCATAGCTAAACTATTTGAGGAACCTGAGGAATCAGCCTTAGAAGCTGAAGATGTGAGTTACTTTGAGCCACTAGAGTTAGCCGACAAAGAGATAAAAACCTAAACCATCAATTGAACAACCACCATAGTTGGAGCTTAAGCCACTGCTAGAACACTTGAAGTATGCCTATCTAGGTGAGCACTCAAATCTACCAGTGATTATTCCCACTGATCTCACTACTGATCAGGAGGCAAGATTGTTGGCAATATTAAGGGATTATAAGCAAGCGTTGGGTTGGACCTTGGCAGACATCCAAGGTATTAGCCTAACCATTTTCATGCACAAGATCATTCTAGAGAAATACAATGGGAGGACTATTGAAGGTTAGAGATGGCTAAACCTAAGCATGAAAGAGGTTGTTCAGAAAGAGATAATAAAATATCTTGATGCCGAAATTATTTATCCTATTTCTGATAGCTCTTGGGTAAGCCCAGTGCAGTTCGTACCAAAGAAAGGAGGCATGATTGTAGTATAAAACAGCAAAGCCGACTTGATTCCCTCTAGGACCATCACCGAATGGAGAGTGTGCATTGATTACAAAAGGTTAAACAAGGCTACAAGGAAGGACCACTTCCCATTGCCTTTCATTGACCAGATGTTAGACATGCTGGTAAGTGAAGATTTTTACAGTTTTTTTGGATGGTTATTCAAGTTATAATCAAATTGCCATCTCCCCTGATGATCGAGAGAAGACCACGTTCATGTGTCCATATAGGACATTTTCCTTCAAAAGGATGCCATTTGGTCTATGTAATGTGCTAGCAACATTCCAACATTGCATGATGCCATTTTTCTGATATGATCGAACACAACACGGAAGTATTCATGGATGATTTCTCAGTGTTTGGTACAACATTTGAGGAATGCATCCATAGATTGGAGCAAGTCTTGAAAAGATGCTCTAAGACAAACCTAGTGTTGAATTGGGAGAAATGCCACTTCATGGTGGAGGGCATTGTTCTCAGTCACAAGGTAACCATTAGAAGACTAGAAGTTGATCAAGCCAAAGTGGAGGTAATTAAGCAATTTCCACCTCCAACGAGAGTTAAAGGTATAAGGAGTTTTCTAGGTCATGAAAATTTTTATCGACGATTTATTAAAGATTTTTCAAAAATTGATAAACATTTATGCTCATTGTTTGAACATAATGCAACCTTTGCTTTTGACGATTCTTATTTGAAAGAATTTCAGGAACTTAAAGAGAGATTGATCAATGCCCCTATAGTCATAGCACCAGATTGGAATGAGCCCTTCGAGCTCATGTGTGATGCCAGAGATTATGTCGTTGAAGTAGTTATGGGACAACGGCATGGCAAGGTTTTCCATGCCATCTACTATGCCAGCAGAACCGTGAATGATGCACAACTAAATTACTCTACAACCGAGAAAGAGTTTATTGCAGTTGTATTTGCTTTTAATAAATTTAGATCTTATCTAATTGGTAACAAGGTTGTGGTTTATACAGATCACTCAGCACTGAAGTATCTCTTTGAAAAGAAAGATGACAATCCTAGACTAAGCTGATGGACACTCTTACTTCAAGAATTTGACTTAGAGATTAGAGACAAGAAAGACAGTGAAAATTTAGTAGCTGAACACCTATCTTGATTGGAGCATCACATTGAGGATGGTAAGACTAGTACTATTAGAGATGAGTTTCCTTACTTGTATTTGCTTGCATCTAGAGTCATAACATGGTATGTCGACATAGTCAATTACCTGGTAAGTAATATTCTACCATCAGACTTGACATACAATGCTAAGAAAAGATTTCTACGAGATGTAAGGTAATACTATTGGAATGAGCCGATATTATTCAAGTAGTGTGCTGACCAAGTGATTCTCTAGTGCGTGCCAGAGGATGAGCATCAAAACATATTGTATCTATGCCATGCCGCACCATATGGAGGTCACTTTGCTGGGATGAAGACTGCTGCCAAGGTGTTGCAGTCAGAATTCTTTTGGCCCAAGCTATACAAAGATCCCCATAAGTATGCAAGGGTCGGGATTCTTTTGGCCCAAGCTATACAGATGAGGAACATCTTTGGAAGACACCAACTACCGCTCCAGAACATTATACATGTGTATTTATTTGATGTGTGGGGGATAGACTTTATGGGTCATTTCTCCTCATCATTTGGTAATGTGTATATTCTTGTGGCCGTTGACTATGTATCAAAGTGGGTAGAGGTTGTTACCCTACCAACAAATGATGCCAAGGTTGTTGCCAAATTTTTGCACAAGAACATTTTTACTCAATTTGGTGCCCCTAGAATGATCATTCATGATGAGGATACTCATTTTAAATGTAAAGCTTTTTGTAGGTATGGACTTCAGCGGCTAATTGCTATAGCTTATCATCCACAGACAAACGAGCAAGTTGAGATATCAAACAAGAAGATTAAGAACATTCTAGAGAAGACTATAAATCCAACGAGGAAAGACTGACCTTTAAGGATAGATGAGTCTTTGTAGGCTTACAGGACTTCATTTAAAACTCCTTTGGGTACTTCACCATTTAGGATTATCTTTGGCAAACCATGCCATCTGCCAGTAGAACTTGACCATAAAGCCTATTGTGCCATCTGAAAACTTGACATGACATAGAGAGTTGCTGGAGAAAAGAGGTTGCTCAACCTCAAAGAGTTGGAGGAATTTAGGATGCAGGCTTATGAGAATGCTAAGATATACAAGGAGAAGGCAAAATGTTGGCATGATAGTCGGATCATGCCAAGATAGTTCAAAATAGGTCAGCTTGTTGTATTGTTTAACTCATGACTTAAACTTTTTCCATGTAAGCTCAAATCAAGGTGGATGGGTCCTTATGAAGTTGTGAAGCCATATGTTCATAGGGTCGTGGACATTAAGAACTTAAGAACGGGAGAAATTTTTAAAGTGAATGGCCAACATCTAAAGCATTACTTGGACGGTAAGAAAAACAATGCCAATGAGGTTATCTTCTTGGCAGAGTTAGAATAAAACACCCGTAGGTTTGAGACTATGCCAGGATTAGTTGTTTTTATTTTCTTTTAGAAATCAGACTTTTGTTTTTCTCTTTTTGTTGTTTTTCAATTTTTATTCCCTTGCTGCGTTACACAATTTTTAATTGAATGTGTGCAGGAATTTTTGACATAAATTGTTGCCAAGAATATTGCCAGACGGACTGGGAGCCAGCATGCTTGCTAGAGACTATGCCATGTCCCATGCCAAGAACATGCACAGGCTTTTTGTGTAAAGGAAGAAAAATAAATCCTAGCTTGATTAAGATGAGAAAATATTTTTGGAAGAATTATCTTTAGCTGCCCCCTTTTTAATGATAATTAATTTTATCATGATCATCCTATCACTTCAAATCTTTTCCATATCCTTGTCACTTTTCATTTAAATTTAAACTCATCCCAATTAAAACACTCTAAATCCCATCATTATCTACCCCTATTTTTTGGCTACCCTCATTAAAACCTTATCAAACACTCAATCTTTTACTCTCCCCCACCTTAAAACCGGTTTTATTAAGATTTTTCTCACTTTCCATCTTTCTTCAAGCAAGATTAAAGAACTTTTCTTCTTTTCTTTTTCTTCTCTTTCAAATCGACTTTTCATCTCCATGACTTCATCATATAATCCTTTCAAGCGGTTCTTCAATGATGAAATCCACAAGAAGTATGAGACGAACTTCTCTTCAAGATCGTTCCTCTATGAAAAGAACTTTGACTTTCAACCAGACGCCACTGTTGGATTCCCGCTGGAGTTCATGGTCGTCGTTGACATGTACAAGTGGAGTGTTTTCTTCTAGCTGAAGAGAGAGGTTTACGCCACAATTGTTCAAGAGTTTTACGCGCACCTGACCAAAATTCTCCATTTTTAATGATTCGAGGTAAGTGTGTCCAATTTGATGAGGGTTATGTTAACTCGCTCTTTTCTTTACCGAGTGAAGGAGATGAATATTTCGAGGATGTTGAAACCATGAACCCTGCCAAACGCAAGAAGATACTAGCGGATTTGTGCGTACCTGGCACAACTTGGACTATCTCATCCACCAGACTGTTATGAGGCTGGCATTGAAGCCTCAGATGCGAGGTAAGAGCCATTTTATCAAACACAATCTCATTCCTAAATCCCACAATGACACGGTTTCGGAGGACCGAATGATCCTATTGCACTTCATTATCAAGGGGCGCAAAATAAACGTTGGTAGAATCATCATCGAGGAAACTTACAAATGCGCTGCCAAGGGTAAGGGAAGTCTATTTTTCCCTTTCTTAATTTCTAAAATTTATTTGCGCCATGAAGTTCCAAGGATGGATGAGGATCGCGGCCAGGTCATCAAGGAAACCACCATCACTATCCTTATTTGGAAGAATCTCACAGATGGAGAGCCAAAGGAGTAGGGGAAGGGAAAAGCCAAGACTACCACGCCAAATCCAAAGCCAAAGGCTGAGCCCAGTAGTGTGCCAAAAACCATGCCAACAAGCTCGTTGGCAGTGTTGTCTCAAGTTTACACTCGCTAGGAGATTATTCTCCGGAAGTTGGAGGCAA
Organism: Hibiscus tridactylites; assembly: GCA_958450335.1. Classification (NCBI taxonomy): domain Eukaryota; kingdom Viridiplantae; phylum Streptophyta; class Magnoliopsida; order Malvales; family Malvaceae; genus Hibiscus; species Hibiscus tridactylites. Next base: position 29,485,052 of record OY288291.1, on the reverse strand, counting down.
CCGAGGAGCTAAATGCAAAATTGAGGCACTATACCAAGGAGAGGGATGACATCGTGCGAGAGGTTCTTGTTAAACTTTCTCCCAGCGAGGTCCCCTTGTTTCCACCTTTCCTTGTCGAGCTCTCTACTAGTGATGCTAGGACAGCTAGTCCTGCAAGTCCAGTCAAGTCAGCCGGTCTAGTCCAGTCAAATAAGCCAGTCCAGTCAAGTCAGCTAGTCTAGTCAGTTCTGCCAGTTCCAAATCCAATGTTAAAGTTCCTATGTCCTTAGTGCATGTTGAATCTGCCAGCACCGATTCCTTCTCTAAGTCGGAGGACATTCTTTCCAAGAAACCAAATCCTACGCCAATTACACCGCCAGTAAACACGACTAAGAAGAAAGCGGATGTTGGAGCCTCCACTACCGCCTCAAAGCAGGGCTAGAAAGGGAAAAGGAGAATGGCCCCTGAACGTGGTAGCCTAACCATGGGGAAGACCCATGCCAAAAAGAAGAAGAAGCTCGTGCCAAATGGGAGGAAGAGGTCTCCGAAGGGCAGTCTTCTTCTACCTAACTCCTTTTCATTTCATTCTTGCATCTTCATGTTCATGCATTCTTATCTTTTTTGTTATTCTTGTATCTATGTGTTGTTTCATGCATTGAGAACAATGCACATCTTGGGTTTGGGGTGCGCATTTTCTCACATTATTCCATGCATTTCATGTTTGTATTTTTTGTTTTCCATGTAGTTCATGTAGCGTAGTTGCATACTGAACCATAAAAAAAGTGAAAATGAAAATTTTGTCTCGGCCAAAATTTGAAGTTTGTTAACAATTGGTTAGGCAAGCATATTTTGATCCTAATTGTCTGGCCAATGATGAATTTTTAATCTTCAGTTCTATATTTTAAGAAATTGATTTACACTTATCATGTGGTATGTATCTAGTTCCCTAGAAAACTTGGACTATTTGAAACAATGCTCAGATTAAAAAAAAGAATGTCAAGGTGAAAGAAAATAAGGCAGCAATGTTCTGCCATTGTAAAAAAAATATGAACTCTCCTCTACGTAGGGATAATAAGTTACTTGTGCTTCGTGGTATGCTCCCTCTTAGTTCTCAAGTCCAAAATCCTAAAGTATGAGTTGAAGAGAAAGCCTAGTGATGTCTGGATTAAGGTAGTGATTCGTGGTATACTCCCTCTTATCACTCACGCTAAACATTGTCACGAAGTAAGCTTAAGATAATGTAAGAGACCCTCGGCAAAGAAAAAAATGAAAATGGAAATAAGAATCTGAGTTTAGGAAGTAGAATTTGGCTAAGGGGTGAAAGGATAATTAGATACATATTGCCCACACATTACACACAAACCATGCCCTTAGACTAGAGTTATATTGTTGCACTTGAATTATTTTCTGCTTGGCATTGTGCACTGTGATTCCTGAGGGCAGCATTGGCATCAAACTTTGCTTACCAGCATTTGTTGGCATTCCAACCAAACTTTTGCCGACGTATTATTTTCACCATTTTTATTTTCACCATTTTTGTTTTTCACCAAACTTTGCTTTTGGACTGAAAGAGTTGAGATTTTTAAAGGAAAGGCTGATTGTCAATCCAATAATGCTGAAAATCAAGAAAGAAATTGAAGGTGTTGTCACTGAATTTTCACCCCATTTTTTACTTATTATTATTATTATTATTATTATTATTATTATTATTATTATTATTATTATTATTATTATTATTATTATTATTTAGTCATGTTAACAAAAACCCAAAAAAATAGAATGGTCCACTTAGTTTCAAAAAGAGTCCATTTTAAAAATTAAATAAGGATCCATTTTACAATGCTAGCTCATTTGGCCCAAAAATAATGGAACAAAAAACCCTAGCTGATATTTATTTCTCCTATACGTAGCCCATCCATAGCCATTGGATCCAAGTCTGATCCAACGGCTTAGATCGAGTCTAGATAGGAACAGGTCAGCGCTCCCAGCCTGCGTGTATCCTACGCACCCGCTCAGGCTCATCCCACGTCCCGTCTGCCGCCCAGGCGTCTATGTTTTGGGCATTGAGAAAGCTATCGAGGAAGGTGCTTCGTCCCTCGCCATGAGTAGCGCCAGCAACCGCAACTCGGGATTGCTCTAGCACCGCCTGGCCGTGCAGAACCACCAGCGGCCACCTGCAACAGCCTCTGCCTTGGTCCAGCTCCATTCCCTGCAACAAAAAAAGAAGGAATCAATGTTAATTCGATCAAATATGGAAAAAGAATGATGGGAAATTATCCTCAATATTCGAGCAGATTAGGCCAAGTAAAAGGGGAAAGTCGATCTGTTCAAACAAAATAAAAGGGAAATATATCAGACCAAAATCAGTACAAGATTAGGGAAAAACAAACTCAAATCAATCAACTGATTTTAGGGGATTTTTTTAAATCCGAATTTTCATGTAATTTAGGCAACAAAAAGCCTATATAAGAGCCCATCTCCTTTTGTGATTGACACGAATTCACCAAGAATACACACCAAAATTCATCCGAAAATCACCTCTGAAAAATCATCTGAAATTTCTGGAAATTGTTCGAGTTGGGAGTAGCTTTTGTTTGAATTTTTGGGTTGGAAGCAAGCTTTTTCGGTGGCGATTGGATTCGGTTTGAGTGGAGATAGTTCGCGATTTCTACACTTTCGGTATTTCGCTTTACTTTTCTTGTGCAATTTAAATTTATTTTTTCCTAGTTAATTTTTTGTTCATTTTTGTTTTAGGTTGCGTTTGTTGGAATTGGAAGATTGATTCTTGAATTCGGTAATAATGTTGTTCTTAAATTTTGTTGACATTTTTTATTTAATCTTTTAAATTTTTACGTAAATAAAAAAAATGTTGTTTTTAAAATTTTGATCTTGAAATAATTGACATTAAAAGAGGTTTTGGTCCTTTTGAATTTAGGAATAAAATGAATTAGTGTTTTAGAAAAAAAAAAACTAAAATCAAGGGTTTAATAAGAAGATGATAAATCATGGATGAAAAAAAAATAAAAATCTTAATTTGTTAGAAAATAAAAATGGGTTTTGAAATATAGTTTTTATAATAAATTTCTTAGATAATTTAAAGTAGGGCTTTTTTTTAAAAGTAAATAAGGGTGTTTTTAAAAAATAAGTTTTAAAAGAAAAATCAAAAGATAAAATTTTAAAGAGGGTTTTAATAAAAAATTTAGAATTTTAGAGAATAGAAGTTTGAAAACATTTAAAAATCTTTTTTCTCCTAAAATAGTTTAACTAAAAAGGTTTAAAAATGAAAAAAAAAATTTAAAATGTAGAAAATTAGTAAGACTAAAAAATGAAAATGTAAAAAAGAAGGGTTTTAGTTTTAAAGCTAAAGAAAAAAGAATAAAGGGATTTTCTTAAAAAGTTGAAAAATAAACATAAAGAAAAATTCAAGTTTCTTGTTTGTTCTTTAGAAATAGGTCAAAACTTAGACTATGTACTAAAAGCTTAGATAGAGACATGTTTGTAGAAAACATTTCTTCTCAAAAATAAAACACACTTAAATAAACTCAAACTCTCAATTAGGAATAAAAAAATTTCTTCACAAAAATAAAACACACTTTTTTTAGGATTTTCTTAAAAACTTAAGACTATGTACTAAAAGCTTAGATAGAGACGTGTTTGTAGAAAAAATTTCTTTACAAACACGCTCAACAGATTGAATTACCATATTGTTTGAAAAGTGAAATTAATTTAATAAGGTGTCTTATTAGACGGGAATGACAGGTTAGCGCCAGAAATGTTGGTGGTGATTAAAGTTCATCTCCCGGAAGATAAGACCGTTAAAATAGTTTGATATTCATTAAACGGACGAATAAAGTCGAACCTTTGTGAACTTACAAACTTTAGTTTTGAAAACGATTTTGAAATCAATTAGGTACCAATTTTGGGCGTCGTGGGGGTGCTAACCCTTCCTCACGCGTAACCGACTCCCGAACTTGTTTTCTAGTTTTCATTGACCAAAACCGTCATTTTATTAAAAAATGTTTTATAAAAATAACCCCATTTTAAAGTGATCCAATCACACTTTTCAAAAAAGATTGGTTGCGACTACGTGTGTTTTTTAAAAGTTTTCCAAAAAGTCGAAGCACTTCCCTAAAAAAGGAGTTGTTACAGCTTGGCGACTCTGCTGGGGACGTGTTTTTGTTTTTGAAATAAAAAAGAGGGTTAGGCCACAAATTGATTTTAAATGGTTTTCAAAAAGGTTTTTTTTTTAAAAAATGGAATTTGCAAGTTCACGAAGGATTTAATTTATTTGTTCGTTTAAATGAATATAATTCTATTTTACGCATTTAAGACCTAATTCCAAGCTCTATTCTTGAGCTTTGTTCCGTTTATTTAAGTGGGGGAACACGCTTTGCTCATGTAAGAATATTGATTCTTCGTATGAGCCTAGCAAGTACCTTTGGTACTCATTCCCTTTTTCTTTGTAAAGATATTGATTCTTCGAGAAGTCATCGGTGGCAAGTCCTCCTGAGTTGAACTCGATTCGTTTGGAGCCTGTAAAGGGTGAGAATTTAGAGCCTTGACTATCCTTAGTAGGGGACAGCAAGGACAGCTCGGGTACCCTTTTAGAACCGAACCAAGTTTGAGAATCTAGAGCCTACCCCAATAGAGCCATGCGGAAAGCCTAGGGTGTTGAGTCTTGTCAAAGTTGCAAGAATAATCCATAGAGACATGTCCTGGAATGTTGGAATGGCTGCCTAGAATTATTATGCAATTGAATTATTTTGAATCTTTTAGGTTTTATTTTCATTTTTTTTAAAAAAAGAGTACTAACCTTTTTGTGTGTGAGTTTTGTTTTGTTTTGTGGCATATTTATTTTTTGCATACATCCCATATTTGGAGGGGGTCGATTCTAAAGTATGTTGCTCGATCAGGAAAAGCTTCTGCCATAGATGGAAGGTACCTAAAGGAGGAAGACAATGTGCATTTGTCGAATGATCACGCAGAGGAAACATCAAAGTATGCTCACATCAGCGCCAAGCAGAATACCAAAAGTCCCAAGAACAATAGGACCACGTCGACGGTCCAACCAAGTAGAATTTGAAAATGATCTTTGGTCTACTCGACTTAGGGGCAATGTCAAAAGGACCCAAGAGCAAGATGAGTTCGATAGAATTATCACATCCTAAATTGAAGACGTAACTAAGCATGTGGCGTCAAGAAGTTAAATTTCTTCGCCCCATGTCAGACCAATAGGGAGGGTAGGATCAAGGCTCGAAATATTGATCAATGAAATGAGTTCTCAGACCGAGACGTATTCGAAGGACCTTCGTCATCCAATGGAAGCTACATCTAGAGTAACACCTTAATAGAATTGATGACCCTTCGCCTGCATTAATGCTTTTGCATACATACATTTGCTTCCATGCATTTGCTTTTTGTTTGCATTAAATAATGTTTTGATCATTGCATTCATACATATATAATAAAATGATTAATTTGGAAAATTCTATTTAAGTAGTAGAGATCCCGCGCAAGCACGACTCGAGACATGAACACTGAGGAAAGATTGACAACTTTGGAAGCAAATCAGAAGAGCATCAGTGATAAGCTTAAGAAAATGGAAAATGATTTGAAGAAAGAGATTGAGTTATCACACAGAAAAACAATCAGTCAAATCGCAGTCATGTTTGGGATCAAAGAACCAGTTGTAGTTGAAGCAGGAGAAGACACCAATACTTTGCCTTGGTTCCCGGGGATGGCTTTCGTGGCTTCACCTAAAGTCAAGATCTCACCATGTTTTGTAGAATCTTATGCCCGTATTGAATTAAAACACAATACCAACGAGGTTCGCAGTCACGAGGTGCTTGACCTCGATGAAATAACTGACAAGGCAAAGGTCGAGAGGAAATGGGAAAACTGCTACAAGAAGCTTGAGGAAATGATTAAATCTTCCCAAGAAATAAGCATTTATGGTGGCATAGATGCTAGAGATTTGAGTCTAGTATCTGACTTTGTGGTTCCTCCAAAGTTTTAAGCCCCTGACTTTGAAAAGTATAATGGAACTACATGCCCATTGGCACATTTGACCATATACTATCGGAAAATGTCACCACATTTAGAAAATAAGAAGTTGTTGATCCACTATTTCCGAGGCAGTCTATTTGGGTCTGCTATCTGATGGTATGCTCAACTGAGTCAGGTTAACATACGCATTTAGAGAGATTTGTCAAAAGCTTTCCTCAAACTGTACGAGTATGTGACATATATGGCCCCAAGTAGGATCGTACTACAGAATATGGAACAAAAGCCCAATGAGAGCTTCCGCCAGTATCCTTAGAGATGGCGAGATCTGGCAGCCCAAGTTCAACCTCCATTGTCGAAAAATATTGTTACTTCAATATTTGTGGAGACTCTAAATGGTCCATTCTATGACTATATGTTAAAACACGCTACCAAAGGTTTCGCGGACATGGTCAAGAATGGAGAGTTGATATTGGCAGCCATCAGAAGTGGAAGACTCAAAGAAGAAGAATATTGGCAGCCATCGATGGAGGCAAGATTGGCTGGAATTCATGCTTTCCTGAAATAATGCTTAATTTTCTCCAGATGGTTGGGATCATAGCTAGAATCAACCCTTTTGCTTTTGCCCGCGAGCATTAGGGATCTTTTGTAAGGGCTTCTATGTCAATTTACTTGTTTAAAGAGGCATTTTTCAACTGGCAAACATTTTTCATTTTTTGTTTCATCTTTTTCCCTTCCTTTCATTCTTCATCCATTTCTTTCCAAGCATACATCTTCTTTGCAGAGTCTCTATTATTGATTGTATGAATGATTCTTTAATCTAATCCCAAGATAGAGGGGCAGTAAAGTGTGTTCAGGTTTAATATACATATTTTGAGTGAATTTTCCTCTCAGACATTGTTGTTAGGGTCCTTGAATGAAGTGATAACTCTAGAACATCTACCAACTGAAGACTACTTCTCTTCGACGATGTTTGTGTGTTAAATGACATTTGGCATTCCTTCATTTCCCTTCACGAATAAAAAAATGAAAAAATCCATTTGTTTTCTCCTTTGAGCCTGATATTATTTTTCTTGTGTTTGAACCATAACCAGGGATCACTCCCCACACTAGGGGGCAAAATGATTGCAAAGGAAACACGACAAATTAAGCAAGTGTCCTAAATTTGAAATGAAAATGACACAAAAAAAGAGAAGAGAAAAAGAAAAGAAGAAAAAAGAAAAAGAAAGAGAAAAAGAAGAATACAGAAAAAAAGAAAGAGAAAGAGAAAGAGAAAAAACGGAAAAAGAGAAGAGGAAAAATAAATGAAGGAAAAAAAAGAAATGCAAAGGAAAATTTGAAATAAATCCTTCAAACGAGATGTGTGCCAGAGAAGGAAATGAACTCTAGGATGAAACCCCAAAATGGGCAGTCTGGAGTGATCCAAAGAATAAAAGAAGAAGAATAGAGATTTCATCAGGAAAAGTTGATCATTTATTTAATCACCCTTAAACATGTATTTGAGCCTATATACCTTTCTTTGGCAACCCGAGCCTAGCCTACATTAAAAGCCTTAAAAGACCATTTGGAGCACACATGAATATTTGAGAAAATGAGTTTGTCTTCAGAATACATTTCGCCTAATTGAGTTATCCTTTCTTCAGGGACCTCAAGCTTTTAATGTCTGGTTGAGATTAGAAAAGTGGGAAATTTTAAATTTTGGGAGTGTGTGTGACACCCCAATTTTGGGGCTAGATGTTGCAGATGTGATTTTGAGGTTCGATGAGTTAGTTTGGCTTGTGGGGTTAGACCAGGGAAAACCTTGTTCGGGTATTCCTAAAATGTTGGGGATAATTTATAAAATTACTATTTATATTGTGTGAGAGGTTGGTGAAAACAATTTTGGAAAATCATTTCAAAAAGGTCGAGATTTCAGTCTAGTGACTAAATCACAAGTTTTCAAAAGTTGGTGGCCATTTTATAAAATCAGCCAAACTTGTGGTTTTAGTTTTTAATTAAACCCAAACTTATTTTAAAAGCGTTTTATAATAAAAAGAAAGGCTTTTGAATCAGCCTCCTCTTCCACTTCACGTCAAATTTTAAAAACCAAGCCGCCATTGAAGCATTTTCAATCCAAGGGATTACCCATCAAAGTTTTGGGAGGTAAACTTGATTTCATCTTGCTTTTCCTTAATTAAAGTTGTTATTATTAGTTTCTTATTAATATCAAATGATTTACCTCTTTTGATTTAAATGATCAAGTTTGAAATAAAATGGGTTTTAGAAGATTTTCGTTCAAATAGCTTAGGCTGGGATTTAGAGTGTTTTTAAATGGTGTTTTGGTGTTTAAATGATGTTCATATGAAGGAAGGGTCATAAGGAAACTGAAACTTCAAGTTTGAGTGAAGTTTGGTATGAAAAATCTTGGGTTTAAGCTTGATTTCGGGTTTTTAATGACAACGGTGGTTTTTGCAGGTTTAAGTGGCTGATTTTGATGTAAATAGATTAGTTTTTTATGGTTGAAGTGTTGGGTAATGGTTGGGTTTGTGTTTTGGACGTTTTGGAAGTGATTTCGATGATTTTTGTTATTGGATTGTTGGGTAATTGAGAGTAATTGTTAGATTTTAGTGTTGCTGCAAGTTTTGGAAGCTTATTTGAGTATTAATACTATGTTTTAACTTGTTAGAAATAGAGGATTCTAGTTTGGGAGAAAATTCGGGTGATCATTTGCTATTTTGTGGGTTTCGGCTTTTCGGAACGAGTATATCGGTGAGTGGAATTGTTTTAAAAGCGTTGGAAATGTTCAGAGGTGATTTTAGGGGTTTAGATTGAGCTTGATAAGCCAATCTAAACTCAAGAGTAAGTGGTTTTGCTTTTCACCATGTTTTTGATATTGTGAGTTGTGTTATAAATTTGCGGTAAGACTTGTGTTTGCTTGCCAATTGTTTTCCTACCTTTAATGTCTATATTATGTAGTGAAATGCTCTCGTTTGTTGTTGTTAAGTTTTTTTGCCTATATAATGCATGCTTATGTTGTTTCCTTGTTGTGTGTGTATTGTTGGGTCAAGATTAGCAAGCTTGGAGGTGCCTAAAATGTGTTTTTGAACCAACCTGCTGGTATGTGTTTCGAAACGGGCACCAGCGTTACGGAACGCTCTTGCATTTTTTCCTTGGCGTTGCGGAACGGGCTTCCCTGTTCCGATACGTTTGCTCTTTGGAAAATCCTGGTGAAGACCCGTTCCGAAATAGGCTTTTTGGTTTTGAAACGGGGTCGTTATTTTCGGTTAAAGACATCTCCTAAGTTTGTTTTTCTTGCGTTTTGGTCCCCTGTTGATGTGTTATCATTAGGAAGTGTTCGGGTTGTTGTTTTGAGATGCATTTCATCACGTAAGCATGAAATTGACCTAATCACGAGGTTGTAACCTTAATTTTCATAATAGGTCCCCGTATATTCTTGATTTACATTTTGGTCCTTGCATGCTTATTTGTCAGTTCGAGGTTTGTTTCTTCGTGAATTTATCTGTTGCATGTGTTCCTCATCAAAGATATAACTAAGCATCTAGAAAAGATAAAATTAAAGCCTTGTTCCTCTTTTTGGGTTGCTAATCGAAGAGGAATCTTTGGGTCCTTTGGTTAGTCCCGTGTGACCACCTTGGGTCGGTCTGGTGACTAGGCTAGGCCGAAGGGGCTACAGTGTGAGTAAAAGGGAGCCACCAAAAAGTGGGGCACTATCCGGTTGATGGATTCTTGAATCATTCATGCTATGAATTTTGGGGCATCTGACCTTGCCCTATTACTATGTTTGCCATGACTTTTTTCCTCTTCTTCCCCTCTCTTAATTCATATTTCTAGCCTTTTCTTTCATCTTACAAGTAGGTTGACATAGATTCATGAAAAGCAAAAGATTTCTTGGTATTGATCTCAACCGTATGAGACCATGAACGAATGTTTTCATCACTTTAGGAAACTATTGAACCTCAATTTGAACGGGAGCACCGCCTTGTATGAGAAGGTAAAAAGAGAAAAGAAGAAGAATCACATGCGTTGAAGAGTTTTAAGTGTGTCATAGAACGATCCACATATAAGATGTAAAAGCTCAGAAGCATGAAAAAGGATAGAATTGCACTTAATAAGGATAGAATTGCACTTAATAAGCAAACCATGCCATCAGATTGGGGCAGTGTACGTTGGCCCATGATTTGAGGCCCTCGGTGCTAATAGGTGCGAGAGAAAGAGATTAAAGTGCCAACATCATGTGAAGAAATTCAAGGTGAAGGCTTAGCATGCAAATTCTTTAAGATGTCCTGCAGAGGCAAGAATTTGAATTCACAAAAAGCACTAAAGATGCTTGATAAGGGGGAATTGAAGACTTGAAGCTTTCAAGACCACACAAGGAAGCCTTTCACTCAACATTGATGTATATACCACATTGACAGTAGATCTTAAGACATTTGCCTACAAAGATCGAATGTTTTCGATGAAGCTAAGAGATATAAAAAATGAGAATGGCAAAAGCAATATGTCCTTCCAGCCAGGAGTACAAGATCATTGGATTAAGTGAGCAAGTTTGCAAAGATCGAATGTTTTCCATGAGTCAAAAAATATAGTGAAAAAGTATAACTACTTATCTGGATTGAGTGAGCAAACGCGTAGAAAAATTAATTCTGAGAAAAATAATTCAAAAAGCAAAAGAAATGAGAAATGCATTCATGTTTTAGGCATCCCTAGGGGCATGCACATCATAATTGCATTGAATATCGCATTTTTCAGGTACACGAAGGACCTTTCAGCAAAAGAACCCGCCTATCCGTTCGGGCGCAAGGAGAATGGGAACTGCTTATCTATTCAAGCATAAAAAGAATAGAGCCCGCTTATTCATCCAAGCGTAAGGTGGATGAAACTCTTTTTGGAATCTTCTTACCTATTCAAGCATAAAGAGAATATAGTATGCTTATTCATCCAAGTGTAAGGTGGATGAAACCCTTTTTAGAATCTGCTTATCTATTCGAGCACACGGAGAATATTACCCGCTTATTCATCCAAGCATAAGCAGAATGAAATTTTTTAGAAGATTCGTCTATCCGTTAAGGCGTAAGGAGAATGGAGGTTGTTTATTCATCCAAGCATAAGAAGGATGAAATTTTTCAGAAGATTCACCTATTCGTTCAGGCGTAAGGAGAATAGAGGTTGCTTATTCATCCAAGCATAAGAAGGATGAAATTTTTAAGAAAATTCTCCTATTCGTTCAAGCGTAAGGAGAATGGATGTTGCTTATTCATCCAAGCATAAGCAGAATGAAATTTTTCAAAAGATTCGCCTATCCTTTCGTAAGGAGAATGGAGTTTGCTTATTCATCCAAGCATAAAAAGGATGAAATTTTTCAGAAGATTCGCCTATCCTTTCGTAAGGAGAATGAAGTTTGCTTATTCATCCAAGCATAAAAAGGATGAAATTTTTCAGAAGATTCACCTATCCGTTCAGGTGAAAAGAGAATGTTTGCTTACTCATCCAAGCATAAGGAGGATGAAATCTTTTGAAGCATGTTTTCTTATTCATCTGAGTATAAGGAGGATGAAACCTTTTGGAGTTTGCTTATTCATCCAAGCATGAGAAGCACGAAATCTTTTGGAGTTTGCTTATTCATCCAAGCATAAGGAGGATGAAATCTTTTGAAGTATGTTTGCTTATTCATCCAAGCATAAGGAGGATGAAATTTTTTTGAAGAACCTGTCTATCCATTCGGGTGTACGGAGAATGGAATTATGCCCATCTATTTGAGCATTTGGAGAATAGAACCCAGCTCAGCTATTCAGGCATTTGGAGAATAGAACTCAGATATAACCCAGCTCAGCAATTCGGGCGTTTGGAGAATAGAACTCAGATAGAACCCAGCTCAGCTATTCGGGCATTTGGAGAATAGAACTCAGCTCATAAATTTTGGGCATTTGGAGAATGGAATCCACTCATCTATTCGAGCATCTCGAGAATAGAACATGCCTATCCGTTCAGGCATTAAGAGAATGGAATCAATCAGCAAATCGGTGAAAATCAGTGTCTTTTGGTCTTTGCTTTATCCCTGTTTCATTGAGATGAGTAAAGAGGGGCAGCTGTTGTCACTAAAATTTCACCCCATTTTTTACTTGTTGTTGTTGTTGTTGTTGTTGTTGTTATAATTATTATGTATTATTATTATTTAGTCATGTTAACAATAGCCCAAAAAATAGAATGGTTCACTTAGTTTAAATAAGAGTCCATTTTAAAAATAAAATAAGGATCCATTTTACAATGCTAGCCCATTTGGCCCAAAAATAATAGAACAAAAAACCCTAGCTGATATTTGTTTCTCATATACGTAGCCCATCCATAGCCACTGGATCCAAGTCAGATCCAACGGCTCAAATCGAGTCTAGAGAGGAACAGGTCAGTGCTCTCAACGCGTGTGTATCCCACGCCCCCGTTATGCCTCATCTCGCGTCGCGTCTGCCGCCCACACGCCTGTGTTTTGGGCATTGAGGAAGCTATCGAGGAAGTTGCTTCGTCCCTCGCCGTGAGCAGCGCCAGCAACCGCAACTCGTGCTTGCTCCAGCACTGCCTGGTCGTGCTGGACCACCAGCGGTCACCTGCAACAGCCGCCGCCTTGCTCCAGCTCCATTCCCTACAGCAAAAAAGGAAGAAATTGATGTGAATTCGATCAAATATGGAAAATGAATGATGGGAAATCAGCCTCAATATTCGAGTAGATTAGGCCAAGTAAAAGGGGAAAGTCAATCTGTTCAAACAAAATAAAAGGGAAATATATCATACCAAAATCATTGCAAGATTAGGGAAAATCAAACCCAAATCAATCAACCGATTTTAGGGGATTTTTTTACTCCCAATTTTCATGTAATTTAGGCAACAAAAATCTATATAAGAGCCCCTCTCCCTTTGTGATTGACATGAATTCACCAATAATACACACCAAAATTCATCCGAAAATCACCTCTGAAAAATCATCTGAAATTGTTGGAAATTGTTCGATTTGGGAGTAGCTTTTGTTCAAATTTTTTGGTTGGAAGCAAGCTTTTCCGGTGGCAGTTGGAATCGGTTCGAGTGGAGATAGTCCGTGATTTCTACACTTTCGGTATTTCACTTTTCTTTTCTTCTGCATTTTAAATTTATTTTTTCCTAGTTAATTTTTTATTCGTTCATGTTTTAGGTTGCGGTGGTTGGAATTGGAAGATTGATTCTTGAATTCGGTAATAATTTCGTTCTTAAATTTTGTTGAGTTTTTGTTTTAATCTTTTAAATTTTTATATAAGTAAAAAATGTTATTTTAAAAATTTTGATCTTGAAATAATTGACATTAAAGAGGTTTTGATCCTTTTGAATTTAAGAATAAAATGAATTAGTGTTTTAGAAAAAAAAAAACTAAAACAAAGGGTTTAATAAGAAGATGATAAATCATGGATGAAAAAAAAAATCTTAATTTGTTAGAAAATAAAAAATGGGTTTTGAAATATAGTTTTAATAATAAAGTTCTTAGATAATTTAAAGTATGACTTTTTTAAAAAAACATAAGGGTTTTTAAAAAAAAATAAGTTTCAAAAGATAGAATTTTATAAAGGGTTTTAATAAAAAAAAATAGAATGTTAGAGAATAAAAGTTTGAAAACATTTAAAAATATTTTTTTCCTAAAATGGTTTAGCTAAAAAGGTTTGGAAAATGAAGAAAAAAATTGGAAATGTAGAATATTAGTAAGACTAAAAAACGAAAATGTTAAAAATAGTGGTTTTAGTTTTAAAGCTAAAGAAAAAGAATAAAGGGTTTTTCTTAAAAACAATGAAAAATAATCATAAAAAAAAATTTCAAGTTTCTTGTTTGTTCTTTAGAAATAGGTCAAAACATAAGACTAGGTTCTAAAAGCTTAGATAGAGACGTGTTTGTAGAAAAAATTTCTTCACAAAAATAAAACACACTTAAACAAACTCAAACTCTCAATTAGGAATAAAAGACTTAGACTTTTTTAGGATTTAAAATAATCAAACCTAGAATAAATAAAAAATGCTCAACATATTCAATTTCCATGTTGTTTGAAAAGTAAAATTAATTTAATGCAGTGTCTTATCAAACGAGAATGACGAGTTAGCGCCAACAATGTTAACGGTGATTAAAGTTCATCTCTCGGGCGATAAGGCCGTTAAAATAGTTTGATATTCCTTAAACGGACAAATAACACCGAACCTTCGTGAACTTGCAAACTTCAGTTTTGAAAACGATTTTGAAATCAACTAGGTACAAATTTTGGGCGTCGTGGGGGTGTTAACCCTTCCCCACGCGTAACCGACCCCCGAACTTCTTTTTTGGTTTTCGTTGACCAAAACTGTTGTTTTATTAAAACTAAATATTTTATTAAAATAATCGCGTTTTAAAGTGATCCAATCACACTTTTCAAAAAATATTGGTGGTGACTCTGTGTGTTTTTTAAAAGTTTTCCAAAAAGTCGAAACACTTCCCTAAAAAAGGGGTTGCGACAGAAGGTATGAAGAACTTTGCTATTCTCACGAAGTGAGTTGGGTTTCGCTTAACTGTCGGCTAACGGTAAATTTAGCTAAGCATGATTTTGAAAGAAATCATACTTAGCAATTTTTAGAATAAAAGTAAAAGAAAGAAGAAATGTAGAAGAAAGAAATTTATAAATTCTAAAGTGAATAATGAGCCAAGAATAAGAGATGATTTTCTAGCTTATCCTAAGGGGTATTTATAGTATTCTAAAAACCCTAAAATAACCCTAAAGAGATAGAAGATAAATTATAAAATATTTAAATTAAATACAAAAGATAATTCTCAAGTTTAAATTTTAAATTTCGGCTGATAAGTTATCGAAACACGGTTGACAAGTTATCCGACGTCGCTGACGTCATCTTCTAGAAGATGCTGGCGTGGTGTCTAGTCAGCCTTTCATGCCCAGATTTGTAACGTCCGGGGTTTGGGGCTCGGGAGATAACCGGGTCTGGCTAAATCGGTTTGGGTTAGTGTAATGGAAAGAAAACATTTTTAATAGACAAAATGGGGTCTTTTGTTTAAGGGGGCAAAATGAGAATTTTGAGTAAATGAAAAAAAAGAAAGAAAAGAAAAGATTGAAAAGCCATCTTCTTCAAAAATTCCCTTTTTCACCAAAAATCTCTCCTAAACCCTATTTCACTATTCCATTGCCTCAAATTCCTCATCCAAGCAAGATTTTTCAAGGTAATGTCTTCCTTGCATAGATTCTTACATATTTAACTTGTACTCTTTGAAAACTTTCTTTTAAACCCATTAAAATGCATTTTTGGTTTTGGGTTGGGGAAATGGGTATTTTCATGGGATTTTCGTTTGAGTCTTTTGATGTCATGTTTAAGGGTGTTTTTAATCATGTTTTGGTGTCTTAAAATGCTAAAATGGGGGCTAATAGTAGGAAACCCGAAATTGGTCTAAAAATGGGATTTTCTTGTTGAAAATGTAGAGTTTTTGGCTTGGTTTTGGTTTGAAATTGTGGCTGGTGGTTCCTTTGATGTTGATGGATGTTTCTAGATGATTTTGGATGTGTTTTGATGGTTGAGATTGATGGATTTAGTTTGAGGTTTGCTTAGAGCGAAATTGGGGAGGTTTTGGGTGAAGTTTGGGTTGAATCGATGGGTTTTGGTTGCAAGGAGTTGGATTTCCGGGTTGTTGCTGATTTACAAGTATATTAGCATCATAATATTCTGTTTTGGGTTGTCTTGAAGAAGAGGAGATTGATTCGGGTACTTTGGGCGCAATATCGGGTGTTGCAGAGGCTTGAGATCGGTGTTTCAGCTTTCGTTTGGGCTCTATCGGTGAGTGGAAACTGTTTTGAGATTTTAAATATGCTCAATGAAGGTTTCTTGGGGTTTGGGTGGAGCCTTAGAGGCTAACCTAGACCCAAGTGTAAGTTTATCTATTCTCGCATTGTTTAGTTGATTGTTGGCGTTCGCGATTATGTGTGTGTTGTGGTGTTGTTTGTGGATTGTTTTTATCCTGTTTTAATGTTGTTGTCTTGTCGTAGTTGATGTCGAGTCTCACGTGATGGTTAGTTGTTGTATACGATGATGTGTAGTCCCACCGGTAGTGACTAGTAGATGAGTATGGTGATGTGTAGTCCCATCGAAAAAATGCTAGTTGTTGTGTATGGTGATGTGTAGTCCCACTGGGAATGGTTGTGCATGTGCAAACCATGTTTCGTCTATGCTTGCGTTATTACCCCTCTTTCTTAATGGTTTTGCTTTTAAAACTAAGATATATGTTTTAAACTGCATTGTTGTTGTGTTTTAGAGCTCCGCTCACTAAGCTCTTAAGCTTACGCTTTCTTTTTCCAACAATACAGATCGTTAGGGGCTCCGGGAGGCAAGTGGGCAAGGGAGAAGTTCTTGCTAAGATCAAAGTATGATTTTGTGGTTGTAATGATGCTTAGACAATGGGAATACTATATTTGATGCTAGGGAGTCGGTGTTCAAACTCGTATGTTTGATTTTGTTTAAGTTGCTAGCATGTTTTAAATGTTGATACTATGTTATGTTGAGGTTTGTTGTGACCATGGATGAATTGCTATGCATTTTGACTTGTTGGTGTTTTTGAATGCTAAGTGTTCTTATGTGCTTTGGGTTGAGATCCATTTTGTTGCGTGTATGCATGTTTAAAGTTGAGTTTAGGATGTTTTGCCTCTAGATTGTTTGTATAATAGGTTGCTATATGGTTTGTGATGTTTCGGGGCAAGTTTGGGAGCGTTTGGAAATGCCAAAGTGTGTTTTCGGGCCACTAGAGGCTCCCATTCCAGAACAAGGTGGGACCATTCTGGAACGACTTGGTGTTACTTTTTGAATGAATCCCGCATTTCGGAACGGGCAGGCCTGTTTTGAAATGCAGGCAGTTAAAACAGTTAAAAGACATCTTCAAGGGTTTCCAAATGTTGCGTTTTAGTCCCTAATGCTCGTACTCTTCCTGGTTGAGTTATATGTGCCCCTTTGTGATGGTTTTGCCTCGTGTGCATGAAACTTGACTAATAACCACTTGGTAAGTTTAAATTATCGTATGCTCTCTGTTTGGTTCGTATTCCACTTCGCTTTTCCGATGTTGTCTTCACGTATAGGATTAAAAGTGATATTTAGACAAGATAAATAAAATGAAAAAATAGGGTTGCTAATAGGAGTGAGGCCTTAACGGATTTCGCTTCAGTTTTCCCCGTGTAACCCATTCGCTTCGCTTTGTTGGCTAGGCTAGGGCGAGGGGGTTACAAGATTCATGCCCACTAATCCAACCATGATTCCAGAAAAATAAAAACTTCAGAATTCTGCCTCTTTCCAATGTGTTTTCCAGAATTACAGACCTGCACAAAAAACACATAGTAAAATTCAAAGCAACACCATATTCCAACCATTAGAGGCTTAATTAAAGATGAAATAGTGATCATTTTAGCTACTTATCATACCAAAAATTCTAAAAGAATCTACCACAAATTCACAACCTTAAAAGCCAAGAGAAAGCTCCAAAACTTTAAACCCTCTAAAAACCCATTATTCACAACCCTTACCTTTTCACCACAAAAATATGTTTTTCATGAAGTTCAAGAATAGGAGTTAACTTACTCTCACCTCAGATCTTGGTTGGAAGAAATGATGCATAAAGGTGAGATTTTTAGTTTTTAAAAAAGGTATTTTGGTGGAGAGAAAATGAAGATGCATGGGAGAAGGAAAAAGAAAGAAATATGAAATGAGATAATCTTGCTCCCCTTTAATTAACCCACGTGACAGCCAAGGGAATTAAAAGACATTCAGCCTTTTGGTTTAAAAGGGGTAAAACTGCATCATAGAATCCCCAAGCTTCTCCCTTTTTATAAAATGGTCACTTTTTAAACCCACAAGGCTCAATACTCATCCAACAAAGCTCAAACTTGGCCTAACGGGTCTAAACACTTAACCCAACACAAGGGTTCATACCTCAGGTCAACACCCAAACGTTGACTCAGAAATTCAAGACGTTACAACATCCATCATTCGATGTGTACAAAATCACTTGAACCACCATAAGAAAAGGTATGTTCTCCAGAACCCCTCACTACATCCACCAGTCGATGTGTGGTAAAGCCTATGTCCACATATTGATGTAAAATCAAATTTTTACTAGTCTTAAACTTATAGTTCGATAAATTCAATGTTTCATAGTTCGATATTTTCGATGTTGCACAGTTCGATAAATCCGATGTTACACAGTTAAATCTTAGACGTATGAATGCATGGAAAATTTTATCAAACCACATCACATGTAAAAATGTGCATACGATATAAATTAATGTCACACAATAAAATCATTGATACATAGCACAATAAGAAACACACGTATTAAAATACTAAATAAACTTTCAAGGAATTTATTAAAAGCAAAGACGGAGAAAAACACACACTAATACTAAATTAACTATAAAAGACGTAGAATTAATTTATGAAGACAAGGAGAAAGACACACAACTATCTTGCGACACGTATTCCGCGTCTCGTCATTATACAAGGTTCTACACTATCAGATCCACACCAAGAGATACAAGATATAGACTAGTCAGAATCGAATTGAATTGTGATCGATCATTCGAGCTTATTGCTTGATTGTGTGTGTAGCATGGGATCTGACTGTTGGAGGCTCACGACTTGGCTTTGATTTGTTCAAGAAAGAAAACATAAATACAAAATTGTTTGCTTATGGTTTTAGGAACAACAGATTCATTCGAATAAGGGCAACAAGTTAATATTCTCTTTTTTGATGAAGTGGTGGGAAAAAGTTTTAAGGTTCTGTTGTTGCAACATTTGGGAAAAGAACTTAGGATCTTAGGGTGCACTTCTGGTAGATTTCCTTTACCTTAGTGTGCAAAGATGGTTCTTCCCTATGATTATCGATTGTTCAAGAAATGCACAAGATCTATTAGAATTGAAACAACAGCTCACACAGGACGAGGCAAGAAGCTATGAGATATCTCAATTGCCCAAACACATTGGGTTTGCCTTTGATTCTCCATGTTATGAGTCATTTATTTTGCTTCACAGTTCAATAAATATGTTCCACCAAAGGCATGGGAATGTTGCTCGAAAAGCTAACATGAGGTCCAAGGCAACACCAAAAAAAAAAAAACACTTGATTCGTCTCTTTTGGTAGTCTAAACCCAGAGAAAATCTGTAAAAATAGTTAAATTGCTTAGTTTTTTTGTTTTATCCAAATATCAGGTTTGACAGAATGGAATATGCATGTACAACTACATCAATTGATAAAAATGATAATATAATTTTCAGTGTCTACTCTCAAGGGTGGGTATATCTTCTTTTTCTTTTATCTTTCTATAAATGTTTTTTACTTCATTTCTTTCTCTCTTTTTTTCTGAAAAAAGTTTGGGTTGAGTTAAAGAACAGAAGAGAAGAGAGTTTTATGGGTTGAGAGATTTTTTTGAATAGGGTGAAAAATAAACATTCAAAACTTAGAGATCAAACTAGAAATAAAACCTTTTTCATAACGTTTCACGTTATCGAACTAATGGGAATTGACGGCTTAGTGATCAAAATATAACAAATCGATAGCGTAAATGACCAAAATATAAATTTTTTTTAAATCAATGACTAAAACATGAAACAAAGTGACCATTGCGGTTGTTTACCCTTCATTGTTTTCAAACGAAAATGATTATAATAAAAGCGAATTAAAAGTTTGATGATGAAATACAAATGTCTAATACTTTAGGACCATTTATGTAATTTATCCTATTTATAGACTTTATGTGTAAGTGTTTCTATCTATCAAAATATTTTGGGTAAAGTTCACAAATAGTCATTAAACTATATCTAAATGTTCATTTAGGTCACCAAACTTCCAATTATTACAAAATTGCCACTAAACTCTCGGTTTTGTTACAGAATGTTCACCAAGCCTTAATTTCCGTCAAGCGGGGTGACATGGCTATTTCGGTAAAATTATTTAATAGTGCTCCATATTTTATATATTCATTAATTTGGTCCTAATTAAACAAATCAATAAATTTAGGCTCATTATTTACAAATTTTATGAATTTAGTCATGTTTTTACTAGAAATAATTTAATATTTTTTACTCGAACCTGAAATTTTAAAATAACCACCGACTTTTATTTTAAATAATTAAATTTATTTAGCAAATAGTATGTACCAAAACTAACAATTGCTATTTTAAGAAAATGCATAAAGATTATATGGACTACAATATAAGAACTCATATCAATAACGTTAAAAAATTAATGCTTTAGTCAATATTTTTATTTAAATTGTAGTTATTCGACTTATTTTTAAAAAATAAGATCAAAATCATCTCTTTTAAAAATACATGAGAGTCAAATTTAACTTGCAAAATAGGAAGTAATGCGAAAGAAGTCTAAATATGAGAAGTTAAATTTAGATTTATACCCTACTTCTCTTATAATTATTTTATGGGGTCTAAAAACAAGTAATAAAAAATTGGAGTTACTCGTGCATCAAAACAATATCAAGCGAAACCAGCCTCTGGAAGACAATTTGTTTATTGCCGAGGGTAAAGGAGTTTCCACCCACTTCCAAACGTGTTCATGTGGAACATCACTCTCTTCATGTTTAAGAAACGATTTTGTCTATTGCATTTGTTTGCAAGTAATAATCATCCCGTTTTTTTTATCCAAAAAAAATCACCCCGTTCAAATAATTCGATGTATTTTTAATAAAAATAAGACTAAATTTGATCAAATTTGTAAGACAAAATTAATCAAATGTATAAATATAAAAAATAACTTGTATTATTAAATAATTTTATCCAAACTGCCACATCAGTAAAGTGCCACGTGACAGTGCTAAGTCATCTCCTCATGCCCTGCAGACATGCCACATCAGCCTATGCGTTGACTTTTAGTTGACTAACAGTTTTTATCTAACAAAGGTAAAATTTGAACGAAAAATGAAACGTTAAGTGGTTGTTTGCACACAAAAAATAGGGCTAAAATGACCTAAAGGTAAAATGTTAGGGCTATTTTTAACCTTTTACCTTGTTTAAACCTTGTTTTTTTAACAAAGTTCATTTAGGTACTTTTGATGACCAAAATGAAAAAATGTAGTTGTTAATTTACCCAAATATTTTAGTCGCTTGTTACCAATAGTAATTTAGTCTCTGCAAACGTTTATTCTTAAGGAATCTGATTTATTTTTCAGAAGAAGAAGAAGAAGAAATGACATCTCGTATTCCAAGCATGCGTTTGCTCATAATCTTGTTGCTGCTGTTCTCGATCTTGAAAGTAGGAGTTGGATCGACAGCGAGTGAGTTAAAGGCAGATGGGAAAGTGTTGGAGTTGGATGAATCCAACTTTGACTCCGCTATTTCCTCATTCGATTACATCCTCGTTGATTTCTACGCCCCCTGGTGCGGTCACTGCAAACGCCTCAACCCCCAGGTTTTACATTCTTTATCCAATCTTGGAAAAACCCAAACTCTATACATAATTTTTAGACACCCTTTTTATTTTTATTTTGTTTGTTTTTAGTTTAACGCGATCAGTTTGATTTTAATCATATTAAGTTGCTTCGTTTCCAGCGTTTCTGTGTTTGTGAATGTTCAATGACTTAAAATTACCTTCTTTTATTTCATTGCAGTTAGATGAGGCAGCTGTTGCTCTTGCTGGCTTGAAGGAGCCAATAGTGATAGCTAAAGTTAATGCTGACAAGTTTACCCGTCTTGCTAGTAAATATGATATTGAGTAAGACTAAACTGTTTTTAAATCACCAATCAGAAATAAAGTTTCCTATATTGTAGAAATATTATCTTGTTGGCCATCCAAATGAAATATTAGAAAATATTTCAGCAATTTTTTGTTCCTTTGTAAACAGTAGTATGTTATTCAGTTTATAAATTTGCTTTGATTGTATGAAATACATTTAATCAATGCCTTTTATACATTATCATAGAATTAGAGCATGAATGATCCATTTCAATATATAAAGCATATCTCTCCGGTTAGGCCATTGCCATCTTTGACATCTGTATTTATTATAATTTGAATTCAATTTTGCAGTGGATATCCTACCCTCAAGTTCTTTATGCATGGACTTTCTATGGATTATTATGGACCAAGGAAAGCAGACTTGCTTGTTCAATATCTGAAGAAGTTTGTTGCTCCTGATGTGTCTGTTCTTAGTTCAGACTCTGCCATCAATGATTTTGTTGAAGCAGTTGGGGCTTTCTTTCCTATATACATAGGTTTTGGCTTGAATGAGTCAATGATATCTAATTTAGCGCTTAAATACAAGAAAAAGGCGTGGTTTTCTGTGGCAAAGGATTTCTCAGAACATGTTATGGTGTTGTATGACTTTGACAAAGTTCCTTCTTTGGTAGCTCTTCATCCAAGTTATAAGCAGCAAAGTGTTTTTTATGGCCCATTTGAAGGTTAGATTAGAATGTTATCACATTTCAGTTATCTTTTTGATATCATGCTTCGACTCTTATCCTTTATCATGGTTAATCCACCTTGTCATTAGCTATCGCTTTAGCCATTTTCTTTTGCATAGAGTTCTTTGAATTTTATCACAGCAATTTTTCTCACTAGTGAATTGGTTGAAGTAATCATGTTCTAGTTCATCCTTTTGGGGTTTTATACAATATTATTTAAATGCAAAAATGTGTTGGTAAATTAATATCTAAACATACAACTTGGTTTCGTATTTCATGAATAAGAATTAGGAACAATTAGGGAAAAAAGTCGCTGAAGGATTTAGTGGAGTTGCATGGTCCTATATCATGTAATTTAAACATCAGAAATACCTAAGTGGAGTGCTCTACTAATACACATGATTTTACCAAAATGGGGAAGACAATTTGATATCATAGCTATAACATATATTGATAGTGATAGCCATGGAGTGTCATGGTAATAAAAGCTACTGTGACAAAAATATGCAGTTCCACATTAGCTCCTATAAGAAAATGTAGGCTAAAGGGGATTTTATCCATAAGAAGGAATTTGTATGGATTAGTAGACTAGGATACTTGAGGTCTTTCAATAGTTTGTACTTTGTTACATTTTGTATAGGTATGTTGATGTGGAGAAGGATCTGACCCAAATAAAATTTAAGAAATAAGTTCACTAAAAATTACATTAAACCTATACAAAAACTGTAATAGTGATTGTAATAATGAAGAAGAATCTTAAAATGATTTATGGAGTTATGAACTGTTGGATAAATAAATCTAAGAAAACAAGTTGAGAAGTAGTATCAGCCTCATCATTTGTTAAATTTAATTGTCAAGTCATGTCTGCATCCTACTCTTCTTTTCATTTGCTCATCATCTATAATTTTTTTTTCTGACTGCATAGAGGAGAAGTAATATTACCTTTCAGCTTTAATCATGCAGATACGTTTTTGGGGAATTTTATAAAACAAAATTTGCTTCCTTTGGTGGTGCCCTTGAACCATGAGACATTGAAGCTATTGAAAGACGAGGAGAGGAAAATTGTTCTGACAATCACAGCTGATGAGAATGAGGACCAATCACAGAACTTGATCAAGTTATTGAGGGCTGCTGCTTCTGCAAACCGTGATTTGGTATTCAGTTATGTTGGGGTTAAGCAATGGGAAGACTTTGCTGATAAATTTGAGGCCAACGAGAAGTCAAAGTTGCCGAAAATGATTGTTTGGAATGGAGATGTGGAGTACTTATCAGTAAGTATTATTTTTTTTAAGTGTTATATCTTTAATTCTAACAAAATACTAGTGCCTCTAATGATGGTCGGTAGTCGGTTTTAGTCTTTAGCATAATTTATCATCAGTGCAACATGACACTACAAATGGTACCATATATCATTAGCTGTATAGGTAGATGTGTCAATTGGTTTCAAATCAGGTCAATATGGGTTGGGTAAACTCGTGTTCTAAAATCTAAGGATCAATTCTCTGGGTCATTTCAAGTTCAAATTGTTTTGGGTTTGGATTGTTACAAGTTTGGCACTAAGGCTTTTTGGATCAGATTTTTTCATGTCCGGGTCATTTTGGTTTTCTATAATTCAAGTTTAACAATAAGGTTATTTGGGTTCAAGTCATTTTAGATTCAAGATGAAATTCTATTTATTTGTCTTGCACAAAGTGTTTAAGTTTGATCATTCAAGTATTAAGGTTTAATTTTTTTTGATTAAATAGAGGTATTACATTCCCATACTAGGATTCGAACCCATACAAGATGGGGGCAATATGAGCATCGTTAGCCACTAGGCCAATAAGTGGATTTCTATTAAGGTTTAATTTTTTAATTTTAGAATAAAATTAGATCAAAATTAAACAAATTTAATCATGTTAAATTTATTACAATAAATTTAATAATAATTAAAAATATATTTCGACATGATATTTAATATAAATTATTATGCATTTAAAATAATTAATCTGTAATATATATGCATAAATATATAATTTAGAAACATTTTAAGAAATTGTCATAATAAGATAATTCTCAATCCTATTTGAATATAATAATTTTAACTATAAATGTATAATCTTGCACACTTGTGCGTATGGATAATAGAATAAATATAAAAATATGATCAAATTATACATTCCAAATAAAGATTGTGTACTTTATCATAATCCAAAAAGACAATTTCAATTTACAAGACATAAAATTAAAACAGATTTATAACTTATGTTATCGGTATTATTTTATAAAAAATGTTATTTTTTTAAAAGATTATACTTCATTTATGTTCAGGTTATTTCTGATTACTTGTTTTGGTCATTTTGAGTATGTGTCATTTAAGGTTTGGATCATTTCATGTTCATGACATTTTGGGGTTCAAGTTGTTGACTTTTATGGTAAAATCAGGTTAGTTTGGGTTGATTGAGTAGTTCCTCATGTTCGGGTAATGACTGATATATCTCTAGCTACAAGATGTTGATAACATGGCGATAATGACTTCTGTTTGAAAGGAAAAAATCCTGAAGTTGATCCTTCAACTTGGTTCATTTTGTCAAATCTTGTCCAATGCTACTATTTCTTTGAATTTTCACAATTGAAGTATTTGAACCAAAGTAGTTACCATTGTACAAGTGAGTATACCTTCTTGTTTTAACACTACCAGTACATATCGATATCAAGGTGTTCAACGTATGATTTTGGGTTTACTGGTATTTTAAATGCTTTTCATAAATATATTATACATAACAATAGTTCATTTCCAATTTTCTTAATAAATTTTATTTTACATACAAATGCAATATACCTTCCTTGGCCAAAACCCCCACTTGGGTAATCCAAATGCACCAAATTTGATTCCTTAGTAGATGAGTTGCGCTTTGTTCTGATAGACATAATCTTAGGGATTGGTTTAGGTTTTTAAATAGGCTGTAAGTATTATGTTGCCTTATTTGTATAGTTGATTACAAGTGTGAAATCTCATTCATACTTGAGGGATGATCAAGCTGTTTTTGCAGGACCTAATTCTCCTTTTTCTTTTTCCCTTCTTTCTTCTTCCTCTTTCTCTCACAGCAGCAGCCTTCTTTCTTCACCTTCTTCTTCTTTCTTCCCTTCAACTTCCTCTTCTCGATTTTCAACATGGATGACCTCAGTGTATGTACATCCTTGAGTAGACTTGTTCATAAGCATGTTTTGGGTGCTTTTCCTACTTCTTTAATCCTTCAAAGAAATGTTAGCCCTTGTTAACAACTCATTAAAAGAAATCATAGCATACATGAGAATATTAGAGTTTCTCTTTTAGGCTTCTTAATTTCTGCTCTTCACCGGGGTGCCGCAAACGGACCTTTTAGCATTTACTTTGGGGAAATTTTAGAACTGAACGTGAATCTGTGGATTAACCGCATGTATATGTTGATACAAAATTCTTACTTTTTTAGGCTTAATACTAAAATAAGTGCTCAAACTATATCTTTTTTTGAGATAGGTGCCTAAAGTTTTTTTTTAGCTAAAATAGCCAAATAGGTGCCTCGAGTTTTTTTTTTTTTGCCAAAGTAGGTATCTCAGTTGACCTTAAAACTGGTTAAAAATAAAACTGTAGGTACTTATTTTAGTCAAAAATTAGGCACCTATCTCAAAAAAAGATATGGTTTGGGCACTTATTTTGGTATTAAGCCTTTTTTTTTAATTTTTATAATTCAAAATGCTAAAACTTGTTAAGCTAGGAATTTGGAAAACTTAATTTAAACCCTTAACCATCAAGATATATTTCATTATTGATATAAATGTCATTTTTAGTTAGCAAAATTAAATTATCTTACACCAAATACATTTAATCTAGTTATAATGCTTTTGGTACCGGACCATGCATTTAAGCCAGTATCTTTTCCTGAAAGAGAAAGCAGCAGCACTCTTTGTTATGTATCTTATTAAGTATTATTTTAGTTCTTTGAACATTATTAACCTTCTTTTTTTTCCATACTTCAATTTAGTATGGGGTATGTCATTAAGTGTGTGGAAATGAAAGTGAGAGCATGAAAGCATAAAAATCGAAATCTAAAAAATGCCGGGGGTGTAACATGCATTTTTATGATACAATGAAATTTTAGTATTGAGAATAGACCTTGTTTTTTTTTTCCCTCCACTCCATAAACTTAAGATTATTAACTATTTCATTGGGTGACAAATGCACTTGCACATATGGACCTAGATGTATGAACTTGTATGTAGAAGCTGGGAGTGGTCCGTACAATAACTATGTACTTGTCTGAAAGGTCTTTCCAGTCATTGGTCCCTCTGCTTCCAAACTGTTTCATGAGTTATCCTTGAATTCATTATCCCTACATCTCTGAACCCATGAAATGCTAATAAGAGCTGGAGATTACTTCCCTTATTTTCTATGATTGTTGATCATATTCATGCAGGAAAATCCATATGATTGCCGATCTTGGTGGTTTCTTCCTTGATATTACTTGTATTATAAGACTACAGGCATTGTCTTACCTGGATTTTGTTGCTATTGAAGGTTGTTGGTGTTGAAAGCCTTGATAATGAAGATCAGGGGTCTCAGATCTCACGTTTCCTTGAAGGATATAGAGAAGGAAGAACAGAAAGGAAAACAGTTAAAGGGCCATCATTTATGGACTTCATCCATTCACTAATTGGTATCAGAAGTGTCTACATAATTGTCTTTATTGTTGCAATGATGATGCTTGTACAAAGCATCGGGAAAGAAGACGAATCTGTCAGGGATGGCAGTCGTGGTGCAGTTGATCATGCCGAGAGCTTTGAGGCTGAAAGCAGTCCGTATGGACCTGAGAAGAAAGAAGATTAAAGTGAGCTATCTTTATCTTTCTGGTCAGGATAGAGCAACAAAAACATGGTGGCTTATGGAATGGAGGTGCACAAGGGTGAATGAAACCTCTTAACAATTCTCTGTTAGAACTGGCATCTTTTTATGCGCAATGATCGCCACCTTGTTTTAAGAAATCAACTTTTCTAGGCTATTACTTTGTATTGTCAAGAGTCATCATCTTTCTCTAACACTGTTATTGCACTCAGCAATTTTCCTCCTCGATTTCCCGCTACTTGAAAATTCACCTTATGCTTTTTGTTGGGTAACGTGCAGTCACGTTAATTTTATCAATCTTTTTAGGCTTAATAGTAAAATAAATGCTCAAACTATACTAATTGTTCAAACTATACTAATTGTTCACTTTTGGTGCCTAATCTAATTTTTGCTTAAAATAAGTGTTTAATGGTTTATTGTTACGCTTGAAGTTTCATTCGGTTAATGTTTTAAGGAATGTCCGTTAAAAAAAGTATTACTCAATCAATATTTGACTTGTGGTACTGATTTTAAATTATTTTGAAGAATTTTTTTACACTTTTAATTTAAAAAAATTAAAATTTTGAAAACTTCCCAAAATAATCTTGAAATCCCTAAAATGTCTAAAAACACCAAATCCCCAAATCGTCGATGACAAGCCCATTCCTTTAGTCGTCAGACCCATTCGGTCATTTTCCCTAACATCTGGTCGTATGAAATTGACGAACAACGTGCCAGACAAACGATGATTTCGCATTTGTCGTTCGACGTTCGATTGACACGTTCGTCTATTTTTGATGATGGGATGTTGGCAGAAATGGCAGGCTAAATCCGACAACTGAAGGGGTGGGCTCGTTGGTGATGATCATATGTGACAACGGTGACGATTTGTGGTTTTTTAGTTTTGAATATTTTAGGGATTTGGGGACTATTTTGGAATGTTTTTAGAACTTTAGGATTTTAATTTTTTTTAAATTGTTACATTTTTAAATAAAAAATAATGGTAAAAAACATGTCACATGTCTTGCTTTGATTGTATAATGAATTTTTTAACTGTCGTTAACGACTAGACACCTAAAATTAACAAAATAAAACTTTATGCACCTATTTTGAGCGAAAAATAATTGAAGTACCAAAAGTGAGCAACAAGTATAGTTTGGCACTTATTTTGCTATTAAGCCATTATTTTATGTTCATTTCACTTTAGTTTGTTACATGACTTGTGTTAAGTATCCTTGTAGGTGTTAGAATTTGTTGGATATAATTGTTCGTAAGAGATCAGATAGTTCGAGCACCTTTTTGCGTGAAGCAGAACAAGGATTTGAGATTGCGCTACCTCCATAGAACAAAGGCTCTATTGTTGCCATTGGAAGGGTTGATTGATGATGATTATATGTAACAACTGGGGCACATTGATTTCCTGCACAATCTTCCTTGATTTTTTTTTTGCAAAGGTAAATTTACAAAAAAATAGGTTAAAAAATACACAAATAATCTTCCAAACTATAGGTGTTTTCTTTGTTGTTGTTGAGTTTCACGATTATGAAAAGATATATTAGTTGGATTAATATCCTATATATTGGCGGTGGAAAGTTTTTATTTCCACAAGCGCCTCAATTATAGGGTTTAGGGTTAGTGTTTAGGGTTTAGAGTTTAGGGGTTTTAGTGTAAAGGTTTAGAATTTAGGGTTCATGTTTAGAATTTAGGAATTAAGGTTAAAATTTAGGGTTTAGGGTTAGGGTTTAGTTTTAGGGTAATATGGGTGGGGATTTAGGTTTTAACCTATAAACCCTAAATTTTAACCCTAAACCCAAAATTCTATCAACAATCCCTAAATTCAAAACTACTACACTTATACCCCTAAATTTTAAACCCTAAACGAAGTCTCTAACCCCTAAAACTAAGGCGCTTGTGTAAAAAAGTTTCCACAAGCGCTTGTGTATAGAACAATTACCCATATTAGTTTACATTTTATTATTAAATTTAAATTAAAAAATATCTAATAATTAATTCAAGACGCGTGAATCCGAATAAAAAGCTATTTTATTTTATTAAAAAACTAATAAACAATTAAAAATGAGGTGAAAAATATTACTTAAATAATATAAAAATAACGTGAAAAAATATTTTATAATTTTTGGGTTAGAATTATAGTTAAATTTAAATGTAAATATTAATTAAAAATATTATGAAAATATCATTAAATATTTAAATATAAATTTGGGTTATAGTTAAGTAATATAAAGATATTAAAATATTTCTTTTACCCAATAACACCAATATAAATAATGTGAAAATATATTTTAAATGATATTTTTGATATTATTACAAAAATAAAATATGTTATAAATAAAATAAAAGAAGAACAATAGGATAGAGATAGAAAGAAAAAGACATGTATTTACTCTCAATATAAAGTTGTGTACAATGTCTTCTTCAAGCTTTACAACTATAAATAGGCATAAAAAGTATCTATCATATAAAACTCTAAGTACATCAAATTCCTATTTAATAGATAGAGATAAAGTTCTAATCATAATTGACATTCACATGCATAAATATTCATAACATTCCCCATTTAATGTTCATGAAGATAATGTGCCTCGTTAAAGCTTTACTAATATAAAACTCTGTGCGAAAAAAATTTTAGTGAAGAAAAAAGAGTACAGATATCTTTAATACGCATAACATGTTGCCTCATTAAAAACCTTATAAGGAAAACACATTGAGACAAAACATCGGTTAAGGGAAAAAGAGTGCAACGCGTATTTACCCATCATGAAAATATTACATAAGATCTTTAAATCTTCATAATTCAATCTTGAATACAACCTTCATATGTTGAAGTAGACAATGCACTGGTGAATAAATTCCATGTGACACCCGGGTTTGGGGGTCAGGTGAAAATAATATTAAAATAATGTTCCAGGTTTTCCTTTCGTTTTAAAAATTCATTTAATATGTTGGACCCAATTTTAAATTAAATAAGAACCCAAAGTTTCATGGATTTTGGAATAGTAGAAGAATACCATTTTTCATTAATGGCACTCTTGTAAATATTGGGTCTTGGAAAATAAAAGCTCATTTTATTTTAAAACCCCCATTTAACTCACCTACTCCCCCCTTCTTCAAAATTTCAACGACAAAACCTCTCCCTCCATTGGAACCACTATTCCATCATCTCTCTCGCTCATTGTTGAAGATTTTTCAAAGGTAAAACCGTTTTTGACTTGTCCTCCCTTCCCTCTACATGTTGGTACCATTAATTTTCATAAAGCTTGTGGTTTTTGCATTTTGGTGTTTTGAAAGTTTAGATTAAAAATGTCATCTTTATTGTCTTAAACTAAAGCTTTTGATTTATTAGTGTTATATGAGTTGTTTACTATCTATACGGTTCAACATATCCGATTTTTACATGGTTTTATGGTGTTTCCCGAAATTGGGTTTTAGGGAGGTTTTAAAGAGTTGAAATGTTGAGTTTTGGGGGTGTTTTGTGTGAGAATTTGTGGGCTGATGGTTAGGCAATGTATAAGGGTTGTTTTGGAAGCTTTTGGGAGTAATTTAAGTGTGGGAATCGTCGGTTTTGGACTGTGCATAAGGGCTGCTCAGGAATGGCATTTTGGGGTTGTCCTTAGCTCGAAAAACATGTATTTTGTGCTTGGGGTTGTGTTCCGGGTTTGCTACATTGTTTTGTGAACTGATTTGAGGTTAATTTGATTGTGTTGGGATGATTAGAAGCAAGGATTTGCGTTGGTGAGGCTTTGGGATCGAATCCGGAAGTTGAGGAGGCTTGAGTCAGCTTTGCTTGGTTTGCTTAAGGAAGTAAGGTGAGTGGTTAAAGTTTTAACTTGATTTTCAAAGGTTGGTTCAAGCATGTGGATGTGGAAATGTTTTCAAGTATCGTTTTGGTTCAAAGATGGTTTTGAAAGAGTTTAGATTGAGCTTGAAAAGTCAATCTAAACTCAAGAGTAAGTTGATGTGTATCGCCTCTTTAAATTCCCCTTTTATCATTTGTTTTTCATTGATTGAAATGATAATTTGTTATGCATGAAATTCCAATACTTTGGGAGGAAGCATGTTGCTTATTATTATGTCGTTGATCATGTATGATGGTATCTATGGTGTTGTTGATATGCCTTGTAAGATGTGTGTAAGTTGGTGCAGGTTGTGCACGGAAATGGTGAGTAAGACGATTTGTGGTTGGTAAGATTGTAAGTAGTAAGTTTGGTGCCTAGTTGTGGATTTTGTTACAACTTGTTTTGGTTGTGCATGATATAGTGAGTACATGTCGCATGATGGTGATTTGTATATCGTGTTGCATGGTTGGTGTCGAACCTCACGTGATGGTTGTCGTTGCTCCGGTGATGTGTAGTCCCGCCAGTAGCGAGTGGTATAAGACTCCGGTGATGTGTAGTCCCGCCAGTAGTGACTAGTAGAAGAGTACTTTGATGTGTAGTCCCATTAGAAAACTACTGGTCGAAACAGTGATGTGTAGTCCCACCGCGTGTGTGTTTTGGTGATGCTTGTGCATACCATGTATTGTTCATGTTGTGTCTCACATCATTCTCTTTTTATGGTTTTGCTTTAATCTAAGATTATGCCTTTATGCATACCGTGAGGTGTGATGCCATGATAAATGTCTATATTGTTGACTTGTAATTGGACTTGTACGTTAGTAAGAGGATTATGTCGTTAGACAGATTGTATGTGTTGGCCTTTACTTTTAAAGAAAGCTTAAACCCTGCATTTTCGTAGTTATGTTTTGAGCTCCGCTCACTAAGCTTTATGCTTGCGCTCTCATTTTCCGACAATGCAGATCTTTAGCTTGGAGTTAGCAAGGAGCAAGAAAAGGGCGTCCAAGCGTGAGGTGGTTTGCTCAAGTATGGTTTATTAAATAACGTAGTAGTTTAGCAATATGAAATTCTACGTGTTTTAGGAGTGTGTATCTAGACTCCTTTGTGTTGGCTTTATGTTGTTAATGCCTTATGTTGATGGATCTGTAAACCATGTTTATGTTGATGCCTAAGTGTTAGTTTGGAAGGCTTATAGCCATGTCCTTTGGATGCTTGTGTTGCTTGGGCTTTTAGATGCCATGCTTGGCCTGTAAATCCATGTTTATATTGCCTTATATGAATGTTTTATGTTTGTTTGCTAAGGCATGAAACCCATATATGCTATGTATGCCTTCTTTTGAGCGAAAACATGAATTCCTTGGTTGAATGATGTTTGTTCATGTTGGATGCCTCATATGTTTAGATTCTTGGTTGAAGTTTGTTGCATGAATGCTGGTATGTGGATAGGGAAGTCCTAAAATGCATTTAGAGTTGGGTTTGGTGTTGTCTTGCTGAAATTTGTAGACTTGCAGTGCAGGGCGTATCGATACGCCTAAGGGTCGTATCGATACGGTCTTGCCTGCAGGACTCAGTTTTGGCTGGGCATACCGATACACGGGGGTGTATCGATACGCTCTTTGCTCACTGGAATTCTGAGAAGTCGGTGAGTTTAGGGCGTATCGGTACGGGGTTGAAGCGTATCGGTACGGTTCCATCTCGTTGACCATGAGATGTTGACCGAGAGGGGCGTATCGATACGCTCAAGGGCTGTATCGATACGATCTTCCCTAAGTTGACTGAAAGGGTTGACCTTGGTCAAGGCGTATCGATACCCTCTGTAGGTGTATCGATACGGCCTGCTTAAAAAGGAAAAAATGGGCTGTTTAATTGCATGTCTTGTGGGTTTTGTATCCGTGTTTGTTCGCTGCGTGTCCTATCACATAAGATTTAATAAAGGCATCTAGAAAAGATGAAAAAAATAGGGTTGCTAACCGAAGGGGAGCTTAACGGGTTTCACTTTGGTTTTCCCCGTGTAGCCTACTCGGACCGGTCAGCCGTCCAGACCGGGACGAGGGGGTTATATTTGGTGGTATCAGAGCCTGAGGTTTCCGAGACCTCGGGTAGGTAAGTGAGGTAAGTTTGAAATGTTATGTCTCGGTGAATGTTTTGCCATGTATGCTTGATGTTTGCTTGTTAGTACGGTGTTTGAAAGCATGTGCTAGCATGATGGTTGTGTTGAGGCGTAGAGTCGAGTTCCCATTGCTACTATTACTTATTTGAAAAGATTTTGTAAAGGAATATACTTGAGCACCTTGGACCCTTGCTCTTGCTAACCCTAAATATTCTTGTTTGTGTGTTTTGCTTATTGTTGTATTGTTGTCTTTGGCAAGTATGGAGACCGAGGTGTGGGCCTGGAGTTGGTAATCATGAATCTGAGGTTTCTGAGAATGTGAATAATGAGAGAGTTTATCGCTTTAGTTCAGAGCAATATGACCGTACCAGAGTTTGGAGTGCAGTTTGTCTGTTTGGGTCAACATGCATATGAGTTGGCTTTAGAATGATATCGATGTTATGGTAGGTAATCATCCGACACAGTCATTAATGTTGTTTCCTCTGATTAATATCGGATCTGCGCATTCGTATATTTTGAGTGAGCATGCGAAGTTGATGGATTTACCATGTGAGGTACTAGAGGTAGGTGTTAGCGTTACTAGCTCATTCGAGGATACGATTGTGGTCGGAAGGATGTACAAGGGGTGTCCGTTGATGGTTCAGGGACACGTGTTTCCAGTAGATGCGATGGAATTGCCTTTTTACGGTTTTGATGTGAAACTGTGCATGGATTGGCTTGTAGAACATAGAGTTAGGGTAGACTTTGAGACAATGGGAGTTTTCTTAAAGCTTGCGAATGACTATGAGATTGTAATAGTAGGTGGGAATGTGGATTTCGTATCAAATGTTGATCCAGCTTTAGAGGTCAAGGATTGATTGAGTTTGGTTGACATGCTTGCCTAGCAAAATGTGATGGATTTGATTTTTGAATAAGGATTAGACCGCAAAATGTTAGAATAGGTTGTGTTTATCCTAGAGGTGTTTGGAAGAATTGCCCGGTTTGTCTCTTGATAGGGAAGGAGAATTTGTTTTTGAGACCGTCTCCGAGTTTGCTCCTGTTTTGTTTGCTCAGTACTATATGCTTCCCAACCGAATTGAGAGTGTTGAAGAGTCAACTACGAGATTTGTGAGACCTTAGATTCATTAGGTCTAATACTTCATCTTAGAGAACAATAGTGGAAATTGTGAAGAAGAGAGATGACAATATGAGAATCTGTTTAGATTACAGACAGTTGAAACAATTGACGGTGAATAAGTAGTATCCATTTCTGAGCGTCGGTGATTTGTTGATCAGTTAGGGTGTGCTCCAGTCTTTTCGAAGAGTAATTTGAGATCCGATTACTACTAATTGAAAGTGAGAGAGGTTGATGTACCGAAGACAACTTTCGGGGCAGATGTGATCACTTTGAGTTTGGGTTATGTCGTTTTGTTTGACTAGTGTGTTAGCTACTTTTATATAAATGTCGAGCAGAATACTTCCTGAGTTCATTGAGCAGCTTGTAGTAGCTCTCTTAGATGATGCATGGGTATATTCACGTACCAAAGAAGACCATGACAAGGTTTGGAGTTAGTGTTGTAGATCCTATTAGAGAATCAGTTGTATGCCAAGTTGAGCAAACATGAACTCCGAGTCAAGGAAGATGTTCTCCTAGGACATGTAGATCAGCCGAGTGTATTTGAGTAAATCCTAAGTAGGCGGAAGAAGATGTGAGTTGGAAGAAATCAAGGATAGTGACAAGTATCTATAGTTCCTAGGTCTAGCATTGTTACTTTCGGGGAATTGTAAATAGTCTTTCGAAGATAGCTGCTCCTTTGACAGATTGCTACCGAAGAATGTTCAGTTTGTGTGGTTAGATGCGAGACAATGAGCCCTTGAGAAACCGAAAAAAACGTTGATGAAAGCTTCGACCTTGATCCAAACAATGTCAGAGAAAGAATTTGTGAACCATAGTGATGTGTTACATGTAGGGTTAGGTGGTGTGCTTATGCAAGACAGAAGATTGTAGCCTATTCATCGAGACAGTAGAAAGTACATGAAAAGAATTATCCGACACGAGACGAAGAATTAATTACAGTTGTATTTGCTTTGAAGACTTAAGAAGGGTTGAAACTTGAACAACATAAGTTGTTAGAACTGCTTGAAGACCGTAATCTCAAGATTGAGTATCATCCGAAGAGAGTCAACGTAGTGACTGATGTTCCGGGTTATATTTGGTGTTAGATTAGTAGTTGAGTTGCGAGTTGTATTTGCCAGATTCAATTTATCAAATGATAGTAGTTTTGTGGCCGAGTTCCATGTTAAACCTACTTTGATTCAGATGCTTGAAGAGAAACAGTTGCAAGATAGATTCTTGGCACCTCACGTGCAAGACTTAGCAGAAGGAAGACCTTCAGAATGCAGTTTCAGAGATGATAGAGTTTGTATTTTTAGAGACAGAATAGTTGTGCTGAATGACATGGAGTTCTGAGACGTATTGTTTTGGCTGAAGCACACGACAGTCCATTTGTGTTGCATCTGAGTAGTATGAAGACGTATTGTGGGTCGAAGATGAGTACTTCTGGATTGAGCTGATGGATGATGTTGTTCAGTAAGAGAGTAAGTGTGTAATTCGCCAGCGTGTCAAGACCGAACATCACTTTTCTTCTAGTTTGTTACATCCGTGGAAGATTCTTAATGAGAATAGGTAATAGATTTGAGGGATCTTGTGTCTGGTTCGCCTTTGATTTCCTCCATGAGAATTTAGCTGAGTAAACAATGATAGTTGCATCGAGTGTGCTCATTTTATACATGTTCACGTTACTTGTACCTTGAGTAAGATGGTAGAGTCGTGCCTTAGCAAGAGTGTGAGGTGTGCAGTGTCTTGAAATCGATAGTGGCCGATGGAGATTCGAGATTTCAATTAGATTTTTGAAGACGTCTTCATAGTGCTTGGTTACCTGTTGTAGTCAGAGGGTCAGTCAGAGAAGTTATCGGGCAAGCTTTCAAATAGTGCCGTATGAGATTGTGAATCGGCTAGTTCTGTTGTTTATTTGTTGCGGTTACCACCAGAGTTAGAATGGGGTTTGTGATGTGTTCTGTGTATCTATGGTCTGGAAGTGTGAGTCAGATTTGTCCCGCGTTATGTTGTTGAAGAGATTGAGTTGAGTTTAAAATTGGCATGCATTGAAGGACCCGTTGATATCTTAGCATCAGATAGCTAATGTTGTGTGGTAAGTCTACCGAGTTGGTGAGTATGTTGTGGTGAGAAAGAAAGTGTGGAGGAGCATGTTTCAGTGACTCTTTCTGTCCGATAAATTTCGGGGACGAAATTTCAGTAGTGGGGGAGAGTTGTGACACCTGGGTTTGGGGGTCGGGTGAAAATAATATTAAAATAATGTTCCGGGTTTTCCTTTCGTTTTAAAAATTCATTTAATATGTTGGACCCAATTTTAAATTAAATAAGAACCCAAAGTTTTATGGATTTTGGAATAGTAGAAGAAGACCATTTTTCATTAATGGCACTCTTGTAAATATTGGGTCTTGGAAAATAAAAGCTCATTTTATTTTAAAACCCCCATTTAACTCATCTTCTTCCCCCTTCTTCAAAATTTCAACGACAAAACCTCTCCCTCCATTGGAACCACTATTCCATCATCTCCCTTGCTCATTGTTGGAGATTTTTCAAACGTAAAACCGTTTTTGACTTGTCCTCCCTTCCCTCTACATGTTGGTACCATTAATTTTCATAAAGCTTGTGGTTTTTGCATTTTGGTGTTTTGAAAGTTTAGATTAAAAATGTCATCTTTGTTGTCTTAAACTAAAAGCTTTTGATTTATTAATGTTATATGAGTTGTTTACTATCTATAAGGTTCAACATATCCGATTTTATATGGTTTTATGGTGTTTCCCGAAATTGGGTTTTAGGGAGGTTTTAGAGAGTTGAAATGTTGAGTTTTGGGGGTGTTTTGTGTGAGAATTTGTGGGCTGATGGTTAAGAAATGTATAAGGGTTGTTTTGGAAGCTTTTGGGAGTAATTTATGTGTGGGAATTGTCGGTTTTGGACTATGCATAAGGGCTGCTCGGGAATGGCATTTTGCGGTTGTCCTTAGCTCGAAAAACATGTGTTTTGTGCTTGGGTTGTGTTCCGAGTTTGCTACATTGTTTTGTGAACTGATTTGAGGTTAATTTGATTGTGTTGGGATGATTAGAAGCAAGGATTTGCGTTGGTGAGGCTTCGGGATCGAATCCGGAAGTTGAGGAGGCTTGAGTCGGCTTTGCTTGGTTTGCTTAAGGAAGTAAGGTGAGTGGTTAATGTTTTAACTTGATTTTCAAAGGTTGGTTCAAGCATGTGGATGTGGAAATGTTTTCAAGTATCGTTTTGGTTCAAAGATGGTTTTGAAAGAGTTTAGATTGGGTTTGAAAAGTCAATCTAAACTCAAGAGTAAGTTGATGTGTATTGCCTCTTTAAATTCCCCTTTTATTATTTATTTTTCATTGCTTGAAATGATAATTTGTTATGCATGAAATTCCAATACTTTGGGAGGAAGCATGTTGCTTATTATTATGTCGTTGATCATGTATGATGGTATCTATGGTGTTGTTGATATGCCTTGTAAGATGTGTGTAAGTTGGTGCAGGTTGTGCACGGAAATGGTGAGTAAGACCAATTGTGGTTGGTAAGATTGTAAGTAGTAAGTTTGGTGCCTAGTTGTGGATTTTGTTACAACTTGTTTTGGTTGTGCATGATATAGTGAGTACATGTCGCATGATGGTGATTTGTATATTGTGTTACATGGTTGGTGTCGAACCTCACGTGATGGTTGTCGTTGCTCCGATGATGTGTAGTCCCGCCGGTAGCGAGTGGTATAAGACTCCGGTGATGTCTAGTCCCGCCGGTAGTGACCAGTAGAAGAGTACTTTGATGTGTAGTCCCATTGGAAAACTACTAGTCGAAACGGTGATGTGTAGTCCCACCGTGTGTGTGTTTTGGTGATGCTTGTGCATACCATGTATTGTTCATGTTGTGTCTCACTATATCATTCTCCTTTTATGGTTTTGCTTCAATATAAGATTATGCCTTTATGCATACCGTGAGGTGTGATGCCATGATAAATATCTATATTGTTGACTTCTGGTTGGACTTGTATGTTAGTAAGAGGATTATGTCGTTAGACAGATTGTATGTGTTGGACTTTACTTTTAAAGAAAGCTTGAACCCTGCATTGTCGTAGTTATGTTTTGAGCTCCGCTCACTAAGCTTTATGCTTACGCTCTCCTTTTCCGACAATGCAGATCTTTAGCTTGGAGTTAGCAAGGAGCAAGAAAAGGGCGTCCAAGCGTGTGGTAGTTTGCTCAAGTATAGTTTATTAAATAACGTAGTAGTTTAGCAATGGGAAATGCTGCATGGTTTAGGAGCGTGTATCTAAACTCCTTTGTGTTGGCTTTATGTTGTTAATGCCTTATGTTGATGGATCTGTAAACCATGTTTATGTTGATGCCTAAGTGTTAGTTTGGATGGCTTATAGCCATGTCCTTTGGATGCTTGTGTTGCTTGGGCTTTTGGATGCCAGGCTTGGCCTGTAAATCCATGTTTATATTGCTTTATATGAATGTTTTATGTTTGTTTGCTAAGGCATGAAACTCATATATGCTATGTATGCCTTCTTTTGAGCGAATACATGAATTCCTTGGTTGAATGATGTTTGTTCATGTTGGATGCCTCGTATGTTTAGATTCTTGGTTGTAGTTTGTTGCATGAATGCTGGTATGTGGATAGGGAAGTCCTAAAATGCATTTAGAGTTGAGTTTGGGGTTGTCTTGCTATAATTTAGAGACTTGCAGTGCAGGGCGTATCGATACGCCTAAGGGCCGTATCGATACGGTCTTGCCTGCAGGACTCAGTTTTGGCTGGGCGTACCGATACACGATGGTGTATCGATACGCTCTTTGCTCACTGGAATTCTGAGAAGTCGATGAGTTTAGGGCGTATCTGTATGGGGTTGAAGCGTATCGGTACGGTTCCATCTCGTTGACCACAAGATGTTGACTGAGAGGGGCGTATCGATACGGTCTTCCTTGAGTTGACTGAAAGGGTTGACCTTGGTCAAGGCGTATCGATACCCTCTGTAGGTGTATCGATACGACTTGCTTAAAAAGGAAAAATTGGGCTGTTTAATTGCATGTCTTGTGGGTTTTGTATCCGTGTTTGTTCGCTGTGTGTCCTATCACGTAAGATTTAATAAAGGCATCTAGAAAAGATAAAGAAAAAAATATGGTTGCTAACCGAAGGTGAGTCTTAACGGGTTTCACTTCGGTTTTCCCCGTGTAGCCTACTCGGACCGGTCAGCCGTCCAGACCGGGACGAGGGGGTTACATTCCAAATTATTTATTGAAAGGATTCATTGATAACTATTCTTTTGAAGATTGCGAGGGACAAAACTTTGGAGAAATATGTTTTGTTTCGTCATCTTTGATGTATCCATCTTTCAAGCTAGACATTCTACATTATTCTCGTACAAGATAACTTGCATCTTATCTTGTATAAGTAAATCACATATCTTTTCGATATGTTGGGTCAATAGTCTTAACCAAACAAATTTTCAACTTATCTCGTGCATAAAACTATTTTTACATGATTTGAAAAAGCGTCGGGTTTTGAAAGATCTAAAGGTAATGATCTTTGTAAAATTTAGGTGACACTTCTGGAACAACTAAGATATGGTTCTTCCAAACCAAGAAAAGATAAAATTATTTTTATTCACATCCAACAATCTTACAATTATTGAGGTATTCAATAGATATGCTTTTATTCATATTAAATCTCTTTAAGATTCTCTCAGCACGTGTCTATTCATAAATAAAAATTTATGTTTAAGTACACGATCTTCCGGTTGAGACAAAACTTGATTTCTTGATTCATTTTCTTAAATACTCTCGTTAAATAATCAAACTCTTCATGAGTTTTCAATTTGAATCTCTTCAAGGGTTCTAAAAATACTCAAATTATCAATATGTATCATAACAAATCTTGATTCAAACCTTTTTATTGAAATAAGACCATTCTTATAATATTTCTTCAACAAGCACTCATTAAGGTGATTATATCAAATGCGCTAAAATTGTTTTGATACATATAAATATTCAAGGGGATGTACCTGAATAAATTTCCTCGAAAATTTCCATATGTTTATGTAATTTTAAATTCTTCAATGATAAATTTAACTATATAGGGGTCCACAAAATAATTAGACGCATTTGTATATCCCACTTGCATTACACCTTTAAGTGTTTGGACTAATAGTCCAAAAACTTCACTTTTGGAGGCTGAAAGCATCTTTTTACATTAACCAATAATTCTAATATCTATACTCCTCAATAGAATTATATTCAATATCCTCATTTTTTTATTTACTTTTATAGAAACATTATTTGTAAAATCGTTATCGGTAACTTTTTTTTTATTTCGGTTCCATTTTTCTGATATCGACATAACTTATTGAAATATCTTCATCATTTTAATATCCATTTTAGGTACCTGAAAATCTTCTAGAATTTTATTATTAGTTATGTCTTGGGTCTCTTCAAGAGTAACTGCCTCCATTATATGACCATCTCATACTACTTTTCATCTACGAGAATTTTAATCATTGAAACCAATTTCAACTATCACGCTTCAGGTACAATTTACATCCAATCGCTCTTACATGTCATCCTTTTGAGATCTCAATTCAAATTTAGAGCATTTTTAGTTGGTATATGAGACTTGATTTGTAATACCCCTAAAACCAGGTTAATACTTTTTTCTCAATTTTCAACGATTGTAATTTATTTTTTAGTATTCGATTTTAGTCCTTGAACTATTTAATTATGTTACTTTTAGATCATTAAATTTTATTTTGAAGAATTAAGGATCAATGATTAAATTGTAAGAAATGTGATGGAAAGCTTAATGGTTAAGATTGAATTAACCCAAATCCTATTATGGAGCTTAATCACCCATGTTAGGTATCAAAATAGCAAAATTTTATATTTTCCTAATTAAGGGAAAAATGAACTTTAGGAAGATAATTTGGGGTGTACCCCACATTTGGTCTCTTCATGAAAGAGAAGTGATTCGCTATCATCTTCTCCAAGTTCTTCATGCCATGGAAGAATGTTTGCCATGATCCCTTGCTCATTAATTTCAAATCTCTAATCCAACTTCATATTTGGTAAGCTCTTGCTCCTAGCTTTCATTTGGTACTAATTTTACTAAGATTAGAACATATGTGTTCATAAACCCTAAATTCTAAAGGTAAGTGTTTTGTGCAATTAAGGGTCCATATGTGAAGTAGGATAATTCTAAGCTTCATGGTAATTTTTCTATGATTTTTAGAGCCTTGGAGTATCAAATGCTAACCTCTTGGAATTTAGGATTCCATGTCAAATTAGAGATTGTGTTGTTATATGTGCAATGCTTCCATTGATGAATTCCTTATTTAATTTCATGTTGGAGTTAATCCTAATGATGAAATCATCGATTCGACAATGGAAGCTAAGGAGAACTAAGCTTGGTTTAGGAATTTGGATTGCTCTGTAACATCGGGGTATTTGGTGAGTGTAGTTACGAGTTATGGAATGATTTAGCATCATTCTATTGTACCTTCTTGCTATACTTGATGTGTGAATCACTTGTTTTAGGCTCAATTAGAGCACAATTAGATGACAATCTATGTGAAATTGTAAGCTTGACAAGCTTACAACTTATATGTTATGTACATCTTGTACTGAATATATACCTTGTGCTATGTATATATTCAAGTTGAAATGTAATCTCTGAGAGTCATGTGCTCATCTATATGATTTGGTAAGTTAAGTCAAGGTTCACGAGTTTAAAATTTGTTAAGCAAGTTAAGTTATACATATGCCTCTTTGATAAGCCCTATGATCTTTCAAGCTTTGATATATGTATAAATTAAGCTAAGATATAGTATATTATGGAGCTTTAAGCTCATCTCCGAAAGCAAAATAAGCTAAGTTATTATTTATATTGATTACTTGTAAGAAAGCTATGTAAAATCTCTAGTATAATCAAGTAAGTTTGGATATAGTCCATTTGAGTTCATGTCAAGGTTTGGATTACGATCCTTATTTGGCGATAGTAGGAGGGCTGTTGTTGTTGGTCATTGGCGGCAGTAGGAGCGAGACCATTTTCAGTTAATTTGGCGACATGTGGAGGGGGTTCGTGTATCCATAACTACTTATAATCCAATGGGCTAAATAATGAAAGTCATATGCTATGATTCAAGTTTTGCCATGAAAGTTATATGATATGATATAAGTTTTTTCCATGACAGGTATATGACATGATACAAGTTTTGCCATGAAAGATATATGTTATGATATAGGTTCTTGCTATATATGGAAGTTTATGTTCATTATGTATCATTTT
Source organism: Hibiscus tridactylites (assembly GCA_958450335.1). Classification (NCBI taxonomy): domain Eukaryota; kingdom Viridiplantae; phylum Streptophyta; class Magnoliopsida; order Malvales; family Malvaceae; genus Hibiscus; species Hibiscus tridactylites. Next base: position 29,442,445 of record OY288291.1, on the reverse strand, counting down.
CCATTCAAGCATGTAAGGGACTAGACAATATGCTATGCTCATTTGATTAGTCTTATGTTAACTACCTCACTAAGCTATATAAGCGTACATTGTTTCATTGCATCCATTTTAGGTGATTAAGTTCTATAGAGATTTGAGATCGTGTTTAAGGGTTACAAGTCAATGTTGTCAAGTTCATTGAGTAAGATATCTTTGCTAAACTCCTAAATGGTGACATATTAGCTAAGTTAAGTATGCTGAATATTTGATGATTTGAAATGTATGTATAAGCATGTTGTGTATTTGGTCTCATTCATGATGGTGTAATTTATATGTGAAGCTATGTTAAGTTCATGATGCCATGCTAAGTATTTGTCGATTCCAAAGAACTTCAAGGTAAGTTTAAGTTAAGTTAAGATATGATATGATAAGCAAGCAAAATACTTAAAAGTACCACAAGCATTGTTTGGTTTTATGCTTAAATGATGCATTGAGAATGGACACCATTCTAGTAAACACACCAAGTTTAAGATTTTGCATTTAGTTTGCTTGTTGGAATGCCAAGTTCATGCTGATTGTATTTTGATGCTTAGATATGTGTATAGAATTTGATTGTTGATAAAAGTGACAAATATGGCTTAAAATGACATTTTCTAGTGAAACAAGGCAAATGTCTCGAGACCTTTCATAGAGGTCTCGAGACCATCTTATAAAATCTTGAAACCTTCCCTAAAAGTTTGAATTTCAACATTTTGGTCACTAATTCATAACTTTGTCAATTGATCCCCAATTTAGTCACCATTTTTAAGGGTAAACTACCGCAATGACCACCGAACTATAGGGGCATACCTATTTTGACTACCGAACTATCGAACTCGTCAATCAGACCACTAAACTTATTAAATTGACCTATTTTGACCGCTGCCGTTAAAAAATTAACGGAAGGGTAACATATGGGTGACATGGCAGTTAATTTTTTTTTTGTAAAATTACACATTTAGTCCTTGTTATTTACTTATTAAATCAATTTGATCCTAATTTTATTTTAACTAAATAAAATTAATCAACCAATCAGATGATGACACCAATTTAATAAACACACCAAGTTTAAGATTTTGCATTTGGTTTGCTTGTTGGAATGCCAAGTTCATGCTGATTGTATTTTGATGCTTAGATACGTGTATTGAATTTGATTATTGATAAAAGTGACAAATATGGCTTAAAATGACATTTTCTAGTGAAACAAGGCAAAGTTCTCGAGACCTTTCATAAAGGTCTCAAGGCCATCTTATAAAATCTAGAAACCTTCCCTAAAAGTTTGAATTTCAGCATTTTAGTCACTAATTCATAACTTTGTCAATTGATCCCCAATTTAGTCACCATTTTTAAGGGCAAACTACCCCAGTGACCACCGAACTATAGAGGCGTACCTATTTTGACCACCGAACTATCGAACACATCAATCAGACCACTAAACTTATTAAATTGACCAATTTTGACTGCCGTTGTTAAAAAATTAACGGAAGGGTATCAGAGGGGTGACGTGGCAGTTAACAAAAATTTGTAAAATTATACATTTAGTCCTTGTTATTTACTTATTAAATCAATTTGATCCTAATTTTATTTTAATTAAATAAAATTAATCAACCAATCAAATGATGACACATGTCATCACCCAATTGGATTCATTTATTCAAATTTTAAATTATTTTATTTAAAGGGAAATTAAAGAAGCATAAAGAATGGTAATAGGGAGGTTTGAACCCAGGACCTTGGACCAGGGTAAATTCCAACATGTTTACTTCTCCTCGTCCGCGTTTGTCGCGGCAGCTGTAACGGCAGGCTCCAAAATTGGGCTTTTTGGGCTGATAGAAAGATGGTGGGCTGAATTTACTTCTCCTCTTCTCCTTTCTCCTTTATTTCCTAAAAATAATAAAAATAAAAATAAAAACTTTAGTTCCTAAAAATAAAATAATTCTAATTACCTAATAAATATATAAATAAATAAAAATAAAAATAAAAATAGGTTAAATTAGGGATGCCAGGAGGGGCATCTCCTAAAGTAACCACTTCCTGCATTATTGGGGCTTTAGTCCCCTGATAATGCTTCAATCTTTGTCCATTGACCTTAAATTGGTGCCTATCTTGTAAAGATCTGATTGTGATGGCACCATGGGAAAAAAACCTATACCACTTGGAATGGGCCAGACCACCTAGATTTCAGCTTCCCTGGGAAGAGTTTCAACCTAGAGTTGAATAACAACACAAGCTGCCCTGGGCAGAATTGTTGTGGCAGCAACTTTTTGTCATGCCATTTCTTGTCCTTGTCCTTGTAGATTCTCGCTTTGTCATAGGCCATTGTCCGAATTTCTTCAATTTCATTCAGATCAAGTAGCCTTTTCTGTCCTGCTTTTTCCAAGTCCATATTCACTGCCTTGATGGCCCAGTATGCTCTGTGCTCAATCTCGAAAAATAAATGGCATGTTTTCCCATAAATCAGCCGATAGGGTGACATTCCCAATGGAATTCTGAAAGCTGTCCTGTAGGCACATAATGTATCATTGAGGTGTAGAGACCAGTCCTTCCTAGTTGGCTTAACCATTTTTTCAAGATTGTTCTTAACCTCTCTGTTGGATATGTCAGCCTGTCCATTGGTCTAAGGGTGGTATGCTGTTGCGATTCGATGTTTGACACCATACTTTTTCAAGGTAACAGCTATAACCATGTTGTCGAAATGCCTCCCTTCATCACTGATGATCGCCTTGGGGATGCCAAATCTGGAAAATATGTTTTTATGCAAAAACCTCTTAACCGTCTTGGCATCATTTTTCTGAGTGGCGATTACTTCTACCCATTTGGACACATAGTCCACTGCCAGGAGGATATATAAGTTCCCACATGAAGTTGGGAATGGTCCCATAAAATCTATCCCCCAAACATCGAAGATCTCGACTTCAAGAATATTTTGCAGCGGCATCTCATGTCTCCTTGAGATGTTTCCAGTCCGTTAACACTTGTCACAATTTTTGTAGAATGTTTGGGCATCCTTGAACAGTGACAGCCAGTAAAATCCCGACTGCAAAACCTTGGCAGTAGTTCTGTTACCTCCTAAATATCCTCCATACTGTGAAGCATGACAGTGATGTAGTATATCTTCTTGTTCATCCTGTGGTACACATCTCTTGATAACCTGATCTGCACAAATTTTGAAAAGAAGAGGTTCGTCCCAATAATAATGCTTAACATCATTTTGGAACCTCTTCCTAGCTTGATAATTAAGGTCAGGAGGAGTTATTCCGCTAACTAAATAATTAACGAAATCAGCATACCAGGGGAGTTTAGAAAACTTACCTGCCGCCATGGCTGCCGCGGCAGTGCTTGTGGCAGCGAACAATTGCTCATCAGGGAAGGTCTCCAGTATGTGTGTCTCGTCTGCCAGTAGACCCTTTCCCTTCTCTAACCTTGAAAAGTGATATGCAACTTGATTCTCTGTCCCTTTTTTGCCCTTGATTTCAAGGTCGAACTATTGTAGTAGCAGAATCCAACGTATCAGTCTAGGCTTTGCATCCTTTTTTGTGAATAGATACTTCAGTGCAGAGTGGTCTGTGTGGACTATGACCTTCGTTCCAAGTATATATGAACGGAACTTGTCAATAGAGAACACCACATCTAACAATTCCTTCTCTATGGTAGTGTAGTTCACTTGGGTGTCATTCAATGTTTTGCTGGCATAGTATATGACATGAAAGAGCTTGTCTTTTCTCTGCCCAAGTGCTGCCCCGACGACAAAGTCACTAGCATCACACATAATCTCAAACGGCAATATCCAATCTGGTGGCTGTACTATTGGGGCTGTTACCAGCTTTTCTTTCAGAACCTTGAATGCTTCAGTACATTCAATGTTGAAGTCGAAGGGACGGTTCTGCTCCAGAAGATGGCATAAGGGTTTGGTGATCTTCGAAAAGTTTGCGATAAACCTCCGATAAAAACCAGTATGCCCTAAGAAACTTCTTATTCCCTTGACTGTGGTGGGTGGTGGCAGCTTTTCGATTACCTCGATCTTAGCTCTGTCAACTTCTATGTCGCGACAGCTTATCTTATGGCCTAGGACTATCCCTTCATCCACCATGAAGTGACACTTCTCCCAGTTTAATACCAAGTGTGCTTTGTCACATCTTTCGAGCACTTTCTGTAGGTTGCCTAGACAGCTTTCAAAGTTGTCTCCAAAGACTGAAAAATCATCCATGAATATCTCCAGGAAATCCTCCACCATATCGAAAAATATTGCCATCATGCACCTTTGAAAAGTCGCTGGTGCGTTACAAAGTCCAATTGGCATCCTCCGAAAAGCATAAGTACCATATGGGCATGTGAACGTCGTCTTCTCTTGATCTTCCGGTGCGATGGCTATTTGATTATAACCTAAGTAACCATCAGGAAAACAATAGTAAGGCTTACCCGCTAATCTATCAAGCATTTGATCAATAAAGGCAAAGGGGAAGTGGTCCTTCTGGGTAGCTTTGTTAAGCTTCCAGTAGTCCATACAAACCCTCCAACCGGTCACAGTCCTAATTGGGATTAGCTCGTTTTCTTCGTTGGTTACCACAGTTATTCCTCCTTTCTTGGGAACGCACTGCACCGAGCTCACCCACTTGCTATCCGAGATGGCATAGATTATTCCAGCATCTAGCCATTTTATGATCTCTTTACGAACCACCTCTCACATAGCATCGTTTAGTCGTCTCTGTGCATCAATTGTCGGCTTATGATCATCCTCTAAGAGAATTTTATGCATGCATAGTGCCGAATTGATGCCTTGGATATCAGCTATCGTCCATCCAATAGCCTTTTTGTGCTGCTGCAACATCCCTATCAACTGCTGCTCCTGTTCCTGCATCAACTTGGAAGAGATATTACGGGCAACGTATCATTTAAACCAAGGAAAACATATTTTAGCTGCCCTGACAGGGGCTTAAGATCTAGAACAGGGGGCTCGATAGTTGAAGGCTTTTGAATTACATGGTTATCTGAGGTATAGTTTAAGGGCTCGAACAACTTACTTGGACGATTGCCTATCCAATTTACCTCCTCTTGATCTTCAGTATCAAATGTATCAGATTCTGAGGAGCAACTGTCGTCGGTGCTATCGTGACTGTTTTCTAAATGGCTGTTGGGGCAGTGGTCAATTTTGATGTCGTGGTAGCCCGACCTGATGCAGGGTTGGTCAAGGGTAACTTCAGTGATAGCCTTGCATTCTTCTTCTGCATCAGCATGTTTCATTTCTTGGAGAACATTCAGCTTGATCTCTTGATCGTTCACTCTCATAGTGAGTTCTTCTTTTTCCACATCAATCAATGATCTTCCTGTGGCTAAGAAGGGTCGCCCCAGGATGATTGGTGCGTTTTCGTCTGCTTCACAATCTAAGACAAGAAAGTCAGCAGGAAAATAAATTTATCCACACTTACCAGAATATCTTCAATTTTTCCTTCTAGATGAACGTAAGAGCGGTCTTCCAGCTGTAGTACTAATGTTGTGGGCCGAGCTTTTCCAATACCTAATTTCTGAAAAACAGATTTGGGCATTAAATTTATGCTAGCACCAAGATCACAAAGTGCCTTACCCACAAATTTGTCTCCGATTATGCATGGTATGATGAAGCTCCCAAGATCCTTCTTCTTCTAGGTGGATTCTTGTGTAGAATACTCATGCATCCTTCTATCATCTTAACCGTTTCAAATTCCCAAGTCTGGATTTCTTCGACATGTCATCCTTGAGAAATTTAGCATAACTAGGCATCTCCTTTATAGCGTCTAACAACGGAATATTGATATGGACCTGCTTAAAAATATCATAAATTTTCTTAAGCTGGGATTCCTGTTTTAATTTCTGTAACCGCTGAGAAGTGTACTGTGTACACGGATCACAAGAGTTTGAAGTATTTGATGTCTCAGAAGGAGTTGAATCTCAGGCAGCGGCGTTGGGTGGAGTTGCTCAAGGATTATGAGTTGACGATTGAGTACCATCCTGGAAAAGATAATGTTGTTGCGGATGCCTTGAGTAGGAAGGTAGCTGTTGAGCTGAGGGCTATGTTTGCCAGTTTGAGTATATCGCGTGATGGTGGTCTTGTGGCTGAGTTGCAAGTGAAACCATCTTTGGTTCAGTTGATCAAGGAAAAGCAGTTGCTGGATGATTCCTTGGTGCCTCATGTTCAGGATATCGCGGAGGGTAGGCCTTCGGATTTCTGCTTTAATGGTGATGGTGTGTTGTGTTTTGGGAGTCGAATAGTAGTGCCCAATGATGCTGAGTTGAGGCGTGCTATTCTGACTGAAGGTCATAGTAGTCCTTTTGCTATGCACCCTGGTAGTACTAAGATGTATCGTGATCTTCGTGATGAGTACTATTGGGTGGGTTTGAAGAAAGATGTTGCGGAGTTTGTGAGCAAGTGTATGGTGTGTCAGCGAGTTAAGGCTGAGCATTAGGTTCCTTCAGGGTTGTTGCAACCGTTGAGAATCCCTGAATGGAAGTGGGAAAGGGTTACCATGGATTTTGTATCTGGTTTACCTTTGTCACCATCGAAGAAGAATTCGGTGTGGGTGATTGTGGATCGCCTGACGAAGTGTGCGCATTTCTTGCCTGTGCATACTATGTTTTCTTTGGATAAGCTTGCGGAGCTGTACATTGCTGAGATTGTGCGGCTGCATGGTGTGCCTAAGTCGATTGTGTCGGATAGGGATCCGAGGTTTACATCGCGTTTCTGGCAGTGTTTGCATCAAGCTTTGGGTATAAGGTTGAATTTCAGTACATCTTATCATCCTCAGTCGGATGGTCAATCAGAGCGTGTTATCCAGATTTTGGAGGATATGTTGAGGTGCTACGTGATTGAGTTCCAAGGTTCTTGGGAGAAGCATTTGCCTTTGGTAGAGTTTGCTTATAACAATAGTTATCAGGGAAGTATACAAATGGCACCTTATGAGGCTTTGTACGGGAGGAAGTGTAGGACTCCTCTTTGTTGGGCTGAAACAGGTCAAAAGTTGGTTTCGATGCCGGCTTTGTTGAAAGGAACCACCGAGAAGGTGAAGCTCATTTGTGAGCGGTTGAAGGCAGCTTCTGATCGGCAAAAGTCTTACGCGGATTTGAAGCGTAAGGAGATTGAGTATGCGGTGGGTGACCGTGTGTTTTTGAAGGTTTCGCCTTGGAAGAAGGTGATGAGGTTTGGCCGGAAGGGTAAGTTGAGCCCTAGGTACATTGGACCATACGAGGTGGTTGAGCGTGTGGGTCCTGTTGCGTACAAGTTGAGGTTACCTCAAGAGTTGGAGAAGATTCATGATGTGTTTCATGTTTCTATGCTCCGGAAGTACAAATCTGATCCTTCGCATGTGATGCCTGTGGAGGAAGTGGAATTGAATCCTGATTTGACCTATGATGAGGAACCGGTGAAGGTTCTGGATTCGGATAGCAAGGTTCTTCGTGGCAAGACCATTGAGTTGGTGAAGGTGTTGTGGAAGCACCGTGGTGTTGAGGAAGCCACGTGGGAGCGGAAGGATGACATGCTGAAGCAGTTTCCTTATCTCTTTCCTTTAGGTAAATTTCGAGGACGAAATTTCTTAAGGGGGGAGAGTTGTAACGCCCCGGTTTTGGGCTTAGAAGTTTTGGGCTTGGACCGGTTCGGTCAAAGTGCTGTTCGAATATAAAAAGGTGGAATTAGGAAAGCCTAGTTCGGGTTGCATTAAAAATATGGAAAAATGTTCTAAAATCTTATTTTAATATATATAAGTGAACTGTGAAATCAATTTTACAAAATGAGGTTGGGAAGGGTGACATTTTGGCTAGTGACCAAAATGTAATTTTTGAAAACTGCGTGACTGTTTTAAAAAGGATTGAAACTTTGAATCTTTAAGGAGCTATTTACCCAAAGGGAGTTTCTCCAGATTTTTCTAAGATATTTAATGATTTAATTCTGGTTTTTAAACAAAAGAAAAGTGGAGGGAAGTTATTTCCAACTAATTTTTTCCTAAAATCTCATTTCCATTCTCTCATTTTTCTCTCAAGCCGAACATCTTTTCTCCAGAGCTTTTTCTCTGATTTTGTCACCTAAACATCTCTTTTCAATTCTCTTTTGATTGCTAATCATCTCATCAACAAAACCTCACCATTTGCTAGTTAATTCTTCAATCTTTTTGGTTCCAAAAAGGGAGAAAACTCAAGTTTGGAGGTAAGAACGTCCTTCTCCTCTAAACTCTCAGTTCTTTACTGAAATTCCTAAGTTCTCAATCCTTAATTGATGATTTATAAATGGTTTTGAAGTTGTGTAATGGATCTTGGCTTTAAATGCAAGATTTGGTGATTTTTGATGGATTTTCGTATGATCTGATTGGGCTGTGTTTTAAGGTGTTAAATTGATGTTAAATGAATGTTAATTTGATAAGGAATTGAGTTTTTATTAATGCAATCCCGGATAGGTTGAATTTCCTAAGTTTAGCTTGTGTTCTTGGTTGATTTTGAGGTGATCTTGTGGATCTGTTGTTGCTGGAGATATAAGGATGTTGTTAGGTCCTTTTTAGATGTTAAATGATGTTTAATGATGTTTAGTTTTGATGGATTTTGGCTGGGCAATGTTGAGGAGTTGTTTGGATGCATTTTCGGTTGTGTTTGGTAGCCAAAAATGGAGTGTGGATGAGGGCAGCGAGTTTAGGTGCTTTCGTTGAAGCTATTAATGCATGATGATGCATTAATCCTCTGCTTTGATGTGTTTAAAACAGGGGATTCATCTTTGGATCCAAATGGTGGTGATCCGGAAGCTTGATTTGTGTTTCGGCAAGAGGCGAAACGGAATCGGTGAGTGGAATTTGGTTTTCGGCTTTGAAACCAGTATTTTGAAGGTTTGGGAGCTTAGTTTAAGTCTAAGCAACTTAGCTAAGCTCAAGAGTAAGTTTTCGGAAAAACTCTCTTGGTGATGGCCATGGTTTTGGTTGTAATGCAATGTGTTGTTTGCATGATTTTAAATCTGTTTTGAAAGCATATTTAGCATGTTTAATTGCTGAGATTATAAGCCATGTGTTAAAGGAAGCTCAAGGTAAGAGTTCCTTGTTTTTGAACATTGTTTAAATGTGGTTTGATGCTTAAAGATGCATGATGTTTATGGCTTAGTAAAATGCTTTAAAACAGTGAGATATTGATGATAATGATACATATTGGCAAGTGATGGTTAAGGTCACAAAGGTGGTTAAAAGTCCTTGTGTGAGCCTTGTATATTTAAGAACATCAAGGTGGTTAAAAGTCCTTGGATGGTTCTTGGTTAAGATCACAAAGGTGGTTAAAAGTCCTTGTGTGAATCTTGTGAATTTTAAGAACAACATGGTGTTTAAAAGTCCATGGTTGGTTCTTGGTTAAGGCTCAAGGTGGTTAAAAGTCCTTGTAAGCCTTGGTTACTTAAGAACTCCAAGGTATTTAAAAGTCCTTGGGAGATTCTTGTTAAGGACACAAAGGCGGTTAAAAGTCCTTGTGTGGTCCTTGCCATGGTGTTTAAAAGTCCATGGGCCATGGTGTTTAAAAGTCCATGGGGATAAGATCACAATGGTGTTTAAAAGTCCATGTGTGGATCTTATGTGAAATGTATCACTTGTTGCCAATATGACTTGTTATGAATTTGAAGCATGAGATGCTCGTTTTAAATGTTTAAGAGCATGTCTAATGTTGCTTGAAGAATGGTTTGTAAATGAGTTTTATAAATGCATTATTGAATGGTTTTAAATGAGCATTCCCCACTAAGCTTTTGCTTACGCTCTCTCTCTTTTCTTAAACCAATAATGCAGAGCATTAAGGTGCATTGAGGGCAGCAAGGAAGGCAAGCAATCAAGTGAAAACTAAGCTCAAGTATGGGAAGGTTTCTTAAACATTTTTAGCTTTTGGCATTTGGCAATGGGGGACCTATGTGGATGTTTTTGGGAGATGTTTTGAACTCCCTAAGTTTGTTAATGTTGTTAATAATGCTGGAACATGTAATTGGCCATTATGTGGTTGGTTTGGAGTTTTAATGCTTGAATGGTTTGCTAAGTAGGAAGCATGCCTTTAGATTTGGGGCTTTTCATATTTGATGCCATGATGATGATTGTTTGATGCAAATATGTTCCTTGCATGTCATATGTCTTGCTGGTGAAGTTTGGTTGCATTTGGAGCATGTATGGTAAGTCAATTGGGTGTTTTAGCAGCCATTTCTCTACATTCTGTGCAGGCCGTATCGGAACGGGAGCTACCGTTTCGAAACGGGTGCCCTGTAGTGGCCCAGGCGTCCGAAACGGAAGGTACCGTTCCGAAACGGAAATGCCTCTGCCAGGCCTCGTTTCGGAACCCGTTGCGGAACGGTCCCGCGTTTCGAAACAGGTTCTCCCTGTTTCGGAACACCTGATCGTTGGAGGCTGACATGGGCGGTTATATGTTTTGAAATGTTTGCGTTTTGGTCCTGAAACTTGTTTGTGCAATTGTATGAGTTTGGGATGTCCGTTTGAGCTGAAATTTTGCAGAGAGGAATGAAACCTGATTAATTATAAGTTGGTAACTTCAATTTGAGTTAAGATCTTATAATTTACAGAATTTACAATTTGGTCCCTAAAGTTGTAAATTGTTCAATTGGGTCCCTGTTTGATCTCTGATGATTATGATCTTTGAGTATGTTGTTTGAATGATCATATCTAGGGTTAATATGCATCTAGACAAGTTTTAAAAAGAAAAAAAAGGGTCGTTAATCAAGGTTGACTTTCGGGTTGACTTTGGTTTTCCCCGTGTGACTTTCTTAATTCGGGTCAACCGTCTAGGCCGGGTTAAGGGGGTTACAAAATTAGTTCAAGGTGAGGGTATCAACCAAAAAACCATAATTGTTTTTAACATCCATCATCGTCAAAACTAAGAAAAATAATGACAAAGAGAATGGGCTAGAAGAGGGTGTCTCAATGTAGCTCTTCAAGGCTAGGCTCTTGGTCGAATGTTGAACCTTATCTCCGATCACTCTCCTCATTTTCCGCCTCCTCCTTCAATTTTTCTTTGATTGGATTTAAATAGGACTCCATGGATGGCATATGATTATCTTGGATTTGAACGTGTAGGGATAAGGAAAGTGATCATTTTATTCGGCGTTTGAATCCTAAGACTGATCAGATTAGGGCTGATGTCATCATGTCATTGCTCATTTGGCATCGCAGCTTGACATGGTACTGCCAACCGCGCTTCGCAATGTTTGTCCGCTATTTTTTTAGAGATTGATCTAATCCCTATTTTCTCACAACCTAATATGGTCCTATTTTTCGGGGTCAACATCTTCTTGGCCTAGCATCAAATGTTCTTCTTTGTCGACCGATGCTTGGCATTAAAGGTCCTTCTATGCCAACGACTACTCGTCATCCTCCTTGGTGTCATCTCCTTTCTGGGCTAACCTGCTCCTACTCTGCCAGCTGTTGTGCCATTAGCTATGCCAACCTACAAAAAGGTGCAATAAACAACCCTTCACATTGGCATAACACCGAATCCTTACTCTTTATGCAATGCATGATTTTGCGACCTAAATGCAACTAAATGTACTTAAAAGACAAGGAAGAGCATGTGAAATAAGCATAAAAATTAGTACTTTTGGAGCTTTAACACTCCCCCACACCTAGCTCTTTTCTTGTCCTCAAGTAATGAAAAAATAAAATTTTAAAATGATGAAAATGATACATCGGCAAAGTTTTGGTTGTCATGTAAATCGATGGTGGAAAGTAAAAGTTAGCATAAGTCTGTCCTCAATTATCTTAGTGCAGTAATGCCAAACGATGGAAATTGAGCTAACCTCATGATATTGTTTAGCGTGAGTAATAAGAGGGAGCATACCACAAATCCCCACCTTATTCCAGACATCACTAAGTTTTTTCTTCATCTCATACCAAAAGTTTTGGACTTGAGAACTAAGAGGGAGCATACTACGAAGCCCCAAGTAACTTATTATGTCTAGGTAGAGGAGAGTTCAATTATTTTCCAGTGCCGTGACAGAACATTACTGCCTTATTTTTTTATTTTTTTTTACCATGGCATCATTTTTTGCTTTTTTTTTTCAATTCCAAGCATAGTGTCAAAAAATGCATGCAACATGTTTAAATGTAATTCAATTCCCAAAACTAGAGATCAATTGGCAAACAACCCCGACATTACTATTATGCTGGCATAGGCATCTAAAGATTTAAATTTCCTCATTGGACAGACACCTAGGTCAAATTAAACTTTCCTAACAAATGTTAACATGTTTCAAAAATCGGTTGAGGCAAAATTTTCTTTTTCATTTTTAGTGGTTCGGTATGCATGACGTTAATCCTAATCTGACCTATATGGCATGAAAACAAAATGCAGTACAGAAAATAAACATAAATGGCATGACATAAATGTGAGGAAATGCCCCCAAACCCAAGATGTGCATTGTCCTCAATGCATTAAACAACACATATAAACAACAAAACAAAAAATAAAAATGCATGAACATGTGAATGCAAAATGAGGTGCAAAGAGTTAGGATGAAGAAGACTCCCCTTCAAAAGAGACTCATTCTCGGGCTACACATGTTTAAGATGCTATCTTGGCACGAGTCTTTCTCTAGGATAGGCTTCCACGGTCAGGAGCCATCATCTTCTTTCTGCTCCACCCTTAAGCGGAAGTGGAGGCAGGGGTCTCTTTCACAACCTTCACCGGCTCGGATGAGGTTGGCGTGGCAGCTGACTCGACATGTACAGTAAGTTTCTTCTCACTTTCATCAGCAGATTCAAGTGGTGTAGCAGACTTGGTAGTTTCATCTTTGACAAGGGAAATAGGTTCTGTGGCAGTGGATGGAACTGGATTGGGCACTGAACTATGAACCAGACTAGGCACTGGGCTGGCCAGCATGACATCATCTTCAGCAAAGATCTCTTCCAGAAAGGCAGGAAATGCTGGCATGATGCCAGGAGAAAGGCTCACCAAGGTTTCTTGAATTGCAAGGTCTCTGGCCTGGTCATATCTCTAGAGCTTTCTCTGTTGCTCCTCAGCCTTCACTAATTTCTGGAGAATAATTTCCTGGCGTTGATGTATCATGGCAAGCAATAACATTGAGTCTGCTAGCTTGGCTTTCGGTGTCTTGGCCTTGTGCATTGGAGTGGCAACCTTGCCCTTGCCCTTATCCTTCATAATAATGCCAGTGAGGTTTCTCCAACCGGCTGGCGTGATAGTATAGCCCTTTACCTCGAGGGCAATGTCTCCCTCGGTTGTGGGCACATTGTACCGGCGACAAATATTACAAATTAACAATGGAAAGAACAAACCTCTAGTTGACTTGAGAGCGCATTTGTATACTCCATTAATGATAATTCAGCCAACATTAATTTTCCTTCCCAATAGGATAGAATGTAGGAATGCCAGGCAGTTCTCTGAAACAACCTCGTTGTGGGTTGCCGACATCAAACTTTCCTTGAAGAAATGGTTCGAGCCCTTTGCTTCTGGTTTAAGGGTCACTCTCTTAACTGTTCGGTGTCCCTTGGAGGATACAATCCACTCTGTGCCTTTGCTCCAACCCTTGTAGCATGATTCGGTTCGGGACCATATCAGTTATGTGCTTATACTGATATGTGAAATCCTTGGCCAAATCCTTCCATGACCTAATCTGAGCACGTGTTAACTGATTGTACCACCTCACTGTAGGCCCCACTAGGCTATCTAGAAAACAATGAATTAGCAACTTCTCATTGTCGATGAAACTTGTCATCTTTCTACAGAACATGGTTATGTGGGCAGTAGACCAAGTTGTCCCATCAAAATTTTCAAACTCCGATGTCTTGAACTAGGGTGGAATTACCAAGCCTGAAACCAAACTAAGATCTCGAGCATTCATCCCATGTGACCCTTCTTCTTCCTCTTTCGTTCAAAACTTCTCCTCGAGGTCTTTTCGTGTCTCTTCTAGTTTCTTTGAGAACTCCTCCTTGACCTCGTTCAATTTCTCCATCTCATCTAGATCCGGGGCATTATCCCTGACATTTTCCCCTTGATTAAAAATCATACCAGGTGGAACATGGGTAGAGGCACCCGCCGGATGCGTTGTTGTCCCATCTCCTTGAATAGACACCCCTTGCAAGGGCTTAGGAGTGCTAGCAACAAAAACGGGAGAACACGAGGGGTCTCCCATCTCTTGACTAGGGTTTTCAATAAAACCCTTTCCTCTTAGATTGAATTGTATCAATTGAGATATCTCTTTCCTCATATCTTGTTGGGACTTGATGATGGTGTCCCTCAATGCTTGTTGAGTTCTCTCCAACTGTCCTCTCAAATCGGCTTCCAACTTAGCAAAACTCTCATCGATTTGCTTCCTTTGATGTCGAGTAAAGTGTGGATGCAAAATCTTTGATAATTAAGAATACTACCATGAACCCCCGATTAATTAATGTATGCAATGCGGCGTATGCATAACAAAGATAAATGATTGAATACAATTAATTAAAAATACACAATCGAATGCAAAGAAGCGTTGATTCGACAAACATCCTCATTAAACAACTTTTCATAATGGAGATCAAGTCCCCTTAAAAAAGAGAGAAGAAAATAGCTACACATAGGGTACAACTTTCAATAAGTTTTGCTCGTCTCCTTCCTCTAAATCAGCGCATTCCAGAAACTCCTTTACTATCCATGCTAAGGCTTGGATACATTGAGGTACTCTTTTCCTTGGAGATCAAATGACTTGACTTCTAGGGGCTCGAGATAAACTCGATCAACTTGGATCTTCAAACATGGTAGCACATCAACTTGGCTCATGCTAACTAAATTGACTAGATCTGACACATAGTCACATGAAACGTTGCCTTCCTTTTCTTTGTTCATTCCCTAATCGCTCTTGAACTTCAGAATACTTCAACTCGTTATTATGGACTTATTCTCCCATTATGAAAGTTTTCAATTTTGAACCATTCTCGGATCAACACTTCGTATGAAAATGCCCTGAATATGTGCAAAAATTATCAAACACACAAAACAATGAGAGCAAATGAGTTAGTAACAACTATGATGAATACTAAATATAAAGCAAATAAACACATACCAAAACAGATTAACAACACAAGGCCTATTAACATGAATTCTAATTTGCTATGGTTGTCCGCATGGCTCTAATCAGAGTGGGCTTCCTAGATTCTCACGCATGGGTTCGGTTCTAATTACGGGTACCCGAACCTATCTTATTACCTACTAAGGCATCAAGAACTCCAATTCTGGCCCATTACAAGCTTGCGAATTGGATTTGGTTCGAGGGAAAGCACAACCTAATGACATGGAGGGTTGCTCACGTGTCAAAGGCGTGGATTCCAGAAGTGAATTACCGACTCGTGGAGGGATACTCACGTGGGTATGTGGCATTTCACTCCCACTTAAAGGACGGAGCTCGGGTATAGAGCTTGATGATCACGATGCAACACATGTCGGTGATTCCTTAGAAATTAAATAAAAAATTAATTCAAAGACCACCAATTATCAAAGCCCATACAATCCAAGTCACATTTTAAAGAAAGAATCAACCTCATCAAAATCAAGTTAAATTTCAACAATTTCCATCACTAAAAGCAACAAATATTTTCTTGGCCTAATTCTCTTTTTTTTTGTTTTGTAAAACAAAATTCGGTCCCAGCGGAGTCGCCATGCTGTAGCGACATTTTTTGAAAACTACTTGGTGTCCCCTTGCCTTTTATAAGAAATTGAAAATTCGTGTTTTGGAAAACAACGAAGACTTGGAGTCACCATCGGCCACTTAGGTAGGCCGAACATCATAAAAAACTAGAGATTTGTTTTGAAAAGGGTTCGGGAGTTGGTTACGTGTGAGGAAGTATTAGCACCCCCATCACGCCCGGAAATTTGTACCAAAATATTTGTTGCTTTTCATTGATGGAAATTGTTGAAATTTAAAATGAATTTAATTATACGTTCTTAATTGAAAATTGACTGTAATTGTACGAGCTTTATCAAATTGGTGGGTTCAAATTAATTGGACATTTAATTAATAAGGATGACGATACATCGATCCATACATCGAATAAGCCCGACAGCCGTGTTAATTTATAGTTCGACTTTCGTACGTCACCTTTATGCATGATGCAAACATTTAAGTATGACGTCATGATATTGCCAATTTTTATTTATCATTTACCTTTAGATGATAAGGATTAATTCGAATATTTGGCCAACATCCATTAAAGCAGGACTGTTACGACGCAAATATAAAAATTAATAAATATCTCATTTTTAGGGTTTAAATTAATTAATTAACATGCAATCAAAATACCAAAGGTCACATGAATGATAGTTAAACATTTATGTCACATATAAACATCACATAAAAACATCATATTTTACCATGTATTAAAGTATATATTTTAAAACTATATATTATATAAAACTATATTATACAAGAAAACCTTATATTATATATATACTATATATTATATTAAAACCATATATTATATATAAAAAATGTATTGTGTATAAATCATATTTTATAAACTATATATTATACATGAAACTATATATAAAAAGGCTTATATTATGTATAAACTATATGTTGAGTGGATCAATAGATTGATCAAAGCCAAAAGGGGAGGGGGTGAATTGGGTTTTTAAAATTTGTTGGAGAAATTAGAATAGCTAAAAATGAAGAACAAAGAATTTTAGAGTGGTTCAAGTTCCAAATGAACTCTACATCAACTACCTTAGCTACCACTAAGGATATTCTAACAATCCACTAATTGCTCTTCCCCTTTTCAAGGCTTAGGAGGTAACCTTTACAATACCAGTCAAATTTTCTACCCAAAATTTGACCAAACCCTCACAAGAGTACAAAGAAGAAATTAAGGCAAGAAAGATATCTCCCAATACAAGATTGCCCCTTTAAATACAATCACTCCACCCAAATTTGAATACAAGATCAGAATTGAACACAACACAATTTGGGATTTTAAAGAGATAAGAAATTAGGAACTTTCAGCTTGGATTTTTTAAAGGATGTTTCTTTTTAATGCAATAGTTGTTGCTAGTCTTCAATTGATTTCATTTTATACCTTCTCCATTAAATTCTAGCCGTTTGAGTGGTTAGAGTATTGAATATAGCCGTTAGGACCCTCTTTTTCCACCATAAATGCACTTATGCAGCTTACCGTATCGGTACACGAGGATTCGTATCGATAACTGTCTCAAAACAGAAAGAGCCATTGCACAATAACAAGAGGGGCGTATCGATACGCGTGTAAGCGTATTGGTATGAGACATGAACCGTTTCGATACGGGTAATACCGTATCGATACCATTTTTCTCAAAAAGCTCACTGGAAGTTTCCGTATCGATACGACAAAGAGTTTATCGGTACGGGACAACCACCACTTTAAATTTCCGCTACCTAACAACTGACACCAACGGTAAAAAATGTTAAAGTCTTTCAAATTTAAAATTCCATTAAAACCATATCGATACGGGTGACACCGTATCGGTACGCCATTCAAACTCCTTCAATTTTACAGAGAGAACGTATCGATACAGATTCAATCTGTTTCGATAAGTTGTTTTGATGCGGTAAGGGGCGTATCGAAACGCATTTCTCTAGTAGCCAAGTTTGTAAAAAAGGTATCGATACGGCTAGAAGCGTATCGATACGCCTGGACGATTTTCAATAGTTTGGCCTTGGAACACTTAGAAAATATTTTGGAGTTTGAGATTTTCAACCTAGATTAAAGCCTTGTTGATTTAAAATCTTTTGAGGGACTTAAAAATCTTTTTCAAGTTTTTCAATTTAATCCTTAACATAATTTGTTATATCAAAATCAAACATAGGTTTTACAATCTCCCCCTTTTTGATATAACAAAACCAAAACTTGAAATTTTTAAGACTTTTGAAAAACTTTGCAAAACAACTCCCCCTTAATATTTGCGAGGTAAAATTTAAGTTAAAAATTCTTAAGTGAGCTTGTTCCCTCTCCCCCTTTTTGTTAGATCAAAATAGAGACATAGATAAACATAGGCAAAAGACATAAATAATAACCAATCAACATATTATAGATAAACATTAAGTTCATAACAAAGGAAACATCAAAATAAAATCCAAATAACAATAATCAAAGCATATGTTTTAGAATGCAAACTTAGTCCTAAAAACATAATTCAAAGTGCATAAATAGATATCCTAAATGACATGAATGGTATGCAAAGATAAACTACTACGCTTCTCCATCGCCATCTTCATCATCTTCATTGTCCTCGTCATGTGCATCATCATTCCTCCTTGATTGACGCCACTCATCATGAAAAGCGGTAAGAGATATGTTCATCGAATTGTGACCGCCTTCAAGGGAAGTGAGACACGTCTCCACATTTTTCACACGATCTTCAAGGCTTATAAAGCGTGTGTCTATGGCGGCAAACCTTGAATTCATAGCTTGATCCATGGAAGCAATTCATGTGCGTAAGCACGTGAATTGTTCGTTAAGAAAGGTCATAAGGGCATCCATGGAAGGTGGAGGAGGAGCTTGAGGAGCTTGAACGGCTTGAGGATTGGCAATTTCTTCCGGAATTGCATCACTAGGGAGCTCGAAGATACGAAGCCAACTACCATTGAAGTAATGAAACTACCCCCTTGAAAGAGATCTTTCATCAATGGGATCGGTGAGGGGAGTCGGGTAGTCATGAGAGCAATCTATATCTTTTTAGGTGAATAAATAACTCAAAGCCGTCCCATATGTGAATGAAGTGACAAGAGTAGTGTGACGATGTTGCACGAGATAGACATTCCCCGCAAACATAATGCGAGCAAGATTTGGTTGTTGTCTTTGACGGAAGCACCAAATCCAAAAATCGTCAACTTGGCGGATAGTTGAATACTTTCCTCCCGAAAGCCTAAAACCATCAAGTGAAGGATTCGATCTTGAGCATTGAGAGCGGTCACGGAACCTCCCAGGACATGGCCAAGAGAATTCTTATCATCTAGACCCTCATCTTCTAACTTAAACACATCACAAATAGATTGAACATCGATGGTGATCTTTTTACCCATTAGATAAGAGTTGACAGCATGAACTACACCCACTTGATTGTCAACACACTTGGCATTAGCATAGAAAAACAAAATCAACTTGCGATAGAAAAAGTCGGGAATTTGAATAAAATCCATAAATTTTCATTCTTGGAGCAAAGGTAAGTATGCAAATTTGAAGCGCTCCTAGTTAAGAAAAGGAACAGAAATTACCCTCTCCAGACGGATTTTATAGTTTTGAAATTGTGGAAATATGTGAGTTCTCTGGTGGTCCTAAAGCACTTTTGATAGATAAGAGTGAGGTTTGGGCGAGTACCATCTCTGGCATTGGAAGCTTCACCGGCTTCTCTAGTACACACTCTCTTTTTGGGTGCCATTGTCTAGAAAAATAGATCAAAACAATGTGTATGCATTATTTTTCTCATTCAACCCATTGAAAATCAATGATCAAGGTTTTTAAAAAAAATTGAAAGACAAAACAAAAGCAAAAATTTTGAAAAAAAAATTGTTTTTGAGAGTTCAAAACAAAACAAGAAAATTTTAAAACGAAAATCAAATAAAAATAAAAAGATAAAAGGAATTTATACCTTGATATTGATAGAGAGGAATGAGAGAAGAACTTTGCACCAAATTTATGGAAAGCTTGAAAATCTTGGCTTGATTTTGAAAACCCTCAAGAGATTTTGAGTTTTGTGGTGAAAATATGAGGGATTGAGAGGCTTTTATAGAGTAAAAACCGCTAGGGTTTTGAAATTGTAATTTTGGTAAAAGTGAAACTCTTTAAATGCCATTAATAAGCAGTCTGCACAATCGAGTATCGATACGCCAAGGGGTGTATCGATACGGGGTAAAATGGTAATTCCCTGGAAACTCGTGTCAAAGGTCCATATCGAAACAGATGTTATCCGTATTGAAACGCTCTTAGATTGTATCGAAACAGGTTTAACCGTATCGATAACCATTTTAGGCAAAATGCAGTATGATAACCTAATACAATACGCATATCGATACGCAGAAGGCCGTATCGATACCCCTATGCCCAGAAATGCATTTTTAACTTTAAGAACAACCAAATGCTCGATTTTAACACATCCTAAATGAATGCAATTGATGAATGAACAATTCGAAGTATATTTTACCAGAAGCATACTCCCCCTAGCTATAAACATGGTTTCTATCAAGATCAACAACACATAAACATGCATTTTCACAAATTCAAGTAATTTTAACCTCAAAAAGAGTCCTAAAGGTTCAAGATAGGCTAGTTAGGCCTAGCTCTCTCCTAAGGGACCAAAAACACTCTTTGTCTAGAGGTTTAGTAAAAATGTTCGCTAGTTGGTTCAAGGTGTCAACGTACTCTGTAACAACATCTTCCTTAAGGACATGATCTCTACTGAAATGATGCCTTATTTCAATATGTTTGGTTCTAGAGTGTTGGATGGGATTTTTAGTTAGACATATAGAACTAGTGTTGTCACACTTAAGGGGTATGGTTTCAACTTTAACACCATAATCTAAGAGTTGTTTCTTCATCCAAAGGACTTAAGCACAACAACTCCCTAAGGGTATGTACTCGGCTTCGGTGGTAGAAAGAGCTACACTATTTTGTTTCTTAGAGAACCAAGATATGAGCATACTACGTAAGAATTGGCAAGTTCCCGAAGTATTTTTCCTATCGATTTTACATCCCCCATAATCCGCATCCGAATAAGCATAAAGGTTGAAGGTTGAGTCTCTAGGGTACCAAAGACCTAGACAAGGAGTATCTCTAAGGTACCTCAAGATTCTCTTAACAGCTATAAGGTGAGACTCTCTAAGACTAGCTTGAAACCTAGCACACAAGCAAACACTAAACAAAATATATGGTCTACTTGCGGTAAGGTAAAGCAAAGATCCAATCATAGAGCGATAAAGCTTAGAGTCAACACCCTTACCCCCTTCATCTTTGTCAAGCTTTGTAGATGAGCTCATTGGTGTAGCTTGAGGATTTGATTGCTCCAAGCCAATCTTTTTTAGCATATCTTTAACGTATTTTGCTTGATTGATGAAGGTGCCATCCTTCATTTGTTTGATTTGGATTCCCAAGAAGAATGAGAGCTCCCCCATCATGCTCATCTCGAATTCACCTTTTATTATCTTAGCAAACTCTTTGCAATGACACTCATTAGTAGTTCCAAAAATGATATCATCAACATATATTTGCACTACTAATATGTCATTTTTATATCTTTTTATGAAAAGTGTAGTGTCCACCTTACTTTTTTTCAAAACCTTTTTCAATCAAAAAGTTTGAAAGCCTTTTATACCAAGATCTAGGTGCTTGTTTCAAACCATAAAGTGCTTTGGTTAGTTTGAAAACATGATTTGGAAATTTTGAATCCTCAAAACCCGATGGTTGTTCCATATACACTTCCTCATTTATAAAA
The DNA here is from genome assembly GCA_958450335.1 of Hibiscus tridactylites. Lineage (NCBI taxonomy): Eukaryota > Viridiplantae > Streptophyta > Magnoliopsida > Malvales > Malvaceae > Hibiscus > Hibiscus tridactylites. The sequence continues at coordinate 29,420,995 of OY288291.1, read as the reverse complement.
CCATTTAAAAATGCACTCTTGACATCCATTTGAAGTAGCTTGAAATTATGATAACATGCATATGCAAGCAACATCCTAGTAGCTTCCATTCTAGCTACAAGTGCATAGGTTTCATCAAAATCTATTCTCTCTTCTTGAGTGTAACCTTGAGCAACTAATCTAGCTTTGTTTCTCACATTTGTACTCATTAATCTCTAATATAAAAATTCTCCTTTAAATCATAACATTTAAAATGGTATTCCTTTAATTGGGGTCTCACGAAAATCATGTTCCGAACTTAAAGGGGCATAAGTTTCTTGTTAGTCTTGCATAAAGGAAAATTATTTTAGATATGTTTTATGATAAAAATTTTGCATTCAGGGATCACAATTTTCAAATTAAATTCAAATTTATAATTTCCATCGTTAAACACTATGTAATCGGCTAGGTACAAATTTTTGGGCGTTGTAGGGGTGCTCACCCTTCCACGCACGTAACCGAATCCCGAACCTATTTTCCTAGTTTCACACACCAAAACTTGTTATTTTAATAAAATGACAATAACATGTTTTTATTGAAATAACCGAGTTTACAGGTGATTCAATCTCACTTAAATTAAAAGATTGGTGGCAACTCCCATTTAAAACTGAAAAATATTTTTGTAATAAAAACGTCGAGCAACGTGCGGGACAGTTATTACAGCTTGGTGACTTTACTGGAGACTTTTTGAGAGAGTCAAGCCACAAGTCGATTATTTTTTATTAATGGATGGAAATTATGACTTCGATTTAATTTAATTTTGCGATCCTTGCACTTTTATTTTTTGAATTTGTTAAAAAAAATTATAAAATATGTTTTCTGAGTTTTCATGTCATGAGCTCTGCACCTGAGCTCAGTCCCTTTTAAGTGGGAGTGAGAAGCTATTTCCTTCGTGGGGTACCTCCTCCGTGTAGGATAGTGGATCACTTTTGGGATACATTTGTACCTTTGTTTCGTGAGATTTTCATCTCCGTGCAGACCTAGGAAAATGTATCCTCCCAAATCGATGTCCTGGCAACAGTTCAGGTACCGTCACCCTAGAACCTGAACAACATGTAGTGAGCCATAAGTGCCTACCTTATTAGAGCCATACCGAACCTTTGCCCATTTAGAGAGTCACCCGATAGGTGCATGGTAGAGAAAGATGAGGGGTTTTCAATTTCTTTTAAACATGCTCTTTAATTTCAGTATTGTTTATTTATTTGTTTATTTATCTATTTATTTATTTTCTTTTCGTAATAGAGTATGCTAGATATCATGCCTATATTTATGCAAAACAAGCATGTGGGTAGAAAGCATGTGCAGGTAGGAACCACTTTTTGTTCAAAATATGCGGGTAGAAAAGCTTGATTGGGTAGGATTGCTTTTATTCAAATAAAGCATGTCAACTCATAGGTTCTATATCTTTTGATTTTTGCAATATATTATTTATTATTCTATTTGTACTAACATGTTTTATTGTTGCATCGCATTAACATCTCATTTTGTATACATTTGCATCACATTGTACAATCATTTCTGGATTGAGCTTCTAATCACTAGAGAACTTCGATCACAGTGATTTTAGGGCATCTGAGTCAGCCAAGTAAACATCAATTTTTCACTCTAAGCAAAGCTAATGGATGGTCATTTAGAAAAAAGTTGAAAAAGCGTGTGAAGATATAAAGAATGACATTGAGAAAAACCTGGAAAAGGCACATCAAGCAACTCGCAATCACATCTCACAGTCACAGGCGAATCTACTGGCCAAGATAGCTGCGATGTTGGTAGGTAATCATCCTGAAAGGGGGAAAGGATTGGTCATAGACCCCAGTGCTTTACAAAATCCCGAAACTCCTTTTGACAAAAAAACATCCGCAAATGTCATCTTCGGTTGAAAAGCAACAAGGTCCTCAAGTTGGGTCTTCACCGCATCAAGGAATTAATAATCCTAACAAACATACTATCCCTAACCCTAATAAAGTGGGTAAAGAAAATATCGAACTACCCAAGCAACTTGAAGATTTGTGCTAGCAGCTTGAAAAAATCATAAAGATACAGAGGTTGATGCAAGAGAATTAAGTTTAGTCCCTGATCCGGTGTTACCTCCGAAGTAAAATGCCAGAGTTTTAAAAGTTCGATGGAACAAGCTCTCTGTCCGCCCACATCACCATGTTTTTCCAAAAGACGACGGGGCACATCGATAATGATGACCTTTTAATTCATTGTTTTCAAGACAGTTTGAAAGGGTATGCTGCCAAATGGTACAATCAGCTTAGCCGAGACACAATACAATCATGGAAGGATTTGGCTAAAGCCTTCATAGAGCAGAAAAAACATATAATAGACATCAATCCAAACCGTTTAACACTAAAAACATGAAAAATAGGTCCAATGAGAGCTTCAAACAATATGTACAAAGGTGGAGGGATGTTGCAGCGTAAGTACAACCACCACTACTTGAAAGAGAGATAACACCTACTTTCGTTAGAACTCTGAAAGACCCATTCTTGAAGCATATGTTGGGAAATGTAACCAAGAATTCCGAATACCTAGTGATATCAGGTGAGCTTATTAAAGAAGCCATCAGACAGGGAAAAATCATAGATCCCAACAGTGCGGTCATCAGAGGAGGAAGTGGATCAGAGGTTCGTGTGGTGGGGTCTTATCCATCCAGCCGACCTTGGTCCTTAGGAAAATCCAACTATTCATACTCATGTCAACCTACAACATCTCAGAAAGTTGTCCAGCCAATTTCGGTGACATATATACAAAGTTTCTACTGATGCTTGTTGAGAAGAACTTGTTAGCCCGGTTCAGTCTAAACCAAAAGAGCCTCCTTACCCAAAAGGTTATGATGTTAATGATGTGTGTGATTATAATCTAGTAAGCACATGCCACACAACTGAAAATTGTGGAGCTCTAAGAAACAAGGAGCATAATCTAATTGAAAATGGAACTTTAAAATTCAACAATGGAGTCCCTCTGATGAACTGAAAATGGGATAATGTTAGGCTTGTCTGAAGCGTAGACAACTTTGCAAGACATCTTTGTAAATTAACTCTCTTTTTTAGTAATGCACCTATTTTCTAAGCCCAAAGGCAAGATGGAATCTTTTGTAAGGGCATGCGTCTCTTTTTTTCAATGAATGATGCATTTCCGCAAATAGTTACCTCAAAATTTAATTTATTCATGCAATTTTCATAAGTTTTTGCACATACATACATGTATATATTCTTTTTCAGGAGTGACACTTATACCAATCTGACGGTTAATTTTGAGCAACCATGTGTCTAGTGGAAACTGAAAGCTGTGAAAATAAGGGAGATGTGACCTATCTTCTGATTTACTTAGGCTAACAAAATGACAACTGTGTATGTTAGGGAGTGATGGAAAGGTCTCAAACACAAATTTTGAGTGAATGTTTTCTCCCCTCAATCATTGTTGTCTAAGGTTTTTGAATATCGTGTTAACTCCAAACATCTATCCAATTAAAGACTACTCATCCTCGATGATGTTTGTGTATAACATGTTTTCCTAACCAAGGATCACCGCCACCCCGGGCAAGAGATATGAGAAGCTTCTTCAAGTGTGTAAAACCTACGTTTGATTTTGATATAACAAAGTGTTTTAAGGACCAAATCGTAAAATTTGAAATGAATTTTTAAGTCCCTCAAAAGGTTTCAAATCAACAAGGCTTTGATCTAGTTTGAAAAACTCAAACTCCTAAACTTTTTTCAAGTGTTCCAAGGCCAAACTGTTCAAAAATGTCTATGAGTATCGATATGCCCCTAAGGGTATCAATACCTTTTTTAGAAACTTGGCTACCGGAGACAAACGTATAGATACGCTCCTTACCGTATCGATACGGGGTATCGAAACAGATTCCATCTGTATCGATATGCTCTCTCTATAAAATCTCAATGAGTTTGAATCGAGTACGATATGGTTTCACCCGTATCGATACGGTTTAAAATATTATAAAAATTTAGAGCTTTAAATATTTCGATCGTTGTCTTGTTAGTTGGTAGGTAACCGAATTTTAAGTGGTGGTTAATGGGTATCGATACGATATCCTCTAGTGAGCTATGAAGGAAAAATGGCATCGATACGGTCTTACCCATATCGATACGGTTCCCTAACCCGTACCGATACGCCTGAACGCGTATCGAAACACATCTCTTCTATTTGTACAACGACTATTTATTTTTGTGATACATGTATCGATACGCATCCTCGAGTACCGATACAGTAGGCTGTAGAAGTGCATTTATGGTGGTGAGAAAGGGTTCCAACGGCTACAATTTATTTCCTAACCACCCAAACGGCTATAATCAATGAATAGGATATAAAAAGAAGCCATTTGAAGACCAACAACAACTATTGAATCTAAGAGAAACATCCATACACAAAATCCAAGCTCAAGTGCCAAAATTCTCATTCTTGTAAAATCCCAAATTGTCTTTGAGTGTAATTATTATCTTGTATTTCAATTTAGGTTGAGTGCTTATATTAAAGGGGCAAAATCGTATTGAGAGATACTTCTTATTTCCTTATTTTTTTTTGTAACCAAGTGAGGGTTTGGCCAATTTTGGGTAGAAAAATGACCGGTTTTGTGAAGGTTTCCTCCAAAGCCTAGAAAGAAGAAGATCAACTAGTGAAGTTGTTGGAAAATCCTTAATGAGAGCTAAGGTACTAGATGTAGAGTTCATTTGGAACTTGAACCACTATAATTGTCTTTGTCTTCAATTTTATTTATCTACTTCACTTCCAAAATTTTAAAAACCCATTTCACCACCCCTCTTGGCTTTGATCAATCCTTTGATCCAGTCAACAATTGGTATTAGAGCCTACCTCTTTGAAGGATTAACAACCGAAAGAGGAGATTCTAGGAAGAGTGTGATCATCAACAAAGAAAGCAATAGCATCTACCTCTGGCTCTAGCATGTACGAGTCTCAATTGATCACCAAACCGCCTTTCTTCAACGGTGACAACAATCCTTATTGGATGAACCGAATGCTCCTTTTCATATAGTCAAGTGATTTCCTTGTTTGGGATGCTATAGAGGATGGTCCTGTCATTCCTATGAAGAGAGATAATGAAGGAACACTTGTCCCAAAAAGAAAAGTGGAAATGAGTGAAGATGATCGAAAGAAGCTTCAAATCAATGATAAGGCTCTTCATATGCTATTTTGTGCTCTTGGACCATATATCTACTACAAAGTATACTCCATAGAAAGTGCTAAAGAAGTGTGGGATACACTTGAGACAACCTTTGAAGAGACAAGTGATGTGAAGGAGACAAAGATTGGGATTCTCAATCTTAGCTATGAGAATTTCAAGATGGAGCCCGACGAAACCGTATCCAAAATGTTTGATCGCTTCTCCACCGTCATCAATGGGCTAGAAGGTTTTGGAGAGATTATCCCGGAGGACAAGCTAGTCCGAAAACTACTCTACTCTCTTCCCGAGTCTTGGGATGGGAAAAGAACCGCTATCATCGAGGCAAAGAACTTGAAGATGCTAAAGCTTGATGAGCTAGTTCGTTCTCTTCTAACTCATGAAATCATGAAGCAAGGAAGAGAAGATGAAAAGAAGAAAGAAGAGTAGAGAAGCTCGAGGTAGACAAGAAGAAGAAACTAGGAGTGGTTCTCAAAGCTTCTCTACATGAGGAGAGCACTTCTAGTGAGGAGGAAGATCTTGAAGAATTGGCTATGATAGCCAATAGATTCTCACAGTTCATGAGATCTAACCGAGGTAGAAAGTTTCAAAGAAAGATGGACTTCAAGACCAAGAACAAAGAGGAAGAAAAGGATCCGATCATATGTTTTGAGTGCAAGAGATCGAGTCACATCCGTTCCAAGTGTCCTCAACTCAAGAAGAAGGGCTTGGAGAAGAAGAAGAAGTTCAAAGCCAAGCTTGATACTGGAGTGATGAGGAACAATGTAACTCCCTGGTGTTGGGCCTAGATGTTTTAGAGGTTGAATCGGGGCAGTCGGGAACGGTTCGAACCCTTAAGGTTGGTTTAGGGAACACCTAGTTCGGGATGCTTTAAAAATATGAAAAAATATCTAAAAATCATCAGTTATCATATAAATGATTGTGGTGAAAACAATTTTACAAAATGTGATTCGGAAACATTACATTTTGCTGTAGTGACCAAAATGCAGTTTTTGCAAAAGTTGACTAGTGATTGTTTTGTAAAGGATTGGAACTTTGAATCTTTAAGGAGATAATTTTATCAATTGTTTTTCATCATATTTCTCTTTAAATTGGGAGTTTTTCATAATGATTTAATTAAAGGAATTAAAAGAAAAATCAAAGTTTGACTTTTCATAACTACTTTACGATAGTTTTCTCTCTTTTTATTTTCTCTCAACTTCCACTCAGCCAAACACTTTTCCCTCACCAAATAACTTCTTAATTTCATCTCATTTGCTGAGATTTCATCTTTCAAAGGATTTCCTATCTTTACTTCATCAAATCCTTTTTGTTTTTGCTTTGGATTTTCAAGAAATCTTGCCCAAATCAAGGAGAAATCAGCCATTTGAGGTAATATTTGTCATTCTCCTCTAATGATCAGTTCTTTACTGAAACTCCCAAGTTATCAATCCTCTATTAATGGTTTTTAAGTTGTTTTAATGATATGAACAAGAAATAGTTGCTAAATTCAAGGTTCTTGATGTGATTTTGATGATTTTCATATTTCTGAGTTAAACTCTGTTTTGAGGTTGATTTCTAACATGTTTTGGAAGATATTTGATGTTGAGATTGAGGTTTTAACAAGTAAATTCCGAATAGGCTTGGGTTCCTAAGTTTTGGATGTTAGATTTGTGGTTTTTGAGGTGTTTTTGGTGATCTGCTATTGCTAGAGATATAAGGTCGGGTTTGTGATGAGTTTTGATGTTGATTGAGGTTTAGAAAAGGTTAGAATTGATAGATCTTTGTTGGTCTTTGATTTAAGAAAGTTTGGAGGTGATTTCGATTATTTTGGATTGCCGGAACGTTGATTTTGAGTAGTGCGACGAGTTAGAATGAGTGGCTGGTGATTTTAATGCATGATGATGCATTAATCTTCTGCTCTTGTGTGTAATTAACATGGGAGACTTCATCGGACGCATTTGGTGTTGATCTGAAAGTGTTGGAAGCCTAGAAATCGTTTCGGCAAGCAAGTGAAACGTAATCAGTGAGTGCAAACGGTTTTAGAAGTCCTCGAGGGACAAGGAAACGAGGTTTGGGGTTTTAGGATTGGTCTGAAACACCATCCTAAGTCCGGAAGTAAGTATGTTTAGAATTTGCTCTCAAGAAGTGGTTGATGCCCCTAAATGCTTTTAACATGCTCTTGATTTGAGATAGACAAATTCCTACTATTTTATGCATGATTTGTAACATGAAATGATGTTATGTGTTGATCCCATGAGATAGCATGACTTTGTAAAGAGTTTTGAGATTTTGATTAAATGCTAAGCATGAATTATGGTTTTGAAATGGGATAAGATAGATTTGAGAAATGTTGCATCAAAACAGTAGGTGAGATGATGATTTTAATGTAATATATTGGCATAAATGATAAGATGAATACCAGATATAATTGGTCGACCAATAGGATAAAAGTGCACTATAAACTAAAAATTCGTACGTGCTCTTTGGAGTCAGGCAATGGAGGTAGTTCCATCCCGATGCAAAGTGAGAATCCAATGATGAGAGATACCATCGGGGTAGGTCTTGGTGAAATACCCAAGCTTTGTGGCGATGAGAGATATCGCCATGAGAGTCCATTGATGTGAGATTCCATCATGGTAGGACTTGGCTTTATGTCAAGCTAATCCGTATATCCGAGTAAAAAATGAAATATGAAATGCCAATATATGAGATTGTATTTGATTCACATGTACTAGTGTTGAAATGATTTTATGCTATGAGAAATGCATATGAGATTTTGAGATTTGTGAAATGCTTTTGAATGACAAGCATGTATTGCTTTGCCATGAGATTTGCATTGGTTGAATGCATGAGATAGATAGATAGAAGGTACATGTGATTTTCAAATGGAGTTTTGCTTTGAAATGGTTTTCAAGCATGAGATAGAAAGATCATGTTCTAGAAAATGGTTTTTGAGAAAGAGATTTGAAAGCTTGCATTGTTGTGTTGGTGCTTTTAGAGCATGCCTTACAAAGCTATCACGCTTACACTGTCTTTTACCAACAATGTAGATAATTAAGACACTTTGGGCAGCGAGGAGGCTTAAGAAGATCCAAGGGATTGTAAAGCTCAAGTATGGTGATGTTTTGCATTTACTTTAGCAATGATATTTGGCAATGTGATCTAGTGGTTTGCTTTGGGAGATGTATTTTGGACTCCCTGTGATTGATGCAAGTTTTGTATGGTTTATATGGGTTGTAAGAGGTCTTTATTTTCCTTTTGGTACTTATTCTTGCTATTTTATGTGAGTATGGTTTGTGTCTTAAGCATGCTTAATCATTTTCCTTGCTATGCTTGAGTTAATCAACTAAATGATGCTATGTGGTTTGGAATTGCATGTCTATATGTTTGAGTGGGTGCTATAAGCATGTGGTTATGATTTGAGATGATTAGTTGAAGTTTGAAATGTTTTCAAGGCTGAAATTGGGACAGTTCTGGTATGTGTATCGATACACGGGCTTGCATATCGATACGTATAAGCCAAATTTGTGCTTTTCTGCACAGGCGTTTTGGTACGATTGAGAAGTGTTTCGGTACGGGCTTGAAGGGCGTACCGATACGCGCGGAAGCGTATCGATACACTTTCTGTGACTTTGGTCACTGCCATCTCGCGTATCGATACGGTTCCAGGCGTACCGATACACGACCGTTAATTATGTTAATGGCATCTTTTTATGTTTGAAATTGTTGCATTTTAGTCCCTGATTTTCAAGTATGCAATTGGATGAGTTTGGTTAGTCGGTTTTTGATGAAAATTTGTAGGGAAGCATGAAACATGACTAATTATGTAATGGTAAACTTAAAATCAGTAAAGCCTTTGTAATTTTTAGAAATTACATTTTGGTCCCTAAATGTCTAGTTTGTACAATTAAACCTCTAATCGAGATTCGATCGATGTGTCGTTTCTTCCTATACTCTTTGGTGATCATGCAGGACTAGTTTTGCATCTAGAAAAGATAAAAAGAAAAAAAAGGTTGTTAATCGAAGTTGGCTTTAACGAGTTGGCTTCGATTTTCCACGTGTAATCACCTCGGTTCAGGTCAACCGTCTAGACCAGGCTAAGTGGGTTACAAACAAGAAGTGGCCAACCTTTGGCTCGTGGCTATTGAGGAGGATTCTATGGTAACTTCTAACTCATCTACTTTTGATTTTACCTATGATGAATTGCATGAAGCATATGATGAGTTGCAATAGGTGTATGATGAGTTAGTTGAGAAGTATAAGGAGTATGTTTTGAAAAATAAAAGAGTCATTTCGGATTTGAATGCTAAAAATGATTTAATTTCTTAAGCTAACTTAGAATTTGAGAAAAGGATTTTAGGTCTACAAGATAAACTTGAATACTTTAAAAAAGAAAATGTAGATTTAAATAATCTTGTTTTTCAAAGTAACATTGAACACCAAAAGGTGTTAGATGAGCTCAAAAATTCTTTCAAGAGTGTTGGTCCTTTGAAAAATGAAATAGGTGAATCATCTAGAACCAACCAAGCTAAGAGAAAGAATTTTAATTACAAAAAAAATGGCTCTTATAGGCATACTAAAACTAAAACAATTAGAAGTGTATGGGTTCCTAAGGAACTTGTTAAATCTAATAATGTTGATGCCATGTCACCTTAGATTCCTAAGGGAACCAAGCTTTTGGGAGCTAACACTCGTGGACCCAAAATAATTTGGGTACCAAAAATCAAAGCTTAAATTCTTTGTTTGTAGGGGGCATTGCTACAAGGCCAAAGCACAAAGCCAAAACTCATGGTACCTTGATAATGGATGCCCGAGGCACATAAGCAGAGACAATAGTCGATTCATGGAATTAAAGCCAAAAAGTAGAGGAGTAGTAACATTTGGTGACAACTCCAAAGGACACATTTAAGGTATTGGCTCCATAGGTAATCACTCTACCATACTCATTGAAAATGTGTTGTATGTCAATGGTCTAAAATATAATTTATTGAGCATTAGTCAATTGTGTAATAAAGGGTTTAATGTCTTATTTGATAAAAATAGGTGTAAAATTGTTGACATTAAATCTAATAAAGCAATGATCATTGGTCATCGCATAGGAAATATATATGGTACATTTAGATGACATTCATACATCCCATGCATGCTTAGTTGCTCAAAATGAAAATGATGCATGGTTGTGTCATAGGAAACTAGGACATGCTGGCATTAGCGTTTTGGAAAAATTAGTTTCCCATAATCTAGTTAGAGGCCTACCTAAACTCAAGTTCTCATTAGATAAAATTTGTGATGCATGTGCCAAAGGTAAACAACATAGAGCCTCATTTAAGTCCATTAATGATGTTTCTTCAAGTAGGTTTTTGCAATTAATTTATATGGATCTATTTGGCCAATTAGGACTACAAGCTTGGGTGGAAAATCATATGCTTTTGTGCTTGTTGATGATTACTCTAGATATACTTGGGTTCTCTTTTTAAGCACCAAGGATGAGGCTTTAGAAAACTTCATCACATTTTAAAAAATAACCCAAAATGATCTTGAACTTAAAATTTCACATATAAGAAGTGATCATGGAACGAAATTTCAAACATATGGGTTTTGATGAGTTTTGTAATGAAAATGGGATTAGCCATAATTTTTCGGCTCCCCAAACTCCTCAACAAATTGGGGTAGTTGAGAGAAAAAATAGAACTTTAGAAGAAATGGCTAGGACTATGCTTTATGAAAATAATTTACCTAAGTATTTTTGGGCGGAAGCCACTAACACTACTTGCTATATTATAAACCGATTAATGATTACGCATAATTTAAAGAAAACCCCTTATGAGATTTTAAAATCTAAAAAGCCTAACATTAGTTATTTCCATCCTTTTGGTTGCAAGTGTTTTGTTTTAAATAATGGAAAAGACAATTTAGGTAAATTTGATGCAAATAGTGATGAAGCTATTTTTCTAGGTTACTCTTTAAACTCAAAAGTCTATCTTGTGTTTAACAAAAGAACTTTAGTTGTAGAGGAATCTATTCATGTGGTTTTCGATAATAACCTTCTTCTAAGGAAGGATTCTTGTGATGATGATGATGTAGGGATCATTGAAGCTAATGATGGTGGAGAATCATCAAAGGTGAATGAGATTCCAACTAAAGAGGAAGAAGCACAAGAACCGCCTTTAGAAGCATTGCAAGACTTGTCTCTTAAGAAAAAGGAAGTGAGCTACCCAAGGGAGTACAACTATGTCAAAGGTGGTGAAATCTTGGGTGATCCATCCAAGGGGGTAACTACTCGCTCTTCTCTTAAAATGCTTAACCATGTTGCATTTATGTCATGCATTGAGCCTAAGAATGTTAAAAAACATTAAAAGATGATTTTTGGATTATGGCCATGCAAGATGAGTTAAATCAATTTGAGAGAAGTAAAGTGTGGACATTAGTTGATAGGCCTAAAAATAAATCTACTATAGGAACTAAATGAGTCTTTAGAAACAAACTAGATGAGAGTGGTAACATAGTGAGCAACAAGGCTAGGCTTGTTGCTCAAGGTTACACTCAAGAAGAGGAAATTGATTTTGATGAAACTTATGCACCCGTAGCTAGAATGAAAGCCATTAGGATGTTACTTGCATTTGCATGTTTTCATGATTTCAAGTTTTTTTTCAAATGGATGTCAAAAGTGCATTTTTAAATAGTTTTATAAATGAAGAAGTGTATGTGGAACAACCACCGGGTTTTGAAGATTCTATTTTTCCAAACCATGTTTTTAAATTGTCCAAAGCTTCGTATGGTTTAAAACAAGCTCGTAGAGCTTGGTATGAAAGACTTTCAAGTTTTCTAGTTGGAAAAGGCTTTGAGAAAGGAAAGGTGGACACAACACTTTTTTATTAAAAACAATGACAAAGATATATTAGTAGTTCAAATTTATGTTGATGATATTATATTTGGTTCTACTAATGAATTGCTTTGTTAAGATATTATATTAGTAGTCCAAACCATGTTTTTTAAATTGTCAAAACGCTCTTTAGCTAGTTAGGTCTATCTTGACCCTTTAGGAATCTTTTGAGGTTAAATTTTCTTGATGTTGTGAAAATTCATGTTTATGTATTGTTAATCTTGGTAGAAACCATGCTTATAGCTAGGGGAGTATGATTCTATTAGAACATGCTTAGATCTTCTCATATATCATTTGCATACTTTTAGGAGCATTTAAAATCGAGCCTTTGGTTATACTTGTGATCAAATATGCATTTCTGGGCATAGGGTATCGATACAGTCTTATGCATATCGATACACGTACTTCATTAGCTTTCCAGATTGCATTTTCTCTCTTGCGGGTATCGATACAATTAAATATGTATCAATACGAGTTGTGAGCGTTTCGATACGGATGTATTTCGTATTGATACGGTTCCTTGATACGTGGTTCTAAAGAATTGCCGTTGTACCCCCGTATCGATACCGCATTTAGGCATATCGATACTCAATCGCGCAGAAATATTAATTGGGCATTAAAAGACTTTCACTTTTACCAAAACTCTTTTTCAAAACCCTAACCGATTTTCATCTATAAAAAGCCCCTCAATACTTCATATTTTCACCACAAAACTTATAGTTTCTTGAGGGTTTTTCAAAATCAAGCCAAGTCTAAGGCTCTCCATCAATTTGGTTCAAAATCATCACCTATTCATCCCCTTTCAATATCAAGGTATAAAATCTTCTTTTCTTTCTATTTTTCTTTTTTTTTTATTTTCGTTTAATTTTTTCTTTCTTTGGTTTTTGTTTTTGTTTTTCTATTCAAAATCTTGTTTTAAACTCTCTTTTTTCAAAAACATTTTTTTGTCTTACCTTGATTATTGATTCAACAATGGGATTGAATATGATATTGATGCATACATTGTTTTAATCAATTTTTAGACTATGGCACCTGAAAAGAGAGCAGGTACTAGCGAAGTTGGCGAAGGATCAAATCCCGGCGGTGGCACTCGTCCGAATTTTACCTTAATCTATCAAAAGTGCTTTCGAACTCCTGGTGAACTCAACTATTTCCGAACCTTTCAAAACTACAAGATTCGACCGGAGAGGGTAATTTCTATTCCTTTTCTCAATTCGGAGCATTTCAAGATTGCTTATCCACCATTGCTCAAAGAATGGAGGTTTATGGATTTTCTTCAAATTCTGGGGTTTTCTTTAGAAAATTGGTTCTAATCTTTTATGCCAATGCAAAGTGTGTCGCTAATGTCGAGGGTAATGTCTATGCCGTTAATTCTTATCTAATGGGTAAGAAGATTACCATCGATGTCAAGGCTCTTTGTGATGTTTTTGGATTTGAGGATGAGGGTATCGACGATGAAGGTGCTCTTGGACATGTTTTTTCGGGATCCATCACCGTTCTAAATGCTCACGACCGCATCTTACATTTAATGATCACTTAGTGGTTTAGGCCATTCGGAGGAAAATGCTCAACAATCCACCAACTTGATGATTTTTGGATTAGATGCTTTCGCGAGGGGAGACGTCCTAACCTTGCTCATATTATGTTTGCGGAGTTAGTCTTCCTCGTTCAACATCGTCACACCACTCTTGTTACTTCATTCACTTATGGCACGGCTTTGAGCTACTTTTCACTAAGAAGGAGATCGATTGTTCTCATGATTATCCAATGAATCTCACCGATCCGATTGATGAGAGGTCTTTATCTCGAGGCAAGTTTCATTATTTCAATGGTAATTGGCTTCGCCTTTCCGAGCTTCCTAGTGATGCTATACCCGAAGAGATTGCAAATCCTCTCGTAGCTCCTCAAGCTCCTCCTCCATCCATGGATTCTCTCATGACCTACCTTAATGAACAATTCACGGGCTTATGCACGGGAATTGGTTCTATAGATCTAGTCATGAATTCCGGATTTGCCTCCATTGATAGTCGCTTCACAAGCTTGGAAGATCGCATGACCAATGTAGAAAAGTGTATCACTTCCATTGAGGCCGAGCATAATTCTATGAATATCTCTCTTACAACCTTCCAGGATGAATGGCGTCAATCAAAGAGGAACGATGATGCCAATGAAGATGAAGATGAAGAAGATGGTGATGGAGACGAGTCTTAGATTAGCCTTTGCATCTCATTCATGTCATTTTAGGATTTATATTTATGCACTTTGATTTACGTTTTTAGGACTAAGTTTATCATATTAGGATTAAGTTTATCATTTTAAAACCTATGCTTTGATTTATGTTTCGATTTCAAGTTTGATGTTTCTTTAAGTTATGAACTTTATGATTATATATTTAAATGTTGCTTGGTTTATTATTATGCATTTATAGCCTATGTCTCTTTTTTATCTAACAAAAATGGGGAGAGGGAAGTTCACAAGCTAACTTAAACTCTAATATTAAAATTTACCTAGCTAACATTAAGGGGAGTTGTGTCCCGAAGTTTTTCAAAAGACTTAAAAATTTTAAGCTTTGGTTTTATTATATCAAAAGGGGAAGATTGTAAAACCTATATTTGATTTTGATATAACAAAGTGTTTTAAGGACCAAATTGTAAAACTTGAAATGAGTTTTTAAGTCCCTCAAAAGGTTTCAAATCAACAAGGCTTTGCTCTAGTTTGAAAAACTCAATCTCCTAAACTTTTTCTAAGTGTTCCAAGGCAAAACTGCTCAAAAACGTCTATGAGTATCGATACGCCCCTAAGGGTATCGATACCTTTTTTTAGAAACTTGGCTATTGGAGACAAACGTATTGATACGCTCCTTACCGTATCGATACGGGGTATCAAAACAGATTCCATTTGTATTGATACACTCTCTCTACAAAATCCCAAGGAGTTTGAATCGAGTACCAATACGGTTTCACCTGTATCGATACACTTTAAAATATTATAAAATTTTAGAGCTTTAAATATTTCGACCGTTGTCTTGTTAGTTGGTGGGTAACCGAATTTTAAGTGGTGGATAACGAGTATCGATACGCTATAACACGTATCAATATGATATCCTCCAGTGAGCTATGAAGGAAAAATGGCATCGATACAGTCTTACTCGTATCGATACGGTTCCCTAACCCGTACCGATACGCCTGAACGTGTACCGATACACCTCTCTTATATTTGTACAACGACTATTTATTTTTGTGAGACAGGTATCGATACACTTCCTCGAGTACCGATACGGTAGGCTGTAGAAGTACATTTATATTGGTGAGAGAGGGTTCCAACGGCTACAATTTATTTTCTAACCACCTAAACGGCTATAATCAATGAAGAGGGTATAAAAAGAAGTCATTTGAAGACCAGCAACAACTATTGAATCTAAGAGAAACATCCATACACAAAATCCAAGCTCAAGTGCCAAAATTCTCATTCTTGTAAAATCCCAAATTGTCTTTGAGTGTAATTCTTATCGTGTATTTCAATTTTGTATTAAAGGGGCAAAACTATATTGAGAGATACTTCTTATTGCCTTCAAATTCTTCTTTGTAACCAAGTGAGGGTTTGGTCAATTTTGGGTAGAAAATTGACAGGTTTTGTAAAGGTTTCCTCCTAAGCATAGAAAAGGGGAAGATCAACTAGTGAAGTTGTTGGAAAATTCTTAGTGGGAGCTAAGGTAGTGGATATAAAGTTCATTTGGAAATTGAAGCACTATAATTGTCGCTGTCTTCAATTTTATTTATCTACTTCACTTCCAAAATTTTAAAAACCCAATTCACCCCCTCTTGGCTTTGATCAATCCTTTGATCCACTCAAAAAAGTGGAAGATGAATAATCTTGATCATGTCGGGAAGACTCGTCCATCAAGGAGCATACAATGAAATGATCTACATCAGATGCAAGAGGTAATCATTGATCGAAGAGCCTGTTAAATCAAGTTGAGAGTCCTGAACTCAGAATCAAGAATAAAGCAACAAAAGGACAAGAAAAAGAAAGAATATCTATGATGTCTTAGAAAAAGAAAAAAAAAAGACTCTTGAAAATATCTAGGGCGAAAACCCAAAAGGGCGTTCTAGATAAAAAAATAGAAAAAAAAAGAACAAAGAAAAAAATGAAGCACCAAATCAAAGAATGAAGCTTTCATAAGAGAAGCAAATGTAGAATCTAACATATGAATATGTCCATACCTAGAAGATATTTAGAGGTCTACTCATCTACAAGACCGAAACAAGCATAGTTGTTTAGTCAGAATATAAGATTGCTTAAATTGCAAGTTTCCAAGTGAAAGAACGGAAATGAACTCTAGGGTGAAAACCCAAAAAACGGGCAGTCTAGAGCAATCCAAAAAAATGAAGAGAAAAACAATGCACCAAAACATATTCAAAGCAAGCATTGTAGAAATATCATCTCTTTCATAATCATAAGCTCTGGCCTACATCACGTCTCCAAATTTCATTCTGATCATAGATGGATATCTACGTTGGAGGAGTTTGTCTTCATACTACATATCGCCTTATGGAGTTATCCTTTATTCAAATATTTGAAACTTCTGATGCTTGATTGAGAACAGAAAAGAGGGAAGAATAAAATGGGGGAGTTTGTGAGTCAAAGAGAGCCACTCAAATTGGTCAGAAATTAGACATATGGGAAATGACATTCTCGAAAGCCTAATAGCCTGGAAGGCACTTCACATCGACACAACATTCAAGGTCCTCTAGACACAAGCTACACTTTGGATGACCCTCGACAAGTGGGTTCAAAGACGCTCCTACACAAGATATATGGGGCCCCTGTTTTTGAAAATTCATCGTATTTTTTAAGGAATAAATATTCTTTTCTCATTCATATAAACATCTTGCATTGTTAAGAAACAAAAAAAAATCTTGCATTACTCTTTATAGAGATTTAAAGTATAGGGATCCAAGGTAGTGTCTACTCAGATCAAAAGTTTAGAGCCTTCAAAAGTATTCAATGAAATTTCTGAGCCTAATAATAAATGGGGCATTTGAGCTTCGATCAACGATAAAGTTGTTTTCCCCTGAGAAGAAGAAAAGATATGCATGCCATTTGCATAAATGCATTCACGAAAACTAATTTTTCACTTGTTACTCAAAGAAATTTTCTAAAATTGATCCTTTCATAAGGATACTTTTCCTCAAAATAGGAATTTCTTAGTTCCAACCTTCCAAAAGGATACTTTTTCAGAATCAGAATTTCTTAATTCTATCCTACCATAAGGATAGTTTTTCCAAAAATTAGAATTTCTTAATTCCATCCTTTCATAAGGACGTTTTTCTCAAACGGGAATTTCTTAATTCCATCCTTTCATAAGGACGTTTTTCTCAAATAGTAATTTCTTAATTCCATCCTTTAATAAGGATACTCTTTCTCAAAACATGAATTTCTTAATTTCGTCCTTCCACAAGGAATTTTTCTCAAAACCAAAATTTATTAATTCAATCCTTCCACAATGATGTTTTTTTCTAAAACCAAAATTTCATAATTGGATCTTTTCTCAAAGATCTTTTCTTAAATCAACTCAATCTTTTCTTAAAGGTACCTAAGCCTTTCTTAAAGGACGAATAATTTATAGGTTTGAAATCTTGAAACAGGAAGGAGCAAATAGTTATCAACAAATTCTTGTATTCCTGACATGAAGTAGCGGATCAACTTTTTAGATTCCCGCCTTCGTCAGTGGTTGTAGGCAGTAATCCACATTCAGCATCTCTATAAGCGTGCAACAGAATGAACATGATAGCGAATTTGCTTCCCTGAATTCGCAGTGGAATAAATAAAATATGACAACAAGTTCATCTCCCTGAGGTTGCAGCGCAATGAACATAACAACAAATCATGTCTTATTGAAGATGCAACAAAACATGTCACCCAATTCATGCTTATTACTTTTCCAAGAACAGACAAGATGATCAAAGGAAGGAGGGTCGTCACTCCCTACCATGATGTAGTATATCCCACATCCTCTAGAGCTCGTTTTGTCCTTGATGGTGCAGCACGCCAATTGTTGTTCCAGGTTTAGTTTCGCCATTAATGGTGTGACTAGACCAAACATTTTCTTCGGGTCTCATCTTCAGATTTCAAAAAATAAAAAAAAAATCCAAATAAAAAAATGTTAGAAAAAATCCCAAAAGGAAAAAAAGAGAAGGAAAAGAAAACCAAAGCTCTATTCAGATCACGCCTCTTCGTTAGAGTTGTAGCTTGATCAAAAACAAACTCTCAGACCTTGCCTCTTCTTCAGTGCTGTAGCTTGGTCAAATCCTAGTCTTGCGTCTTCATCGAAGTTGTAGCTGGTCAAATGTGCCAAAATACCGATCTTGCCCCTTCGTCAGAGTTGCAACTCGATCAAAATAACTTTAGACCCTGCCTCTTCGTCGGTGTTGTAGCTAGGTCAAGCCTTACTAATTCCTGGTCTTGCATCTTCGTCGGTGTTGTAGCTAGACCAAATTCACTAACTCCCAATCCTGCATCTTCGTCGGTGTCATAACTGTATCAACCTTACTAACTATAGACCTTGCCTCTTCGTCGGTGTTGTAGCTTGGTCAAAATTTACTGAATTTTAAATTCATCTCTTTGTCTATGTCGTGGCCAGAATAAAGAAACAAAAAAAGAAACAAAAAAGGAGGGAAAAACAAAAAAAACAAACAAAAAAGGAAAAGAAGATGAAGAAAATTATGTCATATCTTGCCTCTTCGTCAGTGTTTTAGCTAGATCAAACATCAAAGCCTTCATCATTCGATCATGTGTCTTCATCGGTGTTGTAGCTAGATCAAATGTCAGAACCTTCATCATATAATCATTTCTCTTCGTTAGTGTTGCAGCTAGATCAAGTTTTACAGACCTTGCCTCTTCGTCAGTGTTGCAGCTAGGTCAAATTTTCTCCAGGTATTGCGTCGTCATCAGAGTCGTAGCAAGTCGGACTCATTTTGCTCCCCCAACGGACCACCATGGTTTGAAGATTTTATCTCCCAAACGAATCACCCTATTTTTAAGATTTTACCTGCAAAAGCAGCCGAGCAGATCAAGTGAACCTCAAGAACAAGCGGTAGCAAGAGAAATGAGCTCTGACCTGACTGGAAAAAAATTGTCCTCTTTTTCTCTTTGCTCCATTGCTATTGCACAACAATAAGCAAAGAGGGGCAGTTGTAGATCCCATTTTTGTCCTGGGCGTAACCCAATACCCAAATAGCCATTATAATATATATTATCAGACCCAAAATTTACCCATAATCCAATTACAAATAACCCATACCCAAGTACCCATTACAAATGACCCAAATCCATAACCCATTACATACCCGACCCAATAACCAAACTCATTAATCTAAATACCTAAACCTAATGTTAGCTAACCCAAATTCCATCTAAACCCTAGTCAATGTCGCCATTATTTCGCCTGCCACCAAGCCAAGCCGCCATCTAAACGCACCGCCGTCGATATCATCGGCTCCAAGCCGCTGCCGACAACACAACCCATAAATAATCATATCTATGCCATCTCACTGCCACCACCCTAGCCACCCTTTAAATCTATCATCCATATCCTTCTGCCACGACCACCATTCCGCTATCCCCATCACCATTGGACGTGGCAGGACAACAATCACTTCCTTCACCTATAAAATCGGCACACTTGCAGCAAACATAGGGGAAGATTAGAAATTTTCAGAGAGAGTTGGAACCAAACAAAAAATGAAGAAAAATATATTCGAAAAAGGTAAAAAAAATATATAAAACCCATTAGGATTTTCATAAATCTATACAAATAGGGGGAGTTTTAGGAAAACTAACCTTGGATTCGGACTTAGGATGAAAAACCAAACCCATAGCCTTCATGCATGTGCTCCAGCCACCATTCGCAACGGTTCTCCATCGCTGGCGAATGGCGGCATGAAGCGATCCTTGGTCGGCATCGGGTAGACAGAGAGACAAGGGAGAGAGCTATTGAGAGAAAGTAGTGTTTCTTTTTGAATTATCAGAATCAAAATGACTTTTTGGGCAAGAGTGGGTATTTATTCCGAACACAAAACGACGTCGTTTCATCCTTATTTAACCCGCGCTCTAACCCGACCCGAGGGGAGGATCCGCGCAATTTTAATGAAAATGGGCAAATTACGCTCCCAACCATTCCGCCTTTGTATCCTTTACATTTTGCATTTCAGTTTCCATTTATTTACAATTTCGTCCTTTTTTAGTTTTTTCTTATAATTTCGTCATTTAATTTATGTTTTCTTGCAATTTAGTTCTCCATTAATTTTCTGTTATATTTTATTATTATTATTATTATTATTATTAGATTTATTATTATTATTAGGTTTATTACTTATATTATTATATTCTTATTATTAGTTATTAGTATTATTATATTGTTATTATTATCATTGTTTTTACTATTATTATTGTTGTTATAACATTCATATCGTATTGTTACTATAACTAATTATTTTTATTTATTAGTATTAATGTTATTATTATTGTTATTACCACTAATATTATTTATTTATTAATTTCAGTTTAACCACATATATATAAATCCGTATAGTTTTCCATATTCACTTGTTTTAATCAATTTTTAAATCTAAATGATTTTCTTTATTGGAGATTCTCTAAAAAACGTGCATCGAACTTAAAGTAGTGTCACTTCCTTGTTAATCTCTAATATAAAGTTCTCCTTTAATTGGGGGCCTCGTGAAAATCATGTCCCAAACTTAAAGGGGTGTAAGTTTCTCGTTAGTCCCGTATAAAGAAATATTATTTTAGGTACGTTTTATGACAAAATTTATGCATTCAAGGATCACATTTTTCAAATTAAATTCGAATTTATAATTTTCATCGTTAAAATACTACGTAATCGGCTAGGTACTAATTTTTTGGCGTTATGGGGGGTGCTAATCCTTCTCCACACGTAACTGACTCCCGAACCTATTTTCCTGGTTTCGCAGACCAAAACTCATTGTTTTAATAAAATGACAATAACACGTTTTATTAAAAGAACTGGGTTTTCAGGTGATCCAATCTCACCTAAATTAAAAGATTGGTGGTGACTCCCATTTAAAACCGAAAAATATTTTTGTAATAAAAAAACTTTGAGCAACGCGCGAAATAGTTATTACAACAATATTAAAACATTTCTCTTAACATTCTTCAAAATCATGTTTAAAATCAATCATAAACCCATCAAAACAAATCCAAAACGAATCTCAATCTATTTCACCCATTTAACCTCAATTAAACCAAATTTCCACAATTAAAACATCAAAACCCATTAGAAAAAATATATATAAAGGATCAAGAACTTAGGAATTTTAGTAAAGAACCTTAAATTAGAGGAGAAAAACGCAACTCTCCTCTAATGGGTGCTTTCCCCTTAATCGGATATATTTTCATGTAAAAACAAGATTAAAACAATAAGGTTTTGATAGGAAACCAACAATAAATCATTTGATAACAAAAGATTAGAGAAATCAGGAGTTTACCTTAAGATTTTGAAGAAGAAATGAGTGTTTGGCTAGAAAGAGTTTGAGAGAAAGTTTTTGAGAGAAAAAAAGTTACGTCAAATTTGTTTTAGTGAAATAACCACCAACTAATTCCTCTAACCTTTTATTAATTAAAAACCATTTAAAATAAGCCAATTAAGAGATAATAGTCTGATAGTAGACTTTAGATGAAAAGCTCCTTAAAGATTCAAAGTCCCGATCCTTTTACAAAATAGTCACTAAAAACAATTTTAAAAGTTTACATTTTAGTCACTAAATCCAAAATGTACAAATTCCAAATACCATTTTCCAAAATTGATTTCACCAAAACCTTTTATATATTTAAAAAGGATTTTAGATAATTTCCCATATTTTTATCACCTTCCGAAATAAGTTTTCCCTGAACTCATCCCGAAACTAACCCGAATATCTAATCTCGGTCCAACGGGCCCTAAAACCATCCCAAAAACATCTAAGCCCAAAACCGAGGTGTTACAACTCTCCCCCACTTAGGAAATTTCATCCTCAAAATTTTACCTGGAGGAAAAAGGTGCGGAAACTATTTCAACATGTCTGCCTTGCTTTCTCACGTAGCTTTCTCAACTCCTCAATGCCGACAGAACTCCTTCACAAGTTCAATCGTTTTACCACGAAGAACTTTGCTACTAGAATCAAGAATTTGAACAGGTTCCTCATCATAAGATAAATAAAGTCGCAACTCAATATTGTCCACTAGCATAACATGCAACACTGACACATGAAACACATCAAGAATTTTCTCCAACTAGGGACGCAACCTCAATCGATATGTAACAGAACCAACACGCTCCACAACTTCATATGGTCCAATAAAACTCGGACGAAGCTTACCCTTACATCCAAACCTCATCATCTTCTTCCAAGGCGACACTTTCAAAAATACGCGATCACCAACCACAAACTCAATCTCCCTATGCTTTAAATCCGCATAGGATTTCTGACGATCTGAAGCAGCTTTTAAACGATCACAAATAAGCTTCACTTTCTCATTTTTGCTTTTCAATGCATCAAGCAAGGAAACATGCTTTTCCCCAACCTCAGCCCAACACAAAGGCGTACAACACTTCCTACCATACAAAGCCTCAAACGGTGCCATTTGTATACTAGCTTGGTAACTGTTATTATAAGCGAACTCCACCAAAGGCAACTGTTTCTCCCTGGTTTCTTGGAACTCAATGACATAACATCTCAACATATCTTCCAAAACCTAAATCACACGTTCAGATTGTTCATCCGACTAGGGATGATACGAAGTGCTGAAATTCAACCGTGTACCCAAAGCTCGATGTAGACACTCCCAAAATCTCGCTGTAAACCACCGATCACTATCCGAAGCTATAGACTTAAGCACTCCGTGCAAACGCACATTCTCAGCAATGTACAAATCCGCTAACTTATCCAAAGTATACATCCTATGCAAAGGCACAAAATGTGCACACTTTGTAAATCGATCAACAATCATCGAAATGGAATCCTTATTAGTTGGCATTAACGGCAACCCAAACACGAAATCAATGGTGATTCTCTCCCATTTCCATTCTGGTATCCTCAATAGTTGCAATAGCCCAGAAGGAAATTGGTGCTTAGCTTAACACGCTGACACACCATGCACTCAAAAACAAAATCAGCCGCATCTTTCTTTAGACCAACCCAATAGTAATCTTCTTTCAAGCCTCGATACATCTTGGTACTATCGGGATGCATAGCAAAAAGACTACTATGTGGTTCGTTCAGAATAGTTCGCTTCAACCCATCATCATTAGGCACCACTATCCGATCCTTGAAACATAACACTCCATCATCATTAAAATGGAAATCTGTTAGATTCCAATCCATAATATCCTTAACATGCGGTACCAAATCTTCATCATAAGGTTTTGTAACACCCCAAAAATACCCTAATTTGAAAACCCTAATTTTTTGAAAATCCCTAATTCGAAACCCTAGAATTTGGGAATTTCTAGTTTAAAACCCTAATTTGATTAAATGGTTTAATTGAAAAAATTCAGAACTTCTTGGCTTAATTTAAAATTTCAAGGGTCGATTTGTAATATAAGTAAAGTTTCCGTGCCTTTTTGTAAGCCCTTAAATGTTCAGGTGTAATTTACCCTTTTTGTCTTGATATTTACCTTTTGGTTCAGCCCTAATCACCGTTTCAACTCCCACATTTGATTTTGAGCACCCGCACTCCCCATATCTCAGTCTTCCCTCTCTCATTTTTCATCCCACCATCACTCTCACTCATTTTCATCTCCGACGACCCTCCGTCCGCCGTCCGTGGCTTTCTCGGCCAACACCATCGCAACCCCCAGTGTCGTGCGAACAAACCCCGACCTTTGGCTCTTTTCCACCGACCATTGTTTGCTTGGAAATCATGATAAACCGTCCGGTTTCCTCTGCTCAGTCCATTCCTCCGTCGTTCGTGCCCCCATCCTCCTTCGTTCGTGTATGCAAGAAAAGTTATCGAAAACCTTTCGCATAACTTGGCTTTGTGCGCCGTCGTCTCTCCTTCGTCAGTTTTCAGTTTCGGTTTGGGTAAGTGGCTGGATAAGCTTCACCGTTCCTCGTTAGATTCGTTTTGGGTCTCTTGAGTTTTATTTGTGACCTTGGGTATTGTCGTGGTTGTAACAGCGCCGCCGTGCACATTTGGGTTGCTGTCATCCTTGTCGATCTATGTCGTTGACGACATGGTTTTCGCGCCGCAGATGAGCCATCGCCACCCTTGCTGATTTGCCGCCGCCGCCGGGTTGAGTTGCACCGTCAAAGGGTTCTGTAACCCTAGCCGTCATGGGGGTTCTGGGAACTTTGCTGAACAAGGGATGAAACCCTTGTGTGTGTTGGGCCGTGTATCATTTTTGGCCATGGATTTGAGAGACAATTAGAATGGGCCGTGTATTTTATTTGTTGAGCCCAACCGAGAAGCCTTGAGAGTGGGCATGTGTTGGAGCCAGTTTCAGATATAAGTTGAACCAACCCGTGTGAAATGGCTAAACCCGAACCGGACAAGTAATTGAACCGAACCAGTGAACCAATTGTGAATTGAACCGGATGAATTGGACCGAACCGATAGAATTGCCTTTGACCCGTTTGACAGACCCGATAGTTGACTGTTGACCAGACCTGACCTTTGACCGTTGACCTATTTAACCAGAGTTGACCATTGACCTTGGATCGTTGACCCGTTGACGTTGAGAGTTAGAGTTGACTTTGACCACTTTGACTTTGACTTTGTCCATAGTTCATTTTTTTGGGAAATGTTCCTCTTGACCTTTTTCGACGTCCTGAGTCCGTATTCGCTGTCCGTTTTGTCAAATTCAAATTTGAAAGCTCCGTTCTGCTAATTTCAGTAAATTATTCATAAAATCTAATAAGTTGTGAATTTTAGAATCTGATTCGGAATATTCTTGTGTTCAGGTGTTAACATCTTCGAGGTCGACGAGTTACCTCCAGTTGTTTAGATCGATCGTGCACGATCTTCGAGATCTTCACGTGAATATATTTTCAGTTTAGTTCTTAGTGTTTTAGTCGACGGCTTAGTGTTAGTAATAAATACTAATATAGTATGCAAACCTTCGTAGGTCCTGATTCAGCTAGATCTGAGCGTGAGATGCGCTTTTCTCAGTATTAGAGCTTATGTTGCTTAAAGGTGTGTCTCTTCCTGTTTTATAAACTTGTGTGTTTCTTTCTGTGCTTTTTTGGTATTAATATAAGTAAATGTTTTGTACATTTTGTGTGCATACTCTGTTGTGATTGGGTGAATGTTTTTAGACATCATGCA
Organism: Hibiscus tridactylites; assembly: GCA_958450335.1. NCBI lineage: Eukaryota > Viridiplantae > Streptophyta > Magnoliopsida > Malvales > Malvaceae > Hibiscus > Hibiscus tridactylites. The sequence goes on along the minus strand of OY288291.1, from coordinate 29,395,607 downwards.
TAACATGTCATACTGTGATTTAACTGAAATATCAGATTTTCGGAATCGTAAAACATTGGATTTATAGTATTGTGCAACTTGAATTTTCATAATTCAAGTTTCGGATCAGACTCGGATTTTAAAATCTGCATCATATCATTGTGGGTATATGGTTTGAGATTTGTTCGGGGAAGTTCAGTGGTTTCACCATTCAGGCTGAATTCCGCTTCGGATCAGTGGTTCCACCATTCGGGCTGAGTTCCACTTCGGATGTTGACGATGGAGAAAGTAGGTTCAGGGGAACCTTCCTTTTTGGTGTATCGGAGATGGGTACTATGATTCATGTGCATCAGACATCATATCATCGTGATTCAGTTTTATTGTGTTTTCAGAAAAGTATTTATCAGAAAATAAAATATTGTTTTGTTTTTGTTTTGTTTTCGTTGCACTTTAGAGACACACTAAGCTCTTTAGCTTACACCCCTTAGTTTTTACTTTTCAGATATCTCAGACTTTTTAGGCGATCGGTACTTGGAGCATCTCTTGTTTATTCAGATAAATTATTATTCAGTACGAACTTTTTTGTTACCTCAGAATTATTATTTTAATATATTTTGGAATATTTGTGTAATATGGACATTGGAACTATTTTTAATTTGGGTTTTATTAAATGCTTGCATCTATGAAGTTACTTTCGGTTTTTTAATTAATTATCAGAACATCGTTCAAAAGATTGAGTTTTATTTTAATCGGAATATTTGTTGAGTTTTACTTATTTAATCGATTCTTTTGAATTACAAAATATTTTAACCTAAATTGTTTCTTGAGGGACAATTTTTCCAATCGATACTTCCTAGATTCGACCGATTTCTTCTAGGCTGGGTTTTGGGGGTTACATTTAGTGGTATCAGAGCCCGGTTCAACCCTCGGACTGTGAGGCTCATAAAAGTTGTTTTCAAAATGTTTTCGACTTCTGTATGCATTTAAAATATTTTGTGATGGATGAGAATTTCCAAAAAAAAAAATATTATGGTATTATGAGATTTTGACTTCAACGTTTACAATGTGTTTTAAATCTGAGACAAAAGTATCGATTCTGACTCTAGGTTATTAGCTTTTGGTATATAGTTCATTATGCCACCGTGTAGGAGTCTTAATCTATCATTTGTTCGAGGTCGTGACCAAGGTCGTACTGCTGCTTCTGGTAGTGATCACCCGCCTTTTGTTGGGCAAGCAGAATTCAGAATAAGTTACATGTTGATGAGAACCATTCGTTAGGAGGATATCAGATCAGAAGTGATAACTCACTTGATATTGAGAACACTGATCGATGTGTTGGAGCCGAGCTCGTAGCGAAGTGTTAAGATTATTTTATGAATTTGAAACAGAATAGCAAGCCAGTGAATGATTATGAGATAGAGTGTTGGAGGTTGGTCAAGTATGCTCCTGAGTTAGTAAAGAGATGTTGCAACACATCATGATAATGTATTCAACGACATGGTTGATCAAGCTAAAACTTCTGAGAGGATAAGTTTCACAAATGGAGAAAGAAGAACTTCAGAATTTGATCAAGTCGGGAAGCAACCAGACACATTTGTACAACCATGTTTTGTCAGCTCGTTTGGAAAGAGACCTATGGATGAGTTTGTTCCTCAGAGTTATCAGAATGTAAGACCTGCAGTATTGACAGTTCCGTCTGGCAGCCAGAGTAGTTCAAAGGTTCGTCGGCCTATTTTTGTATGTGGTTTTTGCAATAAAAAGCATAACGGAGAGTGCAGATTGATGAATAAAATGTGTTTCAGATGTGGTTCTCAGGATCACTACTTAAAGAATTGTCCATGTTCAGCTACTGGCTCATCTGTTCAGATTCAGGGTCATGCATCAGTTCAGACACCTCACCGAGGTAGAGGACAATTTAGGTCAGTTACTTTAGATACTGCTAGTAGAGGTAGACATGCTCCGGGTGGTGGATCAGCTAGATCCGAGATTCGACGTCCAAGTTCAGTACATCCAATCGGAGCTCGTGTTGGATACGACGGTATACATGATGACATGGAAGGTACATCTTAATATGTTTTGGTTCCATTTTCAGTTCTATGTTTCAATAATTTCGGTTAAGATATATCATGAATTCAGAATGGGAAAGTTATGAATGTTCAGTTGGTTTTGGGATCTTTTGTTAAGTCTGGAAATTTCGAGGACGAAATTTTTTTAAGGGAGGGAGAGTTGTAACACCCCAAAATTACCCTAATTTGAAAACCCTAATATTTTGAAAATCCCTCATTCGAAACCCTAGAATTTGGAATTTCTAGTTTAAAACCCTAATTTGATTAAATGGTTTAATTGAACAAATTCAGAGTTTCTTGGCTTAATTTAAAATTTCGGGGGTCGATTTGTAATATAAGTAAAGTTTTCGTGCCTTTTCGTAAGCCCTAAAAATTTCAGGTGACCATATGTATAATTTACCCTTTTTGTCTTGATATTTACCTTTTGGTTCAGCCCTAATCACCGTTTCAACTCCCACATTTGATTTTGAGCAGCCGCGCTCCCCCTATCTCATTCTTCCCTCTCTCGTTTTTCATCTCACCATCACCCTCACTCATTTTCATCTTCGATGACCCTCCGTCCGCCGTCCGTGGCTTGCTCGGACAACACCATCGCAACCCCCAGTGTCGTACGAACAAACCCCGACCTTTGGCTCTTTTCCACCGACCATTGTTTGCTCGGAAATCATGATAAACCGTCTGGTTTCCTCTGCTCAGTCTGTTCCTTCGTCGTTCGTGCCGCCATCCTCCTTCGTTCGTGTATGTAAGAAAAGTTATCGGAAACCTTTCGCATAACTTGGCTTTGTGCGCCGTCGTCTCTCCTTCGTCAGTTTTCAGTTTCGGTTTGGGTAAGTGGCTGGATAAGCTTCAATGTTCCTCGTTAGATTCGTTTTGGGTCTCTTGAATTTTATTTGTGACCTTGGGTATTGTCGTCGTTGTAACAGCGCCGCCGTGCACATTTGGGTTGTCGTCGTCCTTGTCGATCTATGTTGTCGCCGAAATGGTTGTCGCGCCGCCGGTGAGCCATCGCCACCCTTGCTGATTTGCCGCCGCCGCCAGGTTGAGTTGCGTCGTCAAAGGGTTCTGTAAACCCTAGCCGTCATGGGGGTTCTAGGAACTTTGCTGAACAAGGGATGAAACCCTTGTGTGTGTTGGGCCGTGTATCATTTTTGGCCATGGATTTGAGAGACAATTAGAATGGGCCGTGTATTTTATTTGGTGAGCCCAACCGAGAAGCCTTGAGAGTGGGCATGTGTTGGAGCCAGTTTCAGATATAAGTTGAACCAACTCGTGTGAACTGGCTAAACCCGAACCGGACAAGTAATTGAACCGAACCAGTGAACCAATTGTGAACTGAACCGGATGAATTGGACCGAACCGATAGAATTGCCTTTGACCCATTTGACCGACCCGAAAGTTGAGTGGAGTTGACTTTTTGACTGTTGACCAGACCTGACCTTTGACTAAGTTTGACCCTTTGACCGTTGACCTATTTAGAGTTGACCATTGACCTTGGACCGTTGACCCGTTGACTTTGAGAGTCAGAGTTGACTTTGACCAATTTTGACTTTGACCATAGTTGATTTTTTTTGGGAAACGTTCCTCTTGACCTTTTTCGACGTCCTGAGTCCGTATCTGCTGCCCGTTTTGTCAAATTCAAATTTGAAAGCTCCGTTCTGCTAATTTCAATAAATTATTCATAAAATCTAATAAGTTGTGAATTTTAGAATCTGATTCAGAATATTCTTGTGTTCAGGTGTTAACGTCTTCGAGGTCGATGAGTTACCTCCAGTTGTTTAGATCGATCGTGCACGTTCTTCGAGATCTTCACGTGAGTATATTTTTAGTTTAGTTCTTAGTGTTTTAGTCGGTGGCTTAGTGTTAGTAATAAATACTAATATAGTATGCATACCTTCGTAGGTCCTGATTCAGCTAGATCTGAGTTTGAGATGCGCTTTTCTCAGTATTAGAGCTTATGTTGCTTAAAGATGTGTCTCTTCCTGTTTTATAAACTTGTGTGTTTCTTTCTGTGCTTTTCTGGTATTAATATATGTAAATATTTTGTACATTTTGTGTGCATACTCTGTTGTGATTGGGTGAATGTTTTCAGACATCATGCATAACATGTCATACTGTGATTTAACTGAAATATCAGATTTTCGGAATCGTAAAACATTGGATTTATAGTATTGTGCGACTTGAATTTTCACAATTCAAGTTTCGGATCAGACTCGGATTTTAAAATCAGCATCATATCATTGTGGGTATATGGTTTGGGATTTGTTCGGGGATGTTCAGTGGTTTCACCCTTCGGGCTGAATTCCGCTTCAGATCAGTGGTTCCACCCTTCGAGCTGAGTTCCACTTCGGATGGTGATGATGGAGAAAGTAGGTTCAGGGGAACCTTACTTTTCGGTGTATCGGAGATGGGTACTATGATTCATGTGCATCAGACATCATATCATCGTGATTCAGTTTTATTGTGTTTTCAGAAAATAAAATACTGTTTTGTTTTTTTTGTTTTCATTGCACTTTAGAGACACACTAAGCTCTTTAGCTTACACCCCTTAGTTTTTACTTTTCAGATATCTCAGACTTTTTAGGCGATCGGTACTTGGAGCATCTCTTGTTTATTCAGATAAATTATTATTCAGTACGAACTTTTTTGTTACCTCAGAATTATTATTTTAATATATTTTGGAATATTTGTGTAATATGGACATTGGAACTATTTTTAATTTGGGTTTTATTAAATGCATGCATCTATGAAGTTACTTTCGGATTTTTAATTAATTATCAGAACATCGTTCAAAAGATTGAGTTTTATTTTAATCGGAATATTTGTTGAGTTTTACTTATTTAATCGATTCTTTTGAATTACAAAATATTTTAACCTAAATTGTTTCTTGAGGGACAATTTTTCCAATCGATACTTCCTAGATTCGACGCATTTCTTCTAGTCTGGGTTTTGGGGGTTACATGTTGCTTTTCCTTAATCAACTGTGATAAAGATGGTTTAACTTGCAAGTCGGCCAACAAACCTCCATCTTACGTCACACTCAACCATACAAACATGGCTCTCAACTCAACCACAACTTTCTTACTCAAGGCATCAGCTACCACATTAGCTTTCACTGGGTGATACTCAATCGTTAAATCGTAATCCTTTAACAGCTCCAACCATCTACATTGTCGAAGATTCAAATCCTTTTGAGTCATCAAATACTTCAAACTTTTATGATCCATGTAAACAATACACTTCTCACCATAAAGATAATGCCTCCAAAACTTTAAGGCAAACACAACCGCGGTAAGCTCAAGATCATGGGTAGGGTAATTGCGCTCATGCACCTTCAATTGTCTAGATGCATAAGCCACAACTTTCCTTTCTTGCATCAGCACACAACCCAAACCAACGTAGTACACATCACTATAAACCACAAACTCCTTACCGACTCAGGTTGAATCAAAATAGGAGCTTGCGTCAAAGCTTCCTTCAACATATCAAAAGCTTGTTGTCTAACATTCGTCCACTTAAAGCGAACATTCTTTTGCAACAACTTAGTTAACGGAACAGCCATCTTCGAAAATCCATCCACAAACCTACAGTAATAACCAGCCAAACCAAGAAAAGTACGAACTTCTGACACAGATTAGGTGACTTCCAACTTATCACCACCTTGATCTTATATGGATCAACCTGAATTCCTTCGGCTGACACAACATGTCCAAGAAAAATAACTTCTCTAAGCTAAAACTCACATTTGCTCAACTTAGCATACAACTGGTTATCCAACAAAGCTTGCAACACAATTCACAAGTGTCTCTCATGATCATCCTAAGTACGAGATTACACAAGGATATCATCGATGAACACAACCATGAATTGATCCAAAAACTCATGGAATACTCGATTCATCATAACCATGAACGCAGCAGGTGCATTTGTCAAACCAAACGACATCACCAAGAACTCATAATGCTCATACCTTGTATGAAACGTAGTCTTTGGTATGTCTACATCCTTTACCTTCAATTGATAATACCAAACCTCAGATCAATGTTAGAAAACACCGAAACACCTCTAAATTGGTCAAACTGATCAACATTCCTTGGCAAAGGATACTTGTTCTTAATCGTCAACTTGATCAATTGTCGATAATCAATACATATTTGCATCGTGCCATCCTTTTTTTCACAAACAACATCGGCGCACCCTAAGGTGAAACATTAGGCCTAATGAACCCTCGATCAAGCAACTCTTGAAGTTCCGTCTTTAACCCTTTTGGTGACATTCGATAGGGAGCAATAGACACTGGAAATGTATTTTCATACAACTCAATGCCAAACTCAAACTCTCTATTTGGCGGCAAACCATGCAATTCTTCTGGAAAAACACCCAGCAAACCAGGAAACTTCCTTCGATTCTAGATTCATAACACAAGCTAAGAAAGCCTCACAACCCGATTCCATCAAACGACTCGCTTCCAAGGCTGAAACAACATTGGACAAGAATTTAACATTCTCACCCACGATTACCACTTCGTAATTGTCATCAAGTTTCAAGGTAACTCGCTTGGTTTCAAAATCAACCACAGCCCTATGCTCCGACAACCAATCCATACCCAAGATTACATCAAAATCAAGAAAAGGCAACTCCATTAAATCAACCACAAACACATGACCTTGAACAGCTAAAAGAAATCTCCTAAACAACCTTCGTGTAACAACCGTTTCACCAAAAGAACTAGTTACTTGCATCCCTACATCTAACATCTAAACAGGAATATCACTCAAATGTGCATGCTCGCTCAAGATGTATGAATGTGTAGAACCAAAATCAATCAAAGATAACAACGACAAAGATTGCAAAATGAATGTACCTACAATCACACCGATGTCATTGCGTCCCTCGCGATGTGCGTACACCCTCACAGGACCACCACCTTCAGGTTGAACTGCCACTAAATGTTCCATAGTCCTATGACCATCCTTTTTACATTGAAAATTACCATGACCACACCCACAACCTCTCTGTGGCCCTACAACAGGTCTCTAGCCTAGCCACCGCCAGCCAAAAACATACAATCACGTCTAATGTGATCATTAGACCTGCAAATCCAACAAGAGTTAGCCGCAAAAACAGTAGGAGCTTGTCCTTCACGAGCCAAACGTGGACATTCACGCCTCATGTGTTCACATGATCCACATACCCAATAGGCATTTTGCTCGGACCTCACTCGATTACCCTGAACTGGCGCACCACACCCAACAACTCCTCGTCTGTGCTCAAGATGATGCCTACCATCAAGGTGTCGCTTAAATTGTCCACCACCAGAGACGGAATCCATAACTCTCTTACCCAAGCTAGAACCACCCACACGGGAAGACAAACCCAAATTATGTTCAATATCCTTCGCTCGTGTCACCAGCACATGTAATCTGTATAACCAGAGACCAACATGTATGTCTTTACTTCTTGCACCTGACCATAACAGAAACGGCCACAATGATGCCTATCACTCAACACTAACTCAAGAGCATACTGGCTCAAACAAACAAATTGAACCTCATACTCAGCCACAGTCATGCTACCATGAACAAAGACATGAACTCACGTTTCTTATCATCCAAGTATCTAACCCCTGGATACTTCTTCTTAAAGGCAGCTTGGAAAAACTCCCAATCCACATCATTAGGCTCCATAGCTGCAGTTACAGTCGTCCACCAACTGTAAGAATCGCCTTGCAACAAAGAAACAACACATTCCAGCTTATGTGTATCGTTGCACCCCATCTATTCCAAAATCCAAATCGTACTGGCCATCAAAGCCTCGGATGCCTCTAGCGTCAAACCACGATACTCAACACCGCCCAAACTACGTAAGCGCTCTAACGTCAACCATTTTAACTCAGCAGCTGGTGCTTGTATATGAACTCCAGCAACAACAGCCTGGAAAGCTCCAGTCATCGCCTGAACCAAAGGAGACAAATCACCGAACATTGGCCCAGCTGGCTCAGGTGGTACTTGCTCCACATCTTCGGGAGGATCAGGCAGAGGGGGTGGATTTCCTCAGGAGGTATTTCATTCTCTTGGTTTCCCTTCCCTATGGCAACAACAATCGTACCATATTGCAACTCTCTCCTCGGTCCCATTGTGCTATTATGTCTAAGGCATGAGGCATGATAATAAACCAAACAAATAATCAGGCCAACTTCAAGCAAGGATCCAAGACTTTTTTTTAAATCAAGCATTCCAGAAAACTTTTAAAACTATAGTAATAACGCAATGGGGATTCCAACTCCCACCCATGGCATAAAGCAACCAACGTACATATTGCAACCACCGAGCATAGCAAACAATATAATGCAATTCATAACAACATCACAACAACTTACCGACATCCCAATCTTTCATAACCTGGCTATGATACCACAAATGTAACACCCTCGACCCGACCTAGATGCGAGACCTAATCAAATGAGTCACACAGGAAATATTATAGTAAACCGGGAAGGTTTACCTCAATAAACAACCCTATTTTTTTCTTTTATCTTGTCTAGAAGCACTTTATCATCCTGTATGATTCAAACTTGCAGCGGAGGAAACGCCAATTCAAGCATAAAATGATTTGGCATTCAATTGACAACACACATATTATGAGGACCAAATTGTATTTTTATTGAATATTAGAGACTTCAGTCAATTAATGGTTACCAACCTTTAATTTGTCATATTCCATGCCACTATGTCAAACCTCAACTCAAATCGATCATTCAAACTCTTTTAATTGTATCCACAACATTCACCGACTAAAACGTAAGAAAACAAAACATTCAAAGATTCCATTTAACCACATTACATGTCACCGTATCGATACACCTAGCACCGTATCGGTACGTTTCGAGAGAATTTAAAACCCAGATACCAGTAGCTCAAAACCGTATCGATGCGGTCCTGCATACCAATTCGCCCAGCCATTTGCACTAAGACCTTATCGATACGAGTCTTCGCGTACCGATTCGCCAAGCGAATTTAGGCATACTCGTACCGATACGGTACCCCACGTGTCGATACACCTAGGACTAAAATGCCCATTTTTGCTAGTTTAACATACAAATAAGCTAAGCAATCCACTTAATCATGCTTCTAAAATATACACAACATATCTAGAGATCAATCTTCAATCAAACATAGCATATTCAGCATCATTTCGTATCTTCATACTTCAAAAAGGAATATATAGGCATGCTTCTTATAGCCTCATCAAGTAAGCTACCAAAAAACATAGCAAAATAAATTCAAGCATCAAAGGCCATTTACAAGTCCAAAACAAACTTGCTCAAACAGGGAGTTTACACATATCTCCTAAAAGCACAACGGATTCCCCATTGCCCTGATTACTTGTAGTCTAAACCGAAAACATACTTTCAAGTAATGAAGTCTCTTTTGATCCCTTGTTGCCTTCTTATTCTCTACATTGATTGACAAAGAGAGCGCAAGCATACTAGGCTTAGTGAGGAGTGCTCAAAACAAAACACCATCAATGCAATTTAAAACCAATTTCTCAAAACTATTGAAATCATCATTTCAATCCATTTATAAAAAATCATGCCTTGAAAACCATGCACTTTAACCTTTCCAAAACCAGCATATTAAACCATATGCATCATGTATCATAGTTAAACATCAAGTCCCATTGCTAAACCTCAATTTAAGTCTTCCCATGCATAACAAACCATATGCAAAGCTTAAAGAGTAACATGTATAAATCACATCATACAACATAAACCTTTTCATGATACATCAACAATTGTATTGTCTTACAAGTGATCACTAACCAAGTTCCATTCCCAAATCACAACATCGGATACACGAATTCACAAGTGTTGTCTCATCACTTCATACATTCTCACCGGCATCCCAAGGTTCACACACGGGAGCTTCCCCTCAACCGTTGTGACACATGTGGTGGACTATTCGATACACCGTATAAACCCATCAACACCACTCATTGGTAGATGTATAACCCCTTGATCCTATAGCCGACTTGTTCGTTAGGGTACTTGGATAGAGTATTCGGTACATCGTATAAACCCTTCAACATCCAAGGCGACTTGTCTATAGTGCACTCAATCCTATAGCCGGCTAATTATATCCGATAACATTTTTAAACCACATCACTTGCCAATATAATTCATTATAACCACATACCTCACTGATTTCATATTCATCAACATAAACTATTTTCCAAAGCATCAAACCATGCTTTAAACACAAATATAAAACACATACTTACATGGATAACTTACCACATGCATCCATCATCATCTCATGATTAAAAATAGTATATTACAAACTTAAAACATGCATAAACAGTAGGTAAATCAATTTAAGCAAAAACAAGTGCATAAAGGGTTTCATGAAAGAACGACCGAGAGAGAAAATCCACTTATACTTACTTTTGAACTTAGACAAGCATTTCAAGCATAAATCTAAGTTCCGAAAACCACCTTTAAAACATTTCAAAGCTGAAATCCACGTTCTGACACACCTACACACGAAACCTCGCTTTTCCAACGCGAAACTAAGCGTTCGAAACCTCCAAAGCTTTACCAATCTCTTTCAAATCAACCTCCCCCTAATTTAACCAAATAATAACAGAGGATAATGCATCTCAATGCATTCAAAACCCTAGCAAGCAATTCCTCAACATTGTCTTGCCAAAAACTATCAATCGCCTATCCAAAATAACTAAAACAACATCGATTAACCTCCAAACATAACCCAATCAAAACCTAACACTTTGAACCATCAATTATCATTGATTAACATACAAAATAATCATAATAGCAACCTTATGCCTAAAGCATTCATAAAACCACCACAACTCCACAAAAACCCAAATCTAGCAACCTAAACAACTAGAGATTCACATAGTTTCAAGATTACATTGTTAATACCTTTATCTTCAAATTATTAAATTTCAAAATCATGTTTAAAATCAATCATAAACTCATCAAAACAGATCCAAAACGAATCTCAATCAATTTCACCCATTAAACCTCAATTAAACCAAATTTCCACAATTAAAACATCAAAACCCATTAGAAACCATATATAAAGGATCAAGAAATTGGGAATTTCAGTAAAGAACCTTAAGTTAGAGAAGAAAATGCAGCTCGCCTCTAATGGATGCTTTTCTCCTTCATCGAATAGATTTTCATGTAAAAACAAGATTAAAACAATAAGGTTTTGATAAGAAACCAACAAGAAATCATTTGATAACAAAAGATTAGAGAAATCAAGAGTTTACCTTGAGATTTTAAAGAAGAAATAAGTGTTTTGATGGAGAGAATATGAGAGAAAGGTTTTGAGAGAAAAGAAGTTATGTCAAATTTATTTTAATGAAATAACCACCAATTAATTTCTCCAACCTATTTTATTAATTAAAAACCATTTAAAATAAACCAATTGAGGGATAAAAGTATGATATTAGACTTTGGGAAAATAGCTCCTTAAATATTCAAAGTTTTGATCCTTTTACAAAACGGTCTCTAAAAATAGTTTTCAAATTTTACAGTTTGGTCACTAAATCCAAAATGTCCGAATTCCAAATACCATTTTCTAAAATTGATTTCACTAAAACCTTTTATATATTTAAAAAAGATTTTACATAACTTCACCATATTTTTATCACCTTCTAAAATAAGTTTCCCCTGAGCTCATCCCAAAATTAACCTGAATCTCTAATCTCGGTTCAACGAACCCTAAAACCATCCAAAAACCTTTAGGCCCAAAACGGGGGCATTAAAAGTGAGCAGAACGATGAGTTACCTCCTCCTCCATCTAATCCTCATGCTAGTGTTAGAGTTGGGGTTCGCAAGGGCCAGTTCTTTGAGATATGACACTGTTGATTCAAGCGATGACAAGAGCATTTCAAACAGTGATGGCTGGGGTGCATTTTCAAGCACCCGTGCTTGTTGTGGCTATTAACCATGGGTTTCTATTGGAGCACCTTCGTAGCTTGGAAGGCGTGGAATTTAGGGGATTAAATCCTGAGGCAGCTGATGAGTGGTTGGAGAGTACTATTTGTATTCTAAGTCAGATGGATTGTAATTATGCGCGTAAGCTGGGTTGTATCGTATCTTTGTTGCACTGTGATGCTTATCATTGGTGGTTAACCACAATTGCTCGAGTTCCAGAAGCTGATGTGAATTTAGAATTCTTTCTAAGAGCTTTCAAGAGGAAGAATCTTGGTCCTCAGTATCAAGATGCTAAGAAGTGAGAGTTTATGTCGTTGGTGCAAGATGGCATGACGATGTTTGAGTAAGAAATGAAATTTGTTCGTCTAAACCAATATGCTTCTAAGTTGATTCTGAATGATCGACAAAGATGTGACAAGTTTCGTTATGGACTTGTTAAGGATATCAAGATATACTTGTTGGCCACAGATTTTGATGTGTTTGTCAACAGGGCTAAGGATATAGAGCAATCTTTGGGTGGTTTGGTACAAGTTGAGAATGCGGATTCGAGAAATAGGGTCGCAAAATTTGGCTATGCTGGAAGACGAATAAAGAGGTCACGTGATAAGTGATACAAGTTGGATCATAAGCATGGTGGTGGTGCCGTAATTAGGGTGTACGTGTTGCTACCAATTGTGAGCGTTGTGAAAGATGCCATGTAGGTGTATGCTAGAGAGCAACTAGATGTTGTTGGGAGTGTGGATCACTTGATCATCTAAAGCGTGATTGTCCATGTGTTGCTAGAGATGCACTGGAAAAAGCAGCTATTGTACCCGCTAAAGGCCGAGGCCATGGTAGGGGTAATTTTAGAGGCGTGAGGATGAAGAGATGATTGTGGCTCACACAGTTGATGTGCAACCGAGGAATGATGGGCCGGCTCGAATCTATGCTCATCGTGGGGGCCGTAATGACACTGATGTGATCACATGTACTTTTACCCTGTAATCTTTGTCAATATTTTCCTTAAACGATTTGGGGTTCACTAATTCTTAAATTTTGAGCGAGCATTCAAATTTATTGGATATACATGTTGACATCTTGAATGTTAATATGTTAGTTACTAGTTCCTTGGTGAGACGGTTACTGTTTGATCAAATTTGTGGGGCGGTTTTGTTTTAAAGGTTAAGGATGTTGCGGGCTATGAATTTTTGGTAATGTCGTTTGGTTTGATGAACGCCCCAACTACTTTTATGGATATGATGAATAGGGTGTTTCAGGAATATCTTGATCAATTTGTGGTGGTGTTTATCAATGACATTCTCATGTACTCTCATATCGAGGAGGAACATGATAGGCATTTGCATATTGTATTACAAGCCTTGAAGGATAATCAGTTGTATGCTAAGTTGAGTAAGTGTGAGTTTTGGCTTAAGAAAGTGATATTTCTTGGTCATGTGGTTTCAGTAGAGGGTATTCTAGTTGATCCGTAGAAGATTGAGGTTATTCTTAATTGGAAACAACCTAAGTCGGTGTTTGTGGTTCATTGTTTTCTTGGGTTGGCCGGATACTATCGTCGCTTTGTGGATGGTTTCTCTAGTATTGCTGCTCCATTGATGAAATTGTTGCAAAAAGAATGTTCCTTAAGTATGGATGGAGAGTCGGCAGCGTAGTTTTGAGAAGTTGAAGAATGTTTTGACTCACACTCCGATCTTGATTCAACCCGAGTCTAGAAAGGAGTTTGTGGTTTACAGTGATGCATCCTATTTTGGTTTGGGTTGTGTATTGATGCAGGATGATAAGGTGGTCGCTTATGCATCAAGACAATTGAAAGTTCATGAGCACAACTACCCGACTCATGATCTAGAGCTTACGACGATTGTGTTTGCTTTGAAATTTAGAGACATTATCTTTATGGGGAGAAGTGTATTGTTTTCACCGATCATAAGAGATTGAAGTATTTAATGTCCCAAAAGGAGTTGAATCTTAGGCAACAAAGATGGATTGAGTTGCTTAAAGATTACGACTTGTAGATTGAGTATCATCCTGGAAAAGCTAATGTAGTGGCAGACGTGTTGAGCCGTAAGGTTGATGTTGAGCTTAGGCTGATGTTTGCAAGGTTGAGTGTGACGCGAGAAGGTGGATTTTTGGTTGAGTTGCAAATTAAGCCTACGTTGTCTCAAATGATTAAAGAGAGGCAACCATATAATGATTCTTTGGCACCGCATGATAAGGATATCTCGGATGGCAATCTGACAAATTTTCATTTCAATAATGGTGGTGTTTTGTGTTTTAAAGGTCGAATAGTTGTGCCGGAGGATTCGGAGTTGAGGTGCACTATTTTGACTAAAGCTCACTCTATTCCCTTTGATATGCATCCTGGTGGTACGAAGTTGTATTAGGATTTGAAGGAGTTGTATTTTGGGTTGGCTTGAAGAAGGATGTGGCTAAGTTTGTTTCTCACTGTATGGTGTGTTAGCGAGTTAAGACTAAACATCAATTTCCTTCTAGATTGTTATAATCGGTTCAAATTTTGGAATAAAAATGGGAAAGGATCGCCATGGATTTTGTGACGGGTCTGCCTTTGACACCGTCCAAAAAGGATTCGATATGGGTGATTGTTGACCATTTTAGAAATTGCATGCATTTTCTTGTTGTTCATACAACGTACAAGTTGGACAAGTTGGCGGATATGTATATTGCTGAAATTATAAGGTTGCATGGGGTTCCTAAGTCAATTATATCAGATAGAGATCTGCGTTTTACATCAAGGTTTTGGGGAAGTCTTCAAAAAGCTTTGGGTACAAGGATTAATCTCAGTACGTCTTATCATCTTCAAACAGATGGGTAGTCTGAACGTGTTATTCAGATTTTGGAGCATATGTTGACATGTTGTATAATTGAGTTTCAAGGGACTTGGGAGAAGCAACTACCGATGATAGAGTTTGCGTACAATAATTGTTATCAGTCGAGCATCTAGATGGCTCCCTATGAGGCTCTTTATGGTTGTAACGCCCAGATTTTGGGAATAGGAGTTAGCCGGGGTTAGACTAGACGGTTCGAGAGAACCGGTTCAAACAAACTACACTAGTTTCAAGATTAAACTATTTTAAAGGGGTTTTTTAGGTTAGAAAAATATGGGAAAACGTTTTAAAATAATTATTTAATATATATATATATATGATTTTAATGGGATTAATTTTGGAAAATGGATTTTGGAGGTTTGACATTTTGGAAATTGGTGACCAAAATGTCAAGATTGTAAAACTATTTTTAGTGACTAAATCATAAAAGATCAAAAATTTGAATATTTAAGGAGCTGTTGATCCAAAGTCTAATTCAAACTTTTTCCCTTTTAATTGGTCAATTTTAAAGTGGTTTTAATAAATAAACAAGAAGAGGGAATTAAATTATCATTTGTCTCTTAAAACATAATTCACGTAACTACCTTTTTCTCCCAATCATTTTTTCTCAAATTCTCTCTAGCCAAACATCAGTTTCTTCTTCAAAGGTTTAAGGTAAACACTTGATTTGATTTATCTTTTAACACAAAATTATTTCCTAATGTTTTCCTATCAAAATATTATGATTTTATCTTTGTTTTCTCATTTAAATCTTTACAATTGAAGGGAAAAGTCATCATTAGAGGTAAGGTTTCGTTTCCCTCTTCTAATGAAAGTTTATTTATTGAAATTCCCAAGTTTTTGATCTTTTATGAATGTTTTCTATAGGATTTTGTTGTTGCAATTATGGAAAATTGGTTTAAGTGATGTTTAATTCAGGTTTAATTGATTAAATCAAGAAATCTTTATTTTGAATCTGTGATGATGGGATAATAATGAGATTATATCATGATTATGATGTATTGAAAGGTTGATTAAGTGATTTTAACTTAGGAAACCTGAAACTAGGTGAGTTGGTTGATTTCTAGGTTTAAATCTTTGAGTTTTTGGCTTGATTTTGTGGTTGATTTTTTGATGTTGGTTCTTTGGTGTTGAGAAGGTGTTTTAGATATAAATTGATGTTGTTTTGATGTTGATATCATTGGATAATGGCTGGAGATTTGTTAGAAGGGTTTCGCTGGTGATTTCAGTAGTTTTCGGGTAGCGAAAGCTTGGTTGTTGATGGAGGGTGATGTAGTTTTGTGTTGTTGGGGATTTTGATGCAAGTTGTGCATTAATCCTATGTTTTCCCTTTATTAGAAGTAGGAGATATTGTTTCGCTAGCTTTGGAAGGAGTTGCGGTTGATCTGTAAGCTTGATTTCGCCTCGGCAAAGCAAGCGAGGTGTTGTTGGTGAGTGGAACTGATTTTAAAGCTTTTCCAAGGTCTGAAAGCAAGGTTTGGGGGTTAAGATTAAGCTTGAAATGCTAATCTAAGCTCGAAAGTATGTATGAAAAATTTCACTCTCGATTTTTGGTTTCCATTGTTTTTGATGAATTCATACTCATGTTTTGTAGTTAGACTTGTTTTACCTACTATTATATGCATGTTTTGGAAGTGATAAATGTTGCATATGTTTATGTTTTGATAATACATGTGTTTAGAAAGTGGTATGCAACATGTTTGAGAAAATTCCTAAATACATGGTTCGATGTATTTGAGATACTTTGATAGAACTTGGTTTGAATGATGCATATGAACAACATTAGGGTGACATGGTTTTAAAAAGGTATATTGGCAAGTGATGATGCTTGATATAACCGAATATAATTGGTCGACCAATAGAATGAGAGTGCACTATAAAATGTTAGCAAAATTCGTATGTGCGTGTGATAAAACATGATGAGTGTAGCCGCATCAAGCAAGCCGTAAAGTGGGAACATCCACACTGTACGAGCTTTAAGGTGGGAGCAGTCACACTTTGGTGGGAACAGCCACTTCATGTGCTCTTCCCTTTCTTATGGTGGGAGCAGCCACACTATAAGGTGTATCCGCATATCCGAGTTAGTTTATTGTGGGAACAACCACACCATGTGTTTTGGGATGGAGTGTAGTCATCCGGATCACTTGAATGCCAATATATGAGATTCACATGTATCATGGTTTATAAATGTTTTGCATAATGTGTTTTATACGTGAGATTATATTTTGAGAAATGCTTTATAAGAAACAAGCTTGAAAAGCTTTGGCTTGAGATGTTGCATCATGGATAATGCATGAGACAGATGATACATGTGGTTTAAAGATTGATGATTTTCTTTGAAAGTGGATTAAAGCATGAGATAAATGAGCACGATGTGAAAGAGATTTCTATTTGAGAAATGGTTTTAAAACGCATTGTTGGTTGGTTTTTATTTGAGCATCTCTCACTAAGCAAATGTGCTTACACACTCTTTTTTACAACAATGCAGAAAAGTAGATTGAACGGGCAGCGAGGAAGCAAGTGAAGAAGTCCAATCGTCGCTCATAGCTCAAGTATGGTTTTTAAACAAATCAATAGTAATAAGTTGGCAATAGAAGGTTACCTTGATATTTTAGGAGAGTATGTAGTGAACTCCCTGGTTTGGTATAAGTTTGTAGTGCCTTAATAGACTTGTAAATGGACTTTAATTGCTGATATTTGGTTTGGTTTGCATTTTGGTATTTAAATGGCTATTATGCTTAGGGAGCATGCCTATAGATTGCTAAATAAGGTTTGTTGATGTTGAAAGCATGCCTTGGAGTTATTTGCCTTTTGAATCATGACCTAAGTGATTACTTATGCTTTGTTAACATGTTGGATTGACATTTGATGTGTTTTGACATGTAAAACCAGCAAAATATGACACTATAGGCCCAAGCGTACTGATACACGGGCTATTGTATCAGTATAGTAAGCAAAAACATGCATAATGTATCAGTATTGGGTAGACCGTATCGACACGTCTAAAGGGGAAAATGAAGAACCATGTCAGTACATGGGACCGTATCAATACCCTTTTGTGCCACTGGAAATCTGAGAAGTTGACGAGATGATGGCGTATCAATACGGGCACAAGTTTGTCGATACGCTTGGCTATAAAGTTTGTTAATTGAGGTTTTTTGATGTTCTATTTTTCTTCCGTTATGGTAATTTAATATTTGGATGTTCAAGTGAATGAGTTTGGATTATTGAAAGGAGTTGAAAATTGACATGTGCACATGAAACCTGACTAATTGAATATCGGTAACTTTAATTTTGTAATAGGTCCCTGAATTTGGTAAGTTTTACAAAGTGGCCCCTAAAGCACGATTAGTCTTAAATGAAGGGTTCATTGACTTCGTCCGAGTTGTAACTTTATATGTTGTGAGCATGATCACCCTAGGATTCGTAAGAGCATATAGACAAGATAAAAGAAAAAAATAATAGGGTTGTTTTTGAGTTAAATCTTCACTGGTTTACTTTAATATTCCCCGTGTAGCTCGCTCGAGTCGGTAAAATGGTTAGACCAGGTCAATGGGGTTGCATTTGTTGGTATCAGAGTTAGGTTTACAAAAAAATTGAGTGGTAAGTTGTGGTAATATCAATGTTTAAATAATTTCTTGATGTTTGTTAAGCACGGTGATTGCTTATGATTTGTTTTAAATCGTTGATATATTGTGTGCAATATACGATGTTTGATAACATTTTGTATGAGTTGTTATGTGATGATTTGGGGTAGAGTTTGGGGGTACTAATTGCCATTATTAGTATTGATGTAAAGAGATTTTGATTTAAAAAATTAGCGTCTTGGATTCTTGCTTCTGGCTGGCCTAACTATTTTTATTGTTGCATTTATATGCTAGAGATTTATATTGTTTTCATAATGGGACCAAGACGAGAGCTTAGAAACAGTGCACATAATGTTGTGAAGAATGTGGAGAATGAGGGTAATGAGGAATTGCCACCTCCTCCTGCTAGTGGTGGAGTTGAAGTTGGGGTTGGTGCGAGAGGTGTTAGACCTCGGGCAGCACAGGGTCAGGCTGTTGGTGATATGTCACCGTTGATTCAAGCCATAACTAGAGCTTTTTAGGTTGTGATAGCGGGAATGCGTGTGGTTGTGCCACAACATGCGGTTAATGTTGGTTTACCTTTATAGCGTCTACGCAGTCTGGGTGGCACCGAGTTTAGAGGTTTGTCTCCAGAAGGTTCTGAGGCATTGTTTGAGAGCACTCAAATGATTCTTGGTCAGATGGAGTGCACAGATGTGCATAAACTGGGTTGTACGGTATCCTGCTTTAGTGAGATGCCTATTCGTTGTATACTACCACTATAACGGTGATGGAACCTACGGAGGTGACATTGGAGTTTATCGGGAATACTTTCTGGAAGAAATATTTGGGTGTTCGTTATCAAGACGAGAAGAAGCGAGAGTTTATGGCCTTGGTGCGAGGGAACATGTCTGTTTCGGAGTATGAAGTACAATTTCTTCGATTGAGCCAGTATGCCCCTTAATTGGTTCCCAACGATCAGAAGAGATGTGATCGCTCCCGGTACGTCTTGGTGAAGGATGTAAAAACTTATATGTTAACTAAGGACTATACGGATTTCTACGTCTTGGCTGCTCATGCTAAGGACAATGAACAGAGTTTGGGTTTGCCTTCTTGTGCGGGGAATTCTAGTTCTAGGAAGAGGGTTGCTAGGTTTGACGGAGGAAGGGATCGTTACAAGAGGCAGTGTGATAAGAAGTTTTATCCGAATCAGAGGCGTGTTGGTGGACGTAATGTGGGCTGCGGACAGTAGGGCTAGAATGTGGTGGTTTATTTGCCTGAGTGTAACCGTTGTGGGAGGCGCCATCCTGGAGAGTGATGGGGTAATCCAAGTGTTTGTTGGGGTTGTGGTTCTCAGGGTCATGTGAAGCGTGATTATTCTCAGCAAGCTAGGCACGCACCAGCGCGTGCTGTTGAGCCTCAGAGAGGTCATGGGTGAGGCCAAGGTAATTTTTAGCGTAGGGAGAATGGTAAGAGGAATGTTGCTCATGTTGTACCAGTTCAGCCTGAGGGAGGTGGACCAGCTAGGGTGGATGCACACCGCGAGGGAAGGAATGACATGGTTGTGATCGCAAGTACCTTTACTTTGCAATCATTATAACTACTTTCTTTGATTGATTCTGGTTCCACGCATTCATATATTTTAACTGATCATGTAAAGTTGCTTGACATACCAATTGAGTTGTTAGATGTGGGTATGCATGTGACCAATTCTTTTGGTGAGACAGTTGTTTTTAGGAAGTTGTTTAGGAGATGTATGTTGATGGTTCAAGGTCATGTGTTTGCGATTGATATGATGGAGTTACCTTTCTACGGTTTTGATGTTATTCTTGGTATGGATTGGTTAACTGAGCATAGGGTTGTGGTAGATTGTGAAACCAAGTGTGTTTCATTGAAGCTTGCCTATGATTATGAGGTTGTGGTGGTAGGCGAGAATATTAAGTTCTTGTCTCATGTTACTTAGTCAATGGAAGCACAAAAGTTGATGCATGGAGGATGTCAATCATACTTGGTGTATGTTATGAATCTGAATATGAAGAATGTATGTCCCCAAGATATCCAGACTGTTTGTGATTTTCCAGGGGTATTCTTAAAAGAGTTGCCTGGATTGCCGCCAGATAGAGAGGTAGAGTTTTATATCGAGACGTATATAGATACGACGCCGATGTTTATTGCTCTGTATCGCATGGCACCTAAAGAATTGAAAGAATTGAAGACACAACTTTAGGAGTTGTTAGATCGTGGGTTTATTAGGCCTAGTGTGTCGCCTTGGGGAGCGTCGGTGTTGTTTGTGAAAAAGAAAGATGGCACTATGAGAATGTGCATCGATTATCGACAATTGAGCAAGTTGACGATAAAGAACAAGTATCCTTTACCGCAAATTGACAACTTATTCGATCAATTTTGTGGTGCAACGTTGTTTTCCAAGATTGATTTAAGATCAGGATACTATCAGATGAATGTGAAGGATAGAGATGTGCCAAAAGCAGCATTTCATACTCGTTCCGGGCATTATGACTTTTTGGTGATGCTATTTGGGTTGACAAATACGCCTACAACTTTCATGGACATGATGAATCGGGTGTTCCATGAGTTCTTGGATCAATTTGTGGTTGTGTTTATTGATGACATCCGTGTGGATTCACGTACCGAGGAGGATCATGATAGACATTTGCGGATTTTGTTGCAGACCTTGTTGGAGAATCAATTATATGCTAAGTTGAGCAAGTGTGAATTTTGGATTAAGGAAATGGTGTTCCTTGATCATGTTGTGTCGGTAGAAGGAATTCGTGTGGATCAGCAGAAAGTTGAGGTGGTTGTGAATTGGAAACAACCTAGATCGGTGTCAGAGATTCGTAGTTTCTTGGGCTTAGGGGGTTATTATCTTCGTTTTATGGATGGTTTTTCTAAGGTTGCTGCTTCTTTGATGAAGTTGTTGCAAAAGGATGTTAAGTTTGAGTGGATGGAGATGCGACAAGAAGCTTTTGAGAAGTTAAAGGAAGCTTTGACACGAGCTTTGATCTTGATCCAACCCGAATCGGGTAAAGAGTTTGTGATTTTTAGTGATGCATCCAATGTGGGATTAAGGTGTGTGTTGATGCAAGACGGAATAGTTGTGGCGTATGCATCTAGGCAGTTGAAGGTGCATGAGCGCAATTATCCTACGCTTGATATTGAGTTGGTTGTTGTGGTGTTTGCGTTGAAGATTTGGAAACATTACCTTTTTGGAGAAAAATGTGTGGTGTATACGGATCATAAAAGTTTAAAGTATTTGATGTCTCAAAAAGAGTTGAATCTTGGGCAACAGAGATGGTTGGAGTTGCTTAAAGATTGTGATTTGTCGATTGAGTATCATCCGGGTAAGGCTAATGTGGTGGTCGATGCTTTGAGTGGGAAGGTAGCTGTGGAGTTGAGAGCCATGTTTGCGCGATTGAGTGTGTCGTGGGATGGTGGGTTGATAGCTGAGTTGCAAGTGAAACCTGTCTTGGTTCAGTTGATAAAGGAGAAGCAGTTGTTTGATGATTCATTGGTACCGCGTGTTCAGGATATAGTGGATGGTAATCTGATATACTTTTGTTTTAATGATGATGGTGTTTTTTATTTTAAGAGTTAAATAGTTGTGTCAGATGATGTTGAGTTGCGACGCACTATTCTGACGGAGGCGCATTGCAGTTTTTTTGCTATGCACCATGGTAGTACTAAGATGTATCGTGGTTTGAAGGATAAGTACTATTGGGTTGGATTGAAGAAAAAATTTCTGATTTTGTGAGTAAGTGTATGGTTTGTCAGCGCATGAAAGCTGAGCATCAGTTTCCTTCCGAGCTGTTACAACCTTTGAAGATACCAGAATGGAAATAGGAGAGGATTATGATGGATTTCGTGTCGAGTTTGCCTTGGACCCCTTCAAAGAAGAACTCTATTTGGGTGATTGTGGACCGTTTTATGAAGTGTGCGCATTTCATAGTTGTGCATACTACGTATATGTTGGATAAGTTGGCGGAGTTGTACATTGCAGAAGTTGTGAGGTTGCACGGTGTACCTAAGTCCATAGTTTTGGATAGAGATCAAAGGTTTGCAGCAATGTTTTGGGAGTGTTTGTATAGAGCTTTGGGTACACGGCTCAATTTTAGTACCTCGTATTATCCTCAAATGGATGGTCAGTCTGAGCGAGTTATCCAAGTGCTTGAGGATATGTTGCGGTGTTGTGTTATAGATTTCCAATGTTCTTGGGAGAAACAGTTGCCTCTTGTGGAGTTTGCTTATAATAATAGCTATCAAGCGAGTATACAAATGGCTCTATATGAAGCTTTGTATGGTAGGAAGTGTAGAACGCCTCTTGGTTGGGTGGAGGTATGACAAAAGCTTGTTTCCTTGCTGGATTTGCTTAAAGGGACAACAGAGAAGGTAAAGCTCATTTGTGATCGTTTGAAAGCAACTTCGGATCGTCAAAAGTCTTGCGCAGATTTGAAGCGTAAGGAGATTGAGTATGGAGTTGGTGATAAGGTGTTTTTAAAAGTTTTGCCTTGGAAAAAGGTGATGAGGTTTGGTCGGAAGGGCAAGTTGAGTCCGAGGTTTATAAGACCATATGAGGTGCTTGAGCGTGTTGGATCGGTGGATTATATGTTGAGGTTACCGCTTGACTTAGAAAAGATACATGATGTTTTCCATGTATCCATGCTTCGGAAGTATAGATCGGATCCGTCGCATGCTATGCCTATTGAAGAAGTTGAGTTAAATCCATATTTGACCTGTTATGAGGAACCGATTAAGATCTTGGATGTGGACAGCAAGGTTCTTCGTCAGAAGACCATAGAGTTGGTTAAGGTGTTGTGGCGACACTAAGGTGTGGAGGAAGCTACGTGGGAAATGAATGATGACATGAAAAAGCAGTTTCCTTATCTTTTTCCACTAGGTAAATTTGGAGGGCAAAATTCCTTAAGTGGGGGAGAGTTGTAATGCCCCGATTTTGGGCCTAGGAGTTAGCTGGGTTTATGCTAGACGGTTCAGTGAACCGGTTCAAACAATCTAGACTAGTTTCAGGATTTAATTATTTTAAACGAGTTTTTGAGGTTGGAAAAATATGGGAAAACGTTTTAAAATCATTATTTAATATATATACATATATATATGATTTTGGTGGGATTAATTTTGGGAAATGGATTTTAGAGGTTTGACATTTTGGAAATTGGTGACCAAAATGTAAAGATCGTAAAACTGTTTTTCGTGACTAAATCGTAAAAGATCAAAACTTTGAATCTTTAAGGAGCTATTGATCCAAAGTCTAGTTCAGACTTTTTACCTTTTAATTGGTCAATTTTAAAGTGGTCTTAATAAATAAACAAGTGGACGGAATTAAATTAGCATTTGTGTAACCCCCTTAACCCGGCCCAGACGGTTGAACCGAATTAAGAAGTTTACACGGGGAAAACCAAAGTCAACCCGAAAGTCAACCTTGATTAACGACCCTTTTTTTTCTTTTTAATCTTACCTAGATGCACATTAACCCTAGATATGTTCACAAGATCAGCATACTCAAATATCATAACAATCAGAGAGCATTCAGGGACTCAATTGCATAAACTAAGGAATTAGGGACCAAATTGTAAATTCTGAAAATTATAGGGACTTAACCCAATTAAAAGTTACCATTATGAAATTAATCATATTTCATGCTTCTCTGTCAAATTTCAGCTCAAACGGACATCTCAAACTCATTCAATTGCAATAACAAGGTTCAGGACTAAAACGCAAACATTTCAAACATATAACCGTCAATTTCAGTGCCCAACGGTCGAGTGTTCCGAAAAAGGGAGGACCTGTTCCGAAACGCGGGACCGTTCCGAAACGAGTATCGAAACAGGGCTTGGCAGTAGCATTTCCGTTCCGGAACGGTTCCTCCCGTTTCGAAACGTCTAGGCCATTTCAGGCCCCCGTTCTGAAACGGTAGCACCCGTTCCGATACGGCCTGCCCAGATTGCAGAAAATTTGCTGGTTTATCACACAATTGACCCATCAAACATGCTCCAAAGGCAACCAAATTATACCAGCAAGTCATAACATGCATAATGAACATAATTGCATCGACCATACACAAACATGGCATCAATTAAAGAAATCCCCAATTCTATAGGCATGCAACCTATTTAGAAAACTATTCAAGCATCAAAATACCAAACCAACTTCACAAAGGCCAATTACATGTTCCAACATCATCAACAACATAAAACCAACTTAGGGAGTCCAAATCATCTCCCAAAACAACAACATAGGTCCCCCATTGCCAAATGCCCGAAAGCTAATAGTTTTAGGAAAATGTTCACCATACATGAGCTTAAATCTTCACTTGGATGCTTGGCTTCCTTGCTGCC
This sequence comes from Hibiscus tridactylites, assembly GCA_958450335.1. Classification (NCBI taxonomy): domain Eukaryota; kingdom Viridiplantae; phylum Streptophyta; class Magnoliopsida; order Malvales; family Malvaceae; genus Hibiscus; species Hibiscus tridactylites. The sequence continues at coordinate 29,370,824 of OY288291.1, read as the reverse complement.
CCAAATGCACTTCAATGCTCTGCATTATTGATTTAAGAAAAGAGAGAGCGTAAGCAAAAAGCTTAGTGAGGAATGCTCATTTAAAACAACACAATAATGCAATTAAAAACACCTTTATAAACCTTAGTTCAAATCATCATTTGTACATACACATAAGCTTTTAAAACAAGCATTTCATGCTTCAAGTTTATAACATGTCATATTGGCCACAAGTGATACAATCTACATAAGATCCACACATGGACTTTTAAACACCATTGTGATCTTACAATTCACAAGGACCACACATGGACTTTTATACACCATTGTGTCCTTAGCACAAGAATCATCCATGGACTTTTAAACACCATGATGTTCTTACAATTCACAAGGACCACACAAGGACTTTTAACCACCTTTGTGTCCTTAACAAGAATCACCCATGGACTTTTAACCACCATGGTGTTCTTAAATACACAAGGCTCACACAAGGACTTTTAACCACCTTTGTGACCTTAACCAAGAACCAACCATGGACTTTTAACCACCATGTTGTTCTTAAAATACACAAGATTCACACAAGGACTTTTAACCACCTTTGTGATCTTAACCAAGAATCAACCATGGACTTTTAACCACCATGTTGTTCTTAAAATACACAAGATTCACACAAGGACTTTTAACCACCTTTGTGATCTTAACCAAGAATCAACCATGGACTTTTAACCACCATGTTGTTCTTAAAACAAGAACCACCTATGGACTTTTAACCACCATAGTGTTCTTAACCATACTCAAGACATCACTTGCCAATATACATCATTTAACAACAATATTTCACTGTTTTAAAGCATTTAACAAAGCCATAATCATCATGCATCATTAAGCATCAAAACCACATTAAACGATGTTAAAAAAAAGGATCTCTTACCTTGAGCATCCTTCAACACATGGCTTATAAAACCAGCAATAAACATGCTTAAATATGCTTTCAAAACAGAATTTAAAACATGCAAATCAACCTCATTGCAACAACCATTCCATGGTTCAACATAAAGTGAATTTATCCGAAAACTTACTCTTGAGCTTAGCTAAGTTGCTTAGACTTAAACTAAGCTCCCAAACCTTCAAATCATTGGTTTCAAAGCCTTAAACCAAAATCCACTCACCGATTCCGTTTCGCCACTTGCCGAAACACCAATCAAGCTTCCGGATCACCACCACAAGGATCCAAAGATGACTCCCCTGTTTTAAACACATCAAAGCAGAGGATTAATGCATCATCATGCATTAATATCTTCAATGAAAGCACCTAAACTCGCTGCTCTCATCAACACTCCCATTTCGGCTACCAAACACAACCGAAATCACCTCCAAACAACTCCACAACACTACCCAGCCATGATCCATCCATTCTAAACATTCTTATACCTCAATTAACATCCAAAAAGGATCTAACCACGTCCTTATACCTCCAGCTATAACAGATCATCAAGATCACTCCAAAAACTCAAGCTAAACTTAGGAAAATCAACCTATTCGGGATTGCATTGATTAAACCTCAATTTCTCATCAATTAAACATTCTTTTAACATCAAAAAGACACCTCAAATCAGTGCCCAATCAGATCATACGAATTCTATCAAAAATCAACCAAATCTGTCATTTAAAAGCCAAGATCAAGAATACAATTGTAAAACCTTTTATAAAACACAAATCAAGGATTGAGAACTTGGGAATTTCAGTAAAGAACTGAGAATTTAGAGGAGAAGGACGTTCATACCTCTAAACTTGAGTTTCTCCCTTTTTGGAACCAAGATTCTTGAATATCCAAATAGCAAATGCCAAGGTTTTGTTGAAGAGATGATTAGAGATCAAAAGAGGATTGAAATCCCATTTTTGGATGTCAAAATCAAAGGGAAAATGTGCTGGAAAATGTGTTTGGGTTGAGAGAAAGTTGAGAGAAAAGGAAAATGGGAATTTAGAAAAGTTAGTTGAAAATGCCAAAATATCTTCCGTCCCTTTTACTTTTATTTAAAAACCATTAACTAATCTTTTAATATTTAAGAAAAATCTGGAGAAACTCCTATTGGGTAAATAGCTCCTTAAAGATTCAAAGTTTCAATCCTTTTTAAAACAGTCACACAATTTTCGAAAATTACATTTTGGTCACTAACCAAAATGTCACACTTCCAAACCTTATTTTGTAAAATTGATTTCACCATCTTCTTATATATAATAAAATAGGATTTTAAGACATTTTTCCATATTTTTAATGCAACCCGAACTAGGCTTTCCTAAATTCACCCTTTTATATTCGAACCGCCACCCAACCGGCCCGGTCCAAACCCAAAACTTCTAAGCCCAAAATTGGGACGTTACAATTTGCCTCTTAAAACATATTTCACGTAACTACCTTTTCTCACAATCATTTTCTCTCAAATTCTCTCCAACCAAACATCAGTTTCTTCTTCAAAGATTTGACATAAACACTTGATTTGATTTATCTTTTAACACAAAATGATTTCGTAGTATTTTCCTATCAAAATTTTATGGTTTTATCTTTGTTTTCTCATGTAAATATTTACAGTTAAAGGAAAAAGTCATCATTAGAGTAAGGTTCCGTTTTCCTCTTCTAATGAAAGGTTCTTTATTGAAATTCCCAATTTTTTGATCTTTTATGAATGTTTTCTATTAAATTTTGATGTTGCAATTATGGAAAATTGGTTTAAGTGATGTTTAATTGAGGTTTAATTGATTAAATCAAGAAATCTTTATTTCGAATATGTTTTGCCGAGATAATAATGAGATTATATCATGATTATGATGTATTGAAAGGTTGATTAAGTGATTTTAACGTAGGAAACCTGAAACTAGGTGAGTTGGTTAATTTCTAGGTTGAAATCTTTGAGTTTTTGGCTTGATGTTGTGGTTGATTGGTTGCTGGAGGTTCTTTGGTGTTGAGAAGGTATTTTAGATGTAAATTGATGTTGTTTTGATGTTGATCTCATTGTATAATGGCTGGAGATTTGTTAGAAAGGTTTCGCCGGTGTTTTCGAAAGTTTTCAAGAAGCGAAAGCTTGGTTGTTGATGGAGGATGATGTAGTTTTGTGTTGCTAAGATTTTGATCCAAGGTTGTGCATTAATCCTCTGTTTTTCTTTGGTTAGAAGTACGGGATGTTGTTTTCTTAGCTTCAGAAGGAGTTGTGGTTGATACAGAAGCTTGATTTCGCCTCGACAATGCGAGCGAGGTGTTTTCATAGAGTGGAACTGGTTTTAAATATTTTTCAAGTTTAGAAAGAAAGGTTTGGAGGTTTAGATTAAGCTTGAAACGCTAATCTAAGCTCGGAAGTAAGTGTGGAAGATTTCGCTCTTAATTTTTGGTTTCCATTGTTTTTTGATGAATTCATTCTCATATTTTGAAGATAGACTTGTTTACCTACTGTTATATGCATGCTTTGGAAGTGAGAAATGTTGCATATGTAAATTTTTTTGATAATACATGTGTTTAGAAAGTTGTATGCAACATGTTTGAGAAAATGCCTAAATACATGGTTCGATGTATTTGAGATACATTGATAGAAATTGGTTTGAATGATGCATATGAAAAACAGTAGGGTAACATGGTTTTAAAAAAGGTATATTGGCAAGTGATGATGCTTAATATAACCAGATATAATTTGCCGACTAATAGTATGAGAGTGCACTATAGAATGTAAGCAAAATTCGAACATTCGTGTGATAAAACATGATGAGTGCAACCTCATCATGTAAGCCGTAAAGTGGGAACAACCACACTTTACGAGCATTAAGGTGGGAGCAGTCACACCTTGTGAACACTTTGGTGGGATAAGCCAAACCATGTGTTCTTCCCTTTCTTATGGTGGGAGCAGACACGCCATAAGGTGTATCCTCATATCCGAGTTAGTTTATGGTGGGAACAACCACGCCATATGTTTTGGAATGGAGTGTAGCCATCCGAGTCACGTAAATGCCAATATATATGATTCACATGTATCATGGTTTATAAATGTTTTGCATAATGTGTTTTATACGTGAGATTATATTTAGAGAAATGCTTTATAAGAAACAAGCATGAAATGCTTCAGCTTGAGATGTTGCATCATTGTTAATTCATGAGACTTATGATACATGTGGTTTAAAGTTTGATGATTTGCTTTGAAAGTGGATTAAAGCATGATATAAATGAGCATGATGTGAAAGAGATTTCTATTTGAGAAATGGTTTTAAAACGCATTGTTGGTTGGTTTTTATTTGAGCATCCCTCACTAAGCAAATGTGCTTACGCTCTCTTTTTACAAAAATACCGAAAAGTGGACTGAACGAACAGCGAAGAAGCAAGTGAAGAAGTCAAATCGTCACTCATAGCTCAAGTATGGTTTTTAAACAAATCAATAGTAATAAGTTGGAAATAGGAGGTTACCTTGATATTTTGGGAGCATATGTAGTGAACTCCCTGGTTTGGCACAAGTTTGTAGTGCTTAAAAGACTTGTAAATGGCCTTTAATTGCTGGTATTTGGTTTAGTTTGCATTTTGGTATTTAAATGGCTATTATGCTTAGGGAGCATGCCTATAGATTGCTAAATATGTTGTGTTGATGTTGAAAGCATGCCTTGGTGTTATTTGCCTTTAGAATCATGACCTAAGTGATTACTTATGCTTTGTTAACATGTTGGATTGACATTTGAGGTGTTTTGACATGTAAAACCAGCAAAGTACGACACTACAGGCCCATGCGTACCGATACGCGGGCTACCGTATTGATACAGTATAGCCAAAATAGTCATATCGTATCGGTACTAGGTAGACCATATCGATACGTCTAAAGGGAAAAATGAGGAACCGTATCGGTACACGGGACTGTATCAATACCCTTTTGTGCCACTGGAAATCTGAGAAGTTGACGAGATGATGGCGTATCGATACAAGCAAAAGTGTATCGATACGCTTGGCTACTAAGTTGGTTAATTGAGGCTTTTTGATGTTTTTTTTTTCAGTTATGGTCACCGAATATTTGGATGTTCAATTCAATGAGTTTGGATGATTCAAAGTAGTTGAAAATGTACATGTGGACATGAAACCTGACTAATTGAATATCGGTAACTTTAATTTCGTAATAAGTCCCTGAATTTTATTAGTTTTACAATACGACCTCTAAAGCACGATTAGTCTTAATTAAAGGGTAAATTGACTTCGTTCGAGTTGTAACTTTATCCGTTGTGAGCATGATCACCCTAAAATTTGTAGGAGCGTCTAGACAAGATAAAAGAAAAAAATTGGATCGTTTATTGAGGTAAATCTTCATTAGTTTACTTCAATATTCCATGTGTAGCTCGCTCGAGTCGGTAAAATGGTTAGACCGCGTCAAGGGGGTTACAATGGTCATAGGTGTCGTACACCTCTTTGTTGGGCAGAAACGGGCGAGAAGCATGTGGCAGGGACCAATTTGCTTAAGGATACGAATGATAAGGTGAAACTCATTTGTGAAAGGCTTAAGGTGGCTTCGAGTCAGCAAAAATCCTATGCGGATTTAAAGCAGAGAGAGATTGAATATCAAGTGGGTGATAAAGTGTTTTTGAAGGTTTCACCTTGGAAAAAGGTGATGAGATTTGGGCGCAAGGGTAAGCTAAGCCCTAGGCTCATTGGACCTTATGAGGTGATTGAGCATGTTGGTCTGGTTGTGTATAAATTGAAATTATTGGTCAAGCTAGAAAAGATACATGATGTTTTCCACGTGTCGATGCTTTGCAAGTATAGATCAAGTCCGTCGCATGTTGTGCTTGTTGAGGAGATTGAGTTGCGACCTGAGTTGGCTTATGATGAAGAACCAGTAAGAATATTGGATTCTTGTACTAAGGTTCTTCGCGGTAAGACTATTGAGATGTGTAAAACCTATATTTGATTTTGATATAACAAATTGTTTAAGGACTAAATTGTAAAAATAAATAAATTTTTAAGTACTCAAAAGTCTCACAAAATGACAAGGATTTTGAACTAAAATTTGTTTCTAAGTCAAAAACTTAAACCCCAAATATTTTTTAAGTGTTTTACACTCAAACTAACCAAAAACTTAAACCCTTAGGTGTTTCGATACGAGTTTTAGCAACTGGAGTTTTAACCGCAAAAACATACTAATACAGTTGTACCCGTATTGGTACGGCCTTCATCTGGGTTTGTATTCTTGATTATGTGTATCGATACGGCCTTACCTATTTCGATATGGGGTCTTGAGATTTTCAAATCTTTGCATTTAACGATATTACCGTTGCCTTGTCAGTTATTCGAATTACCAAACTTTAAAAGTTGGTTTACCCGTACCGATACTCCCCTAACTGTACCGATGCATTTTTCACTAGACTTTTCCCACATATTCCAGTGAGAAAAATCCGTACCGATACGGCCTTTACCGTATCGATACACCCCTATTTTTACACTATGCCCGTTTCGATACGCCTTTTCTCGTATCAATATACTATCGCACACCAGCTCTTTCTTCTTTTGACAGGTACCGATATAGGTGTTCGTGTACCAATATGCCTGGCCACCAAATAACATTTATTGCGGGAAAAATGGTCTCCAGCGGCTCTATTAATGACTTCAACCACCCAAGTGACTAGAAATCAATGAAGGTGTATAAAATCAAGTCTCCAAAGCTATAACAACAACTATTGAACAAATTTAAAGCAATCAAGCAAAAATCCAACCACTTTGAGCTTTTAGAGTCAAGTTCTTCTACCCAAATTGTGTAATCTCAATTGTAATCTTTTGTTTTAAGTTTGGGGTTTTTGTGAACTTGTATTTGGGCAAACATATCACCTTTGAGGGGAGTTTTTAGTTTTCTATCAACTTCTTGTAAAAAGAGTGAACATTGGTAAAGCTTTTGGTAGAAAGCTTTGATCGATTGTAATGGTTACCTCCTTAGACTAGAAAAGGGGAAGAATTCATTAGTGAATTGATTGAAATCCTTAGTGGGGAGCTAAGGTAGTGGATGTAGAGCTTGCTAAAAGCTTGAACCACTATAAATCCCTGTGTCATCAATTTTTCATTTTCCTATTGCCTCCCTTTAATTTTTTTTATTTCTAATACACCCCCTCTTGGCCTTCTACCATTGATTGATTATCTCAACAAGTTGTTTAAGGTGTTGTGGCGACATCGAGGAGTCAAGGAAGCCACATGGGAGACAAAAATGGATATGAATGAGCAATTCCCTCATCTCTTTCCTCCAGGTAAATTTCAAGGATGAAATTTCTTAAGAGGTGGAGAGTTGCAAAACCCCAAAAATAGGGCTAGATGTTTAGAGGTTTGGTCAGGTTGGGTTCGACTCGGTCGAACCGGAGTAATCGGTAAAATATGTTTCGGGAAAATTTTAAAATTCGAATCGATAAGATAAAAATTTGTTTGAATTATCAAAAATGTTTAGTTACCAAAATTCTTTTCTGATTTTCTATGGAGAAATCATCATTTGATTCTACTTTTAATCCCTAACAAAATCTTACGTCAATTTTGGTGGAAGCTTCTTTAAAGATGAATTTCTTTTCATCTCTTAAAACTAAGGTTCTTATTGATATTCCCTAGTAGTTGGTTGTTATTGGATTGATTTTAACTTAGTTTTGCAACGGATTTCAAGAATTGATTGATTAATGAAGATTTTGATGATTTGCTTAAATATTTGTTTAAGTTGATGAAACCTGGAGATTTTGATTGGGTAATTTCATATTTTTCTAAGGTAAACATGATGTGAAAAGAGATTATTGAAATAAATCCCAAAACTATTTGATTGGGTAATTTTAAATGACTTTCTAGTGGTTTTAGGGGCTGTTATGAGTGTTTATGAGTTGCTGGAGGTATAAGGATGTTTAGGAGGTGTTTTTGGTTGTGTTTTGATGAGGATTAGATGATAGAATCTCTGGTTTGAAGTTGGATTTGTTTGGGTGAAGTTTGATGTGGATTTCGATAGTCTCGGCTAATTTTCGGAAGGTTAATGTTAAGGTGCAAGGGATTTTTATTTTGGTAGCAATTAGAATGCATAATGATGCATTTTTCCTCTAGTTTTGTGTGGTTAAAATAAGGGACGATCAAGGCAAGGTTGCCTAGTTGCGTACGTTGCATTTCCAAGGCTCCATTCACGTTGGCGAGCAAAGTGAAGTGTATCGGTGAGTGTATAAACGCGTTAAAGCTCTTAAAAGGTTTGATTGGTGGATCATGGCGGTTTAGTTATAGCCTAAAAAGCTTAACTAAGCTCAAGCGTAAGTTTTCCCTTATTTCGCTTGGATGTTTATGAGAGATGAGCTTGTGGAATTCATGTTTTGGTTTTTAAACATGGTTTGATTTACTTACTGTAAATGCATCATTTTGGAATAATATGAAATGTTTACTAAAGTTTATGAATGCTTATAAGCATTGAGATTTGTTCATAAAAGGTAATTTGTTATTGCTTTTGGCAATGTGGTTTTGCATATGAAATGATTTGTGAAATGCATTGGAAAAACAATAAGTAAAGATATTTGAAAATGATATATTGGCAATGTGATGTAAATGAGAAAGTATCGGATATAGTTGGCATGCCATAGGATTAAGTTCACTATAAAATTAAGTCGATTGCTCCGCGACACTTGAGGTATAGCAGTTTAACTAGACTACTCGAGCCGATGGTTCTTCGATTTGCAATAGGGGTGAGCCTATTTGCTAAGTGTTAGGGGGTGAGCTTAGGACAACGGGGTAGGGGTGAGCCTATTCTCGGCTGAAGTAAGATTTAGTGGAGGTGAGTCCATCATGAGAAATCTGTGTATCCAATGTGTTTAATATCATTCTATATATGAATGAAAGGATAGCAGTGAGACTATCCAATGTCACAATAATTGTCAATATATGAGATAAATGTGATATATGGATTATATGAGATTTATGAAAAGTGTTTTGATGCATATGGTTGTTACGCATGATATGTTTTGGAAACAATTGGAAAATACTTTGATTTAATTAAGTATGTTTTTCATATAAAATGTTATGATGTTTACAAAAGGGTCTTAAAATGCATCAATGTTTTCTTAAGAGCGTAAGCACACATTAAGAGCAACCTCACTAAGCATTATGTGCTTACGCTCTCATTTTCCCATTGATGCAGAGCAATGGAGTTGTGGGGCAGCGTCCTCTAGGCAAAGAAGGTCCAAGATCAAGACATTTGCTTTGAGTATGGAAAACTAGTTTTAATTCGATTAATAAGGCAATGTGTTACCATGTTTTGGGGGGACTTGTAATCTGGTTTTCAGTGATGTTGTGGAGGTTTATATGGTTTGGTTTGATGGTTTAGTATGCCGATGTATTGAGGCAATTATGTTGATGACTTCCTTATATGAGCTTGATACTTGAAGGTTTGATAATATGCATATAGGGTGGATATGCCTATGTTTACATTTTTGTGGTTCAAGCATGTTCAATTTGGTGTTATTTAACTATAGATGTGATGTCTATGTTGTGATGTGCCTTGAATCTCTTTTTAAGCGCTGAGTTGGATGGTTTTAGGAAGCATGCCTCTAGAATTGTCATATCGTGCAATATGCCTTTTGATGTCCTTGATTTTATGAGCTTTAGACTCAATTTAATCTTTGGTTTAGTGGTGTATATGTGTATGTTTGATTAAGGCATGTTTGAGTTACCTTTTGGGTGAAAAACAAGAAAAATTTGACATTACAGGTCCAGAAGTATCGATACTCGAGCCACCGTATCGTTATGGGTATGCATAATTTTGGCCTGAGTATCGGTACTCGAGCAACGATATCAGTACATCTATATGTATTTTGGCCTGAGTATCAATATTGTAACCCCCTCGACCCAGCCTAGCCACCAAACTGTATCGAGTGGATCACACGAGACAAACCGAAGAAAGATCCGAAGATTTTTCCCCAATTAGCAACCCTAAACGCGTTGATTATTATCTTTTCTAGATGCTCAAATTAACCTTGTGTTTAAGAACACACAGTGGAAGAAAGAACAACAAAACAAGCACCGATTCAACAAAAGAGCAACCAGGGACCAAAATGCAAACTAGCATAATATAGGGACCTATGATGTAATTAAAATGATCTTTGTATAGTTAAACCCATTTCATGCTTCCATGATGAAATGCAACACAAGGCATGCACAAAAACGACCACAATTGAAAACACCACAAACTAGGACCAAAACACAAGAAAATTAACTTTAAAGATGCCTCCAACTAACTTCCAACGACCCCTATTTTGGAACGCTTAAGGTCGCATCGTAAAAGAACTTCACAGTGAGCAAACGTTCCGAAACGACTTGGACCCATTCCGACCCTGCTTAGCTCGTTTCGATACGCGTTCCGGAGCGCCAAGGCCAAAATGTGGGCTGTTCTGAAACGTTCGTGCCCGTTTCGAAACCCCTGCTGCAGAAACAACAGAACTGCAGCACCAGCATCTCCAAGGATGTTCTCCTTGGTTCCAATCTTCACATCCATCAAAGAAGCAGCAAGAACAACATACATTCACCAAAATTAGCCATCAACTTGATCAAGAATGAGAGAAACTAGAACATGCTCAACATACGATTTAAAAAGGAAACACTTTAAGATCCAACATATATATAAACAAGGTATAAACATGCCAACAAGGGCAGCCAACATGCTCTTAACTCAAAGAGTTTACAAACACTCCTAACAACAAAAACAAGGTTCACCCTCATAGCCACACACACTATTATCTAAGCAAGGTCATACTTGAGCTAAAAGCTGACACTTGGACCACCTCCCTTGCACCGTTGCCTTCCAAAAGATCTACGGATCTACATTGTTGGAAAAGAGAGCGTAAGCTATAAAGCTTAGTGAGTGGGGCTCAAAACCAAACTACAACAATGCAGTTTTGAAAACAATCCTCATTTTAGAAACCAAAACCATTTCTTGAAAACCACTTTTCACAATTCATTTCCTTTTCAACATGCTAACTTGTAACAAGTTTAAGCAATAGAAAAACGCATGCTAAAGGCACAACATGCATCCAAAATGTAAGAACCATATGTAAACCACGTACGCAAACCAAGCCTACCGGCTCCATAATATTCCACATGCTTCAAGCACAAAGCATAACCATATGAGTTTACCAAGCTCATACAAAACCATAAGTGAATGAGTATATCGGCATCATTGACACGTTGCTCGGATAAGCGGACACCTTGATGGCACAACCCCCATCAAGTCACATGGTGAAACATCATTCACCAAAATCTCACTTTGGCTGGGATGCCACTACCCGCATTGCCCGTTGGTGATAGCACAACCCCTACCACTCGCATCACAATAGCACAACCCCTATTGTGAAACCGAACAATTTCTCACGCGCGAATTTTATAATTGTAGTGCACTTCACATCCTATTGATCGATCAATGTATCTGATATAACACATGTGTCAATATACTCATCGCAACATCACAATCCACAAATTTCACCGGGGATAAACACCTCCCCAAGCACATCCCAAAAGCAATAATCACAAGCTCAAGCATAGCATGAACTCAACAACATTTTAATAACTCACATGGCATTCTCATGGGACAAAACATCATGCATTTAATGCATAACAACAGAATAAACATCATTAGAAAGATATGCTCATGATCAAACAAGATCAAAATGTAAAATGGCGAAAAAGCCAAAACAACACAAAACTTACTCTTGAGCTTGAATTGGCCTAACGGCTCAACCCAAACCCTTTAAATCACTTCTTCAACCATGATAAAACATTAAAATCATTTCCACTAACCAGCGATTACCAAAATCAAATCGAAACCCCCTTTCTAGCTTTCTGATTCGCCCACAAAAGAATTCAACAATTTCGAATCTTCAATCACTGCCTCTAACTAACCCAAAATAGATTATTAGAGATAATTTCAACACACTAACTTGCTGGAAAATAGAGATTCAATAACCCAATCAAAACACATATCGAAACATTTCCGGTACAAGTCGTAAACAATGAAAAACCCAATTCGGACAATCTCCAGCAAAACCCAGCATAATATATCATCAAAATACATGGATAAACATCTAAAACCATCAACCTAACATGAGATTATCACCAGCTATCGATTTACCTCAAAACTCACTCAAAAACCCACGTTTTCCACTTCAAATATCAACACCAAACCAAAATTTCAGGATTCCTAACATCCACCCAACATCTCAACTCAAAAACCACATCACAACAAAGATAAAATCATCATCAAACCCAGCAATAACAGATCCTACTCATGATCTTACCCAAAAGCACATTTTAGCACATTTTAGCCAATTTTCATTAGGATTAATACAAGAAAACATGACTTTGCATTTAAAAGAATCAAAGCATGGGAATATCAGTAAGGAACCTTACATTAGAGGAGAAATTCGTTGCTCACCCCCAATGCTAGCTATTTCCCCTTGTTTGGCAAAATTCCTTAAGAAAAACAATGAAATAAGCTTGGGTTTTAGAAAACCAAAGGAGGAAAATAATTTGGCAATCTCAGATAAGTAGGAAATCACTTTTACCTTGAGAAAATCAAGCTCAAAGGTTGTTTGGCTGAAGGTAGAAGATGAGAAAGCTTAAAAATGGGTTTTAACGTAAAATGAGGAAATGAGGAAAACTCTTTTAATTTTAATTATAAAACCTATTTTAAAATATTTGAATGGTCAAAATAAATAGGATAATAACCATATTGGCCCAGCCAATTTAGCTCCTTAAAGATTCAATGTTTTGACTCTTTTACAAAATGGTCATTAAACAGATTTTGCAAACTTTACGATTTAGTCACTAAACCAAAATGTCATGGTTCGGAAAACGTTTTTCCAATATTGTTTTTACCAAAACCTTAAAAATATTCATTAAGGATTTTAGAGATTTATTTCATAATTTTCCCAAGATCTGTGAACCACTTTCCCTAAACTCATTCACAACTCCCAACACTAGTCTTCCGGACCGCGAAACTTCACCGGATCTTCTAGACCCTTAAGTGGGGGAGAGTTACCGGGATGTTACAACTCTCCCCCACTTATGAAATTTCGTCCTCAAAATTCACCTGATGGAAAAAGATGCAGAAACTGACACTTCATGTCGTCTTTCCTCTCCCAAGTGGCTTCTTCAACACCTCGGTGCTGCCACTTTACTTTGACCATCTCAATAGATCTACCACGCAAAACCTTGTTGTCCGTAGCTAAAATCTCAACCGGTTCCTCGTCATACGACAAATCTGGATTCAATTCAATTTCTTCAACAGTCAACACTTGCGATGGATGTGACCTGTACTTTCGAAGCATCGAAACATGGAATACATCATGTATCTTCTCTAATTCTAGAGGAAAACTCAATCTATAAGCCACAAGACCAATTCTTCCAACGATCTCATACGGACCAATGAATCTTGGACTCAGTTACCTTTCCTACCGAATCTCATCACTTTCTTCCATGGCGATACTTTCAAAAAGACTTTCTCACACACGGCATACTCAATATCACGATGCTTTAAATTTGCATAAGACTTTTGTCGATCGGTTGCTGCTTTCAAGCGATCACATATCAACTTCACCTTCTCAATAGTGCCCTTAAGCATAGCAGGTAATGATACTAATTTCTGACCAGCTTCTGCCCAACAAACAAGAGTTCTACACCTCTTACCATACAAAGCCTCATACGGTGTCATCTGAATACTAGCCTAATAGATGTTGTTATAAGCAAACTCAACTAACGGCAGATGTTTCTCCCGCGAACCCTGAAAATCAATAATACAACAACGCAGCATATCCTCAAGCACTTGTATTACTCGCTCTAACTGACCATCTGACTGAGGATGATACGAGGTACTAAAATTCAATCGGCTACCTAAAGCAATATGCAAGCAATCCCAAAACCTCGATGTGAACCTAAGATCTCAATCTAATACAATCGACTTTGATGCACCATGTAATCTCGCTATCTCACGGATATACAAATCTGTCAATTTATCCAAGGAATCAGTCGTGTTAACAGCTAGGAAATGTGCACACTTGGTGAGTCGATCAACTATCACCCAAACCGAATTCTTTCACGAAGGAGTCAACGGTAAACCTGATACAGAATCCATGGTTATCCTCTCCCATTTCCATTTCGGAATCCTTAAAGGTTGTAACAATCTTGACAGAAACTGATGTTCGGCCTTCACTCGCTGACAAACCATACATTTACTTACGAATTCGGCCACATCCTTTTTCAAACCAACCCAAAAATAATCATTCTTCAAATCTCGGTACATCTTCGTGCTACATTGATGCATAGCAAACGGACTAGTATGTGCTTCATTCAGAATGGTGCATCTCAAATCAGCATCTCCAGGCACAACAACTTTATCTTTGAAACTCAAAACATTACTATTACTGAAATTGTACTCGGTCGGTTTACCTTCCACAATATCCTGAACATGTGAAGCCAAAGAACTATCTTGCAACTGTTTCTCACGGATCAATTGTTCAAGAGATGGTCTCACCTGTAATTCTACGATCAAACCACCATCACGCGACAAGCCCAACCTAGCAAACATCGCTCGAAGCTCAACGGCCACTTTTCCACTCAACGCATCAGCTACCACATTGGCTTTACATGGATGGTACTCAATAGTAAGATCATAGTCCTTCAATAATTCAACCCATCTACGTTGTCGGAGATTCAAATCTTTCTGAGACATCAAATACTTCAAACTCTTGTGATATGTATACACTGTGCATTTCTCGCCATACAAATAGTGTATCCACACTTTCAAAGCAAACACAACAGCGGCTAACTCAATATCATGCGTGGGGTAGTTCTTTTCATGAGTCTTCAACTGTCTCGAGGCATATGCTACAACTCTCCCATCTTGCATCAATACACAACCTAAGCCTATATACGAAGCATCACTGTAAATTACGTAATCCTTCCCCATTACCAGTTGCACTAGCACATGTGCTCTAGTCAAAACATCTTTCAAACGATCAAAAGACATCTGCCTCATTTCTTTCCACTCATATCTAACATCCTTTTGTAACAATTTCGTCAACGGAGCAGCTATCTTTGAAAATCCTTCCACAAACCGACAATAGTAGCCTGCTAAGCCTAGGAAACTACGAACCTCAGTCACAGACTTCGGTTGCTTCCAATTCACAACAGCTTCTACTTTTTTAAGATCAACTCTAAGGTCATCCGCTGATACAACATGCCCTAGAAAGACTACCTCTCTAATCCAAAACTCACATTTGCTCAACTTTGCATACAACTTATTATCTAGCAAAGTCTTCAACACAAGTCGTAAATGTCTATCATGGTCTTCCTTTGTGCGCGAATAAATTAGTATATCATCAATGAACACCACAAGAAACTGATCTAGGAACTCATGAAACACACGGTTCATCATGTCCATAAACGCGGCTGGTGCATTAGTCAACCCAAACGGCATTACCAAAAACTCATAATGGACATAACGTGTACGGAAAGTTGTCTTCGGTATGTCTTGTTCCTTCACTTTCAACTGATAGTAACCTGATCTCAAGTCTATTTTCAAAAACACTAATGCATCCTGCAATTGATCAAACAAATCATCTATTCTCGGCAACAGATACTTGTTCTTCACAGTTAACTTAATCAACTGACGGTAATCAATACACATACGCATACTTCCGTCTTTCTTCTTAACAAACAACACTGGTGCACCCCATTATTGTTGGAGTATGCCCAAAGACCAATCATATGATGATTGAATAGACATACTATTTTACTAGATTTATCAAGTAATGGCATTGCCGTTATTATCATTTGGTATGTTTATGTGCATCAAACTAACCATTGAATGATAATGTCCATACAATAATACGATTATTGTTAAATAGGATCCTTAGTCGAATATTATTACGGGTATGGACAGTGATAATATATAAAGACTAATATGTGGTTGATGACAAGCGTTGTCATTGACATAGAGATGTCAAAATCAACACATAAGTATTTGTTAGAGAACAACATACTGGATTGACCCGCTATGAGCATGTTTCTTGGGTAATTATGTGACAGTCACAACATTGCTCATGATAAACATATGTATAATCCTCAGACTTGAGATCAACATGATTTCAACATAAAGATTTACGTATTTTGACATAGTCAAAAGTGTGTCGTAACTGACTACATTATAAAGACTGATGATTGGATACGTGATGACCTATGTCGTGAAATATGGTTGATCACGAAAGGATTTGTCCCTCCTACATAATGGGAGAAATATCTTCGGCCACTTGATTGAGTGAGATTAGAAAAATGCATGGCCATGCTCGAATATTATGATATGAGATATCATAGAGATTCGTTTATCATAATCTACTCAAGACATCAAGAAACACTAGATGGACAACGCAAGTGTGACTAACCCATGACTTGTGTTCATCTAAGATATAAATGACAAAAGGATGAAATACATAAAGGAAGTTTATTCAAGAATTAGGAAAGTCAAACCATGACTTCATGCAACTTAGGTAGCAATGATGTATTGCTAGATGCCACTCATTGTTTGTAAAATTAGAACATTTCTAATTTTGCTGCTAACGTTGCATGAACCTACAAGGGTCACACCCTTCGAATGAAACGAACAAAAAAATTGGAAACCATACTCTCTATTTTAGGGAGGTTGCCGAAAATCACCTATGGGATAGGGGAAATCGGCAACTCCCTTAAATGGGAATAATATTGGATAAATATTGTATTTATCAAATATTATTTAGAGTATGGAAAATATTTAGAGACTTAAATATTATAGAATAAGATTCTAGAAATTTAAATATATATTTGGAATTTATATAATGTATATTTAAATTCCAAGTTTATGTAGAATTAGATTCTACATAATTAAAAATATATATTTAAGTATATTTAAATCCAAGTAATGATAGAATGAGATTCTATATAATAAAAATATATATATTTGGATTAAATATAATGTATATTTAAATCCATGTTTTATGTAGAATAAGATTATACATAATTAAATATATATTTCATTTAATATTATTAAATATAATGTATATTTAAAATAAACCAATTTCAAGTAGAATTAGATTCTATGAATTTTGGTTGAACATGGATTTAAGGAATTCAACTAGAATTAAGTCTTTGAATACTATTTAAAGGGACAAGGGCTAGCAACCAAATCATCCCTATTCCTCCTTGCAAATTTCGACATATCCCTGAGAATTCCCTTTGGAATTTTCGACAAGTCCCAGATTTCTTCTGAGAAGCTGTTCGATATTTTTCTGGTGTTCCTCTTGCCCCCTGGCAAATTCCTGGAGATTTCCTAGTTCGAATCCAAGTCCCGGTAGAACCCCTGGTCGATTTCAGACTCCCTCAGGAATCCCTGAAGGGATTTCGACTTCTCCCTAGAAGGTGTTCAAATCTGTCAAAATTTATCCCTAAGTGTTAGGGGGCAGAAACTTTGTTAGTTTTGTTCGGGTGGACTCCGTAGAGGTCGTTGCGAACCTGTGACGATTCCGGTTTTGCTTGACGTGGTTATTCCGACATACCGTCAATTTTCTAGTTTCCAGAGTTTTAAAAGGTAACTCTTCATCTTTTCACCCCGGATTCGTTCATGTACATGGATCCTAGCTGGATTACGTCGGATTAATTTTTTAGCTGCGCCACGGGGCGTTCCGACGTGACCCAACAGTGGTATCAGAGCCACTTGTATCATACGAATTCAGACTTAAATTCTTGGGTGATGTTTATGTATGAGATGCATGATGTTTGATTCGATTTAGATATTTATCGTTTATCATATCACACCTAATAAAGATTTATTTCGATTATCATTGAATGATTAAGAGTTAATCATAACTATGTTAGGTTGCTTCAATGTTAAATGTTAACATGTTGAGACTAATAGTTAGTGTAGAGAACAAGTAGTTGTTTGTAGTTTCATAGATTTGTGAAATCTCTGAAAGGGCTTATAATTTAATAAAAGTTATCAAACTATCTTTCACGATGAATCAATAAGAGTTATGGTTAGACATTATGAAAAATGCATGTCTATGATTGGCATCATCAAAGACCTGGTACTTAAGTGTGCCTAGTGCGCCACTTCTCTTTCATGTTGACCTACATGGTGCATTTTTTCGTTAACGCAAATGGTTTATGAAACCTCGTGATCTTCTTTGGCCCATTAACTGCAACATAGGGATAATCAGTTTAAAACTCCGTAAACTCGTCGTTACTTTGTTCGCACGATGTTTGAAATACATGTTAGATTGCACGGTGTTTGTTTTGCATGGTTATAGCCCATAGCCTTTATAGTTTTGGTTTTTATAAATACGGCCTGCGTTTCGTGCCTTTCTCTATCTTCTATTGTACTTCTCTTCTCATCTCACTCCCTCGCATGTAACGCGAGTTTTTGAACATTGTAAATACTCATGGAGATAAAGCAAGAACCAAGGTAGCAGCGTGGTGGGCCTTCCCTGGTGGACTGGGCGTTTCAGAAGCAAATTCTATCTTCAGTAGAATGGCCCTCCCATTGGCTTGGGACGGGTCGCCTTAGGTTAAGAAGGGCTATAATCATTGCATATTTATTTACCGCTTATATTTACCTTGTATGTGATGCAATGGATGTTTTATAAGCATAATTAAACATAGTTCTATTGATAGGATCAATGTTAAAATGATGAGATAATTAAGTAAATCCCTCACTATAATTGTAAGTCTGTTTTAACCATCCATTATTTACCCTCGTTAAAGCTTCGATCGATATAATGCGAGCTTTGCCAAAGCAATGTCACATTTATCTATCTTAGTTAAACGCGAAGAATAAGCTAGTGATATTCGCCGGTTGAGATATTGGTATTGACTTAGATGGGTTGTTCTAATAGGATTAGAAAACCTAGTGGTTAAAAGTTTTGGATAATCATAAGATGATTTAAAGAACAAGAGTTGTTCGCCAAAAGATGAGGAATTACATGAGATGTAATTAGTAAGGTGTTACTTACCTAAATAACCATTTCCTAAAATACTGGCCAAAGCTGATTTAGGAATGGTGGAATACGGATCCTCACTCACTAGAAAAACTATCGAAACGTTTTTCCGAAATTAAAACTAGAGGGTTTTTAATGTTGAAGAAAATAGTGGGAGTAAACTTATAATAAAGACCTATCTATAAATTTTAAAATTTAGTAAAACTTATGAAGCATATTTTCTTTTTTATAGAATTAATGGCAAATAATACTCTATCTCTGCAATCTATCCTTGAGAAGTATAAGCTCAATGGCATAAACTTCCTTGACTGGTTCCGCAATTTGAGAATTGTTCTCAAACAGGAAAAGAAGGAATATGTCATTGAAGAACATGTTCCTGATGAACCGGTTGCCACTGCTCCCAGAGCTGACAAAGACAAGTTTAAGAAACACATGGACGACATGCTGAATGTCAATTGTCTTATGCTTGCCCCCATGACCCCCTGAGCTTCAGAAGCAACATGAGAACATGGTAGCTTATGATATGATTCAAAATCTCAAGGAGATTTATGAAGGGCAAGCTCGTCAAGAGAGATACGAGACCTCTAAAGCTCTGTTTCAATGCAAGATGAGTGAGGGATCTCCCGTAGGAGCTCACGTCATCAAAATGATGGGCTACATCCAAACGTTGGAGAAGCTTGGCTTTCTGCTGAAAGACAAATTAGCTACTGATGTCATCCTGCAATCGTTTCCGGATAGTTTCAATTAGTTCGTCTGTAATTTCAATATGAATGAAATTAACAAGACGCTGCCACAGTTGCTCGGCATGTTGAGAACTGCTGAAATCAACCTGAAGAAGGTAGGACCTAAACCTGTTCTGATGGTCCGCAAGGGCAAGAAGAAAGGTAAATCGGCAGCAAAGTCTAAAGGTGATGGTAAGACCGAAACCGATCGAAATGAGGCATTGAAACCTAAGAATGGAATCAAGAAGGATGGAAAATGTTTCCATTGCGGCAAGACCAGACATTGGAAGAGAAACTGCCCCACACACCTACAAGAAGTCAAGAAAGCAAAAACGAGTGAGGCATCAACCTCAGAGGCTTCTAAAGAGAAGGAATTAGAATAGACATGGACTTGCGAATGGAAATAAAGCAAGAGTTGCTACATTATCCATTAGGACATGTGTTTTTGCTTAAATAGATTTGTTTTAGTTTTTAAGATTATTATTTTGTGCCTAAGTTTTAGTTATCTTGTAAGGACCAGATATTTTAATTTTGAGATTATTTAAATAAATGTTATTATTTTAATCTCTTATGGCACAACGAATCAATGATCTTTAAACTAATCAAATCAATAATATTTATAAGATAAATAAAACTAATGACTAATCTCAAACTCATAAAAAGTATTAAGGTAATTTGATGAGATCAAATTCAAGAATATTTAAAGTTTGATGAACTTTCAAAGAATATGGGATTGTCCCATAATTAAGTCCCACAAATGGAACGAAAAGTCTTTGAAAGAGAATCAAATATGTTAGACATATTTTGATTCAGAACAAGTCGTTTTCGACTTCTTTACACACTAGAAAAACAACTCTCATACTTAATCGTGTTTTTTTTTCGAAACGTCATATAAGAGATGGACTAAGAACTGTTCTAGAATACCTTTGAAGTTTTAAGGTTACTTACATGTTAAAATGTTTACAAAGTTCGAACCTTAAAAACTCCATTTGTTGTTTATCCTAACGAGAACAAAGCGTTTGTTTCTCAAAGGAGAGTTTATCTTGAAAGAGATTAATTCTCAAAAAGGGATATTATTTCTTCAACTTTAACGAGAACAAAATATTTGTTGCTCAAACGACAATTTATCTCGAAAGAGAATACTTATCACTAAGGGATTTCATTTTTCAACGAGAACAAAATGTTTGTTGCTCAAACGAGAGTTTCTCTCGAAAGAGATTACCTCTCACAAAAGGAAAAAATGGAATTTAAAATGTGTAACCCCCTTAGCCCGGCCTAGACGGTTGACCCGAACTACGAAGATTACACGGGGAAAACCAAAGTCAACCCGAAAGTCAACCTTGATTAACAACCCTTTTTTCCATTAAGACTTGTCTAGATGCACATTAACCCTAAGCGTACTCTGGAGAAACATTTATGTGAAAAGCACATCGATCGGATACCAATAAGGGACTCAATTGCACAAATTACAATTATTAGGGACCAAATTGTAAATTCTAGAAATTTGAAGGTCTTAACTGATTTTTAAGTTACCAATATTAAATTAGTCATATTACATGCTTCCCTGTCAAATTTCACTTTAATCGGACATCTCAAAAACAAGCAATTGCAAATACAATTTTTGGGACTAAAACGTAAAGCTAACAAACCTAAATATCATTCAAATCAGTGCCCAACGGTCACCTGTTTCGAAACGGTGTTGACCGTTCCGAAACACGGGTTCGTTTCGAGACTTGTTTCGAAACAGGGCCTTCCAGTGGCCAAACTGTTTCGATACGGTCACCAGTCGTTTCGAAACACCAAGGCCATTACAAGCCCCCGTTTCGAAACGCCTATGAGTGTATCGATACGGGTTGCCCAGAAGCTGCAGATTTTGCTGGTTTAACATGCATAAAACCACTCAAACACATCCTATTGACTTCCTAATCATGCCAACAAGTCATCATACATATAAGGTACATGTTTGCAACTTCAAAACACAATCATAGCATCAAACATGGTATTCCACAAGTCTATGGGCATGCATCCTAATATCCAAAACCAAACAACCATCAAAACACCAAATCAAGCATCAAAAGGCCAATTAAAAATCCCAAAACATCAAAGGCATCATGCCACAACTAGGCAGTCCAAAACATCTCCCAAAACACATCTTAGGTTCCCATTGCAAAAATATCAAAACTAATAGTGTTATGAAAACATCACCATACATGAGCTTAGTTTTCCCTTGGACTCTTAGCCTCCTTGCTGCCCTCAAACACTTCAATTATCTGCATTATTGGTTCATGAGAGAGAGCGTAAGCACAATTGCTTAGTGAGGCATGCTCTAAAGAAACAACACAATAATGCTTTTTATAAAACACTTTTAACAAAGCCTTCCATCACATAATCATCATTATTCATGTAACCTTGCATACATAACAAGCATCTCATGCTTTAATAAAATCAACATGTCATATTGGCTTTCAAGTGATAATCCATAACCATTTACAGCACAAAACACAATCGCATACGGGGATTACAAGCGTTGTCCCATACGCTTCATACACACTACCGTACACACAAGGTGGAGTTTATCGGTACAATCACAACCCCTCAACAGTCGTGATGGAGTTTAACGGTACAATCACAACCCCTCAACATCACTCATCGGTAGTTGCATAACTCCACTAACGAGAACACGGGACACATAACACAAGATCCACACACGGACTTTTAACCACCGTTGTGATCTTACCTTTCTCGTTAGTGTACTTGGATGAAGTTTACGGTACAATTACAACCCCTCAACATCCAAGGCGACTTTATTCACGGTGCACCCAATCCTATAGCCGGCTAACTATATCCGATTCATGTACTTTAAAACCATTACATCACTTGCCAATGTACATCATATAACATCAACAACTCACTGTTTTAAAGCATTAAACAAAGCCAATAAACATCATACATCACTATGCATCAAATCTACATTTACAACATATCAAACCAAGGATCTCTTACCTTGAGCATCCTTCAACATATGGCTTTCTGTAGAACTAATGTTTTGATATAATAATTGAAAAATGTTTTGGACTAATTTGAAAAGAATTTAAAACTTGTTTTTAAGTCCAAACAAATTAAAATTATGTTTGAGGTATTTTGAGAGATTTTTGGCGAAGAATTTTTCATGTTTTCAATAGCCAAACTTGTGATTTCACATTACCAGTATCGATACGGTTTTACCTGTACCGATACCTTTTTGCCCTAGTTTGGCCACTGTCAAAACCCGTATTGATACGAGGGTTTAGCGTATCGATACTGATCGGGGTCGTTTCGATACGCCAGGTAAGCGTACCGATCCCAGTTCAACCACCCCAACGGCTATTTCCCAACAGCCATTCAAATGTGGACCCGTACCGATACGCCCTCAAGCGTATCGATACGCCTCAGCTGGCAAAAGCTCAACGGCTAGTTCCTATGAAGCCCGTACCGATACGGTGTCACGTGTATCGATACGGTTAGATGCAGTACATCGTTTATGAAGGGAAATAAAGTCCTCAACGGCTCCAATTCATCCCCAACGGCTACAAACTCATTTGGGAGTATAAAAGGGACCTTCAAGCATCAAAAGAAGACTGATGCTCATATTGTCAAACATCAAATGATCAAAAAGTGTCTTAGTGCTTAAATTGTCAATTCTTGTATAGACAAACTCTAGTGAGCCAAAATTGTCAAATTTGCTCAAGTGTTTTAGGTTTTGGGTGAGTGCTTAATTGTGCAAACAAACACCTATTAGAGGGTTTTAAGTTTGCTTCTTGTTTCTCTTTGTAAAGAGGGTTTTTGATCAAGGCTTTGGGTAGAAGCTTGATCGGTTGTAAGGGTTTCCTCCTAATCCTAGAAAAGGGGACGAATCAATAGTGGATTGATTGTGAAATCCTTAGTGGGGAGCTAAGGTAGTGGATGTAGACCTTGGGTAGAAGGTTGAACCATTATAAATCATTGTGTCACATTTCATTTTAGCTTCCTTAACCCTTCCACCCAAAAATCCACCTCTCCACCACTTGGTGAGCTAAATTGGTTGATCGAATCGAGCCCCACAAAACTCAACAATTGGTATCCGAGCTTGGCTCAATCGAAGGGGATTCACATCCTATTGAGAAGATCCGACGAGCTCGATCACTTTTTCATCAACCGGATCAATGGCACATTCAATCGACAAACCGCCTTTCTTTGACGGAACTCACTATGCCCATTGGAAGACAAAGATGAAATTCTTCATCAAATCAAGAGATTACAAGCTATGGGATGTATTTGAAGATGGTTCGTTCGTGCCTCAAAGAAGTAAAGCGGAGTGGAGTGCCGACGATCGCAAGAAGATGGAGCTAAATTGCAAAGCCTTGCACATTCTATTTTGTGCTTTTGGTCCATCCATCTATGAGAAGATGTCTTCTTGTGAGAGTGCCAAGGAGGTATGGGACAAGCTTGAAGTCACATACGAGGGGACAAATGAAGTCAAGGAGACCAAGATTGGGCTCCTAACCTTGGAGTATGAGAACTTCAAAATGGATCCGGAAGAGAACGTTAAGAAAATGTTCGATAGATTCTCCACCATCACCAATGGTCTCAAAGGGTGTGGAGAAGCCATTCCGGAAGAAAAGCTTGTTCGTAAGCTCATCTACTCACATCCCGAGTCTTGGGACTCAAAGAGGACCGCCATCATCGAAGCAAAAAATTTGAAGACTTTGAAGCTTGATGAACTCATGGGGTCTCTCCTTACTCATCAAATTATAAAGAAGAACAAAGAGGATGAGAAGAAGAGGGAAGAAATTAGAGCTATGGGAGATAAGAAAATCAAAGGGCTTGGCATCAATGCTAGTGCCATGGCTCTCAAATCCTCCACTTGCCATCATGTCTACTCAAGTGAAGAGGAGGATGAAGATGAAGAGATAGTTCATCTCTTCATGAAGTGTGCCCCGTTCATGAAGAAAGCCTTGAGAGAGCTTGAACGAGAACCTAAAAGAAAGGAGAGGGCAAGCACTTCAAGCCATAAGAAGAAGGCACATGTGGCTACTTGGAGTGATGAGGACTCCACCGACGATGAACAAGCCAACCTTTGCCTTATGGCCATCGAAGAAGATTCAAGGGTAACTTCTAATTCATCTACTTCGTGTTCTTACTCTTTTGATGAATTACAAGATGCCTATGATGATTTGGTTTTAGATTTTAAAAGCCACATTTTGAAAAACAATAAATCGATTTCAAAGTTGAAAATTCAAAATGATTTGTCTTCTAAAACCAAACTTGAACTTGAAGCAAAACTTGAAGAGTTTGAATTAAAATGTCTTGATTTACAAAAATTGCTTCAAAAAGTTCAAGAAGAAAAAGATTTGATTTCCAAAGAGCTTGAAAAGAAAAAAAATTTGGAAAATCAAATTTTTATGTTAGACAATCTAGTGCCCCTAGATTTATTAAAGGAAAATGTTTTAGAAGTATTTGGCTCCCAAAAGGACTTAGTACTTCAATTAAAAAGGATGACATTGAAAAATGGATTCCTAAGGGGACTAAAATTTGTGCAACTAACGTTTATGGATCCAAAGCAATTTGGATACCAAAAATTACTCGATTGTCTATTGTAGGTGTGATGGAGATGTTCAACAAGTCAAACATTGAGGGGGAGCTCCATACACACAAGGAAGAACACTTGAAGAAGGAAGGCTTCACATCCTCCCTTGGATTCAAGTGTTGGTAAAATTTCTAGTTGTTTTGAATTAATTTGTCTTACTTTTAGTTTATTCAACTAGATGATCATATATGATGGACTAACATTTTTGATGATGCTTTAAGTAAGGGGGAGCCATTTTTAAACTAAATTCTTATTTGTGTCAAAACTTTTTACCTCTATTGTTATTTTGAACTTAATGTCTTAAATTCTTTTTGATATAACAAAAAGGGGGAGAAATGGTATGGTTTGAAAAAATTGAATTTTCAAATGAATAAGGGGGAGCTTTATTTGATTTCATACATTTAATCTCTTATTCACATTTTTAAAAGTTTAAGGGGGAGAATCCCAAACAATTTTTCAAGTTAGTTTTATTATATCAAAAAGGGGGAGATTGTAGAACTAATGTTTTGATATAATAATTGAAAAATGTTTTGGACTAATTTGAAAAGAATTTAAAACTTGTTTTTAAGTCCAAACAACTTAAAATTATGATTGAGGTATTTTGAGAGGTTTTTGGCAAAGAATTTTTCATGTTTTCAATAGCCAAACTTGTGATTTCACGTTACCAGTATCGATACGGTTGTACCCGTACCGATACCTTTTTGCCCCAGTTTGGCCACTGTCAAAACCCGTATCGATACGAGGGTTTAGCGTATCGATATTGATCGGGGTCGTTTTGATACGCTAGGTAAGCGTACCGATCCCAGTTCAACCACCCCAACGGCTATTTCCCAACGGCCGTTCAAATGTGGACCCGTACCGATACGCCCTCAAGCGTATCGATACGCCTCAGCTGGCAAAAGCTCAACGGCTAGTTCCTATGAAGCCCGTACCAAAACGGTTTCAAGTGTATCGATACGGTTAGCTGCAGTACAACATTTATGAAGGGAAATAAAGTCCTCAACGGCTCCAATTCATCCCCAACTGCTAGTAACGGCTACAAACTCATTTCGGAGTATAAAAGGGACCTCCAAGCATCAAGAGAAGACTAATGCTCATATTGTCAAACAACAAATGATCAAAAAGTGTCTTAGTGCTTAAATTGTCAATTCTTGTATAGACAAACTCTAGTGAGCCAAAATTGTCAAATTTGCTCAAGTGTTTTAGGTTTTGGGTGAGTGCTTAATTGTGCAAACAAACACCTATTAGAGGGTTTTAAGTTTACTTCTTGTTTCTCTTTGTAAATAGGGTTTTTGATTAAGGCTTTGGGTAGAAGCTTGATCGGTTGTAAGGGTTTCCTCCTAATCCTAGAAAAGGGGACGAATCAATAGTGGATTTATTGTGAAATCCCTAGTGGAGAGCTAAGGTAGTGGGTGTAGACCTTGGTTAGAAGGTTGAACCACTATAAATCATTGTGTCACATTTCATTTTAGCTTTTTTAACCCTTCCACCCCAAAAATCCACCTCTCCACCACTTGGTGAGCTAAATTGGTTGATCGAATCGAGCCCCTCACAACTCAACACTTTCAAAACCAGCATTAATCATGCTAAAACATGCTTTCAAAACAGAATTTAAACATGCAAATTATAAACAATGTATCAAACCACTTCATGGCTCATCCAAGAGAGTTTTTCCGAAAACTTACTATTGAGCTTAGTTAAGTTGCTTAGACTTAAACTAAGCTCCCAAAACCTTCAAACATTTGTTTCAAAGCTGGAAAACCAACTTCACTCACCAATTCTGTTTCGCAAGCTTGCCGAAACGCCGATCAAGCCTTCGGATCAACACCTCAAGTATCTGAAGATGTCTCCCTTGTTTCAAACACATCAAAGAAGAGGATTAATGCATCATGCATTGAAATCTTCAGCCAACACACTTAAACTCGCTGCTCTACATAAATCCAACATTTCGGCTACATAACACAACCGAAATCACCTCCAAACTCTTCCAAAACATAACCCAGTCAAGATCCATCACTTCTAACCATTTCTAAACATCAATAACATCCAAAATGAACCGAAACACGTCCTTATACCTCCAGTTATAACAGAACACCAAGATCACCTCAAAAACCACCATTTTCATAAGCAAAAACTTAGGAAACACAACATATTCGGGATTGCATTGATAAAACCTCATTTACACATCATTAGACATCCAAAATACATTTAAGAATTATCTCAAAGCAGAGCCCAAACAATCACAACGAAACTCTTCAAGATTTCCACCAAATCTTGAGTTTTAAGCCAAAATCAAGTTCATATCATTAAAACCATTTATAAAACTTAAATTAAGGATTGATAACTTGGGAATTTCAGTAAAGAACTGAGTATATAGAGGAGAAGAACAACCTTACCTCTAAATGGTGATTTCTCCTTGATTTGAGCTAATTTTCTTGAAAATCCAATGAGCAAATCAAAAAGGATTTGATGTAAGATGGATTAGGAACTAATTGATGATTAAAACCTCATCAATTGGAGTGAAAATCAAAGCAAAAGTTGCTGGAGGAAAGTGTTTGGATGATGGAATTTTGAGAGAAAAAGATACGAGAAAATTTTAAGAAAAGTTAGTTATGAAAATCTAAAAAATGGTTTCCCTTTTTCATTTAATTAATTAAACATTAATTAAATCACTCAAATTAACGAAAAATCTAGAGAAATCATTTTTGGGTAAATTAGCTCCTTAAAGATTCAAAGTTTCAATCCTTACAAAACAGTCACCACTGAACTTTTCAAAAATCACATTTTAGTCACTATTTCAAAATGTTGTATTTCCAAACCTTATTTTGTAAAATTGATTTCACCACTCTCTTATATATATTAAAATATAATTTTAGATATTTTCCATATTTTTAAAGCATCCCAAACTAGGCTTTCCCTAAAACCTCCTTTTATATTCGAACCAAAAATTAGACTAGTCCGGTTCAGACCCTAAACTTCTAAGCCCAAAATTGGGGTGTTACAACTCTCCCCCCCCCCTTAAGAAATTTCGTCCTCGAAATTTACATGGAGGAAAGAGGTACGGAAACTGCTTCTTCATGTCATTCTTTCTTTCCCACGTGGCTTCCTCAACACCACGGTGCTTCTGCAAAACCTTTACCAAATCAATGGTCTTGCCTCGAAGAACTTTACTGTCCGAATCCAGAATTTCAACCGGCTCCTCATCATAGGTCAAGTCTGGATTCAACTCCACTTCCTCCACAGGCATAACATGCGAAGGATCTGATCTATACCACCGAAGCATAGAGACATGAAACTCATCATGAATCTTTTCCAACTCTTGCGGTAACCTCAACTTGTACGCAACTGGACCCACACGTTCAATCACCTCGTATGGTCCAATGTACCTAGGGCTCAACTTCCCTTCCGGCCAAACCTCATCACCTTCTTTCAATGCGAAACTTTCAAGAACACACGGTCACCTACCGCAAACTCAATCTCCTTACGCTTTAAATCCGCGTAAGACTTCTGTCGATCAGAAGCTGCCTTCAATCGCTCACAAATGAGCTTCACGTTCTCGGTGGTTCCTTTCAACAAAGCTGGCATTGAAACCAACTTCTGACCTGTTTCAGCCCAACAAAGAGGAGTTCTGCATTTCCTCGCGTACAAGGCTTCATAAGGTGCCATTTGAATACTTGCCTGGTAGCTATTGTTATAAGCAAACTCTACCAAAGGCAAATGCTTCTCCCAAGAGCCTTGAAACTCAATCACACAACACCTCAACATATCTTCCAGCACTTGGATAACACGCTCAGACTGTCCATCCGACTGTGGATGATAAGAAGTACTGAAATTCAACCGTGTACCCAAAGCTTGATGCAAACATTCCCAGAAACACGATGTAAACCTCGGATCTCTATCCGACACAATAGACTTTGGCACACCATGCAGCCGCACAATCTCAGCAATGTACAGCTCTGCAAGCTTATCCAAGGTGTATGTAGTATGCACAGGTAAGAAATGAGCACGCTTCGTAAGGCGATCCACAATCACCCACACCGAATTCTTTTTCGATGGCGACAAAGGCAAACAGACACAAAGTCCATGGTAATCCTTTCCCACTTCCACTCAGGAATCCTCAACAGTTGCAACAACCCAGAAGGAAACTGATGCTCAGCCTTAACTCGCTGACAAACCATGCACTTACTCACATACTCCGCAACATCTTTCTTTAATCCCACCCAACAGCACTCATCCTTAAGATCACGATACATCTTTGTACTACCATGGTGCATAGCAAAAGGACTACTATGAGCTTCAGTCGGAATATCACGCCTCAACTCAGCATCATTCGGCACTACTATCCGACTCCTAAAACATAGAACTCCATCATCATTAAAACAAAAATCCGATGGTCTATCCTCAGCAATATCCTGAACATGTGGCACCAAGGAATCATCCAACAGCTGCTTATCCTTTATCAACTGAACCAAAGATGGTTTCACTTGCAATTCAGCCACAAGACCTCCATCTCGCAAAATGCTTAAGCTGGCAAACGTAGCCCTCAACTCCACTGCCACCTTTCTACTTAAAGCATCCGCTACAACATTAGCTTTTCCCAGATGGTACTCGATCGTCAGATCGTAATCTTTAAGCAACTCCACCTAACGTCGATGCCTAAGATTCAACTCTTTCTGAGACATCAAATACTTCAAACTTTTGTGATCCGTGTACACAATACACTTCTCACCATACATGTAATGTCTCCAAATTTTCAAAGCAAAGACCACCGCAGCTAACTCAATATCGTGCGTAGGATAATTGCGCTCATGCACCTTCAACTGGCGCGATGCATAAGCCACCACCTTACCCTCTTGCATCAACACACACCCCAAACCAACATAGGATGCGTCACTGTACACCACAAACTCTTTCCCTGATTCAGGTTGAACCAAGATAGGAGCTTGTGTCAAAGCTGCCTTAAGCTTTTCAAAAGCTTGTTGTCTCGCTTCTGTCAACTCATACTTGACATCCTTCTGTAACAACTTCGTCAAAGGTGCAGCAATTTTTGAAAATCCATCCACAAACCTCCGATAGTATCCTGCCAACCCAAGGAAACTACGGACTTCGTGAACAGACTTAGGAGGCTTCCAATTCATCAGTGCCTCAATCTTCGGAGGATCAACACGAATCCCCTCAGCAGAAACCACATGTCCAAGAAAAACAACTTCTTTAAGCCAGAATTCACACTTGCTCAGCTTAGCATAAAGCTGATTCTCCAAAAAAAGCCTGCAACACAATCCTCAAATGCCCTTCATGCTCCTCCTTAGTACGAGAGTACACAAGGATATCATCAATGAACACCACAACAAACTTGTCCAAATATTCATGGAACACTCTATTCATCATGTCCATAAAAGCTGCAGGAGCATTCGTCAAGCCAAACAGCATCACAAGGAACTCATAATGCCCATACCTCGTCCTAAAGGTTGTTTTTGGCACATCCACATCCTTCACTTTGAGCTGGTAATAACCTGACCTTAAGTCAATCTTAGAGAACACAGCCGCTCCCCGAAACTGATCAAAAAGATCATCAATCCTTGGCAAAGGATACCGATTTTTGATAGTCAACTTGTTCAGCTGACGATAATCGATGCACATTCTCATAGTGCCATCTTTCTTCTTCACAAACAAGACCGGTGCACCCCAAGGTGACACACTCGGCCGAATGAAACCACGATCAAGCAACTCCTGAGGTTGCGTCTTCATCTCCTTCAACTCCTTAGGTGCCATTCGGTAAAGAGTAATGGACACTAGAGTTGTATTTTCATACAACTCAATTCCAAACTCCACCTCTCGACTAGGAGGCAAACCAGGTAACTCCTCCGGAAACACACCAGGAAACTCTCGCACAGTCCTGATATCTTAATCTCGCAACTCTTTAGAGCTAGGATTCATAACAAAGGCCATGTAAGCCTCACAACCTTGCCTCAGCATTCGGCTTGCTTCCAATGTAGACAGCACATTGGTAAGAAACTTCACATTCTCACCAACCACCATAACCTCGTAATCATCCGCAAGATTCAACGAAACTCGCTTGTTCTAAAAATCCACCACAGCTCGATGTTCAACAAGCCAATCCATACCAAGGATTACATCAAATCCATAGAAAGGCAATTTCATGAGATCAACAAGAAAAACATGGTTTTGCACTACCAAAGGACATCTTCTATACAACTTCCGTGTCACAACGGTCTCACCAAAGGAACTAGTCACACGCATACCAACATCCAAAGACTCAACAGGTAAACCAAGCAATTAAGCATGTTCACGCAATATGTATGAGTGTGTAGATCCATAATCAATCAAGGAAAGTAATGACAAGGATTGCAAAGTAAAGGTACCTGCGATCACATCCGTGTCATTTCTCCCCTCTCGTTGAGCATACACTCGAGCCTGGCCGCCACCCTCAGGTTGAACAGCCACCACATGCGCCACATTCCTCCCACCATCATCTCTGCGCTGGAAGTTACCACGGCCGCGACCATGACCTCTCTGTGGTGCAACAACTCCAGGAGCACGTCCCTGACCACCACCGGCCAACAAAGGACACTCCCTCCTCATGTGGTCTATCGAACCACAATTCCAGCACGAATTACCGGTCACTGCAACAAGAGCCTGCACCTCCCTCGCTGCTCGAGAACAATCTCGCCTCAAATGACCACGCGATCCACACGTCCAGCACGTGTTCTGATCAGCTCTCATCCTGTCTCCCTGAACAGGCGCACCATGCCCTCCATTACCATGCCTAGCAGAAGACTGATACATCTTATCTCGTCCTCTCTTGTTCTGTCCACTACCGGAACTGTAATCTGCAGCTCTTTTGCCCGAGCTAGAACTAACGCCTCTTGAAGACAGACCCAGATTCTGCTCAATATCCTTCGCTCTACTCACCAGCACATCAAAATCTATATACTCAACAGCAAGCATAAAGGTCTTCACATCCGGCATCAAACCATATCAGAAGCGTTCACACCTCTCCCGTTCATCAGGGATAAGCTCAGGTGCGTACTGACTAATACGGACAAACTGGATCTCATACTCAGCCACCGTCATGCTCCCTTGCACAAGAGACATGAATTCTCTTTTCTTCTCATCCAGGTATCGCACACCTAGATACTTTCGCTTGAACGCGTTCAGAAAGAACGTACAAGTCACATCAACTTCCTCCATTCCAGAGACAGTGGTCGTCCACCAAGTATACACATCATCATGTAACAGCGATACCACGCAACCTAATTTCTGCACATCGTTGCAGTTCATCTGTCCCAATATCCTCTTGGTGCTTTCCAACCAAGATTCAGAACCTTCAGGAGATAAACCTCTGAACTCAGTCCCTCCCAGACTGTGAAGACGTTCCAAAGGTAATCTCACATTAGCATCACCCTGATGCACAGCTCCGTGAGCTCCAACTATTGCTTCCTGGAATGCTCCAACAATAGCATGTATCAACACAGTCAGGTCAGGAGCAGCTTGCCCCTGCACAGCTTCAGGTCCAGCGACCCCAGCACCAGCACCAACTTCAGCATTCTCACCTCCAGCACCACCACTGCCGGGTGGTCCACCACCAGGGGGAGGAGGTATATCCACAACATTCTCTACGTTTTCCTCGTTCTCATTCTGAGCCATAGCTCTCGTATTCATCCTCATCTCTCTACGAGGCCCCATTTACAAGAAAAACAATGCACTGACACAAATGCAATAAACATAATTAGGCTCAACAAGGTAAGTAATCCAAGTACTCAAGCTCATTTTCCAAAAACATTTCCTTTCATTAGTTTTGATATGGCAATGGGTTCCTCTAACATGCTTCAACATAGCATAACATCACAATTGCAACATACTTTACAATTCATACAACATACTTTCATCCAATAAGCATTTCATGCAAATACACATACATCACCCATATAACCATTCCCATTTACACGAGAACTCGGCTCTGATACCACCAAATGTAACCCCCTTAGCCCGGCCTAGACGGTTGACCCGAACTACGAAGATTACACGGGGAAAACCAAAGTCAACCCGAAAGTCAACCTTGATTAACGACCCTTTTTTTCCTTTAAGACTTGTCTAGATGCACATTAACCCTAAGCGTACTCTTGAGAAACATTTATGTGAAAAGCACAGCAATCAGATATCAATAAGGGACTCAATTACACAAATTACAATTATTAGGGACCAAATTGTAAATTCTGGAAATTTGAAGGTCTTAACTGATTTTTAAGTTACCAATACTAAATTAGTCATATTACATGCTTCCCTGTTAAATTTCACCTTAATCGGACATCTCAAACTCAAGCAATTGCAAATACAATTTTCGGGAGTAAAACGTAAAGCTTGCAAACCTCAATACCATTCAAATCAGTGCCCAACGATCACCTGTTTCGAAACGGTGTTGACCGTTCCGAAACCCGGGTTCGTTTCGAGACTTGTTTTGAAACAGGGCCTTCCAGTGGCCAAACCGTTTCGATACGGTCACCAGCCGTTTCAAAACACCAAGGCCATTACAAGCCCCTGTTTCGAAACGCCTATGAGTCTATCGATACGGGTTGCCCAGAAGCTGCAGATTTTGCTGGTTTAACATGCATAAAACCACTCAAACACATCCTAATGACTTCCTAATCATGCCAACAACTCATCATACATATAAGGTACATGTTTGCAACTTCAAAACACAATCATAGCATCAAACATGGTATTCCACAAGTCTATGGGCATGCATCCTAATATCCAAAACCAAACAACCATCAAAACACCAAATCAAGCATCAAAAGGCCAATTACAAATCCGAAAACATCAAAGGCATCATGCCACAACTAGGGATTCCAAAACATCTCCCAAAATACATCTTAGGTTCCCATTGCCAAAATATCAAAACTAATAGTGTTATGAAAACATCACCATACATGAGCTTAGTTTTCCCTTGGACTCTTAGCCTCCTTGCTGCCCTCAAACACTTCAATTATCTGCATTATTGGTTCAAGAGAGAGAGCGTAAGCACAATTGCTTAGTGAGGCATGCTCTTAAAAAACAACATAATAATGCTTTTTATAAAAACACTTTTAACAAAGCCTTCCATCACATAATCATCATTATTCATGCAACCTTGCATACATAACAAGCATCTCATGCTTTAATAAAATCAACATGTCGTATTGGCTTTCAAGTGATAATCTATAACCATTTA
The DNA here is from genome assembly GCA_958450335.1 of Hibiscus tridactylites. NCBI lineage: Eukaryota > Viridiplantae > Streptophyta > Magnoliopsida > Malvales > Malvaceae > Hibiscus > Hibiscus tridactylites. The sequence continues at coordinate 29,336,266 of OY288291.1, read as the reverse complement.
CAACACAAAACACAATCGGATACGCGGATTACAAGCGTTGTCTCATACGCTTCATACACACTACCGAACACACAAGGTGGAGTTTACCGGTACAATTACAACCCCTCAACACCCGTGATGGAGTTTAACGGTACAATCAAAACCCCTCAACATCACTCATCGGTAGTTGTATAACTCCACTAACGAGAACACGGGACACACAACACAAGATCCACACACGGACTTTTAACCACCGTTGTGATCTTACCTTTCTCGTTAGTGTACTTGGATGGAGTTTACGGTACAATTACAACCCCTCAACATCCAAGGCGACTTTATTCACGGTGCACCCAATCCTATAGCCGGCTAACTATATCCGATTCAAGTACTTTAAAACCATTACATCACTTGCCAATATACATCATATAATATCAACAACTCACTTTTTTAAAGCATTAAACAAAGCCATTAAATCTCATGCATCACTATGCATCAAATCCACATTTACAACATATCAAACCAAGGATCTCTTACCTTGAGCATCCTTCAACATATAGCTTTCAAAACCAGCATTAATCATGCTAAAACATGCTTTCAAAGCAGAATTTAAACATGCAAATTATAAACAATGCATCGAACCACTTCATGGCTCATCCAAGAGAGTTTTTCCGAAAACTTACTCTTGAGCTTAGTTAAGTTGCTTAGACTTAAACTAAGCTCCCAAAACCTTCAAACATTTGTTTCAAAGCTGGAAACCCAACTTCACTCACCAATTCCATTTCGCAAGCTTGCCGAAACGCCGATCATGCCTCTGGATCAACAACTCAAGTATCCGAAGATGTCTCTCATGTTTTAAACACATCAAAGCAGAGGATTAATGCATCATCATGCATTGAAATCTTAAGCCAACACACTTAAACTCGCTGCTCTACATAAATCCAACATTTCGGCTACCAAACACAACCGAAATCACCTCCAAACTCTTCCAAAACATAACCCAGCCAAGATCCATCACTTCTAACCATTTCTAAACATCAATAACATCCAAAATGAACCTAAACACGTCCTTATACCTCCAGCTATAACAGAACACCAAGATCACCTCAAAAACCACCATTTTCATAAGCAAAAACTTAGGAAACACAACCTATTCGGGATTGCATTGATAAAACCTCATTTACACATCATTAGACATACAAAATACTTTTAAGAATCATCTCAAAACAGAGCCCAAACAATCACAACGAAACTCTTCAAGATTTCCTCTAAATCTTGAGTTTTAAGCCAAAATCAAGTTCATAGCATTAAAACCATTTATAAAACTTAAATTAAGGATTGATAACTTGGGAATTTCAGTAAAAAACTGAGTATTTAGAGTAGAAGAACAACCTTACCTCTAAATGGTGATTTCTCCTTGATTTGAGCCAATTTTCTTGAAAATCCAATGAGCAAATCCAAAAGGATTTGATGTAAGATGGATTAGGAACTAATTGATGATTAAAACCTCATCAATTGGAGTGAAAATCAAAGCAAAAGTGGCTAGAGGAAAGTATTTGGATGATGGAATTTTGAGAGAAAAAGAGATGAGAAAATTTCAAGAAAAGTTAGTTATGAAAATCTAAAAAGTGGTTTCCCTTTTTCATTTAACTAATTAAACATTAATTAAATCACTCAAATTAAGGAAAAATCTGGAGAAACCATTTTTGGCTAAATTAGCTCCTTAGATTCAAAGTTTCAATCCTTTAAAAATAGTCACCACTGAACTTTTCAAAAATCGCATTTTAGTCACTATTTCAAAATATTGTATTTCCAAACCTTATTTTGTAAAATTGATTTCACCACTCTCTTATATATATTAAAAGATAATTTTTAGCTATTTTTCCATATTTTTAAAGCATCCCAAACTAGGCTTTCCCTAAAACCTCCTTTTATATTCGAACCGAAAATTAGACCGGTCCGGATCAGACCCTAAACTTCTAAGCCCAAAATTGGGGTGTTACAAAATGTGAAGAAATTTTAGACAACAAGTTTATGAACCAAATATTGAGATTGTTCCACAAATGATCAAGGAACCTTGGAACAAAACACAACCATTGTGTTGATCCTTAAGAGAATACCATATACTTGAGAAATATGGATTTCTCACTATCCGTACATGGAAACACTCTTCTTTTCGGATCAAGATAAAGACTAGGTCGTATCAGAAAGCAATGGTGAGCCCAAAATTCGAGAAATGGCTAAGAGCCATGAGATATGAGATGGAATCCATGTCTAAAACCAAGTATAGACTTTGGTTACCTAAAAGGGTAAAACCTAAGTGGTATGGATGAGTTTTTCAAAAAGGAAAAACTGACATGGATGATAAAATATACAAAGGATGATTCGTCGCTAAAAGTTTTCGACAAACCTCATAGTATAGACTATGATAAAGCATCTTCCTTGTAGCTATGTTTAATCCATCTTAATCTCACTTGCAAGTAGTTACATACGATGATTATGGAATCAAATAAAGGAATGTCAAAACCACTTTCCTAAGGGAAAATTTGAAACAGATGTGTACATGACACATCCATAAGGTTTTGTCACTCCAGTAAACACTTGGAAGGTACGTAAGCTACAAAGGTCTATCCGTAGACTAAGGCAAGCTTCTCGAAGTTGGGATATTCGTTTCAGAAGATACAATCAAAAGGTTTGGTTTATCTAGAAACAAAAGGGAGTCTTGTTTTCAAAAGAGCTAGTGGGAGCATTGTTACTTTCTTAAGTATTGTATGTAGATGGAAATACTCATCAAAAGGAACTAAAGATCGCAATCTGTTTTGCATTAATAAAAGATACTGCGACTTAGCAACATGAAACAGTATCTAACTCTGCAACATAGGCTGAATGTATTACAGTCCACATAGCAATAAAGAAGGATGTTTGGATCTAAAGGGTTCACTTCTGAACTAAGGGTTGTTCCCAGCATATTAGATGCTACATAACTCTGTTATGATGGAACCTTTGCGTAAGCAAATAAAACCCATATCTCATCAATAAATCCAAACATATTCTAAAGTACTTACATCTTGGAGATATGAAAGTACGCAATATACGCACAAAGTTGATAACTTTGTCAACTCCCTGACAAAGCTTTTGACACGGCATAAGCATGTCAGTTACACTAAGCCATATCATATTAGATACGAGAATGATTGGTCTTAGTGCCAGTGGGAGATTGTTGGAGTATGCCCAAAGACCAATCATATGATGATTGAATAGACATACTATTTTACTAGATTTATCAAGAAATGGCATTGCCGTTATTATCATTTGGTATGTTTCTGTGCATCAAACTAACCATTGGATAATAATGTCCATACAATAATACGATTATTGTTAAATTGGATCCGTAGTCGAATATTATTACGGGTATGGACAATGATAATATATAAAGACTAATATGGGGTTGATGATAAGCGTTGTCATTGACATAGAGATGTCAAAATCAACACATAAGTATTTGTTAGAGAACAGCATACTGGATTGACCCGCTATGAGCATGTTTCTTCGGTAATTATATGACAGTCACAACATTGCTCATGATAAACATATGTATAATCCTCAGACTTGAGATCAACATGATTTCAACATAAAGATTTACGTATTTTGACATCGTCAAACATGTGTCATAACTGACTACATTATAAAGACTGATGATTGGATACGTGATGACCTATGTAGTGAAATATGGTTGATCAAGAAAGGATTTGTCCGTCCTACATAATGGGAGAAATATCTTCGGCCACTTGATTGAGTGAGATTAGAAAATGCATGGCCATGCTCGAATATTATGATATGAGATATCATAGAGATTCGTTTATCATAATCTACTCAAGACATCAAGAAACACTAGATGGACAACGCAAGTGTGACTAACCCATGACTTGTGTTCATCTAAGATATAAAGGACAAAAGGATGAAATACATAAAGGAAGTTTATTCAGGAATTAGGAAAGTCAAACCATGACTTCATGCAACTTAGGTAGCAATGATGTATTGCTAGATGCCACTCATTGTTTGTAAAATTAGAACAGTTCTAATTTTGCTGCTAACGTTGCTTGAACCTACAAGGGTCACACCCTTCGAATGAAACGAACAAAAATTGGAAACCATACTCCCTATTTTAGGGAGGTTGCTGAAAATCCCCTATGGGATAGGGGAAATCGGTAACTCCCTTAAATGGGAATAATATTGGATAAATATTGTATTTATCAAATATTATTTAGAGTATGGAAAATATTTAGAGACTTAAATATTATAGAATACGATTCTAGAAATTTAAATATATATTTGGAATTTATATAATGTATATTTAAATTCCAAGTTTATGTAGAATTAGATTCTACATAATTAAAAATATATATATTTAAATATATTTAAATCCAAGTAAAGATAGAATGAGATTCTATATAATAAAAATGTATATATATATATATATGAATTAAATATAATGTATATTTAAATCCATGTTTTATGTAGAATAAGATTCTACATAATTAAATATATATATATATATTTCATTTAATATTATTAAATATAATGTATATTTAATATAAACCAATTTCAAGTAGAATTAGATTCTATGAATTTTGGTTGAACTTGGATTTAAGGAATTCTACTAGAATTAAGTCTATGAATACTATTTAAAGGGACAAGGGCTAGCAACCAAATCATCCCTATTACTCCTTGCAAATTTCGACATATCCCTGGGAATTCTCCTCTGGAATTTTCGACAAGTCCCAGATTTCTTCTGAGAAGCTGTTCGATATTTTTCCGGTGTTCGTCTTGCCCCCTGGCAAATTCTTGGCGATTTCCTAGTTCGAATCCAAGTCCCGGTAGAACCCCTGGTCGATTTCAGACTCCCTCAGGAATCCCTGGAGGGATTTTGACTTTTCCCTAGAAGGTGTTCAAACCTGTCTAAATTTATCCCTAAGTATTAGGGAGGCGGAAACTTTGTTCGTTTTGTTCGGGTGGACTCCGTAGTGGTCGTTGCAAACCTGTGACGATTCCGATTTTACTTGACGTGGTTATTCCGACATACTGTTGGTTTTCCAGTTTCCAGAGTTTTAAAAGGTAACTCTTCATCTTTTCACCTCGGATTCGTTCCTGTACATGGATCCTGGCTGGATTACGTCGGATTAATTTTTCCGCTGCGCCACGGGGCGTGCCGACGTGACCCAACAATTGTGATATACTCGGACGGATAAAACTACGATATAATAATTCCTGAAGCTGAGTCTTCATTTCTTTCAACTCTTTCAGAGCCATCCGATACGAAGCAATCGATACATGAGCTGAATCAGAATACAACTCAATAACAAACTCGACTTCTCTATCCGGCGGCAAACTAGGCAATTCTTCCGGAAACACCTCAGGAAAGTCACAAACTTTTCTAATGTCTTTTGGTCGGACCTTACTCATATCCGAATTCATCACATAAGCTAGGTATGCCTGACATCCCTGATCCAACATCTTTTGAGCTTCTAAAGCAGAAACTACGTTGGATAAGAACTTAACGTTCTCACCAACCACTATTACATCATAATCATCTGATAGTCTCAAACTCACTCGCTTTGTTTCGAAATCTAGCTTTTCCTTGTGTTTTACCAACCAATCCATTCCCAAAATCACATCAAACCCGTAAAACGGAAATTCCATCATATCAACAGGAAACACGTAACCCTAAACCATCAACGAACATCTGCGATACATCTTTCTGACCATAACTGTCTCGCCAAACGAACTAGTCACACGCATACCCACATCAAAAATTCCACACGATATGTCCAACCTCTTAGCATTCTCACTTAGAATATAAGAATGCGTAGAGCCAGAATCAATCAACGAAAGCAATGTCAAAGACTGTAACACGAAATTACCTGCGATAACATTGGTGTCGTTCTTGCCCTCTTTGTGTGCATACACTCTCGTTGGTCCACCTTTCTCAGGCTGAACTGCGACTACATGTGCCACATTCCTCTGACCTTCGTTTCATGGCTGAAAATTCCCTCGGCCGCGCCCACGGCCTCGCTGGTACTCGACAGCTTGTGCCGATGCCTGACCACCTCTAGCTAGCTGAGGACAATCTCGCTTAAGATGATCCTTCGATCCACACTGCCAACATGTACCATAGGTTCCCCAACACTCTCCTGGATGAGACCTACAACACTTGGTGCATTCGGGTGCACGATGAGCAAAACCTTGGCCTTGATGGCCACGTCTGGGATTATCACCCCCACGTCTATGATCAAACTGCTGCCTCTTGTCTTTGTTCCCCTTGGCACGATCAAAATTCCACTTTGCATGTCGTTTCCATGAACTAGACCTGCCTCCTCTAGTAAACAAACCAAAACTAAGCTCTATATCTTTGGCTCAAACTACTAGCACATTAAATCTGTATAATCAGCAGCCAACATATAGGTCTTCACTCCCTCAGTCAAACCATACCGAAACCTCTCACAATGTTCCCTCTCAGTGGGAACTAGCTCATAAGCATACTGACTCAGTCTAACAAACTTAACCTCATACTCCGAAACGGTCATGCTCCCCTGAACCAAATCCATGAACTCATGTTTCTTCTCATCTTGATACCTCAGCCCCAAATACTTCTTCCGGAAGGTAGAACGGAAGAAATCTCAAGTGATATCAGCAGTATCCATACTCGTGATGATCGTAGTCCACCAAACATACGCGTCACCCTGAAGAAAATATTCTACACAACCAAGCTTCTGTGCATCACAGCACTCCATCTGACCCAAAATCCTGGTAGTACTCGCCAATCATGCCTCATCTCCCCCGGGCGATAACCCATGATACTCCAATCCACCCAGACTACAGAGCCTCTCAAGGGGTAACCCTTCCCTCTGACCATGCGGCGGTGCAGCCGCCTGCAACCCAGCCAAAGCAGACTGAAAAGCCCCAGCAATAGCCTAGATCAACAGGCTCATATCAGCTCCGGCCTGTCCCTGGCCACCACGAGGCTCCTCACCTCGCACATCAGCCTCACCACCTGGAGGAGGAGGACGAGATAACTCTCCCTCTTGTAGATGCCCGTCACCCTCAACCGGATCCTCTCGCGGCTCACCACTCGCCTGACCTCTTCTAGGTCTAGCCATAACAACAAATGCAATGCTACAACAACAACAAATTAGACAAAAGGAAATGATTCAGGTCAGCAACGTCAAGGGTCCAAGGTTCTCAAGTATCATACATAGGCTTTCCACGATAATAATATGTGGCAATGGGTACCTTACACAGCAAGCAACCTCAACAGACAAGAAAACTAGAACACACTATTAAGATCCAACATATATATAAACAAGGTATAAACATGCCAACAAGGGTAGCCAACATGCTCTTAACTCAAGGAGTTTACAAACACTCCTAACAACAAAAACAAGGTTCACTCTCATTGCCACACACACTATTATCTAAGCAAGGTCATACTTGAGCTAAAAGCGGACACTTGGATCACCTCCCTTGCTCCGTTGCCTTCCAAAAGATCTACGGATATGCATTGCTGAAAAAGAGAGCGTAAGCTATAGAGCTTAGTGAGCGGGGCTCAAAACCAAACTACAACAATGCAGTTTTGAAAACAATCCTTATTTTAGAAACCAAAACCATTTCTTGAAAACCACTTTTCACAAATCATTTCCTTTTCAACATGCTAACTTGTAACAAGTTTAAGCAATAGCAAAACACATGCTAAAGGCACAACATGCATCCAACATGTAAGAACCATATGTAAACCACATATGAAAACCAAGCCTATCGGCTCCATAATATTCCACATGCTTCAAGCACAAAGCATAACCATATGAGTTTACAAAGCTCATACAAAACCATAAGCGAATGAGTATCTCGGCATCATTGTCATGTTGCTCGTATAAGCGGACACCTTGATGGCACAACCCCCATCAAGTCACATGGTGAAACAACCCTCACCACAATCTCACTTCGGTCGGGATGCCAATACCTGCATTGCCCGTTGGTGATAGCACAACCCCTACCACTCGCATCACAATAGCACAACCCCTATTGTGAAACCGAAGAATTTCTCACGCGCGAATTTTATAATTATAGTGCACTTCACATCCTATTGATCAATCAATCTATCTGATATAACCCATGTGTCAATATACTCATCGCAACATCACAATCCACAAATTTCATTGGGGATAAACACCTCCCCAAACACATCCCAAAAGCTATAATCACAAGCTCAAGCATAGCATGAACTCAACAGCATTTTAATAACTCACATGGCATTCTCATGGGACAAAAACATTATGCATTTAATGCATAAAAATAGAATAAACATCATTAAAATGATATGCTCGTGATCAAACAAGATCAAAATGTAAAATGGCGTAAAAGCCAAAACAACACAAAACTTACTCTTGAGCTTGAATTGGCCTAACGGCTCAACCCAAACCCTTTAAAACACTTCTTCAACCTTGATAAAACATTAAAATCATTTTCACTCACCAGCGATTACAAAAATCAAGCCGAAACCCCCTTTCTAGCTTTCCGGTTCGCCCACAAAAGAATTCAACAATTCCGAATCTTCAATCACTGCCTCTAACCAACCCAAAATAGAGGATTGGAGATAATTTCAACACACTAACTTGCTGGAAAATAGAGATTCAATAACCCAATCAAAACACATATCAAAACATTTCTGATACAAGTCGTAAACAACGAAAGACCCAATTCGGACAATCTCCAGCAAAACCCAGCATAATATATCATCAAAATACATGGATAAACATCTAAAAACATCAACCTAACATCAGATTATCACCAGCTATCGATTTACCTCAAAACTCACTCAAAAACCCACGTTTTCCACTTCAAACATCAACACTAAACAAAAATTTTAAGATTCCTAACATCCAATCAACATCTCAACTCAAAAACCACATCACAACAAAGATAAAATCATCATCAAACTCAGCAATAACAGATCCTACTCATGATCTTACCCAAAAGCTCATTTTAGCACATTTTAGCCAATTTCATTAGGATTAATACAAGAAAACATAACTTTTGCATTTAAAAGAATCAAAGCATGGGAATACCAGTAAAGAACCTTGCATTGGAGGAGAAATTCTTGCTCATCCTCAATGCTAGCTATTTCCCCTTGTTGGGCAAAATTCCTTAAGAAAAAACAATGAAATAAGCTTGGGTTTTTAGAAAACCAAGGTAGGAAAATCATTTGGAAATATTAGATAAGTAGGAAATCACTTTTACCTTGAGAAAATCAAGCTCAAAGGCTGTTTGGCTGAAGGGAGAAGATGAGAAAGCTTAAAAATGGGTTTTAACGTAAAATGAGGAAATGAGGAAAACTCTTTTAATTTTAATTATAAAACCTATTTTAAAATATTTGATTAGTCAAAATAAAGGGGATAATAACCATATTGGCCCAGCCAATTTAGCTCCTTAAAGGTTCAATGTTTTGACTCTTTTACAAAATGGTCACTAAAATAGATTTTACAAACTTTACGATTTGGTCACTAAACCAAAATGTCATGGTTCGGAAAACATTTTTCCAAAATTGTTTTTACAAAAACCTTAAACATATTTATTAAGGATTTTATAGATTTATTTCATAATTTTCCCAAGATCCAAGAACCACTTTCCCTAAACTCACTCACAACTCCCAACATCGATCTTTTGGACCTCGAAACTTCACCGGATCTTCTAGACCCTAAACTGGGATGTTACAGATACACAGGAAAGTGTAACAGTACGACTTTTAGCTACTAGAATCTGAGGATTTTGCAATTGTCATAGGGAACTGATACTCAGGAGAGGGTATCAATACGCCCTTGTAAAAATTTGGCCAGGTACCGATACCCTTTCCCGAGTATCGATACGACAATAGTTATTTTCAGTTGATGGAAATTTTAAGGTTTCTAATTCGTCCATTTTGGTCCCTAAATTAATGTATGCAATTATGTGAGTTTGGATGATTGTTTCAAGTTGAAATTTGGCAAGTAAGCATGTAACCTCACTAATTGAGGATTGGTAACTTTGAATTTAATCAAGTCCTTGGAAATTTCTAGATTTGTGATTTGGTCCCTATTTTGTTTTTACGTGCAATTGGTCGTATTTCTGTTGCCCGATTCAATTGTGATTTCACCCGCTGCCAACATGCACACCTTAGGTTATAATGTTGCATCTACACAAGATAAAAAGAAAAAAATGGACCTAATTAAGTTAATCGTTACGGGTTTGTTTTGGCAAGCCCAATGTAACTCGCTCGGTTCGGTTTGGCATCTAGGTTGGGTCGAGGGGGTTACAACATTGACATCCATCGCATGGATCAAACATGTCTCACAACCTCATTATACCATTCTCAAAATGACCACTACGAAAATCACGATAAAAAGACAATGGTGCAACATTCTTATTACCAAAGGTTGGTTCTCTTAAGGTCTCAAAGCCTCGAGCACATCTCTTGGCATCATAAGCTAGCGCCGTACTTGATTAACCCAATCGATGTCTAAGGTATAACTACTCTTAAAAAGGCTTCTCTATCGAACTTGCAAAAACGTCTCACCTCGATCACACTCATGTGAACTAGTGGATCTCAAGTCCACTATCTTTGAGAAATGCCCTTAAGAAGGGCAGTGATACTCCCCATGTACCAACAAGACTCCTAAACGGACAAAGAGTCCTCCAACTAACGTGCATCCGCTGATCGACTTCGAGAGCGGGTTATCCATACTTGTACCATATATGATAATCATGCAAAACGATAAAGATTCTCTGCCATAAATTCTCAAAATGTATCCGAAGGCTTAGAAACGACTACTGCTCACAACGAAAACACCATTTAGGTGGCGAGTGGAGGACACATCCTCAACTTCTACATCTTTCAACAATCTCGCATCCCAACAGTTCAGGGCGATCTCGCCCTCAAAATTATCCCCGTGAGCGACTTAACTCTTAACTTGGCCCTCACGGCCATGATCGTAACCATCTTAGCGTCGCAACATTGGACGCACAATCTGGATTTCAGTCTTAATGAGTACGAACTTAATTTAAGGGGTTATATTCACTAGACATCATACTAAAACACCTATACCACCCTAGGTTTCCTAGAACATGCTAAATCTAAGCTCTGATACCACTAAATGTAACAGCCCGATCCGGGTCTAAAGTACTACAATTGGGTCACCAAAAATCTGACCCAAAAGTTTCATTTAAAAAACGATAGATTTAGCCTTATTTTAAAACATTATATCATCCAATACTTCATATAATTAAATAAGCAACATAAATGAATTTATAAAATAGAAGCTTCAAGTTTGTACATTGTATATCAAAATAGTATTTCAAAATAAAGTTACAGACTCGGCCACGTAAGGTCCTATGAATACTCAGCCCGTTAATTGTAAGTGTCGTACTCTGGATAACACCGCTTGTTGGGATCTCGTACTCATAGTGCTCGTCGAGCTCCCGTCCTCATATATTTGAACTTAATATTGAGATTAAATCATTGATTGGAGGATGAAATTACTAACATCATAATTATATATTTTTTTAGTGTTTAAAAACAATTAAATGACTGAATTTTTTGAAATCAAGTTTAAGTAAAACTACAATACTTATATTTTACAAACTTAAGTTTGGTGAGTTTAGGCTTCCTTCATGGTAAGAGGGGGAGCTACAAACAATCATGAACACATCTCGTCATTTATTAGTCGTGTACTAACTTATCGTTCTTTAAACACATTCTGAATATAGTCACAAATGAGCACTACTTTCAATTGAGAATCCTACCCTCGTTCATATTACTATAAAAAGAGACGTAAGATTCTAGCATACCTTGTATTCTTTTTTTATTTTTTTGTTTCAATTCCATTGAGCTAGGTTTTTCCTTTTTCGTCTTTTTCGGGTAAGCTAAAATTTATTAAAAAGAGCAAAGGATACGAAGCACTTCAAAAAGAAGTATAACATGTATATAAATCGGTTAGTTAATTGAATCAACCAAAATTTTAATATATAACTAATATGTTTTTAATTTTAAGCTCAAATCTTATCAATAATTTAATCTCAATATTAAGCTCACTTGGGATTGCAACAATTCCTGCAAGCGGACCAACATCCCGGATCCAATTGTCTCACCAAAAGTCGATACACTCCCCATTACCAACTCTCCACACTAACCCCTCTCGAACATCCAACCAAACCGACGATAATCCCCGCCACAAATGGGAACAATTCTGCCTAAATAAGGTATCCGGTATGAGCTCATTGCACTTGTATTTAGCGCGAAGAAAACGCACCCAAAGTTGCTCTCGCTTCTCAATTAAATTGAAAGCGACTTTCATTAAAAACGCATCATTTTGCTCTCTCAAACATTTAAAACCCAGACCGCCCATCGAAGAAGGCTTGCATAATTCCTCCCAATTCAACAAATGCACCCCTTTTTTTACCGTCACAATGCCCCCAGACAAAATTCTGAATCAATCGCTCAATCTCGTCGCACACACCCAGAGGCAATTTCGTCGACTGCATTGCATAGTATGGCAAAGTAGACAACAATGCCTTCGCAAGAGTGATACGTCCCGCAAATGATAAGTATTTAGCCTTCCACCCCGATAATCGATCACGCACTTTCTGTACCAAATAAGCATATGTCGACTTAGATACCCGTTGATGTATCATAGGAACTCCGAGGTATCTTCCAAGGTCCGTCACTTCCGAAAAACACACCACAGTGCTTAAAGCTCGTCTTAAGTCAGTATCCACATTCTTAGGAAAAAAAATATATTCGATTTTTGCACACTAACCTTCAGCTCGGAATACTTACAAAAGTCTATCAGAACTTCCCGAATCACATCCAATTGTTCCAGCGACGCCTCCGCAAAGAGAACCATATCATCCGCAAACATCAAATGCGAAATAACTGGGATACGTCTAGAAGTACAAAATCCCTTCCACTGACCCAGAGCCACTTTCTAATTGATCGCCTGAGTAAGTCATTCCATGCATAAGACAAAAAGATAGGGCGATATGGGGTCCCCTTGCCGGATACCCCTAGTGGGCGTGAAAGACTCAGTTACAGCACCATTCCAGATAATTTGAGTTGAAACACTAGATACACAATCAAGAATAAGGTTCCGAATGCCCGAAGGAAAACCAATATCCTGTAATGTGTCATCAATAAACGCCCATTCCAACCTATCATAAGCCTTTTCCAAATCAATCTTCAAAGCCATCCATCCCCTCTTTCCGGATTTCCTCTTCATCGAGTGAACAATTTCCCGTGCAATTATAATGTTATCAGATATAGCCCGCCTAGGAACAAAACTTGTTTGGCTATCCGAGACCCAACTCGATAAGAAAGGCTTAATGCGGTTAACCACCACTTTGGTCACAGTTTTATACAGGACGGTGCAAAGACTTATAAGTCGAAACTGACTCATCGTTTCAGGAGAGGTAACTTTGGGAATTAAAACCATGAGCGTTCTATTAATAGATGATGGAAACGGCTCGCCTTCGAAAATACTCCTTATACATTGGAACACACTCTGCCCCACAATATCCCAATTCCGCTGATAAAAGCCTGCATGCAGTCCATCAATACCCGGAGCTTTCCATGGATCTGTATCAAAGATTGCTGCTTTAATCTCCGCGTCCACAATCGGGCCACTTAGCGAACGACGCACATGATCGCTAATGCTGGGAAACATACCTCGGATATGATACTCCCCAGTACAACTCGTATCAGCTGTAAATAACATCCTATAAAACTCGATTGCCTGCTGACGTAAAACATCATGATCAGTGCTCCAACTACCATCACTCAACTTGAGCGCAACAATTGCGTTCGCCCTTCTACATGCCATTGTCGAGGCATAGAAACAGCGAGTACTCCTATCGCCTAGCAAAATCCATTGACTCCGTGATTTTTGGAACCACAAAGATTCCTCCTCCTCGAGAATAATGTCTAAATCGTCTCGTAGCTTATACATTAAGTCAATCAAAAAATCTGACGGATGTCTTCTCAAGGCCCTATCAATACCCCGGAGCCGCGCTAGCACCCTCCTTTTCTTTCGTCCAATGTGACCAAAATCTTCTACATTCCAGCGTTTCACAACCTCCTGAAACCGCTTAACATTATCAACCACCGAGTACGAGTTATCCCAGGAAGACTCAAGCAACGACTAGAAGTTCGGATGATCCTGCCAAGCAGCCAAAAACCGGAAAGGACGCGACTCGTTACTACCCCTTGCGCCACCCGCCTGAACAAGGAGTGGACAGTGATCGCCGCCAACCCGATCTAAATTCACAACAATCGACATTGGAAACTCCACGAACCAAGCGGTGTTAGCTAAACAACGATCAATCCTCTGATACAGGTTAACCCTACATTATGTAAAATCATCCCCCTTATAATCCATCTCAATCAATTCAGTGCTATTGATAAAGTCCCAGAAAAGAGTACTAGTTCCTAAGATAGCACTCGATCCCCCACAGCGCTCCTCTTTGCGAAGGATAGCATTAAAGTCTCCACCTAAAATCCACGGTACATCATCCCTCGGATTTAACTGAATCAACTTATCCCACAGATTCCGTCGGACACTCGCATTAGGACTAGAATACACTGTCGTAAAGAATATCCACTTATCCCCATTAACTTCCCGATATTTCCCATGCACAAACTGATTAGAATTGAGATAAAATCTACATCTAAACCATCTCGCCACAAAAGCCAGATACCCCCACTAAAACCTCGTGCTTCCACGCGAAAAGAATTCGGAAACCCAAACCGTTGAATCATTCTATCAGCTTCACCAAAGCTGACACGTGGCTCAAACAAAGCAACCACCTGCGGATTGTTAGCCCTGACAAAATTCTTAAAGTGACGGCGAAACTCAGCACTCGCCGCACCCTGTGTATTCCAAAACATCATAGTATTCATAGAAACCAAATAAAAAAGAGGAGAAGAATCTTACTGAAGGGAAGGAAGATTTTCCTTCCCATCAGACAGGCCATGTTCTGCGCTAGATTCCACATCGGTTGTTACATTGTGCATTCTCTCGAATTTTCCTAGCCCAGGAGCCTAAAGCTTGTCCAATTTAGACGAAAGAGATTGAACCCATTCTGTCAACACAGGACGAGGTGGCACTCGTGGTTCCGATTTTTCGACACCTTTAAACTCTTCTTATGCACTGCTCTTATCGTCGCTCCACCCTTTCCCGGGCTTAAACTATGCTTCAGTCTTGCCGTCAACTTGAAGTCATGATTCCCTTCTGTAATCGAAAAAGCTCTGTGTGAACCTGATACAATCCCCGGCGTGTACTCAACAGTGTGTGGTTCCACACCCACAACAGATGGGACCACACGCATATCGTCAGTCCCGACACCCTCCGAAACGCTCCGCCCATCAACATTAGTCACGTCCTTAAGCTGCTCACAATCCATAGCCTCATCCAAACACCCGTCCGACATAACGCCCTTGCCTTTGTCAACATGCCTTGCGCCAATGTCCCCACCTTTAGCTTTCGCCCCCGAAATACCATCACCACTAGCAACCCGATCACCCGCACTTATTACCACTCCTTTGGGACTACTCGACTGAGTAACCACACCATTCCTACCTGGTGTCGTCCTTTTAGCTCCTTGCCCCGCTAAAGTCTCACGCGGCCGAGGTACTTCCTGCCCTCTCCCCTTAGACGGTATAGCAGTAGAGGCATTCCCTAAGCCACCCTCATTATGAGCTTCCCGCAAGGCGTTAAAGCGCGAACCACTACGGTCATTTTGATTGCCATCATCCTTGTTCCCTACCACCCTTGATGATCGTCGACGTTGTCGATCAACTACCATCCAAGGTCCAAATAAATTATCCTCAAATATCACTTCTTCAGGCGTCGCACTAGAAGTATTCGCTTCCGATTGTTTCCCTTCTACGACCCCGCAAGCATTAGCACTAATCCCACACAAGTCTTGTGAGTGGCCATACCTACCACACTTGAAACAAATTAAGTGGAGGCCCTCGTATTCAAGCTTTTGAATGAATCCATCAATACCAATACAAGACAGCAAAGGTTTGTTGAGATCCACCGCCACAGCTAAGCGTGCAAACCGGCCTCGTTCACCCAAAGACGTATTGTAATCAATTTTAATCACACGTCCGATAACATCAGCAATCCTTCTAAACAGAGCCTTCGAATAATAGTGGTATGGAAGCCACGGTAATCGAACCCACACCACTACTTGGGAAGGATGCTTTTCCGATGTCGAAAAATTCCTCGACCACGGTTGCACCATTAAATAGCATCCAAACAAAGTCCAAGGGCCTCTAGTAAGAACCGTAGTGTAGTCATCAACGAACTCAAACTTCACTAAGAAATAATTATTATCCAAATCGATAACCTGAAAAATCTTCTCTATTTTTCACAAGGCGTGAACATGATTCACCTAGGTCTTGAAACCAATCGCCCGCCCTAAAGGACGAACTATGATAGTACGCTACATGCTTTCATCAATACGTGAGTGAACTCTCTCAAAGAAAGTAATTTTGGGAAACACACCACTTCGATCAATCAAAAAATCAGTGTCCAACACCTCAATCCCTTCATCGGAACTTCCTGTCGTAGCATGTCCACCGCCGGCCGACACACCTGCCACCGTGGCCGCGTATGACTTCTTAGACCCATCACCTACAGCCTTCTGCACCCCCATCGCCACAAATTCATCACCTTCCTTCGCTACTGCCCTAACCCCATCAGCCATCGCAGGTTCCGTTTCACAGACCTTTTTCGCCACCGGCTTATCATCCATCATGGTGGGGGATCCATGCCACTCTAACGATGGCGGCACCTCCACCCCTCCCGGCGGTTGGCCACCGGAGTCGTTGTAAACTGCTGCAAACGGCTGCCCATGCTGCTCCGATAATGTAGGAGGGAACGTGAAAGTCATAGTAGGGTTTTATATTCTCTCTCTGTTTTCCAACCAAAATTTTAATATATAACTAATATGTTTTTAATTTTAAGCTCAAATCTTATCAATAATTTAATCTCAATATTAAGTTCAACCCAAAAGAAAAATAAATAAATACTAAAAATTAAAATGACTCAAAACTAAAAATATTATTAAACTTTTTTATTAATTTAAAAATTAACCGAATTAATCGAACTTAGTTGTTTTCGGTTAATAATTTTCAAAAAAACAAATTCAGTTTGGATAAGGGTTAAAAATTTTAAGACTTTAATTAATTCGATCTAAAATAGTTCGATTCGATTATTAATTGAACTAGTCTTTTGAGTACCCTAAAGACTAGAGTTTCTCGTTCATTAAATAATTTGTCCCAACTGTTAAAATTAAATATGGTCCAATTTAAATTATTATCTATTATTAAAAATAGGCTTAAACGTCAAATAGGTGCTCAAATTATACCCTTTTTTTCAGTTAGGTGCCTAACGTTTGTTTCGGGCCACTTAGGTGCCTAACATTTCATTCCGTAACTCATTTTAGGTTTTAGCCGTGACAGACGTTAAAATTTTCCGTTAAAGGACACGTGGCATGTTTATAGATTTTCTGATATTAAAAATAATAAAAAAATAAATTAAATTAATTAAATCCCTTAAACCCATCTTCTTCCATATCAAACCATCCCTCCCCATTCTCCTGTTCTTCTTCCCTTAAACGTCAGATAGGGGTATTTTGACAGTAAAAAATCCCAAATAAAATCTGAATTCTTGAAAGAAATATTTAAAAGAAATCTTAGGATTGGTCATCAACTCTTCGGCTTCTTGCTAGAAAACTGTGGCAATGCAAAATCAGACTTTCGATGGGTCGAGGCTCTTGATTTGGTGGTTGAAGTATTGAAGTCACAAGCTCTTCGGCTTCCTGCTAGAAAACTGTTCCAAACTATTGTCACTACAATCAGTATGTATGGCTTCAAAAAGATATCTTCTGATTGTTGCTGAAGCCTCTATAGGGGAGATTCAAGAATTGTCAATTAATTTTTTGTTCCTTTATCATATAAGTTTCACATTGTGATAATTTGTTGACATCCAGACTTAATTTACCCAATAAACTTTTAGAAATTTTGTTTATTTTTATGTTAAATCAAAGTTGATTTATCTTTATTTCCTAATCTATGCATGTTTTGCTGGGATTTGGATGATGCAAATATGAACATCCCATTGTTGCAGTTACTGTCAGCAATGCATTTTCAAAGCTTTGTAAGTTGACTATGTCAACGAATTGATAATACCAGCCAATCAAAAAGTAAATTGAATTCTAACATTACAAATGAAGCAAATTGGATCAAAAAAATTATCGAGCAAATTAATTAATCAATAAATTAGATACAAAAATTATGCATATAATAATAGAAGAAACTTGCTTTTTTGTACAACAAAAACAAGGTTTGTAGATATTGTCATCATACTGATAGCAGTGTCATCTTTCAATAAACTTGTCTAGGAAGGAGCAGCAGTTTCCAATCAATTTTCATCTCTTAGGGCAGGCAAGGCAGGACAATACCATCATCCGGCGAGTTCGAGTTTGTCTTGGATTCAAATCATCGACTCAATCCTTTCGAGTTGAAGTAATTTTTCATATGGTTAAAATTGTAGTATTATTAAATCAAATTCAGAGTTGGAAGTTGCAATTATGGCATTTCCATCAGCTTTTGAGTTGGGTGGCAGTTGCCGTCTCTCATCAAAATCTGTAGAGGGAGGGAGAGGGAAGAAGAACAGTGGAGGAGGAGGGATGGTTTGATGGGGGAAGAAGATGGGTTTAAGGGATTTAATTAATTTAATTTATTTTTTTATTATTTTTAATATCAGAAAATCTAAAAACATGCCACGTGTCTTTTAACGGAAAATTTTAACGTCCGTCACGACTAAAACCTAAAATGGGTTAGGGAATGAAACGTTAGGCACCTAAGTGGCCCGAAACAAACGTTAGGCACCTAACTGGAAAAAATGGTATAGTTTGGGCACCTATCTGATGTTTAAGCCTTAAAAATATTTAAATTAAAATATAAAAAATTTTTGTTGATAAATCTTAAATTAAATCATAATCATGCATTCTTAGATAGGAGAGAGAAAAGGAACTCTAAAATGAAAAAGGAAAGTATTTTTGGTGAGTTTAAAACACATGACCTAACGAAATATAAGAGAACAAAAAATGAGCAGCTTAATTAAAATGTACTTACTCATAAAAATTAAAATAAGCAGCTTAATTTTAAAACGATTTTAATACATTTAAATACAAACTAAGATGCAAATTTATTATTAATTGAATCTCATCTTATCTGATGCACGGGCAGAGCCACCATGGTCAAAGTATGTCGCATGGCATCCTCAAAAGCTTTAGAGAAAATTTTTCTATAAATTTAATATAAAATAATATTAAAAATAAAATCAATATAATTTTACAGAAAATTCACCTTTTAAAAGAAAAATGACACCCATTAATTGTTGCCGTATAGTTAAAAAATTATTTATAAAAATTTTAAAATTTTACACATAAAAATATCTTTTCTGACTCCGCTCCGCCCTTTATCTAATGCAATAATGAGTGTACTTAAAATGAAAAATCTTTTGCCTCTAAACTATATTTCTTTTAGTGTTCCTACTTGAAAATGTGAGTTTAGAGTTTACAGTTATGGTTTACTAATAGAGTTTAAGAAATTATAGGTAAAGTATTTTTTTAAGGTGTAAAGTTTAAAATGTTAAATTAAAGGTAAGGTTTAAATTTTTTGTATTTTTAATGTGAACGTAAACAGGACATGATCATTGGCGATTTTTGTTCGTCTACTTAATCCAATCCAAATGGAACGAAATTAATTCAGGCAATCGGAGGAACAAGAAAAATGTAATGTTTTTTTTCATTGAACATGTGGGAAACGACAGGATAGTACATTAAGAGGCCAAAAAAAAAAACTACTAGAAAACCCAAAACACGGTACTTGGGAAATTGGATTTAGATTAGTGATTCCCTCTCTATGTTAATGTCAAACCAAAAGGCTAAAAAGAAAAAGGAATTTAATAAACCAAAGCTTATCCCCGACCACATTGCACACTTCTTAGTTTTGTCCCTTTGGAGTGTGATCTCAGCCATTCCCACTTAAAACACCTCTATAATTGACCCTTCCATTATTCCCTCTCTTCCCACACTGGAAATATACACACTTCATACTTCTTCCCCCAGTTTTGGAGAACACGACGACACTGCATCAGCAACCGTCAAGAATATCTTGTCCTCGCCAATTAAATTTGCAAATTTCGACGCCTGAAGCTTGTCCATCACCACTGGTCCAGGATTAGCTAGTATAAGCTATGCAACAATGCAGGAGGCAGGAGGTATCAGGTAAACTTGTAAAAGCTATTACATTTTGTTTTATACAATGAATTGTTGTTGCACCGTATAATTATTCGAGCCATCATTTTAATTAATTACCTCCATATTCTTTTTCTCAAGACTCCTATGCAATTCCTCAAGGGCATGGATGCCACTGGTATCAATGTCAGTCACGGCTGCATTACATACATATACAACAGGACATTAGGAAATCTGAGCTTAAAGCCTTAAACTGCATACAAAAATATCTGTAAAACGAACAGTTCGAGAATTCTTACGAGACATCTCGACTATCAAAAACTGGATTGTTGGCTGGCATGTGGCTTTTGCTTCCTCTTCTTCATCCATCAACCATCTCAGTATCCTGCAACAATGTTATGAATTTGAGCATCTTGAAATCTAATCGTTGCCTAGCTGATTCATCCAAAAACTAAGAGACTGAAACCTGTACATACTACACCAGACCTTGCAATCTTTTTTTTTTGAACAATTTCTACCTAGGGAGAGGAGAAGGGGGATTTTACTCCTACTGGGTCTTGAACCCACAACCTAGGGGAAGGGGAGGGTGTCAACTGAGAGCTTTAACCATATGCTCTAGAAATTGTTGATTTCAAGTTATAAAATACCTTTAAATCAAATCTATATATATGAGAGAAAGGCTAGGAAGGGTGTACTATACCTCTCCTTTACATAGTTAGAGTTGGAAAAGTAAATAGCAGAATCAACTCTCACAATCAGAATCTCAGGAACTTTAGCTGCTTCTGGATATTGTAAGATATTCCGGTACACATTAGTCCTAGGGACCTTCCCTAGAATAGCCGTTCGAGGTCTAGTAACTTGTAAAAGGATTTTAGCAAAGGATATAGTGACCTGCCATGGAGTTTCGGAGGCAAACAGATTTTAATCAAACATAATGAGTATAGTGGAAATTTAGACAGTCGCAATCTTAGTGCTTACAGCAATTAGGAGGCCTATCTCAACTGATGAAAATACCACTCCAAGAAAGGCTCCCAAGCATGCAACAAAATCAAATTTATCAATCTTCCATACTAAAATTGCAGCCGGAATATCGATAAGTCCAACCACAGCAGATATAATGATGGCAGCGAGAATAGCATTCGGGGTATATTTGAAAAGTGGTGTTATGAATTCTAGAGTTAGAAATACAACACATGACATAACAATGTTAGAGACAGCAGTTTCACAGCCAGCCATGAAATTTACTGCTGATCGAGAAAATGAACCTGCAAATGATGAAGGAATAACATCACTAGTAATATATAACAAATAAAATTATCCGACTTTGTGTGTGCATGTATATAATTTTGATATATCCTATTCATATAGAAAAATAAATAAACATGTTCCCCCTTCTAAGTTCTTACCAGTTGCTACATAGCAGGAAGTCATTGAACCAACGACATTCATTGCTCCTAGTGCCACCATTTCTTTGTTTCCATCTAGCTGATAATCTTTCATCGAAGCAAAAGTTCTTCCAATGGCAACAGCTTCCTGTTAAATCGGCCCAACAAAGAAGAAAAAGATGGAAACATGAGAAAGGTCTATTTAGATGCGATTAATTGAAATTTCCTTGTTTGGTGAAGATGCATAGGAAACAAATGGCCTACCGTCAATGCTATCATGCCAGCCACAATCCCAATCTTCAAACCTTTAAGAAGATATTCACCACTGAAATAAATTTGATCTACTGATGAGGGATTGATTCCTTTTTCTATGTTTTTCACCTGCATATATGAGCAAACATTCATACTAAAAGATTGCAACTATTAGATTGCAATTTTGTAATAAATGATTTTCATAGGTTAAAGATGCTTACAATCTGGACCCCTTTCTTTTCTGCATGTGTTATATAAACGAAAAAGGTGGAGAGAATAACGGATATCAAAGGAGCTACTGCAGGCACCCAGAAGAACTTCTTGTTCTTTTTTCCCTATTTTTCAAAGCATGTAAAACTTAGGAAATGCTCATAAGGCTGATATATAGTTCGTATCTAAGACTTAAGAGGCTCTTACAATGTACTTGGCAAACAGGAGGAAGGATAAAAAGCTAACTCCGATAAGTATAGTCTGCCAGTTCCACTGCAAAAGTAGTATTTTATAGACTTAGTAACTTGGAAGTAGAGTACAGGTTGTAGCTTGGAAATATGGAAGGTTGCTTACGCCGTGATGGACGTTTCCCCATACAGAGTGCATAACAGAAATAATGTCTGTTTTCTTTGTGAATTTTTGTATACCGAGAAGGCCTTTAAGCTGTTGGAGGGCGATTGTAATAGCTGCTCCAGCCATAAAACCGATGATGGCAGCATGTGAAAGGAAGTCGATCAAGAAGCCCAACCTGATTATTTGTTTTCAAAAGATAGGTAACAGAATGATAGAAGAAAATAGTATTGTGGTAGCTATGATCAGAGAGTGAGATATAAAATTACCTGAGAAAACCAAGAGTTGCTTGAGTTATCCCAGCAAAAAAGGTAGCTGTAAATGCTAGCCGCCGATACTCAACTCCGTGGCTAGGGTCAATCTCATTTGATAGCATTGACCCTAGCAAAAGAGATACCACAGCTACTGGTCCAATCGCGATATCTCTTGAACTTCCCATGAAGGCATAAATCAATGGTGGAACAAAGCTGGAGTCTGCAATGGTTAAAATGATAATAAAAAATGAAAACCTTAAGAAAAATTCAACAAAAAACTAATTTAACACTGGAAGGTGATTATAAAGAACATGGAAACTTACAAAGTCCATACTGTGGATCCAAGTTTGCTAGCCTTGCATAACCAATGTCCTGTTTTCCAAGTAAATACATATGAAAATTACTGGAGGTTCCTTAACTATTAATAGTCGCTCCATCTATCTCGTAGGAGTATAGCAAAATCTACCTGAGGAATGCAGAGACTGGCAATAGTGAGTCCAGCAATGAGATCACCTCTAAATTTTTTCCAGTTGTAACTCCTTCCCCATTCGAAAATTGGGAAGATGGCCTGGATGCCGAGGACAAGCTTTCGAGACCTCGGTTGATCCTTGAAGAGCCGCAGAGGATCATCAGCAAAGAATGTGTCTTTCACCCTGGCAGTGAATTCTCTCACCAGGTTTACCTTGGGTGGAGTTCCCACCTTGTGAAGATACCGCGAGCCTCGGTGTGAGGCCGACAAGCTTCTAGTATCCATCTCTTTGGTTTCGACCTCCACATCATTTGAACAAGACTTTGAATCCATGCACTTATCTGTACAACAGCGAAATTAAGCCTCATCAGAAATAAGACACTGCTGATTCTTGCAGGGAATTAATAGCAGAAGCATGAATCCATGCAAACCATGAAAAACACCACATTGAAACATACTTCTTTAGTTTATTTTATCTTATTTGCTTGTAAGTTTTACACTGAAAAAAGACTAACAGATCATTGACATTGACGAACAGAAAATGACACCAGGCTTATAGTTCTTAAAACTAATGTCAAAGTCGTCAATTCATGGTGGGCACTGGTCACGGCATTCGAATGAAACGAAGATGCTTAGACTAACCAAACAAAGTGGATGGAAGTAGCAAGTAGAGGTTTAGAGAGTGCAAAATCTTGTTCAACTTGGTAAATCCTTGTGAAGAACTTTGCTTATATAAGTGTTGAAAGGATTTCAGGTCAAACTTTACAAGCTAAAAGAGAGAATTAAGCATCAATAATGCATGAATCTAGTTTTACAAATATATTATAGTAAAAGTGTCTCCTAGTTTAATTTGAATACAGTTTACTAAATTATCATACGGATCACATCATTTTCCAACATCTGGATTCAAATGGTACCAAAATAAACATATAGATTACACAAGATCTAGTCATTGATTTAAGCAATCTCCTGTATAATTGTGGCACTTAGAGTAAAATATGCAGTTAGAAAGCACAAACCAGGAACTTTAGCCATCTCTTTCTCTATGCCTTTTAATGTATATTTCCTTCTAATTAATTATCATGAAAAGGTTCTTAGGAAAAAATACAAGCGCAAAGAACAACTGATTGGTGAAGCTTCTGCTAATATTATATCAGAAAAGATTAAAAAAGAGGAAAGTATAATCAATCACAAGCAGCCAGCTCTTAAGAAAGAGATTTTTCAGTTTTATTTGAATAAAAGTCATTTTTGATGTATTTTTAAGGGTCCCATTTTGAAGGAAAGCCCTACTGGAGGACCCCCTCTCTTTGACTTGTAGTGCATATTAGGAAGCAAAAAAACAAGCAAAAATCTATCATCATTTTCATGAAATTATTTCACATTCACACTATCTTGGCTACAATTTAATATTTATTCCAAGTAATGCTCAAATTAATGGACTAATTTGTTTTCTTCTCTTTTTTTTTGTTTTCTTGGCTGCAACATTTTGCTATGAAAGGAACCCAGATAGTTCATATGAGACATAAATAATCAATAAGCAATCTCACCTTTCATAAACTTCATACTGAAGCCATTGATAGTGGAAGACCCCACCCAGCTTCAAAGGCCAAAGCTTTACTCCAAATAGAAATTTGTAAATAAACCCCAAAATAAATAAATAAATAAAATGTATAAAAGTGGCAACAGATGGTAGCAAAAAGAGGAAGCCAATATAAAGAGGAGAGGAATTTCTTGGGGTTTTTTCATGCAAAAGGTATAGTTTAAAATCAGTTCAAAAGCTCACCTTTTCGGATCCCACACTCTATGGTCCTCATGTTTCTCTGGTTTTTGTTGGTTTTTTCTTTTAAATAGCAACATCACCCAATTATCGTCCAGGTTCAATGAACCAACATTACCCTTTCTTGCCATGTTCTCGGGATTTTCCGTTTCTTTTCCTCCCCATAAATATTATAGAGTAAATAAATAAACAGAGGAAAAAATTGGGTAAAGAAAGATCAACAGCTTCCCCTCAAAATCATATATTATGATGGAATGTACAAGTCTTATTGAAAGTTCCAAGTGTAGAGATATTTACGAAGCCAGCATGTAAAATCCATAAAAAAAAAGTCAAAGATGAAAAGCATGGCCTCCACTTCAACTAGATTTGCTGTCCTGCTCAAAAGTTTCACACTGCAAAATAAAGACTCTGTGGTTCCCCGCAATTGAGCGGTTGGCACTTGGGCCAAAAGCAAACTGCTTTGAATATGGACGAGTTAAAGGGTAGGTTCCTCTTCATAGAATTCAAGGTTTGGCTTTGAATTTTATTGTCTTGATGTTGTATTCTTTTTACTCTTTAACGCTCTCCCTAATTCTAAGAGATTCGAGTTTAATTAATTCTTATATATATAAAAAATAATTTAATTGAATTTTTAAGAGAATTCAACAATTCATTGAATTGAATTGAATCGATGATGGTGAAATTATTTTTAATGGTATATGATTTAGGGTATAAGTTTAAGAGTTTAAGGGGTTAAGGTTTAATAGTTTTAGGGTTTTAGGTTTAGGGTTAAGGGTTAAATTATTTTTTATAAAAAATAGGGTCAAATTGAAATAATATTTAAATAATGAAGGTTCAATATAAATATAGAAATAAGTGAGGTACTAAATTTATAGTTTACTCTTATTAAAAAAATAAAATTTTAATATATAAAAATAATTTAATTGATTTTTTAAAAATAATTATTAATTGTATGATGGGTCCTTGAAATTTTAAATTTTTATTAATTAATTTAATGGTGTTCATTGGTGTTCATCATTAGTGGTGTTCATCAGTGTTCGTCGCACGTGGTAGACTCATCCTTTTCAAAAAGTATTGTTGTCTAAGTAATAAGCAGTTTGGTATCGCTTAAGTATGTCTCGAGTTCGAGACCTTCTGTATGTAAAAAAATCTTCGTCGAGAGACTCACCCACCAAAGTCAAATGTGCGATGCGAGCCGGTCAGGATTAGTCGCGCAAAGTCTTAGGGAACCGAGAAGGAAAAAAAATATTTTTTGAGAAGATAAAATTTCAATTTTGAACATAATATTGTAAAGTAAAAAATAAAAATTAATTTAAGTGATGTTCGAATTTCTTGTCATAAAATTCGTTAAAATAAATAAATTTAAATTATAATAAAAATAAAAAGTATAACAACTCATTAGTAATAATACTAATATATTAAAATAATATATAATTATACACGTACGTATAAACCATAGGTAAACCTTCTTTTGTCATTGAATGAGCAGCTTTATTAACATTCCGATGAGTGAATCGGAAGATACACTTGGAGGATAATTCCTTACCATTACTGATGTAGGGGCTAATTTTAGATAGATCGAAAGAAGGGGTTTGGAGCCTAAGGATAACCGAACGAGCGATATGCACCATAGATTCAACCGCATTATTGCATCTAAAATATATAGGGTCTTGAGCAACTCTCCTGATACACAGATTCTTCTTAGTTGGTACGAAATTATGAATGAATCTCCAGATGGAGATTTTAATCTTAGGAGGGCAAGAAATTTGCCAAAGTTGCTTAAAGATAGGTTGAGTAGAAATAGATGATTGACCAGGCCATAAAAGGAGTTTATAACCGCTCCTAATCGTGTACGTACCAAAGTGTTCACCAGCCCAAACTTGAACATCAGAAATTGGAGCCGCCGGCAATGAAATCTTCATAATAGCTACAACATCCCTAGCGTTGAAAGTAGAAATGATAAGATCACTATCCCACTGATTAGTCCCAGGATTAATAAGGTCTAAAACACGAGAAATACTGTGGACCTTTAGAGAGCTAATCTTTTGTCTATCCGCACCTGGGAGCCAGAAATCGTTCTAGACTGAAACTTTACTCCCGAGCCAATTCTCCACTTCAGACCCGAAAAAACAAACCCTTAGCACTCCAAATGCTTCTCCAAATAAGGGAGGGACGAGAACCAAGCCTAGAATTTAGGAAGGAAGAATCCCTTAAATACTTAGCTTTGAGGAGACTAGCTACGAGAGATGTAGGATTAGACATAATTCGCCACCCTTGTTTAGCTAAGAAGGCAATGTTGAACTTGGCTAGATCACAAAAGTCCAAACCCCCTTTTTTCTTTCAACTGGCACATAAACGACCATTCACACCAATGGATGCCTCGTCTACCTTGTGATTTCTGCCACCAAAATCGAGCTTCTAGCGCTTCTAACTCTTTGCAAAAGGATTTAGGTAGAAGAAAACAAGAAATAGCATACATAGGTAGAGATTGCAAAACCGACTTGATGAAGACTTCTTTGCCACCAGCAGAAAGAAACCGAGTATTCCAGCTTTCAGTACAACTATTGAAATGGTCACGCAAACTAGAAAAAGCACCTTTCTTATCACGTCCAACAATAGCTGGCAAACCTAAATACTTTTCAGGGTTTGACGTGCTAGAAACACCCAGGATACGTTGCACATTTTCTCTATTGTAGTTAATCACATTAGAAGAAAAGAAAATACCAGATTTATCAAAATTAATAACCTGACCAGAAGCGGCAGAATAAGTGTCCAAAATGGTCTTAATATTGGCAGTACCCCCCGTCGTTGCATCCCTAAAAAATGAGACAATCTTCTGCAAAAATAAGATGAGTAACACAAGGAGCATTCCGAACAATACACACACCACTCAGTCTGCCGTCAGAAGAGGTTGTACGAAGTAGAGATGAGAGCCCTTCACCGTAGAGTAGAAAAAGATAGGGGCTCAAGGGGTCTCCTTGTCTGAGATCTCTAGTAGGACTGAAATGATCACCAATATTATTATTAAGTATCACCGAGTAAGAAACTGAAGAGATACAACTAATAATACGGTTGATCAACATATTCAAAAAACCAAGCCGCAAGAAAACTGCCTCCAAAAAACCCCACTCCACACGGTCATAGGCCTTGATCATATCAAGTTTTAAAGCAAAAGATCCCTTCTTACCCGAGCGTTTCATCTTTATAGAATGAAGAATTTCGTAGGCGACAATTATATTGTCAGCAATTAATCTCCCGTGAATAAAAGCACTTTAAGCCTCATCCACACAAATGTATAAAATACTTTGAAATCTGTTAGCCAATACCTTCGCAACGATTTTGTAAAGGACGTTGCAAAGACTTATTGGCCTAAAATGGGACATGGAGGTTGGATCTTTAATTTTCGGGATTAGAGCAATAAAAGTTTGGTTAATTACGAACATTACCTCATCACCATTTAACATCCTTACCAATAATGTGCTAAAATCGTTGGTAAAAGACCGCACCCAAACCATCTTCACCAGAAGCCTTGAGGGGACTCATGGATTTGATTGCTCTCAAAATTTCCTCTTAATCAAAAGCTCTATCAAGAACACTATTCATCTCAGCAGTGATACAAGGCGTGATGCCATTAAGGATTAGGTCCATAGAGGAAGAACCTTTAGAAGTAAAAAGCTCTTCAAAATAGGAACGAGTCGCACCACCCAACGCCTCATCATCATCTAACATAACACCATCACCATCTTCTAGCTTGGTAACACTGTTATGTCGGCGTCTTTGTGAAGCAAATTTGTGAAAAAATGAAGTGTTTCGATCTCCATTCTTAAGCCAATTTGCTCTAGCCCTTTGCTCCCAGTACAATTCTTCTTTGTCCATTTCAACATTAAGTGCTAATTGGACATCCAGAGTTTCATGGAGGACATCATCAGTAGGAAGCATTTTCGAAAGATCACTAAGACGTCGTTTTAAGTCAGCTTTAGTCAACCTTCGATCATGTTTGAGCTTACGAAACCAAATACCCAAACCTTTTTTGACAGACTCTAGCCTCTCAAGAAAGTGCCCGGAAGAGTTCTCCCATAAATGCCTAACTTCACCTTCACAGGAGCTTTCAAGCAGCCATGAGGCCTCAAATCTAAAACACCAATGTCCAGAGAGGTTGGTCGAATGCACATTGGTCTCCAACAAGAGCGGACAATGGTCAGAGAAAGTATGGGTTAGATGAGACAACTTGAAGTGAGGAAAAAGGTCCCACCACAAACCCGTAGCAACACCCCTATCCAGACGCTCCCTTACAATGTTTACAGAAAATCTACCTTTTTGCCAAGTATACCAAACTCCTGAGTAACCCAAATATGATAACGAGCAATCATCAAGCATTGCAAGAAAATTATTCATCTGCCGATCACTCTGAATCCTGCCACCTTGTTTCTCAAACACATAGAGAATTTCATTGAAATCACCAATAACCAACCAAGGAATGTCGGGACAATTGTTAAGCTGTCGCAAGAGATTCCAAGCTTCCAGTATATTAGATTCCTCCAGAGCACCATAAAAACAAGTACAATGCCAAAAGAGACCATCCGAATCATCATCAAAAATAAAATCAATATGTCTAGCTGAAAATGAGCGTAAAGAAATACGACAAGAAGTTTTCCAACCAAGAACTAAACCATCGCTACTACCAATAGAACTGACTTCAATACCATTTGGATAGCCCCAATTACGGTGTATATTCACCATTTTATTAGCATTAAGCTTAGTTTCAATAAAGAAAAATACACTGGGATTTAAATCTCTCAACATATACCAGAGACGGCGAACAGTCTGAGGCTTCCCTAGACCTCAGACATTCCACCTAATCATCTTCATTGACCCTGACGGACCTGATCTACCAGGTCGGCCGATATAGCAGTAGAAGGCCCCACCAAAAGGCCCTTAACTTCAGTATTGGAATCAGGAATAGAAGAAACACTAGTAGAAGAGGTGTTCTTCCTTGGACGCTTGTTGTCTTCCAATTATTCAATAGGATTTTCCTCATTGTCCAAGCCCATTTGAACGTCCATTAAAGGAATGGGCCCCATATTGTTTCTAGTTTGGTTGCCGGGAGTGGATAAGGGGAAAATGGGCCCCAGCCACCATTTCCTCCTAAAATTGAGCCCAACTGATCGTGACCAGATCCTTTTGATTGCGCCCACAACAAGAATTGAATATTTTAAAAAAAATTCAACAATAATTATAAACCATCATATGTTAAAATTTTAATAGTAGGTTAGGTTTTATTCTTTTTTAATAGTGACTCGAGGTGTTTTTTTTAATTTATGGGGTCGAGTTGAGATGAAATATGTCATGATATATTTTATTATATATTAAAAAGGGTATTTTTACCCTCGAGTTTGACCCAAGTTAGAAAATTAGTTTTTTCACGCGAAAACGCAATCAACTAGGTCCTCTAGTTCGCGAATTGCAACAAATTAGTCCCTTGACCAACAATGACCGTTATAGTGCTGACGTGGCAGTTAATGATGTTGACGTGGCAGTCCATTGTGCTAATGTGACAATACGCGTGTGATGATGGCGTGATATTTTTAACTGAATTTGAGGGCATAATTGATTTTGATTGAAAATTCGATAACTTACTTAATCTTTAAGCTAAAAATAAATTATTAAAAAATCTAAAATTTTAAATAATATTTAAATATTCATAAAATATTAAAAATAAAAATACAATAATGAATTAAAAATTAAGTAAAAGACATAAAATTAAAAATATAACAAAAATTTAAATACAAAAACTCAAAATTTAAAAATATTTATAAATCATCGAAAAAAGTATTCGATTGTATCTGGCTATACTGAGCCTGCTAATATTCCTTGAACATATTTTCAATGAAATTATCCTTGTATTAAAGTAGTAAAAACTAAAATTCTCCTTCGCTTTTTTAAATTAAAAATTAATGAGCAATAATTTGATGTACAAAAGTAAAAGAAAATTTAAGTTTTATTGTTACATTAATACAATGTTGATTTCACTGAAAATTTGTTTAACGAATGGTAATACTCATGCCGAAGAAGTCGATTTTTTTTTCAATTAAAGTGTTCATTTTTTAATACTTTATAAAATTTTAAAATTTTTAATTTTATCATTTTTTATTCTCTAATACATTTTAATTTTTTATATGAAGGAATTTTTATTTTCAATAATAATTTTAAATATTTTATTTATTTTTATTAAGTTTATGAATTATTTTTAAAAAATGTAAAATATTTTGGTTTTTTGTGAGAGTTCTCACTTTGTTTATTTTTAAAATTACCAAGGACCCAAAAGATATTTACATCAATTTGTTAATCGATTTTTTATATATTTTATTTGTAAAATTTTAACTCGAAGAATCAAATTATTTATCCATATTTTTTCAAAAAACTAAATAAATCGATTAAATTAACTTAGAATTTAAACAAATTATTTATCTAGTTTTAATATTTTTAAAATTTTAATAATTTCTTAATTTTTTAGCATAAATATCAAATAAGTTATCGAACTTTTAATTAAAATGAATTATGCCTCTAAGCTCGGCAAAAAATTCTTATAAAAATCAATTAAGCCCCTCTGCCACATCATAATCACACGTGTACTACCATGCCAGCACGGTAATGGTCAACGTTGGTCAAATGACTAATTTGCTGTAATTCGCGAACTGAAGGACCTAATTGACTGCCTTTTCGCGCGAGGGGCTAAATTACTAATTTGGGTCGAACTCGATGGCAAAAATACTCCATTATCCTTTATGAAAGTACTATTTTTTCATTTTATAATTATTTTTATATAATATACTTAATATTTTTATTATTTTTTGGGTCAAGGTGAGTGTAGTCAATTTTTTATTAAAAATTTAGGGTTGTGGTTATGATTCTACTATGTCGTGTCATATCAAATTATATAAAAAATAAG
This sequence comes from Hibiscus tridactylites, assembly GCA_958450335.1. Classification (NCBI taxonomy): domain Eukaryota; kingdom Viridiplantae; phylum Streptophyta; class Magnoliopsida; order Malvales; family Malvaceae; genus Hibiscus; species Hibiscus tridactylites. The sequence continues at coordinate 29,304,288 of OY288291.1, read as the reverse complement.
GTCAAATCAGGTTAGAATTTCTTCCTATGTTTTGAGTCAGGGTTGGGACGACAAAAAATTCGTCTCTTGCCATCCCTAAGAATTATCTTAATTTGACATTTTTGGTCAAATTAATTTGTGAACTTTTCAACTCAAATTAGGCCTTGAAGTTACAAGTTTGGTCAAATTGTCCCTTTAACTTTTTTGGTCAAATTGACCCTTAACTTAGCAAGTTAATCAAATTGTCATTCAACTTAGAAAACATGGTGCAAAATGAAACCCTAAGTTTAACAACGTTAATTTTTTTTATTAATCTTAAGGTGGTGATATAGTCGACCGAGGGATGGTTTGAAACCCTATTTTTAAAAAAATGTGTTTAACTTAAGGGTCATTTTTTGTTATGTTTTCAAAATTTTAGGGAATATTTGATTAAACTTGATAAGTTTGAAGGAACATTAGATTGAAAGAAAATTTTAGGGTTAATTTAACCAATTTTTTTAAGTTCATGACCAATTTGACAAGAAAGAAAGTTTAAGGACAATTTGATTAAAATTATCAAATTTTGAGAGTATTTTTTTTGAACAATTCTTACTTGGGGAAGAGGAAGAGGAAATTTGCTCCTGATGATAATGGGTCTAGAACCCACAATCGAAAGGAAAAGATGTCAACCGAAAACTTTTAACCTCTTATTCTAGAGATTGTTAACAAATTTATAGAGTAATTTATGTTTTAAGCATATAGATTGTTAATTACATAATGGTAAAAATCATCATCACCCACAAAACATACTTCACAGCTCTGGCTTGTCTTTGGAGTGTAAACCTCAACACATTTTCGATCTTGTTTCTCTACCTTTGTCGCTCCTATACGTAAAATTGATGAATGTTTTTTCAATTTCCTCACGTTTTTAATGATCTTCATCGGTCACGGTTATCATATTTTTAATGGATTAAGGACGTTGGAATTTATCCCTATAACATTCGAAATTACCTTTTTTTTGCATTACAAATAAAGCGGTTCCACCGACAGGATTGTTTTTTAATTTCTACACCAGAAACAGTCGGGAAATTCTAATTACCAACGACTTAAATGCCAACTAAATAACGGCCATCTTTTTTATGCCGTTGGATCAAGTGGGATTAATCTAAATCAGTTACCCCAGGCTTTGACCTCAGAAAAAAATCCTAAAATTTTTAGGGTTTCCATACTCTTCAGCGTATAAGTAAAATCTCGTTTTCCCTTGATTTTCTTGCTCTGTTTTCCTATGTTTTTAGTTTCCAAGCTTTCTTTGATCTTCGATTGTTGAGTAGAGAAGAAAAACAACCTTGGTCTTTGTTTCTTTTTACAACAATGTCAAAAGATTGTGATTACACTGTTGCAGGTGGCGCTGCCGAGGATGTCTACGGCGAGGACGCCGCCTCGACGGATTAGCCCGTCACTCCCTGAACTATCTCTGTTGCTAGGTGATTTATTTCTTCAACCATGATTCGGCGATCTTTTGGTTATCTCGTAGCTGAATATTGATCTTTTGCTGTCGTTGTTGTTTGCAGTAGGTATTCATTGTTGCGCGACCCTCGGCACAACAAAGGGTTTGCCTTCAACGAAAGGGAGAGAGATTCAAACTACCTGCGTGGCCTTCTTCCTCATGTTGTTCTCACTCAACAGTCTCAAGAGAAGAAGCTCATGCATAGCATTCGCCTATATCAAGTTCCTATGAAACGGTACACGACCTTGATGCAGCTTCAGGTATGTACATGAATTGTTTGTTGAAATTCCCCAAAGAGGTAAACATCACAGTTCTTGATTGAAACCTACAGGTACTGATGATGGGTTTTGACTGCTTTTTTTGCAAGAGAAATGAACGATTTTTCTACAAGCTTCTCGTCGATAACGTGGAGGAACTGCTCCCAATTGTATACACTCCAACAGTCTGTTTTTGATAGAAGTTAAGTGATTTAAAATGTAAATTACACCACAATATCTCTTTTGTATAGCAATGGTTTTTTATATATGATTGTTTTTCAGGAAATGACATACCAGTAGAAAAACTTTCTCTGTATATGACTCTAGGAGGAGTCCGCCCCTCAGCAGTAAGCATTGCTAAAACCATAGCAGTCTCACAAATATGATAAAGTTACATAAAATTTTCACAGGTATTTGATTGTTTACAGTGCTTGCCTATTACGATTGATGTTGGGACAAACAATGAGAAGTTGTTAAACGACGAGTTTTACATCGAACTTAGGCAAAGGAGGGCAACTGGACAGTTTTGGTGATTTGTTCCTTTATGTCTATGTGGTTCATTATGCCATAAAAGTATTTACTTATTTGAAATACTGATTTTGATTTCCCTTGGTCTAGGAATATGCTGAACTTCTTCACGAGTTCATGACTGTATTTAAGCAAAATTATGGAGAGAAAAATACTAATACAAGTAATATCATCAGTTCGTATTCTTTTTAGGCCTTTACCATGAATTTTTACATGCATTGTTCTCTTAATGCACTTGCTTTGCTTTCAGTTTGAAGATTTTATCAACCACAATACATTCGAGTTGTTGGCGAAATATAGTTCTTCTCATCTTGTTTTCAATGACGACATACAAGTAATACACTATAAGTCGATGCCAATATGTTTTTGGCGTCCAAAGTGGCAAAGTTATTTTAGTTTTGAATAACCTTTTTCTTATATGAAAACTCTTTCATAATGGCAGGGAACAACATCTGTTGTGTTGGTTGGGCTTCTTGCATCCCTTAGATTACTTGGTGGGACTCTCACCAACCATAGGTTCTTGTTCCTCGGTGCTGAAGAGGTAAGGCTCAAACAATTTTATTACATAAAGAATACTTAATTGCTCTTTTATAAGAAATAATGCCTAGATTAAAATAATTGTTGTTCAGGGAGGAGTTTGAACTCTCCTGGAAGTTGAAATATCTATTGTTCAGATTATTGTATCCGGTTTTCTCTGTGTCTCTGTAGCGCTTTACTTAGGGTCTCACTTTTAAATTCTATGAATATTGATGGTCTAATTTATTTAGGAAATTGTGTAACCCCTCGTCCTGGCTTGGGCGGCCGACCGGTCTGAGTGAGCTACATGGGAAAAACCGAGGCGAAACCCGTTAAGGCTCCACTTCGGTTAACAACCCTAGGAAAACTTTTCTTTAATTATCTTGTCTAGATGGATTCAATTAGACCTATGGGTGAAGCGACAACGGAAAACAAGACTAAACCATACAAACGACACATAATTTGATTTAAATTTACCGAATATCAAGTTAATCCGATTTCTTGCAAACGCGACCAAAACACATATGGACGATCACAAACAAGTCTCACAAGAAAGCTAACATCAAACAGGGCCTAAGCCCAACACCTGAGAACCTTTAGAGATGTCAAAAGCCTACATTTCAGGCCTGTGTTTCGAAACAAGCCTGCCCGTTTCGATACACGAGCCCCAGTTTAAAAAGCCAGACCATCCATTCCGATACGCTCCACCCTGTTTCGGAACAGGGGTCCATATTGCCTAGGCGTTCCGAAACAGGCCCTCACAGTAGCAAAAACGTTTCGATACTCGTATCGGAACAGGGGTTCACAGTAGCCAAACCGTACCGGAATGCGTTCCGATACGGGTGTCCTTGGAACCACACCCATTCCGAAACAGCCTTACCCGTTCCGAAACGCCTGCAGTCTGTGCGTTTATAAAACCAGTTTTGAGCATCTTCAAAAGCTCCCAGCAAGCCTCAAACAACAAGAAACGAGATATAACATGCATTTACCTACTCTAGAGGCATTCACCCTACTTCGAACATGTTCATCACACAACATGCATGAAAAGGCCATACATTCTAAGGAATCAAGCATTCACCAAAAGAGACATACATTGCATAATAATGTTTTCATGCCTTAGAACAAAACATACACAAAAGCATAAGGATAGGGGCACAAGGCCAACATACATGACAAGCAAACCACAACCAAAACACCATCATACAAAAGGAGTCTAAACAAGTTCCTTAACACAAGGAACATACACAAATCCCCATTGCTTATCTATTACATCCTTAGCTTAAAAGTTCATACTTGATGATAGCAAAAAGTACATTTGGAGGCTTTTCTCCTTGCACAAGCAACCCACGAACTAAGGATCTGCATTGTCGAACAAAAGTGAGCGTAAGCTTAAAGCTTAGTGAGGGTAAGCTCATAAAACAAACCTCGACAATACAGGGTCCAAGCATGAGCAACATAACCAAGGAAGAATGCATGTTTTCTTACCTTCGAAGCCACAAGAGTCAAATATAAAATGCATGAACATAACATCAATTATCATACCATGATCAACATGTCCATAAATAAAACCATATGAAACACATTCAACAAAGCATATCGGCACATAGCTATGACACGAATCTGCGAATAGCAACTGTTGGAACTCACATCTAACAACTCAACCATTACATTACCTCACGGTGGGATTATACTCATCACCGTTTCACGCGGAGGAGATTCCACTCATCCTCACGCCCCGTCGATGGGATTTCACTCATCACCGACTAAAATATAAATGGAGATTTTCGGGCGTACCCATACTCCATCTTGATGACTACCATCACCAAGACCACACGCGCATTTCGACACTCGTGTGCACACTAACTCATTTCATAGCTCAACCTCACAACATTCTTACCAATTTCTGTGCTTAGCACGTACTCACCATGATTCACCATCATGCATCAACATTCCAACAATCACATGCATAAAACATCATGCCTCAACACACATGTATATCACAATACACATAACAACATCAATCACAATAAATATGGAACAGAAGGCACAATCACACAATATTCATAAGTTCAACCATAGTCTTCTAAACTAAAGCTTGAGATTAGACTACCAATCTAATCCCAACTCTAGGCGGGTTTACCAAGCCCGAGCTAGGTCCACATGCTCGAACCAACATTTGAAAACCAATTTAAAGTCGAAGAACCACTCACCGACTACTCCAAGCTCAACAAACTCTAACCGATAAAACTTCCAAGCTTCCCGGGTTCGGACGTGAGCCTTCACCAACATAATTCCTTGTTTCTAAACAATCAAATACACTCTATTAATCACTAAAACAAACCCAAACCACTGCTGTAACTCATAACACCAATCAAGCTCAAATTCAAGCCAAGAACACTCTCAAAACCCACATTTTCGCGCAGCCACAAAACCCAGTAAGGAACTCTCATTTTCAACATCAAATTCAACATCCAACACTCCCAGAAAACCCTTCAAACATAACCTAACCATCAACCCTCAAGATCTTATTCAAAACAGCCCCAAAACCCCATTTTAAAACACTATAAAACCCCACTTAAACCTAAATCCGAGAATCAGTTTAAAACCATTCAAAATTTAGATATGTTGGACCATTTGGGTTACTAAACACTTATCTAACTTCAAAGAATCAAAACATCGATCAAAAGTCAATAAAGTTTGAATTTTTATTCTTTGAACTCAAAAACTCAAAACACAAAACAATGAGTTTCATTGAAAACTAAGAACATGAGTAGTAAGGGGAAGATGAGGACAACTCAAAAACGTAATCACCTTTAAAAAATCTCCAAGAATGTAGCAAGAAGGAAATGGAATAGTAGATAGCAAAAGGGAGGGGAGGTTGTCGTTAGTTTGAAAGAGAGAAGGGGAGGAAGATGAGCAAAAAGCAATTTTTTATTTGTTTGTTTCTTTTAAAAAGTCAAAGGTCCTTTTTACCCTTAATGAAAATGGGTTATTACCATAGTGTAAAATTCATGGCTATTTGTGTTTTAATTTAAAACAAGCCCAACATAAATTTATTTGTTTTGAAAATACAAGGCCCAAAATTATATTTTAATAATTTAATTTCACCCGACCTCTAAACCTGGGTGTTACAAACTGTCTGCAGTGTACACATGCTATTGTTATTTGGAGCATCGGTTGCATCTTTGCTGAGATATTGATAGGGAAGCCCCCATTTCCTGGAAAAACGTTGTTCATTGACTAAACTTGATCACCGATCTTTTGGGGACACCTTCAGTGGAAATCATCGTTGTTCTCCTTTCCCAACTCATTCCACATTGCAACTAAAATCACATGCACTAAGTTCATAGCAGAAGAAGAAAAGTTAATATAAAACTATTAATTTCTATTCTTTATATTAAACAATGTCCATGAGTGTGTGGTTTTATAGTGTCATGTGTAATAAAGAAAGAATAAAGACGAGCTGAACCTGTTGAAGTAATGAGTGATTTAACACTTGCATACTTAGACAAAGATTCCATGCACTCTTCTTTGCTCAATGCACCATGAATTAGAAGTGAAATTGGATTAATTTCTCACATAAAATTGACAAAGTTTAACACTAGTACTTAAATCTGATTGGATCAATCTTAAATGTTTTTCCAATTAAATTTAATTTATAATATTAAATTTCTAAAAACACAATTTTAAACACAATTTAATTTATAAAATACAAGCAGGGGAGATAAGCTAAATCCATGAAATTCGATTTTAATATGCATACATCTGCCTTTTAAGTTTTGAAACCAATATATGGGGTTTCGAAACCCCTTTGTGTTCAAAAATTTGTGATGCAATCTGTAACGCTATTATCAAAACTATGAGAAAGGGTTTCGAAACCAGGCCTAGAATTTTAATTCTAGGACAATCTGCCTAACTAGTTTCGAAACCATTGTATGTGGGTTTCAAAACCCCTTACTGAATATCAATTTTTGGGCATTCTGCTACTCTAGAACCGAAACCATGAATATTGGTTTCGAAACCTCTATCGAAACCATGAAGATCGGTACATTTCGTAGTAAAATGTGTATATACACGTCAAACTAGGGGTTTCGAGACCCCAATTATGGTTTTGGAACCACTTTGGCAGTGTACACAAACAACAAACCTTGCAAAAATTTATAAAGAACCCTAAACCAGCACCGAAACTCCATATAGGTGGTTTTGATGCCACCTACTAGAATGAAAAATTTTCTCATACTTTCAGAACAACACCGAAACCCCATATAGGTAGTTTCGGTGCTACCTACTGGAATGAAAATTTTGTCTATACTATTAAACCATCACCGAAACCCCATATAGGTGGTTTCGATGCCACCTACTAGAATGAAAATTTTTTGCCCATACTTTCAGACAACCACCGAAACCCCATGCTTTCAGACCAACACCGATACCCCCACATCTCATATATTGCCAACCTTACTTTTGGGTATTGAAACTACACCATCAGTTTCAGAACCAAATTGTGCATTGTAGTAAGGAATTGTGTTTGTACACAATTTCTTACAAAAGTCAGAGCAACTTTACCCCAACTAAAAATTTCATAAGGAATTGAGTATATACCTAATTTCTTACAATTTCAGTAAGAAATTAGGTATATTTGGTAAGAAATTGTGTAGAAACACAATTTCTTACCTATTTTGTACCAAATTGTGCATTATTGTAAGAAATTGAGTACAAACACAATTTCTTATAAATGTTAGAGCAACTTTACTGCAACTTAAAAATTCGTAAAGAATTGGCTATATACCTAATTTCTTTCAGTAAGAAATTAGGTATATTTGGTACGAAATTGTGTACAAACATAACTTCTTACCTATTTTGTACCAAATTGTGCATTCTTGTAAGAAATTGAGTACAAACACAATTTCTTATAAAGGTTAGAGCAACTTTACCCCAACTTAAAATTCGTAAAGAATTGTGTATATACCTAATTTCTTACTGAAATTGTAAGAAATTAGGTATATTGGTAAGAAATTGTGTAAAAACACAACTTCTTACCTATTTTGTACCAAATTGTGCATTTTTGTAAGAAATTAAGTACAAACACAATTTTCTTACAAAGGTTTGAGCAACTTTACCTCAACTTAAAAAATCGTAAGGAATTGGGTATATACCTAATTTCTTACAATTTCAGTAAGAAATTAGGTATATCTGGTAAGAAATTGTGTACAAACACAATTCCTTACCTATTTTGTACTAAATTGTGCATTCTTGTAAGAAATTGAGTACAAACACAATTTCTTACAAAGGTTTGTGAAACTTTACCCCTACTTAAAAATCGCAAGAAATTGGGTATATACCCAATTTCTTACAATTTCAGTAAGAAATTAGGTATATCTGTTAAGAAATTGTGTACAAATACAATTCCTTACCTATTTTGTACCAAATTATGCATTCTTGTAAGAAATTGAGTACAAACACAATTTCTTACAAAGGTTTGAGCAACTTTACCCCAACTGAAAAAATCGTAAGGAAATGAGTATATACCTAATTTCTTACAGTTTTTGTAAAGAATTCGGTTTTGTACTCAATTTGTTACTTTATAAGGAATTGTGTATATACTGTTTTTTTACATTTTTGTAACAAATTAAGTACAAGATTTATAAGAAATTATGCTAAAAAAAGACCAGGTTAACCAGTTTGCCGTCATTTAGCTGTCATTTAAGCGCCTTTTTGCAGAATCTCCCGAAACAATCTCGTTTCTTGTTTTGTTTTAGGGATTTTTTTGAAGAAAGAAATAGGGAGGGGAACCTTTATAATAAACTAATATAAATAGTTTATTTATCTTTATTGTCGGTCTACGTGTCTTACACGTGGAATTGATTAGTATTTCATTTTATTTTTTTCTCCTACAATGTTAACTTCCCTTAAAGGCTACCGACAATAAATGTTTCAGTGACTACGAAATTAAAAAAAAGAAAATGTAATTGACTACAATGTTAGTTTGTTGAAATTGGTGAATAACAGTAAACACTTACCAAACAGAAGTGACCATCTCGACAATTTACCCTAAAATCATTTTTCAACTATTATTATTATTATTATTATTATTATTATTATTATTATTATTATTATTATTATTATTATTATTATTATTATTATTATTATGGGTAAACTACTGCGGTGGTCACTTATGTTTCCCTTTAGTACAGAGTTGGTCACCGATTTTGAAAAATGACCAGTAAGGTCACTTACGTTTTCGGGGCATAAACTTTTGGTCACCAACCGTTTAATGCCGTTAAACTCTAACGATTTTCTGATCTGACAATTGAAAAAATAAGGGTAATCTACTGCAATGGCCCCAAAATTCCCAAATTCATAAATTCATAAATCTTTAAATACCTAAATCCCTCAATCTTTTCACTCTTGCCGTCGTTGGCCACGATTCCGGCAACGAATGGAGCGTCCTCCCTTCTCCCAAACATCCATGCACCAATCGTCGTCGTTCAATCGTCGCTTGTTGCAAATCGATCGAATGAATTTTTCAAATATTTCAACCTTCGTCCGACATTTTGCACGACTCCGATCAATTTTTGGCAGCGGCGTGGTAGGGTAAACGATCATGATTGTCCGGCGATGGATGTGGTGGGCGGCGACGTTACAATCGGTGACGAAATCAACTTAAATCGTGATTTAAGTTTTGGTGAGTTGGGGATTTCGAATATGAGGGTTATTTTGTGAATTTTGAAAATTTAGGGATTTTTTAACTGCCAGATCAGAAATTCGTCAAAATTTAACGACATCAAATGGTTTGGTGACCAAAAGTTTATGTCCCGAAAACGTAAGTGACCTTATTGGTTGTTTTTCAAAATCGATGACCAACTCTGTACTGGGGGAAAACATAAGTGACCACCGCAGTAGTTTACCATATTATTATTACTTTTTTCTTTCTTTCTTTATAATTTTAGGTTTAGATGAAAAATCAACCCCTAAATTATTTTTTTTACTTTTAGTCATTAAACTATTTTTTGGTCAAAACAAGTACCTACATTATTATTTTTTGTCACTTTAAGTCCAATAAGTATTTAAGTTAAAAAAATTATTTCAGCAAATAAGATTTTGGCATATCACAAAAATTTGACCCAAAGATAGTTTGGGGATTAAAAAATGACATAGTTTAGGTACTATTTTGACTAGAAAATAGTTTAGATACTTAAAATAACAAAAAATAATAGTTTATATACTTATTTTGACTAAAAATATTTTAGAGACTAAAAACATAAGAAAACATTAAGGGTTGGGTTTTCATTTAAGACTTTATTGTTGAGTTGATCAAACGATTGCAAATGGCCAAGAGGGGGTGAATTGGTGATTAAAAACTTTAGGGTGGAAATTGGATGAATGAAAATTTGGCACAAGGCAATTTATAATGGTTCAAGTTCCTAAATGAACTCTACCTCCACTACCTTAGCTCCCACTAAGGATTTTCAACCAATCCATTATTGATTCTTCCACTTTTATTGGATGAGAAGGAAACCTTACAAAACCGATTAAGTTTTTTACACAAAGTTTAATCCAACACACTCTTTATAATGAAGGAATTTGGTAAACCTTATAAGTACCTCTCAAAGGTTGATCTTTACCCAAATACAATCAAACACTCCTTAAACTCTCAATAAAAATTACAATGAAAACACACTTGAGTTGGGTACAAAGATTTGACTCTAAAATGAACAAGATTTGACTTTGATGTTGCTTTAAGGCTCAATAGTTGTTGTTGTAGCATTTGAGACTTGTTTTTATACCCTTGCATTGATTTCTAGTTGTTTGGGTGGTTGAAATCATAAATATGGACGTTGGGCTGTAATTTCCAAAATAAATGCTCCTCAACAACCTACCATATCGGTACGGCTCGTGGGCATATCAGTACCTCTCTCAAATAAGAAAGAGCTGTTGTGAGTGAAAAACAATGTGTATCGATACGGTTGAAGGGCGTATCGGTACGATATTAAGGGGAATATCGATACGAAATGCCGTATCGATACGGATTTTGCTTACTGGAATCCTGAATTAATTTTTGCTAAAAAGCGTATCGGTATGTTGCCTTAGTGTTTCGATATCATTCAACGATCATTTAAAATTTTGGATTCCAATAACTGACAAGCCAACGTTCGAATATTAAATGCAAAGATTTTTGCAAAGGTCAGCATATCGTATCGATACGGTGACACACCGTATTGGTACGCTATAGCAAATATTATTTTTATATGAAAAATATATCGATATGGTCCCGATGTGTATCGATACGCTATAGCTTAAAGTCTTGCATAGATGAATATCGTATCGATACGGGACTAGACCATATCGGTACGCTATGAACGATTAAAATTTCATTGTTGAAAAACCATATCGATACGCATACGAGTATCTATACGCCTTGGCGTTTTGTTGAAATTTGGCTTGAAAACTCATGGAAAGACTTAGTGAAAATTGAACCTTTAAATATGTTTTGACTTGGAATAGTTTTTGGTTTAGAATGACTTGTCAATTTGTTAGTCTTTGAAAATACTTAAAAATGTATTGTTTTGCAATTTAGTCCTTAAAGTAAATTGTTATATCAAAATCAATTTTGGTTTTACATTTGCAATTTTTAATTATCATTAAACTCCTCCTGTGCAAACTGATATGATCCAGGCCAACACAAAATTTCTCGGGTCCTTGCTCACATCACCGAAGCAGTCAAAAGGTTTAAACATTTGTTCCTGAGATATGGAAGTAAACAATTCGAGATGAAATATGCTTAATCAAGCTTTAAATCCTAGCTTAGAGCTTTGGCCCAATTTTTAATAATGCAACACATTATTTGTATGCATCTGTTAGTTTAGGCACATTGCATAAAAGTTAGCATTTGCGTTGAAATTAACTTAATTGCACGTATGCAGATTAGCGACATTTGTAGTATGGTAGTTAAAGAAGTTAATTTGGTGGTAAAGTTAGTTGTATGTTACTTTTACTCCACATTTAATTAGTGTTTAATTTCCCATCATTAAATTTCATGATTTCTCATTATGGCATCCTAAACATGTGGTATATGTGCCTTAATTGTGTGTTGATTAAAGATGTGTTACATGTGCCTTAGAGAGACTAGTGGGTTGTAGAAAGTATGATACACCAATGGACGTCCTAGAGAGGTGCATGACCATTAAAAGAGGAAGAAGCATTTATGAGATGTATGGAAGACAAATAGTGCATGGGTAAATTCATATATTTACATATTCATGCATGCACCAACATTTAAGTAGCTTGCAAGTACCCAAAAGACTTCGTTCATGTATGCATGAACGTCCAATAGAAGCACTAGAGACTCAAATGGCATGAGAATTGTACATGGACGTTCAAGGGCTTTAAAAGTAACATGGAAACATGCATGTATGCATTAGAAGCCATTAAAGGGGCTACTAACAACATGTAATCAACAAAAGTGTCACACATCTTTCAAATCCCAAGCATGAGTCTTCATCCAAGTTAACAAAAGGGATTTGAAAAGCATTCACGATAGTATTGAAAGGTTTCAAAATAATTCATTCAAGAGGGACCGTTGTAGAGCGTTTGGATGTTCTCTAAATATGAGCGCAAGTGCACACTCTTGTCAAGTTATAGTATAAAAGATATCGTCTCCTATAAGGATTGGACAACTTATTCAAATTGCAATTCCAGCACAAGGGAAATTAAATGCACAAGTAAATTTTAGTTTGTAAAGAAAAGTAAATAAACATAAGTAATTGATAGAAGAGATAAGGGTGATAGAATGGGTCAGGTTATGCTGCTCCGTAGTGTGAAACTGCGTTGAATTTGTTAAGTTGTCTTGAGCTGCTAGACTTTGTTGCCTCGGTGGAAGATGGCATATAGGTGCTTTGGCGCTTTCGCTGCCTCGGCAGGTGGAACTGACGATTGGCTCGGCGGTAAACTCGACAGTCCTTCAAGGCTCGCTAGAACGCTTCGATAATTATTCAGCTTATGTCTAAGTCTGAATACTGTTGTTGCCCACTGTAGATGATACCTTTCATCGTGATTCTTGCAATGAACAACAACCTTTTGTTCGTCCTTTTTAGCCACCTTAAACCCCAACTTATGACTAGGCTGGATTGATCAGCACCTGGTATTGATGAGATCATGCTTACTTGTTTTGTGAGTTTGACTCTCTCGATACCAAACAAATTGATTTCTCCCAATCGATCTCTGGACTCAATTGAAAACAAGGTTTGAACATGAAATAAGAAAACCTTAAATTTATTACAAAAACAAACTTGAAACCTAAACAATCGTTCTCAGAACTACTTTACAACATAACCCAAATCCTAGAGAAATTAGAACATAGTGGCGGCAAGAAAACACAAGAGAAACCTAAGCTATACCGACTATGAGTTGTCTAAAATACAAGGTATGGCCAGGTATATATAGGGCATGGCCTAGGGTAAGTCCTCCTTGGAGTAGAAGTCTTTTTTATGATAAAGTAGATTTTGCATTGAATGCATCCTTCAAATTCTGACTTCTTTGACTTGACGTTAGACTCCTTGCGGCACAAGTAACCTTAAGCCGCCTTGAATGATTTCCTCTTGGGCGACTCTGTCTATTGTTGTCGGCATCAGAATATAGCGTGGATAGGCTCATTGGACTCAGAAAATTATTCTCTTCCAATCGCACTCTAATTCACCAAATCCTTAATTTGTTGCCCTGTGCCGCAGCTACTCGGCATCATCTCTCTCTGTGTTGAGATGCTTTAGTACAGCTCCTTGGCTTGCTGTCTCAACATCATCTCCTCAACTTTTCTCTCCATCTGATAGTTTCTAGCACTTGAAACTAAAACTAAACTAAAACAATATCTTTTCTCACCAAATTAAAGCTATTCAATATAAACAGGGTAAAGTAAAGAATATTGTAGATAATGCATGCATGCACCTAAATATGCCTAAAATATACTTAAAGACATCAATAATATGAGATGAAATGCATGTAAAATATAGGACTTATGAGCACTTTACAACCATTCAACTTCTTCAAGGAGTGAATACAATGGCTATTTAAATTCACCAAGGGGTGCATATAATTCGGCCAATAAAGAAGATGAATGAAAACCCTAAAGGTTTTAGAAGCTCAAAAGTCTCTTCCTTGTAGACAAATGAATGTCTACATTCATTCTAGAGATGCCTACATTTATTCTAAAGGCTGCAACAAGATCATTCAACTACCATTCATTAGTTTATAAACATTATAGGAAAAGTGTAACCCCTAAATCCGGACTAGAAGAAATGAGTGTAATCTAAGAAATTACATTTGAAAATTTGTCCCTCAAGAAATATTTTTTAGGTTTAAATAACTTTATAATTCAAGGTAATTAATCAAATAAGTAAAACTCAATAAATATTCCAATTATTCTAAAACCCATTCTTTTAATCAATATTATGATAATTGATAAAATATCTAAAAACCAATTCATAAATGCATGCATTCAATTAATCCCAAATTAAATTAGTCCCAAATGTCCGAATTACATAATTGTCCAAAATATTATAAATAATTCGAAACAATTAAGAAGTTCATACTGATATATAATAGTAATGTCTGAAAAAGAGCGAGATCCTTCGAGTACCGAGTCACGTAGGAAAGTTTGATAATCTGAAAGAGAAAGGATATGTGAGTGAGATCCTCCGAGTATCAAATTTTGCAGTGCTTGTTCATAATTGTTTAAAAGCTTATTTTGATGATTATGAATGTCACTTGTCTAAACCGACTAAGAAGTTTCGTTTTAATCTTTTAGTGTCATGCTTGAATTAATTAGATTACACGTGTATAAGTTGGTTTGGGCACTTTAATGAATTTGATGAATGCTTTTAATTTGGTGGTACAACTTTCAGTCTTGCTTAAATATGAGTTTGGTTTTGTATCGCTAATTTTTATTCGACATTGTCATCAGATGTGCTGCTTCATGGTGAGACGATTGTGAGTGGTGGATCGAGAATATGACCGGATTGGAGGCTGGGGCGAGGTGCTTTGGTTGTCATCTCGTTTTCAGTACAAAGATTTGAGAGGCGAGCCGAGGCTACGGAGTTTAAAAAATGATGAAAAATTGAAAAAAAGAAAAAGAAAAGAAAAAAGAATAAAAAACGAAAAAGAAAAGAAAAATATAGATAAAAAAGATAGATACAAAAGGGGAGGAAAAAACTCACACTCCTACAATCGTCCATCACAAGGAAGAATGTTAGTCTTGGTTCGATGATGTCTCGATCCCAAAAGCGAACAAACAAATATTCTACATCGTTGATAGTTGTTCATTCGGTTGATTATTTTTGTTGATTCATTTGATTTCCACCATTTGATTATCTTGTTTAACTCTTTCGATCCAAACATGTTTTTAGATTTTAGTGAAACTTTTGAGTAAGTTTTGACTAAGTGACGAGAGTAACATTAGAACATGCTTGAGAACAAGCATTGAATAAGTGAGGGGAAATTTGATAAGTGTAGAATATTGCATATTTTTAATGTGTTTTATTTCTCATTTTCTTGATATATATACTACTAAACTGGTTCTTTTGGGCTTTATTTTGGTAGGAGCTCTATTGGACTATGTCATCCCAAAACCAACAATTCAAGGCAAAATCTGAATATTCACTGGATGTCATGACATGAGTCGTAGACAAGACCTAATGCACGATGTAGTTCGAATTCGATCCAATAGATTTTAGCGATACATTTAGTAGCTTCTAGAAGGTAGACCGACATTATTTCAAAGTCAAAATTTAAAATTATCTTAAGGATAAATGCATGAGAGATAAATATGAGATTATCCAGAAGATAAAATAGAATTCAACCAGAGCCACATGTTTCAAATTAATTATTTTTATCTTTTGTGATAAATCCTTAGTTTAAATTTAGTTCACTAGTTTAAAATATTTATCCCTTGTTTATCTTTTATTTAGGGTTTTTAGTTATTTTACCTTGTTAGGATTCTCGGTTATAAATACCCCATAGGTTCAACCTTTGAACTGATATTGGAGTTTGTGTATTCTCTTCATTTCAGTAATTGAAGTTTCTTTTCTTCCATTATTTTTACTTTCTTCGTTTATTCTTTTCATCATAAAAATGCTAAGCATGATCCAATCCATGCTTAGCTAAACTATCGCTTAGCCTAAGCTTTGCAATGGCTCAATTCCAATCATGTGAATTGAGTTGCACTTCACAACTTCGAAAAGTATTCTTCGATTCTTTGGAAACTATGAGTGACAATCGGTTATTGCTTTAAAGTTACTACATCTTTAACTGAAAAAGTCGACGTTGATTTGAAAAGTGTTTTAACTTGTAGTTTGGGAGTCGGATCGATTGGTTGTAATTCGGCTTCCTATGAACAAACTTAGCGGCGGTCCCCTAAGGGGAATCAAGATCGAGTTTGATTCTGAAAGAGACGCTATAACTCGAGTTTGGCTCTTCCAGAATTCCAAACTATCTTGGTGGTAACTACAATAGATGTGGTTAGACCAACAAAGATTGCATTTCGAAGATATACTTGGAAATTTAGATTAACCGGAGGGAAGAGTTAGCTGCAGGGGTTGAGCCCTATTGACTATAACCATCATACTATCCAGAAGAGAAAATTATTTCGATGAACGATCGAAATTGAGGCTAGCAAAGCCTAAGGCTAAATCATAACAATTGAATTCTATATTTACAATTTACTACTTTTGTTCATATTTTATTTTTACTATTACTATTTCTAAACCCCCGTTTTTATTTTGCAGTTAAAATCAGGGATTGAAACAAGAAAGTGACTTTGGAAATTCCTTAGTCCATGTGGATCGACCTTACTTCCTTATACTATTTCCCATAAGTCATTATTAGAGATTAGAAAATTTTTATTTGATAATTTCAACACTTGTCACTAACAAACAATTTAATCGTTAAAATGTGAGTTCATATCTAGCGCGAAACATATTTAAAATATATGAATCAAAATTTGAATACATATTTATTTATCAGAAGAATAACTTGTATTTAACATGTTAAAAACAAGGGTAATTATTCCATGCACAAGCGCTTGTGGAAATTTTGTTTCCACAAATATCTTAATTTTAGTGTTCAAGGATTTTGTTTAAGGTTTAGAGTTTATGGGTTTTTGTTGAGATGATCAATCGAATACAAATGGCCAAGAGGGGGGGGGGTGAATTGGCTATTAAAAAGATGAAGGGAGCAAGTTGGAAAAATAATAATGAAGAACAAGAGATTTATAGTGGTTCAAGCTTCTAACAAGCTCTACATCCACTACGTTAGCTCCCACTAAGGATTTTCAAGCAATTTACTATTGAATTCGTCCCCTTTTCTAAGCTTAGGAGGAAACTGTTACAAATCAATCAAGCTTTCTACCCAAAGCTTGATCAAAATCACTCTTTACAAGAGAAGTTGTTGGCAAATGAAAATGAACCTCACAATGTGTTGAGTTGTGTGGGGCTCGATTCGATCAACCAATTTAGCTCACCAAGTGGTGGAGAGATGGATTTTTAGGTGGAAGGGTTGTGGAAGCTAGAATATAAAAAGACACAATGATTTATAGTGGTTCAACCTTCTAACCAAGGTCTACATCCACTACCTTAGCTTCCCACTAAGGATTTCACAATCAATCCACTATTGATTCGTCCCCTTTTCTAGGATTAGGAGGAAACCCTTACAACCGATCAAGCTTCTACCCAAAGCCTTGATCAAGACCCTCTTTACAAAGAGAAAATGAAAGCAAACTTAAACCCTCTAATAGGTGTTTGTTTGCACAATTAAGCACTCACCCAAAACCTAAAACACTTGAGCAAATTTGACAATTTTAGCTCACTAGTGTTTGTCTATACAAGAATTGACAATTTAAGTGCTAAGACAATCTTTGATCATTTGATGTTTGACAATATGAGCATTAGTCTTCTCTTGATGCTTGGAGGTCCCTTTTATACTCCCAAATGAGTTTGTAGCCGTTACTAGCCGTTGGGATCAAATTGGAGCCGTTGAGGACTTTAATTCCCACCATAAATGCAGTTCTGCAGCTCCCCGTTTCAAAACGCTCGAAGCCGTTTCGAAACACTCTCAATGTAGAAAGAGCCGTTGCAGTCTGTCAGGGTACCCGTTTCGGAACACCCTCTTGCCGTTTCGAAACGCGTATCGGAACGCTATAGGCCCGTATCGAAACGCCTGCATTTGAAAGTCGGTTGGGAAAGAGCCGTTGGGGTTTATGACCGTTATGGTCAATGCCATGTAGGCGTATCGAAACGGCCTAGCCCGTTTCGAAACGCTGGGCAAAAATCCTGTCCAAGGAAAGCCCGTTTCGAAACAAGTTTTGAAACGTTTTGGCTACTGTAATCCCCTGTTTCGAAACACCCTAAGGTGTTTCGAAACACCTAGACAGTTTTGTGAAGTTTGGCTTTGAAAAACATAAAAACCCTTTATAGAAACTTCCCTAAACATAATTTCAAGTTGTTTGGACTTTGTAAATGTTTTAAATACTTTTTAAATCAGTCCAAAACATTTTTCAATTATTATATCAAAACATTAGTTCTACAATCTCCCCCTTTTTGATATAATAAAACTCCCTTGAAAAATTGTTTGGGATTCTCCCCCTTTATCTTTAAAAATGTGAATAAGAGAATAAAAAATTTTAATTCATAAAAAGCTCCCCCTTATTCAATTTGAAAATTCAATTTTTCAAACCAAAATTCAATTTTTCACCATTTCTCCCCCTTTTTGTTATATCAAAAAGAATTTAAAACATTAAGTTCAAAAATAACAATAGAGGTAAAAACTTTGACAAAAATAAAAATTTTGTTTTAAAATGGCTCCCTTTACTCAAAGCATCATTAAAAATGTTAGTCCAACATTTATGATCATCTAGTTGAATTAAAAAAATAAAAGCAAAACAACTAGATTTTTACCAACACTTGAACCCAAAGGGAGGATGTGAAGCCTTCCTTCTTCAAGTGTTCTTCCTTGTGTGCATGGAGCTCCCCCTCAATGTTTGACTTGTTGAACATCTCCATCACACCTAGCAATAGACAATCAAGTAATTTTTGGTATCCAAATTGCTTTGGATCCATAAACGTTAGTTGCACAAATTTTAGTCCCCTTAGGAATCCATTTTTCAATGTCATCCTTTTTAATTGAAGTGGTTAGTCCTTTTGGGACCCAAACACTTCTAAAACATTTATCTTTTATAAATCTAGGGGCACTAGATTGTCTAATATAAAAATTTGATTTTCCAAAATTGTTTTTCTTTTCAAGCTCTTTGGAAATCAAATCTTTTTCTCCTTGAACTTTTTGAAGCAATTTTTGTAAATCAAGACATTTTAATTCAAACTCTTCAAGTTTTGCTTCAAGTTCAAGTTTGGTTTTAGAAAGCAAATCATTTTGAATTTTTAACTTTGAAACCAATTTATTGTTTTTCAAAATGTGGCATTTAAAATCTAAAACCAAATCATCATAGGCATCTTGTAATTCATCAAAGGAATAAGAACATGAAGTAGATGAATTAGAAGTTACCCTTGAATCTTCTTCGATGGCCATAAGGCAAAGGTTGGCTTGTTCATCGTCGGTGGAGTCTTCATCACTCCAAGTAGCCACATATGCCTTCTTCTTATGGCTAGAAGTGCTTGCCCTCTCCTTTCTCTTAGGTTCTCGTTCAAGCTCTCTCAAGGCTTTCTTCATGAACGGGGCACACTTCTTGAAGAGATGAACTATCTCTTCATCTTCATCCTCCTCTTCACTTGTGTAGACATGATGGCAAGTGGAGGATTTGAGAGCCATGGCACTAGCATTGATGCCAAGCCCTTTGATTTTCTTCTCTCCCATAGCTCTAATTTCTTCCCTCTTCTTCTCATCCTCTTTATTCTTCTTCATGATTTGATGAGTAAGGAGTGACCCCAGGAGTTCATCAAGCTTTAAAGTCTTCAAATTTTTGGCTTCGATGATGACGGTCCTCTTTGAGTCCCAAGACTCGGGAAGTGAGTAGATGAGCTTTCGAACAAGCTTTTCTTCCGGGATGGCTTCTCCAAAACCTTTAAGACCGTTGGTGATGGTGGAGAACCTATCAAACATCTTCTCGATGTTCTCTTCTGGATCCATTTTGAAGTTCTCATACTCCAAGGTTAGGAGCCCAATCTTGGTCTCCTTGACTTCATTTGTCCCCTCGTATGTGACTTCAAGCTTGTCCCATACCTCCTTGGCACTCTCACAAGAAAGAATCTTCTCATAGATGGATGGACCAAATGCACAAAAAAGAATGTGCAAGGCTTTGCAATTTAGCTCCATCTTCTTGCGATCGTCGGCACTCCATTCTGCTTTACATCTTTGAGGCACGAACGAACCATCTTCAACTACATCCCATATCTTGTAATCTTTCGATTTGATGAAGAACTTCATCTTCGTCTTCCAATGGGCATAGTGAGTTCCGTCAAAGAAGGGCAGTTTGTCGATTGATTGTGCCATTTGAGCCGGTTGATGAAATAGAGATCGAGCTTGCCGGATCTTCTCAATAGGATGTGAATCCCCTTCGATTGAGCCAAGCTCTGATACCAATTGTTGAGTTGTGTGGGGCTCGATTCGATCAACCAATTTAGCTCACCAAGTGGTGGAGAGATGGATTTTTGGGTGGAAGGGTTGTGGAAGCTAGAATATAAAAAGACACAATGATTTATAGTGGTTCAACCTTCTAACCAAGGTCTACATCCACTACCTTAGCTTCCCACTAAGGATTTCACAATCAATCCACTATTGATTCGTCCCCTTTTCTAGGATTAGGAGGAAACCCTTACAACCGATCAAGCTTCTACCCAAAGCCTTGATCAAGACCCTCTTTACAAAGAGAAAATGAAAGCAAACTTAAACCCTCTAATAGGTGTTTGTTTGCACAATTAAGCACTCACCCAAAACCTAAAACACTTGAGCAAATTTGACAATTTTGGCTCACTAGTGTTTGTCTATACAAGAATTGACAATTTAAGTGCTAAGACAATCTTTGATAATTTGATGTTTGACAATATGAGCATTAGTCTTCTCTTGATGCTTGGAGGTCCCTTTTATACTCCCAAATGAGTTTGTAGCCGTTACTAGCCGTTGGGATCAAATTGGAGCCGTTGAGGACTTTAATTCCCACCATAAATGCAGTTCTGCAGCTCCCCGTTTCGAAACGCTCGAAGCCGTTTCGAAACACTCTCAATGTAGAAAGAGCCGTTGCAGTCTGTCAGGGTACCCGTTTCGGAACACCCCCTTGCCGTTTCGAAATGCGTATCGGAACGCTATAGGCCCGTATCGAAACGCCTGCATTTGAAAGTCGGTTGGGAAAGAGCCGCTGGGGTTTATGACTGTTATGGTCAATGCCACGTAGGCGTATCAAAACGACCTAGCCCGTTTCGAAACGCTGGGCAAAAATCCTGTCCAAGGAAAGCCCGTTTCGAAACTAGTTTTGAAACGTTTTGGCTACTGTAATCCCCTGTTTCGAAACGCCCTAAGGTGTTTCGAAACACCTAGACAGTTTTGTGAAGTTTGGCTTTGAAAAACATAAAAACCCTTTATAGAAACTTCCCTAAACATAATTTCAAGTTGTTTGGACTTTGTAAATGTTTTAAATACTTTTTAAATCAGTCCAAAACATTTTTCAATTATTATATCAAAACATTAGTTCTACACAATGGTAAATATTTGCCCATATTACAAGTGCACTCTCCCTAATCTTGAAATAAAGAATTACAATTGAACACCACAAGATGGGTACAAGGGTTTGGCACTAAAAAGCTCAAAGAGATTGGATTTTTGCTTGAATGCTTCTCTCTTGATGAATTGTTGTTGTTGTAGCTCTTGAGACTTGCTTTTATATCTCCTCATAGATTTCTAACCATTTGGGTAGCCAAGATCATAAATAGAGCCGTTGAAGACCATTTTTCCCACAATAAATACACTTCAAGTGCATGACATATTGGTACACGGGAGCCCCGTATCGGTACCTGTAAGACAGAAACTAGCCGTTGCAAGAGTAAATGTAGGAGCGTATCGATATGCGGGAACGCATATTGAAACGGTCTAAGTGTAAAATGGGAATCATATCGAAACGACTAGGCTGTATTAGTACGATTTTTGCTCATTAGAATCTGATGAAAAAGTCTTGGGAAAATGGTATCGGTACGCTTCAAAGGCGTATCGATACAGAAAGCTTGTTATTACAAAAGCGTATCGAAACGGACGTCGCCCGTATTGGTACGATATAACTGAAACTTGAAGCTTTAACTAACACTCAATGGTCGAAAAATTTAATGCAAAGTTTTTAAAAATCTTAAGACCCCGTATCAGTACGCTGACGTTTCGTAATGAAACTAAGGATCGGTACACCTAAGACTGTTGTAACGCCCCGGTTTTGGGCTTAGGAGTTTTGGGCGTTGACCGGTTGGTCAAAGTGCTGTTCGAATCTTAAGAGGTTAAATTAGGAAAGCCTAGTTCGGGTTGCATTAAAAATATGGAAAAATGTCCTAAAATCATCTTTTAATATAATTAAGTGAACTGTGAAATCAATTTTGGAAAATGAGTTTTGGAAGTGTGACATTTTGGCTAGTGACCAAAATGTAATTTTCGCAAGTTTGGTGGCTATTTTATAAAGGGTTGGAACTTTGAATCTTTAAGGAGCTATTAATCCAAAGGTGATTTCTCCACATTTTTCTAAGATTTTATAAGCTATTTTCTGATTTTAAAGATAACAAAAAGGAGGGAAAAACTCATTTGGCAATTTTCTTAACTAACTTCCCATTTTCTTTCTCTCATTTTCTCTCAAACCAAACACTACATTTCCAGAGATTTGTTTCTGATTTTCTTACCTAAATTCCTCCTTTCAACTCTCATTTGATTCCAAATCAACATATCTTCAAAACCTCTTCAATTGCTACAAGTTTCAACAAGCATTTTGTTTTCAAAAAGTGGAGAAAACACAAGTTTGGAGGTAAGAACGTCCTTCTCCTCTAAACTATCAGTTCTTTACTGAAATTCCTAAGTTTTCAATCCTAAATTGATGTTTAATTAAAGGTTTTTAAGTTGATTAATGGATCTTGGCTTATTATGCAAGATCTTGATGATTTTTGGTGATTTTCGTTAGATCTGAGTAATCTGTGATTTAAGAGATGTTTTTGATGTTAAATGATCTCTAAAATGATGTGGATTTGAGTTTTGATTGATGCAATCCCGGATAGGTTGAGTTTCCTAAGTTTAGCTTGTGTTTCAAGGTAGTTTTTGAGGTGATCTTGGTGATCTGATGTTGCTGGAGGTATAAGGTTGTTAATAGGTTGTTTTTAGATGTTATATGATGTTTATGGAAGTGAGGTTTTGCTGGTTTATGGCTGGGCTTTGTTTAGAAGTGGTTTGGATGCATTTTCGGTTGTGTTTGGTGGCCGAAAATGGAGGTTGGATGAGAGCAGCGAGTTTAGGTGCTTTCATTGAAGCAATTAATGCATGATGATGCATTAATCCTCTGCTTTGATGTGTTGAAACAAGGGAGGCATCTTTAGATCCAAGTTTGGTTGATCCGGAAGCTTGATTTGGTGCTTTGGCTTGAAGCAAAGTGGAAATCGGTGAGTGCAATTGTGGAAATTGGATTTTCCGCTTTTAAAACCAAGGTTTGAAGGTTTTGGGAGCTTAGTTTAAGTCTAAACAACTTTGCTAAGCTCAAGTGTAAGTTTTCGGATTTTCTCTCTAGTGGTGGCCATGACTTTGATGTGTTGCAAAATGATGATTTGCATGTTTTTAATTACTGTTTTGAAAGCATGTTTTAGCATGGATTTTGCTGATGATGTAAGCCATATGTTGAAGGTAACTCTAGGTAGGAGTACCTTGCTTTTGTACATTGTTTAAATGTGGATTGATGCTTTAAAAATGCATGATGAAAATGGCTTGGTTAAATGCTTTAAAACAGTGGATTAAATGATGAATATGATGTATATTGGCAAGTGATGTTTTGAAAAGATTAAGGTCACTAAGGTGGTTAAAAGTCCTTGAGTGAGCCTTGTTACTTAAGATCATCAAGGTGGTTAAAAGTCCTTGGATGAGTCTTGTTGCGGACACTAAGGTGGTTAAAAGTCCTTAGGTGATCCATTCCATGGTGTTTAAAAGTCCATGGGGCCAAGGTGTTTAAAAGTCCTTGGGGCCAAGGTGTTTAAAAGTCCTTGGGGTGATTCAAGCATTGTACACAAAGGTGGTTAAAAGTCCTTGTGTGGTCCTTATTCATGGTGTTTAAAAGTCCATGGCCAAGGTGTTTAAAAGTCCTTGGGGCCAAGGTGTTTAAAAGTCCTTGGGAAAGTTGTTAAACTTGTTTTAAGAAATGAAATGTATCACTTGAGCCAATATGACATGTTAAGTAATATGTGAAGCATGCGATGCTTGTTTTAATGTTTATGTTGAAGCATGGATTGCTTGTTTTAAGTATGCTTTTGAGCATGTGCAAGGATTGATTTTAAGCATGGCTTATAAATGGTTTTAATTGCATTATTGAATTGTTTTTAATGAGCATGCCTCACTAAGCTTTTGCTTACGCTCTCTACGTTTTCTTAATTCAATAATGCAGAGCATTAGAGTACCTTGAGGGGCAGCAAGAAAGGGCAAGCAATCAAATTCAAGTGAAGCTCAAAGTATGGAAGGTTTTGTTAAACATTTAGCTTTTGTGTGATTTGGCAATGGGGGACCTATGTGTATGTTTTGGGAGGTGTTTGAGACTCCCTAAGTATGTTGAATGTTGTTGAGATTGCTGGTTTTTGAATTGGAACCTTATATGCTTGTTTTGGAAGTTTGGAGTTTGAATAGCTAGCTTGTGTAGGAAGCATGCCTATAGAATTGGGGCTTTTTGCGTATAATGTTAGATTGATGTTGTGATGGTTCCTATAAGTCTTAAATATGTTTAATTGCATGCTGGTAAAGTTTGGTGACATTTGGAGCATGTTTGAATGTTCAATTGCATGATTTGGTATGCTTGTTTGCTGCAATCTGTGCAGGCGTTTCGGAACAGTATGCACCGTTTTGGAACGGGTGCCTTACACGAACCCAGGCGTCCGAAACGGTGTGCACCGTTTCGAAACGGTTTGGTCTCTGCCAAGGCTATGTTTTGGAACGGTGTCGATCGGTTTCGGAATGGCCCGTGTTTCGGAACGGTGTTGATTGGTTTCGGAACGGTCGACCGTTATGGGCTGACATTGGCAGTTATATATTTTGAATTGTTTACGTTTTGGTCCTGAATCTTGTATGTTCAATTGTGTGAGCTTGGGAAGTCCTTTTGAGCTGAAATTTCACAGAGAAGCATGAAACCTGATTAATTTCAAGATGGTAACTTTAATTTGGGTTAAGTTCTTTTAATTATCAGAAATTACAATTTGGTCCCTAAAGTTGTAATTTGTTCAATTGGGTCCCTGTTTGATCTCTGATGTTTGTGATCTTTGAGTATGATGTTTGTGTGATCACAATTAGGATTAATGTGCATCTAGACAAGATTAAAAAGAAAAAAAGGGTCGTTAATCAAGGTTGACTTTCGGGTTGACTTTGGTTTTCCCCGTGTGACTTTCTTAATTCGGGTCAACCGTCTAGGCCGGGTTAAGGGGGTTACATTTGGTGGTATCAGAGCTGAGTTTGCGAGTAATTGGGAATGAATGTATGCATGAATGAAGCATGTTTGCCTTGTATGCTTGTTGTGTGAAAGCATGTTCAGTGGTTTGAGATGTTGATGCAATTGAGATGTATGCTATGATGTTGCATGCTGTGGGTACCCATTGCAAAACAAAAGCTGATGAAATGAAATTGATTTTGAATGAGATTGAGCTTGAATACTTGGATTGCTTACCTTGCTGGGCCTGACTTGTTTTATTTTTGCATTGTGATTGCATGGTAAAAGTATGGCACCACGTAGAGAGTTAAGTGCGAGCTACGGCTCCTAACGAGAATGAGAATGAAGAGAATACGGGTAGTGCTGTGTTACCCCCTCCTCCGCCTGGTGGTGGTGCTGGAGGTGAGCGAGCTGAAGCTGCAGCTGGTGCTGGAGCTACTGGACCAGAGGTTGGTCAGGGGCAAGCTATGCCTGATATGTCGATGCTGGTACAAGCTATTGCGGGTGCTTTTCGAGCAGCAGTAGCTGGAGCTCAAGGAGTTGGGCATCAGGGAGATGCTGGAGTCAGATTACCTTTGGAGCGTCTGCGCAGTCTAGGTGGGACTGAGTTCAGAGGTATGTCTGCTGAGAGTTCGGAAGCTTGGCTAGAGAGTACCAAGCGTATCTTGGGTCAGATGAGTTGCACGGATGTGCAAAAGTTGGGCTGTGTTGTGTCCTTGCTGCAGGACGATGCATATACGTGGTGGACGACCACCATAGCTGGGATGGCTGAAGCTGATGTTACTTGGACATTCTTTCAGAATGCGTTCAAGAGGAGATATCTTGGAGTGAGATATCTGGATGAGAAAAAGCGTGAATTCATGTCTCTTACCCAAGGGAGCATGAGTGTGGCTGAGTATGAGGTGCAGTTTGTACGGCTCAGTCAGTATGCACCAGAGCTGATACCTGATGAGCGTGAGAGGTGCGAAAGGTTCCGTTATGGCTTGGTGACGGAGGTCAAGACCTATATGTTGGCTGCTGAGTACAATGATTTTGATGTGCTGGTTAGTCGATCCAAGGACATTGAGATGAACTTGGGTTTAGCTGCGAAAGGTGCTGGAGCGAGTTCTGGCAAGAGAGCTGCTGAGTATAGTTCCGGAGGTGGACGGAACAAGAGGGGACGTGATCAGAAGTATCAGTCCTCAGCCAAGAGAGGTGGTGGTGCACCTGCTAGGGGTGGTTTTGCTAGAGCTGAACCAAGTGCTTGCTGGATCTGTGGTTCGCGTGGTCACATGAAGCATGACTGTCCTCGAGCTGTGAGGGAGGTGCAAGCTCCTGTTGCGGCTGCTGGTAATGGATGTTGGAACTGTGTTTCTGTTGACCATCTGAGGCAAGATTGTCCGAGGTTGGCTGGTGGCCAAGATCGTGCTCCTGTTGTAGCTGCACAGCAGAGAGGTCGTGGGCGCGGCCGTGGTAATTTTCAGAGGAGAGAGGAAGGTGGTCGCGGAGTAGCTCATGTTGTGGCTATTCAGCCTGAGGGTGGAGGCCAAGCGAGGGTGTATGCTCAGCGCGAGGGAAGGAATGATGCTGATGTGATTGCAGGTACCTTTACTTTGCAATCCTTGTCATTGCTTTCTTTGATTGATTCTGGATCTACGCATTCATATATTTTGCGTGAGCATGCTGAATTGCTTGGTTTGCCTGTTGAGTCTTTGGATGTTGGAGTTCGTGTCACTAGTTCTTTTGGTGAAACTGTTGTGACTCGAAAGCTTTATAGAAGGTGTCCCTTGGTTGTTCAAGAACATGTCTTTCATGTTGATCTTATGGAGTTGCCTTTTTATGGTTTTGATGTGATCCTTGGTATGGATTGGCTTGCTGAGCATCGTGCTGTTGTGGATTGTGAGAATAAGCGGGTTTCGCTTAAGCTTGCGGATGATTATGAAGTTGTTGTTGTTGGCGAGAATGTGAAGTTTCTTGCTAATGTTGTGTCTACCTTGGAGGCGAGTAGGATGCTGAGGCAGGGTTGCGAGGCTTACCTTGCTTTTGTGATGAATCCTAGCTCTAAGGAGTTGAGGGTGCAAGATATCAAGGTTGTGAAGGAGTTTCCTGGTGTTTTTCCTGAAGAGTTGCCTGGTTTACCTCCTAATCGCGAGGTGGAGTTTGGAATTGAGCTGTATGAGAATACAACTCCTGTGTCCATTACCCCCTATAGAATGGCACCTAAGGAGCTGAAGGAGCTGAAGACGCAGTTGCAAGAGCTGCTTGATCGTGGTTTCATCCGGCCGAGTGTGTCGCCTTGGGGTGCTCCTGTCTTGTTTGTGAAGAAGAAAGATGGCACTATGAGGATGTGCATTGATTACCGTCAGCTGAACAAGTTGACTATCAAGAATCGGCATCCTTTGCCGAGGATTGATGATCTCTTTGATCAATTTCGGGGAGCTGCTGTGTTCTCTAAGATTAACTTGAGGTCAGGGTATTATCAGTTGAAGGTCAAGGATGTGGATGTGCCTAAAACAGCTTTCAGGACAAGGTATGGGCATTATGAGTTCCTTGTGATGCCGTTTGGGTTGACAAATGCTCCTGCTGCATTCATGGACATGATGAATCGTGTTTTTCATGAATACCTGGACAAGTTCGTTGTGGTGTTCATTGATGATATCCTCGTGTACTCGCGTACTGAGGAGGAGCACGAAGAGCATTTGAGGATTGTGCTGCAAGCTTTGTTGGAGAATCAGCTTTATGCTAAGTTGAGCAAGTGTGAGTTTTGGCTCAGGGAGGTGGTGTTTCTTGGGCATGTGGTCTCAGTTGAGGGGATTCGTGTTGATCCTCAGAAGATTGAAGTGGTGATGAACTGGAAAGTTCCTAAGTCTGTTCATGAGGTTCGTAGTTTCCTTGGTTTGGCGGGATACTACCGGAGGTTTGTGGATGGTTTTTCCAAAATTGCTGCTCCTTTGACGAAGCTGTTGCAAAAGGATGTTAAGTATGAGTGGACGGAAGCGAGACAGCAGGCTTTTGAGAAGCTGAAGGCGGCTTTGACGCAAGCTCCTATCTTGATTCAGCCTGAATCAGGGAAAGAGTTTGTGGTCTATAGTGATGCATCCTATGTTGGTTTGGGGTGTGTGCTGATGCAAGAGGGTAAGGTTGTAGCTTATGCGTCGCGGCAGTTGAAGGTGCATGAGCGCAACTATCCTACGCATGATATTGAGCTGGCTGCTGTGGTTTTTGCTCTGAAGATCTAGAGACATTATCTGTATGGTGAGAAGTGTACTGTGTACACGGATCACAAGAGTTTGAGGTATCTGATGTCTCAAAAAGAGTTGAATCTCAGGCAGCGACGTTGGTTGGAGTTGCTCAAGGATTATGATCTGACGATTGAGTATCATCCTGGTAAAGCTAATGTTGTTGCGGATGCTTTGAGTAGGAAGGTAGCTGTTGAGCTGAGGGCGATGTTTGCTAGCTTGAGCATATCGCGAGATGGTGGACTTGTTGCTGAGTTGCAAGTGAAACCATCTTTGGTTCAGTTGATCAAGGAAAAGCAGTTGTTGGATGATTCCTTGGTGTCTCATGTTCAGGATATCGCGGAGGGGAGACCTTCGGATTTCTGCTTTAATGAGGATGGTGTGTTGTGTTTTGGTAGTCGGATAGTAGTGCCTGCAGATGTTGAGTTGAGGCGTGCTATTCTGACTGAAGGTCATAGTAGTCCTTTTGCTATGCACCCTGGTAGTACTAAGATGTATCGTGATCTTCGTGATGAGTACTATTGGGTGGGTTTGAAGAAGGATGTTGCAGAGTTTGTGAGCAAGTGTTTGGTGTGTCGGCGAGTTAAGGCTGAACATCAGGTTCCTTCTGGTTTGTTGCAACCGTTGAAAATCCCTGAATGGAAGTGGGAGAGGGTTACCATGGATTTTGTATCTGGTTTGCCTTTGTCTCCGTCAAAGAAGAATTCTGTTTGGGTGATTGTGGATCGCTTGACGAAGTGTGCGCATTTCTTGCCTGTGCATACTACGTTTTCTTTGGATAAGCTGGCAGAGCTGTACATTGCTGAGATAGTGAGGTTGCATGGTGTGCCTAAGTCGATTGTGTCGGATAGGGATCCGAGGTTCACATCGCGTTTCTGTCAGTGTTTGCATCAAGCTCTGGGTACAAGGTTGCATTTCAGTACATCCTATCATCCTCAGTCGGATGGTCAGTCTGAGCGGGTTATTCAGATTTTGGAGGATATGTTGAGATGCTGCGTGATTGAGTTTCAAGGTTCTTGGGAGAAGCATCTGCCTTTGGTTGAGTTCGCTTATAACAATAGTTATCAGGCGAGTATACAGATGGCACCTTATGAGGCTCTGTATGGGAGGAAGTGTAGGACTCCTCTTTGTTGGGCTGAAGCTGGTCAAAAGTTGGTTTCGATGCCTGCTTTGCTGAAAGGGACCACCGAGAAGGTGAAGCTCATTTGTGAGAGGTTGAAGGCTGCCTCTGATCGGCAAAAGTCTTACGCGGATTTGAAGCGTAAGGAGATAGAGTATGCGGTGGGTGACCGTGTGTTCTTGAAGGTTTCGCCTTGGAAGAAGGTGATGAGGTTTGGCCGGAAGGGTAAGTTGAGCCCTCGGTACATTGGACCGTATGAGGTGGTTGAGCGAGTGGGTCCTGTTGCGTATCGGTTGAGGTTACCTCAGGAGTTGGAGAAGATTCATGATGTGTTCCATGTTTCTATGCTCCGGAAGTATAGATCTGATCCTTCGCATGTGATGCCTGTAGAGGATGTGGTTTTGAATCCGGATTTGACCTATGATGAGGAACCGGTGAAGGTTCTGGATTCGGATTGCAAGGTTCTTCGTGGCAAGACCATTGAGTTGGTGAAGGTGCTGTGGAAGCATCGAGGTGTTGAGGAAGCCACGTGGGAGCGGAAGGAAGACATGCTGAAGCAGTTTCCTTATCTCTTTCCTTCAGGTAAATTTCGAGGACGAAATTTCTTAAGGAGGGGAGAGTTGTAACGCCCCGGTTTTGGGCTTAGGAGTTTTGGGCGTTGACCGGTTGGTCAAAGTGCTGTTCGAATCTTAAGAGGTTAAATTAGGAAAGCCTAGTTCGGGTTGCATTAAAAATATGGAAAAATGTCCTAAAATCATCTTTTAATATAATTAAGTGAACTGTGAAATCAATTTTGGAAAATGAGTTTTGGAAGTGTGACATTTTGGCTAGTGACCAAAATGTAATTTTCGCAAGTTTGGTGGCTATTTTATAAAGGGTTGGAACTTTGAATCTTTAAGGAGCTATTAATCCAAAGGTGATTTCTTCACATTTTTCTAAGATTTTATAAGCTATTTTCTGATTTTAAAGATAACAAAAAGGAGGGAAAAACTCATTTGGCAATTTTCTTAACTAACTTCCCATTTTCTTTCTCTCATTTTCTCTCAAACCAAACACTACATTTCCAGAGATTTGTTTCTGATTTTCTTACCTAAATTCCTCCTTTCAACTCTCATTTGATTCCAAATCAACATATCTTCAAAACCTCTTCAATTGCTACAAGTTTCAACAAGCATTTTGTTTTCAAAAAGTGGAGAAAACACAAGTTTGGAGGTAAGAACGTCCTTCTCCTCTAAACTATCAGTTCTTTACTGAAATTCCTAAGTTTTCAATCCTAAATTGATGTTTAATTAAAGGTTTTTAAGTTGATTAATGGATCTTGGCTTATTATGCAAGATCTTGATGATTTTTGGTGATTTTCGTTAGATCTGAGTAATCTGTGATTTAAGAGATGTTTTTGATGTTAAATGATCTCTAAAATGATGTGGATTTGAGTTTTGATTGATGCAATCCCGGATAGGTTGAGTTTCCTAAGTTTAGCTTGTGTTTCAAGGTAGTTTTTGAGGTGATCTTGGTGATCTGATGTTGCTGGAGGTATAAGGTTGTTAATAGGTTGTTTTTAGATGTTATATGATGTTTATGGAAGTGAGGTTTTGCTGGTTTATGGCTGGGCTTTGTTTAGAAGTGGTTTGGATGCATTTTCGGTTGTGTTTGGTGGCCGAAAATGGAGGTTGGATGAGAGCAGCGAGTTTAGGTGCTTTCATTGAAGCAATTAATGCATGATGATGCATTAATCCTCTGCTTTGATGTGTTGAAACAAGGGAGGCATCTTTAGATCCAAGTTTGGTTGATCCGGAAGCTTGATTTGGTGCTTTGGCTTGAAGCAAAGTGGAAATCGGTGAGTGCAATTGTGGAAATTGGATTTTCCGCTTTTAAAACCAAGGTTTGAAGGTTTTGGGAGCTTAGTTTAAGTCTAAACAACTTTGCTAAGCTCAAGTGTAAGTTTTCGGATTTTCTCTCTAGTGGTGGCCATGACTTTGATGTGTTGCAAAATGATGATTTGCATGTTTTTAATTACTGTTTTGAAAGCATGTTTTAGCATGGATTTTGCTGATGATGTAAGCCATATGTTGAAGGTAACTCTAGGTAGGAGTACCTTGCTTTTGTACATTGTTTAAATGTGGATTGATGCTTTAAAAATGCATGATGAAAATGGCTTGGTTAAATGCTTTAAAACAGTGGATTAAATGATGAATATGATGTATATTGGCAAGTGATGTTTTGAAAAGATTAAGGTCACTAAGGTGGTTAAAAGTCCTTGAGTGAGCCTTGTTACTTAAGATCATCAAGGTGGTTAAAAGTCCTTGGATGAGTCTTGTTGCGGACACTAAGGTGGTTAAAAGTCCTTAGGTGATCCATTCCATGGTGTTTAAAAGTCCATGGGGCCAAGGTGTTTAAAAGTCCTTGGGGCCAAGGTGTTTAAAAGTCCTTGGGGTGATTCAAGCATTGTACACAAAGGTGGTTAAAAGTCCTTGTGTGGTCCTTATTCATGGTGTTTAAAAGTCCATGGCCAAGGTGTTTAAAAGTCCTTGGGGCCAAGGTGTTTAAAAGTCCTTGGGAAAGTTGTTAAACTTGTTTTAAGAAATGAAATGTATCACTTGAGCCAATATGACATGTTAAGTAATATGTGAAGCATGCGATGCTTGTTTTAATGTTTATGTTGAAGCATGGATTGCTTGTTTTAAGTATGCTTTTGAGCATGTGCAAGGATTGATTTTAAGCATGGCTTATAAATGGTTTTAATTGCATTATTGAATTGTTTTTAATGAGCATGCCTCACTAAGCTTTTGCTTACGCTCTCTACGTTTTCTTAATTCAATAATGCAGAGCATTAGAGTACCTTGAGGGGCAGCAAGAAAGGGCAAGCAATCAAATTCAAGTGAAGCTCAAAGTATGGAAGGTTTTGTTAAACATTTAGCTTTTGTGTGATTTGGCAATGGGGGACCTATGTGTATGTTTTGGGAGGTGTTTGAGACTCCCTAAGTATGTTGAATGTTGTTGAGATTGCTGGTTTTTGAATTGGAACCTTATATGCTTGTTTTGGAAGTTTGGAGTTTGAATAGCTAGCTTGTGTAGGAAGCATGCCTATAGAATTGGGGCTTTTTGCGTATAATGTTAGATTGATGTTGTGATGGTTCCTATAAGTCTTAAATATGTTTAATTGCATGCTGGTAAAGTTTGGTGACATTTGGAGCATGTTTGAATGTTCAATTGCATGATTTGGTATGCTTGTTTGCTGCAATATGTGCAGGCGTTTCGGAACAGTATGCACCGTTTCGGAACGGGTGCCTTACACGAACCCAGGCGTCCGAAACGGTGTGCACCGTTTCGAAACGGTTTGGTCTCTGCCAAGGCTGTGTTTCAGAACGGTGTCGATCGGTTTCGGAACGGCCCGTGTTTCGGAACGGTGTTGATTGGTTTCGGAACGGTCGATCGTTATGGGCTGACATTGGCAGTTATATGTTTTGAATTGTTTACGTTTTGGTCCTGAATCTTGTATGTTCAATTGTGTGAGCTTGGGAAGTCCTTTTGAGCTGAAATTTCACAGAGAAGCATGAAACCTGATTAATTTCAAGATGGTAACTTTAATTTGGGTTAAGTCCTTTTAATTATCAGAAATTACAATTTGGTCCCTAAAGTTGTAATTTGTTCAATTGGGTCCCTGTTTGATCTCTGATGTTTGTGATCTTTGAGTATGATGTTTGTGTGATCACAATTAGGATTAATGTGCATCTAGACAAGATTAAAAAGAAAAAAAAGGGTCGTTAATCAAGGTTGACTTTCGGGTTGACTTTGGTTTTCCCCGTGTGACTTTCTTAATTCGGGTCAACCGTCTAGGCCGGGTTAAGGGGGTTACATTTGGTGGTATCAGAGCTGAGTTTGCGAGTAATTGGGAATGAATGTATGCATGAATGAAGCATGTTTGCCTTGTATGCTTGTTGTGTGAAAGCATGTTCAATGGTTTGAGATGTTGATGCAATTGAGATGTATGCTATGATGTTGCATGCTGTGGGTACCCATTGCCAAACAAAAGCTGATGAAATGAAATTGATTTTGAATGAGATTGAGCTTGAATACTTGGATTGCTTACCTTGCTGGGCCTGACTTGTTTTATTTTTGCATTGTGATTGCATGGTAAAAGTATGGCACCACGTAGAGAGTTAAGTGCGAGCTACGGCTCCTAACGAGAATGAGAATGAAGAGAATACGGGTAGTGCTGTGTTACCCCCTCCTCCGCCTGGTGGTGGTGCTGGAGGTGAGCGAGCTGAAGCTGCAGCTGGTGCTGGAGCTACTGGACCAGAGGTTGGTCAGGGGCAAGCTATGCCTGATATGTCGATGCTGGTACAAGCTATTGCGGGTGCTTTTCGAGCAGCAGTAGCTGGAGCTCAAGGAGTTGGGCATCAGGGAGATGCTGGAGTCAGATTACCTTTGGAGCGTCTGCGCAGTCTAGGTGGGACTGAGTTCAGAGGTATGTCTGCTGAGAGTTCGGAAGCTTGGCTAGAGAGTACCAAGCGTATCTTGGGTCAGATGAGTTGCACGGATGTGCAAAAGTTGGGCTGTGTTGTGTCCTTGCTGCAGGACGATGCATATACGTGGTGGACGACCACCATAGCTGGGATGGCTGAAGCTGATGTTACTTGGACATTCTTTCAGAATGCGTTCAAGAGGAGATATCTTGGAGTGAGATATCTGGATGAGAAAAAGCGTGAATTCATGTCTCTTACCCAAGGGAGCATGAGTGTGGCTGAGTATGAGGTGCAGTTTGTACGGCTCAGTTAGTATGCACCGGAGCTGATACCTGATGAGCGTGAGAGGTGCGAAAGGTTCCGTTATGGCTTGGTGACGGAGGTCAAGACCTATATGTTGGCTGCTGAGTACAATGATTTTGATGTGCTGGTTAGTCGATCCAAGGACATTGAGATGAACTTGGGTTTAGCTGCGAAAGGTGCTGGAGCGAGTTCTGGCAAGAGAGCTGCTGAGTATAGTTCCGAAGGTGGACGGAACAAGAGGGGACGTGATCAGAAGTATCAGTCCTCAGCCAAGAGAGGTGGTGGTGCACCTGCTAGGGGTGGTTTTGCTAGAGCTGAACCAAGTGCTTGCTGGATCTGTGGTTCGCGTGGTCACATGAAGCGTGACTGTCCTCGAGCTGTGAGGGAGGTGCAAGCTCCTGTTGCGGCTGCTGGTAATGGATGTTGGAACTGTGGTTCTGTTGACCATCTGAGGCAAGATTGTCCGAGGTTGGCTGGTGGCCAAGATCGTGCTCCTGTTGTAGCTGCACAGTAGAGAGGTCGTGGGCGCGGCCGTGGTAATTTTCAGAGGAGAGAGGAAGGTGGTCGCGGAGTAGCTCATGTTGTGGCTATTCAACCTGAGGGTGGAGGCCAAGCGAGGGTGTATGCTCAGCGCGAGGGAATGAATGATGCTGATGTGATTGCAGGTACCTTTTCTTTGATTGAGCTGAAATTTCACAGAGAAGCATGAAACCTGATTAATTTCAAGATGGTAACTTTAATTTGGGTTAAGTCCTTTTAATTATCAGAAATCACAATTTGGTCCCTAAAGTTGTAATTTGTTCAATTGGGTCCCTGTTTGATCTCTGATGTTTGTGATCTTTGAGTATGATGTTTGTGTGATCACAATTAGGATTAATGTGCATCTAGACAAGATTAAAAAGAAAAAAAAGGGTCGTTAATCAAGGTTGACTTTCGGGTTGACTTTGGTTTTCCCCGTGTGACTTTCTTAATTCGGGTCAACCGTCTAGGCCGGGTTAAGGGGGTTACAACTGTACCGAAACTTATTTGTATAAAACTCAGTTTCAAGGTCGTATCGAAACGAACAAGTCCTTATCACAATGCCGTATCGAAACGAGGTAAGCCACATCGAAACACTATGCTTAGTTGAAATTCTAGTAGCCAAAATTCGTATCGAAACTCTATAGGGCGTATCGATACGTCTGGATGATTTTGTAAAGTTTGGCTTGAAAACATATAGAATTTTTTGGGGGTTTTAAGTTTTGACTTTAAGTGAGACTTTTGAGTACTTAAAAATTTATTTAGTTTTGCAAATTGGTCCTCAATTAATTCGTTATATCAAAATCAAACATAGGTTTTACGATATCCCTTTTTGATATAACAAAACCAAAATAAAATTTTAAGTGATTTGAAAAATACCCCTGAATTTAAGCTAGATTTTGAAAACTTTAAAATTTTTGGCTCTTTAAGTATTGTCCCCTTTTTGTTAGATCAAAATCAATGGGATAAACATTGAAGCAATATAAAGAAAACAATAATAATTATAATTAAGCATTTAAAGCATTAAAGGTTCAAAGCAACATAAATCCAAACTCAAATCCTAAAACCAGAAATCAAAGCATAGGTTCAAAATCAAATAACATAGGTGCATAAAAATTAAAATCCAAATATGATATGATATGACATGAGATGCATAAGCCTAAGACTCGTTCTCACCGTCGTCATCCTCTTCCTCTTCATCTTCATCATTGGCTTGTCATGATTGAGATTGGAGCCATGCACTATGAAAAGCAGTGAGAGATACATCCATTGAGTTTTGTTGAGTCTCAATAGAAGTAACTCGATTTTCAATGGTGGTCATCCTTTCCTCCAAGGAAGTGAATCAAGTGT
Source organism: Hibiscus tridactylites (assembly GCA_958450335.1). Classification (NCBI taxonomy): domain Eukaryota; kingdom Viridiplantae; phylum Streptophyta; class Magnoliopsida; order Malvales; family Malvaceae; genus Hibiscus; species Hibiscus tridactylites. Next base: position 29,267,919 of record OY288291.1, on the reverse strand, counting down.
CGATGGTGGCAAACCCGAAAGTCTTGGATATATCCAAAGACGTAATATTGGTGCCCAAGGAAGTAAATTGCTAATTAAGATAGGTCGTGAGAGCATCCATAGAAGGTTTGGCCACCGGAGCTTGAGAAGCTTCTTGAGGGGCTACCGAATCAGCTTCAACATTTTGAGGAGGGACCTCGAGCCAATCTCAATCTCCATTAATATAATGAAACTTGGCACGACCTAAGGAACACTCGTTGATAGGATCGGTGAAGGGCTCGATATAGTCTTGCGAGTAATCAATCTTCAACTTCGAGAACAAGTAGCTCAAAGTAGTGCCATATGTGAAGGATGAGACAAGGGTGGTGTGGCGATGTTGCACAAGGTAGACAATCTCTGCGAACATGATTTGAGCTAAATTTGGGCGCTTTTCCTCACGAAAGCATCATATCCAAAAATCATGGACTTGTTGGATCGTAGAGAACTTGCCACCGGATGGACAGAACCACCAAGTGATCATGAGGTGAAAAATGCGATCATGGGCATGAAGGACGGTTACGGAGCCACTAAGGACATGGCCTAAGAAGTTTTCATCATCTATCCCCACATTTTCAAATCCAAAAAACATTGGTTAAAATGGTTTGGTCAATCTTAAACTTCTTCCCCATGAGTTAGGATTCTATGGCTATAACCTCAGTTCGATCGGGACTAATAGATACACTGAGCATTGGCATAAAAGATGATAACAAGGCTAAGGTACAAAACTCTGGGTATACCCAAAAGGACATAAACTTTCATTGATGCAACAAACCAAGGTATTTGAATTTAAAATGCTTGGAATTAAGAAAATGAGAGAGGTAATACGCTCACGACAGATCTTATAGTTTTTGTATTGTTTGTAGTGAGCCATTTCGGCGGGTATTTGAAAACACTTTTGGATGATAAGGGTGAGGTTTGGTCTCGTACCACCGTTCTCGGAGGAATCTCCAACCTCACTAATTCTTGGTCGCTTTTTAGGTTTCATAAAAATCCTAAAATTAAAAATCAAACAAAAAACACATGTATGCATAAATTATCACATTCGATCCAAATAACTAATCCAATGATCAAGATATTTAAAGAAAATATATAAAATATAAATTAAAAATATAAAAAAGTATAAAAATAATTTTTGTAAAAAGAATTTTGAAAAACAGTTTAGAAAAATATCAAGAAATTTCAGTTTTGAGAAAAAAATTACAAAATTATTGAAACCCGTGATATATACATACTAAAAACATAAATTTTAATTAAAAACAATATTTAAATCATAAAGAAATTAAAGGAAAAGAAAAAAGGGTTTATACCTTGAAGATGAGATTGTGGATGAATGAAGGGATGATGATGCACGAAACTTGATGATATAACTTAGACTTGGTTTGAAAAACAAAAGCCCTCAAAGAATTGTGTGAAAAACTAAAGGACTTGAGGGGTTTTATAGGAAAAAATCGGCTAGGGTTTGAGAGAAAAAGAGGGGTGTTTGAATTAAAGTTAAATTTGGTCTTTAATGCTCATTTAAACTCCCAGTGGCTATGCGTACCGAAACACCACGTGGTGTATCAGAACAACGTATCGGTACACTTTTTAATTCGTACAGAAACATGTAACCGTACCAGTACAGACAATCATGTACCGAAGTGTGTTCTTGAACTCGTATCGATACGTGAAGGGTCGTATCGTTACCATTTTTTCCAGAAAATGTATTTTGGACAACGAGGAGCTTAAAAGTTCAACTTTAATCGAAACTAAATGCATGTATATCACATATGAACAACATGTATGGACTAAAACAGATACATACCCCCTAGTAACAAGCATAGATGCATGTAGGAGCAAAAACACAAAAGTATGACAATCAATCATATTCAAGCAACTTTTGTACCAAAAAGGCTCTAAAGGGTTAAGAAAGGCTAGTCAAACCTAACTCTCTCCTAATAGTCCAGAAATGCTCTTTGTCTAATGGTTTGGTAAAGATATTTGCTAATTGGTTTAAGGTGTCTAATTTCTATGTTTTTGGTTCTATAATATTGGATGGGATTCTTAGGGAGACATTTGACACTAGTGTTGTCACACCTAAAAGGTATGGTACCTACATCAATTCTGTAATCTTAAAGTTGTTGTTTCATCCAAAGGACTTAAGCACAACAACTTCCGACTGATATATTCCGCTTCGGTGGTAGATAAGGCTACACTATTTTGTTTCTTAGAGAATCAAGATATGAGCATACTACCTAGGAATTGAAGAGTATCGGAGGTACTTTTTCTATCTATCTTACAACCTCCATAATCTGCATCTGAGAAAGCATGTAAATCAAAGGAGGAATCTCTAGGATACAAAAGGCCTAAACAAGGTGTGTCTCTAAGGTATCTATAGATTCTTTTAACGGTTATAAGGTGTGATTCTCTAGGACTAGCTTGAAATCTAGCACACATGCAAAAACTAAACATAATGTTGGGTCTATTTACGGTAAGATAAAGCAAGGATCCAATCATAGAATGATAAAGCTTTAAATCAACACACTTACTTTCTTCATCTTTGTCAAGCTTTGTAGAAGAGCTCATTGGTGTGGCTTGAGGTTTCACATTCTCCAAGCCAAACTTATTGAGCATATCCTTGATGTATTTAGCTTGATTGATGAAGATGCCATCCTTCATTTTCTTAATTTGGAGTCCCAAGAAGAATGAGAGCTCCCCTATCATGCTCATCTCAAATTTACCTTGCATCAACTTAGCAAAATCATGTCAAAACATTTCATTAGTAGAACCGAAAATTATATCATCAACATATATTTGGACTACTAATATGTCTTTGCCATTTCTTTTAATGAAGAGTGTAGTGTCCACCTTTCTTTTTTTAAAACCCTTTTCAATTAAAAAGCTAGAAAACCTTTCAAACAAACCTCTAGGAGCTTGTTTCAAACCATATAAAGCCTTTAGAAGTTTTGTAACCCCCTCGTCCCGGTCTGGCCGGATGACCGGTCCGAGTGGGCCACACGGGGAAAACTGAGTGAAACCCGTTAAGGTTCCCCTCGGTTAGCAACCCTATTTTTTTCTTTTTATATTAATCTTGTCTAGAGGAACATTAGGTCCTACGTGATCACGATAGCGGGAAACATTCAAAGGAAGTCACATTCGAACCACGACCATATACAAATCAGTCCATTTTTAAACTTACAGGGCAGACCGTATCGGTACCCTAACTAGGGGTATCGATACGCCCTGACTAGGTCAACCCCAAGAGTCAACTCCGGGAAGACCGTATCGATACATCCATTGAGCTTATCGATACATCCTTCTCGGTCAAACCTTCTTGGTCAACGGAGTAGACCCGTATCGATACTCGAGAACCCCATATCGGTACGCACTACTCGTTCCAACTTCTCCAAATTCCAGTAACTTTGGAGGGTATCGGTACGCCAGGCAAAAACTGTGGCATTTGGGCAAGGCCGTATCGATACGGCCCTTAGGCGTATCGATACGCCCTGCACTGCAATTTCACAATTGCCAACTTGACGACCCCAAACACGACTCTAGATGCATTTTTGGACTCTCCTAGGCACATACCAACATTTAAGCAATCATACTAAAGCCAAAGGAAGCAATCAACAAATAGCAAGGCATTCATACATGCATTCCTACAAAAGGGAATTTCATGCATTTATGGACATACAAGCACTTAAGATTTCATGCCTTAGCAACCAAAACATGTAGACATTCAAGGCATGTAACATAAGCAATAGTTATATATCAAATAAGGCATCCACGAACCAAACCAATATCGACATACATCAAAACTCAAATCAACAATACCTATCCCATTGCTTTACTATTACAATCTTTAAATTTAACTATCATACTTGAGCTAACCGTAAGCAACACTTGGAGACCTTTCCTTGCCCTTGCCACCCACAAGCTATTTATCTCTACCTCCAATATCAACTACCAAGCAAGCATCACCTTCAAGTTTCCGGATTTCTTCCCGAAGCTTCTCCAACGCAAGCTCTCGCTTCTTTTGAAAAGCTCCAAAGATGAAGTTGGAAGAGATGAAATGGTGAGATGGAGAGAAAGACTCTCCATTATTGTTGGTTTTGAAAAGTTGGAAATGAGGAAGAAGATGAGCACATGCTCATCTTTTGTTTTATTTTAAATTCACCCAAAATAATGTTTACCACTATGCCCTTAATGAATGTCCAAAACCCACATCTCTTAAAGTCCATGGATTTTGGACCCAAGAGATAGACCCAACATAGCCTTAATCATTTTGAAATCCCAATGCCTGTTTAAATATTTTATTATTTAAATTATAAAACTGAAACCCGAAACAATATTATAATATTATTTTCTTCCGACCCCCAAACCCGAATGTTACAACTCTCCCCCACTTAAGGAAATTTTGTCCCTGAATATTATCGGACATGAAGGACCGTAGAAACTATCCCTCCACACTTCTTTCTCACCCCAACATACTAACCAACTCAGTAGACTTACCACACCACAATAGCTATCTAATGCTAAGATCTCAACTGGTTCTTTCAAGGCATGTCAATTTAAAACTCAACTCAATCTCTTCAACAACACATCACTGGGACAAGTCTGACTCACGCTTCCGAATCACAGATACACGAGACACATCACAAACCCCTTCCTAATTCTGGTGGTAACCGTAACAAATAAACAACAGAACTAGCCCGATTCACAAACTCATACAACGCTGTTTAAAAACTTGACCGATGACTCTTTCTGACTGATCATCTGACTTCATCAATTAACCAAACACTATGCAGACGTCTTCAAAAACAATCTAGTTGAAATCTCAGATCTCTATTACCCACTTTCACTACGAATCTTCCACGAATGTAACAAACTAGAAGAAAACTGACGCTAGGTCTTTACACGCTGGCAATTCACACACTTACTCTCATACTGAACCACATTATTCATCCACTCAATCCAGAAGTACTCGTCTTCAACCCCCAATATGTCTTCGTACCACTCAAATTCAATACAATGAATCTGTCGTGTGCTACGACCAAAACAATACGTCTCAAAACACTATGCCAATCAGTACAACAATTATATCTCTAACGATACAAACTCTATCATCTCTGAACTATATTCTGAAGGTCTTTTTTTCCGCTATGTCTTGCACGTGAGGTGCCAAGAATCTGTCTTGCAACCGTTTCTCTTAAAACATCCTGACTCAAAGTAGGTTCAACATGAACTCGGCCACAAAACTACTATCATTCGGTAAACTGAATTCGACAATTACATCTCACAACTCTACTACTAATCTATCAACAACATAGCTCGGAACATCGGTTACTACGTAGGCTCTCTTCAGATAGTATTCAATCTTGAGACCACAGTCTTCAAGCGATTCTAACAACTCATGTTGTTCAAGTTCCAATCATTCCATGTCTTCAAATATTTCAAGTTTTGATGATATGTACATACACACTGTGCGTTTCTTACTATACAAGCTTTGTCTCCAAGTCTTCGAAGCAATTACAACTGTAATTATAACTCTATGTCTCATATCGGATGACTCTTCTCACGGTCGTCTAATTATCTTGATGAACAAGCCACAATCTTTTGTCTTGCATAAGCACACAACCTAACTCTACATGTAACACATCACTATGGTTCACAAATTCTTTCTCTGACATTGGCTGGATCAAGGTCGAAGCTCTCTTCAAAGTTTCTTTCGGTCTCTCAAGGGTTCAATGTCTCGCATCTAACCTCACAAACTGAACATTCTTCTGTAGCAATCTATCAATGGAGCAACTATCTTCAAAAGACTATTTACAATTCTCTGAAAGTAACAATGCTAGACCTAGGAACTATAGATATCTGTCACAGTCTTCAATTTCTTCCAACTCATATCTTCTTTTTCCTACTTGGGATTTACTCTAACGCACTCGGCTGAACTATATGTCCTAGGAGAACATCTTTATTAACTCGAAGTTCACGTTGCACAACTTGGTATACAATTAATTCTCTAATAGGATCTACCACACTAACTTCAAAGCTTGTCATGATCTTCCTCGGTACGCGAATACACTCATGTGTCAACTATGAGGATTACTACAATTGACCGAGGAACTTAGGAAAATATTCTGTTCAACATCTCTATGAAGGTAACTAATACACTAGTCAAACAAAGCGGCATACTCAAAACTCAAAGTGATCACATCTTGCCCGAAGGCTGTCTTCGGTACTTCAACTTTTCTCACTTTCAACTGGTAGTAAACGGATCTCAACTAACCTTTGAAAAGACTGAAGCACACACTGACTGATCAACAAATCACTGACACTCGGAAACGGACACTAATTATTCACTGCCACTTGTTTCAACTGTCTGAAATCTAAATACATTCTCGTACTGTCACTCTTTCTTCTTCACAAATTGCATTGTCATACTCTAAGATGATGTACTAAGCCTAGTGAATCTATGGTCTAACAAGTCTCGAAGTTAATTCTTTAACATTCTCAATTCTTCCGGGATTCATAAGTTATATAGCAAACAAAATAGAAGCAACCTCGAAAACAGTCTCAATAACAAACTTTTCTCCTCTAACAAGAGGTAACCCGACAATTCTTCCAAACACTTCTAGGAAAAGAAAACACAAACTATTCTAACATTCTGCAGTCTAATCTTCATTCAAAAATCAAATCCATCACAATTGCTAAGCAAGCCTGTTGACTAAACTCAACCAATCCTTAACCTCTAAAGCTGGATCAATCATTCGAAAAGAAGTTCACATCCTCACCTACTACTACAGTCTCACAAAAATCTGCAACTTCAAGGCAACTCTCTCTTCGTCTCAATGTATATCCTAGCTTTGTGCTCTACAAGCCAAACCATGTCAAAAAGGTACATCGAAACCGTAGGAAGACAATCACTTCACATCTACTAGAAACTAGTAACTCTGAACCACCAACAAACATCTTTTGTACATCTTTCTGATCACTACTATCTCCCAAAAAGGCTAGTCACATGTGTCCCTACATCTAAGGTCTCAACAAAGATATCTAATTTCTTACATGCTCATACAAAAGGAGGTATTCGCGAAAATTGCAACTTCACATGTACACAACTGATAGTCTTCGGTCCTCTTATTTTCAGACTGGTTCTTCAACAAAATCTGACTCTTCTAAACTGTTCTTAGAGCATCTCGTAACTTCAAGATTCAATTCTGATCAAACACAAACAGCCAGGTTGGACTTGTTCTACCCCTAACAAACAACCTAGAGTCAAAGCTCAAGACTCCCTTCTCGGCTCAACTGTATCGGAAGTGACTTCATCTCTTCCGCTTGCTGGAAGACAACTCAACGTACACTGACCCAATCACACAAACTGATTCCCATTCACAGATACTGATCGGATGTCTTGAATCAAATCATAGGTTGAACCCCAAACAACCACTAATTAACACTCCTGAGTTTCGGATTACTCACACAAGACCTTTACCCTGATCTCGCCAAGGAATTAAGGTACTTATACCTACCTCTAACACTTCACCGGACGCGATCAAACTTGTATGCTTGCTAACAACATACAGAAGTACGGATTTAGAATCAACCGGAGGGAGCAACTCAAGATCGTACCAAGGGCTTATCTACTGTAACATCGATACCACTCTGGCTCCATCTAATACCAAAATCGGTCTCATCGTCCCTCACCAACAAGAATCAACTCACATACACGCGAACTCGAGCAAACAAATTGTACCTCAACTCCGGTACAACCATACTCCCCTAACTATAGCAAAGAACTTCCTCAACGTCACCCACATTCTTAGAAACCACAACTTCTACTTACCGAAAAGCAATAAATTAAAACCAGTAAATTAACATACAAACTGGATTAGCAAAGGAAAGGGTCCAAGTGGCTCAAGTATGATTCCCTCACTTAAGAATCTCTTTTTCGATGTAATAGTAGCAATGGGACTCTACGAAACATGTTTCAAACAAATCAACACACAAACACGCTCAACCAAGCATATAACAAGGCTTACTTGCTAAACAAGTAAACATATGTGTACTATCAAACAACATACATTCTCAATCAAACAATCACGCGTCATAGCATACACGGATAACAAGCAACATGCTTACACGGCAAGCAATCACCGTGCATATCAATCATAAAACACAACTTACCTCACTTACCTGCCCAAGGTCTCGGAAACCTTAGGATCTGATACCAACAAATGTAACCCCCTCGTCCCGGTCTGGCCGGATGACCGGTCTGAGTGGGTCACACGAGGAAAACCGAGTGAAACCCGTTAAGGTTCCCCTCGGTTAGCAACCCTACGTGATCACGATAGCGGGAAACATTCAAAGGAAGTCACATTCGAACCACGACCATATACAAATCAGTCCATTTTTAAACTTACAGGGCAGACCGTATCGGTACCCTAACTAGGGGTATCGATACGCCCTGACTAGGTCAACCCCAAGAGTCAACTCCGGGAAGACCGTATCGATACATCCATTGAGCTTATCGATACATCCTTCTCGGTCAAACCTTCTTGGTCAACGGAGTAGACCCGTATCGATACTCGAGAACCCCATATCGGTACGCACTACTCGTTCCAACTTCTCCAAATTCCAGTAACTTTGGAGGGTATCGGTATGCCAGGCAAAAACTGTGGCATTTGGGCAAGGCCGTATCGATACGGCCCTTAGGCGTATCGATACGCCCTGCATTGCAATTCCACAATTGCCAACTTGACGACCCCAAACACGACTCTAGATGCATTTTTGGACTCTCCTAGGCACATACCAACATTTAAGCAATCATACTAAAGCCAAATGAAGCAATCAACAAATATCAAGGCATTCATACATGCATTCCTAAAAAAGGGAATTTCATGCATTTATGGACATACAAGCACTTAAGATTTCATGCCTTAGCAACCAAAACCTATAGACATTCAAGGCATGTAACATAAGCAATAGTTATATATCACATAAGGCATCCACGAACCAAACCATTATCGAAATACATCAAAACTCAAATCAACAATACCTATCGCATTGCTTTACTATTACAATCTTTAAATTTAACTATCATACTTGAGCTAACCGTAAGCAACACTTGGAGACCTTTCCTTGCCCTTGCCACCCACAAGCTATTTATCTCTACCTCCAAGCTCAACTACCAAGCAAGCATCACCTTCAAGTTTCCGGATTTCTTCCCGAAGCTTCTCCAACGCAAGCTCTCGCTTCTTTTGAAAAGCTCCAAAGATGAAGTTGGAAGAGATGAAATGGTGAGAAAGAATCTCCATTGTTGTTGGTTTTGAAAAGTTGGAAATGAGGAAGAAGATGAGCACATGCTCATCTTTTTATTTTATTTTAAATTCACCCAAAATAATGTTTACCACTCTGCCCTTAATGAAAGTCCAAAACCCACATCTCTTAAAGTCCATGGATTTTGGACCCAAGAGATAGGCCCAACATAGCCTTAATCATTTTGAAATCCCAAGGCCTGTTTAAATATTTTATTATTTAAATTATAAAACTGAAACCCGAAACAATATTATAATATTATTTTCTTCCGACCCCCAAACCCGGGTGTTACAAGTTTGAAAACACGGTTTGGGTATTTTGGATATTCAAAACTAGATGGTTGTTCTAAATACACTTCTTCATTTAAGAAACCATTTAAGAATGCAATTTTAACATCCATTTGAAAAGGTTTGAATTCATGATAACATGCAAATTCAAGAAGCATCATAATAACTTCCATTCTAGCTACGGGTGCATAGGTTTCATCAAAATTGATTCTCTCTCCTTGAGTATAACCTTGAGCAACAAGTCTAGCCATGTTCCTCACTATGTTACCACTCTCATCTAGTTCATTCCTAAAAGCCCATTTAGTTCCTATAGTAGACTTATTACTAGGCCTATCAACTAATGTCTAAACTTGACTTCTGTCAAATTGATTTAGTTCCTCTTGCCTGGCCAATATCCAATATTCATCTTTTAATGCCTTTTTAATATTTTTAGGCTCAATGCATGAAATAAATGCAACATTGCTAGCAAGTCTAAGAGAAGATCTAGTGGTTACCCATTTGGATGGGAGACCTCATTTTCCTCTAGAGTCATATCTTTCAATGCTTCTAGAAGTGGATCTTGTGCTTCTTCTTCTTCTTTTGGAACCTTATTTACCTTTGATGATTGTCCAACATCATTGGCTTCAAAAATCCCTCCATCATCACAAGAATCCTTTCTCGGAAGGAGGTTATCATCGAAAACCACATGTATATAATCTTCAACAACTAAAGTTCTTTTATTAAATACCTGACATGCTTTAGAGTTTAAATAATACCCTAGGAAAATAGCTTCATCACTTTAGCATCAAATTTACCTAAATTGTCTTTTCCATTGTTAAAAACAAAACACTTACATCCAAATGGATAAAAATAGCTAATGTTAGTGTAACACCCCAATTTTGGGCTTAGAAGTTTAGGGTCTGAACCGGACCGGTCTGATTTTCGGTTCGAACATAAAAGGAGGTTTTAGGGAAAGCCTAGTTCGGGATGCTTTAAAAATATGGAAAAATATCTAAAAATCCTCTTTTAATATATATAAGAGAATGGTGAAATCAATTTTACAAAATAAGGTTTGGAAGTGTGACATTTTGAAATAGTGACTAAAAAGTGATTTTTGAAAAGTTCAGTGGTGACTGTTTTGTAAGGATTGAAACTTTGAATCTTTAAGGAGCTAATTTACCCAAGGATGATTTCTCCAGATTTTTCTTATATTTAAATGATTTAATTAATTAAATGAAAAATGGAAAACTATATTTTAGATTTTTATAACTAACTTTTGATTAAAACTTTCTCATCTCATTTTCTCTCAAAATTCCCTCATCCAAACACTTTTCTCCAGCATCTTTTCCATTGGTTTTCAATTCAATTGGTGAGATTTTAATCAACAATCAATTTCTAATCCTTTTTACATCAAATCCTTTTGATTTGCTTATTGGATTTTCAAGAAAATTGTCTATAATCAAGGAGAAATCTACATTTAGATGTAAGGATGTTCTTCTCCTCTACATACTCAGTTCTTTACTGAAATTCCCAAGTTATCAATCCTTAATTTAAGTTTTACAAAAGGTTTTAATGATATGAACTTGATTTTGGCTTAAAACTCAAGATTTGGAGAAAATCTTGAATAATTTCGTGATGATTGTTTGGGCTCTGTTTTGAGATGATTATTAAATGTATTTTGAATGTCTAATGATGTGTAAATGAGGTTTTATCAATGCAATCCCGAATAGGTTGAATTTCCTAAGTTTTTGCTTATGAAAATGGTGGGTTTTGGGGTGATCTTGGTGTTCTGTTATAGCTGGAGGTATAATGACGAGTTTAGGTTGATTTTGGATGTTAATTGATGTTTATAAATGGTTAAAAGTGATGGATCTTGGCTGGGTTATGTTGTGGAAGAGTTTGGAGGTGATTTCAGTTGTGTTTGGTAGCCGAAATGTTAGAATTGGTTAGAGCAGCGAGTTTAGGTGTGATGGCTGAAGATTTTAATGCATGATGATGCATTAATCCTCTGCTTTGATGTGTTTAAAATAGGGGAGACATCTTCGGATACTTGTGGTGCTGATTTGGAGGCTTGATCGGCGTTTCGGCAAGCTTGCGAAACAGGATTGGTGAGTGAAGTTGGATTTCCAGCTTTGTAACGAATGTTTGAAGGTTTTGGGAGCTTAGTTTAAGTATAAGCAACTTAACTAAGCTCAAGAGTAAGTTTTCAGGAAAACTCTCTCTCTTGGATGAACCATGAGGTGGTTGGATGCATTGTATTTAATTTGCATGTTTAAATTCTGTTTTGAAAGCATATTTTAGCATGATTAATGCTGGTTTTGAAAGCCATGTGTTGAAGGATGCTCAAGGTAAGAGATCCTTCGTTTGATATTTATAAATGTGGTTTTGATGCATACTGATGCATGATGGTTTAATGGCTTTGATTAATGCATTAAAACAGTGGATTATTGATGATAAATGATGTATATTGGCAAGTGATGTGTTGGTTTTAAAGTACTTGAATCGGATATAGTTAGCCAGTTATAGGATTGGGTGCACCGTGAATTAAGTCGCCTTGGATGTTGAGGGGTTGATATTGTACCGTAAACTCCATCCAAGTACACTAACGAGAAAGGTAAGATCACAATGGTGGTTAAAAGTCCATGTGTGGATCTTGTGTTGTGTGTCTCGTGTTCTCGTTAGTGGTCTTATACAACTACCGATGAGTGATGTTGAGGGGTTGTGATTGTACCGTTAAACTCCATCACAAGTGTTGAGGGGTTGTGATTGTATCGGTAAACTCCACCTTGTGTGTTCGGTAGTGTGTATGAAGCTGGTTATGGATTATCACTTGAAAGCCAATATGACATGTTGATTCAAATGAAGCATGAGATGCTTGTTATGTATGCAAGGTTGCATGAATAATGATGATTATTGTGATGGAAGGTTTTGCTAAAAGAAGTTTTATAAAAGCATTATTGTGTTTTTTCTTTAGAGCATGCCTCACTAAGCAATTATGCTTACGCTCTTTCTGTTAAACCAATAATGCAGATAATTGAAGTGTTTGAGGGCAAAAAGGAGGCTAAGAATCCAAGGGAAAGCTAAGCTCATGTATGGTGACATTTTCATAACACTATTAGTTTTTGATATTTTGGCAATGGGAACCTAGGTTGTGTTTTTGGGAGATGTTTTGGACTCCCTAATTGTGGTATGATGCCTTTGATGTTTTGGATTTGTAAAAGGCCATTTTGGTGCTTGGTTGGTGTTTTGTTAGTTGCTTGGTTTTGAATACTAGGATGCATGCTTTTAGACTTGTGGATTTCCTTGATTGATGCCATGAACATGTTTTGATGTTGCAAACATGTACCTTATATGTATGATGACTTGTTGGCATGATTAGGAAGTCATTAGGATGTGTTTGAGTGGTTTAATGTATGTAAAACCAGCAAATTATGCAACTTCTAGGCAATCTGTATCGGAACGGGCACTAGCGTTTCAAAACGGGGGCCTGTAATGGCCTTCGTGTATCGAAACAGATAGAGGTCGTTCCGAAACGATTTGGCCACTAGAAGGCCCTGTTTTGGAACAGGTCTCGAAACGAACCCGAGTTTCTGAACGGTCAACCCCGTTTCGAAATAGGTGACCGTTGGGCACTGATTTGAATGGTTTTAAGGTTTGCAAGCTTTACGTTTTAGTCCTGAAAATTGTATTTGCAATTGCATGAGTTTGAGATGTCTGATTAAGGTGAAACTTGGCAGGGAAGCATGTAATATGATTAATTTGATATTGTAACTTTAAAATATATTAAGACCTTCAAATTTCTAGAATTTACAATTTTGTCCCTAACATTTGTATTTTGTGCAATTGAGTCCCTTATTGTAATTCGATCGATGTGCTTTTCATGTATGTGTTTCTCAAGAGTACACTTAAGGTTAATGTGCATCTAGATAAGACTAAAAAGGAAAAAAAGGGTCGTTAATCAAGGTTGACTTTCGGGTTGACTTTAGTTTTCCCCGTATAATCTTCGTAGTTTGGGTCAACCGTCTAGGCCGAGCTAAGGGGGTTACATTTGGTGATATCAGAGCTGAGTTCTCGTGTAAATGGGAATGGTTATGTGGGTGAAGTATGTGTGATTGCATGATATGCCTTTTAAATGAAAGTATGATGTGTGAATTATAAGTATGTTGCAATTGCGATGTTATGTTGTGTTGAAGCATGTTAGAGGAACCCATTGTCATATCAAAACTAATGAAAGGAATTGTTTTCTTGAAAAATGAGCTTGAGTACTTGGATTACTTACCTTGTTGAGCCTAATTATGTTTATTGCATTATGTCAGTGCATTGTTTTAGTGAATGGGACCTCGTAGAGAGACGAGAATTAATACACGAGCTATGACTCAGAACGAGAATGAGGACAACGCTGATAATGTTGTGGATATACCTCCTCCCCCTGGTGGTGGACCGCCAGGTGGTGGTGGTGCTGGAGGTGATGGTGCTGGTGTTGGTGCTTGAGCTGGGGTCGCTGGACCTGATGGTGTGCAGGGACAAGCTGCTCCTAACATGACAGTTTTGATACATGCTATTGCTGGAGCCTTTCAGGCAGCAGTATCTAGAGCTCACGGAGCTGCGTAGCAGAGAGATGATGGTGTGAGATTACCTTTGGAACGTCTTCGCAGTCTGGGAGGGACTGAGTTCAGAGGTTTATCTCTTGAGGGTTCTGAATCTTGGTTGGAAAGCACCGAGAGAATATTGGGACAAATGAACTACAACGATGTGCAGAAGTTAGGATGTGTGGTATCTCTGTTACATGATGATGCGTATACTTGGTAGACGACCACTGTCTCCGGGATGAAGGAAGTTGATGTGACTTGGACGTTCTTTCTGAACGCGTTCAAGCGAAAGTATCTAGGTGTGCGATACCTGGATGAGAAGAAAAGAGAATTCATGTCTCTTGTGCAAGGAAGTATGTCGGTGGCTGAGTATGAGATCCAGTTTGTCCGCCTTAGCCAGTACACACCTGAGTTTATCCCTGATGAGCGAGAGAGGTGTGAGCGTTTCCGGTATGGTTTGATGTCGGATGTGAAGACCTTTATGCTTGCAGCTGAGTATACATATTTTGATGTGCTGGTGAGCAGGGCAAAGGACATTGACCAGAACCTGGGTTTATCTTCTAGAGGTGTTGGTTCTAGATCAAGCAAAAGAGCTGCTGACTATAGTTTCGATGGTGGACGGAACAAGAGAGCACGAGATAAGAGGTATTAGTCTTCTGCTAGGCGTGGTAATGGAGGGCATGGTGCGCCTGTTCAGGGAGACATGGTGAGAGCTGATCAGAACACGTGCTGGACATGTGAATCGCGTGGTCATTTGAGGTGTGATTGTCCTCGAGCAGTGAGGGAGGTGCAGACTTTTGTGGCAGTGACCGGTAATTCGTGCTGGAATTTTGGTTCGGCAGACCACATGAAGAGGGAGTGTCCTTTGTTGGCCGGTGGTGGTCAGGGACGTGCTCCTGGGGTTGTTGCACCACAGAGAGGTCGTGGGCGCGACCGTGGTAACTTCCAGCGCAGAGATAGTGGTGGGAGGAATGTGGCGCATGTGGTGGCTGTCCAACCTGAGGGTGGTGGCCAGGCTCGAGTGTATGCTCAGCGAGAGGGGAGAAATGACACGGATGTGATCTCATGTACCTTTACTTTGCAATCCTTGTCATTACTTTCCTTGATTGATTCTGAATCTACACACTCATACATATTGCGTGAACATGCTCAATTGCTTGGTTTTCCTGTTGAGTCTTTGGATGTTGGTATGCGTGTAAGTAGTTCTTTTGGTGAGACTGTTGTAACGCGAAAGTTGTATAGAAGATGTCCCTTGGTTGTGCAAAATCATGTTTTTCATGTTGATCTCATGGAATTGCCACTCTATGGTTTTGATGTAATCCTTGGTATGGATTGGCTTGTTGAACATCGAGTTGTGGTGGATTTTGAGAACAAGCGAGTTTCGTTGAAGCTTGCGGATGATTATGAGATAGTGGTGGTTGGTGAGAATGTGAAGTTTCTTGCCAATGTGGTGTCTACATTGGAAGCGAGCCGGATGCTGAGACAAGGGTGCGAAGCTTATATGGCCTTTGTGATGAATCCTAGCTCTAAGGAGTTACGGGTTCAAGATATCAGGACTTTGCGAGAGTTTCCTAGTGTGTTTTCGGAGGAGTTACCTGGATTGCCTCCTAATCGAGAGGTGGAGTTTGGAATTGAGCTGTATGAAAACACAACTCCAGTGTCCATTACTCCTTATCGAATGACACCTAAAGAGTTGAAGGAGCTGAAAACGCAACTTCAGGAGTTGCTTGATCGTGGTTTCATTTGGCCGAGTGTGTCACCTTGGGGTGCACCGGTCTTGTTTGTGAAGAAAAAGGATGGCACTATGAGAATGTGCATCGATTATCGTCAGCTGAACAAGTTGACTATCAAGAATCGATATCCTTTACCGAGGATTGATGATCTTTTTGATCAATTTCGGGGAGCGGCAATGTTCTCTAAGATTGACTTAAGGTCAGGGTATTACCAGCTCAAGGTGAAGGATGTGGATGTGCCAAAAACAACCTTCAGAACGAGGTATGGGCATTATGAGTTCCTTGAATTTGGTTTGACGAATGCTCCTGGCGCTTTTATGGACATGATGAATAGAGTGTTCCATGAATACTTGGATAAGTTTGTTGTGGTGTTCATTGATGATATCCTTGTGTACTCTCGTACTGAGGAGGAGCATGAAGAGCATTTGAGGATTGTGTTGCATGCTTTGTTGGAGAATCAGCTTTATGCTAAGCTGAGCAAGTGTGAATTCTAGCTTAGAGAAGTTTTGTTCCTTGGTCATGTGGTTTCTGCTAAGGGGATTCGTGTTGATCCTCAGAAGATTGAGGCATTGATGAATTGGAAGCCTCCTAAGTCTGTTCATGAAGTCCGTAGGTTTCTTGGTTTGGCGGGATACTATCGGAGGTTCGTGGATGGATTTTCAAATATTGCTGCACCTCTAACGAAGTTGTTGCACAAGGATGTCAAGTATGAGTGGACAGAGGCGAGACAACAGGATTTTGAGAAGCTTAAGGCAGCCTTGACGCAAGCTCCTATCTTGGTTCAACCTGAATCAGGGAAAGAGTTTGTGGTATACAGTGACGCATCCTATGTTGGTTTGGGGTGTGTGTTGATGCAAGAGGGTAAGGTGGTGGCTTATGCATCGCGCCAGTTGAAGGTGCATGAGCGCAATTATCCTACGTATGATATTGAGTTGGCTGCGGTGGTTTTTGCTTTGAAAATTTGGAGACATTACATGTATGGTGAGAAGTGTATTGTGTAGACGGATCACAAAAGTTTGAAGTATCTGATGTCTCAGAAAGAGTTGAATCTTAGGCAGCAACGTTGGGTGGAGTTTCTTAAAGATTACGATCTGACGATCGAGTATCACCCAAGAAAAGCTAATGTTGTAGCGGATGCCTTGAGTAGGAAAGTGGTAGTGGAGTTGAGGGCTATGTTTGCCAGCTTGAGCATTTCACGAGATGGAGGTCTTGTGGCTGAATTGAAAGTGAAACCATCTTTGGTTCAGTTGATAAAGGATAAGCAGCTGTTGGATGATTCCTTGGTGTTGCATGTTCAGGATATTGCTGAGGATAGGCCATCGGATTTCCGTTTTAATGATGATGGAGTTTTGTGTTTTGGGAGTCGGATAGTAGTGCCCAATGATGCTAAGTTGAGGTGTGCTATTCTGACTGAAGCTCATAGTAGTCCTTTTGCTATGCACCCTGGTAGTACAAAGATGCATCGTGATATTAAGGATGAGTACTTTGGGTGGGTTTAAAGAAAGATGTTGCTGAGTATGTGAGTAAGTGCATGGTTTGTCAGCGAGTTAAGGTTGAGCATCAGTTTCCTTCTGGGTTGTTGCAACCGTTGAGGATTCCTAAGTGGAAGTGGGAAAGGATTACCATGGACTTTGTGTCTGGTTTGCCTTTGTCGCCATCGAAGAAGAATTCGGTGTGGGTGATTGTGGATCGCCTCACGAAGTGTGCGCATTTCTTACCTATGCATACTACGTACACATTGGATAAGCTTGCAGAGCTGTACATTGCTGAGATAGTGTGGTTGCATGGTGTGCCAAAGTCTATCGTCTCGGATAGAAATCCGAGGTTTACATCATGTTTCTGGGAGTTTTTGCATCAAGCTTTGGGTACACGGCTGAATTTCAGTACTTCTTATCATCCACAGTCGGATGGACAGTCTGAGCGTGTTATCCAAGTGCTGGAAGATATGTTGATGTGCTATGTGATTGAGTTTCAAGCCTCTTGGGAGAAGCATTTGCCTTTGGTGGAGTTTGCTTATAACAATAGCTACCAGGCAAGTATTCAAATGGCACCTTATGAAGCCTTGTACGGGAGGAAATGCAAAACTCCTCTTTGTTGGGCTAAAACAGGTCAGAAGTTGGTTTCAATGCCAGCTTTGTTGAAAGGAACCACCGAGAAGGTGAAGCTCATTTGTGAACGATTGAAGGCAGCTTCTGATGGACAGAAGTCTTACGCGGATTTGAAGCGTAAGGAGATTGAGTATGCGATAGGTGACCATGTGTTTTTGAAGGTTTCGCCTTGGAAAAAGGTGATGAGGTTTGGCTGAAAGGGTAAGTTGAGCCCTAGGTACATTGGACCATACAAGGTGATTGAGCGTGTGGGTCCTGTTGCGTACAATCTGAGATTGCCGCAAGAGTTGGAAAAGATTCATGATGTGTTTCATGTCTCTATGCTTCAGAGGTATAGATCGGATCCTTCGCATGTTATGCCTGTGGAGGAAATGGAGTTGAATATAGACTTGACCTATGATGAGGAGCTGGTTGAAATTATGGATTCGGACAATAAATTACTTCGAGGCAAAACCATTGATTTTGTAAAGGTGTTGTGGAAGCATCGTGGTGTTGAGGAAGCCACGTGGGAAAGAAAGGATGACATGAAGAAGTAGTTTCCGTATCTCTTTCCTCCAGGTAAATTTCGAGGACGAAATTTCTTAAAGGGGGAGAGTTGTAACACCCCAATTTTGGGCTTAGAAGTTTAGGGTCTGAACCGGACCGGTCTGATTTTCGATTCGAATATAAAAGGAGGTTTTAGGGAAAGCCTAGTTCGGGATGCTTTAAAAATATGGAAAAATATCTAAAAATCCCCTTTTAATATATATATAAGAGAGTGGTGAAATCAATTTTACAAAATAAGGTTTGGAAGTGCAACATTTTGAAATAGTGACTAAAATGTGATTTTTGAAAAGTTTAGTGGTGACTGTTTTGTAAGGATTGAAACTTTGAATCTTTAAGGAGCTAATTTACCCAAGGATGATTTCTCCAAATTTTTTTAGATTTAAATGATTTAACTAATGTTTAATTAATTAAATGAAAAGTGGAAAACCATATTTTAGATTTTCATAACTAACTTTTGATTAAAACTTTCTCATCTCATTTTCTCTCAAACTTCCCTCATCCAAACACTTTTATCCAGCATCTTTTCCATTGGTTTTCAATTCAATTGGTGAGATTTTAATCAACAATCAATTTCTAATCCCTTTTACATCAAATCCTTATGATTTGCTTATTGGATTTTCAAGAAAATTGGCTCTAATCAAGGAGAAATCTACATTTATAGGTAATGATGTTCTTCTCCTCTAAATACTCAGTTCTTTACTGAAATTCCCAAGTTATCAATCCTTAGTTTAAGTTTTACAAAAGGTTTTAGTGATATGAACTTGATTTTGGCTTAAAACTCAAGATTTGGAGGAAATCATGAATAAATTCGTGGTGATTGGTTGGGCTCTTTTTTAAGATGATTATTAAATGTATTTTGAATGTCTAATGATGTGTAAATGAGGTTTTATCAATGCAATCCCGAATAGGTTGAATTTCCTAAGTTTTTGCTTATGAAAATAGTGGTTTTGGGGGTGATCTTGGTGTTCTGTTATAGCTGGAGGTATAAGGACGAGTTTAGGTTCATTTTGGATGTTAATTGATGTTTAGAAATGGTTAGAAGCGATGGATCTTGGCTGGGTTATGTTGTGGAAGAGTTTGGAGGTGATTTCAGTTGTGTTTGGTAGCCGAAATGTTAGAATTGGTTAGAGCAACGAGTTTAGGTGTGATGGCTGAAGATTTTAATGCATGATGATGCATTAATCCTCTACTTTGATGTGTTTAAAACAGGGGAAACATCTTCGGATACTTGTGGTGCTGATCCGGAGGCTTGATCGGCGTTTCGGCAAGCTTGCGAAACGGAATTGGTGAGTGAAGTTGGATTTCCAGCTTTGTAACGAATGTTTGAAGGTTTTGGGAGCTTAGTTTAAGTCTAAGCAACTTAACAAAGCTCAAGAGTAAGTTTTCGTGAAAACTCTCTCTCTTGGATGAACCATGAGGTGGTTGGATGCATTGTATTTAATTTGAATGTTTAAATTCTATTTTGAAAGCATGTTTTAGCATGATTAATGCTGGTTTTGAAAGCCATGTGTTAAAGAATGCTCAAGGTAAGAGATCCTTGGTTTGATATTTGTAAATGTGGTTTTGATGCATAGTGATGCATGATGGTTTAATGGCTTTGATTAATACTTTAAAAAGTGGATTACTGATGATAAATTATGTATATTGGCAAGTGATGTGTTGGTTTTAAAGTACTTGAATCGAATATAGTTAGCCGACTATAGGATTGGGTGCACCGTGAATTAAGTCGCCTTGGATGTTGAGGGGTTGAGATTGTACCGTAAAATCCATCCAAGTACACTAACGAGAAAGGTAAGATCACAATGGTGGTTAAAAGTCAAATGTGTGGATCTTGTGTTGTGTGTCCCGTGTTCTCGTTAGTGGTCTTATACAACTACCGATGAGTGATGTTGAGGGGTTGTGATTGTATCGTTAAACTCCATCACGGGTGTTGAGGGGTTGTGATTTTACCAGTAAACCCCACCTTGTGTGTTCGGTCGTGTGTATGAAGCGTATGAGACAACGCTTGTAATCCGCGTATCCGGTTGTGTTTTGTGTTGTAAATGGTTATGGATTATCACTTGAAAGCCAATATGACATGTTGATTCAAATGAAGCATGAGATGCTTGTTATGTATGCAAGGTTGCATGAATAATGATGATTATTGTGATGGAAGGTTTTGCTAAAAGAAGTTTTATAAAAGCATTATTGTGTTGTTTCTTTAGAGCATGCCTCACTAAGCAATTATGCTTACGCTCTTTCTGTTAAACCAATAATGCAGCTAATTGAAGTGTTTGAGGGCAACAAGGAGGCTAAGAATCCAAGGGAAAGCTAAGCTTATGTATGGTGACGTTTTCATAACACTATTAGTTTTTGATATTTTGGCAATGGGAACTTAGGTTGTGTTTTTGGGAGATGTTTTGGACTCCCTAATTGTGGCATGATGCCTTTGATGTTTTGGATTTGTAAAAGGCCATTTTGGTGCTTGGTTGGTGTTTTGTTAGTTGCTTGGTTTTGAATACTAGGATGCATGCTTTTAGACTTGTGGATTTCCTTGATTGATGCCATGAACATGTTTTGATGTTGCAAACATGTACCTTATATGTATGATGACTTGTTGACATGATTAAGAAGTCATTAGGATGTGTTTGAGCGGTTTAATGTATGTAAAACCAGCAAATTATGCAACTTCTGGGCAATCCGTATCGGAACGGGCACTAGCGTTTCGAAATGGGGGGCCAGTAATGGCATTCGTGTATCGAAACGGATATAGGTCGTTCCGAAACGATTTGGCCACTGGAAGGCCCTGTTTTGGAACAGGTCTCGAAATGAACCTGAGTTTTGGAACGGTCAACCCCGTTTCGAAACAGGTGACCGTTGGGCACTGATTTGAATGATTTTAAGGTTTGCAAGCTTTACGTTTTAGTCCTGAAAATTGTATTTGCAATTGCATGAGTTTGAGATGTCTGATTAAGGTGAAACTTGGAAGGGAAGCATGTAATATGATTAATTTGATATTGGTAACTTAAAAATCAGTTAAGACCTTCAAATTTCCAGAATTTACAATTTGGTCCCTAACATTTGTATTTTGTGCAATTGAGTCCTTTATTGTATTTCGATCGTTGTGCTTTTCATGTATGTGTTTCTCAAGAGTACGCTTAAGGTTAATGTGTATATAGATAAGACTAAAAAGGAAAAAAAAGGTCATTAATCAAGGTTGACTTTCGGGTTGACTTTGGTTTTCCCCGTGTAATCTTCGTAGTTCGGGTCAACCGTCTAGGCCGGGATAAGGGGGTTATAGTTAGGCTTTTTGGATTTTACAATCTCATAAGGAGTTTTTTTTAAAAATGGCCTAATAATTACTCGATTTATAATGTAACAAGCGGTATTTATGGCTTCCACCTAAAAATACTTATGCAAATTATTTTCACAAAGCATGGTTCTAGCCATTTCTTCTAAATTTCAGTTTTCCTCTCAACTACCCCATTTTGTTGAGGAGTGCGAGGAGCAGAAAAATTATTGCTTATACCATTTGAATTACAAAAATCCTTAAATCCTAAGTTTTGAAATTTGGTTCCATAATCACTTCTAATATGAGAAATTAATTGACCAAGATCATTTTGAAAGATTTTTGAAAACGTGATGAAATTTTCTAAAGCATCATCCTTAGTACTTAAGAATAGAATCCAAGTTTATCTAGAGTAATCATCTACTAAAATAAAAGCATATGATTTTCCACCCAAGCTCATTGTCCTAATAGGTCCAAAAAGATCCATATGGATCAATTGTAACACTCTACTAGTTGAAACATCATTAATAGGTTTAAAAGATATCATTTTATGTTTACCCTTAGTACAAGGATCACAAATTTTATCTAGAGAAAATTTTAGCTTAGGTAAATCTCTGACTAGATCTCGGAAAACCAATTTTTCTAAAACACTTATGCTAGCATGTCCTAGTTTCATATGCCATAACCATGAATCATGTTCATCCTTAGCTACAAAACATGCATTAGAAATGTGTATGTCATCTAAATGCACCATATATATATATATATATATATTACCTATACGATGACCTATAAGCATTATTTTGTTAGTTTCAATGTTCATGATTTTACAACCATTTATATCAAAGTGAACATTAAAGCCTATATCAGATAATTGACTAATGCTCAACAAATTATGTTTTAGATCGTTGACATATAAAACATTATCAATGAGTATAGAAGAGTGATTACCAATGGACCCAATTCCTTCAATGTGGCCTTTAGAGTTGTCACCAAATATCACTACTCTACCACTTTTTGGTTTTAATTCCAAGAATCTACTTTTGTCACCGGTCATGTGTCTTCAGCATCCACTATCAAGGTACTATGTGTTTTGACTTAAAGCTTTGGCTTTGTGGCAATGCTCCCCCTACAACCAAAGATTAGGTCTTGATTTTTGGTACCCAAATAATTTTGGGTCCATGGACATTAGCTCCCTAAATCTTGGTTCCCTTGGGAATCCAAAAAGTAATAGCATGTAAATCATTAGAAGCAATTAGGTCCTTGGAAACCCAAACACTCCTAATCCTCTTACCTCTAGAGGGCCTTTGGAAGCCTCTTTGTTTGTGGTTAACAGAGTTTCTTTTTACATAGTTGGGTTTTGAAGATTCACCTTTTTCAAAACTAGAATTCCTAACTTTGTTCAAAGAATCTTTGAGATCATTAACCTTCTTGTGGTGATGATCATAAAACTCGTAAAGAAGGTTGTTTAAATAAACATTTTCTTTTTCAAAATATGTTAAATTGTCTTTTAAAGCACAAACCTTCTTTTCAAGTTCAAAATTAGTTTTAGATAAGAAATTGTTTTGTTTTTGCAAATCAAAAAAGATTTTCTTGTTTTTTCAAAATTGATTCCTTATACTTCTCAACCAATTCGTCATACACCTCTTGCAACTCATCATAAACTTCTAGAAGCTCATCAAAAGTAAAATCAAATATAGATGAGTTAGAGGTTACCTTAGGATCTTCTTCAAGAGCCATGAGAAAAAGGTTGGAAACTTCTTGCTCCTCATCATTTGATGATTCCTCGTCACTCCAAGTAGCAACATTTGCCTTAGGCTTCTTCTCCTTCTCGAAGCTCTTCTTTTTGAGTTGGGGACATTCGGTTCTAATGTGCCTCGACTTCTTGCACTCATATCATATGAGTTGATCCTTCTTCTCCTCCTTGTTCTTGATGTCTCATTTTCGGTTAAACTTTCTTCCTCTGTTAGACTTCATGAATCGAGTGAATCTTTTGGCTAGAATAGCCATCTCTTCATCTTTCTCCTCACTTGAATTGCTCTCTTCAAAAGAATCTTTGAGAGCAACTCCGAGTTTCTTCTTCTCTACCTCTTTCTTCTCAACCTTCTTCTATTCTCTTCCTTGCTTCATAATCTCACGAGTAAGAAGAAAACCTGTCGCAACAACCTTTTTTAAGGGAGGCTTCGACAATTTTGGAAAACACTTTTAAAATCAACAGAGTCGCCACCAATCTCTTTTAGAAAAAAATGTGATTGGATCACTTTTAAAAATAGGGTTATTTTAATAAAAACATTTTTTGTTTTAATAAAACAACGACTTTGGTCTGCAAAAATCAAAAAATAGGTTCAAGGGTCGGTTACGCGTGGGGAAGGGATAGCACCCTCACGACGCCCAAAATCGGTACCTAATTGGTTTTAAAAATCGTTTTCAAAACTGGAATCTGCAAGTTCAAAAAGGTTCGATTTTACTTGTCCGTTTAATGAATGTTAGTTTATTTTAACGACTTTATCACCCGGGAGATGAACTTTAATCATTACCAATATTTCTGGCGCTAATTTGTCATTCTCGTTTGGTAAGACACTGCATTGATTAGGTTTTCACTTTTCAAACAACATGGAAATTTAGTGCGTTGAGCATTTTATTTTTATCTAAGTTTGATTATTTAAAGACCATAAAAACGTCTATGTCTTTTATTCCTAAATTAAAGTTTAAGTATGCTTAAGTGTATTTTATTTTTTGTGAAGAACATTTTTCAACAAAACAAATCTCTATCTAAGCTTTAATCCCTAATCCTAAGTTTTCACCTATTTCTAAAACAAGCAAGCAACTTTTATTTTTTTTGAGTTTTACCCTTTTTATTATTCCTTTTAAAAGCCTTTATTTTTTTACATCTTTTTATTTTCTAAGCCAAAACACCTTTTTACGTTTTTTACTTTTTTGTGTTTTTTGTGTTTTTTTTACCTTTTCCATTTTTTTTATGTTTTTTTACCAAAAAGAATTTCTCTCTTAAAAAAAACTCTTTTTCATTTTTCTAAAGTTTTTCTTTTAAACGATCCTTTAAAACTTTATTTTTCCTAATGAACTTCTTTTTAAGTTTTTTCTTTTTCAAAAATATATTTAAATCCTAGACCTAAAATTTTATTTAAAACCTTTTTATTTTCTTTTTTCTTGAAAACTTATTTCTTTTTTTTTCTCTAAAAACATCTTTATTATTTTTTCTTTTAAAACCATTTTGCCCAATTATTATTTAAAACTAAATTTCACAAAAAAATCATTTATATTTTTAAAAAAATAAATCCCCTTTATTATTTCACTCCTCATTTTATTATTTCTTCTAATTAAATCCCTAATTTCAAGTTTTTTTAATTTAACCACATTTATTCATTTTTATTCTTGCATTTAAAATCTAAACATATTTTAAATTATTTTCTACATTTCTAAAGATCAAAATAACCCTAACAATATTTTTTAAAACATGCAAAATATTTAAGATCGAACTAAAATTAAAACAAAATTTTAAAAGAAAAAAAGTTTCCGGAATCGTGAAGGATTTTCCGACCTCGAGAAAGCAACCTAAAAGTCACAAACAACACAAGCAAAAACACCAAAATTCAACCAAAAACAAACATTTAATTAACATAAAAAATAAACAAAGAAAAATTAGAAATTTTACTGAGAAATCAGCGAACAACGAACTCAAATTCAAGCTTCTCGAAATGCTCCAAACCACTTCCAAAAAATTGCTCCAAACTCGAACTTCCACTACAAAAATTTCAGGCCAATTCAAGAAGAATTCAGAGATTTTTTCGGATATTACTTGAATCCTTTTTAGTGATTTTTCTCTCAAATTGTGTATGTTCAACAAGTAAAAGGGATGGGGTATATATACTAAACTTTGAACTTCAAAATCAAGCTAATATCTGAATTTAATTCTCAAATTGGAGCCTTAATCAGACAAACAACTTGATACCCGGTAAAACACCCAAGAAATCATCCATTTTGATCCAAATTCGGGATATAATTTCTCCTTTAATTCGAATCTAGGGTTTATTATTTAGTTTCGGTTTTTGTAGATTCTGGCGGTTATAGGCAACGACGGCGAGCGGGGTTGGTGGCATTGGGATGGCGGCGGCAAGGCGGACTGACCGATACCAACAGCGTCGCCAGCCGACCACCATGGAGTCACGCCGAGGGTTTGCTAGGCTGGGATTTTGGGGCTGGATCGCGTGCATGATCCTTTTTTTTTACTATTTTGGCTTTTTTGACCCTTTTTTGCTTTTTTATCACATTTTCATAATTATTACCTCACTTCATTTCTTTTTTTCATAATTATTTAAATACCATAATTATTTTTT
Source organism: Hibiscus tridactylites (assembly GCA_958450335.1). Lineage (NCBI taxonomy): Eukaryota > Viridiplantae > Streptophyta > Magnoliopsida > Malvales > Malvaceae > Hibiscus > Hibiscus tridactylites. Next base: position 29,241,742 of record OY288291.1, on the reverse strand, counting down.
ACTTTTTTCCTTTTCTTTCTTTTCTTTCTTTTTACTTTAAAAATGGGCTACAACATATAAAAATGGGCTTTATTTTCTTTATTTAAAAGTGTGCTTTTTTTGAAATGGGCTATTTTTTTAAAATGGGTTTTTATTTTAAAAGGTGGGCTTTAAAAGGATTTTTATAATATATATATATATACATATATTGACTTCTTTCATTTTTTTGTTTTTTATTATTAAAGTTAGGGTGAAAATTTAGTGACAACAACGGCCCCTCTTTGCTTATCTTTGTGAAACAAAGATAAAGCAAAGACAAAAAGACACAAATTTTCACCTGATTTACTGATTGGCTCCATTATCTGAATGCCCGAACGGATAGGCGTGCTCTATTCTCCTAATGCTCGAATAGTTGAGCCGGGTTCCATTCTCCAAATGCCCGAACGGATAGGCTAGCTCTATTCTTCTTATGCTCGAATAGTTGAGTTGGGTTCCATTCTCCAAATGCCCTAACGGATAGGCTGGTTCTATTCTTCTTATGCTCGAATAGTTGAGCTGGGTTCTATTCTCCCAAAATGCCTAAGCAACTGAGTTGGGCTTTGTCCTCCCAAATGCTCAATTAGGCCAAGTCTTCTGAAAACTTTCATCCTCCTTATGCTTGGATGAATAAGAATGCTCCATTCTTCTTTTGCTTGAACGGATAAGTGAATCTTCTTAAGCACTCCATCCTCCTTATGCTTGGATGAGTAAGCAAACTCCATTCTCTTTTTGCCTGAACGGATAGACGAATCTTCTTAAGCACTTCATCCTCATCATGCTTGGATGAATAAGCAAACAGACTTCGAAAAATTTTATCCTCCTTATGCTTGGATGAATAAGCAAACAATCTTCAAAAGATTTCATCCTCCCCATGCTTGGATGAATAAGCAAACATTCTCTTTCCTCCCGGACAGATAGGTGAATCTTCTAAAATAATTTCATCCTCCTTATTCTTGGATGAATAAGAGAAATTTCATCCTTCTTATGCTCGGATAAATAAGCGGGTCTTCTAAAAAATTTCATCCTCCTTGTGCTTGGATGAATAAGCGTACTCCATTCTCCTTACGCTTGAATGGATAAGCGAATCTTTTGAAAAAATTTCATCCTCCTTATGCTTGGATGAATAAGCAAACTTCTGAAAAATTTCATCCTCCTTACGCTTGGATGGATAAAATTTCATCCTCCTTGTGCTTGGATGAATAAGCGAACTCCATTCTCCTTACGCCTGAACGGATAAGCGAATCTTCTGAAAAATTTCATCCTCCTTATGCTTGGATGAATAAGTAGGTCTTCTAAAAAATTTCATCCTCCTTGTACTTGGATGAATAAGCGAGTTCTATTCTCCTTGTGCTCGAATAGGTAAGCAGATCTTCTGAAAGACTTCATCCTCCTTATGCTTGGATGAATAAGTGGGTTCTGAAAAGTATTTCATCCACCTTACTCTTGGATGAATAAGCGGGTTCTAAAAAAAGGGTTCCATCCTCCTCATGCTCGGATGAATAAGCATGTTCCAAAAAGTGTTTCATCCACCTTACGCTTGGATTAATAAGTGAGTTCTAAAAAGTGTTTCATCCACCTTACGCTTGGATGAATAAGCAAGCTCTAAAAAAGGGTTCCATCCTCCTCATGCTCAGATGAATAAGCAGGTTTCAAAAAGTGTTTCATCCACCTTATGCTTGGTTGAATAAGCGGGTTCCATTCTCAAAATGCTCAAACGATAGGTGGGTTCTTTTGCTGAAAGGTCCTTCGTGTACCTGAAAAATGCAATACTTGATGCAATTATGATGTGCACGCCCCTAGGGATGCCTAAAACATGAATGCATGTCTTATTTTTTCTACTTTTTGAATTCTTTTTCTCAAAATTGAATTTTCCATATGTTTACTCGCTTAAATCCAGATAAGCATTTGTACTTTTTCTCTATTCTTTTCCGACTCATGGAAAACATCTGAACTTTGCTCACTTAATCTAGTGATCTTGCACTCTTGGTTAGAAGGACAAACTCCTTCAATTTGCATTGCTTCGCCATTGTCATTCTTCATATCTCTTTACTTTATTGGAAACATTCAATCTTTGTAGGCAAATGTCTCAAGATCTACTATCATTGTAGTTGATACATCAATGTTGAGTGACAGGCTTTCTTGTGTGGTCTTGAATACTTCAAGTCTTCATATGCCCCCTATCAAGCATCTTCAAAGCTTCTTGTGAATTCTCAAATTCTTGCCCCTGCAGGACATCTTAAATTGCTTGCATGTGAAAGCTTATTTCCACCTTGAATATCTTCGAATGATGTTGGCGCTTGACTCTCTTTTTCTCATGCCTATTAATACTGAAGACCTGTAGACTGCCCCAATTTGATGGCATCATTTTCTTATCAAGTGCAATTCTTTCTCTTTTCATGCTTTTGAGCTTCTTCATCGTGCATGTGGATCTTTTCTTGACAACACGGCCCACTTCAAACTCTTCATCGCATGTGCTTCTTCTCATGCAAGGAGATGCCCCCATTCAAACTGAGGTTCAATTGTTTTATGAGGTGATTTGTTCATGGTGTCATATAATTGAGATTAATACCAAGAAATCTTTTGCTTTATATGAATCTATGTCATCCTAGTTGTAGGATGCAAGAAAAGGCTAGAAATGAAAATTCAAAAGAAAAAAGTCAAAGCAAACGCAAGAAAAGGCTAAAAAGGATCTTAAGAAAATAGTCATGGCAAACACAAGAATAGGGCTAAGTCAGATGCCCCAAAATTCAAAGCATGAATGATTCAAGAATCCATCAATCGAATGATGCCCCATTTTGGTGGCTCTCTTTTCCTCACACACTTCCCAAATTTAAAATTTTCCCACTTTTCTAATCTCAATCAGACATTAGAAGCTTGAGGTCCCTAAAGAAAGGTTAACTCAATTAGGCGGAGTGAGTTCTGAAGACGAACTCATTTTCTCAAGTATTCATGTGTGATCCAAATGGTCTTTTAAGTCTTGTAATGTAGGCTAGGCCCAAGTAGACCTGGCAAACTTGACCCGAGAACCGAAACCCGAACCGAATTACCCGAACCCAGACCCGAACCGAAACCGAAAATCAACCCGAAATTGACCCGAAAACTGATCCGAAATTTGATCCGAAACCCGAAATAAACCGAACCGAATTTAGTTGAACCGAATGGACCCGAACCGAATGGACCCGAACCGAATAGAACCGAACCGAATGGACCCGAACCGAATAGACCCGAACCGAATGGACCCGATTAATAGAAATAAAGAAAGATAAAATAGGAACAGCCGCACAAATCACTAAAATGTCAAATATATTGACTTTATAAAGTCATATATAGGGTGTAAAAATCTGACCAACCTAAAAATTTGATTAAAAACGACTGATCTCTCATTGAACCGAAAATAACCGAACCGAAATCAACCGAACCGAAATCAACCGAACCGAAAATAACCGAACTGAAATCAACCGACCCGAAATGACCCGAAACAAAATAGACCCGAACTAAAACCGAACCAAAATCGAAACCGAATCTGAACCGAAAATATCAAACCCGAAATAACCGAAACCGAAATGATCCGAACCGAACCCGAACCGATTGACCCATTTGCCACCTCTAGGCCCAGGTTGCCAAAGAAAGGATATAAAGGCTCAAATTAATATTTTAAGGGTGATTAAACCAAGGATCAACTTTTTTTTGATGAAATCTCTGTTCTTCTTCTTTTATTCTTTTGATCACTCTAGACTGCCCATTTTGTGTTTTCACTCTAGAGCTCATTTCCTTTTCTGGTACAATCTCGTTTGAAGGATTTCAAATTTTTCTTCGTATTTCTTCTTTTCTATCTTTTCATTCTTCTTTTTTTCTACTTCTCTTCTCTTCTCTTTTTTTTCCTTTTCCTTTTCTTCTTTTCTTTTTTTCCTTTCCTATCCATTTTCTTATTTTTCCTTTTTGTGTCATTTTCCTTTACAGTATAAGTCATTCAACTTAATCTAACATGTTTCTTTCAAACAAATTTTCATTTTCATTGCCCCTAGTGTGGGGAGTGATCCTTGGTTAGGGTTAAATCACAAGAAGAAGAATATCATGCTCAAAGGGGGGCAACAAATGGATTTTTCTTATTCGTGAAGGGAAATGAAGGAATGTCAAATGTCATTTCACACACAATGTCGTTGAAGAAAAGCAGTCTTCGGTTGGTAGATATTTTAGAGTTATCACTTCATTCATGGACCCTACCAGCAATGTCTGAGAGGAAAATATACTCATAATATGTACACGAGATTTTTCCATTAATCCTGAACACACATTTTTGCCCCTTTATCTCGGGATTAGATTCATGAATCTTTCATACAATCAATAATAGGGACTCTGTAGAGAAGATGTATGCTTGAAAAGAAATGGATAAAAATGCAAAAAAGGGAAAATGATGAAACAAAAATGATAAACGTTTGCCACTTGAAAAAATGTATCTTTAAAAAAATAAATTGACATAGACGCCCTTACAAAAGATCCCTAATGCTCGCGGGCAAAAGCAAGAGGGTTGGTTCTAAGCATGATCTCAACTGTCTAGAGAAAATTAAGTATTATTCCTTGAAAGCACGAATCCCGGCCAATCTTGCCTCCAACGACTTCGTAACGAAACTCTAAACGCGCTCATCCTCTTCATCTTCTTCTCTCTCGAGTCTTCCATTTCTGATGGCTGCCAATATTAACTCTCCATTCATGACCATGTCCGCAAAACCTTTGGTGGCGTGATTTAACATGTATTCATAGAAAGGTCCACTTAGAGTCTCCACAAACATTGGAGTAACCTCATTTTTCGATAGTGGCGGTTGAACTTGGGCTACCACATCTCGACATCTCTGAGCATACCAGCGGAAGCTCTCATTGGGCTCTTGTTCCAAATTCTGCAATATAATCCTGCTTGGGGCCATATCTGTTACATACTCGTACTGTTTGAGGAAGGCTTTTGACAGATTTCTCCAAGTGCGTATGTTGTCCCGACTCAATTGAGCATACCATCGAATAGCAGACCAAGATAGACTGTCTTGGAAACAGTGGATCAACAACTTCTCATTTTCTAAATGCAGTGACATTTTCCTGTAGTACATAGTCAAGTGTGCCAATGGGCATGTAGTTCCATTATACTTTTCAAAGTCAGGAGATTTCAACTTTGGCGGTGCCACTAAGTTCGAAACTAGACTCAAGTCTCTAGCATCCATGCCACCATAAATGATTCCTTCTTGATAAAGTTTAAACACTTTCGCCACCTTCTTGTAGCGGTCTTCCCATTTCCTCTCGACCTTTGCTATGTTAGTTTCTTCATTGAGGTCAGGCATCTCGGGGCTACGAATCTCGTCGGTGTTGTCTTTAGTATGGGCAGAAGATTTTAAGATCTTGACTTTAGGTGAAGCCACCTCCTTTTGTACGAAAGACATCCCCGAGAAAGTGTTGGTGTCTTCTCTCACTTCTGGGTCCTTGAACCCAAGCATGGCAGCGATTTGGCTGACTGTTTTCTGGTGTGATATGTCAATCTCTTTCTTCAGATTATTTACCATCTTCTCAAGCTTGTCACAAATGTTCTTTTGATTTTCTTCCAGAGTTGTCAATATTTCTTTAGTGCTCATGACTCGAGTCGTGTCTGTGTGGGATCTTTACTACTTAAATGGAATTTTCCAAATTAATTTTTTTATTAAATTCAAAAGTTTTTATTACATCTTTTGTGAATTAAAAATATTTTTCTGCTTGAACGCCTAACTCCTTGATTTCTTCAACTAGCCATATGATCATTAGTCCAACTTCTCCAACAAGCTTGATGTACCGACAAAGGGTTGCAGCTTTAGTCGCCAATATTTTCACGTGCTTGGTTCTCCTCTTTTAAAAAAAATTCATACATAACTTGAACAATTTTTCAGAATCAACCCCTTCTAAATATGAGATGTGTGCAATAAATAAATATACTATTCACACACAATAGGTTAGTAATAAACATGCTACAAAACAACACAAAAAGATTAGTAACAAATAAATATGCTACAAACAAAGTAAAATTCACGCACACAAAGGTCGGTACTCTTTTTAAATAAAAAACAGAAACAAAACCTAAAAAAATCAATTACATAATGATTATGGGCTGACACTCCAACATTTCAGGACATGTCTCCATGGATTATTCCTGCGACTCTGACCAGACTCCGCACCCTAGGCTTTTTTGCATGGCTCTATTGGGGTAGGCTCTAAATTCTCAAACTTGGTTTGGTTCAAAAAAGGTACCCGAGTTGTCTTTGCTGTCCTCTACTAAGAGTAGCAAGGCCCTCGATTCTCACACATTATAGGTTACAAACGAATCAAGTTCAACTCAGGAGGACTCAACACCGAAACCTTCTCGAAGAATCAATATTCTTACGAAAGCAAAGGGATGGAATCACGAAGGTACTTTGCGATGGTCATACGAAGAATCAATATTCTTACATGAGCAAAGCGTGTTCCCCACTTAAACGAACGGGACAAAACTCGGGAATAGAGCTTAGAATTAAGTCTTAAATGCATAAAATAGAGCTATATTCATTCAAACGGACACATAAATAGAACCTATGATGAACTTGCAAATTCTTTATTTTTTAAAAAATAATATTTTTTTGAAAATAATTTAAAACCAATTTGTGGCCTGACCTTATTTTGTTTTTCTTTTAAAAAAACAAAAACACGTCCCCAGCAGAGTCGCCAAGCTTTCGCAACCGCCTTTTTTAAGGGAGGCTTTGACTATTTTGGAAAACACTTTTAAAATTAACGGAGTAGCCACCAATCTTTTTTGAAAAAAGTGTGATTAGATCACTTTTAAAAATAGGGTTATTTTAATAAAATGTTTTTTGTTTTAACAAAACAACAGTTTTGGTCTGCGAAAATCAAAAAACATGTTCGAGGGTCGGTTAAGCATGGGGAAGGGTTAACACCCTACGACGCCCAAAATTGGTCTATTTTAACGGCCTTATCGCCCGAGAGATGAACTTTAATAACTGCCAATATTTCTGGCGCTAACCCGTCATTCCCATTTGATAAGACACCGCATTGATTAGGTTTTCACTTTTCAGACAACATGGAAATTTATTACATTGAGCATTTTATTTTTATCTAAGTTTGATTATTTAAAGACCCTAAAAACGTCTAAGTCTTTTATTCCTAAATTAAAGTTTAAGTATGCTTAAGTGTATTTTATTTTTTGTGAAGAACATTTTTCAACAAAACAAGTCTCTATCTAAGATTTAGTCCATAATCCTAAGTTTTCACATATTTCTAAAACAAGCAAGCAACTTTTTTTTTGAGTTTTACCCTTTTTATTATTCATTTTAAAAGCTTTTATTTATTTTTTTACATATTTTTATTTTCTAAGCCAAAATCCCTTTTTACGTTTTATACTTTTGTGTTTTTTTACCTTTTCCATTTTTATGTTTTTTTATCAAAAAGAATTTCTCTCTTTTAAAAAAAATTCATTTTCATTTCTTTTTCATTTTTCTAAAGTTTTTCTTTTAAACGATCTCTTCAAAACTTTATTTTTCCTAAAGAACTTCTTTTTAAGTTTTTTCCTTTTCAAAAATTTATTAAAATTCTAGATCTAAACTTTTATTTAAAACCATTTTATTTTATTTTTCTTGAAAATTTATTTCTTTTTTTCTAAAAAACATCTTTATTATTTTTTTATTTTAAAATCATTTTGCCCATTTATTATTTAAAACTAAATTTCACAAAAAAGCATTTTATATTTTTTTAAAAATCAAGCCCCTTTATTATTTCACTCCTCACTTTATTATTTCTTCTAATTAAATCCATAATTTCAGGTTTTTTAATTTAACCACATTTATTCATTTTTATTCTTGCATTTAAAATCTAAACATCTTTTAAATTATTTTCTACATTTCTAAAGATCAAAATAACCCTAACAATATTTTTTAATCCATGCAAAAATTTTAAGATCTAACTAAAACTAAAACGAAATTTTAAACGAAAAAAAGTTACCAGAATCGTGAACGATTTTCTGACCTCAAGAAAGCAACCTAAAAATCATAAACAATACAAGCAAATACACCAAAATTCAACCAAGAACAAACATGTAATTAACATAAAAATAAATAAAGAAAGAAAAGTTAGAAATTTTACCGAGAAATCGTTGAACGACGAACTCGAATTCAAGCTTCTCGAAATGCTCCAAACCACTTCCAGAAAATTTCTCCAAACTCGAACTTTCACTCCAAAAATTTCCAGCTAACTCAAGAAGAATTCAGAGATTTTTTACCGATTTTTCTTGAATCATTTTTAGTGATTTTTCTCTCAAATTGTGTGTGTTCAACAAGTAAAAGGGAGGGGGTATTTATACTAAACTTTGAGCTTCAAAATCAAGCTAATATACGAATTTAATCCCCAAATTGGAGCCTAAATTAGAAAAACAACTTGATACCCGGTAAAACGCCCAAGAAATCATCCATTTTGATCCAAATTCGGGATATAATTTCCCCTTTAATTAGAATCTAGGGTTTATTATTTAGTTTCGGTTTTTTTTGTAGATTCTTGCAGTTATAGGCAACGACGGCGAGCGGGGTTGGTTGGCGGCGAGGCAGGCCGACCGATACCAACGGCGTCGCCGGCCGGCCACCATGGAGTCGCGCTGACAGTTTGCTGGGCTTGGATTTTGGGGCTTGATCGCGCGCGTGATCCTTTTTTTTTTACTATTTTTGGCTGTTTTGACCCTTTTTTTGCTTTTTTTATCACATTTTCATAATTATCACATCACTTTATTTCTTTTTTTCATAAATATTTAAACACCATAATTATTTTTTCCTTTTCTTTCTTTTTTTAATTTTACTTTAAAAGTGGGCTACAACATAACAAAATGAGCTTTATTTTTTTTATTTAAAAGTGGGCTCTTTTTTTGAAATGTGCTCTTTTTTAAATGGGTTTATATTTTAAAAAGGTGGGATTTAAAAGGATTTTTATAATTATATTTATTTATTTAATTTTTTGACCTCTTTCATTTTCTGTTTTTTATTATTAAAGCTAGGGTGAAAAATTAGTGACAACAGAACCCATGAGAGCATCGAGCTTCAAAGTCTTCAAGTCCTTTACCTTGATGGTGACGGTTCTTTTCCCATCCCATGACTCAGGAAGATAGTAGATGAGTTTCCTAACAAGCTTGTCTTCGGGAATGACTTCTCTGAAACCTTTAAGACCATTGACGATGACGGAGAAATGATGGAACATCTTTGTGACATTCTCATCGGGCTCCATCTTGAAATTCTTATAGCTCAAATTGAGGAGTCCAATATTGGTCTCTTTTACATCATTGGTTCCCTCATAGGTGGTCTCGAGCGTGTCCTACACCTTATTTACACTTGTACGCGAAGACATCATCGAGTATATATCCGGTCCAAGTGTATAAAAGAGTATGTGCAAGGCCTTGTCATTAGCTTGTAACTTTCTTCTTTCTTCATCCGTCATTTCGTGCTTTGATTTCAGAACTTGCTTATCTCCTTCTTGCTTCATCGGAATGGATGGTCCATCTTCGATTACATCCCAAAGGACATAATCATTTGACTTGATGAATAACCTCATATGATTCATCCAATAGGGATAGTTGTATCCATCGAAGAAAGGTGGTTTGGTGACCGATTGAAACTCGTACAAGCTATTGTTGGAGGTAGATGCCATGAATTGATTTTTATAATGATGTATTTCTCCTAGAATCGACTCAAGAGGGTGTTAATCCTTCCAATGAGTGTATCTCTAATAACAATTGTTGAGATGATCAATCAAATCCAAATGGCCAAGAGGGGCTAAATTGGTAATTAAAAAGACGAAGGGAGCAAGTTGGAAAATTAAAAATGAAGAACAAGAGATTTACAATGGTTCAAGCTCTACATCCATTACCTTAGCTCCCACTAAGGATTTTCAAGCAATTCGCTACTGAATTTTTCCTCTCTTCTAGGCTTGGGAGGAAACCGTTACAAATCGATCAAGCTTTCTACTGAAAGCTTGATCAAAATGTGAAACTAAAATTGATTTTGATATAACACATAAACTTAAGGACAAATTTGTAAAACAATAAATTTTTAAGTACTCTTTAAAGTCTCACATTTGACAAGTATTTTTAAACAAAATAATATCTAAAGACATGCTCTTAATTGTATAATATAATCTAAGTCTTTTCTCATATATTTCAAGCCTAAGTATGCAAAAACGCCTAGGTGTATCGATACCCTTATGCGTATCGATACCCTAATTGGCTACTGGAATTTTGTTTTCAAACCAAAGTATTCAAAGATGCTCAGGCATATCGATACCCTTATGCGTATCGATACCCTCTTTTTCCAGTGGAATTTTAATGGAGTTACCGTACCGATACGCCTTGCAACCATATCGATACGATATTCATCTCGGCAACTGTTTTCATGAAACCGCACCGATACGCCTTGCAACTGTATCGTTACGATAAGCACATCTTTGAAAATTCTGAGCATTTAATTATTTTACCGTTACTTGTTAGTTGGTTGGTTTCCCAATTTTTAAAAGATCGTTATACCGTACTGATATACTTGGTATGCGTATCGATACGCTTTTTATGCAAACATAACTTGGGATTCCAGTGAGTAAAATCCGTATCGATACGGCCTTTCATATCGATACGCCCCTTAAAACCGTATCGGTACGCCTTCTATGCGTATCGATACGCTCTGTTTTCAGGCACAACGGCTCTTTCCTCTTTGATGCAGGTATCAATACGCCCTTTCTGAGTATCGATACGGTATGCTGCAGAAATGCATTTAATGCGGGAAAATTGTGCCCAATGGCTCTATTGATGATCCCAACTACCCAAACGGCTATAAATCAATGCAAGGGTATAAAAACAAGCTTCAATTGACAAGGCAACAACTATTGAACCCACAAGCAACATCAAAGCAAAAATCCAAACCCTAGTGCTATTCAAAGTCAAATTCTTGTACCCAACTCTAGTGATTTCATTTGTTATCTTGTATTGTGAATTTGAGGAGTTTGAAAATTGTATTTGGGTAAACATTTATCCTTTGAGAGGAATTGCTTGAGTTTACCAAAACCTTCTCTTTGTAAATTGAGTGGATTAAGCTTTGGGTAGAAAAACTTAATTAATTTGTAAGGTTACCTCCTCATCCAAGAAAAGGGGAAGAATTCAAGTAGTGAATTGGTTGAAAATCCTTAGTGTGAACTAAGGTAGTGGATTTAGAGTTCATTTGGAGAACTTGAACCACTCTAACTACTTGTGTCATCTTTTATTTTTTACTCTTTCCTCCCACCAAGTTTTTAATTGCCAATTCACCCCCTCTTGGCCGTTTGCAATTGTGTGATCAACTCAACAATTGGTATCATAGCTACACTCATTGGAAGGATTACAACCCTCTTGAGTCGATTCTAGGAGAGTTTGATCAACAACTAGTCAAGCAATGACATCCACCTCCAACTCCAACCTCTATGAGTCCCAATCTACCACCAAGCCGCCATTCTTCAATGGGGATAACTACCCATATTGGAAGAATAGAATGAGGCTCTTCATCAAGTCTACCGACTACATGGTGTGGGATGTGGTTGAAGAAGGTCCATACATTCCTATGAAGAGAGATGGAGAAGCAAGACTTGTCCCAAAAGTGAAAGCCGAAATGACGGATGATGAAAGAAGAAGGATGCAAGTGAATGACAAAGCTCTCCATGTGATATTTTGTGCACTTGATCCGGATATCTACTCCAAGGTGTCTTCAATCGAAAATGCCAAGAAGATTTGGGATACCCTTGAGACAACATATGAGGGAACTAGTGATGTCAAGGAGACAAAAGATTGGGCTACTCAATCTAAGCTATGAAAATTTCAAGATGGATCCCAATGAAAGTGTCTCCAAGATGTTTGATCGATTCTCGGTCATTGTCAACGGTTTGAAGGAATTCGGTGAGATCATCTCTGAAGACAAACTAGTGAGAAAATTGTTGTACTCTCTTTCGGAGTCATGGGATGGCAAGAGAAAGACTATTATTGAAGCTCGAGATTTGAAGACTCTCAAGCTTGATGCTCTTGTTGGATCTATACTCACCCATGAGATCATGAGGAAGGGAAGAGAAGAAGAGAAGAAAATAGTTGAGAAGAAGGATGTTGAGAAGAAAAAGGTTGGAATCGCTCTTAAAGCTTCATGTCAAGAAAGCAATTCAAGTGAAGATAAATATGAGGAGATGGCCATGTTGGCCAAACATTTTACTCACTCCATGAAGTCAAATCGTGGGAGAAAGTTTATTAGAAAGGGAGACTTCAAGAGCAAGAGTAAGGAAGAGGAGAAGGACCAAATCACTTGCTATGAATGCAAAAAACCCGGTCACATCCGTTCCGAATGTCCTCAATTGAAGAGGAAGAGCTTTGGAAAGAAGAACAAGCTCAAAGCTCAAATAGCAACTTGGAGTGACGATGAGTCATCCGAGGAAGAGGAGTAAGTGGCCAATCTATGTCTCATGGCCATTGATGATGAACCAAAGGTAAATTCTAACTTGTCCATTTTGATTTTACTTTTGATGAACTTCAAGATGTTTATGATTAATTGCAAGAAGTTTACGATGAGTTAGTAGGAAAATATAAAGAATTCATTTTGAAAAACAAGAAAACCATTTCCGATTTGAAAAATCAAAATGAGACATTTTCAAAAGCTAACTCTGAATTGGAAAGAAAGTTTTATTTTTAGTAAATCTTTCAAATGATCTTAAAACGAAAAATCTTGAACTTGAAAAATTTCTTTCCGATTTTCAAGATTATCACACAAAGGAAGTGGATAATCTTAAACATCAATTGGTATTGGGAAAAACAATTTTGAAAAAGGAAATTATTCTAAATCCCAATATGTAAAAAGAAAACCCTTTATTCCTAAACAAATAAATTTTAATAAGCAATCTAGAGGTCAAAGAGTTAGGAGTGTTCGGGTTCCTAAGGAGCTCATTATTTCTAATAATATGAATGCTATTGCTTCTTGGATTCCTAAGGGAACCAAAATTTTGAAGGCTAACACTCATGGACCTAAAATGATTTGGGTACCAAAAATCAAGCCCTAATTTTTTTGTTTGTAGGGGGAGCTTTGCTACAAGGCTAAAGCTTCAAGCCAAAATTCTTGGTACCTTGATAGTGGATGCTCAAGACATATGACCGGTGACAAGAGTAGATTTGTGGAACTAAAGCCAAAGAGTGGTGGAGTGTTAACTTTCTGTGACAACTCCAAAGTCCACATTGAAGGAATAGGCTCCATTAGTAATCACTCTTCTATTTTTATTGAAAATGTTTTGTATGTCAACGGTCTTAAACGTAATTTATTGAGCATTAGTCAATTATGTGATAAGTGTTTTAATGTTTTATTTGATAAAAGTGGTTGCAAAATTGTAAACATTAAAACAAATCAACTAATGCTCATAGGGCATAGAATAGGAAATATATACATGGTGCATTTAGATGACATTCATTCATCTCATACATGCTTAGTTGCACATGATGAACATGACTCATGGCTTTGGCATAGAAAATTAGGACATGCTAGCATGAGTGCCTTAGAGAAATTAATTCCCCTTAATCTAGTTAGAGGTTTACCTAAACTTATATTTTCTAATGATAAAATTTGCGATGCATGTTCAAAGGGTAAACAACATAGAACTTCATTTAAATCCATTAATCCTCTACTAGTAGATGTTTACAATTGATTCATATGGATCTTTTTGGGCCTATTAGAACAATGAGCTTGGGTGGAAAATCATATGCTTTTGTGCTTGTAGATGACTATTCTAGGTTCACTTGGGTTCTATTCTTAAGTACAAAAGATGAGGCTTTAGAAAAATTCATCACATTTTCTAAAATAACTCAAAATGATCTTGAACTTAAAATTTCTCACATTAAAAGTGATCATGGAACCGAATTTCAAAATCTAGGTTTCGATGAGTTTTTAAATGAAAATGGGATTAACCAAAAATTTTCCGCACCTCGCACTCCTTAACAAAATGGGGTAGTTTAGAAGAAAAATCGAACTTTAGAAGAAATGACTAGAACCATGCTTTGTGAAAATAATTTACCTAAATACTTTTGGGCGGAAGCCACAAATACCGCTTGCTATATTATAAATCGAGTAATAATTAGGTCGATTTTGAAGAAAACACCTTATGAGATTTTAAAATCTAAGAAGCCTAACATTAGCTATTTTCATCCTTTTGGTTGCAAGTGTTTTGTTCTAAATAATGGTAAAGAAAACTTAGGTAAATTTGATGCTAAAAGTGATGAAGCTATTTTCTTAGGGTACTTTTTAAACTCTAAAGCCTATCGTGTATTTAATAAAAGAACTCTAGTAGTTGAAGAGTCTATACATGTTGTTTTTGACGATAACCTCCTTCCGAGGAAGGAATCTTGTGATGATGATGATGATGTAGGAATCCTTGATTCCATTGATGGAGAACAAACATCAAAGGTGGATGAGGTTCCAACTAAAGATGAGGATACACAATATCCACCTCTTGAAGCCTTGAAGGACTTGGCTCTTGAGGAAAAGGAGGTGTCTTACCCAAGAGAGCTCAACTATGTCAAAGGTGGTGAAATCTTGGGTGATCCATCCAATGGAGTAACTACTAGATCCACTCTCAAATTAATGAACCATGTTGCATTTCTTTCATGCATTGAGCCTAAAAATATTAAAGAAGCTTTAAAAGATGAGTTTTGGATTTTGGCCATGCAAGAGGAATTAAATCAATTTGAGAGAAGTAAAGTTTGGACATTAGTTGAAAGGCCTAGTAATCAATCTACTATAGGAACTAAATGGGTATTTAGGAATAAATTAGATGATAATGGTAATATAGTGAGAAACAAGGCTATACCAATAAGAGGGAACTGATTTTGATGAGACATATGCACTTGTAGCTAGGATGGAAGCCATTAGGATGCTTTTAGCATTTGCATGTTATAATAATTTCAAGCTTTTTCAAATGGATGTGAAAAGTGCCTTTTTAAATGGTTTTATAAATGAAGAAGTGTATGTTGAACAACTATCGGGTTTTGAGGATTCAAAATTTCCAAGCCATGTGTTTAAACTAACAAATGCTCTCTATGGTTTAAAACAAGCTCCTAGAGCTTGGTATGAGAGACTTTCAAAATTCTTAATTGAAAAGGGTTTTGAAAAAGGAAAGGTGGATACTACACTCTTCATAAAAAGATATAGCAATGACATCTTAGTAGTACAAATCTATGTTGATGATATCATTTTTGGTTCTACTAATGAGTGTTATTATAAAGAATTTTCCAAGGTAATGCAAGGTGAGTTCGAGATGAGCATGATGGGGGAGCTCTCATTCTTTTTGGGACTCCAAATCAAACAAAGGAAAGATGGCACCTTCATAAATCAAGCTAAGTATGTGAATGATATGCTCAAAAAGTTCGGCTTGGAGAATGCAAAACCTCAAGCCACACCTATGAGTTCTTCCATAAAGCTTGACAAAGATGAAGGAGGTAAGTGTGTTGATTCTAAGCTTTATAGATCCATGATAGGTTCTTTGCTTTACCTTACCACAAGTAGAAAGGATATTATGTTTAGTGTTTGCTTGTGTGGTAGGTTTCAAGCTAGTCCTAGAGAATCACACTTAGTTGCCATTAAGAGAATTTTTAGATACCTTAGAGACACACCTACCTTAGGCCTTTGGTATCCTAAAGATTCTTCCTTTAGCCTTCATGCTTATTCGGATGCGGATTATGGGGGTGTAAGATAGATAGAAAAAGTACTTCCGGGACATGCCAATTCTTAGGTAGTATGCTCGTATCTTGGTTCTCTAAGAAACAAAATAGCATAGACTTATCTACCACCGAAGCGGAGTACATATCCTTAGGGAGTTGTTGTTCTCAAGTCCATTGGATGAAGCAACAACTCTTAGATTATGGTGTTAAAACAGAAATCATACCCCTTAGGTGTGACAACACTAGTGCCATTTGTCTCACTAAGAATCCCATCCAACACTCTAGAACTAAACACATAGAAATTATACATCATTTCATTAGAGATCATGTTTTGAAAAATGATGTTGTTATAGAGTTTGTGGACACCTTGAACCAATTAGCGGATATATTTACAAAACCTTTAGATAAAGAGCGCTTTTGGACCCTTAGGAGAGAGTTAGGTTTAACTAGCCTTACTTGACCCCTTTTAGATCTTAAAATGTCAAAAATTTGCTTGAAATTGTTTGTGATTCATGCTTATGTTAATTTTGTTCTTTTTGCTTCTATACATATTGCTAGGGAAAGTATGCACTAAGTTTAGCCATGAAAACTTGTTCATAGGACATGTACATGCATTTATGGACGTTTCAAATTGAATTTTTGCACTTAAAGCTGTAAAAAATGCATAATATGGTAAAAGGGTATCGATACGGATAAAGTGTATCGATACGGGTTGATAACTGAGAATCTTTGAAGATGAACAAGTATCGATACGACCCCGCGTATCGATACGGTACAAGTCAAGGGAAAAAGTCAAAGCCATGTGTACCGATACAGCCCCACGTATCGATACGGTAGTAATGACGAATATAAAATTAGGGTTTAAAGGTATCAATACACGTGTATAGCGTATCGATACGGCCTCGACGGAGAGGCTATTTAGGGCTCCAATTGTTAAAAGGTTTTAAAACACAAAAAATCATTTTTCTCTCCACAAACACTAGCCGCGAAACCCTATAAAAACCCCCTCAATCCTTCAAATTTTACCATCAATCTTAAAAATTCTTGGAGGGTTTTTACTCTACACATCAAGGCTAAGCTTTGGCATCAAATCTTGTGCATTCGCATCTCTTCTTTCATCCAATCTAAGATTCAAGGTATAAAATTTCTCTTTTCTATTTTTCTTTAATTTTCGTTTGATTTTAATTATTGTTTCAACTAAATTTTTGTACAAAACATGTTTGATTGTTATGGGTTTCAAATTTTTCATAAATTTTTTTAAAAAATCAAAATTTTTCATTCGAATATATTTTATATTCGATTTTTTTTTAAAACTGTTTTTCTTGTTTTTATTTTGGAATTGTAAATATCTCTTCAAAATTAAAATTCTTTTTACAAATTACCTTGAATTATTAGAATTTATTGGATTGAATAGGATGTTAATTGCATACATATTCGAATCCTTTTTAATGTTTTTTCAGGGTTATGGCACCGAAAAAGAGAACTAAGCGTCATCGTTCTATTTCCAATCCTCATGATGATGTCGAGGGTAATCCTACACCTAACCTTCCTTATATCATCCAATTAAGTTTTCCCGATCCTATTGATATAGAACGTTATAAGCTTTTTCAAGGTATGAACCTTAGGGAAGAACGTTTCGTGTCAATTCCTTTCTTAAGTTCTCCCCGTTTTAAATTCCAATACCTATCTTTGATTAAGCAATGGAAGTTTTTAGCTTTTTTGAGCAGTCGTCCTATCCTATATAGGAACCTAGTCATCGTATTCTTTTCTAATGCTGTATGCATTCATGATGAAGCTAGGGAGAATGTCATTGCTATTGAATCTTCTATTATTGGCAAAACTTTTCAAATTGATCAAAAAAATTTATGTAATGTCTTTGGTTTTGAAGATGTTGGTATTGATGATGAACAATCCTTGGGTACGGGTCCTTTAGGCTCAGCAAAAGTTTTAAATGCTCATGACAGTATCCTTCATCTTCTTATCTCTTGGTTTATCCGTCCATCGGGTGGAAAATATTCAACTATTCGTCAAACAGATGACTTTTGGCTTAGGTGTTTTAGAGAAGGTCATCGTCCAAAGTTGTGTCAAATTATGTTTACCGACCTTGTCTTTTTAGTTCAACGCCGTCACACCAAACAAGTCTCATCCTTTTACTACTCAACGACTTTGAGTTTTCTATTTCATTCCCTTGGCATTGATTGTTCACGTGACTTTCCCGAAACCCTTGGCCTACCCATTGATGAGCGTTCTCTAGCTCGTTCCGGTTTCACCTATGTTGGTACTGAATGGGTTCGCAATGCTTAAGATCCTCCACAAGATGCTCCAGTCGATGCCTCTCTTGCTTCTTCGAGCTCTCACCGTGCTTCGTTTGATTCCTCCTCCATGAATACTCTCATGACTTTCCTAAATGAGAAGTTCACCGTGATGGATAATCGATTCACATCCTTAGAAGATTGCGTCCAAGGCATGGAAAAGAAGATAGACACCATGGCTTCTCGCCAAAACTCCATGGATATCTCCCTTACCACATTCTATGGTCCTTGGCTCAACCAAAATAGAAGGAATCAACCCTCTCAAGAAGATGAAGAAGAAGATGATGAGGACGGCGATGATGAAGAAGGGGACGAGTAGATCATGCATCTCATCTTAGGGCATTTAGTCTTTTATATATGTTATTGCACTTTTTTTTTAGGATTTGAAGTTTATGCCTATTATCTATGTTTTTAGGATTTTAAGGTTTGGATTATTATGTTTGCTTTGAAGTTTATGCTTTTGAACTCATTTGATTGCTTTAAGTTCAATGAATTATTGTTGTTTTTTGTTGCTATTATCCTTGTGTTATTCTTGCATTCTATTTGATCTAACAAAAAGGGGGAGAATGATCATAGAGTCAATGTTTTATATTTGAAAATCTATCTTAAAGTAAGGGGGAGAAAGTTTTTCAAAGTTTCAAAAACTTAAAAATTTATCTATGGTTTTGTTATATCAAAAAGGGAGAGATTGTGAAACTAAAATTGATTTTGAAATAACACATAAACTTAAGGACAAATTTGCAAAACAATAAATTTTTAACTACTCTTTAAAGTCTCACATTTGACAAGTATTTTTAAACAAAATAATATCTAAAGACATGCTCATAATTATATAATATTCTCTAAGTCTTTTCCCATGTTTTTCAAGCCTAAGTATTCAAAAACGCCCAGGCGTATCGATACCCTTATGCGTATCGATACCCTAATTGGCTACTGGAATTTTGTTTGCAAACCAAAGTATTCAGAAATGCTCAGGTGTATCGATACCCTTATGCGTATCGATACCCTCTTTTGCCACTAGAATTTTAATGGAGTTACCGTACCAATACGCCTTGCAACCGTATCAATACGATATTCATATGGGAAACTGTTTTCATGAAACCGTATCGATACGCCTTACAACCGTATCGATACGATAAGCACATCTTTGAAAATTCTGAGCATTTAATTATTTGACCGTTACTTGTTAGTTGGTTGGTTTCCCAATTTTTAAAAGATCGTTATACCGTACTGATACGCTTGATATGCGTATCGATACGCTTTTTATGCAAACATAACTTGGGATTCCAGTGAGCAAAAACCATATCGATACGGCCTTCCGTATCGATACGCCCCTTAAAACCGTACCGGTACACCTTCTATGCGTATCGATACGCTTTGTTTTTAGGCACAACGGCTCTTTCCTCTTTGATGCATGTATCGATACGCCCTTTCCCGAGTACCGATACGGTATGCTACATAGCTGCATTTAATGTGGGAAAATTTCTCCCAGCGGCTCTATTGATGATCCCAACTACCCAAACAGCTACAAATCAATGCAAGGGTATAAAAACAAGCTTCAATTGACCAGGCAACAACTATTGAACCCACAAGCAACATCAAAGCAAAAATCCAAACCCTAGTGCTATTCAAAGTCAAATTCTTGTACCCAACTCTAGTGATTTCATTTGTTATCTTGTATTGTGAGTTTGAGGAGTTTGAAAATTGTATTTGGGTAAACATTTATCCTTTGAGAGGAATTGTTTGAGTTTACCAAAACCTTCTCTTTGTAAATTGAGTGGATTAAGCTTTGGGTAGAAAAGCTTAGTTAATTTGTAACGTTACCTCCTCATCCAAAAAAATGGGAAGAATTCAAGTAGTAAATTGGTTGAAAATCTTTAGTGGGAACTAAGGTAGTGGATGTAGAGTTCATTTGGAGAACTTGAACCACTCTAACTACTTGTGTCATCTTTTATTTTTTACTCTTTCCTCCCACCAAATTTTTAATTGCCAATTCACCCCCTCTTGGCCATTTGCAATTGTGTGATCAACTCAACACAAAATCACTTTTTACAAGAGAAGTTGTTGGCAAATGAAAATGATCCTCACAAGGTAAAATATTTTCCCCAATTAAAAGTGCACTCTCCCCAATCTTGAAATAAAGAAATACAAATGAATTACACAAGATGGGTATAATGGTTTGACTCTAAAAAGCTCAAAGAGATTGGATTTTTGCTTGAATGCTTCTCTCTTGATGAATTGTTGTTGTTGTAGCTTTTGAGACTTGCTTTTATATCTCATCATTGATTTCTAACCATTTGGGTAGCTAAGATCATAAATAAAGCCGTTGGAGAACATTTCCCCCACAATAAATGCACTTCAAGTGCAGTGCGTATCGGTACACGAGAGCCCCGTATAAGTACCTGTAAGACAGAAAGTAGTCGTTGCAAGAGTAAATGCATGAGCGTATCGATACACGGGAAGGCATATTGAAACAATCTTAGTGTAAAATAGGGGTCGTATCGGAACAGGTAGGCCGTATCAGTACGTTTTTGCTCACTGGAATTTGATGAAAAAGTCTTGGGAAAAAGGTATCGGTACGTTTTAAAGGCGAATCGATACAGAAAGCTTCTTATTACAAAAGCGTATCGAAATGGACGTCACTTGTATCGGTACGATATAACTGAAATTTGAATCTTTAACTAACATTCAACGGTCGAAAAATTTAATACAAAGATTTTAAAAACCTTAAGACCCCGTATCGGTACGCTAACGTGTCGTACCGAAACTGAGGATCGGTACGCCTAAGACATGTACCGAAACTCATTTGTATAAAACCTAGTTTGAAGGTCGTATCAAAATAGACAAGCTCATATCGCAACACCATATCAAAACGGTGTAAGTCGTATTGAAACGTTGTGCTTAATTAAAATTCCAGTAGCTAAAATTCATATTGAAACATTATATGGTGTATCGATACGCCTGGGCGATTTTGTAATGTTTGACTTGAAAATAATTAGAAACAGATTTGGGGTTTTACGTTTTGACTTTGAGTAAGACTTTTGTGTACATAAAAATTCATTTGCTTTTCCAAATTGGCCCTTAATTAATTCGTTATATCAAAATCAAACATAGATTTTACAGTTTTAGTGCACGAGCTTTGAATTTAGCGGGTGTGGTTAGAATTTATGCTTTATGGTTAAAATTTAGGGTTTATAGGTTAAAACTTAAATCCCTAATCATATTACCCTAAAAACTAAACCTTTACCTATAAACCCTAAATTCAAAACCCCTACACTTTAAACCCTAAAATATGTCCTTTAAACCATAAAAGTAAGATGCTTGTGGAAACTTTTCGTTTTCACCGCTACTGTATGAGATATTCTCCCTAAAAACAATCTAATTTTTTAATATGTCTTATCCAAGTTATTAATACAATAGGTATAGACATGTTTAAAATCCTATAAAATCCATGAGTACTGGTACGATTTGATATATACTGATACTGCTTGAGTGGCGTATCGTTATAGGTTGAAGCATGTACCGGTACACTACACTCACTTCATCCTTGCTCTTCGTGTTTAACAAGGGGTATCAGTACAACCTGCTGCGTACCATAGCCCATAAATGACTTCTAAAGGGAAGAGTTTCAACTTGAAATTCTCAAATCGACCCATATAAGTGGTTACATGCTCCTTAAATCCTATATGGATATTTATTAGCATATTATGACCAATTAAACACCTTTCTAACACAATAAAAATATCAAGATCAACCAATGACTAACATGCTTGAAAACACCCAACATACATCATGCTTAGAGCAAAGCAATCACTATTATAGAAGGCAAGAAACATTTCACAAACCTTACAAAAATCCGAATTCTCTCTTCCCACAAGTTTTCCTTCACTTCTTTTTCTTGTTTTTGGTGTTGGACGGCTCTCCAACCTCTTTAAATAATCAACAAGTGTAAAATGAATTTGTTACACTCTTTAATTATTAGTAACATGTTTTAAACAAATTTATAATTAGAAATACGTCCAAAATACTCTCCAATTAAAATTCTCTCTAAAACATATCTCCCATCTCACCTCCATTTTCAACCTTCTTAGAGGAGATTAACATATCTAAAATTTAAATTTCGATTAAAAAGAATAAAAGATAAAGTCTGAGTTTTTACCATGAATATTCTTGCAAGAGAAATTTTTTGGGTAAACTATACCGTTGACCACCATATTTTGGTTAACGTATTAAAATGACTACATTAAAAAAATTGATTCAATTGACCACCCAAACTATTAAAATTAGATCAATGTGACCATCATCCGTTAATGGACTAACAAAAGGTGACGTGACAGTTAAAAAATTAAAGGTATAATCAAACATTTGGTCTTATTATTTACACATTCATTATTTTCTCATCATTTTTCTCCCCTCGTTGATGCTCATCATTTTTTTCTCCCCTCTGGCTGCTGCTTGCAGCATCATCCTACCATTTTCTCCATTGTTGATCCCTGTTTCTTCAAACCCAGAATTCTGATCCACTTTCTATCTCTGCCCAAACCCCCCAAAACCATATCCACCCATCTCTGCAAATCTCACCATCTTTTCTCCAGAATTCTTTGGTTTCCACTCGGATGATGCCCCCACAGGTTGGTTCTTCATCACAGTTGCATTCCAATCTTATCTCTATAACATATTGGTATGGTTACTGTTTTCATTTTTTTTTTCAGATCGTTTCTTTTTTTCTTTATGGGCAGTGAAACCGGATGATCAACTGCTCCGTATTGGGAATCTGATGATTGGGTTTTTTTTCACTTGTTCTGGAATTCAGCTTTTGTTGTCAGAAAATTGAGGATTCGGTAAAGCTAAAAAGCTAAGGCCTTTCGTTTTCCCTGGTGATCTTTTTTCCTATAGCTTGGATTTTGTTTTGTGATCATTGAAATCTGATGGATTTCAAAGAAAACGTGGTTTTAGAATTCATTGCGTCGCGTTTAGGCATAGAAATTGAATCGGAAATATGGTTTTATATATGATTCTACCCTATTGGCAAAGATGTTAACGTATAGTAATCATTTGGCTGAATGGAGGAGATTGGGAACTGACCTCTTTGTTGCTCATCACAGTTAATGCTTGATTGCCACACCCAACAAGCTTTACTCTCCTTGATTCGAGTTCCGGTATTTGGGTGAGTCTTGATGGCTGATAACCGGAATAAAAATGTCAAGCCTACAAATAATTATGAGTAAAAGTGATGAGGAAGAAAAGAATTTAAATGGTAACAAACAATAAGACATATAATAAAGTTGGTGATTTATAGCACAAACATGTGTTTGGTGCAGTGGTTAAAATATTGCTTTCACCCTTGAAAACCTTGGTTTGACTCCCTCCAAGGTCAAGTTCGGTGATTTTATTTTTCTCCTAACCACCTAATTAATTTATTTTATTAGTTTAAAATTATGACGAAATTTAAAGAATGTGTAAATAATAAGGACCAAATGTGTGATTATACCTTTAATTTTTTAACTGCCATGTCACCTTTCGTTAGCCCATTAACGGCTGGTGGTCACATTGATCTAATTTCAATAGTTTGGTGGTCAATTGAGTCAATTTTTTTAATATGACCATTTTAATACGTTAACCAAAGTATGGTGGTCAATGGTATAATTTACCCAATTTTTTTTGTGAGAGAGAATATAAGTAAACGAGGATGATGTAAAAGAGCCGTTTTTGGTCTCTAGGGGATAAGGAAGTGTACTGCCGACAATTGGAAAAAAAAATACATCTTAAGTCTCTTCTCTTTCAAATTTATGCCAACAATGCTCATTCTAAGCCCATTTGAGTGTTTACTCATCTCAACCTTAAAGCTCAATACTCGGTCAACACTAACTCGTTGACTTAGAAATTCAAATTGTTACAGTGATTATGACAAATCACAATTAATTTATACATTGTGTACGCATATATTCAAATATATAATATTGTACTATAATATTAAATATATCTATATATATTAAATTTTTTTTGTGTAAGAATTTTATAAAAGAAATATACATAACTTTTCAAAAAAATAAAATAAATATATAAAAATTAAAACTAATAGAAAAAATATATTTCGTATGAATTTTCATACAAATATTTCTACTTTAATATTGAAAGTTCGACTTGTTAAAAAGAAAGTATAGCCCAAAGATAATTTGTAAAATATGAATTCTGGTAATCTTATAATTGACCAACAAAATATACTAATTTTACATTGTTGTCAAACAAAGTTAGGTAACATTTCTAGTAATATGTCAGGTAATAAATCATTCTAAAAATTTTATTCCCAAGGACAATGTTACATTTCGTGAACCAAACCCTCCCAAAAGAAAAAAATCTGATTTTCTTTTAAACATAACAATTAACTCTTGAAATTTATTTAATCAATGTAATCTTTTAAAAGTAATTATATTAATCAATAGGATTATTATTTGTTTTTAACACTAAAATCTGTGTTCTAGTTCTTTGTTTATTGCCTTGTGGTTTTCAATTCACATGTTTTTAGAAAAAGGTACAAATTTTACTATGGTTTAGCAGGAGAATATTTCAAATGTTGACAAAAGTCATTTTGTTTCTCTAAGCAACAATGGATTCTTGTACTAATAGGATCGACCATTACCAACATCCAATGAGAGACTGTGAACCTAACTTGGACTTTTCTTAGTCTTATCAATTAAATAACTTGGAAATTCATGTCTTCACGTATGCCATCTACTTTTGGCATGTTCAATTTTCCCTGCTTTTTACTGGATCAATCAGCAAATTTTATCTGGTGCTAGTATATATGTATAATCTAGTTTTACTGCACTATGATTTTTACCATAATTAATTAATCATTTAAGCGTCACCCTTTTCTTTTTGACTTGTTATTAACAAGATAATTAGGTGGTATGTGTGTATATATATATATATACACAATGTTAAGCTTGTGGTGGTTAATCATATTTCTAGCGTGATATAACATAAAGGTAGCTGAGAGAGTTAGTTCATCAAAATACTTCAAAACAAAACAAAGTATGGGTTCTTTGCCTAATGAGACCTTCTATGTGGAGAAGCACAGCAACCACCATCAGCAGCAAGACGTAGAGGATTCCGGTCGAACCGAGAGAGCTCAGTGGCTGATTAATTCACCCGAGCCTCCTTGTTTATGGCAACATCTTGTTAGTGCTGTCAAAAAAAGTGTCTTTCATCATAGAGGAAAGCACTCTTTACCTGCCTTGTCCTTCTTTCAAGCTCTGTTTCCAATCATCATACACTGCTTCCAAGTTTAAAGATGATTTCATGGCGGGTTTAACCCTTGCAAGCCTTAGCATTCCTCAGGTACAGATATAGCTCATTGGTCTGTTTCTCTTATATGTTTATCTTCTTACTCACTAGTACCGTATTTCTTGCAGAGTATTGGATATGCAAATTTAGCCAAACTTGATCCTCAATATGGCCTCTGTAAGTTTCGCTTTTCTTTCTGCTTCCATCCTCACAAAACGATTGTTGCTGAGATGTTTCTTTGGTGTAGATACAAGCGTCGTCCCGCCTCTTATTTATGCGTTAATGGGAAGTTCAAGGGAGATAGCGATCGGACCGGTGGCTGTTGTTTCAATGCTTCTATCTTCCATGGTCCCAAAAGTGGTGGATCCTGCGGTTGACCCCATTGGATATACAAGGCTTGTTTTCACTGTGACATTCTTTGCTGGGACTTTCCAAGCCATATTCGGATTGTTTAGGTACTGAATCATGTTTTGCAGAGGGATTTACGTTTACATGTTATTCTCTGACAAACAATTTGCTACATGCATATACAGATTGGGGTTCATTGTGGATTTCCTTTCACATGCTGCAATTGTTGGATTCATGGCGGGTGCAGCCATCGTTATAGGCCTTCAACAACTGAAGGGACTATTTGGAATTAGTCATTTTACCACTAAAACCGATATCGTATCGGTTTTAACATCTGTTATCAAATCGGTTCCACATGAAGTAGGTTTGCCATTCAAATTCAGCTGTTTTGTTCTTTTTTTTAGCACATCAAGATTAGATCTCACCCTTTTTTGCTTTGTTTTGAACAGTGGTATCCTCTGAATCTCATATTAGGTTGTTTTTTCCTCGTATTCCTATTGGTTGCTAGGTTTATAGTAAGTAATCTATTCCTTGCTTTCTCATTTTATTAATTGGTTTTTTTTGGATCAATAAGACACTAAAACTTGTCTGAACTTTAGGGAAGAAGAAACAAAAAACTGTTCTGGTTCCCTGCAATTGCTCCTCTTTTATCAGTTATATTATCTACACTGATAGTATATCTCACAAAGGCTGATAAGCATGGGGTGAAGACAATAAAGCACATAAAAGGAGGTCTCAATCCAAGTTCACTGCATCAGTTACAATTTAATGGCCCACATGTTGCAGAAGCTGCCAAAATTGGACTAATTTCTGCTGTTGTTGCTCTCAGTGTGAGCAATTACTATTCATCAATCATCATTTTTCTGCAAAAAATTATGATAACATTGATCATCTCAGGAAGCCATAGCAGTTGGTCGATCATTTGCTTCAATCAAAGGATACCATTTAGATGGAAACAAGGAAATGAGGGCCATGGGATTCATGAACCTTGCAGGCTCTTTAACTTCTTGCTATGTGGCTACCGGTACGCTAATAAATTCAACTCTACTTGACGCTCCAAATCCAATGCTGCAATACTCAAGTAAAATACATCTCTTTTGTATGCATTGGCAGGTTCGTTTTCTAGGACAGCTGTGAGTTTCAGTGCAGGCTGCCAGACTGTAATGTCGAATATAGTAATGGCTATTACGGTCGTATTGGCATTGGAGTTGTTTACCAGGCTTTTGTATTACACTCCCATTGCCATCCTTGCTTCCATCATCCTCTCTGCACTTTCTGGACTTGTTGACATCAATGAGGCTTACTATATCTGGAAAGTCGACAAACTAGACTTCCTAGCTTGTGTTGCCGCCTTCTTCGGTATCTTATTCGCAACGGTGGAGATCGGTCTTCTAGCTGCGGTAAATTCCTCTCATCTTCTTAGCCTTAAAAAACTAAGAATTATAGTGTTGTACTACTTCTAGAATGAAGCATACTTGAAATTTGATGTATATCATTATTCAATTCGATTGTTTCTAATTGGGAAACTTGACATAAATTGCAGGTAACAATATCATTTGCCAAGATATTACTGATTTCCATTCGACCAGGCGTTGAACAATTAGGAAGACTTCCAAGAACAGACATCTTTTGTGAGGTTAATCAGTATCCCATGACTGTGACTACTCCAGGACTCTTAACACTTCGTATAAACTCCGGCTTACTTTGCTTTGCCAACGCTAGTTATCTCCGACAAAAGTACGTGCAACGGTGAAACTATCTCAAATATGAGCATTCACAGCCCTTTCCCTGTTTCCGTTGCATCGAAAAGTGCGGTAACCATAACATTTCATTCCCATTTTCCAGAATTATGAGGTGCGTGACAGAAGAAGATGAAACAAAACAAACTGCGAAAGACCGAGTGCAAGTCTTAATCCTCGACATGTCCAGTGAGTTTCGCCATCTTCCATTTTAAAACGTACATAGGTCGAAGAGCAAGTTAATCCAATATTGTAAAACTAAGCAATGTAGTCCTATACACTTAGCTTTGAAGTAAGGAATAATTTTCAACCTTACTTCCGTTTATAATTTTACTTGCTTGCTTCAAAATTAAATGAAGGACTAAATTGTTTACTTTTATAGTTGAAGGACTAATCTGCTTATAAGCTCATAGTACAAGGATTTGCCTTGAAGTTTAACTGAAGAACTAAGAGAAAGAAAAAGGACTGTCAAACAATGATTTTGGTCCCTCTATTAATGTCAATTTTGGAATACAGTCCCTACACTTTACTTTGACATAATTTGATACTATATTTTTTAAAATTTAATTAGTTAGTCCAAATAATTAATATTGGGGAGGTCTCTTACGATTTTACATTCATTGATTGGATATTATGAGCCGTGATTGGGAGGTAACCATTGCCCATATCTATATCATGAAGGTAACAAGTTAGCTAATGGCATGGCTAATCTAGTTTGAAAATGTTTCTCTTTTTTTTAATGTTTTTCATAGACCATTAGATGTGAATCTATCTCTTTTGAATGCCGATTGTAATGGTCAGGATATGACTGATATTTTTCTATCCTAATTGAATACTTTTTTCGTCATAAAAAAAGTAGGGGTTTCATTCCAAATTAATGTACGTAGACTAAATCTCAAATTTGAGTATAGTAAAAAGACCAAAACTATAATTTAACCAAAAATGAACCAGAGAATAGACTAATTGGGCTCTTCTTTGTGACAGATGTGATGAACGTTGACACTTCTGGTATTTCAGCACTCGAAGAACTTCACAAGAAGCTGGTTTCACTAGGCATAAAAGTAAGCTTTTCGAAGCACGATTCTGATCTTTATAACCTGTGAAGTATGTGTTCAATCTAATGCCGCACCACGTACCTGATACGTCTCCGTAGCGAAGACATATTGGGTATGGCTTGAGTGCTCCTCAGTATTTCGTCTCCTTATTTTTATTTTTATTTTTTTATACTCTCACATTTTTCTGTTTTCTTTTTCTTATTTTTTTTCGACTTTCTCTTACTCACATGATTTAACTATAAGCATATAAGTATGTATGATGTCATGGTCACACCAGTTACATAATTTTTTATGACTTTTTATTTTTATTTTTTTAAAATGTAAAATTTATTTTATATTTACTGTACCCTTGCTGCTCTCGTATTCAATAATTTTAAAAATTACTATTTCTCATCCCTTTTTCGTACTCGTATCCGCATCTATATCAGTGAAACATAGTTTATAACTATCTCATAAACATATAATTTATAGGCATATATACATATGTATGCAGTTGGCAGTGGTGAATCTAAGGTGGCAAGTGATCCACAAGCTAAAACTAGCAAAATTTTTGGACAAGATTGGAAGAGAATGGATTTTCCTTACTGTTGGCGAAGCTGTGGACGCGTGCCTCGCTTCTAAACTAATATAGGTAAGCTAGGTTTCGAATTCCGATCTGAGTTCTTGATAAATTAATTTTAATCAAGAATTTTAGTTAAAATATTTGAATAAAATTTCCTCCCTCTCTCTCTCTCTCTATATATATATGCTAGTACACTAGCCAATGCGAAGCTAATAATTGGCAACTTTGATATTATTGAAGAGGTGTTTGGTTTAAAGAATCTTATATTGTATATATATTAAAATGTATTTTTATATTTATTTATTTTTTGTCAAAATAAAGTAAATTTCTTTAAAGAACATTGCATGTGACAACGGTCCACAGCACACATCAACAAAGCGGATAGCAAGGAAGCAGAAACAACCACAAAAGGCGACAAAGAAAAAGCAACGCTCAACAGAAATCTGATCCAAAGAATATTATTGAAGTTATCCTTTAGCTGTCGCAAGTTTTAGTCAAAACAACTTTGCTGATTTTTTATTTTTCAA
The DNA here is from genome assembly GCA_958450335.1 of Hibiscus tridactylites. Lineage (NCBI taxonomy): Eukaryota > Viridiplantae > Streptophyta > Magnoliopsida > Malvales > Malvaceae > Hibiscus > Hibiscus tridactylites. The sequence goes on along the minus strand of OY288291.1, from coordinate 29,212,158 downwards.
ATTAGATTTTATTGTTATTTTTAAGAATTTGTTATATCATAAAATATGTTAGTTGCTTGATTCTAGGATGAGTTTGTTGTTTTTCAAGTATTTAAGCAACAATCCAATTCAATAAAATTGTGTGCTTCCAATCAATTAAAGTAAATCTTTCTTTTTCTCCTAGCTTTATTTTTTGTTTCTCTAAGTCACAACTTAGAACTTTCTAACAAATTGGTATCAGAGCACTCTTCTTGAGGGACCTATGACTTAAATTTTCTCTTTTATATTGATTCTTTTTCTATGAATTCAAAAATGTCTTTCACTGCACTTGCACTACCTGTTTTCGATAGTAAAAGTTTTTATGTATAAGCAACAAGGATGAAGGCTCGTCTAGAGGTAAATGACATTTGAAAAGTTATAGAGGAGGACTACAAAGTTCCTTCATTACCTGCCAACTCAACTATGGCACAAGTCAAGAATCACAGGGAAAAAATGTCAAGAAATTAAAGCCAAAAGCCACATTATTTGTTGTCGTCTCACCTGGGATCTTTCTTAGAATCGTGACAATGAAGTAAACCTTTGAAATTTGGAATTTCTTGAAGGAGTACGAATGAGATAAAAGAGTTAAAGGAATGACAACTCTAAAATTGATTAGAGAGTTTGAACTCCTAAAGATAAAGATGTAACGACTCAAATTTTAGAATTCGTGGGTCAGTTATCCTGAGTGATGGACATTTTGTGTTGGGCCGAGTTTCAGGGCCAATTAGGTGATTTAAGGAGCCTTGTATCACGGACTTATTCTCTCAAACCGATCCGTGCGGTGCTAACACTCCTAATACAATGTTAGCAAGCATTTCCCACGTGAATGCTATGGCTAAACGTACACAAGAATGGAGAAGGCAAGAGAGTTACAAGGAAATGAACCTTTTATTGAACTCTTAAGAAGGCTTTACAAGAGAGAACTTATGTGAATTGTAGGATTTTTGGGATTTGTGGGATGTGTTACAAATGAGAGGGGTGGCCCTATTTATAGGCTCCCACCTCCTCAATGGACGGCTAGGATATATTCGATCCAACGATCCTTGTTTCGCCTCTTAAAATATCTTACAACACCTAAGAATATCTAGATAGTTACATACTTATCTAGTATTATCATAAATGGTCTAAAAGCTCTATCATATTCTAGATTATTCTAGACTCGTCCCTATAGATCTACACTTGTCTATAGTATTCTAGAATGTTCCGGAGGTGTCCAGACTAGTCTCGAGCCTTCCGGAGTTGTCCTGATGCTTCCCCAAGCTTCCTGAGCCTTCTAGGTCCTTCCCGATGGGCCTAGATGATTGTGGATCATCCTGGAACCTCCTAGAACCTTTTGGATACATTAAAAGAGAGTTTTAGGCTTCTCTGAGGCATTCTAAAACCTTTCTTGGCTCATGTTTTGCCTTAAAACGCCCATGGGTGCATTGTGCACGCCCAAAGCTCTTCATTTGGCCTCGGTCGGCCTCTGTGCTTAAGAATGGAGTGTGACACTTGGTAGGCTTGAATTTCTTGGTTTGGTGGGTGTGTAAGAGGATAATGGTGGGGTAGAAGGGTTATATCCCTCATGTTTGAAAGCGGAAAGGGGACTGGTTTTAATTGCCCTGCAGAAAGCTTCATGGGTGATATTACCCTTGTCTCCACACCATCGACATCTCCTTCTACTTCATTCTTTCTCTAAGACCCAAAGACAAATGTACAATCTTTGTCATGTTGAGTTGAAATCTCGGATTGTAGCTTGAGAGAGTTGTAACCAACATTAAAGGATCTATCTTTCAAGGTAAAAATGTTTGGAAATGAAGGAAAGAGGTTATGGTGGGGGTTGGAGAAGATGAATGAGATTAAGGGTTTTAATCATGGTTCTTGTTGGTAAATCCTTCCTTTTTCATCTTTACTCCTTCTAGAAAGGTTGTAACTTGTTTGACAACTTTTAGTTGTAGTTAAGGAGGTTGGAGAGCACTCCAAGGATCATGGAAAGATGAAGGCTTGAGCTATGGGAAAAGGGTTGTTTTTTCAACTTTGAAGGAAGGTCAATACACTTCTGTTTAGATATTTATTTTGATATAACTCAATGAAACATGTTTTTATACTTGAACAAATATTGTAAAATTAATTCAAGGTCCATTCAACTTGAAAAATACATTTGAAAGGTTTTTGAAAAGATTTTTGACTCGAACAAATTTTTAAAATGTCTTAAAAGTTAAAAATTGGTTGCTCGTACCAGTACGGTCTTTCCTCGTATCGATACGTAAAAATATTTTGATTTCCAAAAAGCACTTCACATACTGATACGAAAGCCTCAGTATCGATACCTGAAGTATTATACCGATATAGATGTGCCGTGTACCGGTACGCTCTCCATTTATGTGCAATGACTCTTTCTTGTTTTGGCAGGTACCGATACCCACTTTTAAGGTTGCAGAAATGCATTTATGACTGGAATTAAAGTCCTCAACGACTAGTTTTCTAACGGGTAGATTTTTATTCCACTCTATAAGTACAAGCCAAAGACACTTGAAGAAAAATATGATGGACATCGAAGTTTAAAGATCAAGAGAGTAAAGTTCTTCATTGTCTATTTTGTAATCTCTTATAATTTAGTCCAATTCTAGTGAGCCAAAATGTGTAAACACCCACCTAGAGAGGTAATTAGTTTACATTTTCAAGACCTCGTAATTGAGGGATATATTCTAGTTGATCCTTATAAAAACTAGAGAGAATGTTCTATCTTATCCCGTGAAAAGATAGGGATGTAAAGGTTAGCACTTTAGCATGTAAAAATGAAGAATTCATTGTTAGTGAATTGGGAAATCCTTAGTGTGGATGTTAAGTTAGTGGATGTAGACCTTGGTTAGAAGGTTAAACCACCTTAAAATGGAATGTGTCAAATTGTCATTTCTTTTTCGGTTTTTGTGTTCTCAATTTCAAAAGAAACCTCTACACCCTTCATCGGTGCTAATTTCGGTTGAACACATCGAGCCTATTAACTTCCAACTCTTTTTTTTTCATGCACATCCTAAGGATGATGCCTTGTATACTTATTTTTGATGATTTGGGTGTTTGAATGCTTAAATGTGGTTATTAATGGGAAAACTCAGATTTTGTGTTAATATCCCATAAAACGGTAATAAACCACCCTAATAACTTCCATAAGATGTAAGCTTGAGTTTAAGAGTTAAAGGTAGTGTTTTGGGGGCTTGAGAAGTGATTTCCCGAGCCTAGAAAGCCTTTTCTGAGCTTTAGTATCAGTACGCGGGGAGGCAGTATTGATACCTAATGTTCTGGGTTCAAAGAACATTGTTTGATTGGATGAACTAAAAGAGGGATACCGGTACGGTGTTCAACTTGTACTGGTATGTCATACATTTTGGTATCGGTACATGTCGACCTGTACCGGTACGCTATAGCTTTGAGAAAGTTTAGTGAACTTAAATTGTATCGGTACGTTTGTGAGTACCGGTACCCAAAGGGTACCTGTATCAGTATGTGAGGGCCTGTATTGGTACTCATTGAGCAATCTGCCAAAAATGTTGACTTTCGCCCGAAAGGCTGAAAAATTATATCGTTCGATCCAATAAACTCTTAATGGCCTAAAATGAGTTGTAAAACTGAGAAATCTCCTTATACTCAAGCATAAAACGTAAGAACTTGGTAAAAGTCTTGTGTGACTTATATGTTGGTAGAAACCATAGGATGATATGGTTATGTGATGTTGTTATGAGCTATGTGGGCACTTGCTTGGTGGGATCCAGATACCTAGTGAGAGTGTTGCAACACCATGGTAAGAGAAATATCGAATAGAGGTTATCGATGCTATGTGAACCGGGCCTCATTCGAATGTACTCGAGGGGAGTTCCGAGTATTGGTGTATGTTCCGATGCTAGGTGAACTAGCCTTACCCAGGGTGTATGTTCTGACGCTACGTGACCCGGCCTCACCAATAGATTGTATGTTCCCGATGTTGTGTGACCCGAGCCTCACTCTAGTTTTGTTTTGGTATGGTATGTTTGGGCATTGTGTGCCCCATTAATGATTCTTGATGATGTTATCATGTGTTTAGATGGCTAATGTTAGCGTTATGTATCATTTTAACTACTATATCATCTTATCTAGATACATGTTTATGTGTATGGTTTGCATGAAGCATGGTAGAGTAGAGGCGTATCCACTTATCTTTATGAGCCCAGCATTCAGAATCGTTGTTTCCGTTCACAGGTTTTTAGGTTGCTGCGTTGCATCAATGAAGCCCCGTCCGAGTACAATACTTAGATTTTTCGGGCAATGTATTCATAGGACCCTTGATTTTATGTCTGTAACTCTAATTTTGTATTTATTGATCATGTTGAATGTTTTTAATTAACTTGGTTTTAAATTAGAGCTCTCATGTAAACGTTTTAATTATTTTGTATCAAAGGACATCTTCTATATACTTTTCTAACCACAACAGTTTCACCAAAAGAACTTGTGACATTCATACCCACATCTAATATCTCGCATAGTATTTTCAACAACTTCGTATGCTCACTCCAAATGCATGATTGTGTGGAGCCAGAATCAATCAAGGAAAGCAAAGTCAAGAACTGTAATGAGAAATTACCTGCACTAACATCTTTGTCATTCCTGCCCTTGCGATGCACATACACTCTAGTTGGACAACCACCCTCGAGCTGTACAGCAACCACATGAGCTACATTTCTCTAACAATCATCCCTACACTGAAAGTTACCTTGACCTCTCTAAAGCTCAACGGGTCGTATCGGAGCCTGTCCATCTCTAGTCAGATGTGGACAATCACGTCTCAAATGTGCTTGAGACCCACAGTTCCAACAAGAGCCATAATTACCCCAACACTCGCTGAAATGACGTCTTCCACATTTTGCACACTCAGGTGTGCGGACAATAGCTTCTTGACCCTAATGGCCACGTCTCAGGTTACCACATCCACGCCTATGGTCAGGTTGGTACCTCATATCCTTGTGCCTCTTGCCACAGTCTCTATCCCATTCGGCAGGCCTTTTCCCTGAACTGGATCCACTGCTACGAGCAGTCAATCCCAAACTATGTTCGATATCCTTGGCCCTAGTGACTAAAACATCAAAGTCCACATAGTATTGTCGCAACCCTTTTAAGGATGCTTCGACTTTAAGAAAAAAATGCGGAGTTGCCACCAACTTATTTTTTTGAAAAGTGTGATTGGATCACTTAAAAACGGGGATATTTTAATAAAATGTTTTGTTTTAAAAAACAACGATTTTTTGGTCTGCGAAAACAGGAAAAAAATAGGTTCATGGGTCGGTTATGCGTGGGGAAGGGTTAGCACCCCCACATCGCCCAAAATTGATACATAATTGATTTTAAAATCATTTTCAAAACTAGATTTTGCAAGTTCACAAAGGTTCGACTTTATTTGTCTATTTAATGAATATTAGTCTATTTTAACGGCCTTATCGCCCGAGAGATGAACTTTAATCACCGCCAACATTTCTGGCGCTAACCCGTCATTCTCGTTTGATAAGACACCGTATTAAATTAATTTCACTTTTTCAAACAGCATAGGCATTCAATGTGTTGAGCATTTTTTATTTATTCAAAGTTCGAAATTATTAACCTAAAAAAAGTCTAAGTCTTTTATTCTTAATTAAAGGTTTAAATTTACTTAAGTGTGTCTTATTTTTTTGTGATTCCTTTTAATTTTTAGATTTTTTAATTTTTATGTTTTTCACTTTTTATTATTTTTTATTTCAAAAAGAATTTCTCTTTAAAAAATTTTTCAATTTTAAAAACTTTTCTTTAAAACATGACATTTTAAAAATAAACCTTAAGTTTTTGACAATATTTCTCTTCAAGCTTTTTCAAAACTTTATTTTTTTTCTAAGACTTTAGACTTTTATTTTAAATCACTTTTTAAAATTTATTTTCTTTTTATTTTTTGGAAAAAACTTATTATTTTTAAAGAAACATTTTTATAAAAAAACTTATTATTTTTAAAGAAACATCTTTATTTTTTATTTTTTAATTACATAACCCACTTTATTATTAAAATTAAATTTCAAGAAAAACCTTTTATTAATTTTCTTTTAAAATCAAGCCCATTTTATTATTTTCACCAATGCATTTTTATTTATTCTAAATTAAATCCCTAACTTTAAGTTTTTTTTAATAAAACCACATTAACATATTTTATTCTTGCATTTTAATATAAACTGTTGAGATGTGTGGGGCTTGATTCGATCAACCAATGTTGCTCACCAAGTGGTGGAGAGGTGGATATTTGGGTGGAAGGGTTGTTGAAGCTAAATTGAAATGTGACACAATGATTTATAGTGGTTCAACCTTCTAACCAAGGTCTACATCCACTACCTTAGCTCCCCACTAAGGATTTCTCAATCAATCCACTACCTTAGCTTGTCTCATAACCTATCAAACATTTTCTCGATGTTCTCTTTCGAATCCATTTTGAAGTTCTCATACTCTAAGGTTAGGAGCCCAATCTTGGTCTCCTTGACTTCATTTGTTCCCTCGTATGTGACTTCAAACTTGTCTCATACCTCCTTGGCACTCTCACAAGAAGACATCTTCTCATAAATGGATGGACCAAATGCACAAAATAGAATGTGCAAGGCTCTGCAATTTAGCTCCATCTTCTTGCTATCGTCGGCACTCCACTCCACATTACTTCTTTGAGGCACGAACGAACCATCTTCAACTACATCCCATACCTTGTAACCTTTTGATTTGATGAAGAACTTAATCTTTGTCTTCCAATGGGCATAGTGAGTTCTGTCAAAGAAAGGCGGTTTGTCGATTGATTGTGCCATTTGAGCCGGTTGATGAAATAGTGATCGAGCTTGTCGGATCTTCTCAATAGGATGTTAATCCTCTTCGATTGAGCCAAGATCTGATACCAATTGTTGAGATGTGTGGGGTTCGATTCGATCAACTAATATTGCTCACCAAGTGGTGGAGAGGTGGATATTTGGGTGGAAGGGTTGTGGAAGCTAAATTGAAATGTGACACAATGATTTATAGTGGTTCAACCTTCTAACCAAGGTCTACATCCACTACCTTAGCTCCCCACTAAGGATTTCTCAATCAATCCACTATTGATTCGTCCCCTTTTCTAGGATTAGGGGGAAACCCTTACAACCGATCAAGCTTCTACCCAAAGCCTTGATCAAAACCCTCTTTACAAAGAGACAAATAAAGCAAACATAAAACCCTCTAATAGGTGTTTGTTTGCACAATTAAGCACTCACCCAAAACCTAAAACACTTGAGCAAATTTGACAATTTTGGCTCACTAGTGTTTGTCTATACAATAAATGACAATCTAAGCACAAAGACAATCTTTGATCATTTTATGTTTGACAATATGAGCATTAGCTTTCTCTTGATGCTTGAAGGTCCCTTTTATACTCCCAAATGAGTTTGTAGCCGTTACTAGCCGTTGGGGATGAATTGGAGTCGTTGAGGACTTTATTTCCCTTCACAAATGCTGTTCTGCAGCTATCCGTATCGATACGCGTGGAACGGTATCGGTACGGCCTTCATAGGAACTAGTCGTTGGGCACTTGCCAACATAGGCGTATCGATACACTTGAGGGCGTATCGGTACGAGTTCATATTTAAATGGCCGTTGGGAAATAGTCGTTGGAGTAGTTGAAATGGGATCGATACGCTTACCTGGCGTATCAAAACGATCCCGATGCGTATCGATATGGCAAGGGCCTGTATCGATACGGGTTTTGACAGTGGCCAAACTGAGGCAAAAAGGTATCGGTACGGGGGTTTACCGTATCGATACGGGTACTCTGAAAACACAAGTTTGGCTATTAAAAACATGAAAAATTCTTGCCAAAAACTTCTTAATATACCTCAAACATTATTTCAAGTTGTTTGGACTTAAAACCAAGTTTTAAATTCTTTTCAAATTAGTCCAAAACATTTTTCAATTATTATATCAAAACATTAGTTCTACATAAACACTTTTAGAAATTCATTCCTACATTTCTAAAGATCAAAACATTCCTAACAACATTTTTTAAAGCATGCAATTTTTAAAGATCAAACCAAACAATAAACGAAAATTTAAAACGAAAACATTACCGGAATCGTGAAAAAAATTTCGACTTCAAGTACACAATCTAAAATCCAAAAAAAAAACACAAACACAAAAGTTTAACCCAGAACAAACATAAAGAATTCTAAATAAAAATTAAAAGGAAAGATAGAAATTTTATCGAAACGACGAACAAAGAACTCGAATATGAACTTCTCGAAATGCTCCTAATTGCCTTCAGAAAATTGCCTCCAAACTCGAACTTCAACTCCAAAAGTTCCAGCAACTATTGAGAATTTTTAGAGAATTTTTTGGAATTTTCCAAAGCCTTTTGCTTTTTCAATTGTATTTTCTTTTCGAATTGTGTGTGATGAACAAGGAGAAAGGGGGAATTTATACTTGAATTTCAGCTTCAAATTCAAGTCAAATTCGGATTCCAATCCCCGAATTGAAGCAAAAAATCAGACAAGAAACTTGATTCTCGAAAAAACCCATCAAACCCTATTTGATTTGGTTCAGATTTGATGCTGAATTTTCCCTTGATTCGAGCCTAGGGTGTGACCATTTGTCTCGGTTTTTTGGCAGATTCTGGCGACCACAGGTGGTAGACGCCGGTCGGCTTCCTTTGGTGTTCGACGTGAGGGTTCGCTGGGGAACCAGCCCGCGCGCGTGCGGCTCACACGCTGGCGCGTGACTAGAGGTGTCAATCGGGTCGTTTGGTTCGGGTCGTTTCGAGTCTATCTAGAATCAGTTTAGATTCGGTTCGGGTCTAATTCGGGTTTGTGATGAGTCGAATTTGGTTCGGGTATTGGATCGGGTCAAAATCAGATCGATTGTTTTCGGGTCGGATCAATATCGGATCGGTCGCTTTCGGTTTGGGTCAAAATTGGGTCGTTCGGGTCGTTTTCGATTCGGGTTAAAATCGGGTCGTTCGGGTCGATTTTGGGTCTGCTAGTTAAAATTGCAAACTCAAATACCTAAACAAATCCATTTGTTCTCACAACCACAAAAACACAATAACCCAAGACAAATAAAATTAGTTCATGGTTGGGTTCGAAAGATATACAAAGAATAATCTCCCTAGCATGAATCTAATCAAACAAAGAGGAAGAAGAAGAAGAAGTTAATGCACAGCCCCTTGGTTTTTCTCTCTCAATCGAACTTTCTCCTTAAAGTAGACGGCTAGGTCTTCTATTTATAGGAGATGACTAGGTCAAAGTCTTTCTTGATGAGGAAGTTAAGTTGGAATTAAATAGAATAAAAGAAATAGATCTTTTTTATTATATATTTATTCCTCCAAAAACTTCTCCTAAAACTCTAGGAATTTAATCTCTCTTTGACCTCTTCATGGAACTCCAACTCTTTTTAGGATATATCCTTACTCCTTCATGTTTATCTCAAATTAAATAGGTTTATCCTATCAAAGTCGACAGCTTCCTCCTTCGTTCCTCAGTTGCTTCGGCGGTTTCCAGCTTGCCTTGGCAATCAGTCCTGCACACATAAAAACACACATTTATAATATCTTTTCTCACAAAAATCAACCAAATTATGAAATCAAACATGATGGTGGAAGAAATCATTAAAACGTGCATGAATGTCTAATAATACAACTAAAATAAGCTTAAATCTAACAATAATATGAGTAAAAAGGTAATAAAAACAATACTTTTAAACACTTAACAGCTATATCAGGCGAAAGCATTCTATCGAGCCAAATAACAAAGCGGAAACCATCATCATATACGTAAAGGCTCTTGAATCTAGGTTTTCAGCAACCAAAGGCATCCTTTTCATGATGTTTTTGAAATTGTCAGCTTTAGCAAACGGCTGCAAATATGAGACATAAGTGATGTTCAGTTGAAAGCTCAACATCCTTATTGAAATATTTTAAAGGTTTAAAATCTTTCACCTTCAAAAGATACTTGTCAATTCGAATCAAAGCTGGGGTGTAAAATCTTCAACAACACAAGGAAGCTATGGAAACTAAGCTCAAAGCTTGGAGGGATTGCAAAAATGGAGTATAGAGAATGATCTGAAAGTTTATGGGTCTTTACTTGAAATACAACTAAATTGATTGAATTTATAAATTTAGAGGACTAAACGTATTATTATTTAAATTTTTATAATTACAACGTTACCCCATTAACGGTCGAGTTAACCATTTGTTACAAAACATAAAGTTTAATTGTCATTTTGTAACATTTGAAAGTTTGGTTACCATTTTATTTTGGCTTAATACACTTTTTCCCCTTTAACTTTACCCGTTTTCCCAACTTACCCTCAAAAGTACGTTTTGCCCACTTTTGCCCCCTGAACGTTTCGACGTTACTCATATAACCCCAAAAACTTAACACCGTTAAAAAAATTTGTTTTGACCAATCAGAATGCGCAATGTCATTTTCTTTATTTATTTTTAAATTTTAAAATAAAATAAATATATTAAAATATTTATTAATTTAATTATAACTTTTAAAATACTCAAAACACCCCTTGTTTTCCATTTTCTCTTCTTCTTCTTCACAAATTTAGTTCATCGGTGCCACCAACTTCCCCATTTTGCCATTTCGCAAAGCCGCCATATCTCATCCCTCTCCGGTCGCCGGTGCCACCAACAAACTCCTCTTGGTTTTTTCTCCTTTCTCTTAGTTTAGATTTTCTCGAAACTCTCCTAAATTTTATGGAAAAAACTTCAATATTCAAACTTTACTGGCATCGGATCTATATCGTCCACCATTGGATGGATTTGGTTTCGAGATATATGGTTCTCCTCGCCATGGAGAATACCCCCACCGTTGAGATCGCCGGTCAAAGACTCTGGCCGTCAAAAACCACCATGGCCGAAATGGGTAAGCTTTTTTTTCTTTTCTTTAATTTCTGATTGTTGAATGTGGGTTGCCAATCCGAGTTCTTTGCACTGAGTTTTGAGTAGTGAAATGGAAGGTTTGGTGACTGATTTTTTAGGGTAAAGCGGACGATGAATGGTTTTTTGGTTCAAAGTGGGATTAAAGGATCGATAATGGAAGAGGACTATCGAGGGGATGTTGTTGGATCGATGATGGTTTTTTGCCAACCCTTTAACCGATGATCGGTAATGAGTTTTTGTCAATCTGAATTCTTGTTTGGTGTTGTTGGATCGATGATGGTGATAGAAGAGGACGTTTTGGGTGTTTTGGTATGAAGAAGGGTTTTTTTAGGAGATGTTGGGATGAAGATGGGTGTTTTGGGTAGTTTAAAATATTTATTTTATTTTATTTATTTTTATTTTAAAAATTTAAAATAAATAAAAAATGATGCGGTGCGTTATGATTGGTCAAAATAAATTCTTTTAATGATGTTAGCTTTTTGGGGTTATATGGCTAAGAGTGAAAAGTTTAGGGGGCAAGTTGGGAAAATAGGTAAAGTTTAGGGGGGAAAGTGTATTAAGCCTTTTATTTTTTTTAACAAAGTTCAGTGACCATTTCGGTACTTTACCCTAATTTTGTTCTCGTTTGCTCAATGAGCATATGCTAACATAATTTAAAAAGCTTAATTATCGGAAAAGTGTTCAAATTATACATTTTTTTCAAATAGATTCTTAAACTATTTTTTAGCTCAAATACATGCCCAACATTTAGTATTTTAAGAATTTTTTCCATTAATGGCCATTAAAAAATTCATCATCCAGTCCTTGCATGACCGTGGCCTATTTCTTTATTTTCATTTATTTTTTGTTTTGAAAAATCAAAACATCATTAACTTCTTCAAAAAAATCTCAAAACTTTAATGTCACCCCCCCAAAAAAAACCTCAAATACCTAAATCTCTCCTCTACTGCTGTCGAACACTATGTCACCGCCGCCGTAGTGAGATCTTCACCTCTCGTTGCACGACTTGCAAGGCACAGTTCATTGTTTGTCTATTCGATATCCGTCGTTCGATTGAAAATTTCATGTTTAATGTTCGTGGTTCATTTGGTTGCTCATTCGTTGATTTTGACGATGTAAAGTTGAGGTTATTTAGGGAGGGGTGGCTGGTGGTGGTTGAATCGACGATCGAAGGCTCAAAATACTTCAAACCTTTAATTTTGGCTCAAAACGTTATTTACCGAACATGGTTGTTTATTCTAAAACCATTTAAGATGAATTAGTTTATTTTTCCTTCTTTAATCAATAACATGTAATAGAATTGAACAGCGGCATAACAAATAAGAAGAAAGAAATAAGCAAATTCACTAGATTTTATTCATAAAGACCAGTCTCTTCAAAGACTTTAGACCCAAACACAAAGAAAAGAAACAAGTCCAGCCCTTTCCCTTATTCCATTTATTAAAATCAAGCACAGCAGAACATGGATGTGGTCTTCCGGACCACCTTTCAAATACCCCATCGTCTACCATGGATGTGCTTCTGGGTTTAACCTGCTTCAATAGTTGCACAATCAGTCGATTTGTTTCCAGCAATTCTACAAACAAAGGGTTAGGGTTAAAGGATTTACTGACCCAGTTTCTTCTGCAAGTTTTGGATCTGTTCACGAAGTATATTGATTTCACGTCGAATCTCCTGAGTTGAAACAATTTTGTTTTGTTTACTTTTTGCTTCATGAACAAGTAATCAATTCTTTGGAAATAAACATATATTATATATTACCTCCGCTCTCCTTTCAAAGGTGCAACAGTGAGGCAGAAATAGAGACCCAAGGAGAAAAAGAAGCAAATTAATATATACAAATAATGGGGGGGAAAGAATTGAAAAGGGTAATTAGTGGAAAGACAAACCAGTGCAGCATATTTGCTCGTTGTCGATTTCTGTGGAGTTCAACCAGCCGGTTCCTTATTTCCTGTTTCACGTAACGCCACCATGCAAGAGGTAATTATTGTAACATTATTTATGGAGTACTTAATAAAAAAAAGAGAGACAATTAATCTGTCACAACCTCATCCAGCTCGTCTTCAGAATCCTCATCTCCAGAATATGCATCATCATCATCATCATCATCATCATCATCATCATCATCATCATCATCATCACTGCTGTTTAGATCAAAAGAAAATATCAAGGATTTGCTTCTTTTCATTTTTGTTTTTTAACTTCCAAAAACTCGAATAAAAGTTCAATACCTGCTTGAGTCTGAATCTGAAAAATCTTCAGAGACCAACACAAATTCATCAGGCCTACAGAAAAGGGGTTACACAAAATTAAAAGAAAATAACTTGGTAGGCTATACATGGCAGCCAAATCCAGGAATTTTTTGTTGGGCTTAAGATAAATATTATGTGTTAAAAAGGTAAAAATTAAAATATTAATTTTGGAGAGGATTCAAGAAATAATTTCTCCATTGTCACCTGCATGGCTTTTGGATCTGACCCCATGTATAAAAATCAAAACTATTTCCATAGCCTTTTGAACGCATAAAGGAAAGAAGAATACCTATTTGTGGGATGTGGAGGTAGTTGAAGGTGTATGGTAAAGTTAGGTCGCCGCCGCTGTTCTGAAGGAGAGTTCTCCTCCTTGCTATTGGCCGGTGGCTCACCCATAAATGAGAATGGACAACTTAAGAAGAGAAGAGAAAGGCTGAGGCTATGTGAGTGAAGCGTAGTTGCCCTTGCTTTTATAGCCGAGCTTTGACAGGTGTTTGCTTTGCATGGTAAGTTCCACATGCGACCTGCCCATTTTCCCACATCGGCTTGGGGCCACTCAAATTCTTTTTGAAACGTTTTCCATGATAAGTAATAGATTATATGTACTGGATTTCAAATATTATATTGTATATGTTAGTTTCAAGTGATGCGCCGTTTGGTATCACTTAAGCATGTCTCGAATTCGAAATTTTATGTATATTAAAAATTTTCGCTGAAGACTCATTCATTAAGTGAGCAACGTGTGTCGATTCGAGTTAGTCAGAGTAAAGTCCTGGAACCGAAGGCAACAAAAAAATTATGCCAATTAGATTAAATTCAAATCTATTAACTTTGAAATTACTACTAAATTCTTTGTCAACTTCTATGCATTTAGAAAGTACAAGTTTAAATTATTTAGTGCTTTCTTTTCACCAAATTTGTATTTTTGGAGATTGACAATCTATCTTCTTCTTCTTTTATAAAGTTGTAATGCAAATTACTATATCTTTGTTCATTCATTCATAGTTTGTTCTTAAAATTACACATGCCTATGGAAGACGGATAGTATAATTTTATTTAATTTATAGGGTTTAAATATAAAGATATCTTCATTTTTTCCATAGGTAGTGAATAGAATTACTCGTGATTATGAAAATCAATAGTAATTTATTAGGTTCAAATACAAATCATTGTCTTCATTCATTCATATCAATTTTTAAAGTTATGCGTGTTTGTGAAGATCGACGCTCTAATTTATTTGATTTATAAAATGTAGATACAAATCATTGTCTTCGTCCGTACATATGTAATTTTTAAATTTACACGTGTCTGTGAAGATCGTTCGCCTTATTCATTTGATTTGTCAAATGTAAATGCAAATCATTGTCTTCGTCCGTTTATATGCAGTTCTTAAGTTTACACGTGTCTGTAAAGACCGTTTATCTAATTTAGTTAATTTACATGATTCAAATACAAACCGTTGTGTTCATTTATTTATATGCAGTTCTTAAAATTACACGTGTTTGTGAAGATAGATCATATAATCTATTTAATTTGTAAGGTTCGAATTCAAGTACATCTTCTTTCATGTGCAGTTTTTAGAATTACATGTAAAAATTAATAAATTTGAATTTGAATTTGAATTTAATAAAATTAATGAGGTAATGAAAAATAAAATAAAGCTACTGATTATGTATAATATAATCAATTTCATACACACTTGTTAATCTAACCCAATAAATTAAATATGTATAATTATATTGAATAGAATTAGTTCAAAATTTCAAAACCCCTTTTTTTATAATTTTATTATACCAAAATAAATCATCAACATTACATAGTGGTACCTCAACCAGACTGAGACATATGTCGGTCATGGCGGCATATTATAACAGCCTTTACTCTAACGTTATTTGGTTTTGTTTGTATATGGAAATGAAATTAAGCTGTGTACTGTAGTAGGTGGTTTTTTTGGTGAAATTGTGTGGGTTCCACAGGTTTTTGATATATCCAAATATTAGCTGAGTTGGCTAGGCGTTTTGAACCTATCTCAGGAAACATGATAAATACTTATGGACCTCCCTATATGGAATGTGGCTATCAAAATATCTGGCTAATTAATTTTAGGCAACTCTACCAATAATAGCTAGATTCATGCACTATAAAGTAAAAAAAATTAATTTACTTTTTATCAGGTATTTAAAAAGTGGTTCGTGATCGTTATTTAAAATTTTTGGCAATGTCTAAAATTGTGATGCATGTAATCGTGATGTCTGCAATAATATTTGTTTTTTGAAAAACTCGCGGTTAGCGGCAATGATCATAATAGCATCCGTTAGTTTCACAATCGTGATAAACGCAACGCGGTCGCAATCGAAATTTAAATCTCTGTCCTTTGTTTTAAATGCCCGAAAAATTATATGGTTTTCTATTTTGTTCATATGGATAGACTTGAAAGTATTGGTGCATAAATTTTTTTAGTTGTTTCAAATTTTTTTATAATTCACTATAAAATTGATGTTTTTATTATTAAGGGTAAAGTATACATATGGTCACTGAATTTTTTAAAGTACTTTCATTTTGGTCACGAACTGTTAATTTTTATTGGTGTCATTCAACTTTTATTTCGGTTTCATTTTGGTCCCTCCCGTTAACTTTCGTTAGTAAATGATGTTGTGGCAGTTAACTTTTTCCTCTTAACACTTTTACCCCCCCCCCCTCTCTCCCTCTCCCTCCCTCCCTCCCTCCCTCTCTCTCTTTCTCTCCTCCAGTTTCCTTTTATCCATCCCCACAATTTGCATTCTCAAAGTCAAAATATACTAGGAAGAAAAGTCTGTTAAAAATAGTGCATCTCAATAGTTTATATTTACTTTGTTGTTTACGTTTCTATTTAGCTTGGTCAAGTGTTTTGTTCCTAAAATCTAAGAATAAATTGTTTAGTTGAAGTCAGTAAATTATCTTATTGCTTCCTTAATTTTCTGGAGTAGTTAGAGTCTTTAAGAACGTTTTGTTGCGTTCTTTATGTATTTAAACCCTTTGCAGCATGTCAATAAAGTGCGTTCAGTTTTCCTCAACTATTTCTCTTGTTAACTACAAATTGATTGCATCTCTGTTTTTTTTACATGGTATTAGTGCCAGGTTGAAAAAAAAATTGTTATTTGTTTTTTCTTTCTCTTTGTCTATCAAGTCACCTGTTTTGTCTTGTTGGAAGAGATTCAAAGCTGAAAATAGAGATGGAGTTAGCAAATGGGGGAAATAGTTCTAACACTCAGTATGGTGTTGAGAAACTTGTAGGGATGAACTACAAGTATTGGAGGATGTGTATGGAGACATTTCTTCAAGGCCAAGATCTATGGGATCTGGTTACAGGAGTAGATGCAGAAATTCCTGCAGACACTCATGAGAATGTTGAAGTTCGGAGGAAATGGAAGATTAAATGCGGAAAAGCTCTCTTTGCATTGAGAACTTTCATTAGTAAGGAGTTCATTGATCATGTTCGTGACGTTAATTCGCCAAAACAATTATGGGAAACTCTTGAGCGGATGTTTTCTAAAAAGAACACAACTCGTTTTCAGTTTTTGGAGAATGATCTTGCATCCTTAACTCAAGGTAATATGTCTATTTCTGAATATTTCTTGAGAGCTAAAAGTGTTTGTTCTGAAATTTCAGAATTAGATGTTGAGGAGAAAATCAGTGAAACAAGAATGTGACGGTTTCTAATTCGAGGATTGAAGAAGGAGTATATTTCCTTTGTTACTTCTATTAAAGGCTGGGCGAATGAACCTTCAGTTGAAGAATAAGAATGTAACACCCCTTTCCCGGTTTAGGAGCAGAGAGTGTTACCAAACTAAGCTGAACTGAATATGTCAAAATTTCAAGGAAATTAAAAACTTCTTTTATAACCCTACTAATCCAGTTGAATCATTTGACATACCTAATAGCTTATATTAATTTACAAGGACACCTTTCATTTGCATATTATAAATTTAACTACTGCGATTACCTATTTCATCTTGTTCATTTTAACTTATTTAATTATTACATGTTTAGACTACTTATACTTAATGCATATTTCGGACTTGCAAGGTTAAACTTATTCATTATTCCATTCATGTCACTAACCTTTAGGGTTCCTAATAGTACTAAGCACTAACTTGCCAAACCAATTATATAGCACGATTTTTATTCATGTGACTTATACGTCAAATCGAATTACCATTGTAATCACATATCATTCCAAACCAAAATACTACTTAGCCGAATGGCATGGATCAATTAACCTCAATTAGCCAATAATTCAATCAGCATGCTTAATTCAAGTATATATTTTTACATCTAAGTCATGGCAACCAAATTAATTGAATGTATATTCATTCATACATATTACTCTTAAAGCATGATAATCAATACAATTCAGGCTTAATTCAAACTATCCTATATCACACAAGCATGCATAACTAAAACAAAAGCACATATGTTTATGCACTAACTAGTACATTTCGAATGCATAGTTCATTTAACCAATTTCCATATTAATGTATTAATTGAGCCATGCTAAGATCAAATGTTATCATAACAATTTTCATATACTAAAACTCTTAATAGCCATATCGTAATCGAATGCTTCCTTAGCAACTTATCAAACAAATGCTATCATAGTAACTTTTAATTTCCAATGCTCTTTAAGCTATATCATATCAAATGCAATTCTTATTAACCAATTGCATACACAAATGCTTTTAATGCATTAGGTTCATATTAACCATTATTTACCATTTATTGCCTCGGTGCTAGTTAGACTAGGTAAACAAGTCAACAAAAGGTACACTAAGTACCTAACAAAAGTACCACAAAGGTACTAACAAAAGATACCCAAGGTATCTAACTAAGGTGCACAAAACACCATCCAAAAGTACACGAAGTACTGAACAAAGTACTGAAGTATTGGCCAAAGTACACGAAGTACTAACAAGACGAGCTCAGACTCTAGGCATGCCTTACTACCTATGACCAACTATCAACCAAGGCTTCATTTATTTCTCATTAGCAATCAAATTCGTTTGTTAGGCTTTCAATTCATACTAGCCATGTTTCATGTCACAAGGTCAAGCATTCATAACATGCTATCAAAAAAGGTCATTTATATTATCACATACATATCACATGCATGATTCACATACCTAACACTCCGCAGCAGCGTGCCAAAACTTACCTCGGCATTACCAAGCCATGCACATGAACTAGTCTAGTCTTAGAATTCTAGCAATCAATTCATGGCATCACACAAGTTATCAACCAAAATTATCCTTCTTCCCTTATTACCAATTATGATTTTAGTCCATTTACATGACAAATATTCAATTCAAGGCTGGTTAGGGCCTAGGTCCTAACCCTAAGGGAGGCTACACTCACAATACTCCAAGCTGTCCCACTAAGGGTTGTGGATGACCACTCCTTTGCTCTTTATTTTTGATTGCTCTAGCAGCCTTTCTTCCTCGAAATCATCCACTTTCACGCACTCTAACAATTTACACACACATAGCCATCAATTAGAATGCATACAATCAATCCATTTATGCATCTATATGCCATACAAATGCAAAATCCAAAACTGTCCCGTAACAGGCAGTTTATCGACCCTTTACTAAAATTAACATATCTTTTAATCCTTAAGTCGGTTTTTCAATTATCTTATACCATTGGAAATATAATGAGACCCTCTATTTAACCATAATGGGTTTACATTTTATTATCTTACCATTTAATACATTTTTTAACTAAAGACAGCCCTACTTTCATTTTCGGACAGCCTTAACCTATTGAATTGATCTATTTCCAGATTTTTCTCTATAACTCCAAATTGAGTTTCCTTTTTTCCCAAGTCTTCTAGACATGTGAAAGTTTAATGATACAAATTTTCAGCTCAAATTACCAACCACATTAGTCTCGGTAGCCATTTAAAGTGGCTGTTGCAGAACTGAAAATTTTGGACAGCATGTTCTGGCTTAATTCACTAATTTTCTTAGGGACCAATTCACCTAAAAATGTATATAAACATCACACCACATTTCTAATTAGTGTCTTAACTTAATATACACTTAATGACATAACCAATTACCAAGTTTCACCTATCCACTTCAGCTCACAACTCTAGTATAGCCAAAACAGTTTCGGTTTAGTGCTCAATCACACATTGCTAATTCAATTTGGTCCCAAACATATACTTATGAATTTTTCAGCATCTTACACACATAATTAGCATCATTTAATCCATTTTACAGCAGGAATTTACATGCTTACACATTAATTATCCATTGACACATTTTACACTTCTAAATTTTCACTATCATAACCTCAACATGCATGTTTATGTTCTAACAATTTGACAGCACATTCAACCCAAAATCAACATATATCATGTATTATTAAAAAAGGATAATCATACATTACCTTCTTAACAAGACCATGCAAAAACTCCCCAAAACTTGAGCCAAAACAGTCCCAAACTCAAGCTCTCTCTCTATTTTCGGCTAAGAGAAGAGAATGGTGAAAGCTTCCCCAAACTCTTAGCTTTCACTCAAATTTCTCTATTTCCTAAGGATTTAGACTCGCTAATCTCATGAAACAAAGGAACAAAAGTGAGCTCTCTAAGCTTTCTTGCAAAAATCAGCTATGGAGACTAAGTGAAGATGAAACACACTTTCTCTTTCCTCTAAGAGAAGATGATAAGGTTGAAATCTCATTATTATGAATCCCATTGGTGGAGAATTGCCACCTAAATTCCCACTTATCATCTCTTAAAAGTTTAGCATGCAAACACCAAACTTTGCCTTCTTTTTATTTAAGTCATCTTAATTGTGTCAATCACTTTCTTTTTACTTCAATTTAAGTCCAAACTTTTAATTTAATTTATTAAGTATCAATTACTTATCAACTGAGCTACCTCACTTCATTTTATTACAATTTAATCCTAGTCTCCCTAGATTAAAAAGATTAATTTCACCTTACTAAATTAATTATCCATGTCACATATTCGAATTCCTCTTAATCTTAATGGCACATGTCATGAAATAGGAAATGGCTTAATTGAAATCATCCTAGGCCCGGTTTAGGGTGTTACAATTCTCCCCCCCCTTAAAAGAAATTCGTCCTCGAATTTACCTGAGGGGAAAAGATGTGGGTATTGCTCTTTTATAGTGGCTTCGAGTTCCCAAGTAGCTTCTTCTACCTTATGATTCCTCCAAAGGACTTTTACCAAGGGAATCGACTTATTACGAAGCCTTCTAACTTCCCGATCAAGAATCTAAACTGGTTCTTCTTCATAAGACAAGTCGGAATTCAATTCCACCTCTTCCGGTTCCAGAACGTGAGAAGGATCGGATCTATACTTCCTGAGCATTGAGACATGGAAGACGTTGCGAATCTTATCGAACTCACTAGGAAGTGCAAGACGATAAGCCACAGGACCAATTCTTTCGACAATTTCAAAAGGTCCAATGAATCGAGGGCTAAGCTTTCCTTTTCTTCCGAATCTGAAAACTTTCTTCCAAGGAGAAACTTTTAGGAAGACCTTGTCTCCAACATTGTGCTGAATGTCTCTCCGTTTCAAGTCGGCATAAGCCTTTTGCCTGTCGAAGGCTTGCTTCAATCGATCATGGATATTTTGAACTTGTTCCTCAGTTTCCCGGAGCATTTGAGGTCCTAAAATCTTATTCTCTCTCAATTCAGACCAGCACAAAGGAGTTCTACATTTCCTCCCGTATAGAGCTTCGAAAGGAGCCATCTGAATAGATGCTTGATAGCTATTATTGTACGCGAACTCTACCAAGGGCAAGGACTTCTCCCAATTCTTTCCGAAATCGATAATACATGCCCGAAACATGTCTTCCAAGACTTGAATTACTCTTTCATATTGACCATCGTGCAGTGAAACGAGGATCTCGGTCTGATATAATGGAAATAGGAATACCGTGAAGACGGGTGACTTCTCGAATATACAACTCAGCTAAATCTTCCAATCTCATGCTCATTTTGACAGGAATGAAATGGGATGATTTGGTGAATCTATCAACTATCACCCAAATTGCATCGTTCTTTCTTGGTGTACAAGGAAGTCCAGATACGAAATCCATGGTGATTAGTTCCCACTTCCATTGCGGAAATTTGATTGGTTGTAACAAACCAGTTGGAACTCGATGTTCAGCCTTCACATGTTGGCAATTCAAGCACCTAGACACATAATCGTTGATAGCAGTCTTCATTCCCGGCCACCAGTACAAGGGCTTGAGATCCTTGTACATCTTTACTGATCCCGTATGAACAGAGAATAGACTTTGGTGAGCCTCACTGAGGATCTTCTCTTGGAATTCCTTATTATCGGGGATACAAATTCTATCTCGGAAATAGATTAGACCATTCGGCTTAACCGAGAAGTCATAATTAGACTCAAGCTTAGAGATGATTTTCTGAAGTTCGGGATCAAGCTGTTGAATCTCTTTGATCCTGGTGATTAGACTAGATTGAATTTGGAGTTTCGATAGATAATTTCGAGCTTTTACAAGTCGAAAATGAGCATTGATAGCCGTTGGAGCTACAAGAGGTCAATTTAAACACGTTATTATCAAGATTAAATATTTCAATTGACTTCCTTGTCTAACAAGGAAGTGTTCGAACTCTTTCTTGGAAATCAAGAAAGATTAAAATTTTCTCTCAAGAATTTAATTGAAGGTTTAAATGAATTTATGAATTTTTTTTAAAACTTACCGGGAGTCGGTTTTCTACTCAGTGCATCCGCTACTACATTAGCCTTCCCGGGATGGTAATCAATTACTAGATCATAATCCTTTAGTAACTCCATCCACCTTCTCTGTCTCAGATTTAATTCTTTTTGGGTGAGAAGGTATTTGAGACTTTTGTGATCTGTGAATAGGTGACACCGCTCACCGTATAAGTAATGTCTCCAAATCTTGAGTGCAAAGACGATTACGGCTAACTCAAGGTCATGGGTCGGGTAATTAAGCTCATGTGGCTTCAATTGTCGGGATGCATATGCTATAACCTTTTCTTCTTGCATCAACACACAACCTAGACCCGAATGGGATGCATCACTATAAACTACAAATTCTTTGCCCGATTCAGGTTGGGTCAGTACTGGAGCATGAGTTAGAGCTTGCTTCAACTGATCAAAACTTCGTTGCTGATTTTTGGACCAAGAAAAGGGCTGATCCTTTCTAAGGAGTTTGGTTAGCGACAAAGCAGTCGTAGAGAATCCTTTAACGGATCTTCGATAATAACCCGCTAAACCAAGAAAACTGTGAACCTCACTAACATTCTTTGGAGGTTTCCAATCAATCACAGTTTGTATCTTCTTAGAATCAACTTTGATTCCATCGGCCGAGATAACATGACCAAGGAATGACACTTCCGAAAGCCAAAATTCACATTTGGAGAATTTGGCAAAGAGTTGATGCTCCCTAAGAGTTTGCAATACAATTCTAAGATGACCAGAGTGTTCTTCTTTGCTTCGGGAGTAAACAAGAATGTCGTCAATAAATACGACCACAAAGTTATCAAGAAACGGCTTGAAGACTCGATTCAAAAGGTCCATAAAGGCTGTCGGGGCGTTGGTTAGCCCGAATGGCATTACGAGGAACTCAAAGTGACCGTAACGAGTTCGGAAAGCCGTTTTGGGTACATCCTCCTCCTTTACTCTCATTTGATAGTAACCCGACCTTAAATCGATTTTAGAGAATAGAGCTGCACCACGAAGTTGATCAAACAGATCTTCAATTCTCGGTAATGGATATTTATTCTTAATTGTTATCTGATTCAGCCTCCGATAGTCGATACACAGCCGCATCGAACCATCTTTCTTCTTTACGAACAAAACCGGAGCACCCCAAGGAGAAGTGCTCGGTCGGATAAAACCCTTGTCTTGCAACTCTTCAATTTGCTTCTTTAATTCTTTCAACTCAATAGGGGCCATTCGATATGGTGTAATTGACACCGGATTAGTTCCAGGATGAATGTCAATTCCGAATTCTACTTCCCGAATTGGAAGGAGTCCAGGAAGTTCTTCCGGAAAGACATCGGTAAATTCTGACACCACTGGTATCGATGGCAAGCCGAAATCAAAGTCATCTTGCAACACCATAGCGGAAAAAATCGAGGTAGGCTTCTTATCAATTAACAGGATGGATTCCTTTCCTAAACCTCGGAGATAAAGTCTACGATTCTGACAGTCTATCCAAGCTTGATGCTTTCCCAACCAATCTAATCCCAATATTAGATCGAATTCACATGTTGGCAAGACATAAAGGTCGATGGGAAATGGAATGCCTCGAATAGTAATAGGACAGTCTTTAACAAGAAGATTAATCAGCTTATTTCCTCCTATCGGATTTGAGACTATAAGGCTAGATGCAACAGATTCAGATTTCACATTCAACTTAGCAAGCAATTTTGAACAGATAAAAGAATGAGTGGATCCCGAGTCAATAAGAGCATATGCAGGATTTAAGTTCACATCGACAATACCTGCAATCACGTCAGGTGATTCCTCCTCTTCTCTACCACAAATGTGATAAACTCGGGCAGGAGTTCGTGTTTCCTGATGAGTGGAAATAGATTGATGGCCTTTCCCTCTGCCTTGATTCCCATACTGTGCTTGCCTCAGACCCTTGTTTTTGTTCTGAGACACCGGACTCAAATTGGTACGAGACTGAGTTGTAGCCTTGTTAGGATTCTGGGGGCAATCCTTAATAAAATGATCTGCCCCACCACATGCATAATATAACTTCATCTGAAGACGACAAGGACCCGTATGAAACTTCTGACAAAATTGGCAAGCAGAAGTTTTTCCAGAATTTCCCGTGCTATGAACAGAGGTAACCGAGGCTGAAGGTCTATTTACCGACTGAGGTCTCGGTACATAACGACTCTTGGATTCAAGATGGTAGGTCGAGGAGCCTTCCTTCTGGTTATTGGCTTTCTTTGACTTCCAATCATACTTATCCTCCCGTTTATGCTTCTTGTCATTTCCATTTCCACCCTTCCTCTTCTCCGAAGCTTTCATCTTAGCTTCAGTTGCAATAGCCCGATTGACGAGAGTTTGGAAGTCGGTGATTCCCAAAGCTGTGAACATAGGGCTCATTTCATCATTCAAGCCATCGATGAACATTTGGCACTTCTGCTTCTCAGTCTTGACGTACTCTGCACCATATTTGTAGTACTTGCAAAAATCAGCCACGTACTGCTCTATAGGCCTATTAGCCTGCTTAAGATACAAGAATAGTCTTCGTCGTTCAGCTAGGTACTGCTCACTTATGTACTTCTTCTTAAACTCTTCCACGAAGAAACTCCAAGTAACTGAGTCAGTAGGAGCAGTCAAGGTCGTAGTCTCCCACCAACTCAAGGCCTCGTCGGCTAGAAGCGAGATAGCACATTCAAGCTTGTGCTCATTCGTGCAATGCAATTGTTTGGTTAGAATCAGAGTGGTACACTCAAGCCAATTTTCAACTTCTTCCGGCTTCTCCTCACTAACACCAGCAAACGTACAGGCTCGATGCTGAGCAAGTTTCTCAATAGGAGCCCTGCTTGGTGCAACAACAGCAGGAGCAACAGGGCGATCTTGTCTAAGATTAGACACTAACTGATCAAACATCTTTTTCATGCTCAGGAGACATTCCCTTTGAACATTTTGGATAGCAGAGGCTTACAGCTCAGGGGCAGCTTTTACGGGAGGTTGATCTTGTTCTTGTGGAGGATTTGATTCAATCCTCACATCGTCCCCTATGTTAAAGGAGCCCTCAAGACCATCATTGTCCCGACCTTTTGGTGTTTCAGGCATTCTACAAATGGGTAAACAAGGAAAAGGTTCAAATAAGCAAGAACACAAGCATGTATGGTATACAACTCCTAGGTGGCATAGTTCAATTCTATGTGATGCATGCACATTCAAGTAGTCCTAGAACCCATACCTAAAGCTCTGATACCACTTAATGTAACACCCCTTTCCCGGTTTAGGAGCAGAGAGTGTTACCAAACTAAGCTGAACCGAATAGGTCAAAATTTCAAGGAAATTAAAAACTTTTTTATATCCCTACTAATCCAGTTGAATCATTTGACATACCTAATAGCTTATATTAATTTACAAGGACACCTTTCATTTGCATATTATAAATTTAACTACTGCGATTACCTATTTCATCTTGTTCATATTAACTTATTTAATTATTACATGTTTAGACTACTTATACTTAATGCATATTTCGGACTTGCAAGGTTAAACTTATTCATTATTCCATTCATGTCACTAACCTTTAGGGTTACTAATAGTACTAAGCACTAACTTGCCAAACCAATTATATAGCACGATTTTTATTCATGTGACTTATACGTCAAATCGAATTACCATTGTAATCACATATCATTCGAAAGCCACTAAGAAACTAAATCCATGTCTAGACATTATCTAGTCTAAGGTCAGTTATAACATTATTTTCATATGCCAAACCAAAACATGCATACATAACCTTTTGGCTTACTATATTTATATCCAAATCTTAACCATATAATCCCATGCATTTAAGCAATAAGTTCTAACTAAGTTAATCCAAATCATACAAGATCTATCTAAGCATAACCAAGGTTATCATATGTTAACGCTTAGAGATTAAACAAACCATTGGATAATTAAGTTTACTTGCCATGGCTTAGCTAATCTTAACAACAAACCAAAGTTAACCAACTTATACAAAACGTTCCAAAATGCCAAAATGCATACTAGTATATGTACATCTATGCCACCCTTAGGAGGTGCAAACAAAATCGAAACATCATACATTGTTCCTTGCTTGTGCCAAGCTAGCTAGATCAACCTTGAGATGGCTCAAAATCCTATATACCTGAAATTTTGGGAAGAAGACAAAGCGAGTGATAAGTACATAGTGTACTTAGTGAGGTAGCACCTAGAGCTAACCAATTAATTTCATACACACACCAAAATACTACTTAGCCGAATGGCATGGATCAATTAACCTCAATTAGCCAATAATTCAATCAGCATGCTTAATTCAAGTATATATTTTTACATCTAAGTCATGGCAACCAAATTAATTGAATGTATATTCATTCATACATATTACTCTTAAAGCATGATAATCAATACAATTCAGGCTTAATTCAAACTATCCTATATCACACAAGCATGCATAACTAAAACAAAAGCACGTATGTTTATGCACTAACTAGTACATTTCGAATGCATAGTTCATTTAACCAATTTCCATATTAATGTATTAATTGAGCCATGCTAAGATCAAATGTTATCATAACAATTTTCATATACTAAAACTCTTAATAGCCATATCGTAATCGAATGCTTCCTTAGCTACTTATCAAACAAATGCTATCATAGTAACTTTTAATTTCCAATGCTCTTTAAGCTATATCATATCAAATGCAATTCTTATTAACCAATTGCATACACAAATGCTTTTAATGCATTAGGTTCATATTAACCATTATTTACCATTTATTGCCTCGGTGCTAGTTAGACTAGGTAAACAAGTCAACAAAAGGTACACTAAGTACCTAACAAAAGTACCACAAAGGTACTAATAAAAGATACCCAAGGTATCTAACTAAGGTGCACAAAACACCATCCAAAAGTACACGAAGTACTGAACAAAGTACCGAAGTATTGGCCAAAGTACACGAAGTACTAACAAGACGAGCTCAGACTCTAGGCATGCCTTACTACCTATGACCAACTATCAACCAAGGCTTCATTTATTTCTCATTAGCAATCGAATTCGTTTGTTAGGCTTTCGATTCATACTAGCCATGTTTCATGTCACAAGGTCAAGCATTCATAACATGCTATCAAAAAAGGACATTTATATTATCACATACATATCACATGCATGATTCACATACCTGACACTTCGCAGCAGCGTGCCAAAACTTACCTCGGCATTACCAAGCCATGCACATGGACTAGTCTAGTCCTAGAATTCTAGCAATCAATTCATGGCATCACACAAGTTATCAACCAAAATTATCCTTCTTCCCTTATTACCAATTATGATTTTAGTCGATTTACATGACAAATATTCAATTCAAGGCTGGTTAGGACCTAGGTTCTAACCCTAAGGGAGGCTACACTCACAATACCCCAAGTTGTCCCACTAAGGGTTGTGGATGACCACTCCTTTGCTCTTTCTTTTTGATTGCTCTAGCAGCCTTTCTTCCTCGAAATCATCCACTTTCACACCCTCTAAAATTTTACACACACATAGCCATCAATTAGAATGCATACAATCAATCCATTTATGCATCTATATGCCATACAAATGCAAAATCCAAAACTGTCCCGTAACAGGCAGTTTATCGACCCTTTACTAAAATTTACATATCTTTTAATACTTAAGTCGGTTTTTCAATTATCTTATACTGTTAGAAAGCTAATGAGACCCTCTATTTAAACGAAATGGGTTTACATTTTATTATCTTACCATTTAATACATTTTTTTAACTAAAGACAGCCTTACTTTCATTTTCGGACAGCCTTAACCTATTGAATTGATCTATTTCCAGATTTTTCTTTATAACTCCAAATTGAGTTTCCTTTTTTCTCAAGTCTTCTAGACATGTGAAAGTTTAATGATACAAATTTTCAGCTCAAATTACCAACCACATTAGTCTCGGTAGCCATTTAAAGTGGCTGTTGATGAACTGAAAATTTTGGACAGCATGTTCTGGCTTAATTCACTAATTTTCTTAGGGACCAATTCACCTACAAATGTATATAAACATCACACCGCATTTCTAATTAGTGTCCTAACTTAATATTCACTTAATGACATAACCAATTACCAAGTTTCACCTATCCACTTCAGCTCACAACTCTAGTATAGCCAAAACAGTTTCGGTTTAGTGCTCAATCACACATTGCTAATTCAATTTGGTCCCAAACATATACTTATGAATTTTTCAGCATCTTACACACATAATTAGCATCATTTTATCCATTTTACAGCAGCCATTTACATGCTTACACATTAATTATCCATTGACACATTTTACACTTCTAAATTTTCACTATCATAACCTCAACATGCATGTTTATGTTCTAACAATTTGGCAGCACATTCAACCCAAAATCAACATATATCATGTATTATTAAAAGAGGATAATCATACATTACCTTCTTAACAAGACCAAGCAAAAACTCCCCAAAACTTGAGCCAAAACAGTCCCAAACTCAAGCTCTCTCTCTATTTTCGGCTAAGAGAAGAGAATGGTGACAACTTCCCCAAACTCTTAGCTTTCACTCAAATTTCTCTATTTCCTAAGGATTTAGACTCGCTAATCTCATGAAAAAAAGGAACAAAAGTGGGCTCTCTAAGCTTTCTTGCAAAAATCAGCTATGGAGACTAAGTGAAGATGAAACACACTTTCTCTTTCCTCTAAGAGAAGATGATAAGGTTGAAATCTCATTATTATGAATCCCATTGGTGGAGAATTGCCACCTCAATTCCCACTTATCATCTCTTAAAAGTTTAGCATGCAAACACCAAACTTTGCCTTGTTTTTATTTAAGTCATCTTAATTGTGCCAATCACTTTCTTTTTACTTCAATTTAAGTTCAAACTTTTAATTTAATTTATTAAGTATCAATTACTTATCAATTGAGCTACCTCACTTCATTTTATTACAATTTAATCCTAGTCTCCCTAGATTAAAAGATTAATTTCACCTTACTAAATTAATTATCCATGTGACATATTCGAATTCCTCTTAATTTTAATGGCACATGTCATCAAATAGGAAATGGCTTAATTGAAATCATCCTAGGCCTGGTTTAGTGTGTTACATAGAAAGCCTACTTTCCAATCAGGAGGCGTTGGCGAAGCAGATGGCGAAGAGTCATGATCCTTAAGCTGTTCTCTTCTCAAAAGGGAAGCATTACAATAAAAACACATGGCACAAGAGCAACAAAGAAGAAACAGATAAAGGGAAGGCTACTGTCAGTTATAATAAAAATGTTGTCAAGTGCTATAGATGTGGTAAACTTGGGCATATAAAGAAAAATTTCATGGTGAAGCTTTCTAAAGCTAATTTCGCGAATGAAAAAGATGACGATGATCGAAT
Organism: Hibiscus tridactylites; assembly: GCA_958450335.1. Classification (NCBI taxonomy): domain Eukaryota; kingdom Viridiplantae; phylum Streptophyta; class Magnoliopsida; order Malvales; family Malvaceae; genus Hibiscus; species Hibiscus tridactylites. The sequence goes on along the minus strand of OY288291.1, from coordinate 29,182,835 downwards.
AAAGTGGGAGCAGTGCTTCATTGTAGAAGTAAATGACGGGTCAACTCAAATGCTGGCTCTTACTAGTAGTGCAAAATATGAAGAGGAATGGATCATAGATTCATGTTGTTCTCATCATGTCACTTGAAAAGATTCACTTTTTTTAGAGTCGTGTCAACACAAACAAGATCGTGTCATTGTTACGGCCAATGATTCAGCTTATCCTGTGGAAAAATAAGGAGATGTGAAGATTAGCATAGATGCTAGAAGTTCATTCAAATTGAACAATGTTTTCCATGTTCCATGTTTGAAAAGAAATTTAGTTTATGTTGCTCAAATTACCGATTCTGGGAAATATGTATTGTTTGAGCCTAAAGATGTAAAAATTCTCAACAACATGAAAAACATATCTGGTGATATTCTTACCACTGGAGAAAAGAAGGGTTCTTTGTATGTCTTGTCAGTAGGAGAAGCTTATGTGAAGAAAACAAGCCAAACTGATAGTGCAAAAATTTGGCATGCTCGATTGGGTTACTTAGGCTACCAACTGTTGCAGCAGATCTCTTCCATGAAATTGCTAGATGGCATACTAGTGTTGTGTGATGTTCGTGAATATGTAATTTGTCAAGGGTGTCAATTTGGAAAGTCACATCGTCTTCCTTTCATGGAATCCTCAAATCGTAGGACAACTATGTTTGAATTGGTTCACATCGACTTAAAGGGGCCAGTAAACACTCCTAGCTACAGTGGATATCGTTATTCCATGGTGCTAATAGACGATTATTCGAGGTACACCTGGGTGAAATTCTTGAAAGAGAAAAGTGAAGCACTTTCAAAGTTTGTTGAATTCAAAAGTGCTGTAGAGAATGAATTTGAGAAGAAAATTAAATGTCTATGAAGTGACAACGGGGGGAATATATGTCCGGTGAGTTTTCTCAATTTTGCGATGATAATGGCATTCTACGGCAGATGACATGTCAAAAAACTCCTCAGCAAAATGGTGTTGCTGAAAGGATATTGGCTCATCTTGATTCAACATGCCTTTCATGGCTGCATGATAAAATTCTGCCTCGAGAGCTTTGGGCCGAAGCTTTTCAATGTGCATGTCATGTCATAAATCGCCTACCTCCATGGCAAGGTAAGGAAAAATATTCATTTGAATTTTTATATGGCGAAAAGCTGAAAGTTAATTATCTTCGGGTATTTGGTTCGATTTGTTATGTTCATGTTCCAAAAACTGATCGAACTAAACTTGATCTGAAAGCAAAGAAATGTATTTTTGTTGGTTACGATTCATGTAGAAAAGGCTGAAGGTGCATGGATCCAGAAACAAAGAAATTTGTTGTCTCTAGAAATGTGGTGTTCGATGAAGTGTCGTCTTATTTCTCTCCACATAAAACTTCTCTTCAACTTCATTTTGATGCTAATAGTGATCAGATGTGCCTAGAAAAACAACCAGAAGATTCATCTTCAGCTTCAAACTCTAAATCAGTGATGAGGAAGTCTTCAAGGGAAACAAGATTGCCGAGTCATCTTCGAGATTACGAGGTGCAACTTAACCAATACACTGTCGTATCTTGTTTTTTTACTACAGGAATGGATGAGGAACCCACAAGTTTTGAAGAAGCCAAAGGCTATCCAGAATGGCAATCAGCGATGGATGAGGAGATTAAGGCTTTAAACAAGAATCAAACATGGGAATTAGTGCCTAAACCAGAAAATTGTAAGCCCGTCACTTGTAAATGGGTGTATCGTTTAAAGAGAAAATCTGATGGGACAATTGATCGATGTAAAGCACGACTCATAGCTCGTGGATTCTCTCAAAGTTACGGGTTAGACTATAAGGAGACGTATAGCCGTGTTGCAAAAATGATAACTTTGAGAACCATTTTTTCTCTTGCAGCCATGAGAACTTGGAAAGCATGGCAACTTGATGTGAAAAATGCCTTTTTATACGGAGAGTTAGATCGTGAAGTGTTCATGGAACAACCTGCTGGCTATGTTTCAGAACAATATCCTCATCATGTCTGTCATTTAAAGAAGGCATTATATGGCCTCAAACAAGCATCGCGTGCTTGGTACGGTAAAGTCGCTCAATTTCTGATTTTTTTTTTGTGGATTTAGAGTTTCTGAGGCTGATTCTAGTTTTTTATTAAGTTGGAATCAAATGCACATTTGCTAGTTCCCTTGTACGTGGATGATATGATAATTACAGGGAACAATGAGGCTGAAATTTCTATGTTGAAAAATGAACTCTTAGTTCGTTTTGAAATAAAAAAAAACTTGGGAGAGGTTGGTTGTTTTATTGGTTTAGAAATTAAAAAAATAAACCAAGGATATTTCATTTGTCAACATAGATATGCAAACCAAATGTTGCAGCTTTTTAATATGGGAGAATCCAAGGAAAAATTAATTCCAATGGAAATATATCTCAAGTTGAAGAAAGATGAAGGGCAGTTGTTAAAGGATGTCAGAAAATTCACGCAACTTGTTGGTAGTTTAATTTACTTAACTATCACACGACCTGAGATTTCGTATGCAGTTGCCATTGTTTCTCAGTTTATGCAAGCTCTAAGAACTCCACATCAGAATGTTGCAAAGAGAATTCTACGGTACATCAAGAGAACTAGTGAGTTTGGTCTTTTCCGCAATAAAGGAAATGATTTTTCATTGCAATGATACACTGATGCAGACTGGGCTGGAAGCATAGAGGATCGTCGATCAACTTCAGGGTACTGTTTCAGTTTTGGTTCTGCTGCTATTTCTTGGTGTAGTACAAAGCAATCGATTGTCACACTCTCCAGCACTGAAGCTGAATATATGGCAGCACAGGAGTGTGTTTGGCTGAAGCGTTTGATGAAAGATATTTGTTGTGCAATAGATTCTCCTGTAAAAATTTATTGTGACAACAAAGCGCTATCAAGCTTGCTTCAAATTCGGTCTTTCATGCACGAACGAAGCACATTGAAATTCGTCATCATTTTATCCGTGAGAAGGTGTTGAACCAAGAAATTGCGCTGGAGGGGATATCTTCTAATTAGCAAATTGCAGACATATTCACCAAAGAGTTAGGAAAGCCTGAGTTTGAACGCTTTAGAGCAGCCGTTGGTGTCGTTAACCCTGAGTATGCACTAAGGGGTGGTGTAAAAAATAGTGCATCTCAGTAGTTTATGTTTACTTTGTTGTTTACGTTTCTATTTTGCTTGGTCAAGTGTTTTGTTCCTAAAATTTAGGAATAAGTTGCTTAGTTGAAATCAGTAAAGTATCTTATTGCTTCCTTAATTTTCTAGAGTAGTTAGAATCTTTAGGAACACTTTGTTACCTTTTTTATTTATTTAAACCCTTTGCAGTATGTCAATAAAGTGCGTTCAGTTTCCTCAACTATTTCTCTTGTTAACTACAAATTGATTGCATCTCTGTTTTTTTACAAAGTCATACACCGCTCAGCCTGACCAAGTTGAGTTTGGAAAAGCTATAATGAGAGAAGAAAAGTGGCTATCAAATTCCAAAATGAATGAGATAGTTTGGGAGTTTACGATGAGGAAATGATTTCCAGGCAGTAGTGTTTTGAGGGCATTTATTTTCTTCAATACATGTTGATCGATTCGGTCGGCCAGATAATTAAAATGTATGCAGATCCTTTAGTTAATAAACAATTGGTATTGGTTTCTTTGTTTAACTTCATCGTTAGTTCCCTCACTTCACGGTAATGGCAATGGAAGTTCACGGTTAGGATGTTGGAACGTGGGCGCTGTTGAACCAAACGATAGCTGGAAGAATGGTGGCACCAGCAAGAGTTTGTTACACAGCCCAAAATCTGTTACGTGAGCTGTAATTCCATGACTCAGCATGGTTGTTACAAAAACTAGGGTTTTTGTTAGCTATAAATTCTCATGCAATATCACTGTACAAACCATCCTTTTCTTCAACAATAATAAACTTGAAGAATTTTCTCAGTTAAATCTCAACAAACACAAGTTCGAGTATAGGTCTCAACCATGTTTCTTTCTCGGTTACTCTCCCAAGCACCAAGGATACCAGTGCCTTGCCAAAGACGGTCGAATCTACATATCTCGAAATGTTGTTTTTGATGAAGCAACATTCCCCTTTGCCATGGACTCGTGCACATCTGATCCCACCCCTCAGAATTTTCCCTCAGCTCCCCTACATATTATCCCTGAAGATCGAAGTCCCACTGACTTGCCCCTCTATGAGACCCCTACCCCTCCTATTCCTACTACCACTTCTCCAATTCCTACATCACCAACTACCACTCCAGTACCTACATCACCAACTATCCCTCCAATTCCTTCACCCACCACTGACTCTCCCGTACCTATTCCTCATTCACCACAAACCAACACTGATCATACAACCACAACACCTAATTCTGAGCCACTATCTTACAATATCATAGCCCCTGACCTACCTGTTTTACCAACCTCTTCCACTTATCCTCCTCCCACTGTTGGAAACACTCATCAAATGGTCACCAGAGCCACAGATGGCATCTTCAAACCTAAAATTCTACAACTACAACACAATGCTATTCCCTCCTCCATTCAAGAAGCTTTTCAGGACACCAAATGACATGCTGCTGTCATGCTTGAATACAGTGCACTGGTAAACAACAACACTTGGGACATTGTTCCCCTTCCTGAATATCGTAAACCCATCGGTTGCAAATGGATTTTCAGATTAAAGCACAACTCTGATGGCTCTGTGGACAGACGCAAGGCCCGACTAGTAGCCAAAGGTTTTTCTCAGGTTCCCGGCTCTGATTTCTTGGATCCCTTTAGTCCAGTGATAAGATTCTCCACCGTCAATATCTTACCCTAGCTGTAATGCGCAATTGGCCAATCAAGCAAGTCGACGTGAATAACGCCTTCCTCAAAGGTGACCTACGCGAGGAAGTGTACATGCTTCAACCTCCAGGATTCGAACAACACTCTCCAAGTGGGGACATACTTGTATGCAGACTGAAGAAAGCCCTCTACGGCCTTCGCCAAGCACCAAGAAGTTGGTTCAGAAAACTCAGTGACTTTCTTTCCACACTTCAGTTCCACTCCTCTCGAGCTGACCCGTCTCTCTTTATTCATTGCTGTGACAACATCACAACTTACCTGGTTGTCTATGTCGATGACATCCTCATCACGGGAACCTCAGAAGCTCACATTCAACAGGTAATCACTGCTCTTGATTCAGCGTTTTCTCTTAAGGACCTTGGCCCACTACAGTTCTTCTTGGGTATAACTGCTCACCGTTGCTCTAAAGTCCTTCTCCTGTACCAAAAGACATTCATCACTGAGCTCTTACTTTGCACCAACATGCTTCAATCTCGACCCACCTCTACTCCGATGGTTACTTCTCCGAAACTCAGTCGACTTGATGGTGAGAAACTCTCTGATCCGCAGACCTATCGCAGTGTTGTAGGGGCCCTTCTCTACGTCTGCCACACCCGACCTGATATCTCATATGCCGTTACTAAAGCAGCTCAGTTCATGCAAGAACCAACATCAGCCCACTGGAGTGCTGTCGAGAGAATCCTTCGCTATCTCTGTGGCACATTGGACTTTGGCCTATGGTTTGCTACAACTGCGTCACCTTCATTTGATATCACAGTCTTCTCTGATGCTGACTGGGCAGGCGACCAAGATGACCGCCGCTCCATGTCCGGCCACTGTGTCTTCCTCAATGGCCATCTTGTCACCTGGAGTTCCAGAAAACAGCGCGCCGTCTCCTGTTCCACAGCTGAGGCAGAATACAGAAGCTTAGCTGAGGCTGCCTCTGAAACAGTCTGGGTTAATGGCGTTCTAACTGAAATGGGAATCTCACACCCCTCTCTACCCACCATCTGGTGTGACAACACCAGCGCAGTGGCTATGGCTGCCAACCCTGTTCTCCACACCAAGGCGAAACATGTCGAATTAAGTCTTCACTTCGTGCGCGAACGTGTTGCTACTGGGGAACTTCAAGTGAACTACATCCCAGCTCAGGATCAGCTCGCGGACATTCTCACCAAACCTCTACCTCTCGAACGCTTCACTACCTTGAGACACAAGCTACATGTTCTCTCTCACGCAACTCTGAAGATCTCAGAAGACCGTGTGAATGTTGAACCAAACGATAGCTGGAAGAATGGTGGCACCAGCAAGAGTTTGTTACACAGCCCAAAATCTGTTACGTGAGCTGTAATTCCATGACTCAGCATGGTTGTTACAAAAACTAGGGTTTTTTTAGCTATAAATTCCCATGCAATATCACTGTACAAACCATCCTTTTCTTCAACAATAATAAACTTGAAGAATTTTCTCAGTTAAATCTCAACAGGCGCCAATGGTCGTAGTAAAAGAGTTTATATTGGCTGATTATGCGTGTTCTTTCCTGAACAAACCTTGTTGTCGATATCTTGGGACTTGTCCTCCTAAAATGGCTACTGATTTCTCATATCCGATGGATCTGCTCCTCCTAGAAGAACCATCATTCAATCGTTAAAATCCATTTGTGATTATGTTTGTACTGTTTTCGGGACATTGACATGCATGTATTTTTAAAACAGATGGATCTTTTTTCGTTGTCCCCGCCATCACGTAGAGTCCCCTTGTAATGGTCTTTAAGTCAAGAAAGCAAAACGTTGCCGTTTTGTTCTTTATTAGTTTAAATTTTGTTGTTTTCTTAGTGAAACGGTGAGTTTTGGACCAAAATTGTAGGGTAAAAGGGTATCGAGCTGTAGAGAAAGATTATCGAATGAATAAATGAATTTCTAATTTCTCTCCTCAAAATTCTTCTTCTTTGTCTCCCTTTGCTCTTCTAATTCTCACCCCCTTATAATTCTTCTCTTTCTGATTTGGGTTGTTACAAAGGCATCAGAGCTCACGATCTTGGTTTAGATCACCAAAATGCGAGAATTTACTGAGGAAGTTGCGCAAGAACTGCTGGTGGGATTTAAAGCTATATTGGACGATGCTATCGACAAGTTTCTAAGTGACTTTAGAAAAGATTTGAAGGTTATCTGTGAAAAGGTTACTGTCGGGTTTGATCAAATGCACGAAAGAAAGTATGAGGACACAAACGCGTTGGTGAGAGATTCGGGGGAGATGAAACAAAAACAGTTGGTAACATGCTCTATTGAAGCCAAAGTGTTCGACGAATTAGTTGTGATAACAGACATGGAGTCGGATGGTTTTGGTGAACAAGAACAGTCAGTAACAAACTTTATTGAATCCAAGGTGTTCGAAGAATTGTCTATGATAATAGATGTGGAGTCGGATGATTTTTATGATTCAATTAACGGGTTGTTGGAAGTGCCACAAAACGAAAGGTGTGTTATTTTGAATAGGGGTCTGTTGGATTCGTCACCTATTCAAGGTATATGGTTGGATTCACTTATAGTGATGAGGGAGATGAGTTCAGATGAAATAAATGTGTTTAATGGTGAATGGGTCAACGACTACAATCCTCGTAGGATTTTAGTACCTTATTTTGATCCAGGAGTAAGTAACACCACCGAAAGTTCTGGCCATCATGTTATAAATATCGGATCCTACCAAAATGAGCATTCATCTACTGTGTCGGAACTTGCTGAAATTGCAACCACATTATCTGGATTGAGCTTGTCGAGAACTAGAAATATAGATACAAATGCTCCAATGCGATCTCAAATTCATGCTGAATTGGATAATCAACTTTACTTTTCAGTCAACATGCCTAATGGTCTTAATCAGAGCGTGCAACAACAAGTCATCAACCAATTCAATGCAGGAAAGTTCTCATTTTCTACAAACTATGTGGACTTGGCTAGAAAAAAAGAGAATGCATCAAATATTAATGCAAACACATGTTTCATTGGCCACTTGCCTGGTTCCTCTTTGACTGGTACTGGCGATATAGCAAATTTAAATAAAGCTGGAATTCAAGGGTATGATCTTTTTCTACTTATAGATCCTCGATATATCCAATACTTGCAGAAAACTTTTCAGTATGTGACACATGCTGCAGCTAGTTCTAGTTCTCTGCTTGCTGGGAACTATGCTAATACAATACAGTGGAATTTGAGTGATCTTCAAAAGGCATATCTTAAAGCTATATTAGTCGAACATAAGCAGCAGTACGAACTGTCATTTTTAGCTAACGATGATGGTGTGAACCATGGTTATTATGGGAATTCCTCTTATGGTCTTGGCAAGCCATTTATTAAAAATTCACTTGAAAATTATGTACTCTTTTCCATTGGTTCTGGAGGTGTACAGAATGATGTTATGGATGATGTTAGAACACGGTCTCATAATAAATTGTTTCATCTAGAGCAACTTAATTCCAGCAAGGAAGATGTTGTTGTTAAGGAGATTGTGGACCCTTGGCTCGACCGAGTGAGGAAATTGGCTGATAATTGCATTGGATTGCAAGGAATTTTGCTATTCGAGGAAATGCTGCCACGAATCAATGGTGCACACTTGACTATTAGGAAATCTGTTCGTTTTGTTATCGACTGTCCATTTGATTGAGGCAATTGTTTCAATGAGTTCTTAAATATATATAATGACGAAGGGGTCAACGAGTACAGTCCTCCTAAGGTGTTAATACCTTCTTTTGATCCGGGTGGTTGTGACATTACAATAGGTTATTGCCATGATAGTTTAAATACCTTCTTTAATGAATCTGAGTCTGGAAAATATGTGTCAAGATACAGTAACTCTAATTGGGCAATTGCATTAGTTCATGGACATTTTAAACAGGCTCGACTATCGCTTGTTAGGAGGTACTTTACTGATATGTTAGTTTCTCAAAGCTTTCGACATTTTGCTGGAACAAGACACTTGAAAGGAGGAGTGAATGATCAAGGGAGGGTCGCAATTGATGTTGAAGTGGAGCAAATTGTTTTTGATGAGTTGTGTCTTATTATCAGCAATAATCATGCAGTTTGGGAAGGTGATGGAGAAACTAAAGCCAGTGGAGATGGTTTACTCACTGTCGATCGGTGTGACATTCAAAATGGTGAAGTGCTGGTCATGGAGATGGATTCAAAAACTTTAATGGTTGAAGGAACTTATGATATGGCTAAGGCTCTTGCAACAGCAACAAAAAGTGTAATGGCTCAACATTCTGATATTGTACGCCTAGAAATCAGATTGTATATGAGCTTCATCACTACCCATTTCTTGCAAAGTGGAGTGCTTGGGAAGGTTAATAAGCGGTGTCATTACAATCAGAAGTGGTTATCTTTGTTTGACAGTGTTTCATATCTTTTGGGAAATACACCGAGCTGGCTTCTGTCTTTGTCAATTTTCTGTCCTTTGTATAAGCACAAACTTAGGATTATGGATATTGATTCACGTCTGCTACTGTGATTTACTAATTGGTTACCAAGAGTGGTTTTTACTGCCCGTGGGTCACATTACGAAATACCAGAAGTTAAAGAGATGATATATGTTGCTGCTGGTGGTGTTTTTCTGCATGTTACACTCAATACCTCAGAGAGGAGCATGATTGTACGAGTCTATAGAACTGAATTTATTTCAGTGCTGGAAAAGCTTGACATATTTTTCTCTTTCGATCCAGCTTTGCAGAAAAGAGCTTTGGGCAATGTTTGGTCCAACCATTTAAAGAAAAGCAAGGATGATCCAATGTTAATCAAGGATGGTTGTTTCAAAGGCTTGGCTTGCTGTTTTATATTTAATCCTTGAGGACAAGGATTGTTCGAAGGAGGGAGTATTGTAATGGTCTTTAAGTCAAAAAAGCAAAATGTTGCCGTTTTGTTCTTTATTAGTTTAAATTTTGTTGTTTTCTTAGTGAAACGGTGAGTTTTGGACCAAAATTGTAGGGTAAAAGGGTATCGAGCTGTAGAGAAAGATTATCGAATGAATGAATGAATTTCTAATTTCTCTCCTCAAAATTCTGCTTCTTTGTCTCCCTTTGCTCTTCTAATTCTCACCCCTTATAATTCTTCTCTTTCTGATTTGGGTTGTTACACCCCTTCAAGCCAAAAACCTTATCATCACAACTACATATCTACATTGTTTCCCGCGGAAGACAAGGCAAGTGCATGCAGGTTTAGTGTTTCGATTTTATTTTATTTGTCATGTTTGTCTTAATCAGACATATAATTCTCCATCATTTACTTGACTGTTTCAATGAACCTAAAAATCTACAGTGGGTTCCTTTTCTTTTCTTCTTGTTAAATATACATAAATTTGCTTATTTGGAACTAGATAATGGGCACCAAGCGGCCAAGGCCTAGTTTTCCCATCGAGAACTAGCTGTCGACGCCTCCTCGAATGCCATTTCAACCTATCTGTCCTCAGATTTCTAGGCTCGATCCTTTATCGTCTAACCGCAATGGTTTCCAGGCTTAGTTTCCTTGGCTCACTTCCTAGTATATTTTTGACTTTGAGAATACAGACTATAGGGATGGAGTCATGGAGAAGAAGAATGAAACTCGAGAAAAAATAGAGAGAAAAAAAATAAAGAGAGAGATAGTAAGAGGGTAACAATGTTGAGCGTAAAGAGTTAACTACCGAAGATGACAGGAGGGACCAAAATGAAACCGAAATAAAAGTTGAGTGACTATAATAAAAGTTTTAAATGTTTGGTGACTAAAATGAAAGTACCCAAAAAGTTCAGTGACCATCTGTGTACGTTACCCTATTATTAAATGTTCACTTAGACCATTATTTTCATTTAGACCGCGACATTTTTTTAATTAAAATTTAGGGTGCTTTTGGTTTATGAAAATATAGATTTTTTTTTTTGAAAAATAAAAAATGTTGATGAAAATGCGTTTGATTGTAAAGTTAAAAAATAATTTTTAAAAAATAAAATAAAAATGAGTGAAAATATTAAAAAAAATTGTTTTCACTATTTTTATTGAAAATATTTTAAAAAAATAGAAAAATGAAAACAATAATTTTTAAAATTTTAAGTTTATTTAACTCGAGATCAAATTCTTCTGATGCCAATTTTATACATCTTTTTAACCCTTTTCTAATATTTAAATATCAATTTCTTTTAGTTTTCAAACATAAACTCTCCATTTTTATATATCCTTAATCAATTGAATTCTTCTCCTCATCTTCTTCTTTACCAGGTAAATAATTAAACTTATCTTTATTTCTCATTTTTATTATTACTATTTGTAAATATGAGTATTCATTTTTATTTTTTCTAAATTTTTTTGTGATAGTTTTTGTTATATTTTATTTTTAATATTGGTGTATTTGTTTTATAGGTGTGTGGATATCCAAACATATCGAGTTTTTTAGCATCATTTCGCGGACAAAGATACCATACACACTTTATAGATAGGTGAAATGTGGTTGAACAAAGTATTATTAAGAGAAAGAAGAATTATTTAATATGAGACATTCTTTTGTTTGAAATGTGATTGAGCGAAGTATTGATATGTTGAAAAAAGATTTGCTATATTGAGAGATATGCTCAATTATCCTCTTAGACAAAAACGTTGTATACCGAAAGCATGTTGTATTGTGCATAATTTTTATTAGGTTGAAACTTAAAAAAGATAAATTGTCTGAAGAAGGTGAAAGAGAAAATGAACAAAAAACTTGACAATATGGAATTAACTTCTTTTGGTTCGAACGAGGAACACGTCACATTTAATAGGAACGCATTTTATATTATTCTTATTAAGTATAAAAATTATTTTTATTGATTTAAAACTTTTATCTATTTAATTATATTTAGTTTATTATATTTTTAATATTTTAATTTTCACCTACAAATATTTTTATTTTTATTTAATTATTTGATAATTACTTGTTCATTTTTGTTTTGAAAAATTAATATCAAACACATTTTCACAAATTTTTTTAAATACTTTTTTATTTATATTAACCAAACATGTTTTTTATTTTTTAAAAACTTGAAAATAAAAATATTTTTTTTTTGAAAATAAAAATAAAAAATAAAAACAGAAAATATTTTCTAGAACCATGCCCTAAATTCTTTCTACTCATCTTAAATAATCATAACATTAATCTTTATCCTCTAATTTGATAACTCTTATTTAAACCCTAAAAGCATCATTGTCATGGGAAAATCTGATCAAAGGAGAACATTGAAGGATTCACAGAGAAAAAATTGAAACGAGAAAAAACCCTAAAAAAAGATTAGAAAAATCAAAAAATGACGTTCAAACTAAGTCGATCAAACGATGAAATAATGGTGACTGAAGTAGATAGATTTCGAATATATTTTGTATATCTATGTATTTTGGGTGCTTTTTAGATTAAAAAAAAAGAGTTTCTATTTGGAATCAAGGGTTCAAAAAAACTTCATAAATTTCGGGCTTCATCAGTCATTGTTGACGACGGGTGAAATGGTGGCCGACAAAGGATAGTGCGACAATCGAGGATTATATTGTAACTGGGCTTTTCTAAACACAGACGGCTTAAATACCAACCTTTAATTTAGGCCATTGGATAAAGCCACTTTTATAGTGGTCTTTAAATTAAAAATAAATTACCAACTAAATACCAACCTTTAATTTAGGCCATTGGATAAAGCCACTTTTACAGTGGCCGTTAGATTAAAAATAAATAAATAAAAAGTTACCCGGTAAACCGGTAACTTTTATGTTTTCGTCTCCATCTTTCACAAAAGCACTGGTTCTTCTTCACCAACGCTTCATTTCTTTTTCCTTTACCTTTTTTACTTCTCTTTCCAGAAATTTCTTGAATAATTCTCATTTTGAGGGAAAAAAAAAAACTGGAATCTAAAGTTATAAGAGAAGAAACGATGGGGTCTTCGGTGAATTCTAACTCGCATGGGAACCTGGACGAGCAGATTGCGCTGCTAAAGAAAACAAAAAACCCCTCCCGCCATTGACGCGTCTATCCATTTTTCTTGAGCACGACCTAAAAAATTGCAGAGATTTTTTTTAAGTTAATTAAGAAAAAGAAAAAACCCATCATTGGAAGTCTGCATAAGAACATAAATAGCTCAAGAAAAATCCTCGAAAAAAAATGATCCGTAGATGAAAGGAAAATCAAAGAACAGAAATGTACTAATTTTTTCATGTTTGTCATACTAGCATCGATACCACCTTTAGGTGGTATCGATACCCCCTTAGTGAAATAACATATTTTTCATGTCAGCCAAACCAGCATCAATACCACCTAAAGGTGGTATGGATGCCCCCTTGGTGAAATAACATATTAAAAAAGGTATATATTTTTTTCTCTTACAAAATTGTTACAATTTGTGTACATTTTGTACTCATTTGTGTATATGCACATTGTGTAATATTTTGTGTATATACACATTTTGTATAACAAATGTACTAATTTATTCATGTATGTCAAATCAGCATCGATACCACCTAAAGGTGGTATCGATGCCCCCTTGGTGAAATAGTAGGGGTGGGAATTGTCAGGTACCCGGTTTATTCCGGTTCCTTTTTTTTAATTCTAAAATTAAAAAAATCACATGTTAAACACAAAAATATTTAAAAAAAATTAAACTTAAAATAATATAATCCAAACATAAAAAAAATAGAGAGATTTAAACTTAATTTTAGAGTGAAAATATTAAGAAATATATAATAAAAATATAATTTTAAATAAAAATATATATATTAATTTTTATCGGGTCGGGTACCCGGCCCGACCGGGTAATTTTTTTCCTGAAATTACCCGACATTTTAGGTTCGAGTCGTCGGGTCGGGTATTTTTTCCCACCCCTATGAAATAGCATATTAAAAAATATATATTTTTTCTCTTACAAAATTGTTACAATTGTGTACATTTTGTACTCATTTGTATATATACACATTTTCTTACAAGTACATGAACCATTTTGAACCTTAGAGAAATTGTGTAATAAAAAAGGTATATATCATTTTCTCTTAAAAAGTTGTATCATTTTGTTTATATTTGCTACTAATAAGTGTATATACACAAATCCTAATGAAACTTGTACCAACGTATGCTTTTGGGTAAGAAATTGTGTGTACACATTTCCTTACAAGTACAAGAGCCATTTTGAACCTTCGTGAAACTGTGTAATAAAAAAGGTATATACCGTTTTCTCTTACAAATACAAATTTGTGTAGATTTGCTACTAATGTGTGTATATACAGAAATCCTTATAAAACTTGTACCAAAATATGTTTTTGCGTAAGAAATTATGTATGTACACATTTTTGTACAAGTGCAAGAGCCATTTTGAACCTTCGTGAAACTGTGTAATAAAAAAGGTATATACCATTTTCTCTTACAAATTTGTACTAATTTGTGTAGATTTGCTACTAATATGTGTATATACACAAATCTTTATAAAATTTGTACCAAAATATGTTTTTGCGTAAGAAATTATGTATGTACACATTTCTGTACAAGTACAAGAGCCATTTGAACCTTCATGAAACTTTATAATAAAAAAGGTATATACCGTTTTCTCTTACAAATTTGTACTAATTTGTGCATATTTGTTGTAACAATTTGTGTACCGCTTTTTACCCGGTAAACAGGTCTGTTATTTTTTAGCCTGTATTTAAAGGTTGTTCCCTAGAACTCCCCATTGTAACTGGATTCTAAATAGAAGAAAAGAATAAAAAAAAGTTCTTCCCTAAGGCGGTGCGACTAAAAGGAGAAGGCATTACACAAATTTTTACTCAATTAAGATTATAATATAAAATTTTATGTAATTACACAAATTCTTAACTAGTTAATAAGAATTTCGGTTCTACCTAAATTATTAACAAGTTTTACATAAATTCGTAAAATTTTATATATGACCGCATTTTAGCCGCACACCAAATGTTGCACCTTAACATGTCCCATAGAAAAAAGAGAAAAAAGTGTAGAAAAAAGAATAAAAGAAAATGTTTTTAGCCCCTCCAAAAGGACAACATTTTGGGAGCTACCTATCCAAATGAACATCGTTGTCGATTAAAACTCTATTCGGCAGAACTTTTTCACTAATTTTTAGAGAAGTATTACTGAACGAGCTACTTTTGGCGCCTCCATATTTTGTTTCTCTGTTGATTTTGTTCTCAACAACTGTATTTGGAAAAGCCATAAATTTTAACTTTTCTCCAAACGCGAATTTTTAACTCAACTCAAAATTTTAGCAGTCGCGCGCTGAATGGAGCCTAATTAAGTTGTACCGGAGATTCGAGGATGTTCAATTCGTTGTAACCCAAAAAATTCATGAAAAAGCAAAACTCCATATCAAATATTGAAGTCCATAGATAACGCTTAAGTTATAAAAGGAAATTAAAACTCCAACACAACACTTGATGCAAATATCATCCATAACTTGACAATGTCATTTCTAATATTCAGAAGAAAATTAAAACTAGAGTTCTGAAATTGTTGGCATAGTCGACTAACATATTTCTAGAAGCCCGCGTTCCTTGACCCCACATATCATGCCTGAAAAAATACGATAAATAATCAGAACTCTAGAGCAATTCGGCATTTCCATGGATTAGTGTGATTTTTGTTTATAATGGAAGAAATTACCAGATGATTAAATGGTGGCAAAGATCCTCAAATGGGGATCAATTGGGAGTCCAATCCCCTCATACATTGGATCATACACTGCATTCTTTATTGGCCTGAAATTATACAACTTTTTTTAGTAAGGATTCCAATTTCCAAGATTGAAGAAAATGAAATATGCAGATAGAACAACCTTGGACCCAAAAGTCTGTCTGTGATGGAACTAGTGCCAGCTTCATTCACATTCTCTTGTTCAGCACTTACTGATTGTGGCAAACTGGAGGCTCTCTGTGATTCATCAAATCCAGAAATGATTAGCTTGAATACATTCTTAAATTTTGCACACAATTACAAAATCATGTGTTTATACCCTGAACTGTTTGAAAGGTGAGGATGATGATTCCCCAGGTTCAAATCTCCTCCTTGAAGGGCCTCGTCGACGTCCCGAATTTCCTCGCTGAATCAATTTGAAAATTGGAATTCAAAAGGGAAGGAAACAAATTATGTATAAGTGTTGGCGAGATGTACCTCTCTATGGCCTCTTAGTGATGTTTCCATTCGATGAGGAGCAGATGTGTCACCAGTTTCCTGCAATTACATAATTAATTCATTGGTCAATGGAAAATGTATTGTTCACATGTATTCTTGTTAGTGATAAAAAAAGATGTTACCTTTGGAAGCAATGAGTTCAAAACAGTGCTTGACAAACAAGTCCCCGAGGTAGGAAATGTAGCACCGGGTCTAGCAGTTTGATTCTGCAATCCTTGTTGTTGAAGCCTGCAAGTGAAATTAAACCTAAATCGGATCACGCACATCCATAAAATTATAAAACGGATTGCCGATTTACCTAGGCAGAAATGAAGTTTCAGTCAACATAGGATTATGATTGTCTGAATTTGGTAAACCAGACATCATTGAGAACTGACTGCTTGCTTGCTGATGAGCAGGCAATTTATAGGAACTGCAATTCAGGCAGAGAGTGATTATGTTTAAAATGATTTCAACAACAATACAATTAAAGCAAGCAACTATAGGGGTAAAGAAAAGGATACCTTGAATGCATCAGAGCTTCTTGCAGCATGGAGTTGGAACTATGTGTACCAAATTGATTTCTCATCGGACTGAATGGGTCAAATTGATGGTGTCGCTGCTCATTTGAATCCTCCAATATGGATCTCCCACTGAATACAATAGGTTGAATAGACAATTCTGTGAAATCATATCATTGCAAAACCCTTGACATATTGAACAGGATGGAAAGTACCTTGGAAGCATGGTGACTTTGGATTGCAAAGAGTTAAGATACTGTAAATCCGATACTCCGAGTGGATTGGTTTGAGGAGCAGGACGTATTGGGCTCCTAAATTCAGCAAAGACGGTCAACATTTTTCTTCTAGGTTAAGTTCCTTGACATATTAAAAGGAAAGATAAAATGTACCTCAAACGCATGGAAGATTCAGGTAGTCTAGTGCTATAAGTTTGTGGATTATATGCTCTGGGTGCGATCGGGACTTGACTACGTTGATAGGAGAAAAGTCGAGGCCTGAAATTAAAAAGAAACAGCAACAAAGGTTCACATTGCAAGATATAATGAAGAGAGATAGAAGAAAGTCAAATATGTATGCTGAAAAGGCATAGACTGCAGAAGTGAATTAGATGCATTCGGCATATTGGGGACTTGATTAAGCAGTTGTCGTGGATTGTTTAACTGCTTGGCCCTGGATATGATATATGTAAACTCAATAGAGAAATGTTTCTAAATATCATGTATGCATATAGTTACTCCGAATATTTTTGTACCTTAAAGATGCTGAAGGTCTAGGTGGCTCGAAGTTGTGACGTTGAGGATCAGAATTGTCAGTTGCTTGGAACTGAAGAAACTGTTGCCTGAAATTCAAAGAAAGAGAACATACATGTTGCAGTTTCAATTTTCTTAATCCTAGAAAGAAGATTATAAATTTGTGGGTATTCGATGAATCCAATACCCTTCAGGAGCCAAAGGCCTATAAAAGTGGTTGTCCTTATTTGAGACCCAAGTTGGTGCTTGCTGGTTGATTTGTCTAGATCCTCCATTTAGATATCCAATCTCACTCTGTTGAGTCCAAAAAGAATGCATATAATGGCACAATAAAGACATACCTATATCAATGTCGAGTTAACGAATTCAATACTCACTGAGCTTTGAGTTAACGAATTTGGGTGATGAATGTCGCTGAAATTATTGTTTTCATTGTTTTGTTGAAACCGATCAGCCAACATTGTTGTCTTGCCTTGATTAGATGATTCTACCCTTTGAGACCTAATATCAATGTTAGAAACATGTTCTGTTGTACAATAATATTTCATAGTAGTTGGGAAAAAATCAACATACCCTAGAAGCTCAGCTTGGAGGCTACTTCCAGATTGAACTGAATGGGATGCTTGAGTCGGAAAATCTTCATTTGTTGGACCTAAGTTGACCCCATACTCGGAGCGTAATGGTTGAGTCGAATAATCTGCCTGATTGAGTTAAGAGACAAATTAATTAAGAAATAGAATATAAAGTAAATGGTTTGTGTGTAATAGGCAAAGGGTTGGAGGTTACTAGTCCAATATGATCATTGACTTGATTCGTTTGGATTGAGTTAGTCCCATGTTCCGAACCGAATGATTGCATCGAATAACTTCCATTCTCTAGGGAGTTTTTTGTCTGATCAAGATGAGATATAAATTGACTATTCAATTCATTTGTTTGAACCGAGTTTATCCCATGCTGTGAATGGAATGATTGAGTCGAATAATCTCCATTTTGTGCCTGATCATGATGAAAAATAAATCAACTACTGTGGTGTAAATGGGTTATATACTTATATATGATAGGCTAAGGGTTGGAATGGAGCTTACCAGTCCAACATGACCATTGACTTGATTTGTTTGAAGTGAGTTAAGGACATGCTCCGAGTGAAACGATTGAGTCGAATAACCTCCATTTTCCGCCTGATCAAGAAGGAGATAAACTAACTAAGAATTATATAATGTAGTGCAAATGGATGGAAAGAGTTGGGGGTTACCGGTCTAATATGACCATTCACCTGATTAGTTTGAACTCCATGCTTGGAGTGAAACGATTGAGGCGAATAATCTCCATTTTGTGGGAGCTTTTCTGCCTGTATAAATTAATTAGTAATTATATATTGTAGTGTAAATAATTTATATATGAATGACATAGAGTTGAAGGTTACTACTTACTGGTTCAACATGACAATTGACCTGATTGGTTTGAATCGGGTTGAATGATTGAGTCGAAAAACCTCCGTTTTGCGGGAGCTCTTTTACCTGATCAAGATAGAGAAATAAATTAAAGAATGATCTGTTGTAATGTATATGAATGGATGCTACAAGTCTAATATGACCATTCACCTGATTAGTTTGAACCGAATTGAATGGTTGAGTCGAATAATCTTCATTTTGCCCGAGTATTTCCGCCTACTCAAGATGAGACATAAATTATATACAGAGCATAAATGGATTATATTTGATGGGCTTAGAAGAGTTGGAGGTTACCAGTGCCATAGGGAATGAATGTGTTTGCTCCATTATAAGAGGACTGAAAACAGGTGATGCTGCATCATAATGGCCAAGTGAGGAACCATTGCCTCCAAACCCTGAATAATCTGCCTGCCCGAGGTTCGGTTTCGGAAGGAAAGCGTCATTAGTACTTCCAGGTGACGATACCAACTGATCCTGTTGAAAGTGGTGTAATTTATGTTAATACAAACTAATACTAATATACATGCAAAGGAATTGAGCCATAATGGCATACATTTCCTAATCCGAATGTGTCCGGATTGGCGTTCATTGGATCGAGCGGAGGCCGGTCATCTCTTGCTGATGGAGACTGAAATTCCATTTGTTGAGTACAAGGATTAAGGATAAGTTAAGTAAATGAAGTGAAAACAGAAAGAAGAGGGAGGTAGATGGAGATGATTTACTGGTGCATTGGGCATGTTGGATGCTTCAGCTAATGTGGGATTACCAGAGCCAATCTCCTGAAAAAGAATAAATGAATAAAGAAAATGAGGTTTAGATTATCAGGTATTTCAATTCTTATTTACCTTTGAGAAATTTGCAGCTGTTTCATTGTGCTCATAGTTTTCCAGCATAATATCATTGGCATTGCCAATGAAATCCACATCACTAACGTCAAACAACGCGAACTCCATATCACCAGCTTTAGAACTGCTCTCCATTATCTTGTTCTGCTCAAAATAAATATGCAAATTATCAATCTATGCCAACATGAGCTGAACCAACTTCAACTCTTTAGGGGCTTCGTTGTTTTATTATTTTTAAACAAAAGAAAGAAAATTCAATTATAACAAATTAATTCCAATTAGTAAAGCTAATTAAGCATTATTTTTTTGAAACTACACACGTTCTATTTTAATTGAATATATATATATATATATATATGTAGACTTGTTGATTCGACTTTGTACCAAAAATCTGAACTTGATCATAAAAATTCAGCAGTCTAAACCTTTCAAAATTATCAAAACTTAAAATTTGATAAATCTAAAACAACTCAAATTTCATTTTATTTTTAGCGTGGACCCTAGTGAAGTCACGTTCTTACATTTGCCATCATAGCAAAGGAGGAATAATTTGAATTAATTGAAACCAATAAGGATTGAATTTCATTAGAGAATCTGAAGTCTTGAATTGAGAAGAAAACAAGACCATGTTTAATAACGTTGTCTGAAAAACGTGTGCTTATTGACTGAGAGCATGTCCCCACTCCCCACCCTATTCCCAACCTCAAACTCGGAATATAAAAGGCTTTCCAAGGTCAACGCCTACTCTACAAATTCAACATAAAGCATATATTTTATTGGCATTTTAGCTAGATTTTAAGGTTTCTATTTGAAAACCAAAAGACTCATACAATTTAGCACGACTCTATATCTATTATTAAAATAATTTTTTAAATCTACCTGTATTTTTTTTCAAAAAGGCATACAATATACTTATTTGGTAACTGACAGTAAATATTTTTTTGTACTGTTATTTTCTCTCAAGTATTCTTCTAAATATTTTTAATACAATGTCTAAATATTTTATTAAAATAATTTAAAGTAGTTAAAAATTAAATTTATTCTTTTTATTATTATATTATATAAAGAGAAATATGTTTTTGAAAATCTTTATTTTTAAATAACTTTAATTTCGTATAAAATACAACGTATAATTATTGTTTTTTCATAAAACCTTTATAAAAAAATTTAATTCGAATTACTTTAAGTCTTCCTTAATTCTTTTCCCTTAGAGGGGAGAGAAAATCTATTTACAACGAAAAAACTATAGGAAAAGATTGCGGTCGTATCTATGTTTGTATGACACGTTTTTAGATCTGAAAGACATAATCGTTATTTCATTCAAATTATGATATATAGTGAATATTTTCTTTGTATCGACATGATTATAAAGAAAGATTTAAATTCACTACATCCAAACATCTTTATTTCTCTCTAAAAGAAGAGAGAAATTGTCTAAATCAAAATTAAAAGTGGAGACATCGATCGTATCAATAAGAAACGCATGACACGTTTCTAGATCTGAAGATATATATGTGTAATTTCCGACCGAATACGACATATACCAATTAATTTCTTTGTATTGACGCGACTTTAAGCAAGGATTTAAGTTGTAGTACATGAAATCATACTGATTTTTTTTCCTCGGGCATGAGAGGGAGAAATTGAACTTCCCAAAAGAACCCAAATTAAAAGCGAGGGTTAAGGACAATATTTAACACTTTCAAAAGCCTCATTTTTTTAATAAAAATCGAAAAAGAAAATTGTAGGATGTAGAGATGAAAATGCACCATAATCAGACTAAGGCTTCAAACTAAAGGAGATTTTAAAAAGGGTCATTTTACCTGCAGGACGAGGGTATCCTTAGTTGAGAAAGGAGGTAGTAGAAAAAGACAGCCAAAGCATGAGACTGGAAAGGAATTGAGGAATATTGATAAGACCCAAGTTTTTTTTCTGTTTTTTTTTGGGGGGTAGGCTAGAAGTGAAAAAATGGAAGATTATTTATAGGGGAAAATTGTCATGAATGTGTATACATACATGTGTGTCACAAAGTTTAAAGATGCTTAGATAATAATGGCTTAGAGATACTTTGAAATGTGTGAGAGTAATCACTTTTATGATTTTTATTTTCAAAAAAAAAATTGTGATTTTGTTTAGTATAGTTCATGTCTATTTTATATTTCATGTTCGGGGTTCGTGACTTTTACTCTCAACAATGTTATCTCCAAAGTTCAAACCTACGTTCTCTCCTTGCGAGTGTTAGCTTTTATGATTTTTTATAGACAAAAAAGATAAACGTGGAAACATAAAACCTGTTTGGCCATGAATAAAAATGCAGACTTAATTTTGGTATAAACCATAGCTCTATTACAATTTCTCATGTTCAAATTTGGTGTTAACTTTTGTTGGCCTGTAATAATACTTTAATTACCAGAAAAAGGCTGGTTTTATTACACTCTAGTAAGCTTATTTGGACACAAAATATTCTGAAATCAATGTGAACTACGACTTATATGTCTGAATCGTAAGTTGTTTAACAGTAAAATCTCTGGGCAGTATTTTGTTCTACATTCAATTTACTTTAGAGATTAAGAGTACAAGTTTGCTTGATAAATGATGACTACATTTATAAGTAGCAACACTCAACTTACTTGTAAGTAGAAATATTTTTAATGGCTTATATCATATAAATTGTCAAAAAAAAAATCAAATTTATGTGTATGCGTTTCCATGTTAAGCGTTGTAAAATTATCGAAGATAATACTGATGAGCTAGCAGTGAAAAGTTACTTGACCACGTGTAATAATTTGATTGGTTCCAAGCAAGATAGTAACCGCATGGCGCGCGTGTGTGAAATGATTAGGAGATAAGCAATTTATTAAAAAAATGGTAAGAGAAACAGAAGTCTCCTGCCTGGCATTGCCACGCTATTCTTGCAGTGATTGGGTGACTATTAAAGTGTTGCCATTCATGCAGATGCTTACCATAAAGTCAAGCTCCATCTATGGTTGTATTAGTAATGTAACCGTCTTCAACTAGAATTTCAAAACCATGGGCATTTCCAACTACTGCTTTAGTCAAAACACAAAACCACCAACACAATTATAATTACCGGATTTTATCACACCCGTTTTTGATTAGGATGAAAGGTAGAATTTGTTTACACAATATACGAGTTTTTAAGTTTTTCTCGTTTTGTGGATCGTTAAATGAGTGATACTAACAGTAGGATATGTAAAGAATTTCACTTGAAAAAAAAATAGAGTTAATTTTAACCATCCATTTCACTCATCTAACCATCTAAAAAGTCTAAAACTCAAATTTACATTTTGTGCAAATAAAACACTAATTTTTATCCAGATCTATACCCATTTACAAATAAAACTTATTAAACCCAAAACCCAAACAATCGTTGAGCCTAATAATAACCGATAAGCTGACCCAACTAAGTCTATATTCAATTCCTAGATCACATTAGCTTTACCCATTACCCTTACTCGAGCCCAACTAACTAGCCCAAACCCCTAATAACTCTAATCCTAAATATAGTTGGTCGTCGTCAACATCTGCCCCTTCATCTTCAGTGACCTCTAAACCTTGTCACCAAATGGGACCACCAACAATTGTTCGACTGTCGTGTCATCTGTGTACGTGCTTATACGTGTTGTTGGGTGAAATATGATTTGCTTTTACCTTCTTTTTAATGTTGTTATGTTGTTGTTGTTGTCAAAGCCTCACGTGATGGTTAATGGGAAGTGTGTTATTGAATACGGTGATATGTAGTCCCATCGGAGGTGACTAGTAGATGAGTACGATGATGTGTAGTCCCACCAGAAATATGCTAGTTGTTGTGAACGGTGATGTGTAGTCCCACCGAGAATGGTTGTGCATGTGCATACCGTTATTTTTGTTCTTATGCTTTCGGTTTAGTATATTTCCCTTCTAAATGGTTTTGTCTTTAAACTAAATACATGTTTTGAACTGAATTGTTGTTGTTGTGATTTTGAGCTCCGCTCACTAAGCTTTTAAGCTTACACTCTCTTTTCCAACGATGCAGATCGTTAGTGGCTACAGAAGGCAAGTGGGGCAAAGGAGGAACCTTGGAGTTCATTTGCTAGCTCAAGTATGGTTTTCATGGTTGTAATAATACTTAAGCAATGGAAATGCTAGACTTTTGTGTTGGGGAGTGGTGTCTAAACTCCTATGTGGTTGTTATTGTTGTTAACATGGTTAAAATATTGAAGCACGCATTGGTTTGGCTTTTGACCTCTTGTGAATGTTAAGCATGTTTAGTTATCCGTGTTAAATCTTGCTATGATGATCTAGCCTCGTTGAATGTTCAACTTGTTCTAAATGAGTATTCTTGGTTGCCTTGAGTTGCATGTATGTTTAGGAGTTGATCAAAAGCTTTCTTAGGGTGTTTATTCTAGTTCCCTTGTGCTTAAATCTGCAATTTTTTTGTCTTTCTGTGCAGGGCGTATCAATACGCTCAAGGGCAGTATCAATATGGTTCCTTGTATTAAGCCTATCGTATCGATATACGGAGGCATATCGATACATGCTTTGTCCTCTGGAAATCTGAGATTTTGACGAGAAATTGGGGTATCGGTACGGGCCTTAGGTGTATCGATACGGTCTTGGAGTTGACTTTGGGAAGCTTGACCGTTAAGGGCATATCGATACCAGCCTTGGAGGGTCTCGATACGACCTCTTGAAGTTGACTTTGGGGGAGTTTGACCGTTGAAGGCGTGTCGATACGGGTCTTAGGTGTATCGATACGGCCTGAAGTAAAATGGCTAAAAGTTATCTTTTAATGTTTGTCTTGCTTGTCTCATGTTCGTGTTTGCTTTTCCGTTGTTTTCATTCTCACATAAGTTCAAATATGGAATTTAGACAAGGTTAATTAAAAAATAGGGTTTCTAATCGGAGTGAGGCCTTAACGGGTTTCGCTTCGGTTTTTCCCGTATAACTCGTTCGGTTCGGCCTGGTGGCTAGGCCAGGTCGAGGGGGTTACACAAAACCCTTTTACTAATTCTTTGTTCACACCTAAAGGCCCAAATATTATGAGTATGACTCGTTTTTATGGATGTAGACTTAGGGTTTTTTAGTTTATTCTTTCTCTTTATGTATGAATGTTATGAGTATGACTCGTTTTTAGATTTTAACCTTCAAGCCTACAATATTCTGACTTTGTTATTTAATATTATTATTTGTGGTTAGAATTTTCTCCTGCTGCTCAAATTTTCTTAATAGTAAACCAATTGAACGGGGTACCCGGTACTGGTACTGGTTCTAACTAGTACCATGATCATTTCCTAGAATCTGAGACCCGATCTAACTGGGACTGAGACTAGTTCCAGTTTTCAAGAACTGGTGGCTACCAGGACCGGGACCAATTCTGGGCAAACTGACCGGGTACCCGGTCTTGCCCACACCTAGTAGACGTGTCATGAAAATAAAGTGTAGATACTATAAGATGTATTTATAATTTGCTTAATAGTTAAAAAGGTGCCCAACCTATACCCGTTTTCCAGTTTGGTGCCTAACATTTTTTTTCGGGCCACTTTGGTGCTTAACGTTTTATTCTGTAACTCAGTTTGGGTTTTTTCGTCAACGGCCGTTAAAATTTTCTATTATCCAATAAAAACACGACACATGGCATATTTTGGTATTTTCTATTATTTTTTATTTTTCTAGAAATTATAAAATATTTAATTTTATAATAAAACTCAAAATCTTTAATTTCTCTAAAACCCCAAACCCAAACCCTAGATCTCTAAATTCCTCACCTTCCACCACCGATTCAACCACCACCGGCCACCCTTGCCTTTGTCGGCCCCCACTACTAAACCCCCCATCATCCTGTCGTCGAAAACCAGCGAATGAACCGACGATTGTTTCACCGACGAACATCAAAAAATGAAGAAAAAGAGACTGATTGGACTTCTAATTGATGACTAGAGGGTGGGGATGTTGAACAGTGAGGTACCCGACGCTTGGTGTGGTGAACGATGAACCACCGGCGTGTGGGGGAGGCCGGACTGCGAGGGAGATGTGATTTGAGGGTTTGATTGAAAGAAATTGAAACTTTGGGGGGGTTTAAGAAGTTTAATTTTTTTTAAAGAAATTTAGAAATTAAATAAATAGATAAAATAGGTCATGTGGCATGTTTTTATTGGATAACGAAAAATTTTAACGGCCATTGACGAAAAAACCCAAACTGAGTTACGGGATGAAACGTTAGGCACCAAAGTGGCCTGAAAAAAACATTAGGCACCAAACTGAAAAAAGGTATAGGTTGGGCACCTTTTTGACTATTAGGAATTTATAATTTGATGAGGGCAAAATTATAAATATCTAATAACTAATTTAATAAGGATAATTACTTGGGACACTAGCGGTGGAAACTAAAAGTTTCCACAAACGCCTTAATTTTAGGGTTCAGGGACTCAATTTAGGGTGTGAGGTTTAGGAGTTTAGGTTTAGTAATTTAGAATTTAAGGTGTAACACCCCAATTTTGGGCTTGGAAGTTTAGCGTCTGAACCGGACCGGTTTAAATTACGGTTCGAATATAAAAGGTGGTTTTAGGGAAAACCTAGTTCGGAATGCATTAAAAATATGGAAAAATATCTAAAAAAATCCGCTTTTATTATATATAAGAGAGTGGTGAAATCAATTTTACAAAATGGAGTTTGGAAATATGACATTTCAAGTTAGTGACTAAAATGTAATTTTTGAAAAGTTGGTGACTATTTTAAAAGGATTGAAACTTTGAATCTTTAAGGAGCTAATTTACCCAATGGAGGGTTTCTCCAGATTTTTCTTAAATTTTAAAGACTCATTTAATGTTATTTAATAAAAAGAAAAGAGGGAAAAGAGATATTTTGGTTTCATAACTAACTTTTGCCAAAATTTTCCCATTTCATTTTCTCTCAATTTTCCCTCAGCCAAACACATTTCCACAGCCACTTTTCCTTTGATTTTCACACCTAAAGTTGAGATTTCAATCTTTAAATGATTTCTAATCATTTCTACACCAAATCCTCATCATTTGCTTATTGATATTTCAAGAATTTTGGCTCTAAACAAGAAGAAATCCACATTTAGAGGTATGCACGTCCTTCTCCTCTAAATACTCAGTTCTTTACTGAAATTCCCAAGTTCTCAATCCTTAAATTGAGTTTTATTAAAGGTTTTAATGTTGTGATCTTGATTTTGGCTTAAAATGCAAGATTTGGATTTAATTTTGAAGAAATTCGTATTAAATGATTGGGCTCTGTTTTGAGATGTCTTTTTGATGTATTTTGGATGTCTAAATGATGTGTAATTGAGGTTTAATCAATGCAATCCCGAATAGGTTGATTTTCCTAAGTTTTTACTTGAGTTAATGATGTTTTTTGGGGTGATTTTGATGTTCTGCTATAGCTGGAGGTATAAGGACGTGATTAGGTCCTTTTTGGATGTTAATTGACGTCTAAGAATGATTGGAATTGTTGGATCTTGGCTGGGTAATGTTGTAGAGGTGTTTGTATGTGATTTTGGTTGTGTTTGGTAGCCGAAATGTGAGTTTTGATGAGATAAGCGAGTTTAGGTGTTTTGGCTGAAGATTTTAATGCATGATGATGCATTAATCCTCTGCTTTGATGTGTTTAAAACAGGGGAGACATCTTCGGATCCTTGTGGTGTTGATCCGGAGGCTTGATCGGCGTTTCGGCAAGCTTGCGAAACAGAATTGGTGAGTGAAGTTTGGTTTTCAGCTTTGAAACCAATGTTTGAAGGTTATGGGAGCTTAGTTTAAGTCTAAACAACTTAGCTAAGCTCAAGAGTAAGTTTTCGGAGAAACTCACTATTGATGAACCATGAGATGGTTGAATGCAATGTGTTTATTTTTGCATGTTTAAATTCTGTTTTGAAAGCATATTTTAGCATGTTTAATGCTTGTTTTGTAAGCCATGTGTTGAAGGATGCTCAAGGTAAGAAATCCTTGATTTAAACATTGATAAATGTGGTTTGATGCATAGTGATGCATGTTTATTTAATGGCTTTGTTTAATGCTTAAAAACAGTGGATTGATGATGGTAAATGATGTATATTGACAAGTGATGTGTTGGTTTAAAAAAGTACAAGAATCGGATATAGTTAGCCGGCTATAGGATTGGGTGCACCGTGAATAAAGTCGCCTTGGATGTTGAGGGGTTGTAATGGTACCGTAAACTCCATCCAAGTACACTAACGAGATGTCTAAGATCATAATGGTGGTTAAAATGCCATGTGAGGATCTTGTGTTGTGTGTCCCGTGTTCTCGTTAGTGATATTATACAACTACCAATGAGTGATGTGGAGGGGTTGTAATTGTACCGTAGACTCCATCACGGGTGTTGAGGGGTTGTGATTGTACCGGTAAACTCCACCTTGAGTGTTTGGTAGTGTGTATGAAGCGTATGGGACAACGCTTGTAATCCGCGTATCCGATTGTGTTTTGAGTTGAAAAATGGTTATGGATTATCACTTGAAAGCCAATATGACATGTTGATGAATTGAAGCATGAGATGCTTGGTTTGTATGCATAAATGCATGATAAATGATGTTTTGAAATTAAAGGCCTTGGAAAGGTGTTTTTTTACAAAGTGCATTATTGTGTTGTTTCATTAGAGCATTTCTCACTAAGCATTTGTGCTTACGCTATCTCTTTCTCGAACCAATAATGCAGAGCATTGAAGTGCTTAAAGGGCAGCAAGGAGGTCAATGATCCAAGTGAAAGTCTAAGCTCACGTATGGTGAATATTTTCACAACACTATTAGCTTTTGGTATTTGGCAATGGGAACCTAGATTGTGTTTTTGGGAGATGTTTTGGACTCCCTAAGTTTGGTTTAATTCCTATGATGTTTGGAATATGTAAATGGCCATTTGGTATTTGTTTTGGAGATTTGATGATTGCTTGCTTTTCATTATAGGATGCATGCCTTAGACTTGTGGTTTTTCTTTTTGAGGCCGTGATTGAGCTTTGATGATGCAATTATGTTCCTTTAATGTTTGATGGCTTTTTGGCATGATATGGAGGTCATATGAGCGTGTTTGGTGGGTCGAAAGATTGTAAAACAAACTTTTCTGTTGTTTCTGGGCAGGGTGTTTCGAAACACCCTTGCCTGTTTCGAAACAGGTGCATGTTTTGGCCTGGGTGTTTCGAAATGGGCAGAGGTGTTTCGAAACACTTTGGCTACTGCCAGCCCGTGTTTCTGAACGGTCTAGACCCGTTTCGAAACACTTGACCGTTGGGCACTGATTTGAATGGTTTTTAGGTTTGCAAGCTTTACGTTTCAGTCCTGATTTTTGTTTATGCAATTGATTGAGTTTGAGATATCCGTTTGAGATGAAATTTGACAGAGAAGCATGAAACATGACAAATTTTATAATGGTAACTTAAAAATTGGTAAAGTTCTCTTAATTTTCAGAATTTACAAATTGGTCCCTAAATTCGTATGTTGTGCAATTGAGTCCCTTATTGTTTTCCGTTTGCTGTGATTTTTGAATATGATTACCTCAAGAGTACACCTAGGGTTAATATACATTTAGACAAGGTTAAAAAGGGTTGTTAATCAAGGTTGACTTTCGGGTTGACTTTGGTTTTCCCCGTGTAATCTTCGTAGTTCGGGTCAACCGTCTAGGCCGGGCTAAGGGGGTTACATTTGGTGGTATCAGAGCTAAGTTCTCGAGTATTTGGGAATGGTTAAGTGGATGATAAGTGTATGATTGCTTTGTATGCTTGTTGAGTGAAAGTATGATGTATGATTTGTAAGTATGTTGCAATTGTGGTGTATGCTGTTGTGAGGCATGTTAGAGGGACCCATTGCCATATCAAAGCTAATGAAATGATTTGTTTTCATTGAAAACGAGCTTGAGTACTTGGATTGCTTACCTTGCTGAGCCTGACTTTGTTTATTGCATTTGTGATTGCATTGTATAGTAAATGGGACCTCGTAGAGAGACGGGGATTAATACGCGAGCTATGGCTCAAAATGAGAACGAAGAGAATGCTGAAAATGTGGTGGATTTACCTCCTCCACCCGGTGGTGGTGGTGCTGGAGGTGAGGGAGCTGGTGTTGGTGCTGGAGCTGGGGTCGCTGGACCTGAAGCTGGGCAGGGGCAAGCTGCTCCTGACATGACAGTGCTGATTCAGGCTATTGCTGGAGCCTTTCAGGTGGCGGTAGCTGGAGCTCATGGAGCTGGGCATCATGGAGATGCTAATGTTAGACTACCTTTGGAACGCTTGCGCAGTCTGGGAGGGACTGAGTTCAGGGGTTTGTCTGCTGAGGGTTCCAAGTCTTGGTTGGAAAGTACCAAGAGAATTTTGGGACAAATAAACTGCAATGAAGTGCAGAAGCTGGGCTATGTAATATCGTTGTTGCATGACGATGCATATACCTGGTGGACAACCACTATCTCTAGAATGGAGGATGCTGATGTGACTTGGACGTTCTTCCTGAACGTGTTCAAGAGGAGGTATCTGGGTGTGCGGTACCTGGATGAAAAGAAAAGGGAATTCATGTCTCTTACTCAAGGGAGCATGTCAGTGGCTGAGTACGAGGTTCAGTTTGTCCGACTCAGTCAGTACGCGCCTGAGCTTGTCCCTGATGAGCGGGAGAGGTGTGAACGTTTCCGTTATGGTTTGGTGACAGAAGTGAAGACCTATATGTTGGCTGCTGAGTACACTGACTTTGATGTGCTGGTTGGTAGAGCGAAAGATATTGAGTTGAATTTGAGTTTATCTTCTAGAGGTGCTGGTCCTAGTGCGGGCAAGCGAGGTGCTGAGTATAGTTCTGGTGGCGGACGGAACAAGAGAGGACGTGATCGGAAGTATCAGTCTTCAGCTAGGCGTGGTGGTGGAGGGAAAGGTGCGCCTGTTCAGGGAGACAGAGCAAGAGCTGGTCAGAACACATGTTGGGCATGTGGATCGCGTGGTCATCTGAGGCGTGATTGTCCTCGAGCAGCGAGGGAGGTACAGGCTCCTATTGTGGTGGCCGGTACTTCGTGCTGGAACTGTGGTTCGGCGGATCACATGAAGAGGGAGTGTCCTCTATTGGCTGGTGGTGGTCAGGGACGTGCTCCTGGAGTTGTTGCACCACAGAGAGGTCGTGGGCGCGGCCGTGGTAATTTCCAGTGTAGAGAGGATGGTGGAAGGAATGTGGCTCATGTGGCAGCTGTTCAGCCTGAGGGTGGTGGCCAGGCCAAAGTGTATGCTCAGAGGGAAGGGAGGAATGACACGATGTGATCGCAGGTACTTTCACTTTGCAATCCTTGTCATTACTTTCCTTGATTGATTCTGGATCTACACACTCATACATATTGCGTGAACATGCTCAATTGCTTGGTATGCTTGTTGAGTCTTTGGATGTTGGTATGCGTGTAACTAGTTCTTTTGGTGAGACTGTTGTGACTCGAAAGCTTTATAGAAGATGTCCCTTGGTTGTGCAAGACCATGTTTTTCATGTTGACCTTATGAAATTTCCTTTCTATGGTTTTGATGTAATCCTTGGTATGGATTGGCTTGTTGAGCATCGAGTTGTAGTGGATTTTGAGAATAAGCGAGTTTCATTGAAGCTTGCGGACGATTATGAGGTAGTTGTGGTTGGTGAGAATGTGAAGTTTCTTGCCAATGTGGTGTCTACATTGGAAGCGAGTCGGATGCTGAGGCAAGGTTGTGAAGCTTACCTAGCCTTTATGATGAATCCTAGCTCTAAAGAGTTACGAGTGCAAGATATCAGGACTGTGCGAGAGTTTCCTGGTGTGTTTCCGGAGGAGTTGCCTGGATTGCCTCCTAATCGCGAAGTGGAGTTTGGGATTGAGCTGTATGAAAACAAAACTCCAGTGTCCATTACTCCTTATCGAACGACACCTAAAGAGTTGAAAGAGCTGAAGACGCAACTTCAGGAGTTGCTTGATCGTGGTTTCATTCGGCCGAGTGTGTCACCTTGGGGTACACCGGTCTTGTTTGTGAAGAAAAAGGATGGAACTATGAGAATGTGCATTGATTACTGTCAGCTTAACAAGTTGACTATCAAGAATCGGTATCCATTGCCGAGAATTGATGATCTTTTTGATCAATTTCGGGGAGCATCTGTGTTCTCTAAAATTGACTTAAGGTAAGGGTATTATCAGCTGAAGGTGAAGGATGTGGATGTGCCAAAGACAACCTTCAGAACGAGGTATGGGCATTATGAGTTTCTTGAGATGCCGTTTGGTTTGACGAATGCTCATGCAGCTTTCATGGACATGATGAATAGAGTGTTCCATGAATACTTGGATAAATTTGTTGTGGTGTTCATTGATGATATTCTCGTGTACTCTCGTACTGAGGATGAGCATGATGGGCATTTGAGAATTGTGTTACAGGCTTTGTTGGAGAATCAACTTTATGCCAAGCTGAGCAAGTGTGAGTTATGGCTTAGAGAGGTTGTGTTTCTTGGTCATGTGGTCTTTGCTGAAGGAATACGTGTTGATCCTCAGAAGATTGAGGCAGTGATGAATTGGAAGCCTCCTAAGTCTGTGCATGAAGTCCGTAGTTTCCTTGGTTTGGCGGGGTACTATCGGAGGTTCGTGGATGGGTTTTCAAAGATTGCTACACCTTTGACGAAGTTGTTGAGTATGAGTGGACGAAAGCGAGACAACAGGCTTTTGAGAAGCTTAAGGCAGCTTTAACGTAAGCTCCTATCTTGGTTCAACCTGAATCAGGGAAAGAGTTTGTGGTGTATAGTGATGCGTCCTATGTTGGTTTGGGATGTGTGTTGATGCAAGAGGGTAAGGTGGTGGCTTATGCATCGCGTCAGTTGAAGGTGCATGAGCGCAATTATCCTACGCATGACATTGAGTTAGCTGCGGTGGTTTTTGCTTTGAAAATTTGGAGACATTACTTGTATGGTGAGAAGTGTACTGTGTACACGGACCACAAGAGCTTGAAGTATCTGATGTCTCAGAAGGAGTTAAATCTTAGGCAATGACGTTGGGTGGAGTTGCTTAAGGATTACGATTTGACTATCGA
Organism: Hibiscus tridactylites; assembly: GCA_958450335.1. Classification (NCBI taxonomy): domain Eukaryota; kingdom Viridiplantae; phylum Streptophyta; class Magnoliopsida; order Malvales; family Malvaceae; genus Hibiscus; species Hibiscus tridactylites. Next base: position 29,150,284 of record OY288291.1, on the reverse strand, counting down.
GTACCATCCGGGTAAAGTTAATGTGGTAGCGGATGCCTTGAGTAGGAAGGTAGCTGTGGAGTTGAGGGCTATGTTTGCCAGTTTGAGCATTTCGCGTGATGATGGTCTTGTGGCTGTGTTGCAAGTGAAACCATCTTTGGTTTAGTTGATTAAGGAAAAGCAGTTGTTGGATGATTCCTTGGTGCCACATGTTCAGGATATTGCGGAGGATAGGCCATCAGATTTCTGCTTTAATGATGATGGAGTTTTATGGTTTGGGAGTCGGATAGTAGTGCCCAATGATGCTGATTTGAGGCGTGCTATTCTGACTGAAGCTCATAGTAGTCCTTTTGCTATGCACCCTGGTAGTACTAAGATGTACCATGATCTTCGTGATGAGTACTTTTGGGTGGGTTTAAAGAAATATGTTGCTGAGTTTGTAAGAAAGTGCATGGTATGTCAGCGAGTTAAAGCTGAGCATCAGTTTCCTTCAGGGTTGTTGCAACCGTTGAGGATTCCTGAGTGGAAGTGGGAAAGGATTACCATGGACTTCGTGTCGGGTTTGCCTTTGTCGCCATCGAAGAAGAATTCGGTGTGGGTGATTGTGGATCGCCTGACGAAGTGTGCGCATTTCTTGCTTGTGCATACTACATACACGTTGGATAAGCTTGCGGAGCTGTACATTGCTGAGATTGTGCGGCTGCATGAAGTGCCAAAGTCGATTGTGTCGGATAGAGATCCGAGGTTTACATCGCATTTCTGGCAGTGTTTGCATCAGGCTTTGGGTACACGGTTGAATTTTAGTACTTCTTATCATCCACAGTCGGATGGACAGTCTGAGCGTGTTATCCAAGTGTTGGAGGATATGTTGAGGTGCTGTGTGATTGAGTTTCAGGGTTCTTGGGAAAAACATTTGCCTTTGGTAGAGTTTTCTTATAATAATAGTTATCAGGCAAGTATTCAAATGGCACCTTATGAAGCTTTGTATGGGAGGAAGTGTAGGACTCCTCTTTGTTGGGCTGAAACAGGTCAGAAGTTGGTTTCGATGCCAGCTTTGTTGAAAGGAACTACCGAGAAGGTGAAGCTCATTTGTGAGCGATTGAAGGTAGCTTCTGATCGGCAAAAGTCTTACGCGGATTTGAAGCGTAAGGAGATTGAGTATGCGGTGGGTGACCGTGTGTTTTTGAAAGTTTCGCCTTGGAAAAAGGTGATGAGGTTTGACCGAAAGGGTAAGTTGAGCCCTAGGTACATTGGACCATACGAGGTGATTGAGCGTGTGGGTCCTGTTGCGTACAAGTTGAGGTTACCGCAAGTGTTAGAAAAGATTCATGATGTGTTTCATGTTTCTATGCTTCGGAAGTATAGATCAGATCCTTCTCATGTGATGCCTGTGGAGGAAGTGGAGTTGAATCCGGATTTGACCTATGATGAGGAACCTCTGGAGATTCTGGATTCGGACAGTAAAGTTCTTCGAGGCAAGACCATTGAGTTGGTAAAGGTGTTGTGGAAGCATCGTGGTTGCTGGGGAAGCCACGTGGGAACAAAAGGATGACATGTTGAAGCAGTTTTCGTACCTTTTTCCTCCAGGTAAATTTCGAGGACGAAATTTCTTAAGGGGGGAGAGTTGTAACACCCCAATTTTGGGCTTGGAAGTTTAGCGTCTGAACCAGACTGGTTTTAATTACGGTTCGAATATAAAAGGTGGTTTTAGGGAAAACCTAGTTCGAGATGCATTAAAAATATGGAAAAATATCTAAAAGTCCTCTTTTATTATATATAAGAGAGTGGTGAAATCAATTTTACAAATTGGGTTTGAAAATATGACATTTCAAGTTAGTGACTAAAATGTAATTTTTGAAAAGTTGGTGACTGTTTTAAAAGGATGGAAACTTTGAATCTTTAAGGAGCTAATTTAGCCAATGGAGGGTTTCTCCAGATTTTTCTTAAATTTTAAAGACTCATTTAATGTTATTTAATAAAAAGAAAATAGGGAAAATAGATATTTTGGTTTCATAACTAACTTTTGCCAAAATTTTCTCTCAATTTTCCCTCAGCCAAACACATTTCCACAGCCACTTTTCCTTTGATTTTCACACCTAAAGTTGAGATTTCAATCTCTAAATGATTTCTAATCATTTCTACACCAAATCCTCATCATTTGCTTATTGAATTTTCAAGAATTTTGGCTCTAAACAAGGAGAAATCCACATTTAGAGGTATGAACGTCCTTCTCCTCTAAATACTCAGTTCTTTACTGAAATTCCCAAGTTCTCAATCCTTAAATTGAGTTTTATTAAAGGTTTTAATGTTGTGATCTTGATTTTGGCTTAAAATGCAAGATTTGGATTTAATTTTGAAGAAATTCGTATTAAATGATTGGGCTGTGTTTTGAGATGTCTTTTTGATGTATTTTGGATGTCTAAATGATGTGTAATTGAGGTTTAATCATTGCAATCCCGAATAGGTTGATTTTCCTAAGTTTTTACTTGAGTTAATGGTGTTTTTTTGGGTGATTTTGATGTTCTGCTATAGCTGGAGGTATAAGGACGTGATTAGGTCCTTTTTGGATGTTAATTGATGTCTAAGAATGATTGGAATTGTTGGATCTTGGCTGGGTAATGTTGTAGAGGTGTTTGGATGTGATTTCGGTTGTGTTTGGTAGCCGAAATGTGAGTTTTGATGAGATAAGCGAGTTTAGGTGTTTTGGCTGAAGATTTTAATGCATGGTGATGCATTAATCCTCTGCTTTGATGTGTTTAAAACAGGGGAGACATCTTCGGATCCTTGTGGTGTTGATCCGGAGGCTTGATCGGCGTTTCGGCAAGCTTTCGAAACGGAATTGGTGAGTGAAGTTTGGTTTTCAGCTTTGAAACCAATGTTTGAAGGTTATGGGAGCTTAGTTTAAGTCTAAACAACTTAGCTAAGCTCAAGAGTAAGTTTTCGGAGAAACTCACTATTGATGAACCATGAGATGGTTGAATGCAATGTGTTTATTTTTGCATGTTTAAATTCTGTTTTGAAAGCATATTTTAGCATGTTTAATGTTGGTTTTGTAAGCCATGTGTTGAAGGATGCTCAAGGTAAGAGATCCTTGATTTAAACATTGATAAATGTGGTTTGATGCATAGTGATGCATGTTTATTTAATGGCTTTGTTTAATGCTTAAAAACAGTGGATTGATGATGGTAAATGGTGTATATTGGCAAGTGATGTGTTGGTTTAAAAAAGTACTAGAATCGGATATAGTTAGCCGGCTATAGGATTGGGTGCACCGTGAATAAAGTCGCATTGGATGTTGAGGGGTTGTAATGGTACCGTAAACTCCATCCAAGTACACTAACGAGATGTCTAAGATCATAATGGTGGTTAAAATGCCATGTGAGGATCTTGAGTTGTGTGTCCCGTGTTCTCGTTAGTGATGTTATACAACTACCAATAAGTGATGTGGAGGGGTTGTAATTGTACCGTAGACTCCATCACGGGTGTTGAGGGGTTGTGATTGTACCGGTAAACTCCACCTTGAGTGTTTGGTAGTGTGTATGAAGCGTATGGAACAACGCTTGTAATCCGCATATCCGATTGTGTTTTGTGTTGAAAAATGGTTATGGATTATCACTTGAAAGCCAATATGACATGTTGATGAATTGAAGCATGAGATGCTTGGTTTGTATGCATAAATGCATGATAAATGATGTTTTGAAATTAAAGGCCTTGGAAAGGTGTTTTTTTACAAAGTGCATTATTGTGTTGTTTCATTAGAGCATTTCTCACTAAGCATTTGTGCTTACGCTCTCTCTTTCTCGAACCAATAGTGCAGAGCATTGAAGTGCTTAAAGGGCAGCAAGGAGGTCAAGGATCCAAGTGAAAGTCTAAGCTCACGTATGATGAATATTTTCACAACACTATTAGCTTTTGGTATTTGGCAATGGGAACCTAGATTGTGTTTTTGGGAGATGTTTTGGACTCCCTAAGTTTGGTTTAATGCCTATGATGTTTGGAACATGTAAATGGCCATTTGGTATTTGTTTTGGAGATTTGATGATTGCTTGCTTTTCATTATAGGATGCATGCCTTAGACTTGTGGTTTTTCTTATTTGAGGCCGTGATTGAGCTTTGATGATGCAATTATGTTCCTTTAATGTCTGATGACTTGTTGGCATGATATGAAGGTCATATGAGCGTGTTTGGTCGGTCGAAAGAGTGTAAAACAGACTTTTCTGCTGTTTCTGGGCAGGGTGTTTCGAAACACCCTTGCCTGTTTCGAAACAGGTGCATGTTTTGGCCTGGGTGTTTCGAAACGGGCAGAGGTGTTTCGAAACACTTTGGCTCTGCCAGCCCATGTTTCTGAATGGTCTAGACCCGTTTTGAAACACTTGACCGTTGGGCACTGATTTGAATGGTTTTGAGGTTTGCAAGCTTTACGTTTCAGTCCTGATTTTTGTTTATGCAATTGATTGAGTTTGAGATGTCCGTTTGAGATGAAATTTGACAGAGAAGCATGAAACATAACTAATTTCGTAATGGTAACTTAAAAATTGGTAAAGTCCTCTTAATTTTCAGAATTTACAAATTGGTCCCTAAATTCGTATGTTGTGCAATTGAGTCCCATATTGTTTTCCGTTTGCTGTGATTTTTGAATATGTTTACCTCAAGAGTACACCTAGGGTTAATATGCATTTAGGCAAGGTTAAAAAAGGGTCGTTAATCAAGGTTGACTTTCAGGTTGACTTTGGTTTTCCCCGTGTAATCTTCGTAGTTCGGGTCAACCGTCTAGGTTGGGCTAAGGGGGTTACATAAGGATTGTGGATAGAATTTAGGGTTTAGGGTTAGGATTTAGGATTTATATGTTAAAACCTAAACCCTCAACATATTACACTAAAACCTAGACCTTAACCTTTAAACATTAATCTTAACCCTAACCCTTAAATTCTAACCATTACCCCTAAATTCTAAATCCCTACATCTAAACTCTTAAACCCTAAACCCTAAAACTAAGGGAGCATGTGGAAACTAAAAGTTTCCACCGCCAGTGTATTGGATATAAATCCATTTAATAATTAGTTATATAAAGATGTAGCGGTCCCAAGAAATAGGTTAACTTGTATTTATCTCCTTTCCCGCCAAAGAGTTTTATGTCAAGAGAAAATCTATCTTTTTGGAAGATCAATGTCTAAGATTCATGCTTTCAACACCAAGATTATCAATTTACATATATAATTTATGATTTGGTTCTAAAACTTATTTAATAGACATGGTTCTAATCATAATGGACATACATATAAATAAAATATTCAATTTGAATTGAAAAAATAATAAAAATTTCATTAAAAAAACACTTGTTTCACCAAGGTTTGTAAAGGAGAATATGAGTGATTCGAAAATTTTCAAATTATTTTAATTTTGAAATTTGTTTTGTCAGAACAATGAATTTTATTTTTAAAACATTGAATGTCTCCCTACAAATAAACTTTCTGATTGAAATCTTTCGTCTGAAACAAAACCTCAATATCCGATTGAACTTAGTTCAGTTGCCATCATTTTCGGTCCAACATACATAGGATGTTATATCGAATATGTTTAAGTGTTCAATATCTTTTGATTTAAACGCGTAAAGTGATCTGGATTAAGGTTGTATATGAGACGAGATAGATCATGAGCTACTAGAGCTCGACTCGATCAAAGCTCCTTCAAAACTCGACTTGATTGGACTTGACTTGAGATCGACTCGAATTTATAACGAGTCGAGCCGAACTACTTGATACCCGACTCGAAAAGCTCGCGAGCTACTCAGAAATATAATATGCTATTTTTTAATCTTTTAAAATTAAAGTGAACTAAAATGTAGGTTGGGTGTTTTTTGTTGTTATGTTATGTTAGTTTAATTTTTAGTTTAACTTTATGTATGTTTTCATGTGTACTCTTTTCCTTCGAGTAAGATTGAGGGTTTTAATGAGGCACATGAAAATATGTTTTTTCTATTATTCTATAATGAAATTATTATTATTATTATTATTATTATTAGGGTTGTAAATAAAACGAGACAGATCGTGAGCTATTTGAGTTTGACGCGGTCAATGTTCGACTCGATTGGACTCGACTCTAGTTCTTAACAAACCGAGTCGAGCTCAGCACACTCAAGCTCGAACTCGATTCAAATTCTTAACGAGCCGAGTCGAACTCAGCACCACTCGGACTCGACTCGACTCGTTCACACCCATAATCTGGATATTTTAAATATTATATAAAAAAATCTCAATATGTTTAAACTAAATAATGATTAGTTTTGAGTGTAATTTTTTAATTAGCGGATCCAAATAAATTACTTCTAATTATATTTCTTGTTTCACAAAAGTAGAAAAGAATTAATCTTTTATTTAATTATAATTATTACTTTGTAATTACATTTTATTGCGAGTGTTTTATATCGCTTAAATAAAACTTACTAAAAAGTTCATGTTAGATAAAATTGATAATTTATTTTAATTAGTATAATTTTTAAATTTTAATAAAACAATTTTTAAATAATGCCTAGTTTATATTAAACAAATTTTCTACTTGGTATTTAGAGGGCGTAAGGTATGATGATAAATAATTATTTTACGAAATTTGATTGGTGGGAGAGTGATCTCTTATGTTTGGTATGTTCAAACACATTAACTTTCCTAGAAGTAATTCTTTGGGGAATCACTCTCCCCAAACGCGAGAATGTCATTTCTTTGAATATAGTGGTTTCAGAAAATATTTTTTATTTTTATTTTTATTTTTAGAAAATATTTTTTATTTTCAGTTTTATAAAAATTAGAAAACAAGCTGGATGAATAGGAATGAAAACTTGTTTTCAAAAATAAAAATAGTGAAAATGTGTTTGGTATCTTGATTTTCAAAATAGAAATAGAGAAAAATTATTAAATAATTAAAATAAAATATAGTTAGAAAATATTATTATTATAATAATAAATAAAATATAATTAAATAAATCAAATTTTAAAAAATGGCGTTAGAAAGATTCGAACTCGAGTTAAAATAAAAAAAAAACATTGTTTTTTTTATATTTCCACTTTTCCAAAACATTTTCAATAAAAATAATGAAAACATTTTGTTATGTTTTCAAATTTTTACTTATTTTTATTTTTATTTTTTAAAAAGCATTTTTTAATTTTACAACCAAATAGGTTTTTTACTTTTTTTTTATTTTTCAAAAAAAATGAAAATAAAAATGAAAACAAACTCCATTCTCTAGAACCAAGCATACCCCAACTTTCTCATATATGTGAAAAGTTAAAAAAACGTTTGAGACAAAAATACAACTTTATTTTTCACTATTTATATACATTTTAATTATAAAATCATAAAATTTATTTTATTTTTTAAATTTGTTTTGAGGGTAAAGTACACAGACGGTCATTGAACTGTGGTAAAAAACAAAATGGTAACCAACCTTTCAAAAATCACAAAATGACAATTAAACTTATGTTTTATAACAAAATGGTAACTATACGTTAAATGTCGTTAGGTGACTGTTATAAAATTTGGTATAATAACACATTTAGTCCTTCATGTTTATACATTCAATCAATTTAATCCAAATTCGAAACAATTCACTAAATTTAGCCCTCGCTATTTATGCATTCTTTCAATTTGGTCCTTAAAGCAAAATTCCAAAGTATGGTAACATGGTAAATAATTAAAATTAAATTTTTATAGGAACTCGAAAACTCGACTCGAATCGAAAAAATTTCAAATAAAGTTTGAGTTGTAAAATATGACGCGTCAACTCGAATAACTCAAAATTTTTTGACTCGACTCGATCGAACACTCATCTCTATATTAAGATATGACGCGTCAACTCGAATAACTCGAAATATTCGAATATTTTAAATCATTTTTTCTTTTAAATCAAATATTTTTAAATTAAATCGAATATTTAATGTAGTTATTAAATATTCGATGTGATTTAAATATAAAAATATGGCGCGTAAGCTCGAATAACTTGAAATTTTTTTGACTCGACTCGATCGAACGCTCACCTCTATCTTAAGATATGACGCGTCAAATCGAATAACTCAAAATATTCAAATATTTTAAATCATTTTTCTTTTAAATCAAATATTTTTTAAACTAGAATATTTAATATTTTCATATTTAAATCACAACGAATATTTAATAACTACTTTAAATATTCGAGTTAATTTAAAAATATTCCATTTAAAAGAAAAAAATGGATTTAAAATATTTGAATAATTAATTAAATTTTTATAGGAACTCAAAAATTCGACTCGACTCGAATCGAAAAAATTTCAAATAAAGTTTGAGTTGTAAAATATGACGCGTCAACTCGAATAACTCGAAAGTTTTTTACTCGACTCGATCGAACGCTCACCTCTACCTTAAGATATGACGCGTCAACTCGAATAACTCGAAATATTTGAATATTTTAAATCATGTGTTCTTTTAAATCAAATATTTTTAAATTAAATTGAATATTTAAAGTAGTTATTAAATATTCGATGTGATTTAAATATGATAATATTAAATATTCTATTTTAAAAAAATATTTGATTTAAAAGGAAAAAAATGATTTAAAATATTCGAATGTTTTGAGTTATTCGAGTTGACGCGTCATATCTTAAGATAGAGATGAGCATTCGATCGAGTCGAGTCAAAAAATTTCGAGTTATTTGAGTTGACGCGTCATATTTTACTACTCAAACTTTATTTGAAATTTGTTCAATTCGAGTCAAGTCGAGTTTTCGAGTTCATATAAAAATTTAATTGTAATTATTTATCATGTTACCATATTTTGGAATTTTGCTTTAAGGACCAAATTAAATGAATGCGTAAATAACAAGGGCTAAATTTAGTGATTGAATGTATAAATTAGAAGGACTAAATGTGTTATTATACCAAGTTTTATAACAATCACTTAACGACATTTAACGTCTAGTTACTATTTTGTTATAAAACATAAAGTTTAATTGTCATTTTGTGATTTTTGAAAGTTTAGTTACCATTTTATTTTATTTTTTACCAAAGTTCAATGATCGTCTGTGTACTTTACCCTTGTTTTAAATACATCAAATTAAAATCTTAATTTATATATTCTCTGTAAAATATATATAAAAAATTTATAATTTATTTTATATTGAGACGAGTGTATTAACTTGTTTTTATTTAAAATAAATGTATTTAAAAATAAATAAATTAAATTATATGTTTGCTAATAATAAACATGGTTTTATAAATGCCTTGATTTTGAAGATTCTTTATAGATGAGAAATTATATTATGGGTCATTCTCACCACGTCATTTGTGGTCCAACTAATAAAACTAATTCATTTCATTAATTTTTGTTCCATATAATCTTTTTGCCAAGTAAAGATTCAGTTGGTAAAAACTCTTCACTTGATAAAAAGATGACAAAGAAAAAAATAATAAAATGAATGAGTTTTATTAGTTAAGACCATGAATGACGTGGTGGGAAGGACCTATGATATAATTTATCCTTTATAGATACATCTTATTCTATTTATTTCCTTTTGTTAAGAGAAATTTTTGTAGGATTTTATTATTTTACTATACTAGTGAACATAAATTTTTCAAGTATCTATAAATCTCTTTCCTCACATTAAAACAATGTTATGAACAGAAAATTATCATGAGAAGGAGAACACTTGAATTAGTTAGTTTTTATATTATTTAGATGGTAATATCATTACTGTGTCTGTAAATAAGTCTAGAGGCTATAAAAGAAAAGGTGCTGCATTTTACAAACATTAGTTGCGGCTATTTTATTCCCAAGGTTCAGCGTCTATATTGAAATCCTTCTTTTTCTCCCTATCCCCTTTCTTTGTTTCTTCTGTTTAAGTATCAGAAATTATTATATTATTTTATTACATTGGTTCTGACTCCATTCTTGGTCACTGCCCATAAACCGATATTTCATTATGAGATATCTAGAGTCTCACAAATTAAATGCCTTCTCAACTTGTATAAGTGGCCGAACCTCAAAAGGATCGATTGAAGGGGAGACCTCCTTCGATAAACCAATGGTCAAACTTCAAAAGCAAAGAGAAATCATCGAATTTGTGAAAATTGCTACTGTGGGTGGTCATGGATTACTATCGACAAATTTTGTAAGTTTTCATCCATTCATGGTTTAAATAGATGATCAAAGAAAGAGTCTGAGGAGAAAGAGGCAGTTAAGGTGAATAACCCTTCCATGTTTCGACTTCTGTTGATAGAGAGAACGGTGAAATGACATGAAAGAAACTCAATTAAAATGTCAACAACAAATAGAGAAAAACACATATGGGATGGTCAAAATGGATTGCTTTCAAAATGGTGTCTTTATTTTGACATATAGTTACAATCTAGGTGGACGTAATGAGGATTTCAAAATCATATATAAGATCCATGAGAAAACGTTTTTAACCTGCTCAAGAAGAATGCGACTCTTTGTGAGCCAGTAGACTGCAATCTACAAGATCTGTAACTCATCGTCTCGGTCCGGACGCTTGACTAATCCGAGTGGGCTACATAGGGATAACCGAGATAAAACCCGTTAAGGCTCCACTTCGGTTACCGACCCTAGGAAAAAAATTTCATTTATTATCTTATCTAGATGCATTGATTAAACCTAAGCGTGAGCCCAACGGTAAACAGGGCCTAAGCCTAACCCATGAAACCCTTTAGAGATGTCAAAAAGCCCAAATTCAAGCCTGTGTTTCGAAACACGAGCCCAGTTTTAAAAGTCAGACACCCGTTTCGAAACGCATCCACCCCGTTTCGGAACAGGGTCTCGTTTTGCCTTGCCGTTTCGATACCAGTTTCGAAACAAGCAATTCCAGTAGCCAAAGTGTTTCGAAACTGGTTTCGAAATAGGGGCTCACAGTAGCCAAAACGTATCGATACACGTTTCGATACGAGGCCCTGGAACCACACCCGTTTCGAAACAGGGTAACCCATTTCGAAACACTTGATGTCTGTGAATTCCCAAAATCAGCTTTAAACACCTCCAAGTGATCCCAAACGTCCGAAACGACTCCAAGAAGCATACTTAACATACAATCACACTCTAGAGGCATACACCCTATAACAACCATGCTCAAGATACACAAGATATAAGATAGGCATCCAAACATAAGATCATACATAGCATCCAAGGTTCATGTTTCAAAAGGACATACACTTAGCCAATTTTAGTTAGGCAAGATAGACATGGTTTACAAGCAACATGGCATCCAAAGCCAAACCAACAAAACATATAAAAGGAGTCTAGCATGCTCCTAAACGAACAACATCAACATACTTCAAAAGTATCACACCACAATTACATATCCCATTGCTTGGCCATTACATCATAACTGAAATACTCATACTTGATAGCTAAGCTAGCTCCACAAAGCACACACACTTGGAGGCCCCTTCTTGCACTAGCAACCCACGATCTAAGGATCTGCATTGTCGAGCAAAGGAGAGGTAAGCATAAAGCTTAGTGAGGGTAAGCTCATTAAAAACAAACCTCGACAATGCAGGGTCCAAGCACGATCACAACCAAGGTAAATGCATGTTCTTACCTTCGATCCCCATGAGCCAAAAGTATAAATGATACATGAACATATATACAATATTATGCCATGCTCAACAAGCTCACTCCTCATCATATGTAAACACATATATTAATCCAAATAGGAATCACATTTCATACCACATTAATACACATATCAACTCATATTGGCACCTAGATATGACTCGAATACGCGGATAAACACGTTGGAACTCACATCCAACACAACCATTACCTTACAGTGGGATTACACTCATCACCGTTCTCGCGGAGGGGATTCCACTCATCCTCACGACCCGTCAATGGGATTACACTCATCACCGACTAACATATATATAAGAAGAATTTCCGGGCGAACCCGTACTCCATCTTGATGACTACCATCATCAAGACCACGCGCGCATTTGACTCACGTGTGCACACTAACATCCTAATAATCGATCATTTGTACTCAAGCATACTAGTGCCAACATTTAACTCAATCCACAACATCATTTAATATCAACTTCCGTGCTTAGCACGTACTCACCATGATTAACATCATGCCCATACTTCATGCATATAACAATGCATCACAACCATGCCTCAACATACATGTATAACACATTTACACATAACCATCATCAACACAAATAAAGTTTGGGATTAGGCTACCACTCTAATCCCAACTCTAGAAGGGTCTACAAAGCCCAACCTAGTCCACATGCTTGAACCAAATACTCAAAACCATTTTAAAAACATTAAACCACTCACATTCACTTCCAAGCTCAACAACCAAGCAACCAAAACTTCAAGCTTCCGGATTCACTCCCGATGCTTCACCAACACAAGTCTTTGTCTCTAAACAACTCAACACAATACAAACAACCTCAAATCAGCTAATACAACAATGTAGCAAACGTGGAATACTAATCAAGCATCAAACACAAGAATTCAAGCCATGAACAACCCCAAAATTACCAAACTCGAGCAGCCCATAAACCCAATCCAAAACCTTTGATTTCAACACTTTTAACACTTCCAAATGATTCCAAAACAACCCTTAACTAACATACTAACATTAGCCTACCATTTCCAACATAAAACAACCCAAAATCCATTCCAAAACCCTTCAAAAACCCCCATTTAACCCAAATCCGGGAATGTTTATAAAACCATGTAAAAATCACATATGTTGGACCATTTGGGTTGCCATTAACATAAATACTAATAAGGAATAAAAAACTTCAACATAGAACAACAAAGTTTGGATTTTTAACTTAAAAACTCAAAACCTCAAATTCTAAAAACATGGATGAAAATGGAAACTAATTGTACTTCCAAAGAGAGGAAGATGAGAGCAGGATGAAAACGTAATTACCTTTCAAAACCGAGCCAAAATGAGCATGGGGTGAAATGGAATAGTAAAAGGGGAGGGGAGATTCACTTGTCGTTGGTTTTGTGTTTTGAAGAAGAAGATGATGAAGTTTTGTTTATTTGAATTATAATGTAATAAAAAATGGGTTTTAGTTGGAAGGACCAACTATTTACTAAAATACCATTAATGAATGGCCAAAGCTATCATCTCTTAAAGCCTATGGATTTTGGACATAAGAGATAGGCCCAACATAACTTTAATTGTTTTGAAATCACGAAGCCCATGAAAATATTTTATTATTTAAATTATAAAACTGAACCCGAAACAATATTTTAATATTATTTTCACCCGACCCCTAAACCCGGGTGTTACAAGATCATACATCTGATGCATAACTGAGTATTTATGATGTCCATGTTGTTGATGATAAAATAGACCTTCTAAAATAGGAGAATACAAAAGAAAGTAAAAATGTCATATGCTTCTGCTTTTAATCACAAAACCACACCATATGACTCTATGAGAACTTGTTTTGGATCCTTCTACTACATTGTTCCTTAGCTAGTATAGTATATTGCTTTGGGTCTTCACTTGGCATTAAAATCTATGGAATTACTCTTGAGTTATGTGGAAATTGGTTCTCAGTTGGTGTTGCTGTTGAAAATTACCTAATATTCTTTGTCGTTTGTTTTGCTTCTTCAACAAAGGTACATGGTACTGGGTGAAATATGACAGACAACTTCTTTGTTTGTATACAATTGGGCCTTAGGATGCCATCCTATGCGCCACACGCGCCTAAGCCACAACATCCTTCCTGAGTTTACCCAAGGCTCGTCTGGGCTGGTTTTGCGTCCACGGCCAGCACGCGCCTTCGGACGGAGTTCGGTGGGGTCATCTCGTCAGACTCACTAGCCGACAATGTTGGTTTTGAGCTCGCTCCCCTGGGTTGTGGTTTCTCGGTGGTTCAAATTCATGGTTGGTTCGGATCTATTGAGGTTTTTAGGGTCATGAGGCTTGCGGGGTGCCGATCTTTCTTCACCGGCTGGGGGACGAGCGGTCGTCGTGGTTTTGTCGGTCATGTCTCTTATCTAAACCACCCCCTGCTACGTCACTTTCCTTTGAGGTTGCAGCGCCGATGTGGTCTCACTTCGAAGACTCAAGGTTTTGCCGGAATAACCCAAAACCTGTCACACTGACCTGTTACAAATGCTTGCTGGCCCGGACGACGGTTTGTCCCAGCGAGCGGCGTGGTCAATTTCGGTTGCATCAGTGTAGAACTAATGTTTTGATATAATAATTGAAAAATGTTTTGGACTAATTTGAAAAGAATTTAAAACTTGGTTTTAAGTCCAAACAACTTGAATTTATGTTTGAGGTATTTTAAGAGGTTTTTGGCAAGACTTTTTATGCTTTTAAATAGCCAAACTTGTGTTTTTAAAGTACTCGTACCATACGGTCCAACCCGTATCGATACCTTTTTGCCTCTGTTCGGTCACTGCCAAAACCCGTATCGAAACAGGCATGGCTATTTCGATACGGATCGGGATCGTTTCGATAAGCCTGGTAAGCGTACCGATCCCCTTTCAACCACCCCAACGGCTACTTTCCCAACCGCCAAAAGTGAACCCGTACCGATACGCCCTCAAGCGTATTGATACGCCCAGGCTGGCAAGAGCCCAACTGCTAGTTTCTGATGAAGGCTGTACCGATACGGGTCCACGCATATCGATACTGATAGCTGTAGAACACCATTAATGAAGGGAAATAAAGTCTTCAACGGCTCCAAATCATCCCCAACGGCTAGTAACGGCTACAAACTCAATTGGGAGTATAAAAGGGACCTCCAAACATCAAGTAAAGGCTAATGCTTCAATTGTTACAACATTATGATGTCAAAATTTGTCTAGAGCTTAAATTGTCATTTATTGTATAGACAAACACTAGTGAGCCAAAATTGTTAAATTTGCTCAAGTGTTTAGGTTTTGGGTGAGTGCTTAGAATTGCAAACAAACACCTATTAGAGGGTTTTCTAGTTTGCTAAGTCTTTCTTTGTACAAGAGAGTGTTTCCTCAAGCTTTGGGTAGAAAGCTTTGAGGGTTGTAAAGGTTGCCTCCTTAGCCTAGAAAATGGGATGAAATTCTTAGTGAATTTGTTTGGAAATCCTTAGTGGGGAGCTAAGGTAGTGGATGTTGACCTTGGTTAGAAGGTTGAACCACTATAAATCCTTGTGTCAAATTGCCTATTTTTCACCTCCCACTAAAACACCCAATTATCCAACTTCTCCACACTTGGCGAGCAAGAATAGTTGATCGAATCGAGCCCCTTAAATCTCAACAATTGGTATCAGAGCTTGGCTCAATCAAAAGGGATTCACATCCTATTGAGAAGGTTCGGCAAGCTTGGTCAATATTTCACCAACCGGCTCAATAGCACAATCAATCGACAAACCGCTTTTCTTCGACGGAAATCACTATGCCCATTGGAAGATAAAGATGAAATTCTTCTTGAAGTCAAGAGATTACAAGCAATGGGACATAGTTGAAGATGATCCGTTCGTGCCTCAAGGAAGCAAAGCGGAATGAAGTGCCGACGTTCGTAAGAAGATGGAGCTGAATTGTAAAGCCTTGCATATGCCTTTTTGTGCATTTGGCCCAACCATCTATGAGAATATGTCTTCTTGTAAAAGTGCCAATGAGGTATGGGACAAGCTTGAAGTCACATACGAGGGAACCGATGAAGTCAAGGAGTTCAAAATTGGGCTCCTAACCTTAGAGTATGAGAACTTCAAGATGGATCCGGAAGAGAACATCGAGAAGATGTTTGATAGGTTCTCCACTATCACCAATGGTCTTAAAGGTTATGGAGAAGTCATCCCGGAAGAGAAGCTTGTCTGAAAGCTCATCTACTCCCTTCCCGAGTCATGGGACTCGAAGAGGACCACCATCATCGAAGCTAAGAATCTCAAAACCTTGAAGCTTGATGAACTCATGGGGTCTCTTCTCACTCATCAAATAATGAAGAAAAAAAAAGAAGATGAGAAGAAGAAGGAAGAGATTAGAGCGACGGGGAAGAAGAAGATTATGGAGCTAGGTATCAATGCTAGTGTCGTAGCTCTCAAATCCTCCACATGCCATTGTATAGATTCAAGTGAGGAGAAAAGTGAAGATGAAGAGATGGCCTATCTCTTCAACAAATTTGCCCAGTTCATGAAGAGTAAAATGGAAAAATCCAAGCATGAATCGATGAAGAAGATGAAGGACTCCCACAAATTCAAAAGGAAGGGATCATCTTTAAAACAAGCATGTGTGGCCACATAGAGTGATGAAGACTCCACCGATGATGAAGTAGCCCGCCTATGCTTGATGGCCCTCAATGAGAGGGATGTAACTTCTAACTCATCTATTTCAAATTCTTATACATTTGATGAGTTACAAGATGCCCATGATGATTTGCTTTTGGAATTCAATGCATCATTTTCCAAGAACAAAAAGTTGATTTCAAAAATAAAAATTGAAAATGATTTGCTTTCCAAAACAAATCTTGAACTTGAAGCAAAATTGAAATATTTTGAACAAAAATGTTTTGATTTAAAAAATTTGCTTCTCAAAGTTCAAAAAGAAAAAGATTTTATTTCCAATGAACTTGAAAAGAAAAATAGTTTTGGAAAATCAAATTTTTATGTGAGACAATCTAGTGCCCCTAGATTTATGAATGGTAAATGTTTTAGAAGTGTTTGGGTCCCAAAAGGACTAACCACTTCAACAAAAAGGGATGAAATTGAAAAATGGATTTCTAAAGGGACTAAATTTTGTGCTACTAATGTCTATGGATCCAAAGCAATTTGGATACCAAAATTACTTGATTGTCTTTTGCTAGGTGTGATGGAGAGTGATCAACAAGTCAAAAATTGAGGGGGAGCTTCATGCACACAAAGGAAGAACACTTGAAGAAGGAAGGTTTCACATCCTCCCTCAAGTTCAAGTGTTGGTAAAAATTATAGTTGTTTTTGATTTCATTTGTTTATTTTAGTTTATATTCAACTAGATAATCATATATGTTGAACTAACATTCTTATGATGCTTTGAGTAAGGGGAGCCAATTTTAAACCAAAATTTTAAGTGTGTCAAATTTTTTTACCTCTATTGTTATTTTGAAACTTAATGTTTTAAATTCTTTTTGATATAACAAAAAGGGGGAGAAATGGTTTGAAAAATTGAATTTTCAAATGAATAAGGGGGAGCTTTATTTGATTTCATATCTTTAATCTCTTATTCACATTTTTAAAGTTAAAGGGGGAGAATCCCAAACAATTTTTCAAGTGAGTTTTATTATATCAAAAAGGGGGAGATTGTAGAACTAATGTTTTGATATAATAATTGAAGAATGTTTTGGACTAATTTGAAAAGAATTTAAAACTTGGTTTTAAGTCTAAACAACTTGAATTTATGTTTGAGGTATTTTAAGAGGTTTTTTGCAAGACTTTTCATGCTTTTAAATAGCCAAACTTGTGTTTTTAAAGTACCGGTACCGATACTGTCCAACCCGTATCAATACCTTTTTGCCTCTGTTTGGTCACTGCCAAAACCCGTATCGAAACAGGCTTGGCCATTTCGATACGGATCGGGATCGTTTCGATACGCCTGGTAAGCGTACCGATCCCCTTTCAACCACCCCAACGGCTACTTTCCCAACGACCATTTAAAAGTGAACCTGTACCGATACGCCCTCAAGCGTATCGATACGCTCATGCTGGAAAGAGCCTAACGGCTGGTTTTTGATGAAGGTCATACCGATACGGGACCACGCGTATCGATACGGATAGCTGCAAAATAGCATTAATGAAGGGAAATAAAGTCCTCAACGGCTCCAAATCATCCCCAACGGCTAGTAACGACTACAAACTCAATTGGGAGTATAAAAGGGACCTCCAAGCATCAAGTAAAGGCTAATGCTTCAATTGTTACAACATTATGATGTCAAAATTTGTCTAGAGCTTAAATTGTCATTTATTGTATAGACAAACACTAGTGAGCCAAAATTGTCAATTTTGCTCAAGTGTTTAGGTTTTGGGTGAGTGCTTAGAATTGCAAACAAACACCTATTAGAGGGATTTCTAGTTTGCTAAGTCTTTCTTTGTACAAGAGAGTGTTTCCTCAAGCTTTGGGTAGAAAGCTTTGAGGGTTGTAAAGGTTGCATCCTTAGCCTAGAAAAGGGGACGAAATTCTTAGTGAATTTGTTTGGAAATCCTTAGTGGGGAGCTAAGGTAGTGGATGTAGACCTTGGTTAGAAGGTTGAACCACTATAAATCCTTGTGTCAAATTGCCTATTTTTCACCTCCCACTAAAACACCCAATTATCTAACTTCTTCACACTTGGCGAGCAAGAACGGTTAATCGAATCGAGCCCCTTAAATCTCAACAATCAGGTTGGCCACAAGTGGACATCAGTTTCCCTCAAAGGATGGTTGGTGCTTCAGTTCTCGACGAAAAATTTGTCAAGCCATTGTCGGCCTGTGACTGGTTGTAGCTGGCGAGTGTCTGAGCTGCGCCTGGTTTTCATTCTGTGGGAAAGCTTCAGGCCGCTCCCTTCTGGGATCGTTCTTTTGTTTTTGATCGCCCTTGGGTTTCTGGCACAGTTAGGGTGTCTTGATTCCAAGGTCTTTCGACTGTGGTTAGAGTGTGTTTGTCACTGGTCGGAGGTGAACGGTGGTGAATCCATGAGCTTTGGAGGACTCAAGTTGGAGGTTAGGAATGAGGGCATTTTAGTCCTTCAATCAATTCCTTGCCATAAATGCCTTGTCCAAGTTGACTCCTCCAATATTTTCCATAAATGGCTAAACATTTCCTTGTTTAATGGGATTTGGAAATCTTTTGGAATTTGGCATTTTATTGAGATTCGAGATTTGAAGATTTTTCGATTTGGATGGGATCCTGGTGGATCTACCTATTTTGAAAAGATTCGAGTATTGTGGCCCCGCTTCTCGTTTGATCACGGTTTCAGTAGTATCGTGGTTTTGGTTCAGGACGGTTTCCCCTCAGCTGTTGCGTTCCTTTCAACTTGTTGTGGCCACAACGTAGGGGTTACGTTTCGCTTGCCTTGACAAGGCCCATCTCTTTTGGAGTGGGAGCCTACCTCCGGAGGGAGCTCTCATGCGAGTTTCGAGCGTATCTCTGTTGTCTCAAGCTCCGGCTGATCGTTGATGGATCGCTGTTGTGTTTACCTATTTTCGGTTGCTGTTTGAAGTTATCCCTGGTTGAACTAGTGGACGCTACCTTAGTTTCAATATCTCGTGTATGCTGGTTTTCGTTTACTATTGTTTGGTTCCCCCTGAATTTTCAGGTCTTGCATGGACTTTTGCTATGTTTTTACGGTTGATTTCTAGTCTCGTTCGTATGCGGGATCTTTAGCTTTCTGTTGTTGTTGTTGTTCCTTTTCTTTTAATTAATAGAAGTTATGCTTTGAACAAAAAAATAAAGGTGCATGGTACTTGGTGCTTAACAACCAAGTATCTATGGTAAAAAAATTATCTGGGAGGGTTTAAGAGTTTGATATCCTTGCTTTCTTTAACCATACATAATAGGGTGCTTTCTTAACAAAGCTCCTAACAAAAAGAAGGATCGTATAAGTGATAAAGAAAGACAATGAAAATGAAGGGAAAAAATTTTCTGAAAGAATTCCGGATGAAAAAAAAATTGTAAGACAGAAAAGTGAGTAAAGAAGAATTAAAGGATGAAGAGCACCTTCGATTCTCGGTAAACCACTAAGTGAGAAATACAAGTTCTTATTTTGAATGACTTCTGAATGAAAATGCTTGACTAGCATTTCACAGTTTCAACTTACTGAACCAACCTATGAACGCTGCTCACTAAAGAAGTTTGAGGAAATTTGAAACAAGAAAAATAATATTGAGAAAGCAGAGTAAATGTTAAAGTATTATATGTAATTAGTTTGTTGTTAATTACTGTTATTAGTTTGTTAATTACTATTAGTAGTCTGTTAATCAGTTGAGCCTTAGCTGTCAGCTAATAGTTTGTTAGTTAGGCTCAATACATTTGGGCTATAAATAGATTGTATTGGCTCATTGACCACATCTTATCTTTCTGTAACCCAATATTTTATGATTTAATAAAGATTTCATATCACTCTTTTATTTCATATTTTAATCCCTAATCACTTTCTCATCCTTTCTTACATTTCACCAATGTTCATTTACTTCGGTCACAGTATCGGAATTCTCACAAAATTAAAGAACTCAAAGAGGAAAAGAAAAGCTTGGCTAAAAAGCTTCATGTTAAAGAAAATAACGTAGAGAGTCTAAAAAGGAGAAAACATCAACAAACAAATTGCTAAGAGAAAATTTTAAAATATACGAAACAAAACTTGCAACTCAGAAAAACTTCTATACAAATGTTCTACTAAAATCTTTCTTTTTCTCCTTACCCCATTTTTTTCTATTTCTTTTAAGGGTAAATTGCACAGATTATCACTCAACAATCTTCTCACTCCTATTTTGGTCACGCAACTTTCAATTTTTCTAATTTACTAACTCAACTTTGAACATTGGTTTTTTATCACTCCACCGTCAACTAAGTAACGACGTTATAACCTGGCTTTTTTAAAGCCAATTTTAATTAAATATTTTACAGGTATGAAAAAGCACACCATTTTTCAAATAAAACCCAAAACGTAGCGCATTGGCTCTATCTTAATAAACTTTCTGACGAACTATAAAGTGCTCATTGTTCCTATATTTATATACATTTCATCTCATATTATTGTTGTTCTTAAGTACATTTTAAGCATAATTAGGTTCATGCATTGCATATTTACAGTATCCTTTACTTTGCCACGATTTTATTGATTATCTTTTATTTGGTAAGGAAAAGACGATGTTTTAGTTTAGTTTGCATTTCAGGGCTAGAAGCTATTTGGAGGAGGACAAACTAGAGTAAAGGATGTAGAGGCAGCAGACCAGGGAGTTGTACTAATGTAGTTCCAACAGAGAAAGCCGATGCCGAGTACCTGTCGCCACCATACCTGCCGCTCAGGGCAGCAAGCTGAGGAATTCGAGAATTAGAGTGCGGTCTGTAGAGTAGAAAATCTTGATTCCAACGATGCCAACCATTCAATTTTCTGATGCCTGAAGTAGCGGATAGAGCCACAGAAGGAGGAAATCAAGATAAATTACGGTGCAAGGCAACAAGAAAGAGTCCAAATTCAACTCAAAGAAGTCAGAATTAAAGGTTGCATTTAATGCAAAAGCTACTTTGAAGACTTCTACTCCAAGAAGGACTTGACCTAGCTAAAGCCTATATATACTTGACATATTTTGTAATTTAGACAACTTAGGTTTTCCCTTAGGAATAGTTTAGGTTTTCTTTCCGCCATTATGTTCTAAAATCTCTCTTGGGTTTGGGTTAACTTGTAAACTAGTGTGAGAGCGGTTGTTTAGGAATTAAGTTTAGTTTTGCAATAAAACTTCAAGGTTTGCTTATTCCATGCTCTTCATAGTTTTCAATTAAGTTCGAAAGATTAGTTGTCAACTATCTATTTGTTCGGTATCGAGAGAGTCGAACTCACGAAAGGGATAAGTACGATCATCATCCTAATCAGGTGTTGATCAATTCAGCCTAGATGTAGGTACGAGTTTAAAGCGGCTACAACAGGACGAACCAAAGTTGTTGTCTTTGCAAGATTCACGCCGTGACGGGTATCATCTGCAGTGGGCAACAACAGTATTCTGACTTAGACATAAACGAGATCAATATCGAAGTGTTCTGCCGAGCCTTGAAGGTCTGCCAAGTTTGCCACCGAGCCAATCTTCCGTTCCACTACCGAGGCAGCGAAAGCGTCAAATCAGCCAATCTGCCATCCTCCGCCGAGGTAGCAAAGTCTGGCAGCGCAAATCATCTTAACCTATTCAACACAGTTTCACACTAGGGAGCAACATAACCTGACCCATCCTATCACCATGATCTTTTCTATCAATTACTTATGTTTTATTTACTTTCAATTCTTTTATAAACTAAACTTACTTGTGCATTTAATTTTCTTTGTGCAGGAATTTCAATTCGATTACTCTGTCCAATCCCTGTGGGAGATGATACCGTTTATACCATAACTTGACAAGAGTGTGCACTTGCACTCATATTTAGAGAACACCAAACGCTCTACAAGTTTTTGGCGCCGTTGCCGGGGATTGGCAATAACAAATTCGTTTTTATATTTATGCACTTTTATTTTAATTTGCATTTAGTTTTTATTTTTCTATTATATTCGAAAAAAGAATTTTACAATTTCCTTTGCTAGTGCATGACCAGAGCAAATCCAAAGGGCGAAATCATTTTCTTTGACGATATCGAATGAAGAGAAGAAGAAATTAAGAAAGAAGTTAGAGAAGCCCTAGAAAAAGCAAAGGAAGAGGGAAAAGAAAAAGCAAAAATGGTTAACGGCCAAGATGATAACCCTCCCATCGATGCCTGTATTGACATGGATGGGCAGCAAGATCTGCCGCCCAGACAATAGCAGCAAGTTCAACCTAGACATCAACCCCTAATTCCGCCCAGACATCAACAATATGTAAGAACCACCATGGACTATTTAGAGCATGACTTCAGGGGATTTGACCCAACTGTTGCAGAGCCTGAAATTGAAGCAGACCATTTTGAGTTAAAGCCCGTGATGTTCAACATGATCAACACATTGGGGCAATTTTGAGGAGCTGCCACAAAAGATGCTCGGCAGCACTTAAGAGGATTCCTAGACATATGCAGAGCATTCAAGATACACGAAGTCCACCAATATATGCTAAAGCTAAGGTTATTCCCATATTCACTGAGGGATAGGGCGAAGCAGTGGTTGAACAACCAGCCGGCAGGTTCATTCAGCGTATGGACGGAGGTTTGCAAAGACTTCTTGGATTGTTTCAGCCCATCTAATGTCATAGACAAGCTACGAAACGAGATCACAACCTTCCGACAAGGGGATGACGAGCGAATGTATGAAGCATGGGAGCGGTACCAACAGATGCTCAATAATTGCCCGCTTCATAGTTTTCGGCTTGGACGCAAGTGTCAATGTTTTACAATTGGGTGAACTACCCAACTCGAATGATGCTCGACGCGTCCACCAACGGGATAATCCTCGACCGACCACCTGAGGAGGCACTACAGATCTTGAATAAGATTGCTAAGAACGACTACAAGTTCCCTGCAACCCGTCGCGGTGGCATAAGGCGGTCATCTGTTACAAATGAAGTAGAGGCTACATAATCTGTTAATGCCTGTTTGGATAAGCTGACAGAGTTGGTGATGAACATGGCCAAGGGAAAGAAATATGAGGCCAAGGCTGTAGAGCCTTTTTGCGATGAGTGTTGGGACAATCACGATTCCTCTGAATGCAGCAAATCTGCCAACTTCATGGGAACCTATGAGAGGAATAGTAGGCCCAACACCAATACTTACAACTCTGGCTGAAAGAAACATCCAAACTTCTCCTAGAGCAATCCAAACACAGCTGCAAACCCAACTCAGAAACTAGAAGGATACCAACAGAACCTGCCCAGACAACCGCCTCAACAGCAACAAAATATGAGCAATAACTCACTTGAAAATACTTTACACATTTTTATGTCTCGAACTAGTGATTTTATTGTTCATACTAATAAATTTATTGATAAAATTGAGTCATTTATGGACAGGACTAAGATGAGGATGAACAACCAAAAAGTTGCGATAAAGAACCTGGAAACCCAGTTTGGGCAATTCACGGAAATAATAAGCAACAGGACAATGGGTGCAACATCCAACAGTACAGAGGCCGCAGCTAAACCCACATATGAGCACTGCAAAGCCATATCAACCAGAAGTGGGAAACAATTGGATGAACCCAGAATGGAAAAGCCAGCAGATGAACAACCAACACATAAAAAACTGTCTGTCGCGGCAGCATCAATACCAGCTGTCGTGGCAGATGAGATTGACAGCAGCCCTGAGGCAGGTGATTCTTCACAGATCAAGTTCCCATGCAAGGAGCGTATAGAGGACATCCGCATGCCGCCACCTTTCCCCAAGAGGCTTAAGCAACAGAAGCAACAACACCAGTTCCAGAAATTCCTGGATATTCTGAAACAGGTGCACATAAATATCCCTATCATCACAGTCATCCAGAACATGCCCAATTATGCGAAATACCTAAGGGAAATGGTTTCTAAGAGGAAGAGATTTGGGGAGATCGAAACCGTAGCTGTGACAGAAGAGTGTATGGCTATGCTCCACAACAAACTGCCAGCTAAAAAGACAGATCTGGGCAGTTTCGTTATACCATGCACAATCGCCAGAAGAGTGTATGGCAACGAGATCCCTGTGTCTAAGGAGCCAACATCAACCTGATGCCCAAGGCAGTTTTCGATAAGCTAGGTATTGGGCAAGCCAAACCTACCTCCATTATGCTGAAACTTCATGATCACTCATTCGTACAACCGGAGGGTAAAATCGAAGACATCTTAGTTCGAGTGGGCAACCTTATTTTTCCAGCAGACTTCCTCATCCTAGACTGTGAGGCCGATGAAAACGCCTCTATCATCCTTGTGCGACCATTCTTGGCCACAGGCAGAACATTAATAGATGTAGAGCATAGAGAGCTGATAATGAAGGTGGACAATCGAAGCATCAAGCTAAATATTCTACAGCCCCCAGAAAAGGAAAAACCATGACGCTCAGACATTCAAGATTCTAAGGTCAGCACTGAGATAGGGAAGGACAATAGCTGTTAGGGCAGGCCAATGGATAGACAGAAGAACCCCAAAGAACAAGAGGACCCCTAGGAGGGAGAACAACATATCACCTCAGGAAGTGGCTATGTTTGGGAGATGCACCCCAATGCACTCCCAACATAACTTAATTAATTTTCTTTTCTTTTTTATTAATTTTCTTATTTTAGTAATGTAATTAATTTATTGTAATTTATTTTCTTTTAGGATTAGATTTTAAATTAGTTAAATTTATTCTCCACATTTTTCTTATTTTTTAGAATTTATTTTAGTATTTAATTATTTTTATTTTTCAGGTTTTAGGAATAAAAGAGCCAGATCAAGAAGAATGTCCAACAAGGAGCCCGCCTACCATCCCGCCAAGACAGTTGAGGGCGGCCCAGCACAGAAATAGCGTAACGGCTAGTTGACCGCTAACAACTAGCTACCAACGGCTACAAAATAACGGGCAATAAACCCATAACGTGCGCAAAGAAATTTGCTCATTGGGAATTTAATTCCGCCACGGCATCTCTCGGCACCATCTATATAAACCCTACTTCTCCCATTCATTTACTTTACTTTCATCTCCTTGTTATCCTATTCTTGAATCCACTTCTCTCTTTCTCATTATATTCTCTTTAGTTTCAGATTACAACAAAACGCGTCTCACACATGGCATTAACATCACAATCCAAACCCACCATCCAAAGGTTTTACTCCCATGAAGATGCAAAACGGTACTGAACCCAGTTCGCAAAGCAAGCAATATGGGAGGAACAAGGGTTCCATTACTCCCAGAAGACAGGTGATCTAGGCCTTAAGCGTGCCCTATTTGAGAAAATCCACAGCAAGGGTTGGGAAATATTTGCACGACAGCCGGAGGCGGCAAACATCATGATGGTCAGAGAATTCTATGCCCACCACCCCGACCAGAGATAACATTTGTATTTTTCCGAGGAGAGCTTGTCAAGTTAAACGATGCTGTCATTAACAGCTTTTATGGGCTCGAGATGGACAACAACCCACACGAAGAATGGAGGCAGTCACTGACGGCTGCCGACTATGACAGGATCAAAGCTTGGTTGTGCGAGCCCAACACCCCTTGGTTGGTAGGAAAACATGGCGGCTCAGTGCAACGCCGCCGACTGCTACCCGAGTCGATGATGTGGAACACCTTCATTAAAAGGCGTTTGTTGCCTACCTTCCATAACTCCACTGTAGATCGGTCGCGTCTTGTTCTCATCCACTCTATCATAGTGAACATGCCAATAAATGTTGGAGAAATAATCTGCAAGGAAATCCACAACTGCTTCTGAAAATCAAATGGGCAGCTGTACTTCCCCTCTCTCATCATAGGCCTATGTGCCAACTTCAACGTTCCCTCGGATCCAAACGATGAGATGACAGCCGCCAAAGAGGGCTAGACCAGAAAAGTCCGCTTGCAGATGATGTAGGCCCAAGAGACATAACCAATCACGTCGAGTCAGCCTTCCGCCACCCAGCCAGCTACATCGGCAACCCAAGCAATACCGACGTTTCCTAGAACAATGAAGTCGTTGCCCTAGTCCGCACTCTTATCGACAACAACAAACACATAGAGTAGCAGCAATTGACATTCATGAAGTACGTGGGAGAGGTCCAAGAGGCTTTTGTAGCCCATCTCCTTTAAAAAATTCCCAATGATGGCCCCACCCTGCCCACATTCCCTGCAGATCTAGCCACTGCAGCCAAGCCCAGAGAAGGAACACCATCAGAAGCAGCTGCCCGCCACGCCACCTTCTGCCGTCAGATGCCCTCTCCAACACATTCCCCGTCCTACTCCGCCACCTCCACCTCCAACACAGTGGCAGACACTTCCAAGAGGCATCAACAACATTTCTCTCCAGCCCACACAGTAGAAATGATGGCAAACAGCTCCCAGTCTAACAAGGTTGAGCAGCCGACGGCAGCACCAGCGGAACCCATGGCGACAGAGGATCCACCGGCAGAACCCATGGCAGAAGCAACCAGAAAGAGAAAACAACACATCATATCCGTCGAGCCAGAGGAAGAGGAGTTTGAATCAGAGCAAAACCAAAGTGCAACTCCTCGCCCCACTCCTAAGAGAGTCCAGCCGCCACAGACAACAAATATATCACCTGCCAAGTCTACCGCTAGGACACCCGCCAGCCGCCACCTTGTCATCTAGTCTTCATCTTCTTCCTCCTCTACCGAGAAGACCTCAGCTTCTTCTCATCCCTCCGCCAACTTCTAACGTTTTTTCTTTTCTTTTCTTTATTTTACTTGCTTATTTTTATGTTTTAATTATCTTACTTGTATTTAATTTTTCTTTTTTTCTTTTGTAATTTATTTTGTGCATTGAGGGCAATGCCCATCTCGAGTTTGGGGGGGTTAGCACTCATATTGTCTAGATCATATTCTAGTAACATATAGATTGCATTGTACTTGCCTTAAAAATTAATCGAATTTTTTTTGTTAGAACTTGTGCCTATGATAGGATAACCGGCTCTAAATTTTCGCATCAATTAAAAAGAACTTAATTTTGGGGAAACCATGAAGTAAACTTAAAATTTTTCTACAATTGCCAAAAATTAAAAACACTATTGTTACTTGTTGAATCTGTTATAATTTTTGATAAACATTGTCTGCTTGAATTATTTGCAAAATTATAACATTGGTTGCAGGTAGTCGCTGAGGCAGGCAACAAGCAGAAAAAGAAAAGCACTGCCACGGCAAGAAAGAAATTTTTATGTTGTCTTTCCCTAGAGGTGCCCGAAACCGGCTCTAGGAAGAATCATATGCAAGGACACTCCGCTACTATCAAAGTCCATGAGTCTGAAAATCCTTGAAGTGACGGAAAAATTAGCATGAGTGAATGAAAGTCTTCACGGGATGACTCTGCTCAAAGGGTTCGGCGTAGAACTAATGTTTTGATATAATAATTGAAAATTAGTTTTGGACTAAATTGAAAAGATTTCAAAAATGCCTTTAAGTCCAAACAACTTGAAAATAAGTTTGTGGATGTTTACAATGGTTTTGGAAATATTTGAAACGTTTTTAGTAGCCAAACTAGGTTTTTCAAGGTACATGTTTCGATACAGGATAACCTGTTTCGAAACAGTTTGAAACTGCCAAAACCCGTACCGAAACAGGGCTTGCCCATTTTGATACGAAGGGTTTCAGTTTCGAAACACCCGTTTGGTGTTTCGATACGCCCAACGGTCAAAACCTCCCTAATGGTCAGATTTTCCCAACTACTTTTTAAATCCAGCTCAACGGTCACTCGTACCAAAACAGTTTGTAACCGTTTCGATACAGCTCAATACTGTTTTGATACGGGCAGAGGCGTTTCGATACGGCTTGCTGCATCAGGCTTCAATGGCTAGTTCTGAAGAAGGTCATTCCGATATGGGCACACCTGTTCCGAAATAGACAACACCAGAACTGTTATTAATGAGGGAAATAAAGTCTCCAACGGCTCCAAAACATCCTTAACGGCTAGTAACGACCACAAGCTCAATTGAGACTATAAATTGAAGGCTGGAACAATTGAAGAAGTTTAAAGACAACATCCAAGCAATATGGTTAAGGGAATTAGAGTCTAAATCTTTATCTTACTATTCTCTTGTACATAGTCTTTAGAGAGTGAACTTTATTGTAAATCATTGTACTCTTGTGAGCTTAAATTTGTTTAAACACCCACTTTTTGAGGTATTAAGTGTATCAAACCAATCCCTTGTAAAAGAGAAGGTTCTAGTTTAGCCTTGAGAGAAAAACTAGAGTTTGTTCTATCTTAGCCAAGTCCAAAAGATAAGGTTGTAATGGTTTCCTCCTAAACTGGGAAAAAGGGACAGATTCATTGTTGAGTGAATTGGGAAATCCGTAGTGGTGTGCTAAGGTAGTAGATGTAGGTGCTTGTTAGAAGGCCGAACAACTCTAAAATTATTGGGTCACTTGTCTACCTTTATTTCGATTTTAGCCAATTCAACCACCAAACATTTACAACCCTCCTTGACGGTTTCAGTGATCGATTCGAGCGTGCTATAACCCAACATTCGGGGTTTTGTAGTTTGCTCCTATCTTAATTTCATACCTAGAGAGTAGTTGTGATGAGCTGAAGCCCTTACAGTCATGATTAAAGAAATGTGCTTAATTATGCTGCCTCGACAACAACCTTATATACCATGACAACATCCTTGTTTACTTAGAATATTCTTTCGATTCAACCTGTACACAGTTTCTGCATACATTGCACTGGCATTGTAGTTTAATTTTGAGGTAATTTATGCTCTTCTCCTCTCACTAATCTAATGTAGGTTCCACGACCTTCAGGTGTTAAATCAAGTTTAAAATATGATTATCTTTCTGATTAAGTTCAAAGGGCAAGTATGTTTAGGTTTGCATTGCTTGAGGACAAGCAATAGTTCGAGTTTGGGGGTGTGTAAAGTGCTCATTAGCCCAATATTTTTTATACATCCCATCTCATATTATTGATGTTCTTAAGTACATTTTAGGCATAATTAGGTTCATGCATTGCATATTTACAGTATTCTTTACTTTGCCATGATTTTATTGATTATCTTTTATTTGGTAAGGAAAAGATGATGTTTTAGTTTAGTTTGCATTTCAGGGCTAGAAGATGTTAGGAGGAGGACAGACTAGAGGAGAGGATGTAGAGGCAGCAGACCAGGGAGTTGTACTAATGTAGTTTCAAGCAGAGAAAGCCGATGTCGAGTACCTGTCGCCACCATACCTACCGCCCAGGGCAGCAAGCTGAAGAATTGGAGAATTGGAGTGCGATCTGTAGAGCAGAAAATCTTGATTTCAATGATGCCAACCACTTAATTTTATGACACCTAGAGTAGCAGACAGAGCTGCCGAAGGAGGAAATCAAGATAACTTGTGGTGTAAGGCAACGAGGAGTCCACATTCAACTCAAAGAAGTCACAATTAAAGGTTGCATTTAATGCAAAAGCTACTTTGAAAACTTCTACTCCAAGAAAGACTTGACCTAGCTAATGCCTATATATACTTGACATATTTTGTAATTGTAGACAAGTTAGGTTTTCCCTTAGGCATAGTTTATGTTTTCTTGCCGCCATTATGTTCTAAATTCTCTCTTAGGTTTGGGTTATGTTGTAAACTAGTGTGAGAAAGGTTGTTTAGGAATTAAGTTTGTTTTTGCAATAAAACTTCAAGATTTTCTTATTCCACGCTCTTCATAGTTTTCAATTAAGTTCGAAAGATTAGTTGTCAACTATCTATTTATTCGGTATCGAGAAAGTCAAACTCACGAAAGGGATAAGTACGATCCTCATCCTAATCAGGTGTTGATCAATTCATCCTAGACATAGGTACAAGTTTAAAGCGGCTACAAGAGGACGAACTAAAGTTGTTGTCTTTGCAAGATTCACGCCGTGACAGGTATCATATGTAGTGGGAAACAACAGTATTCTGACTTAGACATAAAATGAATCAACATTGAAGCGTTTTGCCGAGCCTTGAAGGTTTGCCGAGTTTGCCGCCGAGCCAATCTTTCGTTCCACTACCGAGGCAGCAAAAGCGTCAAAGCAGCCAATCTGCTATCCTCCGCCAAGGCATCAAAGTCTGGCAGTGCAAAGCATCTTAACCTATTCAACATAGTTTCACACTAGGGAGCAGCATAACCTGACCCATCCTATCACCATGATCTTTTCTATCAATTACTTATGTTTTATTTACTTTCAATTCTTTTATAAACTAAACATACTTGTGCATTTAATTTTCTTTGTGTAGGAATTACAATTCGAGTAAGTTTTCCAATCCTCGTGGGAGACGATATCTTTTATATTATAACTTGACAAGAGTGTACATTTGCGCTCATATTTAGAGAACACCCAAACGCTCTACACGAACCATTACCCTAATCTCTTCATATTTCTCAAAACATTTGGGGATTATGATATGAGAGAAAGTGCAAGGGATTTTATATCTGAATCTTAAAATCGTACGGGTTTAGGAAAATTAGTGAAAAGGGTAGTTTAACTTTAAGTTTGTTTGTGAAATTTAGAAGTTGCTTAGAAATTTAGGATTCTATTGATTCTAAAAGGGTAAATTTGTTGAGCAATTTGTCCAAAAATTTTATTTGTTGTTGTGAAATCAGAGTAACGGAGAGTCGTATTCTTCGTACGAGGAGTATGGCAAGCGTGACATATGGTGAGTTATTTACCCCTTTTTTATTTGTTCGATGGGTTTAGAGATAAATGATTGTTCCATTGAAATCAATTAACAACAATATTTGAGGGTTCTTTTTTTGTGTTTAATGTTTCAATACATTGAAATAATTGTATGTGTGTTTTTTTGTCTTGTTGTGCCACTTTGTGTATTACTTTTATTGTTTATTATGTCAGATTAAGGTTTTTTTTTGTCTTGTTGTGTCATTTTGTTTATTCCTTTAGTTGTTCTGTTGTCACATTGTGTTTGTTGTAGACATTAAAGTAAACGTTGGTGGGGGAGCATACAATATTATATTGCATTCATATTCATGACTTTGTGTTCGTGGGACCATATGCTATATTAAATTTGTTTTGGACTTAGGGGGCTATAATGACGAGAGAAAACAAACACATTAAAATGCTTGTACTTAATAGGTAGTGATACGTAGACCTAAATTAAGAAACATATAAGATCTTGAATGCACATAATTAGAAGTTTATTATATTTTTTTACTAGTAGTAAAAATTGTTAGTTTATAATTGTTTTAGTATATTAGATAAGATAATGTTATATAATGTTATAATATGAGTATTAAAAATCATGAAATATATATCCATTATTTTACAGGTACTTCTTTAGAGTATTGCACATTAATTTTTCATCATGGTGAATATGTTATGAATCATCCCAAACTGGAGTATACTGGTAATAAAGTTAACTTTTTCAATATGTGCCATATTGACAACATGTCTATGCTTGAATTGTATGATATGATTAGAGAGTTAAGATATTTTTCCCCACTTGACATGTATTGGAGACAAAAACTGACAGTGATATGTTAAGCATGTTCGGTTCTTTTCTAGGAACAAATATGTACATGTTTATATAGAAGAAAATATGGGACAATTTGTTGATATGAATATTGAAAATGAAATCAATGCTGAAAAAATTCTGAAACTGCTTGGATTGATGAAGATGAAACTATTTGGTTTGATGAAGTTGATTTTGTTGACAGTGGTGCTAGGAATGATGAAACTATTAGAAATGTTGAACCTGTTAGAAACCGTGAAACTGTTAGGAATGATGCATCCGTTAGGAATGATGACAATATTAGTGATGATGAATAATCCGATTATTTACCTTTTGATAGTTAAGATTCTGAGAGTCTATTAGATGACAGTGACAATGATTTAGCTGATGGTGATGATGAAGTATGTGATGTGCATGTGGAAGTTGGTAGGGATATTCTTGGATTTAGTACATCCACAGGGAATGACAATGAGAAAAATGACAGTGAATCATGTGACTGACTGTTAGAGAAGAACAATCTCGCACAATGGTCAAAATCCCATTTTTCAACAGATTGTAAATCTGACATTCTTTTCAACAATTTTTGTGAAAGCTTTAACAAGGTAAGAATTGAAACTTTTAATTTCTAATTTATTCAACATCTAATTTTAGTTTTTGTGAAAACTTAACTAACTGAAAATTCTTTTTTATTTTTGTTACATGTTAAGATGATTTTAAAATCAAGAGACACATTAATTTTAACCATGACGAAGATGATCAGATGCAAAATTATGAATAGAATTGCCACAAAGGCTGAGGCTATTAAGAAAATTGTTGGGTCACTTTGTTCAAAAATAAAAAAATTGATGTAACTATTGTTCAATCAGTAAGATATTTAGTAGATTATGTTTTCAATAATTCATTTAAATGTCAGATTCTGTTTTAGATATACAAAAAATCTTATATCTATGTTTGTTGTAGATGTTGGCCAAGGTATGCTGGTAACAATAGGTATGAGGTCCCTGCTGGACCTAAAGATCAACATGTTGTAGATTTGGGAGCACATACATGTAGCTGTAGAAAATGAGATCTTACAGGTATGATTCTTTTAATTTAAAAAAAAATTAATTTTATCTTACCATGTGACTTAAGTTGAAGAAGTTAATTATATTAGATGTTATTTACAGGAATTCCTTGCACGCATGTTGTAGCTGCCATTCTCACCATATAAGACTATTAAGAGAACCAAAGCAGTGGGCTCACATTCAGACAAACAATCCCATCTTGCTACCTGTAATTAGAAGACCTGTTGGAAGACTTCAAAGGAATAGAAGAAATGAGGCAGATGAGATATTAGCAACAACTGACAGACTGTCAAAAAAAGAATTGTTCCAATGACTTGTAAAAAATTTGACAATACAGACCACAATAAGAGGTCTTGTAGAGGACCAGTTTGTGGTAACATACCTTTGCCTTCCAATGTCAATGCAAAGATTCCTACAAAAAAGACTACAAGGGTTGCCACTTTCAATGCTCCTCAATCAACACTTACAAATGTGTCTGCTACATCCAATGCCTCTATTTATACTGCCCATGTTGCACCAGCACAGAGAATTTCTAAACTTCCTGTAAGTGTATTATTATACATATTTTCAGTTTTGTTTCATGAACTCATCCCCTTCTTATATTATCCATTGTAATTTAGAAGATCAACAAAGTTCAATGCATCAGGTTCGAGCTAAAATCTTCAATCAGAGAGTCAGCACGTTGAAGGCTCAGTCAACACTGTCAGATGGATGCCTTCGAGCCAAAATTTTCAATCAATGAGCCAGCCTCTTCAACTATGGGGCAAAACAGTCAAGGTTCAACAACAATTGTTAGATGAATGCCTTCTCAATGCCAAGCTCAAACACAACAGGATCCTGCTTCAAAGAGGCCATGATGGAGATGACCAACTTTAAGTACATTGGTGAATGTCATTTTATGATATTTTTGTGAATGTGACTGGTATTTTATGAATACTATTTTTTGAGATGGCATTTTCATTTGAAACTGAATGTTATTGTTATTTAGTTGGAACTGACCAACTTTGAGTACATTGGTGAATTTCATTTTATAATTTTTTGTGAATGTGACTGGTATTTTGTAAATAGTATTTTGTGAATACCATTTTTTGAAATGGCATTTTCATTTGAAACTGAATGTTATTGTTACTTAATTGAAACTGACCAACTTTGAGTACATTGATGAATTCCATTTTATGTAAGTATAAGGTACTTTATGATCATTTGAGGTCTTTTTCTAAAGGTATTTTATGGTCATTTGAGATCATTTAAAGGTACTTTGTGACCTTTTAAGGATAATGACACAAAAGCTCCCTCCACTTTACAAAATTTGTCAATGTAGGCATTATCCCATCTTTTTATAATGGTTTTTTTTTCATTTTACTTCTTTAAACCTGTTACCATTTCATTTTGAGTTCTATTAACATCAAACCATTCACAACAGAAATGATAGTAAAATTATTTTATTTTATGCTCCGTTAACACTAATATATTCATAATAAAAAGCTCTATTAATGAAACAAAACTGAAAAAAAAAACCTAACATTCACACTAATCCATTCATAATGAAAATCTCTATTAATGAAACAACATT
Source organism: Hibiscus tridactylites (assembly GCA_958450335.1). Taxonomy (NCBI): domain Eukaryota; kingdom Viridiplantae; phylum Streptophyta; class Magnoliopsida; order Malvales; family Malvaceae; genus Hibiscus; species Hibiscus tridactylites. Next base: position 29,115,988 of record OY288291.1, on the reverse strand, counting down.
GAAAAAAAAACTAACATTCACAAAATTGGACTACCCATTAATCCATTCATAATAAAAATGTTCAGTTATCACTAATCATACATTCACAACAAAAATAGTACAATTTCATAAAACTAACATAGATTAACATATCGTTTGTTTAACAAAATACTACACCATATCATAATGTTATACAACACCTAACATTTCATACTATAAAAAAAACTTAGCTTAACTAGCCCTATTTTTTAACCTTTGAAGTACCCACTGAAAAATTATTTATCTTCAACCTTTGAAATACCTCCAGAAAACTTCTCTTATCTTCAATCTTGTATCATTTCTTATCCATGAAAAAAAAAACAGTCATAATAATAAAACATATGAGTGTAAGTAACCAAGTTATTCTCTCATTTCTTCTTTCCCTATCATTAGCCCTAAATTTTTCTTAGGAGTCCAACAAAAAAAAATTGCACGTGAATTCACAGGAGATTCATACCATCAAAAAATGATAAAAAAATTTAAATGGGTTACCGTAATTGCTACAACCAAAAAATTATCTTCTAAGATTGTTATCTGACCATGGCGTCTTTAACATCGCCGACTTTCCACAACGACAGAACAAAATGATATCGGGTTGACTCGTTTCTTCCATCTCTTTCATCCTTCTAGCTTCCTGTTGGCCCCCTACCCTCTTTCTATCGTGAATGAAAAATGAACGTTAGATTTAAAGGTTCTAATTAGTAAAGAAGGGCTTTATATACCAACGCCATTTTTTAAAATTATTTTTAATAAAAATATCCACGTTGGCATGCCTACATGTCACATAAAATATTAAAATAAGCCATGTCACAACAAAATCGTTAAGTTGACGGTGGAGTGATGGAAAAAAAAAACTAATGTTGAAAGTTGAGTTAGTAAATTAGAAAAAATGAAAGTTGAGTGACCAAAATAGGAGTGAGAAGATTGTTGAGTGATGACCTGTGCAATTTATCATTCTTTTAATTTTTATTGGTTATAAACATGTTGTCTTACGATACTTTTCATGTTCGGGGTGGGATGCTGCCTCTTTTAACAATATCATCTCTAAGGTTTGAACCCACGTCCTCTCCTTAAGAGTGCAATTTACCTTACCAATATATACACCCAACACTTATTGGTTTTATTTCTTATAATTTTATTACCAAGAATTGTTATATTATTTCATTACAAGACTCGTCTCACTATGAGTGATGGGTTGATTTGTGCAAGTATTGAAATTTATATGCAACTAGGAATTGGTAGCGGAGGTCTCTTCCATTAGAATTGGCACCCTGAAACGCAGGGGCGGACATATTGAAGCTTGTGGAGATTTGGTCTCCCTTAAAATTTGGTAAATTAAATTTAGCTATTTAAAAATTTATTTTTTTTATCTGTTCAAAAAAATTTAAAATGTTGTCATATTTTAAAAAATTTAAATATCTTTACTTAATTCATCTTTTAAAATTTTTAAATTTCTCATTAAATCTTAAAATTTTTAAAATTTTTAAATCAAGTATCTAAAATTTTAAATAAACACTCTGACATCTCGACGACGACCACCACCACCAACAACATCGAAACAACAATGACTACGTTGTTGCTTTCTGCAAGCTTCTCCTCTGATTTTTTTCTTACCATCATTTTCCTTGAATTTGAAAAACAATATATATATATGGATAGGATTAACGGGTGGATGAGATTAACAGTAGAATACGTGAAGATTATCACTTAGGAAAAAAAATAAAGAGTTAATCTCAGCCATCCATTTCCCCCATCCAACGATCCAGAAAACGTGTAAAACTTAAAGAGTTTTCACCGTGTAAGTTGATCCTAACTCATCTATAAAATTTTACACGTTTTTATTGGATCGTTGGATAAAGGAAATGAATGGTTATGATTAACTCCTTACTTTTTTTTCAAGTGATAATCTTCACATATCCTACTGTTAATCCCAATCATCCACTTTATCTATCTAACGATCTAAAAAAAGTATAAAACTTAAAAATTCTTCCACTGTGTAATCGGATCATATTATTTTTCATATAAACTTCAATTTCATCATTTTGCTTATCAAAGATTATTCCTCCCGTTTATATATAAATCGATTTGTGAATTGTGGACACATGTCATAACTCATAAATTAGTATTTTATATAGATAAAAAGATATATTCAATTTTTTGTTAATTTAAAAAAATGGCTAAATTAGACCAACAGGGTTGTTCTAAGTAGTAAGTAGCTTTGTATCGCTTAAACATGTCTCGAGTTTAAGGTGTTATAAATGCATAAAAATTTTGTTGAGAGACTTACCATCAAAATTAAGTGTGTGATTCGAATCAATTTAAATTAATCAAAGAGAAAATTTTAAAAATTAAGAGTGCAACAAAAAAAAATGGCTAAATTAGACACGGAAACCAAAATAAAAAGCACGAAGAGGTGCAAAATCTTCGAAGGTAACCGGAAAAAATTCAGAGGCTTCCTTAATTTGTCATCCTTCCTTGTAAGAGGATTTTTTTTTTATAAAAAACAAAAATCTCAACAAACTTGTTTAATTATAGGGTAATTATTTGATACACTGACGATAGAAATTAAATTTTTTTACAAGCGCCTTAGTTTTAAGGTTTATAGGAACTTACTTTAGGGCGTATGGTTTAAGAGTTTAGGCGTAAAGGTTTTAAATTTAGGGACACTAGTTAAAATTTACAATTTAAGGTTATACTTTAGTGTTTAGATTAAAACCTAAATCTCACCATATTACCCTAAACACTAAACTCTAACTTCTAGACTCTAAATTCTAACAACTATCCCTAAATTCTAAATCCCTAAACATAAACCCCTAAACCTTACACCTTAAACTAAGCCTCTAAACCCTAAAACTAAAGCGCTTATGCAAACTTTTAGTTTCCACAACCAATGTATAGGATAATAATCATTAATTATATAATATTTAAACTTTTTAAATTTTAAAAACATAAAATAGTATGTATTTAAACGCATCTTCCTGAATAGCCTAAAAGTGATTATAAGGTAATATTTGTTCATACATACTCTAAATCTTTTAGTAATAGACACACACCTTGTAAACAAGTGATTTGAACCTGAATATTCTAGGATGACCAAATTCGTTTATCTACTGAGACCACTTGTTAGGTTCATATTTAAACGTATTAAAATCATATTCTTCTGAATATTGAAATAACTATTATATAATTGATATTAGTCCGACTTTCCACAAATTTAACCATATTTATGGATGCTTTAATTATTAATAAGTATTTTTTAAATTTTTGTAGGATATGTATTGTTCAATATCCTTAACACAAAGTATAAGAAGAGTAGCAAATGGAGTAGGCATTAGAAGTTTTTTCTAGGAGAAAATATAAAATACGTAAAAAAACACATCTTGTTTTATTTATTAATTTTTTTTATTTTATATATTATTTTTATTAATTTTCTAATTTATTTTATTTTATTGAATTTTATATAATTTATATTATTAGTATTATTATAGTTAAATATTATATTAACCATGTTTGATAAACAACTTTTTGAGCTAAAAATAAAAGTTTGAATCATTTTAAAGGTATGACCAGTCAAATCTTTTAATTTAGATATTTAATAAACAATAGATTTAGATATAACCTCTCAAATTGAATATAAGAGTTGTAAAGATTTTATGTGTCCTTGTCAATTATAATTTTTTTAAAATGATTCATATTTAAATAACTAATAAAATTAAAAAATAATTTCATAAATAAAAATTTATATATACATTTTCCATTGATATGTTTTTTCAACTACCAAATTGATTACCTCGGAACTCGTGTAAAAAGATATTTTTATTGATTTTTTTAAAATATAAAGTATTAATTACATTTCCCATTGATATGTTTTAGTTAATTTCATTAAATACTAATTAAAATTTTGTGTATATATTTAGCAAAGAAGAGATTCTGAAAATCTAGGTAGAGGCCACAGATGTAAAACCCAATCTTGATGTCAATGCACACAAATATTAGCTGTCATCTTATCACCACAGGTAATGTACATTTTAGATGTTGAACTTATCTTCAACTTTTAATTTTTACCAAATTACACCATTTAAATTTTATTATTATTAAATTAAATAATTTATAATAAAACCATTAATTGATTCTAAAAAATTAAAATTAACACATTTTTCACATAATATCATCAAATAATGTTTAATTGAAATTTAATTACATTTTATTAAAATTAATAAAAATATTAGTTATTTTTTAAATTTATTCAAATGAAATGAAATAAAAGTGTCAATTTTAATTTTTACAAAAATAAATATTTAACAGTGTTAGTATTAAGTAACTTAATTTATCGGTAATAAAAGTTGACTGATGTTATTTAAAAAATTAAAAATTTGTAATCTAAATGAATGTTAATGGTCTAAATTTTAAATTACACCTTTACCACTCACTCTTTTTTGGAGTTAAATTACCCCACACACAATTTCGTTTGATGATACTTTAGTAACCCTAAAACCAAAATCCCTTGATTGTTTTGCTATGCAGTTAGGTATTGAAGCCTTAACCCTATGTCCAAAGAAGAACCAAAATGAGAAGCACTGCGATTTCTGTATGATGGGTTCAAGCTTTGTTTCCCCATTGCCGGATGCTTCTTGGGTCGTTGGTGATTACATTGGCATGGAAAGTTGCTTTGATCTCTATAACAACGAACAGGTTTCCGGCGGTGAAAGGCTTGTGAAGCGCCGAGACCAGGCGAGGAAGATGGAGAAGAGGGAGGTTCCTCCGCCGTTACCATCGCTTGGTCGCAGCCAGAATCAGGCATCCCATATGCCTTGGGTGCTGAAAAGATATTACACGGACGATGGGCGGTTGGTTCTTAGAGAAGAGAAGGCTAAACACCATGAGTATTTACGGGCTCATCGATCCAATGGTCGTTTGACATTGCAGCTTGTTCCCTTAGATGGCGTTGATGATAAGGAAGAAGAAAAGGAAGAGACTGGGAAGTGCATGAACTACAGCAGTGTAACCACATGTTATCTGGGCATGCCAGTGCCGGCAATCAGGCCAGTTCACTCTTCTTAGCTACCAATTTCTTCTGTTTTGGGTGAGTTGTCGTTTTTATGATATTGTTGGGGTTTCGTTTTCTTTCCCTACAGATGGTTGTTGTTTGGATTTTCGTATTCTTTGATTGGGTTTTTCTAGCTGCCCATTCTCATTATCTCCAAATTATATGACAGATTTCTTTTTATGCAAAACCATTTCCTTGCCCTTTTCTCTATTATAATTTTGGATGCATTTTAATGGGGAATGGGTTATATCATATATGGCATTTGCTTTCTGCCCAATTTTAGCTACATCCAACTCATCATCATCATATTATAGATTGTAGATAACATATGATATATGAAGTTTGAAGTACAGCTACCTCCCAATATTGTCAGTTCTGAATGACATGATTACCCTTTACCTTCATGTTGGAAAAGATTTATATTAATTTGGGTTTATTTCTTTTACAGAAACTGTAGAATGACATGATTACCCTTCACTAATTAATTAACTTTTTTTTCTATTTTTTTTCTTCTGGAATTGGGTTATCCAACCTGAAAATATAAATTGTATACCCAAACCGGATTCAACACACGGTAATTTTTCACCTAACTTAAACTTTACCCAACCTGACCCAAACAAATAAAAAATATATTTTCCTATTTTTATTAAAAATATAGGGTATAATAGGAAAAAATATATATTTATAGTAATTATCTATATTCTCCTATTTTTTATTCAATAAAATCACGAATTTAATTGGAAAAATATATATAGAAACACCATAACAATTATTCCTAAATATATATAAAAAATTGTATAAATATTTTGGATCGAATAGAATCATAAATTTTTCACCTTAAACTTGAATTTGACCCGACTCTTTGGAGTCAACATAGAACCCATTAGATCCGGGTACGTGCACATCCCTAGTTATACCCTCAAAGGAACGCGATAACTGTTTACAAGCTCCCAATGTATTTAATTTAGTCGTCAAACGTAATGGTTAAATTGCGGTAATAAAAAATAATCTTTTTGTTTTGCACTTGTGTGTAGGGTTGAATAAAATTTCATGAAAATTTTGAATTTTTTACTTGATGCAGAAAATTTTGAATCATAGTTTCAAAAGCTGGACTAGACTAAAAAAAATTATATAAAATTTGAGTTATAAAATGAGATTACAAATAAATCAAAAATTTTAATAATTATTGAATTATTATTAAGTTCGAGTTGAATCTTTCAATATTTTTTCTTGATATATGTATATCAAATATAAAAAAAAAATATGTATATCGTCAATAGTTATAGAAAGTTGTTTAAATTCGAACCAATTAGCACCATGATATTATAAATATTTACAATTAAATTTGAATAACTTGACTCGATTTTTTTAAATAACATTTTAATTATAAAATAAGACTTGTTCACCCCTACTTGCGTGTAGATAAGAGTGAAATTACTTTTTAACATAATTCTTCCGGTTTATCTACACCATACTCTATTCTCGTAAGATGATACATACATGCTAACAATCTGGCTGGTGCTACACCATAGGCACATATAAAACAACAGTAATGGAACGCCAAATCTCGGGTTTCGTTAGTAAAGTCTCCATTCCTTTGTAATCGAAACCCAAAGAATTAAGAATTAGCCCATGTTTGACGAGCCACAAACAAACAAACGACTCTGCATCTTATTTTTTTTACCTCTACCGCACTTTTTATTTTATTTTTAATTTGTATAAGACAAATATTTCACATTTACGATGAAAATCGAATATATGAATATTCATTGTTTGTTATTATGTTTTTGTAAAAAAATCCTATCATATTCACTAATTTGTGGGAAGATAGTGAACCCTTGTTGACAATGTTGATAATGGTCAAAGGAATAAGAGTATATAGTCCTACATTTATATATATAGGTGTCTTTGACACGTACTACGTGCAAATTATATTTGCAGAAAAAACCTACAAGAATTTTTATTGAGAACTTTTAACACTAGGGTGCATTTGGATCGCAGAAAAAAAGATTACCAGGGAAATAATTTTTTTCAGAATCTTAAATTCGCGTTTGATTTTCAAAAATTCTCACTAGGGGTAATACAATATTACCAGCAGTTCCGCTTTTTAGGTTTTTATACCGAGAATCCTATTCCATCTAATTTCTTTGGTATTTGACAATTCTTTTCTTTTAGGATAAATTTACCCTCCTAAAATATGAAAATTTCAGCCAGTCTTTCCCTACAATATGAAAATATGAACCCTAAACCCTAAAAATTAAAAACTATATTTTTCATCGTGTTTTTAAATTTTTTTAAAAACTAATATCGTTTGATACATAAACCCTAAACCCTAAAAATTTTCATCGTATTTTTAAATTTCTTTTTAAAAACTATTATCGTTTGATATGTAAACCCTAAAAATTAAAAAGTATAATTTTTCATCATATTTTTTAAACTTCTTTTTAAAAACTAATATCGTTTGATCCGTAAACCCTAAACCCTAAAAATTAAAAGTATATTTTTCATCGTATTTTTTAAACTTCTTTTTAAAAACTAATATCATTTGATACATAAAACCTAAACTCTAAACTCTAAACCCTAAACCCTAAAAATTAAAAAAGTATAATTTTTCATCGTATTTTTAAACTTCTTTTTAAAAACTAAAATCATTTGATACGTAAACCTAAACCCTAAAAATTAGAAGTATAAATTTTCATCGTATTTTAAACTTCTTTTTAAAAATTAATATTGTTTGATAGGTAAACTCTAAACCCTAAACCCTAAAAATTAAAAAGTATAATTTTTCATCGTATTTTTTAAACTTCCTTTTAAAAACTAATATCGTTTAATACGTAAACCCTAAACATTAAAATTTTAACTCTAATATAATATCGTTGTAAATAAGTTATATTTTCTCAAACTTAATTACAATTTACACCGGTGTAAATCTGTTATTTTGTAGATATATATCACAAAGATAATTTGGTAAAATATACATTGAAGTAATTGAAGATAAACAGAAACTGCTCTGTTTATTAGAATACTGAGTAAAACTCACTCATACTTAGGGTTACATATATTACATCCTTTTATAGCAAAGGACTTTGAATTGTATTAGGAGTCCTACTAACTATTAACTTCTAACTCTAGGACTCAGTACATGACTTAAATAATAACTCTATTAGTATAGTTTAACTACAAAAATACTTCTAATACGTCTAAACTTACAGTAATATTATATTCCTCCAACCAAACATTGTCATCTTACATTCCTACTAAAGAAACCAAACAAGAGAATATATATTGACAAAATAGGTAATCATCTTTTCCGTGAACTAAAATAGATAATTAGGTAATGTTACATTCCAATAATCTTATTCCCATAGATAATCATCTTTTCCGTGAACCAAATGAATTCTAACAGATTTTTCTTCTCGTATATTTATCGGCTAATCTGAGGGTTCCGTATAATATTGAATTCAAACCATTTACTTACTGTTATTACTTCCGTTAATTTGATGTTTAACGCTGGTTGAGATGGCCTTTATAGGTGCAATTCAATGCATATTTAACAAAATGAGAATTAGGGTAGTAAAAATAGATAATCGGATGAGTTTCAGGTCGGATCCTGTCAGGTTGGGTTAAATCAGATACGAGTCAATTCAGGTCAATTTTTTTTTTGACTCGACTTGGGTCGGGTGCGGGTCAGTAGCAGGTCGGGTCCATTTCTGTTCGGGTTCATTTCAGGTCGGGTCCATTTTAGGTCGGGTTTATTTCAGGTCGGGTTTATTTTAGGTCGGGTTCAAACAGATCAGGTCCGAACCAGGTAATTGGCAGGTTAATTCGGGCTCGGGTAGGTCGGGTTCATTTCAGTCTGGGTTCAATTCAGGTCAGGTAATTTCAGGTCGGTTTCATTTCAGGTCGGGTTAATTCGGGTTTTGAATTCGTATTATTATTTTTAGTTCGGTACAATTGTACAAGTAGTCGATATTTATTTCGTGTTAATTATTTAACGTCTTTCATGGAATCACATTAAAAATAAAAAAATTTGACACTAGAAATGAATAAACATATCATAATTGAGTCATATTTAAAAGAATAAAGTAAATTACAAACTAGAAATAGGGTCAATTTCGAGTAAAAACAAAGTTTTAGGGACTATAATGAACAACAAATAATAAATAAGAGTCAATTTGGACTAAAAATAAAGTTTTAATGACTTAATTGAATTGAACTAAAAGTTAAAGGACTTAAATGAAAAACATCTAAAATTTAAAGGGCTACAAATTATTTAGCCTATCTGAAATGAATAGGTGGTGGGATATAAGCCCAAAGCCCCAAACTATTAATAATTATTATATTATATATACATTATATAAATTATAAGTTTTAATATATATATATATATATTAAGGATTAATATCCTATACACTGGCGGTGGAAAGTTTTTATTTCCACAAGCGCTCAATTATAGGGTTTAGGGTTAGTGTTTAGGGTGTAGAGTTTAGGGGTTTTAGTGTAAAGGTTTAGAATTTAGGGTTCGTGTTTAGAATTTAGGAATTAGGGTTAGAATTTAGGGTTTAGGGTTAGGGTTTAGTTTTAGGGTAATATGGGTGGGGATTTAGGTTTTAACCTATAAACCCTAAATTTTAACCCTAAACCCAAAATTCTATCAACAATCCCTAAATTCAAACATACTACACTTATACCCCTAAATTTTAAACCCTAAACGAAGTCCCTAACCCCTAAAACTAAGGCGCTTGTGTAAAAAAGTTTCCACAAGCGCTTGTGTATAGAACAATTACCCATATATTAATTATATTTATATGTTATATTATAAGTTCATATTAGAGTGTTTAGGGTTTAGGGTGTTGCATTATGGTTTATGAGTTATCATTATAGTTTATGGTTTAAGGTTTGAGGTTTGGGGTTTATGGTTCATGGTTTGAGAGTTAGGGTTTATATTCGAGGGTTTAGGGTGTTGCATTAGGGTTTACGAGTTATCATTATTGTTTATGGTTTAAAGTTTAAGGGTTTAAGGTCTAGGGTTTATGATTTAAGAGTTAGAGTTTATATTCGAGGGTTTAAGGTTCATATTAGAGTGTTTAAGGTTTAGGGTGTTTTATTAGGGTTTATGAGTTATCATCATTGTTTATGGTTTATAGTTTATGGTTTAGGGTTTAATGTCTGAGAGTTAATGTTTATATTCAAGGGTTTAGGGTTTATGGTGTTGTATTAGGGTTTGCGAGTTATCATTATTGTTTATGGTTTATAGTTTAAGGGTTTAAGGTTTAGGTTTTAGGGTTTATGGTTTAAGAGTTAGGGTTTGTATTCGAGGGTTTGCTGTTCATATTAGAGTGTTTAGGGTTTATGGTGTTGCATTATGATTTATGAATTACCATCATTGTTTATTGTTTAGGGTTTATGGCTTAGGGTTTAGGGTTCATATTAGAGTGTTTAGGGTTTAGGGTGTTGCATTAGGGTTTATGAGTTATCATTATCGTTTAGGGTTTATGATTTAGGGTTTAGAGTTTATGGTTCATATTCGAGTGATTAGGGTTTAAATTGTTGCATTAGGGTTTATGAGTTATCATTATATTTATGGTTTAGAGTTTAGGATTTAAGGTTTAGGGTTTATATTTCATATTCTAGTGTTTAGTGTTTATGGTGTTGTATTAGGGTTTACGAGTCATTATTGTTTATGGTTTAGAGTTTAAGGTTTAGGGTTCATGATTTAAGAGTTAGAGTATATTCGATGGTTTATGATTTATATTCATGGGTTGATGATGTATATTCGAGAGTTTAGGGTTTAGGGTGTTACATTAGGGTTTATGAGTTATCACTATTTTTTATATTTTAGAGTTTAGGGTTTAATCTTTAGGGTTTAGGCTTTAGTGTTTAAGGGTTTAGGATTGTATACATACATATATACGAAGATATATTATAAAATTTAAAAACCATGAACCCTAATGATAAACTTTAAACCCTAACAATAATCATTAAACCCTAAATCATATACCTAAAATTATCAATTAACACTCCTTAACTTGTATTTCTAAATTATTAGTTTGTACAATTGTAAGTTTAAGGAATACTAACTTGAATTATGTTGTAATACATTTCTGTTTAATGTTTATGTTCATTTGCACTTGTATTTTAGTTTATTATCAAGTGTTCATTTTTTTCTTAAGTTTATTATCAAGTGTTCAAATACGCAAACACAAATATCTAATGGGTAGTTAACAGAAATCAATAATTTAGCACAACTTATAATTATTTTTTGTCTTAAACAATTTTTTGCACAACTTGTAAACAATTTGACTTGAAGTATAAATATGTACAATATTTTAATTTATTTAAAAATCAAGTTTATATTTTAAGTTGGTAAGAAAACAATTACAATGAAAGTATAATAATATGTATAATATTTTAAGTCAAATAAAAATTAATTTAAATTTAAAGTTGGTTAAAAATCAAGTAATAATATGTATAATATTTTAAATTAATTAAAAAAATAATATATATCACATTTATGTATATTGTATACGTTATATATATTATGTATATAATTTATAATATATGTATATTTGTATATTGTATATTTATGTATTATGTGTATGTTATATATATTATGTATGTAATCTGTAATACATGTGCAGTTATTGAAAAACCCATTCTTCTTCTACGTTGTCAACTTACCCGAGACAAGCTTGCGCTCCAGGCTCTAAAGCTTCTAGTCGTGTGTCTTTGTAGCCAAGATTTTGTGCTAAAGCCATGAGGTGTGAAGATCTTTAACCAGGAGTTTGGTTTCTTGCCACTGTTTAGTTCGTTGTTCCCACGTTTTACCCTTGTAAGCTTCCTGGTTTTTTGGTTTTCAACCATCCATTCACGACCTACGCCCCTTTCAGTTTTTCCCTTCCTCTGCATTTACTTTCCCACTTCGTGTTGCATTTACTCCTCATAAGCACGATGCCTATATCCTCTACTCTGAGCTGTGGGGTGGTCAATAATGGGTACACCAACAACCTCGCTGACCCCTCCCTTTTGAGCCAAGATTTCTTGGACGAGTTAGAGCTTAATGAGGATGGTGAGGTAAACTTCATCCTCAAGAACCATTCTCTCCTAGGGAAATTGATGACACCTTTAAACATCAAAACGATGGCTCTGACTGCAATTCTTCGCAAGGCTTGGAAGAATGACAAGATCGAGTGTCATGACCTAGGTAAGGACTTTTTCTTGTTCATCTTCCTTTCGCTGGAGGACCGCAACACAATAGTCGGTAGCAAGCCTTGGGCGGCGCAGGACTCCCTCCTCATCCTCAAATAATGGCAGCCGGAGAAAGTCCAGGAAGAAATCAACTTCTCCCTGGAAGAATTTTGGGTACAAGTGCATCACCTCCCGATCGGATTAATCACGGCGGATAACGTTCTTAGAATTGGTAAGTTGTTCCATGTTTTCTTTGGATCTTCGCTGGACGAAGGGAGCAACGAACATTGGCAAGGCTCAGTCCGGCTGCGTGTGGCAATCCGGGTCGAAGATCCATTAAAAACAGGTTTTCTGTTGAACCGGAAAAAAGACAAGCCGCTGGAAGTGGCGTTCAAATACGAAAACCTTCCGAAATTCTGCTTCCGGTGTGGCCGTATAAGGCATATAGAACGGGATTGTAAACACGACACGACGTTGTTCAAGTTCTCTAGGAAGTACGGACTGGGGCTCCGGGCTAGTTCCGGCGACAAGCATAAATTTTCTGCACAAAGACCAAAGTCCCGTCAGCAGAAAGGTACAGCTGGAGGAAAAGACAAGTCTGATTCTAGTACTTACCCTCTGGACAAGAAGCTAAAAGTTCCATTGATACTCGAACCCTTGGACTCTCCTTCCTTTGGAAAGCCTGTGTTTAAGGTAGCAGGCCAGGTCTCATCTACAACCCGCAAAGTCAACGAAAAGTTACCCTTTGTGGGAGAAAGCCAGCTAGGCAGTAATAAGGTGCTGCAGATTACAATAGAAGAGAGGGTGCCTGCAAATCAGATTTGCTCAGAATTGAATCTTCTTGATGGGTCTGATCCCATCAAACTTTTGTTGGAAAATAACTCCCCTCTGCCCAAAGCCCTTGAACATTCATCGAATAAGTCTTTATGGGAAGTTTTTGACAACATGGAAGTTTCACAAAATAGGAAAAGAAAGAGAGAGATCGAAATTGCAGAAAGTTTCAGCGATTCAAAAAGGAGGCAGATTTGGCAACAGGTCTCGGATTCTATAGTCGAGATAGCCCCACAACATTGGTGCATGACTGAGAGAGGAGTTGCAGCCAATGAAGATTTCATCAAAGCAACTCTTTTTCCGACTCCTTTCCTAATCTCCTCCCAGTTTATTCAAGGACTTGAAAGCAAAAAGAAAGGCAAGACGCTCGGAACCAAACGACTAACCCTAATCAAGAAGGTGACGCGTAAAAAATTCTTCATGGAAGTATCTAGGGTTTTATTGGATGAAGTGCGTCTGTTTGAATTAGGAGTTGACCCGTACGGAAATAACATCACAAAAATCCCGTCCATGTGCATGGATGATAACTTCATACTCAATGAAGAGATACAGATCAATGACGAAGATGAACCAGGTCCTTCGGCAGCTTCCAAGACTTGGGAGGATCATGTTGCAGATAACTCATACGTGGGTTATCCGGGGGAACCATGATCGTCGTAAGGCCATACGTCTTTGGTGTGGAAGGAACAAAGACGTCGTGCCCCCTGTTGTGCCAACCTTCCTATTTGTTAAGCCGATTTATCGTTTTGTCTTGGAAGGGCTAGCTTCCAGTGTCTTTCACGTGTTTTACGGATGATCTTGGTGTCGTGTTTATGCCTTGGAAGGTTTTGGGCTTGTCTACATTCAGCAGTTCCTGTTGGTGGTTTACTGAAGCTAGTGCCTTGATAAGGACCGATCTCTGCAAATCGAAAGCCTGCCTCTGGATTGAGCTTTTAGGCGCTGCTCCGGTGAGATACCCTCCTTCGGAGACGAGGATGTTATTTTCAGGCCTAAGTAATTATTCCTGTCGGCTTTTGGTTTTGTCATTGAAACCTTCTGCGTCGACGTTGGTTATGGCTGTTCTTGTTCCCATTGCTTGGGTTCTTCGGTTCTGGCACAAGATCTTTATTTATGTTTTCGTATGGTTTTAGGTTTCTTGGCAGTTTTCTTTGGTTTCATGTATGCTTTCTTTTGTTTCGATCGTCGGTTACCCTTGACTTTTACTGGCTATGTTGTTAAGGGTGAACTGCTTTCTTTATATGTTTGTCCCATTTAATTTATAAAAAAAATCTGTAATATATGTTATATATAATATGTAATACATAATTATGTATATGTATATGTTATACATATTATATTTTTATATATGTTATAAATATATATATTAATTATATGTATGTATCATGATTCGTGCATATGTGTATGTGTATGTACATAATATGTATGTGTATATATACTAATATATATGTATTTATGTATTATGTGTCATGTGTGCATATATATATATATCATATGCATATTTATGATTCTTTTAATTTATTAAGTCATGAATTTCGGGTCAATATCAGTTCAGGTCAACAACAGTTCGGGTTCAAAACAGATCGGGTCAATTAACAGGTCGGGTTCAAAACAAGTCGGGTAAAATTGAATCTCGGGTCGATTCAGTCGGGTAATATCAGGTAATTTGCCAGGTCGGTTTCGGGTTCGGGTTCGTTTCAGTCGGATGCAGGTCGGGTTTCAGGTCAAAATTAACTGATCAGATTCGGGTTTGGGTCGTTTTTAGTCGAACACAGATCGAGTTTAGATGCTACAGTAACAGGTTCAACTCGAGTTCGAGTCAACAACAGTCAGTTACAGTTCGAATTCGAGTTATCAAATTCTCGGATTAAATCAAATTCTGACTCGAGCAGGTTTCAGACAAAATTTCAGGTTTTGACTTGTTTTTACATTCTAAGGATAATTGCCATGATGGGCAAGTTTTTAACGGCAACTTTTGGATGTAGTATTCTAGATTTTATGTTTTTTTTTTTTTTATGTTATTGATTGCCCATAATTGGTGCAATTTACAACATAATATTTGAACGGTTTTGGATAAGTTCAAAAGCTAGAATTGTATTGCAGTAACCTTGGTTTTAAATGTCTTAATTATCAAATTCAATCTTTAAAATTGACTTTCATATTACACGTTATCCTTTTAGGACGTTTATACCCTAAGTTCTTTTGCCAATAAATATAAACCATTTTTCTTCAATTTGATATACTCAAGCAAATAAAATCATTCGTCTATACACTTTTTATTTCCGAATAAAGATTTTAAAGTGTTTTTCTAAGTGTTTTATACAAAGCTTTCTAAAGCTTTTTATAAATTCCGAGATTTATTAGAGAATAGTAGTACCACCAAAGTCCGCTCTGAGTTTTCGGGTATATGAACCTTTGGAGAGACCGTGCTAACCTCATGCAGTGTTCGTCCATTGTAGCGATTACACACATCGGAGTGAATTCGCTTCTAAGGCAATAATTTACCACGTCACGGTTATTTATTTATATTCTGTAAAACCTAATTTGATTTTGATATAACAAACTGTCTAAGGACCTATTTATAAAAGTAAATAAATTTTTAAGTATTTCAAAGTCCCACAAATTGACAAGCAAACTTGAACCAAAATTGTTTTTAAGTCAAATAAATTTTTCAAACAAAATTCTTCTAAGGGTTCAAGCCCAAATTTCACTTGTACGCAAAGGTGTATCGATACGCTCTAGTCGTATCGATACTGTTTTAAGGTTATGGAATTTTAATTGACAAAAGTGTACCTATATGGTTATACCCGTATCGATATGCCATTCTATATGGGTTAAATTTTAAGGCATATCGTACCGATACGGTTGTCCCGTATTGATCCGATTTGATTTAATTCGATGAATCTTTGAATTTAAAGTTTTCGACCGTTGCTTTTTAGTTATGATTTCAACAAAATTTCAAATGGTAGTTGGACCGTATCGATACGCCCGCATAGCGTATTGATACACTTTTTGCTAAAATTTTCCTCAGGATTCTAATGAGCAAAAATCGTATCGTTACGGTCTTTGAGTATCGATACACCCCTGTTTTTTACACTATAGTACCGATACGCCTATACGTGTATCGATATACCCCTCTTAAATGTGCACAATGACTCTTTTTGTTTTGAGACAAGTATCGATACGGTTGTTCGAGTACCGATACGGTAGGTTGCAGAAGTGTATTATTGCAGGAAAAGTAGAGCCCAACGGCTCTATTGATGATCTCTACACCATAACGGCTAGAAATCAATGCAAGGGTATATAATCAAGCCTCTAAAGCCGCAACAACAACTATTGAACCTATTTGCAACAACCCAAGCATATATCCAAACCCTTGAGCTTAAAGAGTCAAATTATTGTAACCTAACTTGTGTAATTCTCATTGTATTATTTTCTTTCAAGTTTGGGGAGTGATTAAGTGTAATTGAGCAATACATCAACCTAATGAGAGATATTTTCTCAGATTGCCAAACCTTCTTTGTATTTGAAAGAGTCTTGGTACAAAGATTAACCGATTTGTAAGGTTTCGTCCTAATTCGAGAAAAGGGGACGGATTTCTAGTGAAATTGGTTGAAAATCCTTATTGGGAGCTAAGATAGTGGATGTAGAGCTTGTTCTAAGCTTGAACCACTATAAATTGCCTTGTCTTCAATTTTCTCATTTTCAATTTGCTCCCTTCAATTTTAAAAAACCAATTCACCCCCTCTTGTTCATTTGTGATTAGATTGATCCAGTTATCAATTGGTATCAGAGACTAACTCTTTGAGGGACTCACATCCACAAGAGAAGATCATAGAAGAAGATCAATCAACCTTCGAATCAAGCCATGACATCTACCTCCGGATAAAACCTCTTCGAGTCACAATCGATCACCAAGATGCCCTTTTTCAATGGGGATAACTATCCCTATTAGAAAAATAGAATGAGGCGATTCATCAAGTCAAATGACTATGTCCTTTGGGATGTGGTGGAAGATGGACCAACCATTCCTATGAAGAGAGATGAAGAAGGAAGACTCGTTCTAAAGACAAGAGCAGAGATGACCGATGAAGATCGTAGCAGGCTTCAAGTGAATGACAAGGCTCTTCAAATCATCTTTTGTGCATTTGGACCCGACATGTATGCAAAGATGTCATCGTGCACAAGTCCAAAGGAAGTATGGGACAAGTTAGAGACTACCTACGAGAGCACCAATGATGTAAAAGAGACCAAGATTGAGATCCTTAATTTGAGTTCCGAGAACTTCAAGATGGAGTCAGATGAGAGCGTCTCCAAAATGTTTGATAGGTTCTCCGTAATTGTAAATGGTATAAAGAGCTTCGGTGAGATCATTCCCAAAGACAAGCTAGTCCAAAAAGTTTCTTTAATCTCTTCCCAAATCATGGGATGAGAAGAGAACTGCAATCATTGAGGCCAAGAATTTGAAGACACTGAAGATCGATGAGTTGGTGGGATCTCTCCTTACTCATGAGATCATGAAGCAAGGAAGGGAAGAAGAAAAGAAGAGAGAAGAGAAAAGAGTTGAGAAGCAAGGAATTGCTCTCAAGGCTTCTCAAGAGGAAAGAAATTATAGTTAGGATGAGTTTGAGGAATTGGATATGATGGCCAAGAGATTCTCTTGGTTCATGAAGTCTAACCGGGGAAGAAAGTTCTGAAGGAGAAAAGACTTCAAGAACAAGAACAAAGAAGATGGGAGGGGTCAACTCATTTGTTATGAGTGCAAGAAGATAGGGCATATAAGATCCGATTACCCTCAACTCAAGAAGAATGGATTCGAGAAAAAGAAGAAGCATGAAGCCCACGTTGCCACTTGGAGTGATGAAGAATCATCATCTGATGAAGAGCAGCACGAAGTGGCTAATCTTTGTCTCATGGTTATTGATGATGATCCAAAGGTAAACCCTAACTCATCTACTTTTGATTTCACATTTGATGAACTTCAAGATACATATGATGAGTTGCAAGAGGTTTACAATGAGTTGGTGAAAAAATATAAGGAACCAATTTTGAAAAACAAGAAAATAATTTTCGATTTGAAAAACCAAAACGATTCCCTTTCTACAACCAACTCGGAACTTGAAAAAGAAGATTTTGGTTTTACAAAATGACTTAAAATATTTTAAAGATGAAAATGTTGATTTAAACAATATTCTTTCCAAAGATCACGATGATCACTGCAAAGTGGTGAATGAGCTTAAGTCTTCTCTTAATGTAGTTGGGAAACAAGATTTTGAAAAAACAAGTTCTTCAAAACCCAACTATGTGAAGAGGAACTTTAATGGCTAAAATCAAAGAAGCTTTCAAAGGCATCCTAAAGGTAAAAAGATTAGAAATGTATGGGTTCCTAAGGAAGTAGTTTCTAATAATATTAATGCTATTGCTTCTTGGATTCGCAAGGTAACCAAGTATTTGAGAGCTAACTCACATGTGCCCAAAATGATTTGGGTACCAAAAATCAAGAACAAATCTTTGTTTGTAGGGGGAGCATTGCTACAAGGCTAAAGCTTCAAGTCAAAACACTTGGTACCTTGATATTGGATGCTCAAGATACATGACCGACGAAAAGAGTAGATTCATAGAGCTAAAGCCAAAAAGTAATGGAGTGGTAATATTTGGTGACAACTCCAAAGGCCATATTGAGGGTATTGGTCATTGGTAATCTCTCTTTGATTTTTATTGAAGATGTGTTATATGTCAATGGTCTTAAATATAACTTGTTGAGCATTAGTCAATGATGTGATAAAGGTTTTAATGTTCTTTTTGATATTAATGTTTGCAAAATTGTGGATAAAATTCTCCTTAGATAAAATTTGTGATGATTGTGCTAAGGGTAAACAAAAACGAGCCTCATTTAAATCCATTAGTGATGTATCAACTAGTTGGGTATTACAATTGATCCATATGGATCCTTTTGGGCCTATTAGGACAACTAGCTTGGGTGGAAAATCATATGCCTATGTTTTAGTTGATGATTTCTCTAGATACACTTGAGTTCTCTTTTTAAGTACAAAAGATGAGGCTTTAGAAAAACTCATCACATTTTCAAAAATTACTCAAAATGACCTTGGTTAAAACATTACTCATATTAGAAGTGACCATGGAATGAGATTTCAAAATCTAGGTTTTGAAGATTTTTGTAACACTAATGGTATTAGCCACAATTTTTCCGCACCTCGCACTCCTCAACAAAATGGGGTAGTTGAGAGGAAGAATCATACTTTAGAAGAAATGGCTAGAACCATGCTTTGTGAAAACAATTTACCTAAGTATTTTTGGGCGGAAGCCACAAACATCACTTGTTATATTATAAATCGTGTAATGATTAGGCCAATTTTAAAGAAAACTCCTTATGAGATTTTAAAATCAAAGAAGCCTAACATTAGCTATGTTCATCCTTTTGGATGCAAGTGTTTTGTTTTAAACAATGGAAAAGATCATTTAGGTAAATTTGATGCAAAAGGTGATGAAGCTATTTCTTAGGATATTCTTTAAACTCTAAAGCCTATCGAGTGTTTAACAAAAGAACCTTAGTTGTAGAAGAGTCTATTCATGTGGTTTTCGATGATAACCTCATTTCGAGAAAGGATTCTTGTGATGATGATGATGTAGGAATCATTGAAGCCAATGGTGGTGGACAATCATCAAAGGTGGATGAGTTTCCAACCAAAGCAGAAGAAGCACAAGATCCTCTCGAAGAATCCTTAAAGGGCATAAATCTTGGTGAAAAGGAAGTGAGCTACCCAAGGGAACTCAACTATGTCAAAGATGGTGAAATCTTGGGTCATCCATCAAAGGGGGTAACCACTAGATCCTCTCTTAGATTTCTTAATAATGTTGCATTCATTTCATGCATTAAGCCTAAAAATATCAAAGAAGCATTATAAGAAGATTTTTGGATATTGGCCATGCACGAAAAACTTAATCAAATTGAGAGGAGTAAAGTTTAGACATTAGTTGATAGGCATAGTAATAAGTCTACTATAGGAACTAAATGAGTCTTTAGAAACAAACTAAATGAGAGTGGTAACATAGTGAGAAACAAGGCTAGACTTGTTGTTGAAGGTTATACTCAAGAAGAGGGAATTGATTTTGATGAAACCTATGCACCCGTAGCTAGAATGGAAACAATTAAGATGCTTCTTGCATTTGCATGTTATCATGAATTCAAGCCTTTTCAAATGGAGGTTAAAAGTGCATTTTTAAATGGTTTGTTGAGTGGATCGATTGAATGATCAAGACCAAGAGGGGGTGAATTGAGATTTTAGAACTTTGTTGGAGTGAATGGACAATTAAAAATACAGAACAAAGGATTTTAGAGTGGTTCAAGTTCCAAATGAACTCTACATCCACTACCTTAGCTACCACTAAGGATTTGCAACATTTCACTAACTTGTTCTTCCCCTTTTCAAGGCTTAGGAGGTGACTTTTACACAACCGGTCAAATTTTCTACCCAAAATTTGACCAAACCCTCACAAATGAACAAAGAAGAAATTGGACAAGAAATATATCTCTCAAATACAATTTTTTCTCTTGAAGTACAACACTCAACCCAAATTTGAAGATAGAATAAGAATTGAATACAACTCTATTTGAGGTTTACAAGAAATTGGAAAATAGGCACACTTGAGGTTGGATTTTTGCTTGGATGTTTGTCTTTAATGCAATAGTTGTTGCTGGTCTTCAAAGAGCTTCAATTTATACATTCTCTATCAATTCTAGCCATTTGGGTGGTTAGGGAATTGATTGTAGCCGTTGGGACCCTCTCTTTCCACCACAAATGCACTTCTACAGCTATTCGTATCGGTACACGGGGAGCCGTATCGATACCTATCTCAAAACAGAAAGAGCCGCTGTACATAATAAATAGGGCGGATCGAAACACACGTAAGCGTATCGGTACGGGACAAGGATCGTTTCGATACGGAAGGGACCATATCAATACCTTTTTCTCAATTCAGCTCACTGGAAGTCTCCGTTTCGATACAAGGGTTTACCGTATTGACACGTGTCAACTGTCACTTTAAATGTTAGTTACCTAACGATACGGATTGAATCTATTTTGATACGCTGTTTCGATACGGCTAAGAGCGTATCGAAACACGTCTTTCCAGTAGCCAACTTTGTAAAAAAGGTATCGATACGGCTGGAGGCGTATCGATACACCTGACCGATTTTCAATACCTTGGCCTTGGAACACTTAGAAAATATTTGGAGTTTGAGTTTTTCAAATCAGTTTTAAAGTGTTGGTGATTTATAAATTATTAAAGGGACTTAGAAATCAATTTCAAGTTTTAAATCCAATCCTTAACAATTTAGTTATATCAAAATTAAACATAGGTTTTACAATCTCCCCCTTTTTGATATAACAAAACCAAAACTTGAAATTTTTTACACTTTGAAAAACTTTGCAAAATAACTCCCCCTTAATATTAGCTAGGTAACTTTTAAGTTTGGAAATCAAAATTTTTAAGTGTGAGCTTCCCTCTCCCCCTTTTTGTTAGATCAAAAATAATTGAGACATAATGTAAAGTGCATAAATTAGGCAAAAGGTATAAATAGGCAAGCAACATAAATATCATTAAGTTCAAATAAAGGATATCATCAACTTAAAAATCCAAACAACAGAAAATCAAAGCATAGGTTTAAAATAATTCAAACTTAATCCTAAAAACATAAAGAAAAGGTGCATAAAATAAATATCCTAAATGATATGAATGATATACAAGGATAGGCTACTATGCATCATCATCGCCTTCTTCATGATCTTCATCTTCGTCCTCAATTGGATCAACATTCCTCAAGGTTTGACGCCACTCGTCATGGAAAGCAGTGAGAGAGATATTCATTGAGTTGTGACCGCCTTCAAGAGAAGTGAGTCCAGTCCCCACATTCGTCATCTGTTCTTCAAGGCTTGTGAAACGAGTATCAATCGTGCTAAACCCCGAAGCCATGTCCGTGCGCAAACCCGTGAATTACTCATTGAGAAAAGTCATTAGAGAATCCATGCACGGTGGTGGAGGAGGAGCTTGATGAACTTGTTCAACTTGAGGATTAGCAATTTGTTCCGCGGCCTCACTAGGGAGCTCGGATAGACGTAACCAATTACCATTAAAGTAATGGAACTTACCCCTTGCAAGAGAGCGTTCATCGATAGGATCAGTGAGGGGAGTTGGGAAGTCATGCGAGCAATCAATCTCCTTTTGTTGGGAAAAATAGCTTAGGGCCGTGCCATAGGTGAAGGAAGTGACAAGTGTGGTGTGGCGATGTTGCACGAGATAGACGATCTCTGCAAATATGATACGAGCAAGGTTCAGACGTTTTCTCTCACGGAAGCATCGAATCCAAAAGTCACCCACTTGACGGATAGTAGAATACTTCCCTCCCGAGGGCCTAAACCACCAAGAGACCATCAAATGGAGGATCCGATCCTGTGCATTTAGGGCGGTGAAGGAACCACTAAGAACATGGCCAAGAGCATTCTCATCATCAAGGCCTTCATCCTCCAACTTAAAGACATCACAAATAGATTTAACATCTATAGTGACCTTTTTACCCATAAGATAGGAATTAACAGCCGTAACAACACCATCTCGATTGGCACAACATTTGGCATTATCATAAAAGATTAAAACCAAAATGCGAAAGTAAAACCCAGGAATAGTGAGAAAATCCATAAACTTCCATTCTTGGAGCAAAGGTAGATATGCAAATTTGAATTGCTCCGAGTTGAGAAAAGGAATAGAGATTACCCTCTCCGGACGGATCTTATAGTTTTGGAATTGACGAAAATAGGTGAGAGCTTCGGGGGATTGAAAAGAGTGTTGATAGATCTGAGTGAGATTCAGACGAGCACCATCTATGGCATTAGATCCTTCATCAGTTTCATTAAGACGAGATCTCTTCCTAGAAGGTGCCATGAACTAGAGAAAACAATGTATGCATTAAGATTTCTTCATTCAACTCATTGAAAAACCAAGAATCAAGGTTAATTTTTTTTAAACCAAATTTTGAAAAGAAAGTTTGGTTGAAAAGACAAAAATAAAAAATAAAACAAGAAAAAGTTTGAAAACGAAAATAGTAAGAAAAATTAAAAGAAAAAGAAAGAGTTTTACCTTGATATTGATTAGAGAGGAATGGAAGAAAAGCTTAGCACCAAATTGATGAAAAAGCCTTAGAGCTTTGCTTGATTTTGAAACCCTCTTGATATTTTGAGTTGTGGTGTGAAAATATGAGAGAGGAAAAGGCTATTTATAGAGTGAAAACGGCTAGGATTTTTAGGGTTTTGAGAAATTTTAATTTTGGTAAAAGTTGAACTCTTAAATGCCAAATTAAAGCTGTCTGCGCAATCGTGTATCGATACGCCTGAGGGTGTATTGATACGGGGGTAAAAACATAATTCCAATAAAAATGCCTGTTGAAGGATCGTATCGAAACGATTGTAGCTCGTATCGAAACGAGTTTAACTATATCAATACCCGTTTAAGGCAAGATGAAGTATGTGAAGCTAATATAGTACTCGTATCGATACGTGTAGGACCGTATCGATACCCTATGCCTAGAAATACATTTTAGACCTAAAGAACAACAAAAAGCTTGATTCTAACATCTCCTAAGGGAATGCAAATGATGAATGAGCAGTTCTAAGCATATTTTAACAGAAACATACTCCCCTAGCTATAAGCATGAATATTTTCAAGAGTTACAACACATTAACATGCAATTTCACAAGATCAAACAATTTAAGCACAAAAAGGGTCCTAAAAGGTCAAGATAGACTAGTTAGACCTAACTCTATAACAACATCTTCTTTAAGGACATGATCTCTAATGAAATGATGCCTTATTTCTATATGTTTGGTTCTAGAGTGTTGGATGAGATTTTTTGTTAAACATATGGCACTAGAGTTATCACACTTAAGGGGTATGGTTTCAACTTTAATACCATAATCTAAGAGTTGTTGCTTCATCTAAAGGACTTGAGCACACCAACTCCCTAAGGATATGTACTCAGCTTCGGTGGTAGATAAGGCTACACTATTTTGTTTCTTAGAGAACCAAGATATGAACATACTACCTAAGGTTGAAGGTGGAGTCTCTACGGTACCAAAGACCTAAACAAGGAGTATCTCTAAGGCACCTAAAGATTCTCTTAACGGCTATAAGGTGAGACTCTCTAGGACTAGCTTGAAACCTAGCACACAAGCAAACACTAAACAAGATATCCGGTCTACTCGCGGTAAGGTAAAGCAATGATCCAATCATAGAACGGTAAAGATCAGAACACACTTACCTCCTTCATCTTTGTCAAGCTTTGTAGATGAGCTCATAGGTGTGGCTTGAGGCTTTGCATTCTCCAAGCCAAACTTCTTGAGCATATCCTTGATGTACTTTGCTTGATTGATGAAGGTGCCATCCTTCCTTTGCTTGATTTGGAGTCCCAAAAAGAATGAGAGCTCCCCCATGAGCTCATAGGTGTGGCTTGATTGATGAAGGTGCCATCTTTAGTACTTAAAAATAGAACCCAAGTAAATCTAGAAAAATCATCAACAAGAACAAATGCATAAGATTTACTACCCAAGCTCATAGTCCTAATTGGCCCAAATAAATCCATGTGGATAAGTTGTAAACACCTACTTGTAGAAACATCATTAATGGATTTAAAGGATGACTTATGTTGTTTACCCTTCATCACAAATTTTATCGTTTGAGAACTTAATCTTGGGTAAACCTCTAACTAGATCAAGGGAAACTAATTTTTCTAAAACACTAATGCTAGCATGTCCTAGTTTCCTATGCCATAACCATGCATCATTTTCATTTTGAGCTACTAAACATGTATGGGATGTATGTATGTCATCTAAATGCACCGTGAAAATGTTACCTATGCGATTACCTATGAGCATAATATTATTAGATTTAATGCCAACAATTTTGCACCCATTTTTATCAAATAAAACATTAAATCCTTTATCACATAATTGGCTTATGCTCAAAAAATTATGTTTAAGACCATCAACATACAAGACATTTTCAATAAGAATGGTAAAGTGATTACCTATGGAGCCAATACCTTTAATGTGGCCTTTGGAGTTGTCACCAAATGTCACCACTCCTCCACTTTTTGGCTTTAAATCCATGAATCTACTCTTGTCTCCGCTCATATGCCTCGAGCATCCACTATCAAGGTACCATGAGTTTTGACTTTGTGCTTTGGCCTTGTAGCAATGCCCCCCTACAAACAAAGATATTAAACTTTTGTTTTTGGTACCCAAATCATTTTGGGTCCATGAGTGTTAGCTCCCAATAGCTTGGTTCCCTTAGGAATCCAAGGTGACATAACAACAATATTATTAGATTTTACAAGTTCCTTAGGAACCCATAAACTTCTAATCTTTTTAGTTCTATTATGTCTAGGGAAGCTACTTTGTTTGTAGTTATTAGTCTTTCTCCTAGGTTGTTGAGTTGATCAAACAATTGCAAATGGCCAAGAGGGGGGTGAATTGGCAATGAAAATTTTGGTGGAGAGAAAGAGTGAAAAATAAAATGACACAAGTAGTTATAGTGGTTCAAGTTCTCCAAATGAACTCTACATCCACTACCTTAGTTCCCACTAAGGATTTTCAAACAATTCACTACTTGAATTCTTCCCCTTTTCTTGGATGAGGAGGTAACCTTACAAATTCGATTAAGCTTTCTACCCAAAGCTTAATCCACTCAATTTACAAAGAAAGGTTGTGGTAAACTCAAATGATTCCTCTCAAAGGATAATTGTCTACCCAATTAAAATTTCAATAACCCCAAACTCACAATACAAATTGACAATTGAAACACACTAGAGTTGGGTACAAGAATTTGACTTTGAATAGCTCAAGGGTTTGGATTTTTGCTTTGATGATGCTTGTGGGTTGAATAGTTGTTGCTGAACTTCAAATGACTTCAATTTATACCTCCTCTATTAATTCTAGCTGTTTGGGTGGTTGGGAACTTGAATAGAGCCGTTGGAACCCTCTCTTACCACCATAAATGCACTTCTGCAGCTATCCGTATTGGTACTCGGAGAGCCGTAACAATACCTGTCCTCAGAAAAGAAAGAGTCGTTGTGTGCAATAAATAAGGGGTATCGAAACGCACGTAAGCGTATCGGTACGAGGTATCGAAACGGCTAAGACCGTATATATACCTTTTTCTCAACTTAGCTTACTGTCTATTTCCGTTTCGATACGAGGGTTTACCGTATCGATACGGGTCAACGACCAATTTAAAATTTGGTTACCTAACCAACTGATACCAACGGTCGAAATATTTAAACCGACTTGAATTTAAAATTTATTAAAACTGTATCAATACAGGTGAAGTCGTATCGGTACGCCATTCAAACTCTTTAGACTTTTACGCAGGAGCGTATCGATACAGATTGAATCTATTTCGATACGAGTTCCTCCAGTAGCCAACTTTGTAAAAAAGGTATCGATACACTTGGAAGATTTTTAATAGTTTGGCTTTGGAACACTTAGAAAATAGTTTGAGTTTGAGTTTTTCAAATCAGTTTTAAAGTGTTGGTGATTTAAAACTTCTTAAGGGACTTATAAAAACAATTTTAAGTTTTTCAAATTGATCCTTAAAGATTTAATTATATCAAAATCAAACATAGGTTTTACAATCTCCCCCTTTTTGATATAACAAAACTAAAACTTAAAATTTTTGACACTTTGAAAAACTTTATAAAGTTAACTCCCCCTTAATATAAGCTAGGTAACTTTTAACTTAAAATCAAAAATTTTAAAGTGTTGTGAGCTAGTTTCTCTCCCCCTTTTTGTTAGATCAAAAATCTTGAGACAAGACATAAGTGCATAAGATAGGCAAAGGTATAAATAAGCAACATTAATATTATTAAGCATAGCATCAATCTTAAAAATCCAACAAAAACATGAAATCAAAGAATAGGTTTAATAATAAAGCAAACTTAGTCCTAAGAACATAAATCAAAGATGCATAAAATAGAAATATCCTAAATGGTATGCATGAGATGCAAGGAGAAGCTTCTAGGCATCATCTTCGGCGTCTTCATCATCTTCATCGTCAACTCCCATTGGATCATTATTCCTCATGCTATTGCGCCACTCATCATGGAAAGCGGAGAGGGAAATATTCAAAGAATTATGACCGCTTTCAAGAGATGTGAGGCGATTCTCCATGCTCGTCATCCTTGTATCAAAAGTTGTTTCAAGGGCGGTAAGACGATTTCCCATGTCCGTGCGCAACCCGGTAAATTGCTCATTGAGGAATGTCATTAGAGCATCCATGGAGGGTTGAGGAGCTTGATCACCTTGAGGTTCTTCAAATACGGCGGCGGCCTCGGGTGGTAGCTCGGAAAGACGTACCCAATTACAATTAAAATAATGAAACTTACCCCGTGCAAGAGATCTTTCATCAATAGGATCGGTGAGGGGAGTTGGGTAATCAAATGAGCAATCAATATCCTTTTTCATAAAGAAATAGCTTAAGACCGTACCATAGGTAAAATAGGTGACGAGAGAGGTGTGACGATTTTGCACAAGATAGACGATCTCCGCGAACATGATTCGAGCAAGATTTGGGCGCTTTCGCTCACGGAAGCAACGGATCCAAAAATCATCTACTTGACGGATGGTAGAGTATTTTCCTCTGGAGGGCCTAAACCACCAAGACACCATCAAATGGAGGATCCGATCTTGAGCATTGAGGGCGGTTACGGAGCCACTAAGAACATGCCCCAAAGCATTCTCATCATCAAGGCCTTCATCCTCCAAATTAAAAACTTCACATATGTATTTGACATCAAGGATGAATTTCTTTCCCATAAGATAAGAACTAATGGCGGTAACAACCCCATTGCGAGAAATACATTTGGCATTAGTGTAAAAAATCAAAACTAAAAGACGGTAATAAAAACCGGGAATTGAGAGAAAATCCATGAAATTCCAACTTTGGAGCAAAGGAAGATATTCAAATTGAAAACGCTCCAAGTTGAGAAAAGGAATGGATATTACCCTTTCCGCACGAATCTTGTAGTTCTTGAATTGTCGAAAATATGCGAGACCCGCGGGATTTTCAAAGGAGTGTTCATAGATTGAAGTGTAGTTCGGACGTGCAACAACTCCAAGATTGGATGATTCACCGGTTTGAGAAACCCTTGATCTCTTCCTAGATTCCTTGGGTGCCATGATCTAAAGGAAAATCATGCATTTAGATTTCTTCATTTAAGTTAAGAACCAAGGTAAAAAAAATTGAAAATAAAAATTAAAAAAATTTTGAAGAACAAAAAAATTTTGTTAAAGAGAAACATAAAAACAAAACAAAAACAAAAAAAAAATTGAAAAAGAAAAAGAAAGAATTTTACCTTGATAGGAACTTGAGAGAATGAAGAAAATTCTAGCACAATTTTGATGAAAAGGATCATAGAGCTTTGCTTGATGGAAAACCTCTTTAAGATTTTGAGTTGTAGTGTGAAAATTTGAGGGAGGAAGAGCCCTTTTATAGGCAAAAACGGTTAGGGTTTTTAGGGTTTGAAGAATTTTAGTTTTGGTAAAAGTTTAAGACTTTAAATGCCAAATTAAAAGCTGTCTGCGCAATCGAGTATCGATACGCCTGAAGGTGTATCGATACGGGGGTAGAAACGTCATTTCCTTAAAAATGCCCGTTGGAGAATCGTATCGAAACGGATGAGATCTGTATCGAAACGATTTGAAGCTCGTATCGATACAAGTTTAACCGCATCGATACCCGTTTGAGACAAAAAGAAGCCTGGGAATCTGAACGAAGAACACGTATCGATACGCGTAGAACCGTATCGATACCTTATGCCCCAAAATATATCTTTAGGCCTAACGAACAACCTTATACTCGATTTTAACATCTCCTAAAGGTATGCAAATGATGAATGAACAATTCTAAACATATTTTAAAAGAATCATACTCCCCCTAACTATAGGCATGGATATTTTCAAGAGTTACCACACATAAAACATGCAATTTCACAAAATCAAGCAATTTTAAGCACAAAGAGGTCCTAAAAAGGTCAAGATAGGCTAGCTAAACCTAACTCTCTCCTAAGGGACCAAAAACACTCTTTATCTAAAGGTTTTGTAAATATATACGCTAATTGGTTCAAGGTGTCAACATATTCTATAACAACATCATTTTTCAAAACATGATCTCTAATAAAATGATGTCGAATTTCTATGTGTTTAGTTCTAGAGTGTTGGATGGGATTCTTAGTGAGACAAATGGCACTAGTGTTGTCACACTTAAGGGGTATGGTTTCTACTCAACACCATAATCTAAGAGTTGTTGCTTCATCCAAAGGACTTGAGCACAACAACTCCCTAAGGATATGTACTCCGCTTCGGTGGTAGATAAGGCTACGCTATTTTGTTTCTTAGAGAACCAAGATACGAGCATACTACCTAAGAATTGGCATGTCCCAGAAGTACTTTTCCTATCTATCTTACATCCCCCATAATCCACATCCGAATAAGCATGAAGGCTAAAGGAAGAATCTTTAGGATACCAAAGGCCTAAAGTAGGCGTGTCTCTAAGGTATCTAAAAATTCTCTTAATGGAAACTAAGTGTGATTCTCTAGGACTAGCTTGAAACCTAGCACACAAGCAAACACTAAACATGATATCCGGTCTACTTGCGGTAAGGTAAAGCAAAGAACCTATCATGGATCTATAAAGCTTAGAATCAACACACTTACCTCCTTCATCTTTGTAAAGCTTTATGGAGGAACTCATAGGAGTGGCTTGAGGCTTTGCATTCTCCAAGCCAAACTTTTTGAGCATATCATTCACGTACTTAGCTTGATTTATGAAGGTGCCATCTTTCCTTTGTTTGATTTGGAGTCCCAAAAAGAATGAGAGCTCCCCTATCATGCTCATCTCGAACTCACCTTGCATTAGCTTAGAAAATTCTTTACAATAACACTCATTAGTAGAACCAAAAATGATATCATCAACATAGATTTGAACTACTAAGATGTCATTGTTATACCTTTTTATAAAGAGTGTTGTATCCACCTTTCTTTTTTCAAAACCCTTTTCAATTAAGAAATTTGAAAGTCTCTCATACCAAGCTCTAGGAGCTTGTTTTAAACCATAGAGAGCTTTTGTAAGTTTCAACACATTGTTTGAAAATTTTGAATCCTCAAAACCCGGTGGTTGTTCAACATACACTTCTTCATTTATAAAACCATTTAAAAAGGCACTTTTCACATCCATTTGAAAAAGCTTGAAATTATGATAACATGCAAATGCAAGCAACATCCTAATAGCTTCCATTCTAGCTACGGGTGCATAAGTCTCATCAAAATCAATTCCCTCTTCTTGTGTATAGCCTTGAGCAACAAGCCTAGCCTTGTTTCTCACTATATTTCCACTTTCATCTAATTTATTCCTAAAAACCCATTTTGTACCTATAGTAGATTGATTATTAGGCCTTTCAACTAATGTCCAAACTCTACTTCTCTCAAATTGATTTAATTCCTCTTGCATGGCCAAAATCCAAAAATCATCTTTTAAAGCTTCTTTAATATTTTTAGGCTCAATGCATGAAAGAAATGCAACACGATTCATTAATTTGAGAGAGGATCTAGTAGTTATCCCCTTGGATGGATCACCCAAGATTTCACCACCTTTGACATAGTTTAACTCCCTTGGGTAAGACACCTCCCTTTCCTCAAGAGCCAAGTCCTTCAAGGCTTCAAGAGGTGGATCTTGTGCATCCTCATCTTTAGTTGGAACCTCATCCACCTTTGATGTTTGTCCTCCATCAATGGCATCAAGGATTCCTACATCATCATCATCATAAGACTCCTTCCTCAGAAGGAGGTTATCATCGAAAACAACATGTATTGACTCTTCAACTACTAGAGTTCTTTTATTAAATACAAGATAGGCTTTAGAGTTTAAAGAGTACCCTAAGAAAATAGCTTCATCACTTTTAGCATCAAATTTACCTAAGTTTTCTTTACCATTATTCAAAACAAAACACTTGCAACCAAAAGGATGAAAATAGCTAATGTTAGGCTTCTTGGATTTTAAATTCTCATAAGGTGTTTTCTTCAAAATTTGCCTAATCATTACTCGATTTATAATATAGCAAGCGGTATTTGTGGCTTCCGCCCAAAAATATTTAGGTAAATTATTTTCACAAAGCATGGTTCTAGCCATTTCTTCTAAAGTTCGATTTTTCCTCTCAACTACCCCATTTTGTTGAGGAGTGCGAGGTGCGGAAAAATTGTGGCTAATCCCATTTTCATTTAAAAACTCATCGAAACCTAGATTTTGAAACTCGGTTCCATGATCACTTCTAATGTGAGAAATTTTACGTTCAAAATCGTTTTGAGTTATTTTAGAAAATGTAGTGAATTTTTCTAAAGCCTCATCCTTTGTACTTAAGAATAGAACCCAAGTAAACCTAGAATAGTCATCTACAAGCACAAAAGCATATGATTTTCCACCCAAGCTCATTGTTCTAATATGATTTTACCCTTTGAACATGCATCACAAATTTTATCATTAGAAAATTTAAGTTTGGGCAAACCTCTAACTAGATTAAGGGAAATTAATTTCTCTAAGACACTCATGCTAGCATGTCCTAATTTTCTATGCCAAAGCCATGAGTCATGTTCATCATGTGCCACTAAGCATGTATGAGATGAATGAATGTCATCTAGATGCACCATGTAAATGTTCCCTATGCAATGACCAATGAGCATTAGTTGATTTGTTTTAATTTTTACAATTTTGCAACCACTTTTATCAAATAAAACATTAAAACCCTTGTCACACAATTGACTAATACTCAACAAGTTATGCTTAAGACCGTTGACATACAAAACATTTTCAATGAAAATAGAAAAGTGATTACCAATGGAGCCTATTCCTTCAATGTGGCCTTTGGAGTTGTCACCGAAAGTTACCACTCCACCACCTTTTGGCTTTAGTTCCACAAATCTACTCTTGTCACCTGTCATGTGTCTTGAGCATCCACTATCAAGGTACCAAGAATTTTTGCTTGAAGCTTTAGCCTTGTAGCAATGCTCCCCCTACAAACAAAGAAATTAGGCCTTGATTTTTGGTACCCAAATCATTTTGGGTCCATGAGTGTTAGCCTTCAACATTTTGATTCCCTTAGGAATCCAAGAAGCAATAGCATTCATATCATTAGAAATAATGAGTTCCTTAGGAACCCAAACACTCATAACTCTTTGACCTCTAGATTGCTTATTAAAATTTCTTTGTTTAGGAATAAAAGGTTTTCTTTTTACATATTGGGGTTTAGAATGATTTCCTTTTTCAAAATTGTTTTTCCCAATAGAAATAAATGTTTAAGATTATCCACTTCCTTTGTGTGATAATCTTGAAAACCGGAAAGAAGTTTTTCAAGTTCAAGATTTTTTGTTTTTAGATCATTTGAAAGATTTACTAAAAACAAAACCTTCTTTTCCAACTCGGAGTTTTGCTTTAGAAAATGTCTCATTTTGATTTTTCAAATCGGAAATGGTTTTCTTTTTTTTCAAAATGGATTCTTTGTATTTTCCTACTAACTCATCATACACCTCTTGCAATTCATCATAAGCATCTTGAAGTTCATCAAAAGTAAAATCGAAATTGGATAAGTTAGAGTTTACCTTTGGTTCATCATCAATGGCCATGAGACATAGATTGGCCACTTCCTCCTCTTCCTCGGATGACTCATCGTCACTCCAAGTGGCTATTTAAGCTTTGAGCTTGTTCTTCTTCCCAAAGCTTTTCTTTTTCAATTGAGGACATTCGGAACGTATGTGACCCGGTTTCTTACATTCATAACAAGTGATTTGGTCCTTCTCCTCTTCCTTGCTCTTACTCTTGAAGTCTCCCTCTCTAATGAATTTTCTTCCACGATTTGAATTCATGAACCAAGTAAACCGTTTGGCCAACATAGCCATCTTCTCATCTTCATCCTCACTAGAATTGCTTTCTTGATGTGAAGCTTTTAGAGCGATTCCCACTTTCTTCTTCTCAACTATTTTCTTTTCTTGTTCTCTTCCTTTCCTCATAATCTCATGAGTGAGTAGAGATCCAACAAGAGCATCAAGCTTGAGAGTTTTCAAATCTCTAGCTTCAATAATAGCCGTTCTCTTGCCATCCCATGACTCCAGAAGAGAGTACAACAATTTTCTCACTAGCTTGTCTTCGGGAATTTCGCCGAACCCCTTCCATCCATTGACAATGATCGAGAATCAATCAAACATCTTGGAGACACTTTTATCGTGATCCATCTTGAAGTTCTCATAGCTTAGATTGAGTAGCCCAATCTTTGTCTCCTTGACATCACTAGTTCCCTCATATGTTGTCTCGAGGGTGTCCCAAACCTCCTTGGCATTTTCGATTGAAGACACCTTGGAGTAGATATCCGGACCAAGTGCACAAAATATCACATGAAGAGCTTTGTCATTCACTTGCATCATTCTTCTTTCATCATTCGTCATCTCAGCTTTGACCTTTGGGACAAGTCTTTCTCCATCTCTCTTCATGGGAATGTATGTACCTTCTTCAACCACATCCCACACCATATAGTCGGTAGACTTGATGAAAAGCCTCATCCTATTCTTCCAATATGGGTAGTTATCCCCATTGAAGAATGGTGGCTTGGTGGTGGATTGAGACTCATAGTTGGAGGTGGATGCCATTGCTTGACTAGTTGTTGATCAAACTCTCCTAGAATCGACTCAAGAGGGTTGTAATCATTCTAATGAGTGTAGCTCTGATACCAATTGTTGAGTTGATCGAACAATTGCAAATGGCCAAGAGGGGGGTGAATTGGCAATTAAAATTTTGGTGGAGAGAAAGAGTGAAAAATAAAATGACACAAGTATTTATAGTGGTTCAAGTTCTCCAAATGAACTGTACATCCACTACCTTAGTTCCCACTAAGGATTTTCAAACAATTCACTACTTGAATTCTTCCCCTTTTCTTGGATAAGGAGGTAACCTTACAAATTCGATTAAGCTTTCTACCCAAAGCTTAATCCACTCAATTTACAAAGAAAGGTTGTGGTAAACTCAAATGATTCCTCTCAAAGGATAATTGTCTACCCAATTACAATTTCAATAACCCCAAACTCACAATACAAATTGACAATTGAAACATACTAGAGTTGGGTACAAGAATTTGACTTTGAATAGCTCAAGAGTTTGGATTTTTGCTTTGATGATGTTTGTCGGTTGAATAGTTGTTGCTGACCTTCAAAGGACTTCAATTTATACCTCCTCTATTAATTCTAGCCGTTTGGGTGGTTGGGAACTTGAATAGAGCCATTGGAACCCTCTCTTACCACCATAAATGCACTTCTGCAGCTACCCGTATCGGTACTCGGGGAGCCGTATCGATACCTATCTCAGAAAAGAAAGAGTCGTTGTGTGTAATAAATAAGGGGTATCGAAACGCACGTAAGCGTATCAGTATGGGGTATCGAAACGGCTAAGATCGTATTGATACCTTTTTCTCAACTTAGCTCACCGTCGATTTCCGTTTCGATACGAGGGCTTATCGTATCGATACGGGTCAACGACCAATTTAAAATTTGGTTACCTAACCAACTGACACCAACGGTCGAAATATTTAAACTGACTTGAATTTAAAATTTATTAAAACCGTATCAATATGGGTGAAGTCGTATCGGTATGCCATTCAAACTCTTTAGACTTTTACGTAGTAGCGTATCGATACAGATTGAATCTGTTTCGATACGAGTTCCTCCAGTAGCCAACTTTGTAAAAAAGGTATCGGTACGGCTGGAAGCGTATCGATACACCTGGAAAATTTTCAATAGTTTGGCTTTGGAACACTTAGAAAATATTTTGAGTTTGAGTTTTTCAAATCAGTTTTAAAGTGTTGGTGATTTAAAACTTATTAAGGGACTTATAAAAACAATTTTAAGTTTTTCAAATTGATCCTTAAAGATTTAATTATATCAAAATCAAACATAGGTTTTACATAGGTTGGTTTGTTTTAGAAGATTCACCTCTTTCATGCTTCACACTACCAACATATTTAAAAGACTTTTTGAGCTTGTTAAGCTCACCTAACACCTTTTGGTGTTCACTATTGCATTGAGAAAGAAGATTATTTAAGTCTACATTTTCATCTTGGAAAAACTTAAGTTCATCTTTCAACCCTAAAATCTTTTTCTCAAATTTTAAGTTAGCTTGAGAAAGTGAGTCATTTTTATCATTTAATTCCGAAATAATTTTCTTATTCCTATTGACCGGCTCCTTGTATTTTTCAACTAACTCATCATAAACCTCTTGCAACTCATCATATGCATCATTTAATTCATCAAATGTAAAATCAAAAGATGATGAGTTAGAGGTTACCATGGAGGAATCCTCCTCAAGTTCCATGAGGCAAAGGTTGGCCACTTCTTGTTCGTCATCCTCGGATGACTCCTCATCACTCCAAGTAGCAAGCTTGGCTTTGAGCTTCTTCTTCTTCTCAAAGCCCTTCTTTTTGAGTTAAGGGGACTCCAAACGAATGTGATCGGGCTTATTGCACTCGAAGCAAATAATTTGATCCCTCCATTCTTCTTTGTTTTTACCTTTGAAGTCCACCTTTCTTTGAATTTTTCTTCCACGGTTGGACCTCATGAATCGAGAGAACTTTTTAGCTATCATAGCCAATTCTTCAAGGTCATCCTCCTCCCTAGAAGAGCTCTCCTCAAGTAATTAAGCTTTGAGAGCCACTCCCATTTTCTTCTTCTTTTCCACCTCTAGCTTCTCTACTCTTTTCTCTTCCTTCTTTTCTTCTTCCCTTCCTTGCTTCATAATCTCATGAGTAAGGAGAGAACCCACTAGCTCATCAAGTTTTAGAGTCTTCAAGTTTTTGGCCTCGATAATGGCAGTTCTCTTCACATCCCAAGATTCGGGAAGTGAGTAGAGTAGCTTCCGGATAAGATTGTCTTCCGGAATAGTCTCTCCAAATCCTTTGAGCTCGTTGACTATGGTTGAGAAGCGATCAAACATCTTGGACACCGTTTCATCGGGCTCCATCTTGAAATTCTCATAGCTAAGATTGAGAATTCCAATCTTGGTTTTCTTCACATCATCGGTTCCTTCATAGGTGGTCTCAAGAGTATCCCACACTTCCTTGGCACTCTCAATTGAGGAGACTTTGGAGTTGATGTCAGGACCGAAGGAGCAAAAGAGCATGTGAAGAGCTTTGTCATTTATTTGGATTTTTTCCCTCTCATCTTCACTCATCTCTATCTTCTTCTTTAGAACAATCTTTCCATCATCATCTCTCTTGAAAGGAATGTAGGGACCATCTTCAATGACATCCCAAACCAAGTAATCGTTGGACTTGATGAAGAGGCGCATCCGATTCTTCCAAAAAGGATAGTTGTCACCATTGAAGAATGATGGCTATGTGGTGGATTGTGACTCGTAATTACTCGATCCGGAGGTATATGCCATGGATTGATTTTTAGTGTATCACACTCTTCCTAGGAACTCCTCTTGTGGTTGTGAATCCCTCAAAGAGGTAGGCTTTGATACCAATTGTTGAGTGGATTGATTGAATGATCAAGACCAAGAGGGGGTGAATTGGGATTTTAAAACTTTGTTGGAGTGAATGGACAATTAAAAGTGAAGAACAAAGGATTTTAGAGTGGTTCAAGTTCCAAATGAACTCTACATCCACTACCTTAGCTACCACTAAGGATTTACAATAATTCACTATTTTTATTCTTCCCCTTTTCAAGGCATAGAAGGTAACCTTTACACAACCGATCAAATTTTCTACCCAAAATTTGACCAAACCCTCACAAATGAACAAAGAAGAAATTGGACAAGAAATATATCTCTCAAATACAATTTTGTCCCTCGAAGTACAACACTCAACCCAAATTTGAAGATAGAATAAGAATTGAATACAACACAATTTGGGGTTTACAAGAAATTGGAAAATAGGAACACTTGAGGTTGGATTTTTGCTTGGATGTTTGTCTTTAATGCAATAGTTGTTGCCGGTCTTCAAAGAGCTTCAATTTATACATTCTCTATCAATTCTAGCCGTTTGGGTGGTTAGGGAATTGATTGTAGCCGTTGGGACCCTCTTTATCCACCATAAATGCACTTCTGCAGCTATTCGTATCGGTACACGAGGAGCCGTATCGATACCTGTCTCAAAACAGAAAGAGTCGTTGTACATAATAACGAAGGTGTATCGAAACGCACGTAAGCGTATCGGTACGGGACATGGACCGTTTCGATACAGAAGGGACCATATCAATACCTTTTTCTCAACTTAGCTCACTGGACGTCTCCGTTTCGATATAGGGGTTTACCGTATTGATACGGGTCAACTGCCACTTTAAATGTTAGTTACCTAATGACTGACACCAACGATCGAAAACATTTAAAACACTTCGAATTAAAATTTCAATTAAAACTGTATCGATACGGGTTAAGCCGTATCGATACACCATTCAATCTGCTTCAGTTTTGCAGAGGGGCGTATTGATACATATTGAATCTGTTTCGATAAGGTTAAGAGCGTATCAAAACGCGTCTTTCCAGTAGCCAACTTTGTAAAAAAGGTATCGATACGGCTGGAGGCGTATCGATACACCTGATCGATTTTCAATACCTTGGCCTGGAACACTTAGAAAATATTTGATGTTTGAGTTTTTCAAATCAGTTTTAAAGTGTTGGTGATTTATAAATTATTAAAGGGACTTAGAAATCAATTTCAAGTTTTCAATTTAATACTTAACAATTTAATTATATCAAAATCAAACATAGGTTTTACATGGTTTTATTAATGAAGAAAGTATATGTTGAACAACCACCTGATTTTGAAGATCTGAATTATCCAAACCATGTTTTCAAACTAACTAAAACTTTATATGGTTTGAAACAAGCTCCTAGAGCTTGGTATGAAAGACTTTCAAACTTTTTGGTTGAAAAAGGTTTTGAAAAAGGCAAGATGGACACTACACTTTTCATTAAAAGAAATATCAATGAAATAATAGTAGGACAAATTTATGTTGATGATATAACCTTTGGTTTTACTAATGAGTTTTATTGCCAAGTATTTTCTAAGTGCAAGGTGAGTTTGAGATGGGCATGATGAGGGAGCTCTTATTTTGCTTGGGGCTCCAAATCAAGCAAAGGAAGGATAACATCTTCATCAATCAAGCTAAATACATCAATGATATGCTCAAGAAGTTTGACTTAGAGAATGTGAAGCCTCAAGCCACTCTAATGAGCTGATAAATTAAGCTTGACAAAGATGAAGGAGGTAAGTGTGTTGATTCTAAGATTTATCGTTCAATGATTGACTCTTTGCTTTACTTTACCGTAAGTAGACCCGATATCATGTTTAGTGTTTGCTTGTGTGCTAGGTTCCAAGCTAGCCCTAGAAAACCACACCTTATAGCCATTAAGATAATTTTTAGGTACCTTAGACACACACCTTATTTAGGTCTTTGGTATTTTAGAGACTCTTCCTTCAACCTACATGCTTATTCTGATGCAGATTATGAAGGATATAAAATAGATAGAAAAAGTACCTCCAGAACATGTCAATTCCTAGGTAGTATGCTCATATCTTGGTTCTCTAAGAATCAAAATAGTGTAGCCTTATCTACCACCGAAGCGGAATATATATCAGTTGGAAGTTGTTGTGCTCAAGTTCTTTGGACGAAGTAACAACTTCTAGACTATGGAATTGATGTAGGTACCATACCCTTTAAGTGTGACAACACTAGTGCTATAAGTCTCACTAAGAATCACGTCCAACATTCTAGAACCAAGCACCTAGAGATGACACACCATTTCATTAGGGACCATGTCTTAAAGAATGATGTTGTTCTAGAGTATGTTGATACCTCAAACCAATTAGCGGATATCTTTACAATGCCATTAAACAAAGAGCGTTTTTGGACTCTTAGGAGAGTGTTAGGTCTAACTAGCCTATCTTGACCTTTTAGATCCCTTAAGTGTCAAAAATTTGCTTGAATTTGAATGATGATCATGTTTATGTAATTTTGCCTCTTTATGCATCTATGCTTGTTGCTAGGGGGAGTATGCATCTGTTTTAGTCCATATTCGTTGCTCATTCATCATAAACATGCATTTATGATCTATTAAAATCCAATTTTTGAACGCAAGTCTATTCAAAAATACATTTCTAGAAAAGGGTATCGATACGAGTAACAACGTATCCATACATGTAGCTAAATGGGTGTCGATACACTCTTAACTGTATTGATACGGTCACACGTATCAATACAGTATAAAATTTGTACTGATACGGTGGATCAATACGCCACATCATCGTATCGATACGGTATGCCACTAGAGCTTTAAATGAGCATTAAAAGGGTGTTTCACTTTAATTAAAACACAAACCCCTTTTTCTCTCAAACCCCAAGTCAAATTTTCACTATAAACCCCCTCTAATCTCCTTGATATTTCACACCAAACTCAAAATTTCTTGAGGGTTTTTCATCAACACATCAAGGCTAATCTTTGCTATCAATTTGGTGCATTCATCATCCTTCATTCATCCTATTCAATCTCTCAAGGTATAAAACCCTTTTTCTTTCTTTTTAATTTTCATTTAATTTTATTTATTTATTTTTCAACTAGTTTTTGTATACATAGTATATTTATAGTATGATTTTTGAAGTTTTTGCAAAAATTCTTTAAAATCTGATTTTTTATTCGAATATATAAATATACCGTATATTTTAGTAAACTGTTTTCAAAATTCTTTTTACTAAAATTAATTTTTATACTTGTATATATTTTAGCATATAAAATATAGTGTTTTTCATAATACCTTGAATTTTTGGAATGTTTATTGGATCAAATATGATGATAATTGCATACATTGTTTTCGAATGGTTTTTGATGTTTTCATGTTATTATGGGGCTTAAAAAGAGACCAAGAAACAAATTGCCTTCTAGTTCATCCAATACCAATTCAAAAAATGAGGGTATTACTAAATCGAACCTTAGTTTTATTACCCAAAATAGTTTTTAATCCCCTTCGGCTATGACCCATTACAAACAATATCAAGCTTGTTCAATCCAAGATGAGAGAGTTGATTCAATCCCATTTCTAAACTCCGAACATTTTAAGTTCAATTATCTTGGATTGTTCCAACAATGGAAATTCGTGAGTTTTCTAAGCATACCCCCAATTTTATATCGAAATCTTGTTTTGATTTTCTTTGCAAATGCCCAGTGTATCCATGACCAAGCAAGATAAATTGTTATAGCTATTGAGTCCTACCATATGGGAAACAAATTTTGAATTGACCAAAGTGTTTTGTGCAAAGTTTTTGGGTTTGAAAATTTGGGGATTAAGGATGAATACTCCTTGGGGTATTCTCAACTTGGCTCCGTAATTGTCCTTAACGCCCATGACCCGTATTCTCCATCTCATTATCTCTTGGTGGATTCGTCCTTCCAGTGGGAAATTATCTACCATTCGCCAAGGTGATTCTTTTTGGATCCGATTTTTCCGTGAGGGTAAGCGCCCAAACCTTTTCCGAATCATGTTTGCCGACTTGGTCTATCTTGTTCAAAACTGTCACACCAATCAAGTCAAGTCTTTCTTTTATGGCTTGACATTGAGCTTCTTGTTCCATTCTTTGGAGATTGATTGTTTCCATGATGCCGCCGAACCTCTTGACAAGCCAATCAATGATCACTCCCTCACTCGAGCTCACTTTGAGTACATTGATCATGAATGAGTTCATGTTAATTGACCTCTTCCTCAAGATGTTCAACCTACTCCAATCGCTCCACAAGGTCCACAAGTCCAACAAGCTCAATTTTCCATGGATGGACTCATGGTGTATCTAAATGAGCAATTCACATCCTTAGGGACTAATATTGCTTCTTTAGATACAAACATGAATGCGGGGTTTGCGGTCATTGATACTCACTTTACATCATGAAGGATCGAGTCAAGGCCATTGAGCAACAAAAAACTTCCATGGATGTATCTCTCATAGCCTTCCATGGTGCTTGGCTTAATCATACTCGGAAGTCTTAAGGCAACTGTGATGATTAAGATGAATAGGACGAGGATGGAGACGATGGGGACAAGTAGTCTTTGAGCATATCATTACATATCACATCATTTAGGATTT
Organism: Hibiscus tridactylites; assembly: GCA_958450335.1. Taxonomy (NCBI): domain Eukaryota; kingdom Viridiplantae; phylum Streptophyta; class Magnoliopsida; order Malvales; family Malvaceae; genus Hibiscus; species Hibiscus tridactylites. The sequence continues at coordinate 29,074,675 of OY288291.1, read as the reverse complement.
CTATTTCATTATGCACCTTTGTTTTTAGGAATCCTAGCTTTGATTTATGTTTGTCTTTAGGATTAAAGTTTGAATTTTAATTTAATTGTATTTGAACTTTTATTGTTTTGGATTTTAATTTGGAACTTAATGATAATATGTTGCTTTATTTATGTTTTAATTTGTGCTTTAATGTTTTATGTCTCTTGTCTATATCCTTGATTATTTGCATTGATTTTGATCAAACAAAAAGAGGGAGAAGTGTAAAAACCTAAATTTTAACAAACTTTTGAAAAACAATCTTAAATTAAGGGGGAGTGAAGTTTTCAAAATACATAAAAATCCACTTTGGTTTTGTTATATCGAAAAGGGGGAGATTGTAAAACCTAATTTGATATTGATATAACAAATTGTCTAAGGACCTATTTGTAAAAGTAAATAATTTTTAAGTATTTCAAAGTCTCACAAATTGACAAGCAAACATGAACCAAAACTGTTTCTAAGTCAAATAAAATTTTGAAACAATTTTTTTTTCTAAGTGTTCAAGCCCAAACCTTACTTGTACGCTAAGGCATATCGATACACTCTAGTCGTATTGATACAATTTTAAGGTTTTGGAATTTTAATTGACAAAAGCGTACCGATACAATTATACCCGTATCAATACAATATTCTATCCATGCTTAATTTTAAGGCATAGCGTATCGATACAGTTGTCCCGTATTGATACGGTTTGATTTGATTGGATAAAGTTTCACATTTAAAGTTTTCGACCGTTGCTTGTTAGTTAGGTTTTCATCAAAGTTTCAAACGGTCGTTGGACCGTATCGATATGCCCATATAATGTATCAATACACTTTTTGCTAAAGTTTTCCTCAGGATTCCAGTAAGCAAATATCGTATCGATACGCCCATGTTTTTTACACTATACCCGTACCGATGTGCATATACGCGTATTGATACTCTCTTCTTAAATGTGCACAATGGCTCTTTTTGTTTTGAGACAAGTATCAATAAGGTTGTTCGAGTACCAATACGGTAGATTGCATAAGTGCATTTATTGTGGGAAAAATGGAGCCCAACTGCTCTATTGATGATCTAACCCACTAGAACGGCTAGAAATCAATGTAATCTCCACCATCCCCCTCGCTATGTGCTAGTAGCGGAACTGCCTTGGTGTAAGTGACCTTATCCTAGACCCATGTGGAGCCTAGGTGTGTGGGCATTGAGGCCAAGCAGATGGCACAATGTCTCTTTAGGATGATGTCCTAGGGACGGTTTGGGGCCAGAGGGCCCCATATCGTGCTCGACGTGTACATTAGGGGTTGGCAACTAGCATTCGCTAGGCCCTGCAGGATACGATATTCGATAGGCGTATAGCCTGAAGGATCATGAGACGACGCTTCCGAGTAAAGTCCTTGAAAATGGACGTGAGTAAGGTTGACTTGTCTGGGATGAGATCCCTTTCAAGTGCCGTACGAAATGCCGATCCGGACCTGGATGGCATGGCCGTAAGCAAGACTCTAAAGCTACAACAACAACTATTGAACCTATTTGCAACAATCCAAGCATACATCCAAAATCTTGAGCTTAAAAAGTCAAATTCTTGTAACCCAACTTGTCTAATTCTCATTGTATTACTTTCTTTCAAGTTTGGGGAGTGATTAAGTGTAATTGGGCAATACATCAACCTAGTGAGAGGTATTTTTCAGATTGCCAAACCTTCTGTGTATTTGAGAGAGTCTTGGTTAATCTTTGGGTAGAAAGATTAACCGGCTTGTAAGGTTTCTTCCTAATCCGAGAAAAGGGGACAAATTTCTAGTGAAATTGGTTGAAAATCCTTAGTGGGATCTAAGGTAGTGGATGTAGAGCTTGTTCTAAGCTTGAACCACTATAAATTGTATTGTCTTCAATTTTCTCATTTTCAATTTGCTCTATTCAATTTTAAAAAACCAATTCACCCCCTCTTGGTCTTTTTCGATTCGATTGATCCACTTAACTTATTCCTCATTATTTATTCATTTATTATAAATTTTCATGTTAGTGCTAACTTCTCGTTTTGTAGTAACTTTACCAACAATTTAGAAGCAAATTTTAATACTACAAGTCATTTCAAATCTATTTAGTATGTTAGTTTTAATCTTATATGAAATTGATGCATTCGACTGCACCTGTCACTAGAGGTGGTCATAGACAAACTTAATATGCTATCTCAACCATGTTTTGCTTAAGAACGTCTACCGTAAATTTTTCAAAGAACACAAGAGAGAGATTTCGTTATAAAATTGGTGGCCAATATGAATCTAGAGAAAGCTTGCTGGGTTAAAGATAAGGTTAAGTATTCCTCTTGTCAAATTATTTTTAGAGCTGATTTTTTAGAATCTGGATTTGTCACATGTTCTAAGCCCAATATGCAACAATCAAATGTTGTTAAGAACACTGATGAGATCATTGCTGCGGTGATTTCTGAAATGAATCTAGTGGAGAACAATGCTAAATGGGTCGTGGACACTGGTGCCTCCAGACATTTTTACGCCAATAGTGGCACTGGATGAATGGAATATCGGTACTGTTTGAAGCCAATATTGGTACCCACTCATAATTCATCTTTGTTCATGCAATACCGATATTGGTTCATCCAGTATCGATACTGAAACCAAGAAATGTATTCTAAGGTACGAATTCCTCTCATAACTTGTCTCTAAACATCTTCATTTCATTCCAAGTGGTTACTAAAGTTTTGTAAGATATTTATGAGCATAATTGGATCATCTAACAACAGACATAATCATTAAAATCACTACTTTGATCAACCAATACATGCTTCACAAATTAAACACCCAACAAGCCCTATAAATCAAGCAAGTACATGTGACAATGGGGTGGGATGGGGACGATTTTGTATTTCACACTCGGTCCCCAATACTCACTAGTACGGTTTCAGAAATTACCCATTAAACTTTCAGGGTATTTTTTGTCCCGATGCCTATCCCCGCGGGTTTTGGTTAGTCCCCATCCCCATGAAAATAAACAAAACTTAATATATTAAACCAAACACCCAACATTCCGTCTGCAAAATTACAAACATAAATGATAAATTTAGTTTTAACAACAACAAACAAAACATGACTAAAATATTAACTATTTGATAGCTTTCTAAAGAGATTGTGTTTCCACCTTACTTATCGATTAATTTGTCCCCAACATGTTACCTTTTTGCATGCATTTCTGTATTTTAATCTTAATATTTGCATATTTTAAACTTAGTCCCTATTTGTCGAATTATTTTTGAATTTATCACATTTGTGCTGTTAATGTCGCTGCAAAAGACTTCCAATATTGCAACCAAGACTGTCCCCAAATCTGCCAACAATATAGAAGCTTCTAAGGATAATGACAGACATGCATGAGCTGTACAATATGCAATTCTCATGCAAGGACATTTGTCCCCTTTTGGTCATACCATAAATGGATGAGTGAAGAGAGAGAAAGTGTTCAAAGACAAATTTCTTCATCTTTTCTATTTTTCGAGGCTTCATCCATGACGGCTTGAGCTTTCTTTTGGGTGAACCGATGTGAAGACTAAGCAGACCAACATCTTGGGAGAAGAACCATGTGCAACGTGATAAGTGCCCAAAAGTCCTAGATTTTGACCCCTTTTACATGGCAATTATCACTCAACCTACACCCATTTAAGCAGCATTGTAGCCTTTCATGCATAGATTTCATCATTTATGCCTTTGAGCTCTATACTTTGTTTATTCTACAAATAAGGTATTATTTGATGCATGTTTGGCCTTTTGCATATTTGATCACTACTGGAGTAGGATGATGCCGCCATAGCACAGAAAGTAGGAGGGAAGATGAGGCAGAAGTAGCAGACAACAAACCCTGATCTAGCCAAGCAACATGACATCTTCAACTGAGGGAAGCTGAGGAAGCCTTGCTGAGCAGAGTAGGCCGATGCCGAGGAAGCAAAAACCAGGCCGCGACAACATTTCGCTAGAGGGAGAAATGAGCAAAGTGGTAGCCGGCTTGTAGAGCCTTTAACGCTAGATTTTTCTACACACTTTGCGTGGCAGCTGGAGCTCGAGAAGAGGAGGAAAACATGGAAGGAAGTATAAAGTTGGACTCTTGGACAAAAATGTATATTGTAATAAATTAAAGAGATTTACTTCTTTAATAAAGTCTAGTCCAAGTCCAACTTAACTTCCTCTCTAAGAAGGATTTGTGCCTACACCTCCCCCTATATAAGGGCTTGCCGCCATGAAGAACACAATAAAGGATCGAGAAGAGATAATGATCTTAGGATTAGTTTCATTATGTTCTAATTTTCTTAGGGTTAGGATTAGTTTGTTTAGTAGTTGTGAGAAAACTCTTTGTACTTAGTTTTTGTTCTTAATGCAATAAAAGTTAAGGGTTGCTTATTCTAGCTTTAATCATTTTTGTATTCTACTCGGGAGAGGGTTTGTGAGATCATCTATTTGTTCAATATCGGGAGATTTGATCTCACAAAAAGAATAAGTACGGTTTTTGCCCCACGTGGTGCTAACTAACTCGACCTAGAGATAGGTTAGAGTTTCAGTGGCTAAAAGAAGTGTATGAATAGTTGGTGTTTGCATTGGATTCACGCCGGGAGGTATAATCAGAGTTCAGTCATCAACCATTGTTCCATGGTTAGGGATAAGGCGGAAGCACCCAAGGACGCTTTGTCGAGCCTTAACTGCATCTGCCCACGAGCAAGGGATTGCCGCGACAGGGATTTAGCCATTACGGCCGCATCAGGGATTTATGTCACTGCCACGACAATAGTGAGTTGCTACATTCTGGACAGAAACGAAGTCAAGAAGATTCCACAATACGACACACTCTAACCAGGCCCATCTTCTCATCTTGATTACTCTTTTATTTCATTTACTGGATTTCCTTAGTTTAGATATTTTTAGATTACCTTAAATCACCCAAATAAATTATGTTTTTACTTTATTTATTTTGTAGTGCGAGGGAGTAGAACCGAAGGTTGAGTACCAATCCCTGAGGAGATGATACTCATATACTTATCCCTATATTACTTGCGTCGTTTATACTTGCATAAATTGCGGAGCACTATTTACACACAATAAGTTTTTGGCGCCGTTGCCGCGGATTGACAAATTTTGTTTTTATTTTCTTGTACTCTTTCTTGTATTTAGTTTATTTATTTTTATTTATTTTTTACTAAAAAATTTAGTCTTGTTTCAGAGCATGACCAGAGCTAACCCAGGAAGCCATTACGAGATCCAGAAATTGAACGCAGTTACTGAAAGCTTAGACGAGAAAACGAAGCCACAATGCAGGCCCGAGGACTCACCCCGAGGCCGCAGCCTCAACCAAGTGCCACCGAGACACAATATTAATGGGTAGTATCTTGCCGATGGATAGCCACTTATTGAAGAACAACAGATCATGTCAGGAGAGGGAGCAAATCTGCAAGCTCCATTTGCAGCAGTACGACACCCAACAGTCCGAGACTACCTTGAAGAGAACTTAAACGGACTAAACCTCAGAGTTTTTACCCCTGAAATCGAGGCTGCTCACTATGATCTGAAGCCAACAATGTTTAATATTATCAACACGATGTGGCAATTTGGTGGCTCCGCAACTGAAGATGCCAGACAGCACCTCAAGTCCTTCCTCCAGATCTGTAACTCATTCAAAATTCAGGGAGTACATGAGGATATTCTGAGGTTGAAGCTGTCCCCTATTCACTAAGGGATAGGGAAAAACCTGGCTCAACAGTATCCCAACATGATCAATTGGATCATGGAGTGATCTTTATCGTGATTTCTTAGCTCGTTTTAATCCTACAAATTTAACTGACATATTATGTATCGAGATCACTTCTTTTCGACAAGCTAATGATGAGTCTATGCATGAGGCCTGGGAGCGATATCGAGAGCTATTACACAAATTCCCTTTACATGGATTCCCAATATGGATGTAAGTGACCATGTTTTACAATGCGGTAAACACAACAACTAGGATGATGCTAGATGCCTTAGCAAACGGCGTACTCTTGGACAAAGAGCCAAAAGAAGCCATGGATATTTTAAACAGGATGGCTAAAAGTGATTATCAGTTCCCCACGGCCAGAAAAGGAGGAGTCCACCGTCAAACCGCAATTAATGAAATAGAGTCTGAGGGCTCAATTTCATCCCAGATTGCCACCTTGACGAAGCTAGTTATGAACTTGAAGTCGCAAAGCAATCAACATAAGGTCAAGGTAATTGATTTATTTTGCGAAAATTGTGAGGATAACCATGTTTTTTTCTGAATGCCCGCAGAACCCAGAGTCCTCCTACTATATTGGAAACTTCAACTGCAACAATTATATGTTCAACAACTATAACCCAACCTGGAAAACGCACTTCAAATTCTCCTGGAGCAACCCTATCAATGCCCTAAATCCGCAGCACCAGAATGCTCTAGCCCCAAGATACCAACAATCCATGCCACCGCAACAGCACATGCAAGCCCAATAGCCAATTCAGTCTAGTTCTCTTGAAAACACCTTAAATGCTTTTATGAATCAAACTAGTGCACATATGGCTAATACTGACAAGTTCTTATAAAAGAATGACGCTTTTATGGACAGGACCGAGACGTGGCTACAAAATCACGAGGCAACATTGAAATCCTTGGAAACCCAAGTGGAGCAGTTTGTGCAAATTATGAGCTCCAGACTAAAAGGTGCAACACATGAACAATGCAAGGCAGTCAGAACTAGGAGTTGTAAGCTGCTAAAGGAATCCTAGACCAATGTAATAGTTGAGGAAAATGAAGCCTTCATGGCAGCAGGTCATGCCGCGGCAATACTTAACAACCCTGCCCCGGTAGAACCAATCGATCCTGCCAATGACAACCAGAAAGACATGGATAACCCAGATCCACTACAACAAATCAGATTACAAGGCAAGGAAAAGATCGAGGATATGCGACCCCCACCACCATTCCCACAAAGGCTGAAACGTCAAAAGCAAGAATATCGGTTCAAGAAATTTCTTGGATATTGTAAAGTGCTCATTAGTCATATATTTTATATGCATTCCATCTCATATTATTGCTATTCTTACGTACATTTTAGGCATATTTAGGTTCATGCATTGCATATTTACAATATTCATTACTTTGCCATGATTTTATTGATTACCTTCTATTTGGTAAGAAAAAGATGTTTTAGTTTAATTTCCATTTCAGGGCTAGGAGTTGTTAGGAGGAGGAGATATCAGAGGCAGCAAACCAGGGAGCTGTATTGATGAAGTTCTAAGAAGAGAAAGCTGCTGGCGAGTACCTGCCGCCCAGGGCAGCTAGCTGAGGAATTGGAGAATTGGAGTGCAATCTGTAGAGTAGAAAATCCCGATTCTAACGATGGCATCCACTCAATTTTCTAACGCTTTGAATAGCGGACAAAGCCGCCGAAGGAGGAAATCAAGATTACTTACGCTATAAGGCAACGAGAAAAAGTCCACATTCAACTTAAAGAAGTAAGAATTAAAGGTTGTATTTAATGCAAAAGCTACTTTGAAGACTTCTACTCCAAGGAGGACTTGACCTAGCTAATGTCTATATATACTTGACATGTTTTGTAATTGTAGACAACTTAGGTTTTCCCTTAGGCATAGTTTAGGTTTTCTTGACGCCATTATGTTCTAAATTCTTTATTAGGTTTGGGTTATGTTGTAAACTAGTGTGAGAACGATTGGTTAGGTATTACGTTTGTTTTTGCAATAAAACTTTCAAGGTTTGCTTATTCCATGCTCTTCATAGTTTTCAATTAAGTTCGAAAGATTAGTTGTTAACTATCTATTTGTTCGGTATCGAGAGAGTCGAACTCACGAAAGGGATAAGTACGATCCTCATCCTAATCAGGTGTTGATCAATTTGGCCTAGACATAGGTACGGGTTTAAGGCGGCTAACAGAGGACGAACCAAGGTTACCGTCATATCAAGATTCACGCCGTGACGGGTATTATCTGAAGTGGGCAACAACAATATTCTGACTTAGACATAAACAAGATCAATATTGAAGCATTCTGTCGAGCCTTGAAGGTCTGCCGAGTTTGCCACTAAGCCAATTGTCCGTCCCACTGCCAAGGCAGCAAAAGCGTCAAAGCAGCCAATCTACCATCCTCTGTCGAGGTTGCAAAGTCTGGCGGTGCAAAGCATCTTAACCAATTCAACGCATTTTCACACTAGGGAGCAACATAATTTGACCCAGCCTACCACCCTGATCTTTTCTTCAATTACTTGTGTTTTATTTACGTTTAATTCTTTTATAAACTAAACTTGTGCATTAAATTTTCTTCATGCAGGAATTACAATTCGAGTAAGCTGTCCAATCCCATTGGGAGACGATATGTTTTATAATATAACTTGACAAGAGTGTGCACTTTCGCTCATATTTAGAGAACACCTAAATGCTCTAAAGGTTTTTGGCACCATTGCCGAGGATAGGCAACAGTAAATACGTTTTTATATTTCTACACTTTTATTTATTTGCATTTAATTTTTAGTTTTTATTTTATTCGATAAAAAAGAATTTTACAGTTTCCTTTGCTAGTGCATGACTAGAGGAAATCCAAAGGGTGAAATTGTTTTCTTTGACGACATCGAACGAAGAGCAAGAGAACTTAAGAAATAAGTCAAAGAAGCCCTAGGAAAGGGAAAGGAAGAGGGGAAAAAGCAAAAGCAGCAATGGTTAACGACCAAGACGATAACCCAGCCAATGATGCCCGTATCGGCAGAGATGTGCAACAAGATCCGCTACCCATGACAGCAGCAGCAAGTTCCACCTAGACAATAATCCCCAATTTTGCCCAGGCAGCAACAGTATTTACGAACCACCAGGGACTACTTGGAGCATGGCTTCAGGGGATTTGGCCCAACTGTTGCAGAGCCTGAAATCGAAGAGGACCATTTTGAGTTAAAGCCCGTGATGTTTAACATGATCAACACTTTGGGGGCAATTTGGAGGAACTGCCACAGAAGATGCTCGACAGCACTTGAGGGGATTCCTAGACATATGCAGAGCATTCAAGATACACGAAGTTCACCAAGATGTGCTAAAGCTGAGGTTCTTCTCCTATTCATTGAGGGATAGGGTGAAGCATTTGTTGAACAACCAGCCGGCAGGTTCATTCAACACATGAACGGAGTTGTGCAAAGACTTTTTGGATCATTTTAGCCCATCTAATGTCATAGACAGGCTACAAAACGAGATCACAGCTTTCCGACAAGGGGATGACGAGCCAATGTATGAAGCATGGGAGCGGTACCAACAGATGTTGAATAACTATCTGCTTCATGGTTTTCCGGCCTGGACGCAAGTGTCAATGTTTTACAATGGAGTGAACTACCCAACTTGAATGATGCTCGACGCATCTGCCAATGGGATAATCCTCGATAGACCACGTGAGGAGGCACTACAGATCTTGAACAAGATTGCTAAAAACGACTACAAGTTCCCTACAGCCTGCCGCGACGGCATAAGGTGGCCAGCTGTTGTGAACGAGGTAGAGACCACGGGATCTGTTAATGCCCGTCTGGATAAGCTGACTGAGCTGGTGATGAATATGGCCAAAGGAAAGACAAATGAGGCCAAGACCGTGGAGCCTTTTTGCGATTAGTGTAGGGACAACCCTGATTCCTCTAAATGCAGCGTATATGCTAACTTCATTGGAACATATGAGAGGAATAGCAAGCCAAACACCAACACTTACAACCCTGGTTGGAAGAAGCATCCAAACTTTTCCTGGAGCAATCCAAACACAGCTGGAAATCCAATTCAATAACCAGGAGGATACCAACAGAACATATCCAGACAACCGACTCAGCAACAACAGAAAACGAGCAATAACTCACTTGAAAATACTTTACATACTTTTATGTCTCGAACTAGTGATTTTATTGTTTGTACTAATAAATTTGTTGATAAAACGGAGTCGTTTATGGACAGGACTGAGATGAGGATGAACAATCAAGAGGCTGCAATAAAGAACCTAGAAACCAGTTTGGGCAATTCACGAAGATCATAAGCAACAGAACAAAGGGTGCAGCATCTAACAGCACAAAGGTATAAGCCAAACCCACTTATGAACAGTGCAAAGCCATATCAACCAGAAGTGGGAAATAGTTGGATGATCCTAGAATGAAAAAGCCATCGGATGAACAACCAACACAAAAAGAAATGTATGACGCGGCATCATCAATACCAGTTGCCCTAGCAAATGAGACTGACAATAGTCCTAAGGCAGATGATCCTCCACAGATCAAGTTCTCATGCAAGGAGCGTATAGAAGACATCCGCCTACCGCCACCTTTCCCTTAGAGGCTTAAGCAATAGAAGTAGGAGCACCGGTTCTGAAAATTCTTTGATATTCTGAAACAGGTGCACATAAATATCCCTCTCATCGAAGCCATCCAGAACATGCCCAATTATGCAAAATACCTAAGGGACATGGTCTCTAAGAGGAAGAGAATTGAGGAGTTCGAAATAGTTGCTGTCACAGAGGAATGTATGGAAATGTTACACAACAAGCTGCCACCCAAGCAAACAGATCCAGACAGCTTCGTTATACCATGTAGAATCGGCATCAACCATACAACGAAATCCTTGTGCGACTTAGGAGCCAACATCAACCTGATGCCTAAGGCAGTTTTCGATAAGCTTGGTATTGGGCAAGCCAAACCTACCTCCATTATGCTGAAACTTGCTGATCACTCGTTTTTACAACTAGAGGGTAAGATCGAAGACATCTTAGTTCGAGTGGGCAACCTTATTTTTCCAGCAGACTTCCTCATCTTTGACTGTGAGGCCAATGAAAACGCCCCTATTATCCTTGGGCGACCATTCTTGGCCACAAGCAGAACATTAATAGATGTGGAGCATGGGGAACTGATCATGAGGGTAGACAATCAAAGCATCAAGCTAAATGTATTACAGCCCCCATTAAAGAAAACGAAAGGATGCCCGAACGCTCTGGACTCCAAAATCAGCACTAAAATAGAGCAAGACAAACCCACCTTCCAAAGGGAAGACTGAAGGACCCAACAACACACCACCTTACAGAACAGGAGGACTCCCCAGGAGGAAAAGACAAGAAACACCACCTCAAGAAGTGGTTATGTTTGGGAGATGCACCCCAATGCACTCCAAACATAACTTAATTAATTTCATCTTTTATTTTCTTTATTTTTATGTTTTAGGAATATATTTTAATTTATTGCAATATTTTCTTTCTTTTAGGATTGGATTTTAAATTAAGTTAAAATTATTCCCACATTTCATTTATTTTTCAGAATTTATTTTTGGCATTTAATTATTTTTAATTTTGTTTCAGGTTTTAGGAATAAAAGAGTTGGACGAAGAAAAGGCCCAACAAGGAGCCCGCCTACCATCCCGCCGAGATAGCTAAGGGCAGCCCAGCGCAGAAACAACGTAACGACTAGTTGACCACCAATGGCTAGATGCCAATGACTACAAAAATAATGGGCAGAAATCCCATAACCTGCGCAAAACAATCTTCTCGTTGGACATTTATTGCCGCCATGGCGTCTCTCGGCACCATCTATATAAACCCCATTTCTCCCATTCATTTAGTTTACTTTCATCTCCTTGTTATCCTATTCTTGAATCCACTGTTCTCTTTCTCATTTTCTTATTTTAGTTTCGGATTACAAAAATTGTCTCACACATGGAATCAACATCACAAGGAAAACTCACCTTCCAAAGGTTCTTCTCTCATGAAGATGCAAAGCGGTATAAAACCTAGTTCGCAAAGAAAGTAATATGGGAGGAACAAGGGTTCCATTACTCCCAGCAGACAAGGGACCTCAGTCTTGAGCCGCCCTATTTGAGAAGAACCACAACGAGGATTGGGAAATCTTTGCACGACAGCTGGAGGCGGCAAACATCACGATGGTTAGAGAATTCTATGCCCACCACCCCCGCCCCGAGCTGTCGTTCCTGTTTATTCGAGGGGAACCAATCAAGCTCAACATGATAGTAATCAACAGCTTCTATGGGCTTGAGATGGACAGAAACCCACACAAATAATGGAGGCAGTCACTGACGGCTGCCGACTATAATAAGATCAAGGCCCAGCTGTGAGAACCCAACACTCCTTGGTTGGCAGGCAAGCATGGCGGCTCAGTCCAACGCTGCCGATTGCTGCCCGAGCCGATGCTGTGGAACACTTTCATCAAACGACGTCTGCTGCCAACCTCCCACAACTACACAGTGGACAGGCCCCATCTCGCTTGCATCCACTCCATAATGGTAAACATGCCAATCAACATTGGGGAAATCATCTGCAAGGAGATTCACAAGTGTTTCCACAAATCAAAGGGTCGGTTGTACTTCCCATCTCTCATCACCGGCTTATGTGCCAACTTCAACGTTCCCTCAGATCCAAATGATGAGATGACAACCGCCAAAGAGGGCTAGACCAGAAAAGCCCGCCTGCAGATGATGCATGCCCAAGAGATAGAACCAATCACTCCGAGCCAGCCCTCTGCCGCCCAGCCAGCTACTCTAGCTGCCCCAGGCAGTACTGAAGCTGCCCCGACCAATGAAGTCATTGCCCTGCTGCACTCTCTCATCGATAGCAACAAAAGGATAGAGCAACAACAATTGACATTCATGAAGTATGTGGGGGAGGTCCAAGAGGATTTTGTGGCCTATCTTCTTCAAAAATTTCACAATGACGGCCCCACCCTGCCCACATTCCCTGCAGATCTACCTGTCGCAGCCGTGTCTAGAGAAGGAAACCATAAGAAGAAACTGCCCGCCACGCCCCCTTCTGTGGCCAGATGCCCTCTTCAACGCATTACCCGTCCTACTCCGCCACCTCTGCTTCCAACACGGTGGAAAACACTCCTGAGAGGCATCGACTACATTGCTCTGTTGCCCGCACAACAAAAATGGTGGCCAATAGCTCCCAGTCCAACGAGGTGGAGCAGCCGTCAGCACCAACAATGGAACCCATGGCAACAGAGGATCCATCGGCAAAGTCCATGATAGAGGCCACCAGGAAAAGAAAGTGACACATTATCTCCACTGAGCCAGAGGAAGAGGATTCTAAATCTGAACCTGACCAAAGTTCAACTCCTCGCCCCACTCCTAAGAGAGTCTAGCCACCGCGGACAGCAAAGATTTCACCTGCCAAGACTGCCGCCCGGACACCTGCCAGCCGCCGCCTAGTCATCCACTCTTCATCCTCTTACTCATCTGCCGAGAAGACCCCAACTTCTTCTCAGCTCTCCGCCAAGTTCTAGCGTTACTTCCTTTCTTTTCTTTATTTTCTTGCTTATTTTTATGTTTTAATTATCTTCTGTGTATTTAATTTTTGTTTTCTTTTGTAATTATTTTTGTGCATTGAGGGCAATGCCCATCTCGAGTTGGGGGGGGGGGTTAGCACTCATTTTGTTTAGGCATAACTAGTAGCATATAGGTTGCATAATGTACTTGCCTTAAAAGTTAATCGGAAATTTTTTTTTGTTAGAACTTGTGCCTATGATAGGATAGCTGACTCAAAATTTTTGCACCAATTAAAAAGACCTTAAATTTGGGGAAAGCATGAAGTAAACTTAGAATTTGTCTATTAATGACAAAAATTAAAAACACTACTATTACTTGCTGAATTTGTTACACTTTTCGGTAAACATTGTCTGCTTGAATTATTTGTAAAATTCTAACACTGGTTGCAGGAAGCTACCGCGGCAGGCAACAAACAGAAAAAGAAAAGCACTACCACGACAGGAAAGAAATTTTTATGATGTCTTTCCCTAGAGGTGCCCGAAACCGGCTCTAGGAAGAATCATGTGCAAGGAGACTCCGCTGCTATCAAAGTCCATGAATCTGAAAATCCTTGAAGAGATTGACAAATTAGCATGAGTGAATGAAAGTCTTCACGGGATGACTCTACTCAATGGGTTCAGGGCTTTGTAGTTTGCTCATATCTTAATTTCAGACCTAGAGAGTAGTTGTGATGAGATGAAGCCCTTATTGCCATGATTAAAGAAATGTGCTTACTTATGCTGCCTCGACATCAACCTTATATACCATGACAACATCTCTATTTACTTAGAATGTTCTTCAGATTCAGCCTGCACACAGTTTCTGCACACACTGCACTGGCATTATAGTTTAATTCTGAGTTAATTTATGATCTTCTCCTTTCACTAATATAATGTTGGTGCCACAACCTTGAGATGCTAAATCAAGTTTAAAACATGTTTTTCTTTCTGATTAGTTTAAAGGGCAAGTATGTTTAGGTTTGCATTGCTTGAGGACAAGTAATAGTTCAAGTTTGGGGTGTGTGTACAGTGCTCATTAAACCTATATTTTATATACATTCCATCTCATATTATTGATGTTCTTAAGTACATTTTAGGCATATTTAGGTTCATGCATTACATATTTACAATATTCTTTAATTTGCCATGATTTTATTGATTACCTTCTATTTGGTAAGAAAAAGATGATGTTTTAGTTTAGTTTCCATTTTAGGGCTAGGAGTTGTTAGGAGGAGGACAAATCAGAGGAGAGGATGCAGAGGCAGCAGAATAGGGAGATGTACTGATGTAGTTCCAAGCAGAGAAAGCCGTTGTCGAGTACATGCCGTCGTCGTACATGTCACCTAGGGCAGCTAGCTGAGGAATTGGAGAATTAGAGTGCGATCTGTAGAGCAGAAAACCCTGATTCTAACGATGCCATCCACTCAATTTTCTGACGCCTGGAACAACAAACATAGCCGCCAAAGGAGGAAATTAAGATTACTTACGGTACAAGGCAACGAGAAGAAGTCCACATTCAACTCAAAGAAGTCAGAATTAAAGGTTACATTTAATGCAAAAGCTACTTTGAAGACTTCTACTCCAAGGATGACTTGACCTAGCTAATGCATTATATACTTGACATATTTTGAAATTGTAGACAACTTAGGTTTTCCCTTGGGCATAGTTTAGGTTTTCTTGCCGCCATTATGTTCTAAATTCTTTCTTGGGGTTGGGTTATGTTGTAAACTAGTGTGAGAACGATTGTTTAGGTATTAAGTTTTTTTTGCAATAAAACTTTCAAGGTTTTCTTATTCCATGCTCTTCATAGTTTTCAATTAAGTTCGAAAGATTAGTTGTTAACTATCTATTTGTTCGGTATCGAGAGAGTCGAACTCACGAAAGGGATAAGTACAATCCTCATCCTAATCAGGTGTTGATCAATTCGGCCTAAACATATGTACGAGTTTAAGGCGGCTAAAAGAGGACGAACCAAGGTTGTTGTCTTTGCAAGATTCACGCCGTAACGAGTATTATCTGTAGTGGGCAACAACAGTATTTTGACTTAGACATAAGCAGGATCAATATCGAAGCGTTCTGCCAAGCCTTGAAGGTCTGCCGAGTTTGCCGTCGAGCCAATCGTCCATTCCACTACCGAGGCAGCAAAAGCGTCAAAGCAACCAATCTGTCATCCTCTGCCGAGGCAACAAAGTCTGGTAGTGCAAAGCATCTTAACCTATTCAACGCAGTTTCACACTAGGGAGCAGCATAATCTGACCCAGCCTACCACCCTGATCTTTTCTTCAATTAATTGTGTTTTATTTACTTTTAATTCTTTTATATACTAAACTTACTTGTGCATTTAATTTTCTTCGTGCAAGAATTACAATTCGAGTAAGCTGTCCAATCCCTGCGGGAGACGATATCTTTTGTACTATAACTTGATAGGAGTGTGCACTTGCGCTCATATTTAGAGAACACCTAAACGCTCTACAGATATCTTGAAACTAGTTCATATCAACATCCCCTTTGTGGAAGCAATAGAGCAAATTCTGAATTACGCCAAATTCCTCAAGGACATGGTATCCAAGTGAACAAGAATAAGGGGATTTGAGACGGTTGCCGTAACAGAAGGATGTATGGCCATGTTATAGAACCGAGCACCACCTAAACTTAAAGATCCAAGGAGCTTCACAATACCATGTGCCATCAGGAATCACTATGTGGGGAAGACATTGTGCGATTTGGGGGCAAGCATAAATTTAATGCCCAAATCTGTGTTTCAGAAGCTAGGAATAGGTAAAGCTAAACCTACAACAGTAATGCTCCAGTTGACCGATCGCTCCTATGTTCAACCAGAAGGAAAAATGGAAGACATTATGGTAAGAGTGGATAAATTTATTTTCCCTGATGATTTCCTTGTTCTTGATTGTGAGGCAGATGAACATGCACCTATCACACTTGAGCAACCATTCTTAGCCACTGGGAAGACCTTGATCAACAAAGAAAAAGGAGAACTAACAATGAGGGTAAACGATCAACAAGTCTAGCTCAACGTTCTCCAGACTCTAAAACGTGCTGACAATCAGGAAGAATGTCAAGTGATGTAAGCCACGACATAATTCAATTTTGACATTAATGCACCCTGCCTCGGTAAGCATTGCCTCGACAATGATCATGGCCACTACCTCGGCATGCACTCAGACGAATGCCTCGACAACATTTTGGAAAACCTCGACGAAGCTGAAGAGATCGATGAAGCTGATATTGAGGAAGCACACTGGGCAACCTCTCATCCAGGTTAAGTACTTTGAACCCCTCAATTATTCTGGAGAAGAACGAAAATTTGAGAAACCGTCAATCGAGAAACCACCAGTTCTTGAATTAAACAATTGCCTGATAAATTAAAATATGTTTATTTGGGAACCAATGATACTTTGCCCATAATAATCTCTTCTAAGTTGCAGCCAACACAAGAACAAAGTCTGATGAACATGCTGCGGTGGCATACGAGGGCAATAAGGTGGACGATGGTCGATCTGAAGGGGATAAGCCCAACGATATGTATGCACAAATTCCTCTTGGAGGACAACCATAAACCTACCATTGAGGCTCAAAGAAGACTTAACCAGTCAATGAAAGAGGTGGTGAGAAAGGAAATTATGAAATGGCTTGATGCCGGAATTATCTACCCCATTTCCGATAGTACATGGGTGAGCCCGGTGCATTGTGTGCCAAAGAAAGGTGGAATGACCATGATAACCAACGGAAATAATGAGTTAATACCAACTAGGACTGTGACCAGTTGGAGGGTTTGTATGGATTATCGCAAGTTGAACAAGGCAACTCGAAAGGATCTCTTTCCTTTACCTTTTATTGATCAAATGTTAGATAGACTTGCCGGTAAACCATTTTACTATTTTCTTGATGGTTATTTAGGTTATAATCAAATTGCCATAGCCCCAAACGATGAGGTAAAAGCCACCTTCACATTCCCTTACGGTACGTACGCATTTAGAAGAATGTTGTTCGGCCTTTGCAATGCCCCGACAACATTTCAACTGTGCATGCTGGCAATTTTATCCGATATGGTGGAATATTTCCTAGAGATATTCATGGATGACTTCTCAGTCTTTGGTGATGACTTCAACAACTGCCTCGACAATTTGGAGAAAGTGCTTCAAAGATGTAAGGATTTCAACCTAGTCCTAAATTGGGAGAAATGCCACTTCATGGTAGACGAGGGCATAGTGCTAGGCCATAAGATTTCATCAAAGGGGATTGAAGTAGATAAAGTGAAGATTGATGTGATCGAAAAACTACCTCCACCAACCACAGTCAAGGGCATCCACAGCTTTTTGGGACATGCAGGTTTTTACATAAGATTAATTGCAATTTTTTTCTAAAATTTCTAAACCCCTTTGCCATTTGCTTGAACAAGATAGAGCCTTTGACTTTAATGACGAATGCACTAAGGCATTCGAGACACTCAAACAAAAGCTGGTCTCTACACCTATAGTCGTACTGCCTGATTGGACGCAGCCATTCGAACTTACGTGTGATACCAATGACTATGCCGTCGGGGCAGTGCTTGGCCAAAGAAAAAGCAACCTCTTCCATGTGATCTACTATGCTAGCAAAACGCTGAATGAGGCCCAGATTAATTATACAACCACTAAAAAAGAATTGCTAGCTATAGTTTTCGGCTTTGAAAAGTTTCGATCATACCTAATCGGAACTAAGGTGACAGTTCACACATACCACTCGACAATAAAGTATATGTTCTCTAAAAAGGATGCAAAGCCGAGATTGATTCGATAGATTCTCTTTCTGCAAGAATTTGATGTCGAAATCAAGGATAGAAAAGGAATAGAAAACCAGGTTGCCGATCACCTCTCAAGACTGGAAATAGGAAGAAAGGAGGCCACTAGCATAGAGATACAAGATTCTTTCCCAAACGAGGAACTATTACTTACCTCGGTAGTGGAAGATGATCCTGCCGCGACATTGGAAACAAGTCTTGTCGCGGCATTGACGGGCTGCATCGCCGCGTCATTACCCCTAACAGTCATGACGGCCGAGACAACACCATGGTATGCTGATATTGCTAATTTTATGGTTAGTGGTGTATTGCCTTATAATCATAACTATCAAGGAAAGAAGCGGTTCCAACATGATGCTAAGCATTATTTTTGGGACGAGGCTCTTTTGTTCAAACAAAGAGCAGATTAAGTTATAAGGAGATGTGTCCCCGAGGAGGAACAAAGAGAAGTGCTTCAACAGTGCCACAACTCACCATATGGAGGAAAATTGGGAGGGACCAGAACCGCAACCAAAGTACTTCAGTCGGGACTCTATTGTCCAACACTCCATAAAGATGCCCAAGATTTCTATAAGCAATGTGACTGATGTCAACAAACCGACAACATCTCCAGGCATAATAAGATGCCCTTGCAAACCATATTGGAGGTGGAATTATTTGATGTATGGGGTATCGATTTCATGGGACCATTCCCATCATTCTGTGAGAACCTTTACATTTTGCTAGCAATTAACAATGTGTCCAAGTGGGTCGAAGCAATTGCCACCCCAAACAATGATTCCAAAACTATGCAGAAATTCATGCAAAAACATATATTCACACGGTTTGGGATACCGAGAGCCATAATCAGTGACGAAGGCAAGCACTTCTATAACAGACTCATTGTCGCGGCATTAAAGAAGTAGGACATTACACACAAGCTCGCCACGACATACCACCTACAAACGAATGTGAAGGTCGACATATCAATCAAAAAATTAAAAGAAATCTTTAAAAAGGTGGTTAATTCCTCTCGAAAGGACTGGTCTCTTCGAATCGATGATGCATTGTGGGCATACAGAATGACCTTCAAGACTCCATTAGGAATGTCCCACTACAGACTTGTGTAATGGAAAACATGCGATTTACCAGTGGAAATAGAACACAAGGCATATTGAGCTATCAAAACAATTAACATGGATTGGGAGAATGCCGAGCAGAAACGACTCTTAGACCTCAATGAGATAGAGGAGTTCAGAGCTGCAACATATGATAATGCGAGAATTTACAAGAAAAAAACTAAACAATGGAATGACAACAAAGTATGGATGCGACAGTTCTTTCCTGGGCAGCAGATGTTGCTTATCAATTCTTGCCTTACACTATTTCCGAGAAAACTCCGATCATGATGGTCTGGGTCATTTGAAGTTGTAAAAGTCTTCCCACATGGAGTAGTAACAATTAAGTCCAGCATGGATGGGCATGAGTTCAAAGTCAATGGGCAAAGAATGAAGCACTACTTGGGACAACATGCCATGAGGGATAGGGAAGAAATCACTCTTGGGGATGCACACACATGCACCCCTTGAGTATCCAGACTCTTTCTCTCTATTTCATCTTTTGATTTTATTTTTAATTTTTCTTTTGCATTCCCGCATTTTTGAATTCTTAGGAATAAATTACTCTTTTCTCTCATTTTAAGGCAAAGAAGTAACTCCCCCGGCAGCAAAGCCCACCCCACCATCACGTGTCCAGCCACCTTGAGAGTCCAAACAAATCAAGCGAGAAACTTCTATGCCAACGAAGAGGCTAGTTTTGGAGTCTGACAATGAAGAGGAGGATGATTCTGCCACCTCTAAATCCATTTAAATTCCTCTTCAATTTTTTGTTGTTTATCTGTTTTTGCCCTCATATTTTTGTGTGCTAAAATTTTTCTATCTTATATATGAAATTTAAGCATTGAGGGCGATGCTTGGTTCTAGTTTGGGATGTAGGTTGAGAGGCCAAGGCACTTCCATGCCACGACAATATAAATATATTTACCATGTAGTTTTTTTATATTTTACTTGTCCAAATTTATTTTTTAATTGCACTACCTTAACTGAATTTTGCTTATGTCGTGACAATACTTTCTATCAATTGCCTTAGTTTAGTTTTAATTAAATCTTCTTACTTGTCAATAGAACTCTCTCTTACTACCATTGTTTAGAACTGTTTAAAGCCTTTGTTTTTAGAATGCTTAAAGAAAGATAACTTAGGATCACACTATGAGATTAGAACTTTAAACACCTTTGTGACTTGCATGATTTAAGGAATTCTAGTACATTTAGGACATAGACTAGCTTAGAAAAAAATTGGGTAAAAGTTAGAGGTGCCACCACTGGCTCTAGCTTAAGGAAGCCCTAGAGGTGCCCAAAACCGGCTCTAGGCTAATCACTAGAGGTGCCCAAAATTTGATCTAGTTGGTTAGGTTGCTTGCAAAATATATTTTAACTACACAAGTTAAGTTAGTTAATGCTTAAGTGTTTACTTAGAATCCTTGTAATCATCTCATTCACAATGCATGCACACACTCACAAATCTTATAGTTTGATTCCAGGGAATTCCTAAAGTATCCAAAGGATCAAAAGGCCAAAGCGTTCTTCGCCATGGTTTGGAGAGAGAAGGAAAAGTGAGACCAAGGAGACAGTTTATAAAAACTAAGGTTTGGCAATTGATGGTTTGCATTGCTTGAGGACAAGCAATAGTTTGAGTTTGGGGGTGTGATAAGTGCCCAAAAGTCCTAGATTTTGACCCCTTTTACATGGCAATTATCACTCAACCTACACCCATTTGAGCTGCATTGTAGCCTTTCATGCATATATTTCATCATTTATGCCTTTGAGCTTTATACTTTGTTTATTCTATAAAAAGGTATTATTTGATGCATGTTTGGCCTTTTAAAGATTTGACCACTGTTGGAGCGGGATGATGCCGCCACAACATTGAAAGCAGGAGGAAAGATGAGGCAGAAGTAGCGGACAACAGACCCTGATCGAGCCAAGCCACATGACAGCTTCTACTGAGGGAAGATGAGGAAGCCTTACTGAGTAGAGCAGACCGATGCCGAGGCAACAAAAGCCAGGCCGCTGCAACATTTCACTAGAGAGAAAAATGAGCAAAGTGGTAGCCGACTTGTAGAGCCTTTAACGCTGGATTTTTCTACACACTTTGAGTGGCAGCTGGAGCTCGAGAAGAGGAGGAAAACATGGAAGGAAGTATAAAGTTGGACTCTTTGACAAAAGTATATATTGTAATAAATTAAAGAGATTTAATTCTTTAATAAAGTCTTGTCCAAGTCCAACTTAACTTCCTCTCCAAGAAGGATTTGTGCCTACACCTTCCCCTATATAAGGGCTTGTCGCCACGAAGAACACAACAGAGGATCGAGAAGAGAGATTGAGCTTAGGATTAGTTTCATTTTGTTCTAATTTTCTTAGGGTTAAGATTAGTTTGTTTAGTAGTTGTGAGAAAACTCTTTTTACATAGTTTTTGTTCTTAATTCAATAAACATTAAGGCTTGCTTATTCTGGCTTTATTCATTTTTGCATTCTACTCGGGAGAGGGTTTGTGAGATCATGTATTTGTTTAATATCGGGAGAGTTGAGCTCATGAAAGGAATAAGTACGGTTTTCACCCCACGTGGTGTTAACTAACTCGGCCTAGGGATATGTTAGAGTTTCAGCGGCTTAAAGAAGTGTATGAAGAGTTGGTGTTTGCCTTTGATTCATGTAGAGATGTATCATCAGAGTTCAGTCATAAACCATTGTTCTGTGGTTAGGGATAAGGCGGAACCACTCAAGGACGTTTTGCTGAGCCTTAACTGCATCTGCCCACGAGCAAGGGATTGTCGCGGCAGGGCAGCCATTGCGGTCGCGGCAGGGATTTAGGTCACTGCCACAACAGTAGTGCGTTGCTGCATTCAAGACAGAAACATAGTCAAGTGGATTCCACAGTACGAAACACTTTGATCCGGCCCATCTTCTCATCTTGATTACTTCTTTGTTTTATTTACTGGATTTCCTTAGTTTAGATATTTTTAGATTACCTCAAATCACCCAACTAAATTGTGTTTTTACTTTATTTATTTTGCAGTGTGAGGGAGTAGAATCAAAGGTTGGGTACCAATCCCCGAGGAGATGATACTCATATACTTATCCCTATATTACTTGCGTCGTGTATACTTGTACAAATTGCATAGCACTATTTACATGTAACACAATGCAAGGGAAATTAATGAGATCATTTCAAAACTATCTAGGAATGGAGGTTTCCATTTGCTTTTATTAATTTCTTGTATTAAAATGATGATGATTTCTATTATCTTTCTTCTAGTGCAAAAATACTGTTGAATGTTGACTTGAATTTTTTTATGAAGTTTTCTTTCTTTTTTCAATTATGGATTTGAATGCTATTTTGCACGAAACTGTTGAATGCGACCACTATCACTCGAAGGTGGTGTGACAATTCAAGTTAGCGAGCACATCAATAAAAATTGAGTAGAATTGCATGCTTTATTTGCTATCATTGGAAGATGTAGTAGAATTGCATATGTAAGTTTTTAATTGCGATTTGGAAGAAAGCGAGTAAAATGAGCTGGTGCTTCGTTTCTTAAAAGTCATCTATTATTTTGTCCTTGCAACATTTGGTTATTTGCTAAGTTTCACAAAGGGGATCCCAATTTTACCCCCCCCCCCACACATATATATATATATATCATCTTATTATTCATGAGTTATTGTTTCTCATCGCTTCTCACAATTATATGTCTTTTCATTTTATTGCTCCAACAACTACTCTCACATTTAAATCTTATATACAATATTATTGCACTAACAATCCTAGATAGACAAAGTCCCGTCCTCGTGGGATCTATATCTGATAGAGTTGAACCTATCAACTATACTTTCTTTGACATGTGTACGCTTGCACAATCGATGTGTTATTATACAACCGATCACTATTGAAACAAGGGAACCTACACTACCTTTAAAAGAAAACATGTAACTAATAATTATAGTTCCAAATCATGACCAATTTGTTCTAAAAGGAACAAGATTCAATAATCTTTTTGGTCATATAAATTACCTCTTCTAATTTTACTCGTACAATTTATGACGAATTTTTGAAGTCACTATCATTATTGTTTTTGGAAACAGTTTGCTACCTTTTTCTGAGCTTTGCTTACTCAAAAATTGATAACTCCTAATATGTAACTTGAAATCAAGAATCATTTGTTTTAAACGAATTTAGACTTATGTATGATTATAGAGATATAAGGCTCACTTCCTAATTTATCTTGTAGAATTTTTGGCGATTCCTCAAAGTCACTACTAAAACTATTTTCTAAGAAACACACTGCCAAAGTTTTATGATTTTTCAATATTCAAATATTGATATCTTTTGAAATATTTATCAAAATTGATCATCGTGTGTTTTAAATAAAAATATATTGAATCACATTTACAACGATGTATAAACCACTTACAAATTATTTTTATGAAATATACGAAGAATTTCCAAACTTAATCCAGCCGACCATACTCAATGTATGGGAGAATAGATTTTTGTTAAAAGGGGTAAATTACTCTTTTGACCATCCAACTTTGTAAAATATTGTAAAATGTCGGGGGGTCTATGTGGATATTTTCTGGGTTCCCTATGATGATTTATACGGTATGGTTCAATTATCTCCACAGTTTTTATATAATGATCCCAATCTCCATCCCCATTTGAGCTTTGGTCATAAAACTTCCACCGTCCTCGTCCCCGTGGGTGAAGATTTCAGTTATTCCTTGCACCCGTCAGTTTGGATCCCTACGGTTTTGGGTTATTCCCAACCGGATTACCACTCTTACAAGCAAGGCATCATTTTTAGGATAGACAATAAGCATTTTGAGATGGTGATGTATTGACATTTAGCAAGAATCCCAAAAGGATATCTCACACTTAGCTTCCTCAAGCTTTCTCCTTGCTTCAAGCTTACATAGACTCT
Source organism: Hibiscus tridactylites (assembly GCA_958450335.1). Taxonomy (NCBI): domain Eukaryota; kingdom Viridiplantae; phylum Streptophyta; class Magnoliopsida; order Malvales; family Malvaceae; genus Hibiscus; species Hibiscus tridactylites. The sequence goes on along the minus strand of OY288291.1, from coordinate 29,050,547 downwards.
CCACTCACTTCGTCTTGTCACACAAACATGGAAATTAAATCAAAACTTGAACTACATGTTACGGAAGGTTTAGCTACGATTTTTTTACAATAAAAATGTATAGAAGTTCTTAAAATGCTAAATCCTTTAAAACCCATCAATAGCTAATCTTACATTTTTACCACAAGAATGATATTTTCTTGAAGCTCTAAAAATGGAGAATAACAACCTCTAAATCTTGCATATTGGATGAGAAACTTGGGAGTAAAAAGCATGATGTTTTAGTGTAGAGAAAACAATTTCGAGGGAGAAAAAAAGAGAGAAAAATGAAGGGAGAAAGGTGATCTAAGCATGTCTCCCCCTCTCCATGTAAAGACAAGATGTGATTAAGGGAGATCATCCTTCAAATTTAAAAGTGGTAAATTGCAATGCAAAACATCTAATTTTAACTCTTGTGACAAAATAGTCCACTTCCACACTTCTTAAAAAGAAATTTGTAGTGAAAATAACCCTTGTCAAGCAAATAACCCAAGGTAAATTGCACCATAAAACCTCTATTAAAACCCAAATTTGGCCCAAAGGGTCCAATTAACCAATCTAACTTGTCAAGCAAATAATCTGGGTCAACACTTGTGTGCTGACTTGAAAATTCGCATCGTTACCTCCCTCCCTCTAAAAAAGAAATTATGTCGTCAAAATTAAATGAGGGAAATAGTTGCGACTACCGCAGTTCCCACACTACATTCATCTCGCCCGTAGCGACCTTAACTCCGAGGTTCATCCAAAAAACTCCACTAGTAGAAAGCTTTTAATATGAAGTTTACCTTAATCACTCCCTCCCGAATCCTTAGCGACTCATTTTCAAAGGTCAACTCAACACTCACCTCGATTTTTTGATTAAGATATCATGGAATGGATCCAAATGGTATCGTCTAAACATCGATACATTAAACACATTGCGGGTGTGCTTCAACTCAAATGACAATGATTAATGGTGAACCCCGATCCAATCCTCTCTACCATCCTTTACGGTCAAATAACTCATGGAATCAACTTTCCTTTACATCTGGAACACAACACCTTCTTTCAATGTGACACAATGAGGGAACCTTCTCGCCCACAAGAAAACTTGATATCTTTACGTTTCAAATAACTCATGGACTCAACTTTTCTCTACATTTGGAACGTAACACATTCTTTCAATGTGACACCACAAGGGAACCTTCTCGTCCACGAGAAAACTTGATGTCTTTATATTTCAAGTATGCGTAAGTCTTCTGACATTCGAACGCTACCTTTAATCTACCCTGTATTACTTACATTTTCTTCCTAGTTTTTCTAATCCAAACAAAACCTACAATCTTACATCTACCTAACACGGTTTAAACCAAATGGAACCTTAACTTATGATCGCACAATGCCACAAATAGAGCCATCTAAATGCTATACTGAAAATGTAACACCCCCTTCCCGGTCTGGTCAAGAACCGGGTCGAAATATAACACCCTGATTTTGGGCCTAGGAGTTTGTAGGTTGGTTTCAGGGTCCGTTGGACCGAGACTATCCGTGTTAGTTCATGATTGGTACATGGAAAACCTAATTCGGGAAGTGATAAAAATATGAGAAAATTTTCTAAAATCCTTTTTAAATGTATATAAGGGTTTGGTGAAGTCAATTTTGGAAATGATTTTTGGAAGGTGGGCATTTTGGTTTAGTGACTAAATCGTAAAAATGATAAAAACTATTTTTCAATGGCTAGTTTGTAAAAGAGCCAAAAGTTAGAATCTTTAGGGAGCTAAAGTATATGTAATCAGCTATTCCTTCGATTTGACATGTTTTAAACTCGTTTAATTAAAAATATTAAAAAGGGCTTTGATTAAAAAGAGAATTAAGCTTTACAAACTTATTTTGACATAACTTCCATATCTCTCTTTTCTCATCAACTAACCACCCATTTTCTTTCAAAACTTTTAGAGTTCTTTTCCTTTTCATTTTACTTTAATTTCCAAATGATATCCATGGAGTTTGGAATGCATTGAGATGTATCAATCCTCTGTTCTTATGTGGTTAAAACAGGGGATAATGTTTCAGAAGAAACCCGTGAAGTTTCGGGAGCTTCAAGCGCTTAGTTTGGTGTCTACTAATCAAAGTTTCGCATGTCGGTTAGTGAGAACATGAATTTCAGCTTTGAAATGTTTTAATGGTGGTTTCAGGAACTTAGATGTAAGCTTGAAACGTTTGTCTAAGTTCGAAAGTAAGTATAAGGAATTTCTCTCTCGGCTGTGCTATTATAAAATGGTTTTATGCACTTGGTTTTCGATGCATGTTACCCACTGTTAAAGCATGTGGTTTATTATTTTTAATGATGTGACGGTGAAAGATGCACATGGTAAGTGATCCCTGTAATTATATGTTTTATACTTGTGATTTAAAGCATGATTTAGTGCTTTGTAATATGATTTAAATCAAGAATCACATTTTCCTTTATTCTTCTTCCTTTGTCCAACTTGTTCCAATTTTTATTTTCACTCCAATGGCTTCTTCAACTTCTACTTTCAAGAGGTTTTTCAACAAGGAGATCCGGAAGAAGTTTGAATCAAATTTTGCTTTGAGATCCTTTTGCTTAGAGAAGCACTTCGACTTTGAGACCGAGGAACCCATTGAATTTCTTCCCGAGTTCATAGCTTTAGTCGACCAACACAAGTGGAACAAGTCCTGCTAGCAGAAAGGGGAGAATTACGCCACCCTTGTTCAAGAATTCTACGTTCATCTTGTGACCAAAGATTCACACATCTTGATGATTCGAGTTACATGTGTGCATTTTGATGAAGGGTATATTAAAACAATATTTTTGTTGGAAGGTGCAGGGGATAAAAATTTCGAGTTCGCTGAATCGTTGAGTGCCACCAAGAAAAAGAAGCTGTTGGCAGATTTGTGCGAGCCTGGCACTACATTGATTGTATCGTCAAAGGGACACCGAACGGTGAAACAATTTGCATTGAATCCTTAGGTGAAGGCTTGGAACAACTTCTTAAAGGCAAATATGATGCCAACATCACACAACGAAATCGTACCGGAGGAGAGGCTAGCATTATTGCACTCGATCATCGTCAGCCGAAAAATTAATGTTGCCCGGCTCATCGTTGAAGAAACCTATAAATATGCGGAGAGAGGTAATAGTAGTTTGTTTTTCCCTCTTTTAATTTCTAACATTTGCATGCAACATAATTTGCCCAAGCTTGATAGAGTGCCATAAGGCAAAGGCAAAGTGCCAACGCCAAAGGTGTAGAAGGCAGAGCCAGCTCCCATGCCAACTAATGCAGTTGCATTGCTCTCCCAGATCTACCAGCGCCAGGAGATTATTCTCCGAAAATTGGAGACAGTTGAGGAGTGGAATCTCAAGTTCTGGCGTTATGCTCATGTAAGGGATGTTGCCACCAAAGAAACTCTTAAAGGCCTTTACCCAGGTGTCTTTCCAGACTTCCCAGATTTCCCTGCCAAGATTTTTGCTAACGATGAGGCCATGCCAGCCAGTTATTAATCAGTTCATACCCCATCTGATGCTACAGTCTTGATGTCTCTAATTTAGGTTGAATCTGCTAGTTTTGAGTCCCAAGTTGATTTGAAGGAACCCAAAACTAAGTCTGCCACAGCTAAGTCTGCTGCAAAGCCTGTCACTACACCTAGTGCACCTACTCAGTTCGATGCCACCTCTACTCCTGCTGCATTGGACCCTGTCAAGATTGTGGAGGAAGTTCTCTGAGATGTTGGAGCCTCCACTGCCACACTGCTAAGCCAAGCATGAAGGGAAGGAAAAGGATGGCCCCTGATCGTGGGACCTTTGTGAAGGGAAAAAAATCGTGTATATATATGTTTTATTGTATATATGTTGTTTTCATGCATTGAGGACAATGCACATCTTGGTTTGGGGGGGGTGTATTTTCTCGCATTTATGCCATGCATCCCATGTTTAAATTTTGTTGCCATGCCATGTAGTTCATAAAGTTTAGTTGCATACCGAACCATAAAAAAGTGAAAAGGAAAATTTTGTCTCGGTCGAATTTTGAAGTTTGTTAACAATTGGTTAGACAAGCTTAATTTGATCTAGTTGTCTGCCCGATGATGAAGTTTAAAATCTTTAGTTTGCCATGCTAGCAGAATAGTTATGCCAAGTTTGCTTGGCAATTGATATCTAGTTTAGGGAATTGAACTTTCACTTAACATGTAGTATGCATCTTGTTCCCTAGCAAAACTTAGACTTTTTGAAACTAAGCTTAGATTTAAAAACTGATGCTAGGGTAAAAAGAAACTAATAAGGCAGCAATGTTCTGCCATGACAATGAAAAATATAAATTCTCCTCTACCTTATAGATAATAAGTTACTTGGGGCTTTGTGGTTTGCTCTCTCTTTGTTCTCAAGTCCAAAACCTTAGGGTATGAGTTGAAGAGAAAGCCTAGTGATATTTGGATTAACGTGGGGGTTTGTGGTATGCTCCCTCTTACTTCTCATGCCAAACAATGCCATGAAGCAAACTTATTAATGCCAATAAAAATACTTAGCAAGAAGAAAACAAAATGAAATCTGAGTTTGGGTAGTAAAATTGACTAAGGGAGTAAAAGGATACTTGATGCATATTTCCAACACATCATGCACTCTTCATGCCCTTAGACTAGAGTTATATTGCTGCACTTGAATTACTACTTGCTAGACATTATTGCACTAAGATACTTAAGGGTAGAAATAGAGCCAACTTCTTCTTGCCAGCATTTGTTGGCATTCCGACCAAAATTTTGCCGAGGTACTATTTTCGCAATTTTTTATTTTCTTTGCGTTACTTGAGGACAAGCAATGAGATGGGTTTGGGGGTATGTTACCTCCTCAAAATTACTGATTTTTATGCCTTTCTTACAATACTTTTTCTTGTTTTTAGTACATTTAGTTGCACTTAGATGTTAAATTCATGCATTTGCATAAGGAGTTTAGATTTTGTCTATGCTAGTGTGAAGAGTTGTTTGTTGGAAATTTTGTAGGATTGACATAGCAATCAAAAGAAAAGAGCAACGCAGGAATGAATGCCAGAGTGAATGCTAAGATGTCGTTGGAACAGATGGACCAAACAATGCCAAGCACCGGTTGGCAGAGAAGAGGAATTTGATGCCAGGCCAAAAAGCTGTTAAACTAGAAAAAAATAGGACTAGGTCAGGCTGCGAGAAAATAGCATTTGGATCAATCTCTGAAAAATAGTGAATAATTTGTGCCAAGCTTGGTTGGCAGGACTATGCCAAGCCTGGTTGCAAGACGACGACAAATGACGTCAACCCTAGCCTGATCAGCTTATCACTTCAAATCTGGATAAAGGTGATCACAAGCCTCATCCCTTGCGCATTCAAATTTCAAATGCAAAAGGGCTTATCCTAGTCTTCGTTGCACGCCTATTTAAAGATCGATTGAACACAAAATTTGAAGAGGACTTTTGAGGGAGACGATCAACAACCAGCTGCCCCAATAAGACGTGGTTCGACCCACTAGACTAAGAGTATGGATCTTGAAGGGCTGCATCGAGAGACCCCTTCTCGCCCATTCTCATTGTCTAGTTATTTTATTTTATTTTTAATGATGATGTGTTTGAAAAACGTTGAAGGTGTTCAAGTAGATGAACTTACTTCAGAAGTGAAATCTACCCCTTAGGAGTACATATTGGATCTTAATCAAATTGGTTTCTAAAAAACATTCATTATAGAGATATAAGGGTTTTTACACAATCAATTTAGGGCAATGACCATCGAGAGGGGCTTTGCCAATATGAATCTGCTTGGTAAAAAATGCCAATGCGTGAAATTATTAGAAGCTAGCATGGCATGAATAGCGTGAAAACCATGCATGGCTTGCCAACTCTCATCATTCATTTAACACTTTCCTTGCCAACGCTATTTCATTTTCATATATTTTCTTTTAAAATATTTTCAAAACCACTTTCAAATCAAATCAACCTTTTCCTTAACAAGTAAACATTCAAAGCAATCGAATTCCAAGTCAATCTATGTGGGATCGATACTCAGCTTATTGTTGCATTACTTGTCGACCGTGTATACTTGCACGCAAAATACCCAACCTTGGCACTGTTTTTATACATTTCCAATATGTTTTCTGTCCCTTTTTCCAAGCACTCACACGAGTTAACAACAATTCTCCCCCTTAAAAAATTCATCCTCGAATTTTACATGAACCGAAGAGAAGAGGGTATTGCTTCTTTATTGTCTCATCCGGTTCCCAGGTTGTCTCTTTAACGGTGTAGCTCTTCTAGAGCACATTAACTAATGGGACAGATTTGCTGCGGATCCTTTTAACTTCCTTTGCAAGAATTTGCAGTGGTTCTTCTTCATAGGACAAGTTAGGTTGAATATCTACATATTCAGGCTCGATGATATGCGAAGGGTCAGAACATTACTTTCAGAGCATTGATACATGGAACACATTGTAAATCTTGCTCAGTTTTGAGGGTAATGATAATCGATAAGCTACAGGGCCAAGTATCTCGATGACTTCAAAGGGTCCAATGAATCAGGGACTCAAGTTCCCCTTCTTACCAAACCTCAGAACCTTCTTCCACGGTGAAACATTGAGGAAGGCTTTCTCACCAACCTTGTATTGTATATCCCTTCGCTTAAGATTAAACTTCCAAAAAAAACCCTTCAAACATCTAAGAGATTTGAAAATACATTTCCACTCACCGACAACGCAAAGCTTTCCCCGCCTATGCAAATTCAAGCTTCCGACGCCTCCAAATCTTCTTCAATCGCTATAGAATTAATCTTCCTTGTTTTATTCACATAATAACTATTTATTAATGCATCATTGTGCATCCATAATCCCAACAACATTAACCCTCAACAAAACCTCACTAAAAACTATCAACTGCCTTCCAAAAACAACCAAAACACCTCCAATTTCATCATAAACAAAGACCAACCATATACTAACGATTTGAAACACATAACATCATCAATTAACATCCAAAAAGCCCCCACATCACCACCTTATACCTCCAACAACTTCATAACACTATAAACACCAAAAAATACAACTATTCACAACCTAGAAAATTAGCAATTCAATTAGTTTCAGGATTCCTATTACAAAACCAAATTTACAACATTTAATCACATCATTATTATGATCTAACTCAATCCAAATCAGCACAAAACAGATCCATAACAAGACCCAATCAATTTTCTTGATAAAACTCACTTTGAATTTTTTATACTTGATTTAATCATCAACACATATCAAAATCATTTGTAAAGGATCAAGAACTTGGGAATATCAGTAAAGAACCTTTGATTAGAGGAGAGAAATGAAAATTACCTCTAATAGTTGACTTTCCCCTAAATTGGCATGATTTGAGTGAAATATCCAAGAAAACAAGTAAAGCTTGATGTAGAAAACCAAGGAATCAATTGAGGAATCAAAAAGAGTTGATTCCTGATCATTTTAAGTTAAGAAAAATAGTTCTTTTTATGGGAAAATTTGAGAGAAAAGTTGAGAGGAAAAGTAGTTACGTAAGAAAAGTGATTTAATACATAAAACTCATTTTATTAAATCTATTTTATTTTTCTTTAATAACCATTCTAAAACCATTTAAAAAAACTAAAGTAAAACTCTGATTAAAAACATTTGTAGATTATCTCCTCAAAGATTTAAAGTTTTCACCCTTTTGGAATTTAGTCACCAAAACGATATTTTTCCCATATTTTACTTTAGCCCAAAACCATTTATTCGAATTTATTTCCCGAAACCAACTTGAACTAACTAAAAGAGTTCACTCGAACTGTCTAACCTATCTAGCTAAATCCTAGGCCCAAATTCAGGGCGTTACATGAATTCCTATGCCTCGCAAAATGACCAATATCATATCCATCCCTCCACCTTGCCACAATATAGGTCGTAGCCAAGGACCGTAGTCCACCCGTACCAATGAGCTCATGAATTCTATGGCATGCCAATTGTATCCAATGTCCTTTTCGAATCCAATGTCATGTTCGATGTGATATCCTTAAGCATAATGTTAACTAGAAAAAATCAATATCAATGAAATTAAGAAAAGCACCTAGCCTATTCTCGAGACTCCGACTACACTCACCTTGACATTTGAAGCTTCTACGGCTCTCGGATAACAACTCCTTTGCTTCTATCTTTCAGTGGAGATGGTAACTCCTCCTTCTCCAACACTTGAGCTAGATAGAAATAATAGGAAATGTTATAATCAATAAAACGTTATAAAAATGTTATTTAAACTTGAAATAGCTATTAACTAATAGATTTCTGTGGGTTAAAGCCTTGAAGATCATGAGTGTACTTGAGTATTCAATAGCTTTTCCTTGAAATTAAACATCAATTGTCCATGGAATTGAGCAATAGTTAGGGGTTATAACTTACCCAACCTGTAACTATTCAATGGGATCGGTGGTTCGAAGAAAGCCTAAGCTTTGCAAAACTCAAAAATGGAGGTTCTTGCTTGTGGAAAGAATAGAACAATGATGGTGAAGTTAGTTTGGGAAAGATGTTAACCGGGTAAACATATCTTTTCCCAAATTCTTTATTTCCAATAGCTTTAGGACTTCCTTAGGGTGAAGGAAACTAATTCCTATCATCCACGTAAGTGGTGATTAAGCTTAGAGAGGGGCTACTTACAAGATTAGTCCCCCATCTTTTTAATCTTTAAGCTTTCGCCCCCAAACTTTTAGTTTTGACAGTTGAATCACTAAGTTACTTTCAAAGTATTCAATAAGGTCCTTAAACAATAAATTGACTCAATTAGAGTCCAATATCAATGTAATTGACCACACAGTCAAACTCAATGTAATATTTGGACCTTTATGGTGTAGGGTTTTCGATTGCCGAGACCCAATCCCAACTAGACCGGTTTTCGGGGTGTTACAAACCCACTCTTGTAATTTAATCCTCATTCTTTAAGTTTGGTTAGTGCTATGTGATAGAGAGATCGACATCGATGTCCTACTTGACATTAACTCCATATTAAAACTCTAAATCTCTTATTTCTGAGGTTAAACTCGTAACTCAAAGAAAACACAACTCTTCACCCTTTTGCAAGTTCTCGAGCTTTATACCCTCACATCTCTTACATAGCTTAAGAATGCCTCATAATCACATTGAATCATCTTTTAACCAACAATATAGTGGTCAATTCAATCGCACTAGTAAGGTAATGGTTTCTTACGACCTTTTTCAAAAAGTTGGTCTCATTGGGGTCACGAAGCTTTGAGACATCCTCTCGAAGTTTAAGAGACACTTTGTGCTGCAACGACTAGTCCATGCCCAAAATAACATCAACTCTTGGTAAAAAAAAACTCTCTCAAGTTTGTCGGAAACAATTAATCTTGATTCCTAATGGGCATCTATGGTAAATCTTATCTACAAGCACGTTCGAACCTAAAGTACAAGTCACTCAAACCTCAATCCTTGATATTTCAGTAGAATATCCCATTGTTAGGAAAAACTCACTACAAATGCTTGAAAAGGGTAGATCATACTTCCACCAATGCAAAACTTAGAACTCTACCATGATATCCTAACGATGCTTTAGCACCGCCTCTAACAAAACCACGACCACTTTGTATGAAAAGGTCAATCTCTAAGAGTGACCTAGAATTGTGTCACCTAAGTTCAGACAATCTTCCACTAAGTGTCTTGGTGCCCTACACCCATAGCAAACCTTACACAACATGAAACGTACTCCTAAGTGGTGTCGGGCTCTTCTCAGAAGTAATTGTCTCCAACAAACATGAGAGAGTTTTCTTACCAATGACTAGTCCATGCTCAAAATAACATCAACTCTTGGTAAGAAAACTCTCTCACAAATTGATGGAAGTGATGTCTTGTTCGAAGCAGTCGTGCTTATCCCAAAAGTAGAAGTTAACAACCTTTTACGGAACCTCGATATAGATCCTTAACCAACTTGTTATGAGTGATTCAAAGCAACTCTACCTAAACCCTTTGAATCATGATACCTCTTAGATGAAGCCTGAGTAAGAACCAATATGTCATGAGCCCTCCAAATCTAAACTCTAGAGTCTTTAGTCTAACACGGTGTCAAGCTTCCAACACGATCAAGTGCCTTAGCCTCGAAGGATAATTTAGAGAATGTTCCAAGTGGACCCATGATTAGAAGGTTTTGTAAGTCACGTTGCAATACATGTCTAAACCTCAGACAACTTAGCTCTTTGGTAGCAACTATGTTTTGTGAATATCTACTCAATTGTAGAACCTCTTGCTGATACTCAAATATTGATTTGTCTTCCTGAATTAGATTCGTGGATTGGTCTCTTAACTCATCCATGTAGTCCTCTCCTATGTACTTCTTCTTGAACTCGTCTAAGAAGTACTCTCGTGATGGAAGGGCAGGCTATAGTCCTAGCTCTATAGTTTCCCACCATTCACGAGTATTAACCTTCAAAAGAATGGTAATAAATGCAAAATTGTCATCGGGACTCAATCACATATTTCTCAGAATCCATTAAGTGTCTCTTAATCACTAGTTAACTTTGATCGGGTCATCCTAACCTAAACCGTTGAAGTCCTTACCAATGTGTCGATGAAGTCTCTCCAGTAGAGTCTCGCATAGTGCGTCAAAAGGTCTAATTATCCCCCAATTTTTACCCTTGTCACAAAATAATCCATTTCCATATCTACAAGGTCTAATTCTCATCTATTAAAGTCCAAATTTGGCCCAAGTGGTCCAATTAACCAATCAAGCTTGTCAAACAACTAACCTGGGTCAATGCTCGTCCATTGACTAAAAAATCTAGGTTGCTACATTTGTGCTCCAGGATATTTTAGTAATTTAAGAAATAATGATGTTTTAGTTATTTTGGCTTTCCAAGAGTATTATCGTAGCTACACAAGCCGATGGTAATTTAGTCATTTCACAAAATTATTACTATTTGAACAATATGACATGAATATATATATATATAACAAAAAAACTTCACATTTACGAAAATCATGAAACACTTCAAAGTTCGAGGTATACTACCTTAAATTCTTAAACTTGTTATCCCTAGACTTTGATTCTACTTGTTATCATTGCCCTTGAATATATAAAATCTTTTACACGAACTTGACTCCTCAATTAATGTTCCTAAAATGAGATCACATTACTCTTTTATCATCTAGGGACTTAATTGCCAAAAAAGTAAAACTATTAAGTCTAAAATCACAATTAAAACATGAATTCAGGACTAAATTGACATGCAATTCAAACTTTAAAGGGCTAAAAGCATAATTACTCCCAATTTCTAAAATGAACGTGGATCCTAAACCGATGGGTTACGTCACGAATCGGGTTGCCTCAAACAACGCAGTTTTGGCTTTTCTCTGACTACCCCCAAAATTATGCCATTTTGGGGAAGATTATAAGCCCTTTATTCCATTTTCTTTATCACATTCTTCATTTCTCACAAATTTTCCCATTTCATTTCGCTAAAATGCTCATAACATCTATGTTTTGTCTATCACAATGGTGGGTCATCAAACACCACCGAAAACTACCACCAACAACCATTTTCGATAAAAGAGGAAAAATCCCTTATTTCTATACCACCATCTCCAATCTGACCTCATTTTTACCAAAAAAATGTCTCAACCGTCGTAGATCTAGCCAAAACATTTCAGATTCTTTGACCTAAACTCTTTTGATCATCGTTCATCATTCGTTTAATGGTTTTGCATGTGAGATAAGTAGTTCGACATGATACCATGATGCTTTTCACCATTGAGATCCTTGAACCAACTCTTCAATCATAAAAAATAAAAACTGAATCTTATTCAACCTTTCAACTTCATTTTGTTCTTTTGACTACTACTTATCTTTGGTATCTGGTTTGTAGGTTACAATCAAGTTGTTTGGGTGGACATACTATTTCATATGATTTGTCGTGGGATTTTGAATTCTTCAAAATATTTCTTTGAAGCAAACCTAGGGCTTTATACTTGGCAAAGAAAGATAGGCGTGAGTTCTTGAGATTTCAAGATGAACTAGTTTGGCGTTTCTTGAAATTCTAAAAAATAAGAAAAAAATTAAACAAAGTGAAGAATGGAGATTATATGAAGACTAACAAGAATTAAACAAAAAAAATATTGAAAAAGATAAAATATAGGATAAATAAGTCAAAATTAAAATTTCATCCTTGATTTTGGAGATGTAGTCAATAGAGGATGTTCTAGAAGATGGAGATGGCGTGATGAATTTCTAGATGTCTCATGAAACCTTTCTAACTGCAATTATCTAGACAACCTTCACTATACAACTCTAACTGGCCCTCATAATTGCAATTGGGTAAGCAAGTCGTAGTGTGAAGATTCCCCCTCACATAAACTTTTCGAAACACGTTAAAGAAGACTTCTAAGGCACAAGCTTTATCAACACTTGCAAATATGTACTCAAAGAATACTTTTATTAAGAAATCAAATCTATCTAAATTACAATGTGGGAAAAGTCTCCTATGTAGAAAAATTTGGGCAGCAAGTATCCTAAAAACAAAAATTAAGGATAAACCTACTAATATAAGGTTTAAAATAAAATAACAAATAAGGATATAAAATACCTCTAGTTGGACTAATAATTCGACCAAGCCTTTACATAAGAGTCATTGGACTGAATTTAAACTATATGTACCAATTAGGCTTCATATTTCTCGATTAGGAATTTCTTCATGCAATGTCTTCGCTAAAATAGATATATCTTGAGTTCCCGACATTAAATCGATACGTTAGAAATATAAGAGACGGATAGTTGTGTTTGAAGAAGACATGTCGACACAGAAATGCTTGAATCCCATCAAAAAAATTGTCGCAAGTTTGATGTCGTTCTAGACTTGTCAAGCTGCTTCAACTTCTTATCAAAATCCATTGTTTCAATCCTCTTATGCATGCATCATTCTGGGCCCTTTTTTATTGCATCAAACATCTTTGACTTCTTTTTCAAAAAAGTAATTTTACCCCTCTCATGCATGTATCATTCCCTGTCTCCTCAAAAGGATTGGCCCTTGAAACTGAACTAGTAGAGGAAGGAAGTTCAATCATGGCAATCTAAAATGAGTCTTTGCCAAGGGTGGAGTGGTCCAGTTCAGCCCCTCGTAATGGATCAACAACTTTCTATATAAATAAGACAACACTACTCGAATATTTGTTATGATTAGTCAAAACAAAATCACCCGCTTTCTTTTTATTGTCTTTTCTTTTGGACTTTGTTCAACTTTTACCTCATGTGTGTTTTCACTCAACAAGTTTGAGCCAATAATTTGACTTTTATTCTCTTGGCCTCTTTACTCTTAGTTTTTTATAACTCACATATCATGTCCCTCTCACAAAAAATATCATCTAAGTAAAATTTCTTTAGAGGAGATAATGTTTCTAACAATTTGGTAGGACAAGAATCGACATCCAATTGCTCGCATTTGCAATTTAGGGACCAAATTAAAAATTTGGAAAATTATGAGGGCTTACTTAAATTTGGGGTTACCAATCCTCAATTATTCAGGTTACATGCATACATGTTCAATTTTAGCTAAAACGGATCATTAAAACACATCCAATTACATACATGAGGAAATATGGACTAAAATGAAAGAAGCTAAAACCCAACAACACACTAGGTATCGATACGCGGGCACCCATATTGATCCCTGACTTAATATTACAAGGTTGTACCGATACCGTAAAACATGCATCGATACGTATACAATTTTACAAGAGGCATGTATCGATACTCCTTCCCAAGTATCGATACCCAGGCCATTATGGCTAAATTCAAAATTCCAATAGCTAAAACCCGTATCGATACGCCTCACCCTGTATCGATACTCAGTCCAAAAATTTCACCTTCCAGATCTTATACAGACCCCGCGTATGGATACTAAAGGTGCCATATCGATCCCGAGAGGCCTGTAATGCCATTTTTATCTAATTTTGACATCTAAACCCACTCATACACGTCCTAAACATCCTAGCATGCTTACTAACTTTTTCAACATAAAAGGGTACATCCAAGACATAAAAAACCATGACATATGCACTTTCAAACATTGGAACATAACCTATAGGAATGCTTCCTATGTAAATCACTCAACATATCCAAATTGAAATGAAACATAGAGTTAGCAAGCCACATATCAAATATAAGTCACAATCCATCAAATAACTTGATGTATAACACCATGGTTTTGGGCCTAGGAGTTGTAGATGTGGTTTAGGATCCGATGAACCTAGACTATAGATTCATATTAGTTTGAGGTTGGTTCAGGGAAAACGTGGTTTGATTTGTGATAAAATTATGAGAAAATTTCCTAAAATCCTCTTTAAATATATATTAGGGAAGGGTGAAGCCAATTTTGAAAAATGATTTTTGGAAGGTTGACATTTCGGTTTATTGACTAAAACGAAAAAATGGAATACTGTTTTTAAAGGATTGTTTTGAAAGAGGGCCAATACTTAGAATCTTCAGGGAGCTAACTCAAAAGTAATCAGCTATTCATTTAATTGAGTACATTTTAATTTTGGTTTACTTAAAAGAGTAAAAAGAGTTTTATTAAAAAGAAATTTATTTTTACAAATTCACATTTGACGTAACTTCCATATTCTCTCTTTTCTCTTCAGCCAAACATATATTTCTCTCAAAACTTCAAGAGATTTTCAACTTTTCAATTCTTCCATTGATCTCAAAGGATTCTTGAAGGTTTTCAACAAAATCTTACCGATTGAAGGAATAAGCAAGGATTAGAGGTAATTTTCATTCAAATCCTATAATCAAGGTTCTTTATTGAAATTCACAAGTGTTTGACTCTCTAATTATGTTTCTTAACAAGGTTTCATGATTAAATTGATGAAAATGATTAAATCAAGCTTAAAAGGTGATTTTGAATGATTTCGTATTGGATCTGATTTGGCTAAGTTATGATTTATTTTAATCATGTTTTAGATGTTGGATAATGTTAAAAATAAATGTTTGATCATATTAATCCCGAAACAAGTTGGATCTCTAGTTGTTTAAGTTAGTAGATTTGTGTTTTGTGGTGTTTAGGTGAAATTGAGGTTGATGGAGGTATAAGGATGCAAATAGGTTGATTAGATGTTATTTGATGATTAAAAATGGATGGAAGTGTTAGGTTTTGGTTGGGATGAGTTTATAGTGTAATCGAAGGTGTCTTCGGTTATTTCGGATATGCGTTTTACTGTTTTAGGGAGAGCAACGATGTAGGTTTGTTTGATGGAGACTTTAATGCATTGTGATTCATTAATCATTTGTTCTTGTGTGGTATAAATAGGGGAGAACGTATCGAAAGCAATCAGTGAAGCTTCATCAGGTTTGATTGCTTGGATTCGCGCTGGCTAGTCGAGGTTGCGCGTGTCGGTGAGTGAGAACGTGAATTTCAATTTTGAAAGCTTTAAAAGAGGATTTGGGAACTTAGTGTTAAGCTTGAAATGCTTAACTTAGTTTTGAAAGCTTAAAAAGATGATTCATTCCGGGCTATTGCAACATTTGAAGATACCGAAATGGAAATGGGAGAGGATTACAATGTATTTGTGTCTGGTTTGCCTTTGACCCCGTCAAAGAAGAACTCTATTTGGGTGATTGTTGACCGTCTTACGAAGTGTGCACATTTTATAGATGTGCATACTACGTATACGTTGGATAAGCTGGTTGAGTTGTACATTGCGAAAATTGTGAGGTTGCATGGTGTACCTAAATCTATAGTTTTAGATAGAGATCCAAGGTTTACAAAACGGTTTTGGTAGTGTTTGCATAGAGCTTTGGGTACGCGGGTTAATTTGAGTACCTTGTATCATCCTCAGATGGATGGTCAGTCTGAGTGAGTTATACAAGTTCTTGAGGATATGTTGAGGTGTTGTGTTATAGATTTCCAAGGTTCTTTGGAGAAATAGTTTCCTTTGGTGGAGTTTTCTTATAATAATAGCTATCAAGCGAGTATACAAATGGCTCCGTATGAAGCCTTGTATGGTAGGAAGTGTAGAACGCCTTTTTGTTGGGCAGAAGCGAGGCAAAAGTTAGTTTCCTTGCCAGATTTGCTTAAGGGAACGACAGAGAAGATAAAGCTTGTTTGTGAACGGTTGAAGGCAGCATCGAATCGTCAAAAGTCTTACGCATATTTGAAGCGTAAGGAGATTGAGTTTGCGGTTGGTGATCGCTTGTTTTTGAAAGTATCACCTTAGAAGAAGGTGGTGAGGTTTGGGCGTTAGGGTAAGCTTAGACCAAGGTTTATTGGACCATACGAAGTGGTGGAGCGTGTTGGTCCTATTGCGTATCGGTTGAAGTTACCTCTTGAGTTGCAAAAAATTCATGATGTGTTTCATGTTTCGATGTTACGGAGGTATCAGTCGGATCCGTCACATTATATGTCGGTTGAGGATATTGAGTTGCAACCGGATTTGTCTTAAGATGAGGAACATGTTGAGATTCTTGATTCTAGTAGCAAAGTTCTCCGTGGTAAGACGAGTGAACTTGTAAAGGTGTTGTGGCGACATCGAAGAGTTGAGGAGGCCACATGGGAAAGCAAGGTAGACATGTTGAAGTAGTTTCAGTACCTTTTCTCCTTTAGGTAAAATTTTGAGGACGAAATTTCCTAAGTGGGGGAGAGTTGTAACGCCGCGTTTTTGGGCCTAGGAGTTGTAGAGGTGGTTTAGGGTTCGATGAACCTAGACTAGAGATCCGAGTTAGTTTGGGGTTGGTTCAGGGAAAAATTGGTTCGAGATGTGATGAAATTATGAGAAAAATTCCTAAAATCCTCTTTAAATATATATATATATATATATATATATTAGGGAATGGTGAAACCAATTTTGGAAAATGATTTTTGGAAGGTCGACATTTCGGTTTAGTGACTAAAACACAAAATTGGAAAACTATTTTTAAAGGATTGTTTTGAAAGAAGACCACTACTTAGAATATTTTGGGAGCTAAGTCAAAAGTAATCAACTATTCCTTTAATTGAGCACATTTTAATTCCGGTTTACTTAAAAGAGTAAAAAAAGTTTTATTAAAAAGAGATTTAGTTTTACAAATTTACTTTTGACGTAACTTTCATTTTCCATCTTTTCTCTTTAGCCAAACATCTCTTTTCTCTCAAAACTTCCAGAGATTTTCATCTTTTCAATTCTTTTTTATTTGCAAATGATTTCCTTGGTGATTCCTCCATTTATCTCAAAGGATTTTTCAAGGTTTTCAACAAAATCTTGCCAATTGAAGGAATATGCAAGGATTAGAGGTAATTTTCGTTCAAATCCTCTAATCAAGGTTCTTTATTGAAATTCCCAAGTATTTGTCTCTCTAATTATGTTTCTTAAGAAGGTTTCATAATTAAATTGATGAAAATGGTTAAATCAAGCTTAAATGGTGATTTTGAATAATTTTCGTATTGGATCAGATTTGGCTGAGTTATGATTGATTTAAATCATGTTTTGGATGTTGAATAATGTTATAATAAAGGTTTGATCATATTAATCCCGAAAAAAGTTGGATCTCTAGTTGTTTAGGTTAGTAGATTTGGGTTTTTGTGGTGTTTAGGTGAAATTCAGGTTACTGAAGGTATAAGGAGGCAAATAGGTTGATTTCTGATGTTATTTGATGATTAAAAATGGATGGAAGTGTTAGGTTTTTGATGGGCCGAGTCTTTAGTGTAATCGAAGGTGTTTTCGGTTGTTTCGAATAGGCGCTTTGATGTTTTTGGGCAGAGCAGCATGGTAGGTTTGGTTGCTGGAGATTTTAATGCATTGTGATGCATTAATCCTCTTTTTTTGTATGGTATAAACATTGAGAACGTATCGGGAGCAATCAATGAAGTTTTGTGAGCTTTGATTGCTTAGATTCACATCGGCTAGTCGAGGATGCCTGTGTCGGTGAGTGAGAACGTAAATTTTAGTTTTGAAAGCTTTAAAAGAAGATTTGGGAACTTAGTGTTAAGTTTGAAACGCTTAACTAAGTTCAGAAGTAAGTGAAATGAATTTTCTCTCTCAGCTGTGCTATTATGTGATGATTTATGCACTGTTTTGAATTAATGGATTTACCTACTGTTAAAGCATGTTTAAAACAACGTGGTTACATTTTTAATGATGTGATGTTGAAGGATGCACATAATAATTGAACCTTGTAAGTATATGATTTATACTTGTACTTTTAAGCATGGTTTAATGCTTGTAAATGTGATTTATTGATGATGCTTTAAAAACAATAAGGTAGGTATTAAATGTGAATTATATTGGCAAGTGATATTGTGGAAATGGTTTATAAATGATATAGGATATACTTAGACGGCTATATGATTGAGTGCACTATAAAAAGTCGCCTTGGATGTCAAGGGGTTGTTGTCCCGTGTCTCCATCCAAGTACCCCAACGATCGAAGAGATTGGTGTTTTGTCTGTCGTTAATGGTTAAGCATCTAACATATGATAGGGTTGGTGTTCCTATGGGTTGTAATTGTACCCAGTTGATAGAGTACATTTGGTTGTGAATGTACCAATTTCAGTTAAGATGGCTTGAAGTGTCGAGTTGACACTTATTGAAATCCGTGTATCCAATATGAGGTTTTTAGTTGTGAACTTGTTTAATGATCACTTGTAAGCCAATATAATTAATGATATATCATAGAATAGTTTATGTTGCAGAATGTGGCTTATGCATGTTTTACTCTTTAAGCTTTGCATATGGTAGCTATGCATGGGAAGGCTTAAATTGAGTGTGGTTTGTAACTTGTCAATGATTCATGATACATGTAGTATGATGTTTAACATGCTGACTTTGGTTATGAAAAGTGCATGGTTTAAAAAGGGCATGATGATTTTCAAATGATGTTTTAGTAAATTGAAATGAGATTTCAATGTGGACATGAAAAAATAGTTTTAATGCATTGATAATGTTTTGCTTATGAGCCTCCTCACTAAGCCTTCTGTGTTTACGCTCTCATTTTTCCATCAATGCAGATAATTGAGGTTTCGGAGGTAGCAAGTAGCAAGGGATCACAAGAGACTTCAATCGCAAAAGTATGTTTCTGTTAGACTATATGTAATAACGACAATGGGGGATACGTTGAGAGATTTGTGTAAACTCTTTTTTGAGCAATTTTGGTTTGTTGTTTTAGACTTGTAAATGGCCTTTGGTTTTTGGTTTAAGCTTTACTTTTCATTTTGGTATCTTGCTTGGTTTGACAATAGGTTGCATGCCTATATTTTACCTTTGATGCAAATGCTTATGTTATGATGATGAATATGCCATGAATGATTGAGGATTGATGTTTAAATATGTTTTATTCATGTTGGAAGTATGTTGAAATGATTCTGATTGGATTAAAGTGTGAAAAACCAGCAAAAAGTGCCATTACATGCCCAAGTGTTTCAGTACACCTAAGCCTATACCCAAACAGTGTGCTTGTAATGGCCTAGGGGTTTCGAAACAAGGAGGAGTGTTTCGGTACGTTTGGCTACTGGAATCCCCTTTTTCGAAACACCCTGAAGAGTGTTTTGATACAAGCATGAGCTTCGAGACACTCGAACATGTTTCAAAACGCGTGTTCCAAAATATGGAAACCTATATCGAAACACCCAACTGTTAAGTTAGTTATTGGAATCTTCTAAAGTTTTGTTTATTTACGTTTTAGTCACTGAATGTTGTGGATGCGATTAAAGGAGCTTGGGTGGTTATTTTGAGCTGAGATTTGATAGAGATGCATGTGTTTAGTTAAAGGTTGATAGAGATGCATGCGATTAAATGTGTTTTAGTCACTGAATGTTGTGAAGATGTCCCTGTAATTTGATAAAACTACAATATGGTCCCTAAAATGTGTTTGTATGCATTTAAGTCCCTAAATGTTGTTTGTTTGAGCTGAAAATCGTTTCGTTGCGATGTTTATCACATAAGATAATAATGAGCATCTAGACAAGATAAAATGGAAAAATAGGTTCGTTTATTGAGGTAAACTTCATGGTTTACTTCAATATTCCCCCATGTGATTCGTTCGGTTCAGTCTTTTGCCTAGACCGGGTCGAGGGGGTTACATGATGCAACACTAGGAAGAGAAAACAACAAAATAAAAATCCCCAATTATGGTCAACACATTGCCTTATTACCAAATTGCTTTAAATCTAGAACCGTACTCAAAATTCGATAAAGTCTTGGGATCTCCTTGCTTCAAATTCCTCTTCAAGCCTCAATTCTCTTCAAAGAAGAATGAGAACGTAAGAAAACATATGTTTAGTGGAGTCGCTCTTCCAAATTCATCAATGCGTAAACATGAGTATAGAACCATTATCCTTGAAAATCACATTTCAAGTCATGATGTGCATAACAATCATATGCAAATACAAATTCACTTGTTCTCATATATTGGAAATTAATGTGACCTTTAGATAAATCATCGTTTCATCAAAAACCTCATCGGATACACGGATATCATAGTTGTCTTACCTCCACCAACTCATACCTTGCGTAGTTAAACTACAAGATACCATCAACATAGGTTGCCTAGTTAAACTGCAAGCCCAAGTGTTAACCCAACAGTCCTAGTATCCTAGTTAAACCACTTTTCCTCAAAGATTGTGGTGCGATTGACTTTACATATTATAGTTCACTTTAAACCCTATGGCATGCCAACTATATCAGATACTTTCTTTCATTGCCACATAGCCAATATACACATTTAAACCATATTTACTTACTATTATCTCATATGCATTTACTAAACCATTTTCCATATGCAAAACTCATTGCCCAAGGAAAACGTATTCCAATTAGGAATCATTTCTCAATGCACTAAAGCATTCTCTCAATTAATAAATCATTGCATATCTTTAATTGATGCATAAGAACAGTAAGTAACTTCAATCCATGCTTTTAGCCCAAAACTTGTCAACAAATCACATATCAACCTATATTCAAATGAGAGTTTAGAAAGAACTTACTTCTGAGCTTAGTTAAGATTTCTAGGATTACACTAAACTCCTAACTTCTTATTCAAACCTTTACGAGTGTTTGAAACACAACTACACTCACCGATGCGCAACGCCTTGCTTGCTGTTGCGTCCCAAGCCTTCGAAATGAGTCGATATCCACCAAATGAGCTAGGCCTGAGTATCCCCTGATTTGGTAACACAAAACCAGAGGCAAAATGCATTAAAAATGCATTCCATTATAAGCCTACAATACCCCTGCAACCTCTACGAAAATGCATCCAAAAACCACTCCAAACAACTTCCGCAAGACCTCCAACCACAACCTAATGAATCTAACATCTTTTTGACATCAAATAACATCTAAAAAACTTCCCAACCTTCCTTATACCACTAGCAACATCATAACACCACAACCACTTCAAAAACTAACAATTATCAACCTAGAAAACTAGCAATTCCATTAGTTTCAGGATTTTTTTTGTAAATCTCACTGCACAATATTAAAATATACTTCAAATGTTATCTAACACAATCAAGGCCACAAGAATTAAGACCTATAACAAAACTCAGCCAATTTCTTAATAAATCAACCATTAAACCTTTATGTCTCGAGTTAATCGTCAAAACATATCAAAAACCAATAACAAAGGATCAAGAACTTTGAATTTCAATAAAGAACCTTTAATTAGAGGAGAGAAACGAAAATCACCTCTAATTATGGACTCATTCCTTAATTGGCATGAATTTGAAGAAATCTCCAAGGTTGAAGTAGAAGATTTGATGTAGAAACAAAGGAATCAATTGCTGAAATCAAAAGTAGAATAAAAAATGTTGACCCCTGAGATTTTTGAGAGGAAAAAGGTAGTTTGGTTGCTGAGAATTTGAGAGAAAAAGATTTAGAGATAAGTAGTTACATAAGAAAGTAAAATCTCATTAGTTAAAACCCTTTTTAGTTCTTTTATTAAATCCTCATTTAAGAACCATTTTAAAATAGCCAAAATTAAGGAAAAAGTTTGATGAAACCAATGGGTTTAATAACTCCTTAAAGATTCTAAGTTTTAACCCTTTTACGATTTAGTCACCAAAAATGTTTTGACATCTTTACATTTTGGTCACCAACTCAAAAAGTCAATTAATCCAAATTTGTTCTATCAAATTGAATCGTCAATTATGTTTAATACATTAAATAAAAGTTTTAGGATATTTTCCCATTTTTTATTTTAACCAAAAACATTTATTAGAATTTATTTCCAGAAACTAGTCGAACTAGATAATACGGTTCACCCGAACCGTCTATCCCAATCCTCTAATATTCTAGGCCCAAAAATTAGGGCGTTAAAACTCTCCTCCACTTAAGAAATTTCGTCCCCGAAATTTACCTAAAGGAAAAAGATGAGGGAATTGCCTCATCATGTCTTCCTTTGTCTCCCATATGGCTTCCTCAACTCCTCGATGTCGCCACAACACTTTGACCAACTCTATGGTCTTTCCGCGAAGAACCTTTTTTTTCTAAAATCCAACACCTTAACAGGCTCCTCATCATAAGATAAATATAGACACAACTCTATTTCCTCAATCGGCACCACTTGCGATAGATCCGACATATATCTCCGAAGCATAGACACATGGAAAACTTCATGTATCTTCTCCAACTCGGCTGGTAATTTCAATCTATAAGCCACTAGACCAACACGCTCAAGCACTTTATAAAGTCCAATGAACCTAGGACTCAACTTACCCTTACGTCCAAATCTCATAACCTTTTTCCAAAAGGAAACTTTTATGAACACTTTATCCTCAACATCATACTCAATCCCCTTCGCTTCAAATCCGCATAGGATTTCTGTTGGTCCAAAGCGGCTTTTAAAAGATCACTAATGAGCTTCACCTTATCATTCGTACCTCTGAGAATATTAGGTCCTGTGACATGCTTTTCGCCCGCCTCCGCTAAACAAAGTAGCGTCTGACATCTACGTCCATAAAGAGCCTCATAGGGAGCCATATGTATATTTTCCTTATAACTATTATTATAAGAAAACTCCACCAACGGAAGTTGCTTTTCCCAAGTCCCTTGAAACTCAATGATACAACGCCATAACATGTCCTCCAAAATCTGAATGACACGCTTAGATTGTCCAAACGTCTGAGGATGATATGAGGTACTAAAATTAAGCATAATTCCCAAAGCCTTCTTTAAACTTTCCAAAAACCTTGATGTAAAATGAGAATCTCTATCCGATATAATAGACTTTGGAACCCTATGCAACTTTACAATCTCGGCAATCTACATCTCCGCCAACTTATCCAATGTATACGTTGTATGCCCAACCAAGAAATGTGCACACTTCGTAAAACGGTCAACAATCACCCAAAAAGAATTCTTTTTGGACGGTGTTAAAGGTAACCCTATCACAAAATCCATAGCGATCCTTTCTCATTTCCATTCCAGAATCTGTATAGGCTGTAACAACCCAGCAGGAAACTGATGTTCAGCTTTAACTCGCTGATACACCGCAATATCCTTTTTCAAACCAACCCAGAAATAATCTTCCTTCAAATCGTGATACATCTTGATACTACCATGGTGCATAGAAAAAGGACTTCAATGAGCTTCAGTCAAAATAGTGCGCCTCAACTCCAAATCTTCCGGCACAACTATTCGACTATTTAAACATAAAACATCATCATCATTAAAATGAAAATCCGTCAGATTGCCATCCGAAATATCCTTTACATGTGGAACCAACGCATCATCATACCGTTGTCTTGCTTTAATCATTTGAGACAACGTAGGCTTAACTTGCAATTCTGCCAACACACCACTATCTTGCGTCACATTTAACTTAGCAAACATCGCTCTGAGCTCAACAACTGCCTTACGACTTAAAGCATCCGCTACAACATTCGCTTTCCAAGGATGATACTCGATCGATAGATCATAGTCCTTAAGCAACTCAACTCACCTCCGTTGCCTAAGATTCAACTCCTTTTGAGTCATCAAACACTTCAAAATTCTATGATCGGTGTAGACAATACACTTCTCACCATAAAGGTAATGTCTCCAAATCTTGAGAGCAAACATAACTTCCGCAAGCTCTAGATCTTGAGTTAGGTAGTTGCACTCATGAACTTTTAATTGCCTTGATGCATAAGCCACAACCTTCTTGTCTTACATCAATACACATCACAGCCCAACATAAGACACATCACTGTAGACCACAAACTCCTTACCAAACTCTGGCTGAATCAGGATAGGAGCATGAGTCAACACCTCCTTCAACTTTTCAAAACTACGATGCTGGCTCTTTGTCCATACATAAGGAACATTCTTTTGCAACAACTTCGTCAGCAGCAATACTAGAAAATCCATCCACAAAGCGACAATAATATCCAGCTAATCTAAGAAAACTACGAACCTCATATACCGACTTAGGTTGTTACCAATTAAGAACCGCCTCAATCTTCTGCGGATCAACACGGATACCCTCCGCTGAAACCACATGATCAAGAAAAATTACTTCCCTAAGCCAGAATTCACATTGACTCAATTTAGTATACAACTGATTATTCTTTAAAGCTTACAACACAATCCCCAAATGTCGATTATATTCCTCCTCGTTACGAGAGTACACAAGGATATCATCGATAAACACAACCACAAATTGATCGAGATACTCATAAAACACCCTTTTCATCATATCCACGAAAGAAGCGAGGGATTTTGTCAATCCAAATAACATCACAAAAAATTCATATTTCCCATACATTGTGTGAAACGTGGTCTTTGGCACATCCACATCCTTAACCTTTAATTGGTAATACCTCGACCTCAAATCAATCTTTGAAAACACAACCACCTCACAGAATTGATCGAACAAATCATCAATCTGGGGTAACGAATATCTTTTCTTAATCGTCAACTTGTTCAATTGTCGGTAATCAATGCACATACGCATTGTTCCATCCTTCCTTTTCACAAAAAAATATTAAAGCAGCACAAGGTGAAACACTAGGCCAGATGAACCCTCGATCCAACAACTCTTTAAGTTGAGTCTTCAACTCTTTCAACTCCTTCGGCACCATATGATAAGGAGCGATGGACACCAGAGTCGCGCCTGAGTACGTCTCAATGAAAAATTCAACTTCATTATCTGATTGTATCCCAGGTAATTCTTCTGGGAATACTTCCGAAAAATCATGTACCATTTGAATCTCCTATACTCAAACTCCCTTGGTACCTGGATTCATTACAAAAGCCAAAAAAGGCTTCACAACCCTCGTTCATCAACTTTTTATCTTGTATTACCGAAATGACATTAGACAAGAATTTGGCATTCTCGTCTACTACGACAACAACATAGTCATTGGCAAGCTTCAAGGAAATCCATTTGGTTTCAAAATCCACAATACCTTTTTGCTCGCTAACTCAATCCATACTCAAGATGACGTTAAAACAATGAAACGACAACTCCATTAAATCAACAACAAACACATGACCTTGAACCACCAACGGGCATCTACTATACATTCTTCTAACAGTAACAGTTTCTCCAAGAGAACTTGTTACTAGGACACCCACGATTAAAATCTCAACATGAATATCCAACAATTGTGCATGCTCACATAGAATGTATGAATGTGTGGAACCAGAATCAACCAAAGAAAATAATGACAAAGATTGCACAGTAAAGGTACCTGCAATCACATTGGTGTCATTATAGCCCTCACGATGCGCATACACCCTAGTCTACCCTCTGTTCTCTAGCTGAATAGCCACAGTGTGAGCAACAGTCTTTTTTTCTCCCGTCACGCCTCTGGAAATTACCCCTGCCACGGCCTCGAACCCTAGCACGTGCAACCACAACAACTTCTTGATTCGGTGCATCTCCAACCAATTTTGGGCAATCACTCTTCAAATGTTCTGTCGAACTACACTCCTAACAAGCTCCGAGTGTTCCCCAACACTTCCCAAAGTGATGTCTACCACAACGCTCACAATCGACTGCAACGGTCAACGAAGGTTGAGCATATTGTACGCGTCTACCATTACCACCTCACCTGCGAAACGACTTGAAACGTTTATCTCTGAACATCTTATTATTCCCACCAGAAGAGTCAGACTCAACGACTCTATTTCCCAAATTCACATTCCCAAACTCAAAAGTTGTACCTGTAAAGTGCTTAAAAGTCCTATATTTTATGCCCATTTTATCTCATATTGTCGTTGTTCTTCACTCAGCTTATTACAGTGTTTATGATTATTTGTGGAGAAAATATATTGTTTTTGGTTGCATTTGCATTACAGGTTACAAGAGACTGCCGCCAAAACCCGTCGCGGCAACAGGGGAGAAGAATGATCAGAGATGAGGAGAAAGCAGAATGATCACATCCAGTCACACAGGACCAACCATCATTGCAGTGAAGAACTGTACTTATGCAGTTCAAAGAATAGCCCGCCGAGACAGACTACAACCAGCACTACAGCTGCGAGGACACATTGGAGAATGACAAAAAAGGAGTACGATCTTAAGAGGAGACTTTACTGAATCAACAGAACCAAATCACATGAAGAATAAAGTCCAAGAGTAGCCAGAGATGACGTAAGAAGACCCAAACAAGGAAGAAGCTTGCAGCCCAAAAGAGGAGTTATTTTGGAATAAAATATTCAGACATTTAATTGCATTTAATTCAACTCAACTTCCTCCCAAAGAGAGACTTCTTCCCCAAGTAGGGTTTTACATGTAACCACCTATATAAAGGCAAGGCTTGACCAATTGGAGAGAGGGCGATTAGGGTTTTGAGTTTATTCTTGTGTTTTCTTTATTTTCATTATGTTCTAAACTTTCCTTAGGGTTAAGATTGTTTTCTTTAGTAGTTGTGAGAACGATTGTAATTAGTTAAAGTTTTTATTATGCAATCAAATTCAATATTTGTTTATCCTATGTTTTTAATCTTTGTTTGCAATAGAATCGAGAGATCTTTGTGAGCGCATCTATTTGTTTCAATTTGAGAGAGTTAAAACTCAAGAAAAGGGATAAACATGATTCCCATCAACTATGGTAAGAATCAACTTAGCTTAGAGATAAGTCTAGGTTTAAGAAGGCTCAAAAGGAACGTGGAAAAATTATTGTTCAACCTAGGTTTACGCCGAGAGGTATTGTCAAAGAGTGAGCATCAATAGTATTCAAACTGTAACCCCCTTAGCCCGGTCTAGCGGCCAGACCGAACTAAATGGGTTACACGGAGAAAACTGAGGAAAACCCGAAAGGATTCCCTCCGATTAGCAACCCTAATTTTTTTTCTTAAAATTTATCTTATCTAGATGAACATTTAAATCCTATGTGAAAGGAATCGTAGCGGAAAACAAGCATTAACCAGAAAATCGAACAACGAAGGACCAAAATGCACATCTAGCCTATTACAGGGACCTAGCATGAAATTGGTCTTACCAATAATCAATTAGTCTGGATTCCTGCTCGCATGCCAAAATGCAGCTCAAAACAACCATCCGAACTCAAACAAACGATAGCACATCAAATAGGAACCAAAACACAAGAAAACAGAACTTCAAATATGCCATTAACCAACTTAACTACCAGGTGTTTCAAAACACCCTTGCTTGTTTTGAAATACGGGCTCCCAGTGATTTTCTAGAATCTAAAAATACCAAGCCGTTTCGAAACACTCGTGAGTGTATCGAAGCGAGTGCTAGAAATGTGAAGCCATTTCGAAATAGATAGCCATGTTTCGAAACACCTGGGACATAGATGGTTCAAAAGTCAATCTTGGCATCTCTGAACTTTGCCAAAACCATACAAACAAGATAAAAAAAACAACACAACATGAAAAGCAAACAATCTATAGGCAAATGGTCCTAGCACAACAATTAAACATGCTTTGGATCACCAACACAAGACTAAAGGCATTTAGCTTAAGAAAGCATTCACATAAAAGGTCAAATTCAAAACAAAACCAAGATTCAACATAACAAGGTCATTTACAAGCCAAAGAGAGCATTTAAAACACATCTCAACATAGGGAGTCGCAAACACAACCTCCTAAAAGCATAAAGGTCTTATCCCATTGCTATTCATACTATTATTAAACTCCAAAACCATACTTGACATTGGAGTAACCTCTTGGACACCTCCCTTGCTCTCTTGCTTTCCTGAAAGGTCTATGGATCTGCATTGTTGGAAAAGAGAGCGTAAGCTAGAAAGCTTAGTGAGCGGCGCTCAAAACCAAAGCAACAACAATGCATTTTAAAACCCATATGATTTGAACATGAAAACAAGACCTTTCTTTAAATCATTTCAAAGGAAGCGTTTCATCAAAACATGCTTGAGCCACAACACAAGGCATAGCCTCAATATTCAAATCCACAAATTCGCAACATATGCATTACCGATGCATAACAAACATCAACTTACCATGCTTGTTCTCATAAGCATTAAACAACAACTAAAGCATGTGTAAATCGTCATACCAACTCAAATAACATGGTATAAACAAACTCGTATATTGGCTAAAAGTGATCAGGGTTGCCACTACCCGTATTGCCCGTTGGTGATAACACTACCCCTATCACTCACAATTCGGATATACAGACACCTTGATGGCACTATCCCCATCAAGTCACATGGTGAAACAACCCTCACCATTATCTCACTTCATCCGGGATGCCACTGCCTGCATTGCCCGTTGGTGATAGCACTACCCCTATCACTCGCATCACAATAGCACTACCCCTATTGTGAAACCAAAGAATTTATCTCACGCGGGAATTTTGTATATTATAGTACACTTCACATTCTATTGGTTGACCAACATATCTGATAAATAGAATCTCATCACTTGCCAATTTACACATTACAACCATGCTTACCTACTGTTTTCAATGCATATTCATGATCAAACCTCATCCCATTTCGAAAACATAAACAATGCATAACATTTTCTCAACATGATATCAACTCTTTGAAACCATGACCTTACCTCATGGGATCACATGAAAAAACAATTAAATAGCTCAATATGCATGAAAAAAATAGGATTTAACATAATATCCATGCATAAGCATAATCACCATATCAAGCAGAAATAGTCGAAAACAAGGCAAAAATAAAGGCAAAAACGACCAAACTTACTCTTGAGCTTAGATTGGCCTTTCAAGCACAATCTAAACCCCCTAAATCTTGTCCTTAACCAAGTTAAGGCTTTTAAAATAGTTCCACTCACTAGCAACACACAAACGCTAGCCGAAACACCAAATCAAGCCTCTAAATCACCCAAAATCGAGTTCAAAGATTCCAAACCCAAATCCTCTGCTTCTAAACAATTCAAAACAGAGTATTAGAGCTTATTTCAACCCACAAACTTGCAGCAACTCAGAAATCCAACATCTAGCAACATTTGTTCATCGAATCGTATCCGAAATTAACCGAAAACATCAAGTAAATATACCTAAACAATCTCCAGCTTAAACCCAATAAGATTATCACCAAAAACACATCTAATAACATCCAAAAACATCAACCCATCATCATATAACCATCAGCTACTGATTTCTCACAAATCTAAGCCAAAACTCAATACAGGCTGGAGGAAACATCCAAACTTCTCATGGAGTAACCCTAACATTGCAGAAAATCCTACCAATCAGAATACGAGATATCAGAGGAACCCGCCTTGGCAGCAGATGCAACAACAGCAGCCAACAACAAACAATTCTCTATAGGCTACTTTAAATACTTTTATGTCTCATATTGGTGCATATATTGCTAATTCTGATAAGTTTGTTAGCAAGGTTAATGCTTTCTTGGACAAGACTGAAATGCGAATGCAGAACCAGAAAGCATCATTGAAAACACTAGAAACTCAAGTGGGCCAATTTGAACAGATTTTAAATACACGACCAGTAGGAGTTTTACCTAGTGATACTGAGGTCGCTAGAGAAAAAACCCATGAGTAGTGTAAAACAATCACCACCAGAAGTGGAATTCGCTTGCAGGAACCAAAGGGTCAGACAAAAAAAAGGAAAGCACCAATGGAACAACCTACCCAATCTACAACAACCGTCGAGAAGGATGTTGCGGCAAGTCATGATACTGTGGTAACTCCTGACACATCTAAATTGGCCAAACTTGAGGAAAATCATCCTGAGGAAACTCCTACCCCTCAGATCAAATTTCTCTACAAAGAAAGAATTGAAGATATCAAACTACCACTACCATTCCCACAAAAGCTAAAAAAGTAGAAGCGAGATTACCAATTCAAGAAATTTCTTGATATCTTGAAACATGTCCACGTTAATCTGCCTTTGGTGGAACTCGTTGAACAGATACCTAATTATGTCAAGTTCCTCAAGGTCATAGTTTCTAAGAGAACACGTGTTGGTGACTTTGAAATAGTGGCAGTTACAGAGGGATGCATGGCCGTGATGCACAATAGAGCCCCACTAAAGAGAAAAGATTCAGGCAGTTTTATCATTCCTTGTGCAGTTGGCAGAAAATATACTGGGTAGGCATTTTGTAATCTAAGGGAAAGTATCAACTTGATGCCGAAATCTATTTTTCATAAACTATGGATAGGAAGGGTCTGCCAACTACTGTCATGCTCCAATTGGCTGTAGGTCTTACGTTCAACTAGAAGGGAAAATCGAAGACATACTGGTAAAATTTGATAAGTTTATTTTTCATGCTGATCGGGTTTTAGATTGTGAAGCAGATAAACGGGCGCCTATTATACTTGGAAGACCTTTCCTAGCTACTGGAAGGACGCTGACCAACATCGAAAAAAGAGAACTTACAATGAGGGTAAACGATCAACAGATAAAATTGAATGATTTCCAAACCTTAAAACAGAATGATGACTTAAAAGAATGTAAAATGCTTCATGCCACATCTAAGTTTGAGTTCGACGTTGATGAACCATGCCTGGGTAAATATTGCCTCGGTAATGATTTTGGTGATTGCCTTGGCAATCAGTTAGAGTACTGCCCTGACACCCACCTCAGCGGCCAGAGAACACAAGTCGAAGATGTGGTAGAGACAGAGGAGCATGATGAAGTACACTAGATGGCAACAAGGCCAGGTAAGTATTTCGAACCTTTAGATTACACTGATAAGGGAGGTAAAGTTCACAAACCATATATAGAGAAACCCCCTATACTTGAGTTAAAACCCTTACCTGAGCAACTCAAATATGTTTTTTTGGGACCCAATGATATGTTGCCCATAATTATCTCCTCCAAGTTGCAGGCTAAACAGGAACTCAAGTTGATAGACTGTATAAAGTTTGTGTGTTCTCTAAATATGAGCGCAAGTGAACACTCTTGCCAAATTATAGTATAAAAGATATCGTCTCCCACAAGGATTGGACAACTAAACTCGAATTGTAATTCCTGCACAAGGGAATTTAAATGCACAATTAATTTTATTTTGTAAAAGAATTAAGAGTAAATAAAACACAAGTAATTGAGGAAAATATCAGAGTGATAGGATGGGTAAGATTATGTTGCTCCCTAGTGTGAAACTTGGTTGAATAGGTTAAGTTGCTTTGCGCTGCCAGACTTTGCTGCCTCGGCAAGGGATGGCAGATTAGCTGCTTTGACGCTTTTCCTGCCTCCGTAGTGGAACAGACGTGTGTCTCGGCGGCAAACTGGGCAGACCTTCAAGGCTCGGCAGAATGCTTCGAAAGTGATCCCGCTTATGTCTAAGTCAGAATGTTGTTGTTGCCCACTACAGATAATACCAGTCGCGGCGTGAATCTTGCGAAGACATCAATGTTGGTTCGTTTTTATTTAGCTGCCTTAAACCCTAACCTATTTCTAGGCTGGATTGATCAACACTTGATTAGAGTGAGGACTGTAGTTACTCCTTTCGTGAGTTCGACTCTCTCGATACCGAACAAATGGATAGTTAACAACTAATCTTTCGAACTTAGTTGAAAACTATGAAGAGCATGGAATAAGCACACCTTGAAAGCTTTATTGCAAAAACAAACTTTATACCTAAACAACCATTCTCACACTAGTTTACAACATAACCCGAACCCAAAAGAGAATTTAGAACATAATAGCGGGAAAAAAACCTAAACTATGCCTAAAGGAAAACCTTAGTTGTCT
Source organism: Hibiscus tridactylites (assembly GCA_958450335.1). NCBI lineage: Eukaryota > Viridiplantae > Streptophyta > Magnoliopsida > Malvales > Malvaceae > Hibiscus > Hibiscus tridactylites. The sequence goes on along the minus strand of OY288291.1, from coordinate 29,018,465 downwards.
TGAAGTACAAAATACATTGAGTATATATAGGAATTAGCTAGGTCAATTCCTCCTTGAAGTTAAAGTCTTCAAAGTAGCTTTTGCATTAAATGCAACCTTTAATTTTGACTTCTTTGACTTGAATGTGGACTCCTTCATGTTGCCTTACTCCGCAAGCTATCTCGAATTCCTCCTTTAGCGTCTCTTTCTACTGCTACAACCATCAGAAAGTAGAGTGGATGACCTTGTTAGAATCAAGATTTTCTACTCTACAGATTGCACTCAAGTTCTCCGATTCCTCAACTTGCTGCCTTGAGCGACAGGTACGACGACGGCAGCTACTCGGTAGCGGTTGTCTCTGTCTTGAACTGTATCAATACAGCTCCTTGGCATGCTGCCTAAGCATCATGTCCTCAACTCTCATCTCCTTCTGCCGCTTTCTAGTACCTGAAACTAAACTAAAACATTATCTTTTCCTTACCTAATAAAAGATAATCAATAAAAAGCATGGCAAAGTAAATAATACTGAAAAATGCAATGCATGCACCTAATTATTCCTAAAATGTACATGAAAACATCAATAATATGAGATTGAATGTGCACAAAATATAGAACTTATAGACACTTTACACACACCCAAACTCGAACTATTGTTTGTCCTCAAGTAATGCAAATCTAAACATACTTGCCCTTTAACCCAATCAGAAAGAAAAAGCTATTTTAAACTTGATTTAACACCTCAAGGTCGTGGCACCTATATTATATTAGTGAGAGGAGGAGCATAAATTACCTTAGAATTAAACTATAATGCTAGTCCAGTGTGTGCAGAAACTGTGTACAAGCTGAATATGAAGAATATTCTAAGTAAACAAAGATGATGTCATGGTATATAAGGTTGCTACCGAGGCAGCATAAGTAAACACATTTATTTAATCATGGCAATAAGGGTTTCATCTCATCACAACTACTCTCCTAGGTCTGAAGTTAAGATAGGAGCAAACTACAAAACCCCGAACCCATTGAGTAGAGTCATCCTGTGAAGACTTTCATTCACTCATGCTAATTTGTCCGTCACTTCAAGGATTTTCAGATTCATGGACTTTGATAGCAGCGGAGTGTCCTTGCACATGATTCTTCCTAGAGCTGGTTTCGGGCACCTCTAGGGAAATACAACATAAAAATTTCTTTCATGTCGTGGCAGTGCTTCTTTTCCTGTTTGTTGCATGATGTGGTAGCTTCCTACAACCAATGTTAGAAATTTTCAAATAATTCAAGTAGAAAATGTTTACCAGATATTCTAACAAATTCAACAAGTAACAGTAGTGTTTTTAATTTTTTTGGCATTAATAGGAAAATTCTAAGTTTACTTCATGCTTTCCCAAAATTTAAAGTCTTTTTAATTGGTGCGAAAATTTAAAGTCGACTATCCTATCATAGACACAAGTTATAACAAAATTTTTCATTTCCGATTAATTTTTAAGGCGATTACATTATGCAACCTAATATGCACTAGTTATGCCTAAACAAAATAAGTACAACCCTCAAACTCGAGATGGGCATTTCTCTCAATGCACAAAATACAAAAGAAAAACAGAAACAGAAAGATAAATATAATTATGAGAATAAAAAACATAAAAACAAACAATTAAATAAAGAAAAGAAAAGAAAAACTCTAGAAGTTGGCTGAGAGCTAAAAGAAGGCTTGGGTCTTTGCGGCAGAGGAGAAAGATGAAGATTGAATAACAAGGCGGCGGCCGGCAGATGTTCGGGCGGTAGACTTAGCGGGTGATACTTTTGCTGTCTGCGGAAGCTGGACTCTATTAGGAGTGGGGTGAGGTTCTTCGCGAGGTGCTTCACTCTTTTCCGTTTCAGATTCTGACTCCTCGTCCTCTAACTTTGCGGAGATGATGTGCCGCTTTCTCTTCCTTTTGCCTCTTATGTTGGTTCTACTGAAGGGTCTATCACCAAAGTGGTTGTTGTTGCTGCTGTTGTCAACTGATGTTCGACCTCATTGGATGTGGAGGCGTTTGCCACCGTTTCTGCTGTGTGGGCTGAGGAAAGATGTTGTTGATGCCTCTCGGGGGTATCTGCCACCGTGTTAGAAGAGGAGGTGGCAAAGTATGATGGGTAGTGCGTCGGAGAGGGCATCTAGCGGCGGAAGGCAATGTGGCGGGTAGCTGCTTCTGATGGTGTTCCTTCACGGGGTGCAGCTGCGGCGACTAGATCTATAGGGAATGTAGGTAGGTGGGGCCTTCATTGGGAAATTTTTGAAGGAGATAGGCCACAAAGGCATCTTGGACCTCCCCCACGTATTTCATGAATGTAAATTGTTGCTGCTCTATCCTTTTGTTGTTGTCGAGAAGACTACGGAACAGGTTAATAACTTCATTATTCAGGGCAGCGTCAGTACTGCTTGGGGCGGCTGGTGTGGCTGGCTGGGTGGTGGAGGGCTAGCTGGGAGTGATGGGTTCTGTCTCTTGGGCTTGCATCATCTGTAGGCGGAATTTTCTGGTCCAACCCTCCTTGGTAGTTGTCATCTCATCATTTTGGTCGGAGGGGACGCTAAAGTTGGCACATAAGCCGGTGATGAGAGACGGGAAGTACAGCCGACCCTTGGATTTCTGGAAACAGTTGTGGATCTCCTTGCAAATTATTTCCCCAATGTTGATGGGTCGGTTCACCATGATGCTTTGGATGAGGGCTAGACGCGACCTGTCTATGGTGGAGTTATGGGAGGTAGGCAACAAACGTCGTTTGATGAAAGTGTTCCACAGCAGCAATCGGCGGCGCTGGACTGAGCCGCCATGTTTTCCTGCCAACCAAGGAGTGTTGGGTTCGCACAGCTGAGCCTTGATCTTGTCATAGTCAGCAATCATCAATGACTGCCTCCATTCTTTGTATGGGTTGCCGTCAATCTCGAGCCCATAGAAGCTGTTGATTACTGCCGGGTTGAGCTTGACTGGTTCCCCTCGAACAAACACGAACGACAGCTCAGGGCAGGGGTGGTGGGCATAGAATTCTCTGACCATCATGATGTTTGCCGCCTCCGGCTGCCGTGCAAATATTTCCCAATCCTTGTTGTGGATCTTCTCAAATAGGGCGGGCTCAAGGCCGAGGTCCCTTGTCTGCTGGGAGTAACGGAACCCTTGTTCCTCTCATATTTCTTGCTTTGCGAACTGGGTTTTGTACCGCTTTGCATCTTCATGAGATAAGAACCTTTGGAAGGTGGGTTTAGCTTGCGATGTTGATGTCATGTGTGAGACGATTTTTGTAATCTGAAACTAATATAAGAAAATGAGAAAGAGAGCAGTGGATTTAAGAATATGATAACAAGGAGATGAAAGAAAAGTAAATGAATGGGAGAAGTGGGGTTTATCTAGATGGTGCCGAGAGATGTCATGGCGGCATTAAATGTCCTATGGGCAGATTGCTTTGCGCATGTTACGGGATTTCTGCCCGTTACTTTTGTAGCCGTTGGCAGCTAGCCATTAGTGGTCAACTAGCCGTTACGTAATTTCTGTGCTGGGCCGCCCTCGGCTATCTCGGCGAGATAGTGGGCGGACTCCTTGTTGGGCCTTCTTCTTGGTTCTGCTTCATAATTCCTAAAAACAAATAATTAAATGCTAAAGATGAAATAAGAAAATTCTAAAAAACAAAAATGTGTACAAATTAAAATTTATTCCTAAAAAATAAAAAAAATAAAGCAAAATAAAAAAAATTAAATTAAGTTATGTTGGAGTGCAGTGGGGTGCATCTCCAAACATAACCACTTACTGAGGTGGAGGGTCATTTCTGATACTTCATGTAGTTTACCCGCACCCTCCATCGCGTGATTATTCTCATGGTGGGGTGTCCTTCTTCCTCATTCACTTGTAATCAATGTGAACCTTCCTCCTTGTTCCTATTCTTGAAGGCATGAACATGTGATTAGGAAAAATTATATTACAACCTAACCATGTACTTACCTCCTCTTTGTCGAAGTTTGTCGTGGAGAAAATTTTCTTTTGTTGCTGCAGTAGTCTTCTGTCATAATGTTGTGCATATCAATGGGAAACTTTGTAGGCTCCTCGAGAATCTCCATCAGTAGAGATTTTGATTGCCCTAGCTCTACCAGCATTGGCTCCTCTAGATATATGTAGTCCGTAATTACCGAGGCTTCGTGGCATCCTCAATTCCCTTGTTGGCCTCACTAGGTATTGTTGTCCTTTCACTGATCAGTTCTTTGTCAGGACAGGCTTCGTGGCAGTTGTCGGAACAGCTATCTATCTTGCTGCTCGGACAGTGTTATGCATCCTCCTCGCTTGGAATTTCCAATTGCTCCTCACATTTCGGATATCCTCCCTCGCTTAATTCTTCGTCCTCTTGTCTTGGGTCATAAGTATCCATCCATCTTAATTATTCAGGTTCATACATCGCATTGATGAGGGCTGAATTTCTAATATGTGCATTCATCTTAGCAAAGCTGGCATTCATGGCGACGTACACTTTATCTGTAAGCGCGAGGAAGGTTTGAAGTGTGTTCTCCAAGGATGTTGTTTGTTCTTGCGGATGACATTGTTGCAAGGGCATGTCGATTTTTGCAGCAAGACTGTTATGGTAAAAAAATTGGGGTTTTGAATCATACCCTTGAGAGTTTCGTTGTTGCGGTAGCAACTGTGGTAGTGGCATCTGCTATTAGTATTTAGGAAACCGTTCCTGCGTTGTTTTCCTCGACATGTCCTTTGCAAAAAGTTGAGGGCAACTTTCGAATGCATGGTTGCCTTCATAAAATGCGCAAGAACTTCCCCAAATATTGCTGCCCTTAACTCGTGGGGCACCTAAATAAGCACTTTCCCACATAGTTTTCTTTTAACTAAAATTAAATGAAAATAGAATTAAGAGTGCGGAAAAATTAAAACGAATTTCGTTGTTACCAATCCCCGACAACTGTGCTAAAAACTTGTGGAGCGTTTGGGTGTTCTCTAAATATGAGCGCAAGTGCACACTCTTGTCAAGTTATATTATAAAAGATATCGTCTCTCACAGGGATTGGACAGCTTAACTCGAATTGTAATTCATGCACAAGGGAATTTAAATGCACAATTAATTTTAGTTTGTAAAAGAATTAAAAGTAAATAAAACACAAGTAATTGAGGAAAAGATCAGAGTAATAGGATGGGTCAGATTATGTTGCTCCCTAGTGTGAAATTGCGTTGAATAGTTTAAGTTGCTTTGTGCTGCCAGACTTTGCTTCCTCGACTGGGCATGGCAAATTGGCTGCTTTGACGCTTTCACTACCTCGGCAGTGGAAAGGACGTGTGTCTGAGCGGAAAACTCGGTAGACCTTTAAGGCAAGACAGAACGCTTCGAAAGTGATCCCGCTTATGTCTATGTCAGAATGTTGTTGTTGCCCAATGTAGATAATACTAGTAGCAGCGTGAATCTTGCAAAGACAACAATGTTGGTTCGTTCTTCTTTAGCCACCTTAAACCCTAACATATGTCTAGGCTAGATTGATCAACACTTGATTAGAGTGAGGACCGTACTTACTCCTTTCGTGAGTTCAACTCTCTCGATACCGAACAAATGGATAGTTAACAACTAATCTTTCGAACTTAATTGAAAACTATGAAGAGCATGGAATAAGCAAACCTTGAAAGCTTTATTGCAAAAACAAACTTAATACCTAAATAACCGTTCTTACACTAGTTTACAACATAACCCAAACCCAAAAGAGAATTTAGAACATAATGGCGGCAAGAAAACCTAAACTATGCCAAAAGGAAAACCTTAGTTGTCTTGAAGTACAAAATACATTGAGTATATATAGGCATTAGCTAGGTCAAGTCCTCCTTGAAGTAGAAATCCTCAAAGTAGCTTTTGCATTAAATGCAACCTTTAATTCTGACTTCTTTGAGTTGAATGTGGACTCCTTCACATTGCCTTGCTCCGCAAGTTATCTCGAATTCCTCCGTCGGTGGCTCCTTCTACTGCTACAGGCATCAGCAAATAAAGTGGATGACCTCGTTAAGATCCGGATTTCTACTCTACAGATTGCACTCCAGTTCTCAAATTCCTCAGCTTGCTGCCTTGGGCGGCAAGTACGGTGGCGGTAGCTACTCGACAACGGTTGTCTCTGTCTAGAACTGCATCAGTATAGCTCCTTGGTATGCTGCCTCAGCATCATATCCTCAGCTCCTTTCTTCTTCTAGCGGCTTCTAGTACCTGAAACTAAACTATACTAAAACAATATCTTTTCCTTACCTAATAAAAGATAATCATTAAAAAGCATGGCAAAGTAAAGAATACTGAAAAATGAAATGCATGCACCTAATTATGCCTAAAATGTACTTGAAAACAACAATAATATGATATGGTATGTGCACAAAATATAGAACTTATGGACACTTTACATATGCCTTCTACGACGACATAAGAGGGTAGTAGGATGGACCATTGCCGATCTCAAGGGAATTAGCCCAACAGTGTGCATGCACAAGATCCTGTTAGAAGAAGATTGTAAACCCACTGTCAATGCTCAAAGAAGGCTAAATGAGGTAATGCGAGAAGTTGTCAAAAAGGAGACCATCAAGTGGCTCGACGTAAGCATCATTTATCCTATATCAGACAGTGAGTGGGTAAGCCTGGTAAAATTTATACCCAAGCAAGGAGAAATCATGGTGGTAAGTAACGAAAATAATGAACTAATCCCAACCAAGACAGTCACCGGTTGGAGGGTTTGCATGGACTACCGTAAGCTAAATAAGGCAACTAAAAAGGATCATTTTCCATTACCTTTTATTGATCAAATGCTTGACCGCCATAGATCCCTAGGATTAAGAAAATACCACCTTCATCTGCCCCTACGGCACATATGCTTTCAGGAGGATGTCGTTCGGGTTGTGTAACGCACCAGCCACGTCCTAGCGCTGCATGATGGCCATATTTTTTGACATGGTAGAAGATTTCCTAGAAATCTTCATGGATAATTTCTTTATCTTTAGCAGTAACTCCAACAGCTACCTCGGCAACATAGAAAAGGTGCTAAGGAGATGTGAGGAATTTGATTTAGTGCTAAACTAGGAGAAGTGTCATTTTATGGTGGATGAAGGGATAGTCCTCGGTCACAAAATATCTGCCAAGGGGATTGAGGTCGACAAAGCAAAAATTGAAGTGATAAAAAAACCAACGATGTCGACCTCTGTCAAGGGCATGAGAAGCTTTTTAGGACACGTAGGTTTTTATAGACGCTTTATTGAAATTTTTCAAAGATTACTAAACCTCTGGGTACCTTGCTTGAACAGGATAAAACCTTCAAGTTTGATGACTCGTGCACTGAAGTAATCGAGACACTGAAGAATAAGCTAGTTTCTGCCCCTATTGTAGTCCCACCCGACTGGACCCTATCCTTTGAACTAATGTGAGATGCCAGTGATACTGTCGTAGGAGCCGCCCTTGGGCAGAGAAAAGGCAAGACATTCCATGTGATTTATTATGCCAGTAAAAACCCTAAATCCTTCCCAAGTCAACTACACCACCACCAAGAAAGAACTGTTAGCAGTGGTTTTTGCCTTTGACAAATTTCGACCACACTTAGTAGGAACAAAGCTAATTGTCCATACAGATCTCTCAGCTCTCAAGTACTTATTCACAAAGAAAGATGCCAATCCATGATTGATTCACTGGATCTTGTTACTACAAGAGTTCAACGTTGATATCAAAGACAAAAAGGGTACAGAAAACCAAGTTGTCGATCACATGTCACGCCTGGAACAGGCCACCAGTGCAGAAATCCAAGATGCATTTCAAGATGAGCAGCTGCTACTAGCATCCACCATTATAGAGAGCATTGTCGCGGTATTGACTAATGTGCATGACGTCGTGGCAGACACATCGGCGGTAGCTATTCCCTCAGCACCCTGGTATGCTGATATTGTGAATTATTTAGTTACTGGTGTTTTACCTTATAACCTGAACTATCAAGGCAAGAAGCGGTTCCAACATGATGCTAAGCATTATTTTTGGGACGAGCCTCTTTTATTTAAACATTGTGCATATCAGGTTATAAGGAGATGTATCTCAGAAGAAGAATAACATGTGCTGCTCTACCAATGCCATGCCGCCCCTTATGGATGATATTTTGGGGGTACACAAACAACAGTAAAAGTACTTCAATCTGGTTTTTATTGGCATACTCTTTACAAATATGCCCAAGTTTTTTACAAGTAATGTGATAGATGCCAAAGAACCGAGAATATTTCAAGGAGGAATGAGATGCCTCTAAAATGCATTCTAGAGGTTGAGTTATTTGATGTTTGGGGGATCAATTTCATGGGACCTTTCCCATCATCATGTGGTAATTTATACATCCTCCGTGTTGTCGATTATGTGTCCAAATGGGTTAAAGCTGTGGCAACTCCCAAGAATGATGCCAAGATCGTCCATCGATTCCTTTACAAGAACATGTTCACCAGGTTTGGAATCCCAAGGGCAATAATTAGTAATGAAAGTAAACATTTCGATAACAAGCTCATCGCTAAAGCTTTGAAAAGACTTGGTGTCTGTCACAAGGTTTCCGCGGCATACCATCCACAGACTAATGGGTAAGCCGACATTTCAAATAGAGATTGAAGAACATCCTAGAAAATGTAGTCAACCCAACTAGGAAAGACTTGTCCCATAGACTAGATGATGCACTATGGGCATAACGGACAACATTCAAAACACCTCTAGGTATGTCACCCTATAGACTTGTGTATGGAATAGCATGTCACCTACCTGTCGAGATCGAACACAATGCCTATTGGGCGATAAAAGTTGTCAATATGGATTGGGACCAAGCTGGGAAAAAGAGACTTCTAGAACTTAATGAGATGGAAGAATTCATAAGGGAAGCATATGAGAATGCCAAGCTTTACAAAGAAAAAAAATAAAAAATGGCATGATACCAAGATCCTGTCGCGGCAGTACCTGTCAGGGCAGCTAGTATTACTGTTCAACTCCCGCCTGAAGCTATTTCCTGGGAAGCTGAAGTCCAGATGGTCTGTGCCCTTTGAAGTTGTAAAGGCTTTCCCACATGGTGTTGTTACAATCAGATCCACAACAAATGGGCAGCAATTCATGGTCAATGGGCAGCGACTTAAGCACTATAATGGAGAACTAATCCGAATGGACAAGGAAGTAGTTACTTTAGGAGATGCAATCACATGCACTCCTATTGTAACATGAGTTTTATTTATTTTGCATATTTTCTTGCTTTTATTAGGATTAGATTTCAATCTCAGCATTTATTTCATGCACATTTTAATTTCAATTTTATTTTCGCTTAGTTGATTAATAATTTCTTTTTCACATTGTTTTTATGCTTAGGAAGAGATTAAGATTTTAAGGAAGTAGCTCATTAACCCTGCCTAATAACTACATAACAGCCCACCCAAAAGGCCATACTCTGCCTACGGCTATAATCTGCCCGTTACGCCAGTCGTCCCGCCTGCTGGAAATCTGACCGTTGGGCATTAACTACTGCCTCTGCACCATTCCCACTCACTATATAAACCTTACTATTTCACTTCATTATATCATCTTCAACCTTTGATTTCTTAATTCTTGAAGCTCTCCCAGTTTTCTTTATTTGCATTTTTAGATTTTCTTTACAACCGCCTCTCAAGAATGTCGACCTCCAGAATCACGCCTCCTTTCAAAAGATTCTTCTCCCAAAAGGACTCCACCCGCTACAAAAAGAAATTTTCTTCTTGGCAAGTTCTGGAAAAACAAGGATTTTTTTACACCTCATCTTCTTTTTAAAATGTAAACTATTTCTTTTGTCCTTTTATTTTCTGTCTTGTTGTTTTTATTTCATGTATGTTGGCATTGTGAGCAATGCCCGCGTCGAGTTTGGGGGAGGGGGAGTCCACCTTAGTATAGTTCATATTTAGTTACATATTAATTCACCATATTAGCTGCATTGTACTTATCTCATCTTGAATGAAAAGAACTTGATAAACAACTTGTGCCTATGATAGAATAGCTGACATCTCGCACCATCAAAAAGTACCTTTAAGTTTTGGGTAGTATGAAGATGACTTAGAAATTTACTATAGTGTTATTTATCCTTAACGCAATAGTGGAAGGTTGATTGATAGAATGAAGTAGTGAACATAGACTGTTTAATTATCAGGTACTTTTAATTCACATGCTTAACAGGTCGCCGCCTCGGCAGCAGAAATTGTCAAAACTGCAAAAAAGGTTGTCGCGGCAGGTAAGAAGACAGAAAATTATACCCTAGAGGTGCCCAAAACAGGCTATAGTGGATAAAAAATGCTAGAGGTGCCTGAAATTGGCTCTAGTCGAATAAAAAATCACTGATATGTTCCCTAGAGGTGCCCGAAATTGGCTAATGTCTTTTGTTCACTTAAAAAGTTCTTGAAAATTAACTTGTACACAATTCAGCACACACTTGATCACAAGCATTATAGTTTGTTTCCGAGAAAATTCATGTTATCCTACACACTAAAATTATATAGGTGCTACGGCCTTGAGGCATGAAATCAAGTTAAAAACAGGTTTCATTTTGTTGGAGTAGAGGTAAGTACTTATTAGGTTTGCATCGCTTGAGGACAAGAAATAGTTCGAGTTTGGGGGTGTGTAAAGTGCTTAAAATTCCTATATTTTATGCCCATTTTATCTCATATTGTCGTTGATCTTAAGCTAAATCTAGTTCATATTTAGGTTTTCATACATGCTTTACAGTATCTTTGCTTCACTCAGCTTATTACAATGTTTATGATTATTTGTGGAGAAAAGATACTGTTTTTTGTTACATTTGCATTACAGGTTATGGGAGACTGTCGCTGGAACACGCCGCGGCAGCAGAGGAGAAGAATGATCGAAAAGGAGGAGAAAGCAGAATGATCACATATAGTCACACAAGACCAACCATCATTGCAGAGAAGAACTGTACTAATGAAGTTCGAAGAATAGCTCGTCGAGACAGACTGCTGCCAGCACTACTATCGCGGCAGCACATTGGAGAATGACCAAAATGAAGTACGATCTGAAGAGGAGAATTTACTGAATCAACAGAACCAAACTAATTTAAATCTAAAATCGTACTCAAAATCTGATAGTCTTGGGATCTCCTTGCTCCAAATGCCTTCTTAAGCCTCAATTCTCTACAAAGAAGAATGAGAGCGTAAGCAAACATATGCTTAGTGGAGTCGCTCTTCCAAATTCATCAATGTGTAAAAATGAGTATAAATCCATTTTCATTGAAAATCACATTTCAAAGCATGATATGCATAACAATCATATGCAAATACAAATTCACTTGTTCTCATATATTGGCAATTAATGTGACCTTTAATTAAATCATTGTTTCATCAAAAACCTCATCGGATACAAGGATCTCCGGTGGTCTTACCTCTACCAACTCATACCTTGCCTAGTTGAACTGCAAGATACCATCAACATGGGTTGCCTAGTGAAACCCCAAGCCCAAATGATAAGCGAACAGTCCAAGTAGCCTAGTTAGATCGCTTTTCCTCAAGAAACATGGTGCGATTGACTTTACATATTGTAATGAACTTTAAACCCTATAGCATTCCAACTATATCTGATACTTTGTTTCATTGTCACATAGCCAATATACACATTTAAACCACATTTTCTTTGTAACCCCCTCGACCCGATCTGGGCGAAAAACCAAACTGAACAGATCATACGGGGAATATTGAAGTAAACCGGGAAGTTTACATCATTAAATGACCCGGATTTTTTTCATTATATCTTGTCTAGATGCTCATTATGATCCTATGTGATAAACATTGCTGTGGAACAAAAAGCAACTCGATCAGACAACGTTTTGGGACCAAATTTCAGGGACTTCTTCACTTTTTAAGTTACAAACCTTTAATTAATCACATTACATGTATCTCTGTCAAATCTCAGCTCAAAACAATCATCCAAGCTCATTTAATTTGCATCCACAACATTCAGGGATTAAACGTAAAGAAACAGAACTTCAAAAGATACCATTAACTAACATAACAACTGGCCATATCGATACACGAGATCCTGTATCGATACGCCCTTGATATAAAAAGGTCCCCAGTTTCAAAATCAATAGCCCGTATTGATACACTTCAAGGTTGTATCGATACATAAATTTCCAGTAGCTCAATATCGTATCGATACGCCCCCCGTGTACCGATACACCCATTTAATACACAAGGATCGTATCGATACGCTTTCCACTGTTCTGATACGCTAAGCCTAAAATGTCTTAACTGTATCGATACAGGTTGTCGAGTATCGATACACCTGGACCCAAAATGTCTTATACTGTTGGTTTTTCACACTTTAATCCAATCTAAAACATTCCAACAACTTTCTAACATGCACACAACATATTTAAACATCAAACCACAATCATACATGGCAGAATCAACACCATTACATGTCAATATGCATCAAGGGAATCTATAGGCATGCAACCTATGCAAAATAACCACTCAAGTGTCAAAACACAAACCAGGGAATAAACCAACAAGACCATTTACAAGTAATTAAGGGCGTCTCAAGCTTGCCACAAAATAGGGAGTTTCAAAATACACTCTCCCAAAACATAAAGGCATCCTTCCATTGCCAACCATTATTACTAATAGGTAAATATAAAATCATACTTGAGCTAAGACCCACTCCTTGGAATCCTTCTTGCCTCTTTACTGCCTAAATATGCTATTTCTCTGTATTGTTGGAAAAAGAGGGCGTAAGCACAAATGCTTAGTGAGGGATGCTGAAAATAAACAAACAACAACAATACATTTTAAAACCATTCCTCATTTAGAAATCTCTAGCTCATCATGCTCTTTCTATCTCATGCTTGAAGCCATTTTCAAAGCAAAAACCCCATCATTTAAATCACATGTACCATCTATCTCATGCATTAATCAAAATGCAAAGTCTCATGGAAAAGCCATACATGCTTGAATCTCATAAAGCATATCTCAAAACATGATCTCATATGCAATTTCATTTCATTAAATCATTTATAAACAAGGTACCTGTGAATCTCATATATTGGCATTTAGGCAACATTACTTGGATATGCGGATAGCTTGACAAAATCTCACATTGTCAAGTCCTACCTCGGTGGAATCTCACATCACCGAACTCTCATGTCGGTATCTCTCATCGCCACAAACCTTGATGGAATCTCACATCATCAAGACTAACCATGGTGGAATCTCACATCACCACACTCTCACTTTGGAACGGGATGGCACTACCCCTATTGCCCGAACCAAAGAGCACGTGTAAATTTTGTATATTATAGTGCACTTCTCATCCTATTGGTCAACCAATTATATCTGGTAACAATAATCTCATCTCATGCCAATATACTCATTTTAAACATCATTACCTAATGTTTTCTAATGCATAAATATATACCATATCTCATCCCATTTCAAAAGCATAAACAATGCATAGCATTTTCTCAATAAGTTATATCTCTTTGAAATAACAAATCTATCTCATGGGATCATGTAAAACATCATATCATTTCTCAAAACATGCATAAAACATTAGGTTTAATTATATCTTCAAAACATGAGCATGATCATAAAATCAATGGGTTAAAACTGAGAAACGAGAGCGAAACATCTCAAACTTACTTTCTTGACTTAGGTTAGTGTTTCAAACTCAACCTAAACCCCAAACCTTTCTTTCATGTCTTTGAAAGGCTTTTAAAACCAATACCACTCATCGATGACGCCTCACTTTCTTGCTGAAACGTAATCAAGCTTCTGAAGCTCCTAGAACTTCATCGGTCTCTTCTGATACGTTCTCTCTGTTTATACCACACAAGAATAGAGGATTAATGCACCTCAATGCACTAAAAACACTAGCAACCAAAGCCACTTCACTGCCCTGCCCAAAATATAACAACTCAATTTTGGGCTTAGAAGTTTAGGGTTTGGTCGTACCGGTCTGAGAAACGGTTCGAATATAAAAGGAGGTTTTAGGGAAAGCCTAGTTCGAGATGCTTTAAAAATATAGAAAAATATCTAAAAATCCTATTTTAATATATATAAGAGAGTGGTGAAATCAATTTTACAAAGTAAGGTTTGGGAATACTACATTTTGGTGTAGTGACCAAAATGCGATTTTTGAAAAGTTTAGTGGTGACTGTTTTGTAAAGGATTGAAACTTTGAATCTTTAAGGAGCTAATTACCCAAAATGTTTTTCTCCAGATTTTTCCTTAATTTGGGTGATTTAATTAATGTTTTAATTAAATAAAATAAAGATGGAAACTACTTTTAGATTCTCATAACTACCTTTTCCTAATTTTCTCTCATTCCTTTTTCTCTCAAAATCCCATCATCCAAACACTTTTTCTCCAGCAACTTTCACATAGATTTTCACTTCAATTGATGAGATTTCTATCATCTATTGGTTTCTAATCAATCTTGCACCAAATCCTTTTGATTTCCACATTGAATTTTCAAGGAATTTGGCCCAAATCAAGGAGAAATCATCATTTAGAGGTAAGATTGTTCTTCTCCTCTAAATACTCAGTTCTTTACTGAAATTCTCAAGTTGTCAATCCTTAATTTAAGTTTTATAAATGGTTTTAATTTTAGAAACTTGATTTTAGAAACGTCATTGGTGAGTGGAGATGGTTTTACAGCTTTGAAACGATTATTTGGAGGTTTTGGGAGCTTAGTTTAAGTCTAAACAACTTAGCTAAGCTCAAGATTAAGTATTCAGAAAAACTCCCTCGGATGTGCTAAGAGGTGGTTTGATGCATTGGTTATAAATTGCATGTTTAATTTCTGTTTTGAAAGCATGTTTTAGTATGATTAATGCTGGTTTTGAAAGCCATGTATTGAAGGATGCTCAAGGTAAGAGATCCTTGGTTTGACATGTTATTAGTTTGGTAATGATGCATGGAGATGCATGTTGTTTAATGGCTTTGATTAATGCTTTAAAATAGTGAATTGATTATGGTATTTGGTGTATATTGGCAAGTGATGAATTGGTTTTAAAATACTTGAATCGGATATAGTTAGCCGGCTATAGGATTGGGTGCACCGTAAGTAAAGTCGCCTTGGATGTTTAGGGGTTGTGATTGTACCGTAAACTCCATCCAAGTACTCTAACGATTGAGGTAAGATCACAATGGTGGTTGAAAGTCCGTGTGTGGATCTTGTGTTATGTGTCCCTTACTCTCGTTAGTGGAATTAAACAACTACCGATGAGTGTTGTTGAGGGGTTAAGATTGTATCGTTATACTCCACCACGGGTGTCACATCAATGGAGGGATTGCTCTTGAGTGTGAACCTTGTATAGTCAGGTAGTGTGTATGAAGCGTGTGGGACAACGCTTGTAATCCGCGTATCCGATTGTATTTTGTGTTGAAATGGTTATGAACTATCACTTGAAAGCCAATATAATGTATTGAATATAATGAAGCATGACATGCTTGTAAAGTATGCATGGTAGCATGAGAAAGAGATGAGTATGTGGCTAAAAGCTTTGTTGAAAGTGTTTTCTAAAAATGCATTATTGTGTTGGTTTACTTAGAGCATGCCTCACTAAGCATTTGTGCTTACGCTCTCTCTTGTACCAATAATGCAGATAATTGAGGTGATAAAGGGCAACAAGGAATCTAAGTGTGTCCAAGGGAAATCCAAGCTCATGTATGGTGATGTTTTCGTACACTATAAGTTTTGGTAATTTGGCAATGGGAATCTAAACTTTGTTTTGGGAGATGTATTAAACTCCCTAAGGTTGTGGCATGTGTACCTTGTTTGATTTGAATTGTAAATGGCCTTTAATGCTTGATTGACGTTTGGTTTTCTTATTGGGTTTCTTGACTAGGAAGCATGCCTCTAGAAATATGAGTTTACCATGTTTGATGCTATGAATGTGTTTAGGAGTTCTAAACATGTACCATATATGTATGATGATTTGTTGACATGATTAGGGAGTCATTAGGTAGTGTTTAAATGGGCTTATGTATGAAAAACCAGACTTTGCTGCTGAATCTGGGCAAACCGTATCGAAACACCCTCTAGTGTTTCGAAACGGGGGCCCGAAATGGCCTTCGTGTTTCGAAACGCTAAGGAGCGTTCCGAAACGATTTTGCTACTGGAAGGCCTTGTTTCGGAACCAGTCTTAGAACCAACTCGCGTTTCGGAACGGTCAACGCCGTTTTGAACCAGGTGACCGTTGGGCACTGATTTGAATGGTGCTGAAGTTTGCAAGCTTTACATTTTAGTCCCAAATGTTGATGTTGCATTTGCTTGAGTTTGAGATGTCCATTTCAGTTGAATTTTGGCAGAGGAGCATGTAACTTTCCTAATTTTATACTAGTAACTTAAAAATCAGTAAAGACCTTCTAATTTTCCGAAATTACATTTTGGTCCCTAAATTTGTATATTGTGCAATTGAGTCCCTTTTTGAAATCCGATCGCTGTGTCTTTTTCTATCGTATCTTGTGGGTATTCACTTAGGGTTAACATGTATCTAGACAATATTAAAAAGGAAAAAAGGGGTCGTTAATCAAGGTTGACTTTCAGGTTGACTTTGGTTTTCCCCGTGTAATCTTCGTAGCTCGGGTCAACCGTCTAGGTTGGGCTAAGGGGATTAGATTTGGTGGTATCATAGCCTAGTTCTCGTATCCTTGGGATTTGTATGAGGATGATGTATGTGTATTTGCATGATATGTCTTTTGGGTGAAAGAATGTTGTTTGAATTGTGATGCATGGTTTCAATTGTAATGATATGCTATGATGGAATGTGTTAGGGGATCCCATTGCCATATCAAAACTAATGAAAGGAATTGTTTTCGAAAAAGAGCTTGAGTACTTGGATTACTTACCTTGTTGAGCCTAATTATGTTTATTGCATTTTTGTCAGTGCATTGTTTTCTTGTAAATGGGGCCGCGTATAGAGATGATAATGAATACAAGAGCTATGGCTCAGAATGAAAATGGGGAGAATACTGAGAATGTTGTAGATTTACCTCCTCCCAATGGTGGTGGACCACCCGGCGGTGGTGGTGCTGGAGGAGATAATGCTGGTGTTGGTGCTGGTGCTGGGGTCGCTAGACCTGAAGGTGTGCAGGGGCAAGCTGCTCCTGACATGACTGTGTTGATTCAGGCTACTGCTGGAGCCTTTCAGGCAACAGTAGCTGGAGCTCACGGAGCTGCGCATCAAGGTGATGCTAATGTGAGATTGCCTTTGGAACGTCTTTGCAGTTTGGGAGGGACTGAGTTCAGAGGTTTATCTCTGGAAGGATCTGAGTCTTGGTTGGAAAGCACCAAGAGGATTTTGGGGCAAATGAAATGCAATAATGTGCAGAAGTTGGGTTGTGTGGTGTCACCGCTGCATGATGATGCTTATACGTGGTGGACGACCACTGTCTCTGGAATGGAGGACAATGATGTGACTTGGACGTTCTTCTTGAATGCGTTCAAGGGATGTATCTGGGCGTGCGATACCTAGATGAGAAGAAAAGAGAATTTATGTCTCTTGTACAAGGAAGCATGACGGTAGCTGAGTATGAGATCCAGTTTGTTCGCCTTAGTCAGTATGCACCTGAGCTAATCCCTGATGAGCGGGAGAGGTGTGAATGTTTCCGTTATGGATTGGTAAGGGACGTGAAGACTTTTATGCTTGTGGCTCAGTATACAAATTTTGATGTGCTTGTGAGTAGAGCGAAGGACATCGAGCAGAACTTGGGTTTGTCTTCCAGAGGCGTTAGTTCTAGCTCGGGAAAAAGAGCTGCTGATCATAGTTCTGGTGGTGGACGGAATAATAGAGGACGAGATAAGAGGTATCAGTCTTATGCTAGGCGTGGTAGTGGAGGTCATGGTGCGCCTGTTCATGGAGATAGAATGAGGGCTAATCAGAACACATGTTGGACATGTGGATCTCGTGGCCATTTCAGGCGAGATTGTCCTCGAGCAGCGAGGGAGGTTTAGGCTCCTGTTGCAGTAACGGGTAACTCATGATGGAATTGTGGTTCGGCAAACCACATGAGGAGGGAATGTCCTTTGTTGGCTGGTGGTGGTCAGGGACATGCTCCTGGGGTAGTTGCCCCACATCGAGGTCGAGGGTGCGGTCGTGGTAACTTTTAGCGCAGAGATGATGGTGGGAGGAATGTGGCGTATGTTGTGGTTGTTCAACCTGAGGGTGGTGGCCAGGCTCGAGTGTATGCTCAGCGTGAGGGGAGGAATGATACGGATGTGATCGCAGTTACCTTTACTTTACAATCCTTGTCATTACTTTCCTTGATTGATTCTGGATCTACACACTTATACATATTGCATGAACATGCTCAATTGCTTGGTTTACCTGTTGAGTCTTTGGATGTTGGTAAGCGTGTGACTAGTTCCTTTGGTGAGACAGTCGTGACACGGAAGTTGTATAGAAGATGTCCCTTGAAAGTGCAAAACCATGTTTTTCTCGTTGATCTCATGGATTTCCATTCTATGGTTTTGATGTAATCCTTGGTATGGATTGGCTTGTCGAGCATCGAGCTGTAGTGGATTTTGAGAATAAGCGAGTTTCGTTGAAACTTGCAGATGATTACGAAGTAGTGGTGGTTGGTGAGAATGTGAAGTTTCTTGCCAATGTGGTGTCTACGTTGGAAGCAAGCCGAATGCTGAGGCAAGGTTGTGAGGCTTACCTAGCCTTTGTGATAAATCCAAGTTCGAAGGAGTTGCGCGTTCAAGATATCAGGATTGTGCGAGAGTTTCTTGGAGTGTTTCCGGAGGAGTTACTTGGATTGCCGCCTAGTCGAGAGGTGGAGTTTGGAATTGAGCTGTATGAAAACACAACTCCAGTGTCCATTGCTCCTTACCGAATGGCACCTAAGGAGTTGAAGGAGTTGAAGACGCAACTTCAGGAGTTGCTTGATCATGGTTTCATTCGGCCGAGTGTGTCACCTTGGGGTGCACCGGTCTTGTTTGTGAAGAAGAAGGATGGCACTATGAGAATGTGCATCGATTATCGTCAGCTGAAAAAGTTGACTATCAAGAATCGGTATCCTTTGCCGAGGATTGATGATCTTTTTTATCAGTTTCAGGGAGCGATTGTGTTTTCCAAGATTGACTTAAGGTCAGGTTACTACCAGCTTAAGGTGAAAGATGTGGATGTGCCAAAAACAGCCTTTAGGACGAGGTATGGGCATTATGAGTTCCTTGTAATGTTGTTTGGCTTGACGAATGCTCCTGCAGCTTTTATGGACATGATGAATAGAGTGTTCCATGAATACTTGGACAAGTTTGTTGTGGTGTTCATTGATGATATTCTTGTGTATTCTCGTACTGAGGAGGAGCAGGAAGGGCATTTGAGGATTGTATTGCAGGCGCTGTTGGAGAATCAGCTTTATGCTAAGCTAAGCAAATGCGAATTCTGGCTTAAGGAAGTTGTTTTCCTTGGTCATGTGGTTTCTTCTAAGGGGATTCGTGTTGATCCTCAGAAGATTGAGGCGGTGATGAATTGGAAGTATCTTAAGTCTGTTCATGAAGTCCGTAGTTTCCTTGGGTTGGCAGGATATTACCGGAGGTTTTTGAATGGATTTTCAAAGATTGTTGCTCCTTTGACGAAGTTGTTGCAAAAGGATGTCAAGTATGAGTGGACAGAAGCAAGGCAGCAGGCTTTTGAGAAGCTTAAGGCAGCTTTGACGCAAGCTCCTATCTTGGTTCAACCTGAATCAGGAAAAGAGTTTGTGGTGTACAGCGACGCATCCTATGTTGGGTTGGGGTGTGTGCTAATGCAAGAGGGTAAGGTGGTGGCTTATGCATCGCGCCAGTTGAAGGTGCATGAGCGCAATTATCCTACGCATGATATTGAGTTAGCTGCGGTGGTTTTTGCTTTGAAGATTTGGAGACATTATCTGTATGGTGAGAAGTGTATTGTGTACACGGATCACAAGAGTTTGAAGTATCTGATGTTTCAGAAAGAGTTGAATCTTAGGCAACGACGTTGGGTGGAGTTGCTTAAGGATTACGATTTGACGATCGAGTACCATCTTGGAAAAGCTAATGTTGTAGCGGATGCCTTAGTAGGAAGGTGGCAGTGGAGTTAAGGGCTATGTTTGCCAGCTTGAGTATTTTGCAAGATGAAGGTCTTGTGGCTGAATTGCAAGTGAAACCATCTTTGGTTCAGTTGATAAAGGATAAGCAATTGTTGGATGATTCTTTGGTTCCACATGTTCAGGATATTGCTGAGGATAGACCATCATATTTCTATTTTAATGGTGATGGAGTTCTATGTTTTGGAAGTCGGATAGTAGTGCCGAATGATGCGGAGTTGAGGCGTACTATTTTGACTGAAGCTCATAGTAGTCCTTTTGCTATGCACCCTGGTAGTACAAAGATGTATCGTGATCTGAAGGATGAGTACTATTGGGTGGGTTTGAAGAAAGATGTTGTGGAGTACGTGAGTAAGTGCATGGTTTGTCAGCGGGTTAAAGCTGAGCATCAGTTTCCTTCAGGGTTGTTGCAACCGTTGAGGATTCCTGAGTGGAAGTGGGAAAGGATTACCATAGACTTTGTGTCTAATTTTCCTTTGTCGCTATCGAAGAAGAATTCGGTGTGGGTGATTGTGGATCGCCTTACGAAGTGTGCGCATTTCTTACCTGTGCATACCACGTATACCTTGGATAAGCTTGCAGAGCTGTACATTGCTGAGATTGTGCGACTGCATGGTGTGCCAAAGTCTATAGTGTTAGATAGAGATCCGAGGTTTACATCGCGTTTTTGGGAATGTTTGCATCAAGCTTTGGGTACGCGGCTAAATTTCAGTACTTCTTATCATCCATAGTCGGATGGATAGTCTGAGCGTGTTATCCAAGTGCTTGAGGATATGTTGAGGTGCTGTGTGATTGAGTTTCAAGGTTCTTGGGAGAAGCATTTGCCTTTGGTGGAGTTTGCTTATAACAATAGCTACCAGGCAAGTATTCAAATGGCACCTTATGAAGCCTTGTATAGGAGGAAGTGCAGAACTCCTCTTTGTTAGGCTGAAACAGATAAGAAGTTGGTCTCGATGCCGGCTTTGTTGAAAGGAACCACCGAGAAGGTGAAGCTCATTTGTGAACGGTTGAAGGCAGCTTCTGATCGACAGAAGTCTTGCGCGGATTTGAAGCGTAAGGAGATTGAGTTTGCGGTGGGTGACCGTGTGTTTTTGAAGGTTTCGCCTTGGAAGAAGGTGATGAGGTTTTGCCGGAAGGGTAAGTTGAGCCCTAGGTATATTGGACCATACGAGGTGATTGAACGTGTGGGTCTTGTTGCGTACAAGCTGAGGTTACCGCAAGAGTTGGAAAAGATACATGATGTGTTTCATGTCTCTATGCTTCGGAGGTATAGATCGGATCCTTCGCATGTTATGCCTGTGGAGGAAGTGGAGTTGATTCCAGACTTGACTTATGACGAAGAGCCAGTTGAAATTCTGGATTCAGACAGTAAAGTTCTTCGAGGCAAGACCATTGAATTGGCTAAGGTGTTGTGGAGGCATCGTGGTGTTGAGGGAGCCACGTGGGAAAGAAAGGATGACATAAATAAGCAGTTTCCTTATTTTTTTTTCCTCCAGGTAAATTTCGATGACGAAATTTCTTAAGAGGGGGAGAGTTGTAACACCCCAATTTTGGGCTTAGAAGTTTAGGGTTTGGTCGGACGGGTCTGAGAAACGGTTCGAATATAAAAGGAGGTTTTAGGGAAAGCCTAGTTCAGGATGCTTTAAAAATATTGAAAAATATCTAAAAATCCTCTTTTAATATATATAAGAGAGTGGTGAAATTAATTTTACAAAATAAGGTTTGGGAATACTACATTTCGGTGTAGTGACCAAAATGCGATTTTTGAAAAGTTTAGTGGTGACTGTTTTGTAAAGGATTTAAACTTTAAATCTTTAAGGAGCTAATTAACCAAAATGTTCTTCTCCAGATTTTTCCTTAATTTGGGTGATTTAATTAATGTTTTAATTAAATAAAATAAAGATGGAAACTACTTTTAGATTCTCAAAACTACATTTTCCTAATTTTCTCTCATTCCTTTTTCTCTCAAAATCCCATCATCCAAACACTTTTTCTCCAGCAACTTTCACATAGATTTTCACTTCAATTGGTGAGATTTTTATCATCTATTGGTTTCTAATCAATCTTGCAACAAATCCTTTTGATTTCCACATTGAATTTTTAAGGAATTTGGCCCAAATCAAGGAGAAATCATCATTTAGAGGTAAGATTGTTCTTCTCCTCTAAATACTCAGTTCTTTACTGAAATTCCCAAGTTTTCAATCCTTAATTTAAGTTTTATAAATGGTTTTAATGTTAGAAACATGATTTTGACTTAAAACTCAAGATTTTGGTAGAGATCTTGAAGAATTTCGTTGTGATTGTTTGGCTCTGTTTTGAGGTGGTTTTTTAATGTATTTTGGATATTAAATGATGTTAGAAGTGAGGTTTTATCAATCCAATCCCGAATAGGTTGTGGTTCTTAAGTTTTTGGTCAAGAAAATGGTGGTTTTTGAGGTGTTTTTGGTGTTCTGCTGTAGCTGGAGGTATAAGGTCGAGTTTAGGTTTGTTTTTTATTGTGATTGATGTTTAGAAATGATTAGAAGTGATGGATCTTGGCTGGGTAAAGTTTTGGAGGATTTTGGAAGTGATTTCGGTTGTGTTTAGTAGCCGAAATGTTGGTTTTAGGTATAGCAACGAGTTTAAGAGTGTTGGCTGAAGATTTCAATGCATGATGATGCATTAATCCTCTACTTTGATGTGTCTAAAACAGGGGAGACATCTTCGGACACCTTTGGAGTTGATTTGGAAGCTTAATTGGTGTTTCGACAAGCAAGCGAAACGTCATTGGTGAGTGGAGATGGTTTTCCAGCTTTGAAACGGTTATTTGGAGATTTTGGGAGCTTAGTTTAAGTCTAAACAACTAAGCTAAGCTTAAGAGTAAGTTTTCGGAAAAACTCCCTCGGATGTGCTAAGAAGTGGTTTGATGCATTGGTTATAAATTGCATGTTTAATTTCTGTTTTGAAAACATGTTTTAGCATTATTAATGCTGGTTTTGAAAGCCATGTATTAAAGGATGCTCAAGGTAAGAGATCCTTGGTTTGACATGTTATTAGTTTGGTAATGATGCATAGAGATGCATGTTGTTTAACGGCTTTGATTAATGCTTTAAAACAGTGAATTGATTATGGTATTTGGTGTATATTGGCAAGTGATGAATTGGTTTTAAAGTACTTGAATCGAATATAGTTAGCCGGCTATAGGATTGGGTGAACCGTAAGTAAAGTCGCCTTGGATGTTAAGGGGTTGTGATTGTACCGTAAACTCCATCCAAGTACGCTAACGATTGAGGTAAGATCACAACGGTGGTTGAAAGTCCGTGTGTGGATCTTGTGTTATGTGTCCCTTACTCTCGTTAGTGGAACTATACAACTACCGATGAGTGGTGTTGAGGAGTTGAGATTGTACTGTTATACTCCACCACGTATGTCACATCAATGGAGGGATTGCTCTTGAGTGTGATCCTTGTATAGTCCGGTAGTGTGTATGAAGCGTGTGGGACAACGCTTGTAATCCGCGTATCCGATTGTGTTTTGTGTTGAAATGGTTATGAACTATCACTTGAAAGCCAATATAATGTATTGAATATAATGAAGCATGAAATGCTTGTAAAGTAAGCATGGTAGCATGAGAAAGAGATGAGTATGTGGCTAAAAGCTGTGTTGAAAGTGTTTTCTAAAAATGCATTATTGTGTTGGTTTACTTAGAGCATGCCTCACTAAGCATTTGTGCTTACGCTCTCTCTTGTACCAATAATGCAGATAATTGAGGTGATAAAGGGCAACAAGGAAGCTAAGTGTGTCCAAGGGAAATCCAAGCTCATGTATGGTGATGTTTTCGTACACTATTAGTTTTGGTAATTTGGCAATAGGAATCTAAACTTTGTTTTGGGAGATGTATTAAACTCCCTAAGGTTGTGGCATGTGTGCCTTATTTGATTTGAATTGTAAATGGCCTTTAATTCTTGATTGAGGTTTGGTTTGCTTATTGGGTTGCTTGACTAGGAAGCATGCCTCTAGAAATATGAGTTTATCATGTTTGATGCTATGAATGTGTTTAGGAGTTCTAAACATGTACCACATATGTATGATGATTTGTTGACATGATTAGGGAGTCATTAGGTAGTTTTTAAATGGGTTTATGTATGAAAAATCAGACTTTGCTGCTGAATCTGGGCAAACCATATCGAAAAACCCTATAGTGTTTCGAAACGGGGGCTTGAAATGGCCTTCGTGTTCCGAAACACTAAGGGGCGTTCCGAAACGATTTTTCTACTGTAAGGCCTTGTTTCGGAACCAGTCTCGGAACCAACCCGCGTTTCGGAACGGTCAACGCCATTTCGAAACAAGTGACCGTTGGGCACTGATTTGAATGGTGCTGAAGTTTGCAAGCTCATAAAGCGTGAGAATCGTTTGGCTATCATAGCCAATTCTTCTAGCTCATCCTCCTCACTAGAAGAGCTCTCCTCAAGTAATGAAGCTTTGAGAGCTATTCCCATCTTCTTCTTCTTTTCCACCTCTAGCTTTTCTACTCTCTTCTCTTCCTTCTCTTCTTCCCTTCCTTGCTTCATAATCTCATGAGTAAGGAGAGAACCCACTAGCTCATCAAGCTTTAAAGTTTTCAAATTTTTAGCTTCTATGATGGCGGTTCTCTTCCCATCCCAAGATTCGAGAAGTGAGTAGTGTAGCTTCCGGACAAGCTTGTCTTCCGGTATAGTCTCTCCAAATCCTTTGAGCCCGTTGACTATGGTTGAGAAGCGATCAAACATCTTGGACACCGTCTCATCGGGCTCCATCTTAAAATTTTCATAACTAAGATTGATAATTCAAATATTAGTTTCCTTGACATCGTTGGTTCCCTTATAGGTGGTCTCAAGAGTATCCCACACTTCTTTGGCACTCTCAATGGATGATACTTTGGAATAGATGTCCAGACTGAAAGAACAAAAGAGCATGTGGAGAGCTTTGTCATTTATTTGGATCTTTCTCCTTTCTTCTTCACTCATCTCCACCTTTTCTTCAAAACCATCTTCCCTTCACTATCTTGCTTCAATGGAATGTAGGGGACATCTTCAATGACATCCCAAACCAAGTAGTCATTGCACTTGATGAAGAGGCACATTCTATTCTTCCAAAACGGATAGTTGTCACCATTGAAGAAGGGTGGTTTTGTAGTGGATTGAGACTCATACATGCTCGAATCGGAGGTAGAAGTAGTCTCTTGATTTTTGGATGATCACACTCTTCCTAGGAACTCCTCTTGTGGTTTTTAATCCTCAAATAGGTAGGCTCTGATACCAATTGTTGAGTGGATCGAAATGAACCAAGAGGGGGTGAATTGGATTTTTGAAGTTCTTGGTGGTGGAATTTGCAAATAAAATTGGTAGACAAGGAATTTTAGAGTGGTTCAAGTTCCAAATGAACTCTACATCCACTACCTTAGCTTCACTAAGGATTTGCAACAATTCCATTAATTTCTCTTCCCTTTTTCTAGGCTAAGGAGGTAACCCTTACAATTTTCGGTCAAATTTTCTACCCAAAATTTGACCCAATCTTCACACAATTGAAACAAAGAATTTGTTGGCTAAGCAAGTATCTCTCAATACAAAATATAGCCCAATTACAAGCACTCAACCCAATTGAAATAATAAGAATGAAAAATACAATTGGGGTCACAAGACAATATTGGGATTTAGGCACAAATGCTTGGATTTGATGTTTGGATGTTTGCTTTAGGATCAATAGTTGTTGTTAAAGCTTTTAGAGGTCCCTTTTATACCTTCTCATTGAATTCTAGCTGTTGTGGTTGTTGCATTCATCAATAGAGTCGTTGGGGGTGTTATCTTGCCTCCATAAATGCAGTCTGCAACCAACCGTTTCGAAACGCCCGACCCTATTTCGAAACAGACCAAAATGGAAAGAGTCGTTGGGGTGCATTTAAGAGCCCGTATCGAAACGGTTATACCTGTTTCGATACGCTAAGAGCAGTTTCGAAACTTGTTTCGAAACATTTTACCACTGTCAAGGATCGTATCGAAACGGCTTGAGATCGTTTCGATACGCCTTAACGGTTTGTTAAAAATCAGTTAAAAACATTCAACGGTCATATTTTTCAAATCAATTTTAAAGCCGTTTCGAAACACTTGATGTTGTTTCGATACAGTTGCTCAATGTTCTTAAGCCGTTTCGAAACTTGTTTCGAAACACGGGTTGGCAGTGTTGAAAACGTTTCGATACCCATTTCGAAACATGGACTCACAGTTTCAAAACTGTTTCGAAACGCCGTAGGCCGTTTCGAAACGGTGACTCGAAAATCACTGTTTTGGCTTTAAGAACACTTAGAAAATATTTGATAAACTTAGTTTTTAACTTAGGCATGTTGTTTAAAACATGTAGAGAGGTTTGAGGACTTAAAAATTCGTTTTTACATTTTCAATTTAGTCTTTAGGTTCTTTAGTTATATCAAAATTAAAATATCGGTTTCACATAAACCATAAAGTGTTTTAGTTAGTTTGAAAACATGATTTGGAAATTTAGAATCTTCAAAACCCGGTGGTTGTTCCACATACACTTCCTCGTTTATAAAACCATTTAAAATGTGCTTTTAACATCCATTTGAAAAAGCTTGAAATCATGATAACATGCATATGCAAGCAACATCCTAATAGCCTCCATTCTAGCTACGGGTGCATAGGTTTCATCAAAATCTATTCTCTCTTCTTGAGTGTAACCTTGAGCAACTAATCTAGCTTTATTTCTCACAATGTTACCACTCTCATCTAGTTTGTTCCTAAATACCCATTTAGTTCCTATAGTAGATTGATTACTAGGCCTTTCAACTAATGTCCAAACATTACTTCTCTCAAATTTATTTAACTCTTCTTTCATAGCCATAATCCAAAAGTCATCTTTTAATGCTTTTTTAATGTTCTTAGGCTCTATGCATGAGATAAAAGCAACATTATTCATGAGTTTAAGAGAATATCTAGTAGTTACCCCCTTTGATGTATCACCCAATATTTCACCACCTTTGACATAGTTTTACTCCCTTGGGTAGCTCACTTCCTTTTCCTCAAGAGCCAAGTCCTTCAAGGCTTCAAGAGGTGGATCTTGTGTATCCTCTTCTTTCATTGGAATCTCATCCTCCTTTGAAGTTTGTCCTCCATCAAAGGCATCAAGGATTCCTACATCATCATCATCACAAGAATCCTTCCTCGGAAGGAGGTTCTCATCGAATACAACATGAATAGACTCTTCTACTACTAAAGTTCTCTTATTAAATACACGATAGGCTTTAGAGTTTAAGGAATAACCTAAGAAAATAGTTTCATCACTTTTAGCATCAAATTTACCTAAGTTATCTTTTCCATTGTTTAAAACAAAACACTTGCAACCAAATGGATGAAAATAGCTAATGTTAGGCTTTTTAGATTTTAAAATCTTATATGGTGTTTTCTTCTAAAGTGGCCTAATCATTACTCGGTTTATAATGTAGCAAGCGGTGTTTGTGGCTTCCGCCCAAAAATATTTAGGTAAATTGTTTTCACAAAGCATGGTTCTAGCCATTTCTTGTAAAGTTATATTTTTCCTCTCAACTACCCCATTTTGTTGAGGAGCTCGATGAGCCGAAAAATTGTGGCTAATACCATTTCCATTTAAAAACTCTTCAAAACCTAGATTTTGAAATTCGATTCCATGATCACTTCTAATATGAGAAATTTTAAGTTTAAGATCATTTTGAGTTAATTTTGAAAATGTGATGAATTTTTATAAAGCCCCATCTTTAGCACTTAAGAATAGAACCCAAGTAAATCTAGAATAGTCATCAACAAGTTCAAATGTGCATGATTTACCACCCAAGCTCATAGTTATAATAGGCCCAAATAAATCCATGTGAATAAGTTGTAAACACCTACTTGTAGAAACATCATTAATGGATTTAAAAGATGATTTATGTTGTTTACCCTTAGATCATGCATCACAAATTTTGTCATTTGAGAACTTAATTTTGGGCAAACCTCTAACTATATTTAGGGAAACTATTTTTTCTAAAACACTAATGCTAGCATGTCCTAATTTCCTATGTCATAGTCATGCATTATTTTCATTTTGTGCAACAAAACATGCATGGGATGTATGAATGTCATCTAAATGCACCATGTATATATTACCTATGTGATGACCAATGAGCATTATATTATTTGATTTAATGTTAACAATTTTGCACCCATTTTTATCAAACAAGACATTAAACCCTTTGTCACATAATTGACTAATGCTTAATAAATTATGTTTTAGACCATCGATATATAAAACAATTTAAATGAGAATAGTAGAGTGATTACATATGGATTCAATACCTTTAATGTGGCCTTTAGAGTTGTCACCAAATGTCACTACTCCTCCACTTTTTGGCTTTAAGTCCATGAATCGACTCTTGTCTCCGGTCATGTGCCTCGAGCATCCACTATCAAGGTACCATGAATTTTGACTTTGTTCTTTGGCCTTGTAGCAATGCTCCCCCTACAAACAAAAATATTAAGCTTTGGTTTTTGGTACCCAAATCATTTTGGGTCCACGAGTTTTAGCTCCAAAGAGCTTGGTTCCCTTAGGAATCTGAGGTGCATAGCATCAACATTATTAGACTTGACGAGTTCCTTAGGAACCCATACACTTCTAATTTTCTTAGTTCTATTATGTCTATGGAAGCCACTTTGTTTGTAGTTATATGTGTTTCTCCTATGTTGGTTTGTTTTAGATGATTCACCTTTTTATGTTTCACATTACCAACATTTTTGAAAGACTCCTTGAGCTTGTTAAGCTCATCTAACAACTTTTGGTGTTCACTATTGCATTGAGAAATAAGATTATTTAGATCTACGTTTTCATCTTCAAAGAATTTAAGTTCATCTTGTAAACCTAAGATCTTTTTCTCAAATTTTAAGTTAGCTTGAGAAAGTGAGTCATTTTTAGCATTTAATTCGAAAATAACCTTTTTATTTCTTATGACCAACTCTTTATATTTCTCAACTAACTCATCATATACATCTTGTAACTCATCATAAGCATCATGCAATTCATCAAATGTTAAATCAAAAGATGATGAGTTAGAGGTTACCATGGAGGAATCCTCCTCAAGTGTCATGAGGCAAAGGTTGGCCACTTCGTGTTCCTCATCCTCGGATGACTCCTCGTCACTCCAAGTAGCAAGCTTGGCTTTGAGCTTCTTCTTCTTCTCAAAGCCCTTCTTCTTGAGTTGAGGGCACTCCGAACGAATGTGACCCGATTTTTTGCACTCAAAGCAAATGATTTGATCCCTCTCTTCTTCTTTGTTTTTGGTTTTGAAGTCCATTTTTCTTTTAATCTTCCTTCCTCGGTTGGACCTCATAAACCGTGAGAACCTTTTGGCTATCATAGCCAATTCTTCTAGGTCTTCCTTCTCACTAGAAGTGCTCTCCTCATGTAGTGAAGCTTTGAGAGCCACTCCTATCTTCTTCTTCTTTTCTACCACTAGTTTCTCTGCTCTTCTTTCTTCCTTTTTCTTTTCATCTTCCCTTCATTGCTTCATTATCTCATGATTTAGGAGAGAACCCACTAGCTCATCACGCTTGAGTGTCTTCAAATTTTTGGCCTCAATGATGGCGGTTCTCTTCCCATCCCAAGACTTGGGAAGTGAGTAGAGTAGCTTCTGGACTAGTTTATCTTCCGAGATTATCTCTCCAAAACCTTTTAGCCTGTTGACGATAGTTGAGAAATGATTAAACATCTTTGATACGGTTTCGTCGGGCTCCATTTTGAAATTCTCATAACTAAGATTGAGAATTCCAATCTTTGTCTCCTTCACATCACTTGTTCCTTCATAAGTGGTCTCAAGTGTATCCCACACTTCCTTGGCACTTTCGATGGAGGAAACTTTAGAGTAGATGTCGGGACCGAAAGAGCAAAACAACATGTGAAGAGCTTTATCATTGATTTGAATCTTCTTTCTCTCTTCTTCACTCATCTCATGTTTCTTCTTTAGCACCAATCTTCCTTCGTCGTCTCTCTTCATCGAAATATAGGGATCATCTTCAATGACATCCCACACTAGATAATTGTTGGATTTAATGAAGAGGCGCATCTGGTTCTTCCAAAAGGGATAGTTATCACCGTTGAAGAAGGGCAGTTTGGTGGTCGATTGAGACTCGTACATGCTTGACCCAGAGGTAGATGACATGGCTTGATTTTTGGATGATCACACTCTTCCAAGGAACTCCTCTTGTGGTTGTTAATCCTTCAAAGAGGTAGGCTCTGATACCAATTGTTGAGTGGATCAATGGATTGATCAAAGCCAATAGGGGGTGAATTGGGTTTTAAAAATTGTTGGAGTACATGGAATAGCTAAAAATGAAGAACAAGGAATTTTAGAGTGGTTCAAGTTCCAAATGAACTCTACATCCACTACCTTAGCTACCACTAAGGATTTCCAACAATCCACTAATTGTTCTTCCCCTTTTCAAGGCTTAAAAGGTAACCTTTACAATACCAGTCAAATTTTCTACCCAAAATTTGACCAAACCCTCACAAGAGTACAAAGAAGAATTAAAGGTAAGAAATATCTCTCTCAATACAAGATTGCCCCTTTAAGTACAAACAATCAACCCAAATTTGATAACAATATTAGAATTGAAAACTACACAATTTGGGGTTTTACAAGAGATTGGAAAATAAGCACTTTGAGCTTGGATTTTTGCTAGGATGTTTATCTTTGATGCAATAGTTGTTGTTGGTCTTCAATTAGCTTCAATTTATACTTTCTCTATTAATTCTAGTCGTTTGGGTGGTTAGGGTATTGATTATAGCCGTTGGGACCCTCTCTTTCCACCATAAATGCACTTTTGCAGCTTACCGTATCAGTACACGAGGACCTGTATCGATACATGTCTCAAAATAGAAAGAGCCGTTGCATAATAACAAGAGGGCGTATCGATACGCGGGTAAGCGTATCGTTACAGGACAGGGATTGTTTCGATACAGGGAACAACCGTATCGATGCAATTTTTTCAACTAAGCTCACTAGAAGTTTCCGTATCGATACGGATAGAAGCGTATCGATACGGGACAACCACCACTTTAAATTTCAGTTACCTAACAACTGACATCAACGGTCGAAAACATTAAAAGCTTTTCGAATTTAAAATTTCATTTAATATGTATCGATACGGGTGGAACCGTATCGGTACGCCATTCAAACTTCTTCAGTTTTTATAGAGGGATCGTATCGATACATATTCAATCTGTTTCGATACGCTGTTTTGATATGGTGAATGACGTATCGAAACGCGTCTTTCCAGTAGCCAACTTTGTAAAAAAATGTATCGATACGGCTGCAAGCGTATCGATACGCCTGGACGTTTTTCAATACTTTGGCCTTGGAACACTTAGAAAATATTTGGAGTTTGAGTTTTCAAATCATATTAAAGCCTTGATGATTTATAAATCATTTGAGGGACTTAAAAGTCTATTTCAAGTTTTCAATTTAATCCTTAACAAACATTGCTATATCAAAATCAAACATAGGTTTTACAATAGTCGGCTCATCAATCACTACATCCTAAAGCATGCAGTCATTAGACTTGATGAATAGACTCATCCTATTCTTACAATAAGGGTAGCTCACTCTATTGAAGTATGGTGGCTTAGAGATGGATTGAGATTTCTCAACGAAGTAGTTGCCGGAAGTAGATGTCATGGCTTGACTTGTAGATTTATTGAGCAACGGTTGGATCTAATTAAGAGGATGTGAAGTCTTTCAATGAGTGTAGCTCTGATACCAATTGTTGAGTTGATCATTCAATGAAGATAGCCAAAAGTATGGTGAATTGGCAATTAAAATTTTGGTGGAAGCAAAGGGAGAAAAGAAGGAAAATTTACACAAGTGGTTAGAGTGGTTCAACCTTCTAAAAAATGTGTACACCCACTACCTTAGCTATTCACACTAAGAATTTTTACAAATTCACTAATTTGTTTACCCTTTTCGGCTAAAGGAGATAATCTCAAAATCACCTAGACAAATACCCCAAAGTCTAGTAATCCTTTTTCCTAAAGGTAGATACAAAGAAGCAAACTATGAAATTCCTCTAAAGGAAGATTGTTTGCACAATTCAAAATTCACTAAAACCCAAAACTTGATGAAAATGAAATAAATCAAAATCACACAAGTGTGTTACAAGAATATAGCAATTTGAGCTCAAAGAAGTTGGATATGTGCTTGAATGCTTTTGAATAGTTGTCTTGTAGTTGAAGAAGCTTCGGAGACTTGTTTTTATATCCATTCATTGATTTCTAGTCGTTTGGGTTGTTGGTGAATTGAATAGAGTCATTGGGCTGCAATTTTCCTGCATTAAATTTTGTTTGGAGATCTGGGTATCGGTACGCGAGCATCCGTATCGGTACCTGCTCAAAATAAAAATAGATGTTGCAACAAAGGGGTACCGGTACGCGGGTAGGCGTATCGGTATAGACTGAAAGATTTACAAAAGGTCTCGTTACGGGTCGTACTGTACTGGTACACGTTTTGCTCACTGGAATCTTTGAACAATTTAGTTAACATATCGTATCGGGACACGTATATCTATACCGGTACGAATATTAAAATGTTTAAATTTTGGTTCCAAGTAATCTGACAAGGCTAACGGTCAAAAACCAATTTGAAAATATTAAACCTTTGTACCGGTACTCAATAGGCAACACATTTTGGATTACAGCTTCAAAAGATCGTACCGGTACGCATATAGCTATATCAATACTCGTAAGGCATTAAGTTTAAATCAGTTTCCAATAACGAAAACCAGTACATGTACGTCATAGGTCGTACCGGTACTAAGTTACCAAAATGGTTGGTTTGATTACCAAAACACTTAGTAAAATTTTGGAGATTTAAAAGTTGTCTTAAAAAATCATTTAAGTTCGAAAGTTTGTCAATTTAGTGAGAAAACTCAAGTACCTTAAAATTTTATTTGTTTACATTTAAGTTCTTGTTATATCAAAATCAAATATTAGTTTAACCATTCCCATACACTAAACTTGTAAAAAAAATTTAGAAAGTACTAAAATTTTCTTATAGTGTTTTCAGCCAAAGAAATTATCTCCCCAACTAATCATCAGTTTCCCTTTTACCAACCTTACAAGGAAACAAAAGAAAATAAATTTGAATGACTTCTAATATTTTGAGTTAAAATATAAGATTTGATTGTCAAATCAATAATATATGTAATACTTGTAATACCATAATAAACCCGTGTTTAAAATCAAATATCAAAATAAAATAAAAAATTAAATAAGAGCATACACCTTTAGAAATTTTCCCACAATACAAATATCACAAAGATATATCCGTACAAAAATGTCAACTATCCAAGTTAATTTAAAATAATATTTGATTTTCGGATCAACAAATTTCAAGAATTTCAAATATCTATCTTGTAATTCCTTCAAATAGCTACATTCAAATTATAACTCAAGCAATCAATCGTCTTAAAAATAACAGAGAAGCCGATGGATTAGAACAAAGCAAATTTCAGGGCCTTACAACTGGACCACTAGACCAACTATCTGGTAAAGAGATATATTATTCATATCATATAAAACTTTTTTTTCTAATTAGAATATGAACATACTCCTTTATTTAGTTTTAAGCCATCCACTTTTATTACAGTCCTTTTGTTTTCTTAAAAAAATTCTCTCCTATTTAGGGAGTTCAGTTTTTGTTTAAAAAGTTTAGTTCGATTAATCGGTCGGTTAGTTATGTACTCAGTCAGTTAATAGTTATCGTTTTTTAAAAATATGGTTATTGGTTATTCGGTTCAAACTGATTAAATGATCAAATGAATTGAATTAACCAAAATTTTAATATATAATTACTATATTTTAAATTTATTCCCAAATTTCATCAATGACTCATAATATTTAAAATTCAATATTTGTATTTTAATCTTAATATTTGTATTTTCTCTCTCCTCGTTAGTAGTCCATGTGTTATTTTTAAGGTAAATAACACCATTGGTCACTAATTATTTTTATTTTGGCCACTGACCAATAACAATTAAATCGCTCAAAAGGGTGAATAAAGGTTTGAACCCTAACCATCATGCAAAAAAGATGAAATACCTAACCATTAAACCAACCCATGATTTATTATAATTTCACCAAAATTTATATTTAAGCTATACTTTTAGTTGAAGTAAAACCAAAGAAAATAAATGTATACAAGTTAGTAGTGAGGGAATCAAACATGAGACATATAGGTAAGAGGTCTAAGTGCCTAACCACTAAGCCAAGCCCCAAGTTTGATATATTTTCACCAAAATTTATATTTAACTTAACCATTTAATTATCTAATACAAATTTAAATCCAACATATATGTCAACTAATTAAATGTTAATATATATTTTACTTGGCGCACATACATGTCACCAATTGAATGCTATTTAAAAATTAAAATAATAAATTTAAATCAAAATATTTATTTTTAGTTAATTTAAAATTTGCATTGTATCTTAAATAAATATTATAAATATAATTCTTAGAATTAGAATGATTTAGTATTAATTTTATGAAAATAAATAAATAGTTATTTAATACGTTTATTTTATTCATAAATGAAGTGGGAAAATATTTATAATTTGCCTTTCAATTTTTTAATCACAATTTAAGTTAAATTTTATTTTGATTAAATAAGTATTGGTTGTATAGTTTGATTCAGTGACTAAGTTAAATATAAAATTTGGTAAAAAAATAAAAAAAAAATTGGGGTTTGGTTTAATAGTTAGGCACTTGGGCCTTTTACATAGAGGTATGAACCGTTTTTAAGTACTTTTTAGATGTCGAAAGTAATCCCCAAATTATTTCTTAATATGCTCATATCACCCCTTGAAGCACCGTTAACAATGAATTCCAGAAAACCAGGAGATACTAACATGAAGACTGTAACACCCGAGTTTAAGGGTCGGAAGTCGAGTGGGAGAATTGAGTTCGAGTCGTGGGCTCGTTTTAAGATTTAATTAAATTTTGGTTTAACTTAAAAGAGGTTTGATTTTCATTAATGGCAAACTTGTAACTTTTTAAATAAGGGGAAAAGATGAGTGAAAAAGGGGTCTTTTGAATTTGTTCCCTTCATCTTCTTCCTCTAGCTTTTCACGTCCAAAACCCCCCCTTAACCCCTAAATATTATTCCATCAAACTTCTTCATCTTTTCAAGATCTCTCTTCAAGGTAATTACATATTTGACTTCTCCTCTTTATTCCAAGCGTTTTCATGGTTCTAGTTTTACTTAAATTTCATTGTCAAAATTTTCAAGTTTTAAAGGAAAATGAAGAAGCTTTAAGGATTTTTCGTTTAGCTCTTGATTTGATAAGTTTATTTATATTTTAATCTAGTCCTTAGATGTATTATACCTCAAAATGAAAGGGTTTTATTAAGAATCCCGAAATGGGTTTTCATGGGTATTTTTAAAAGGGTCAAAACTTGTGTTTTGGGTGTGGTTTTGTGAAAGGTTATTGGGCTGGTGTTATAGTGATACTGGGAGGTTGTTTGAAGGGGTGTAATGGTGTTTTGGGTGTTGGAATCATTGGTTTTCTGTTGGGTTGTTGGGGAGTACGAAAATGGAAATTTTTTGTTGTTAGCTTTGGCTTGAAATTGTGTAGAAATGGGTTGTGGTTGAAATCTGAGTAATAGCAGTGTATTGTTAATGTTTTGTGTAGTAATGTGTTGTTTTTGATTGGTTAGAATCAAAGGGAACCGTTGGAGAAGCTTCAGGCACGATTCCGGAAGTTGTGGAGGCTTGATTCGGCTTTTCTCGGTTTGCTTAAGGAAGTGTGGTGAGTGGTATCATTTAAAATGGTTTTAATTGGTTCAAGTGTATGATTGGGGAGTTAGATTGTGCTTGGTAGGCCAATTCAAGGTAGAGGTTAAGTTCGTAGCTTAATCACTTGTGTGTTCTATGAGTTTGCTTAATATGCATGATGTAGACTTGTGAAGCATGTGTTGATTATGTATGTTGTTATATACATTGATGTATGTGGAGTTTGATATGTTGATATGCATTATGGATTATCATGGTGACTTGATAGTATGATTGGCACTAGTTAAATTATCGGGTATAAATGATCGATCATTAGGATGAAAGTGTGCACACGGTTGAGTCAAATTCGCGTGTGGCCTTGGTGGCGTAAAGTCATCAAGGAGGAGTACGGTGATGTAATACTCCACCATAAATTATATATTATTACGTGATGATGAGTGGAATCTCATCCATAGGACATGTGATGATGAGTGTAATCCCATCCATGCAAGGACCGGTGATGAGTGTAATCCCACCGAAGGTAGCGTTGTTGTTGAGTACGTTGGACGTGAAAACCCCAACGGAAGTTATCTGCATATCCGAGTAAGCTAATAGTTGCCGATATACTAGAACATGTGTGGTTGTTGTTAAGACATTTGTTATATCTTGTTGAGCATAACGTGAGGTAAGATGACATGTTAATGCATTCTTGTGATGTTAGCTATGTTGCTAAGTTGGTGTTTATGTATGCTTGTGAGTTGTCTCAAGGATGAAATGCTTGAACCCTGCATTGTCATTGTTTTTGTTTTAGAGCACCCTCACTAAGCTTCTAGCTTACGCTCTCGTTCTCGACAATGTAGATCATTAGCGTGGAGTTAGCAAGGAGCAAGGAGAAAGGGCATCCAAGCTTTTAGTAGTTGCTCAAGTATGGTTTAGTAAATAATGTGGTAGTTTAGCAATGGAGATGCTATGTGTTTTGTATGAGCGTTGT
Organism: Hibiscus tridactylites; assembly: GCA_958450335.1. Taxonomy (NCBI): domain Eukaryota; kingdom Viridiplantae; phylum Streptophyta; class Magnoliopsida; order Malvales; family Malvaceae; genus Hibiscus; species Hibiscus tridactylites. The sequence continues at coordinate 28,981,608 of OY288291.1, read as the reverse complement.
TAGACTCATACGTGTTGGTTTGATGTTAATGTCTTTGATGTGGATTGTAAACCATGTTTATGATGTTGCCTAAATGTTTGTGTTTGAAGGCTTTTGACCATGTTCTATGATGTTTACATGGTTGGTTTAAATGCATGTAAACCTTGTTATGCAATGCAAATTGGTGAATGTTTGATTCCTTATATGAATGGTCTTTTCATGTATGTTAAGTGTTTGAGCATGTTTGAAGTAAGGTGAATGCCTCTAGAGTATGTGTATGCATGTTGTATCTTGTTCCTCGATGTTTAAGGCATGTTGGGAACTTTTGGAGATGCAGAAACTAGTTTTTAGAAGCACACAGACTACAGGCGTTTCGGAACGGGTAAGGTGGTTTCGGAACGGGTGTGGTTCCAGGGATACCCATATCGGAACACATTTCGGTACGGTTTGAAACTGTGAGCCCCTGTTCCGATATCCGTACCGAAACGGTTTTGCTTCTGTGAAGGCCTATTCTGGAACGTGTTTCGGAACGCCTAGGCAAAATGGACCCCTGCACCGAAACGAGGTGGGTCGTATCGGTACGACTGGTCTAGCTTTTTAAACTGGGGCACATGTATCGAAACGGGTAAGCCTGTTTCGAAACACATGCCTCTAATTTAGGCTTTTGGCATCTTTAAAGGTCCCTAAGTGTTGGGCTTAGGTCTTGTTTGTTGTAAGCTTTCCTGTGAGCCTTGTTTGTATTCGTTATGTATGTTTTGGTCGTGTATGTAAGAAATCGAACTAACTTGAATACGTGGTAAATTTAAATTAACTTATGTTTCGTCTGCTCAGTCTTGTCTTTGTTTATCTGTCGTCGTTTCGCGCATAGGATTTAATGATCCATCTAGACAAGATAATTGAAAAAGAAATTCTAGGGTCGCTAACCGAGGCGGAGCCTTAAGGGGTTTCACTTCGATTTTTCCCGTGTGACCTACTCGGACCAGTCAGTCGTCCAGATCGGGACGAAGGGGTTGCAAAGACCCCATCTTAGCAAGAGAAGGATCCATAACTAACTCCTCAATGGAAAGAGAGGACGTAGGGAATTTAGCCTTGAACCACCAAGGTGAAGCAATTGCAATTCATTATTATTAAAAAAAACAACTCATTTCTTAAAAGCCAAATAGACCAAATAGATGCTGGAAAGATCATGGACCAGACCTATTTGATTATATGATGGACACTACAAAGATTAAAGAGTTGATGTTTGGTGTGTTTGTAATTTCATATGTTTAATATCGCAACCCTTTCGAGCTCGACATTTTTGAAAACTAAAACGCAGAGTCGTCACCTATCTTTTCTCACAGTGTGATTGGATCACCTAAAATGGATCATTTTAATGAAATTATTTTGTTTTTATTAAAACGACAATTTTGGTCTGTTAAAACCACACAAAAAACGGGTTCGAGAGTCAGTTACGTGTGGGGAATGATTAGCACCCCACAACGCCTAAAAACCGGTACCTTTTCGGTTACAGAAGGTTTTAAAAGTCAGATTTTGCGAATTTACGTAGAGCTTGAATTTATTGTTCGTTTTTAAATTTAATTCTACTTTAACTGCCTTACTATTCGAAAAATGAACTCCAATCACCGCCAACACTTCTGGCGCTAACCGGTCATTTTCGTTTAGTAAGGCACCGCATTTATATGTTTCTTTAATTAAACAAGCAAGCAAAAAAGTAATTTATGTTATGAATATTTATCTATGTGGATGTCTATCATGATAATGACTTTATCAAATGAGATTTGAATTATTTTATCATTAGGATTATTATCTACATTAATTAGAGTTTAATGTATTATGTACTTCTTATGCCTATAAATAGATGATTTACTGAAGGCATTGTATATAAGTCAATATTCAGAATAATACAAATCTCTTTCTTTTCTCTCATCTTATTTTGTTATTATTTCTTCTTGTTCTTGTTTTTCACATTATTCACAACACATTATCAGCACGAGTTTGCTCATAAGATTTTAGTTACAAATCAAGCTTCTCCAAAGATTTATCTGGTATATTCTTTTTCCATCTTATATATTTCAATTTATAAAATATATATATATATATAATAAATCCTTTCTTTTTAATGATTGAACTATATGCCAACGAATGTATCACATTTTTTTTCTTCTTATAAAAGTTATAAACGTAAAATATTGTTATGAATAGGTTATTGATAGCTTAACAATTGACGGAAATAATAATGTTTTTTTATATAATAATAATATTAATCTTCAAAACTTTTACAATTCATTAACTGTTGGTATAATATAATATATATACAATAATAAATTAAAACAATATATAATTAATTCCTTGCTTATGTTATCATCCGTCTGTTGGTATTTATGACTTCTATTATATAACAAATAATAATATTTACTTAATTAATCCAACTTGTTGTTATTTATTTTGTTTAATATTTTGTTTTAATGGTTTAATCTGAGTATAATTGGCTGGATATCCCGTTCTGCGAGGCTACTGGTCTCAAAGGAGGTTTTTAAATGATCTTGTGGACAGGTTTAACAATGTCGCGTATGAGGATTAAATCTTCTTTTATGTTGTTGTTCGATTATATATATATTAATTTATAATTAATTTAATTTGATTGTTTGTCTTTTATAGTACATCAATGGCAAATCTTGCAAAGATTGAGTTTGTGGCTCTTGATATTTATATATTAATTTATAATTAATTTAATTTGATTGTTTTAATTCTTACCATGCGTATATACAATGAATTTATATGTTATTTGTTTTAATGGTTTAATCTGAGTATAATTGGCTGGATATCCCGTTCTGCGAGGCTACTGGTCTCAAAGGAGGTTTTAAATGACCTTGTGGACAGGTTTAACAATGTCGCATATGAGGATTAAATCTTCTTTTATGTTGTTTTTCGATTATATATATTAATTTATAATTAATTTAATTTGATTGTTTGTCTTTTATAGTACATCAATGGCAAATCTTGCAAAGATTGAGTTTGTGGCTCTTGATATTTCCGGAAAGAATTATTTATCCTGGATCTTAGATGCCGAAATACACCTAGATGCTAATGGTCTGGGAAATACCATTAAAGAGGGGAATGCAGAATCTGCCCTAAATAAGGCCAAAGCCATGATACTTCTTCGCCGTCACCTCCATGAGGGGTTGAAATCAGAATATTTAATGGTGAAAGATCCTCTTATTCTTTGGAATAATCTAAAGGAACGATATGACCACCAGAAAACTGTTATTCTGCCTAAAGCTCGATATGACTGGTTGCATCTGAGATTGCAAGATTTTAAATCAGTAAGCGAGTATAACTCTGCTATGTTTCGTATTACTTCACAATTGAAGTTATGTGGTCAAATTATTACTGATGAGGATATGTTAGAGAAAACATACTCCACTTTTCATGCAAACAATGTTGTCCTTCAGACACAATATCGAGAAAAAGGCTTTAAGAAATATTCTGAGTTAATTTCTTGCCTTCTTGTGGCTGAGCAAAACAATGAGCTATTGATGAAGAATCATTAATATCGCCCAACTGGCTCCGCTCCATTCCCTGAAGCGAATGTGACATTTTATAGCGGAAGAAATAAAGGTTACACCAACCATCGTGGTCATAACTATGGGCGTGGTCGTGGTCGTAGTCACGGTCGAGGACATAGGCGGGGTGGTCGTTTTAAAAATAACTATACCCACCGTAAGTGGAATAATAAAGATGACAATAGTGCAAAAGATCAATCCAAGAAAGAGGAATCTATGTGTCATCGATGTGACAGCTTAAATCATTGGGCCCATGCTTGCCGTGTGCCAAAGCATCTTGTGGATCTTTACCAACAGTCAATCAATGGTAAAGGAAAGAAAGTTGAAACAAATTTTTCTTATATTAATGAAAAAGATGATTATGGCCTTGGCAAAGATGATTATGGCATTACTGGCACTAGCAATGGCGATTATGGCTTTACAGATATAGATGTTAATGATTTTCTTATTTCCCCTGAGAAGAATACTTGATTTTTATTTATTTATTTATTTATTTTTGTTTTGTTTATGTTTATTATTATTTTAGGAAAAGTTTGTTAGAAAGATATAATATTTTATTAGGAGTTATATATATAAGAATAAAATTCATGGATGTTATTTATTTAATTTATACTTTGAATATTTTTGTAATATTTATTTTATTTTTCTTTGAAGAATATGGTTTCGTCTCAAATACAATCCGCCAAAAATGGTGACGATTTATGCTTAGCGGACAGTGCAAGTACTCATACTATACTTAAGCACAAGAAATTTTTTTCCCATTTAACAATGCAAGGGAATAATGTGAGTACTATATCCGGAAGTGCTAATATTATAGAAGGCTCCGGAAGAGCAAATATGTTATTGCCAAATGGAACTCTATTCCATATTCATAATGCACTATACTCTCCAAAGTCGCAAAGAAACTTATTAAGTTTTAAAGATATTCGTAATAATGGATATCATATTGAGAGTAGTTGTCAAGGAGATACTGAATATCTCTATATTACAAGTATAACTCAAGGTAATAAGAAAGTTTTAGAAAAATTACATGCACTGTCATCCGGATTGTACTACACAAGAAATAGTGCAATTGAAGCACATGTTATTGTAAACTATAAGTTTACTGATAACTTTATTATTTGGCATGACCGGTTAGGCCATCCCGGTTCGATTATGATGCGAAAAATTATCGACAATTCATGTGGTCACTCATTGAAGAACCAACAGATTCTTCAAAGTAATGCCTTTTCATGTGATGCTTGTTCTCAAGGCAAACTAATTATTCGACCATCACCAGCTAAAGTAAATTACGAGTCTATCAATTTTCTGGAACGGATACATGGTGATATATGTGAGCCTATACACCCTTCTTGTGGACCATTTAGATATTTTCTAGTTTTAATCGATGCATCGACTAGATGGTCACATGTATCCTTGATATCAACCCGCAACTTGGCATCTGCGAGGTTATTTGCTCAGTTGATAAAATTACGAGCACATTTTCCAGATTCCCCTATAAAGATAATTCGTCTTGATAATGCTGGTGAATTTACTTCTCATAGTTTTGATGATTTTTGCATGTCGATTGGAATAAGTGTTGAACACCCTGTAGCGCATGTTCATACACAAAATGGTCTTCCAGAGTCCTTTATCAAACGACTTCAATTAATTGCAAGACTGTTACTAATGAAGTCAAAACTACCGATTTCTGCATGGGGACATGCCATTTTACATGCAGCATCATTGATTCGCATCAGGCCTGTAAGTTATCATAATATCTCCCCATTACAAATGGTTTTTGGTCAGGAACCAAATATTTCTCATCTTAGAATTTTTGGATGTGCGATATATGTTCCGATTGCTCCACCACAACGCACAAAGATGGGTCCTCAAAGGAGGTTGGGAATATATGTCGGTTTTGAATCCCCTTCGATAGTTAAATATCTTGAGCCTTTGACGGGGAATTTATTTACAGATCGATTTGCCGATTGTCATTTTAATGAGTCGGTTTTCCCAACATTAGGGGGAGAAAATAAACAGCTGGGAAAAGAAATAAGTTGGAATGAATTATCGTTATCTCATTTTGATCCACGTACCCAACAATGTGAACTAGAAGTTCAAAGGATAATTCATTTGCAAAACTTAGCAAATCAATTGCCAGATGCTTTTGCTGACCCTAAAAAAGTGACTAAGTCACATATACCAGCTGTGAATGCTCCGATTAAGATTGATGTCTCAGAGGGACAAACTCTAGTTGCTAATGAGTCAAACGCACGCCTGAAGCGTGGTAGACCAGTAGGTTCCAAAGATAAAAATCCTCGGAAAAGAAAAGGAGCTATATCATGTGATGGTCTAATCGAGGAATCAATGGATTATGAAAAATCTCGAGAAGAGATTAAAAGGTCTCCAAAAGAGACATTAGACATGAATCAAGTACCTGATAATGATGAGATCTCAATAAATTATGTCATGTCTGGTAACAAGTGGAACCGAAACAAAATCGACGTCGATAATACTTTTGCATGCAATATAGCACTAGAGATTTTGAATGATAATGTGGATCATGAACCATTGTCAATTGAACAATGTAAGCAAAGAGATGATTGGCCAAAATGGAAAGAGGCAATTGAAGCGGAACTAAAATCTCTATCAAAAAGAGAAATATTCGGGCCTATAGTCCGTACACCGGAAGGTGTAAAACCTGTGGGGTATAAATGGGTTTTTGTGAGAAAGAGAAATGAAAAAGGAGAAATTGTGAGATATAAAGCTCGTTTGGTTGCACAAGGATTCTCACAAAGACCGGGAATTGATTATGAAGAAACATACTCCCCAGTGGTGGATGCAACCACTTTTAGATTTTTGATTAGTCTGGCAATAAAAGAGAGACTTAATTTCCGCTTAATGGATGTTGTTACAGCCTATTTGTATGGGCCTCTTGATAATAATATTTATATGAAACTTCCAGAAGGTTTCAAGCTGCCTGAAGCAGTTAATTCAGGTTCTCAAGAATATTATTCAATCAAATTGAACAGATCCCTTTATGGATTAAAACAATCTGGGCGCATGTGGTATAATCGCCTCAGTGAATACTTATTAGCAGAAGGCTATAAGAATGATCCAATTTCTCCATGCATTTTTATTAAGAGATTTAGCTCTGGATTTGTTATTATTGCTGTGTATGTTGATGATTTGAATATTATTGGGACTCCTGAAGAGATCTCATTGACAGTAGAATGTTTAAAGAAAGAATTTGAAATGAAAGATCTTGGGAAAACAAAGTTCTGTCTTGGATTACATATTGAGCACTTAAAGGATGGAATCCTTGTGAATCAATCAACATACATAGAAAAAATGCTAAAGAAATTTTACATGCATAATGCACATCCATTGAGCACTCATATGGTTGTTAGGTCACATGATGTTAACAAAGATCCATTCCGTCCTCGAGAGATGGATGAAGATATTCTTGGTCCAGAAGTGCCACACTTAAGTGCTATTGGTGCATTAATGTATCTTTCTAGTCACACACGACCTGACATATCGTTTGCTGTCAATTTGTTGGCAAGATTTAGTTCATGCCTAATCCGAAGACATTGGAATGGTGTCAAACACATATTTCGTTATCTTCAAGGCACGAAAGACATGGGATTATTTTTCTCTAATCTATCCAAAATAGAATTGGTTGGTTTTGCGGATGCAGGATACTTATATGATCCTCATAATGCTCGATCACAGACTGGTTATGTATTTACATACAATGGTACAGCAATTTCTTGGCGCTCAATGAAACAAACAATTACTGCTACTTCCTCTAATCATGTTGAGATTTTGGCTATACATGAGGCTAGTCGTGAATATGTGTGGCTAAGGTCTGTAACCAATCATATTCGCGAAAATTGTGGTTTACACTCTGGAAAAGTAGCTCCGACGGTCTTATATGAGGATAATACGGCATGTATTGCCCAACTTAAGGAAGGATACATAAAGGGTGATAGAACAAAACACATCTCCCCAAAATTCTTCTTCACTCACGATCTACAAAAGAATGGAGACATTGATGTCCAACAGATTCGTTCATGTGATAACTTGGCAGATTTATTTACCAAGGCACTCCCTACTGCTCCATTTGAGAAGTTAATTTATAATATCGAATTGTGTTGTGTCAAAGATCTTATATGATGTATTTATGAGGGGGAGCAAAATACGTGTTGTACTCTTTTCCTTATCCATGGTTTTGTCCCATTGGGTTTTCCTGGAAAGGTTTTTAATGAGGCAACATGTTATGCGTATTAAAGATGTGTGTACTCTTTTCCTTTACTAAAGATTTTTTTACGGGGTTTTTATCTTAGTAAAGTTTTAATGAGGCACACTGTCTTCATAGACATCCAAGGGGGAGTGTTATGAATATTTATCTATGTGGATGTCTATCATGATAAGGACTTTATCAAAGGAGATTTGAATTATTTTATCATTAGGATTATTATCTACATTAATTAGAGTTTAATGTATTATGTACTTCTTATGCCTATAAATAGATGATTTACTGAAGGCATTGTATATAAGTCAATATTCAGAATAATACAAATCTCTTTCTTTTCTCTCATCTTATTTTGTTCTTATTTCTTCTTGTTCTTGTTTTTCACATTATTCACAACAATTTAAAAAATAACAAGATAATTAAAATGCAAAGATTACATACTTAAAAATGTGAATTATAGTGTGATTTAACTTTAAGAGAAGTGTATCCTTCCCGGTTCAAGTCAACAGCTTTACTTATTTTTAGAAATTTTTTAAAAAAGTTTTTTATTAATAAAAATGAATATTTATTTTTAAAAAAAAACTTTATTTATTTCGAAAGTGAGTGACTACTTTGTGAGATTTTTAAAACCTATTTCCGAATTTTAAAAAGATATAAGAAATGTGTCTTTAATGAATGTGATTGACCCAAAAAAAGTTTTTAAGTATAAAACCCCTTTTTTATACAAACACAATCTTTTCTTCTTTTTAGAATCAAATGGATCAAACAAACCTTCTTTGAAAATAAAAAAAATGTTCGTGATAAGATCCTCCATTTTTATTTTTATTTTTCGAACAAAACAACCCCATAAAACACCCAAAATGATTCTTGACTCGAATAATCAAGCCGGGTTTCAACCAACATGTAATTTCATCATAACAAAGCAAAAGCAACAACCCAAATTAATTAAAATTGAAAAAAAAATGAATAAAAGAAGAACAACATACCTAAAGAGATGGAAAATGCTTCCTTTAATTCAACAAATTCGGATATAAAGCTACTGGAAAATTCATGCTTCTTACTTCTCCATTCTACTCGCAATTCTTCAAGCTTTTTCTTGTGATTTTTCTAGTGTAGTTCGGATCTTGAATGGTGTGTTACAATGGGGAAAGAGGATTTTTTTATAGGTTTCAAAACCTTGGTTTACAATGAAATCATAGAGACAAAATCCCCAATTTTGGTTTGAAATCAACTCTAAAATAACTGTTGATTGCTTGACTATCTCTATCAGCTCTGATTTCATTCAATTTGGCTCAAATTCGAACAAATTTGGGATGATTTTCTCCTAATTTCGAGTTTAGGGTTTGATCACTTTCCCCTTATTTTGTAGGTTCAATCGGTGGCGGCAAAGAACGGCGGCGGCGACGGTAGATCGGCCGGGACGTGGCAGTTCAGCCGGTACCATCGGCGACAACTATCGCGGTGTGAACGGCGATGGAGGGGCTACAGCAGCAGCTGGTTCTAAAGCAGGGAGGTTTGGGGGAGAAACCTCGCGCACAGGGTGCACGCGCCAAGCGCGTGGCGGCGCGGGTTCCTCCCCACCCTCACTTTTTTTTTTTGCTTGATCCAATCTAGTCCCTTGATCTCGTTGCCCTAGATCCAAAAGCTCCTGTTAAATCTGAACAAAAAAAATTAATTAGGTTTGTTGGGACAAAATGGGTTTTTATTGTATCATATATATTTAAAATATGGGCTCATTATTAATGGACACCATATTTAAATCAAATAGACCTTTTTATTATTTCTATTGGATTTCATTAATATGACCAACACTAGCATAATAATAATAATAATAATAATAATAATAATAATAATAATAATAATAATAATAATAATAATAATAATATATACAAGGATAATAGTATAATATAATACAACAATAACAATTTAAAAAACGAAAATGATAAATTTAGGTGAAAATTCAGTGACAACAGTTGCCCCTCTTTGTTCATTCCGGTGAAACAGGAATAGAACAAAAAACAAAATGACACTAAATTTCACCAATTACCAAACCGTCAAGATTCTTTTTCCCGAACAGACTAACGGATTTCATTCTCCTTACGCCTAAATGGATAAGCGGGTTCTGAAAGATAAAGGTTTCATCCTTCTTATGCCAAGACGGATAGGCAAGTTCTAAAAAAAGGGTTCAACTCTCCTCGTGCTCGAATGGATAAGAAGATTCTATTCTCCTTATGCTTGAATAGATAAACAGTTTCTAAAAAAGGTTTCATCCTCCTTGCGCTTGGATGAATAAGTGAGTTCTAGAAAAAAAGATTTCATTCTCCTCATGCTTGAATGGATAAGCATGTTCTGAAAAGGGGTTCTTTCATCTGTATGCTCAGATGAATAAGCGGGTTCTATTCTCTTTATGCCCGAATAGATAAGCAGATTTTATTCTCCTTATGCCCGAATAGATGAGCAGATTCTATTCTCCGAACGCCCGAACGGATAGGCGAGTTCTATTCTCCTTATGCCCGAATAGATGAGCAGATTCCATTCTCCAAACGCCTGAATGGATAGATGGGTTCTATTCTCCTTATGCTCGAATAGAGGAGCAGATTCAATTCTCTAAACGCTCGAACGGATAGGCGGGTTCTATTCTTCTTATTTATGAATAGATGAGCAGATTTCATTCTACAAACGCCCGAACGAATAGGCAGGTTCTATTCTCCTTATGTCTGAATATATTAGCAGATTCCATTCTCCAAACACCTAAACAGATAGGCGAGTTCTATTCTCTTTATGCCTGAATAGATGAGAATATTCTATTCTCCAAACGCCCGGAACCGATAGGCGGTTTCTATTCTCCTTATGCTCGAATAGATGAGCAGATTCCATTCTCCAAACGCCCGAACAAATAGGCGAGTTCTATTCTTCTTATTATCGAATAGATGAGCATGTTACATTCTCCAAATGCCCGAATGGATAGGCAGGTTCTATTCTCCTTATGCCCGAATAGATGAGCAGGTTCTTTTGCTGAAGGGTTTTTGTATACCTGCAAAAACCTGATGTATGATACAAATATGATAGGCATGCCCCTAAGGATGTATAAAACATGAATGCATGTCTTATTTCTTTTTCTTTTTAGATTTTTCCCTCATAATTACTTTTTCCTTTGATTATTTGAATTCACACGTTTGCTCGCTCATCTAGATAAATAATTGTTCTTTTTTCACTGTATTTCTTTGACTCATGGAAAACATCTGATCTTTGCAAATTTGCTCGCTTAATCTAGTGATCTTATATTCCTGGTTGGAAGGACAAACTTCTTCAACTGTCATATCTTCTCAATTCTCATTATTTATATCTCTTTGCTTCATCGAAAATATCTGATCTTCTTAGGCAAATGTCTCAAGATCTACTATCATTGTAGTTGATACATCAATATTGAGTGAAAGGCTTCCTTGTGTGGTCTTGAAAGCTTCAAGTCTTCATATACCCCTTATTAAGCACTAATCACCTTCAGCGCTTCTTGTGAGTTTTTAAATTCTTTCCCCTACAGGGCACCTTGAAGTGCTTGTATATAAATCCTTGCAGCAAAGCTTATTTCTACCTTGAATGTCTTCAAATGGTTTTGGTATCTTATTCTCTTCCTCTTGCATTTATTAACGTTGAGGGCCTTGAATCCTTGGCCAACATAAAATTGCCCCAATCTGAGGGCATGGTTGCTCTCTGTGCGTAACTCTATCCCTTTTCGTGTCTTAGGGATCTTTCCTGTCAACATGGTCAACCTTACATTTTTCAACACATGCGTTTTTTACCTCATCACGCTAGGTGATGCCCCTATTCAATTTGAGGTTCAATTGTCGTCTCTTTTAGTGGGTAGCCACTTCATTATTTCTTGAAGTGATCTAAACACTCGTTCTTACTTCCCTACAACTGGGATCAATACCAAGAAATCTTTTGTTCTTTATGAATCTATGTCAGCCTACTTGTAAGATGTAAGAAAAGGCTAGAAATAAGAATTAAAAAGTGGGATAAAGTCATGGCAAACACAGGAATAGGGCAAAGCCAGATGCCCCAAAATTATAGCATGAATGATTCAAGAATCCATCGACCAGATAGTACCCCACTTTTAGGTGGCTCTCTTTTGCTCACACACTCCCCAAATTTCAATTTTCCCACTTTTCTAATCTCAAGCATTAGAAGTTTTGAGGTCCTTGAAGAAAGGTTAACTCAATGAGGCGGAATGTGTTCTAAAGACAAACTCATTTTCTTAGATATTTATGTGTGATCCAAATGGTCTTTTAAGACTTGTAATGTAGGCTAGGCTCAGATTACCAAGAAAATGATATATGGGTTCAAATACATGTTTTATGGGTGATTAAATCAAGGATCAATTTTCTTTGATTAAATATGTGTTCTTCTACTTTGGATCACTCTAGACAGCCCATTTTGGGTTTTCACCCCTAGAGTACATTTCCTTTTCTTGCATGTGTCTCATTTGAAGGATTCATTTTAAATTTTTCTTCACACCTTAACTTTCTCTTCTTCTTCTTCTTTTTTCTTTTTTCTTCTTTTCTTTTTTCTTTCTCATTTTTTCCTTTATTCTTTTTCTTTTTCTCTTTCTTTTTTCTTTTACTTTTCTTTCTCCTTATTGTGTCCTTTTCATTTTCAATTTAGGACATTCAACTTGATCTAACATGTTTTTCCTTTGTTTGCAAACAAATTTTCATTTTCTTTGCCTCCTTGTGTGGGGAGTGATCCTTGGTTAGGGTTTAATCAAAAGAAAAATAATATCAGGCTCAAAGGGGGAGAACAATGGATTTTTTTTTCTTTTCATGAAGGGAAATGAAGGAATGCTAAATGACATTTCACACACAAACATCGTCGAAGAGAAGTAGTTTTCAGTTGGTAGATGTTTTAGAGTTATTACTTCATTCAAAGACCCTAACAACAACGTCTGAGAGAAAAATTCACTCATAATCTGTATATGGGATTTCCACATTAATCCTGAACACACTTTTTGCCCCTCTATCTCGGGATTAGATTCCAGAATCATTCATACAATCAATTGTAGGGACTCTGCAAAGAATATGTATTCTGGAAGAGAAATGGAAAATGGAAGGGAAAATGAAATGTTTGTCACTTAAGAAAAAAATGCATCTTTGAAACAAGTAGAACAACATAAAAGCCCTTACAAAAGATCCCTAATGCTCGCGGGCAAAAACTAAAGGGTTGTTCTAAGCATGATCCTAATACAGTCTAGGAATATCTTTTACTGTCTAAGCATTATTCCATGAAGGCATGGGTGAATTGCGGCCAAGCTCGACCCGTCCATTTCGCGACAAGATATTTCAACCGTTCGCCATATTCTTCTTCCTTGAGTCTCCCACTCTTGATGGATATTCTCTAAAGTTGTCAATCTGTCTTCCATGGCTATTGCTCTGGACTGCGAACGAGTATCGTACTTGTAGGATGTTTTTTTTAATTTTATCATATGATTTGTCTAAATTAAATTCTTATTATGTGTGAACGTATGCAGTGATCATAACATAAATGCAAGAGAAAAATGCAAATGCATGAATGCAAATGTATGAATGCAAGAGAAGGGCCATCAATTCCATTAAGGTATTGCTCTAGAAGTACCTTCCATCCATGGAAAAAACTTTTCTGTTTGAGCAACTTGCTTTAGAATCAACCCCTTCTAAGTAAGAGATGTATGCAACAGACAAATATACCAAAAAAAGAAAACGCATACTCAAAAAGGTTAGTACACTTTAAAAACATAAATAAAACTTAAAAGGTCCAAAATAATTTCATTGTACGAATAATTTTGGGCAACACATTCCAACACTCCAGGACAAGTCTCAACGGATTATTCTTACGAAATATTTGTGACTAGACTAAAAGCCTAAGGTTTTCCACATGGCTCTATTGGGGTGGGCTCTAGATTCTCAAACTTGGGTTGGTTCTAAAAGGTTACCCGAGTTGTCCCTAATGTCCCCTACTAAGGGTAGCAAGGCCCTTGATTCTCACCCATTATAGGCTACAAGCGAACCAAGTTCAACTCAGTGAGCCCTCCACTTATGCCTTCTCGTAGAATCGATATTTTTACGAAGACAAAGGTCATGAGTCTCGAAGGTACTTGCTAGGCTCATACGAAGAATCAGTATTCTTACATGAGCAAAGTGTGTCCCCCCCCCCCCCCCCCACTTAAACGAACGGGAAAAAGATCGGGTTTAGAGCTTGGAATTAAGTCTTAAATGCATAAAATATAATTAAACTTATAAACGGACAATTAAGTTAAGCTTTAAATGAATTCGCAAATTCTGACATTAAAACCAGATGTAACCGACATTTTTGTAAAAACAAAAATTTTCCCCAGTGAAGTTGCGAACCTGTCGCAACCCTTTCGAGCCCGACATTTTTGAAAACTAAAACGCGAAGTCACCACCAATCTTTTTTCATAGTGTGATTGGATCACCTAAAATCGGGTCATTTTAATGAAATCATTTTGTTTTATTAAAACGAAGGTTTTGGTATGCGAAAACCACAAAAAATAGGTTTTGGAGTCGATTACGCGTGAGAAAGGATTAGCACCCCACAACGCCCAAAAACATGTACCTTGTTAGTTACAAAAGGTTTTAAAAGTTGGATTTTTCGAATTTACGTAGAGCTTGAAATTATTATCCATTTGTAAATTTAATTCTATTTTAACGGCCTTATTATTCGAAAAATGAATTCCAATCACCGCCAACACTTCTGGCGCTAACCCATCATTCTTGTTTAGTAAGGCACCGCATTTATATGTTTCTTTAATTAAACAAGCAAGCAAAGAAGCAATTAAAAAAAAACACCAAGATAATTAAAATGCAAAGATTACATACATAAAAATGTGTAATAGAGTATCATTTAACTTTAAGAGAAGTTTATCCTTCCCGGTTCAGGTCAACACTTTTATTTATTTTAGAACATTTTAAAAAAGATTTTTTATTAATAAAAATGAATGTTTGTTTTTTTAAATAGAAATTTTATTTATTTCGAAAGTGAGTGACTATTTTGTGAGATTTTTAAAACTTATTTCCAAATTTTAAAAAAGATATAAGAAATGTGGCTTTAATGAATGTAATTGACCCAAAAAGGTTTTAAGTATAAAACCCTTTTTTTCTACAAACACAATTTCTTCTTCTTTTTAGAATCAAAAGGATCAAACAAACTCTCTTTAGAAATAAAAAAAAAGTTCTTGATAAGATCCTCTCTTTTTTTAACAAAACAACCCCATAAAACACCCAAAAACGAGTCTTAATTAGAATAATCAATCGAGATTTCAACTAGCATGTAGTTGCACCATAACAAAGCAAAAGCAACAACCCAAATTAATTAAATTGAAAATAAAAAAAACATGAATAAAAGAAGAACATCATACCTAAAAATATGGAAAATGCTTCCTTTAATTCAACAAATGCGGATACAAAGCTATTGAAAAATTCGAGCTTCTTACTTCTCCATTATACTGACAATTCTTCAAGCTTTTTCTTGTAATTTTTCTAGTGTAATTCGAATCTTGAATGGTGTGTTACAATGAAAAAAGGGGGGTTTATAGGGTTTCAAAACCTTGATTTACAAGGAAATTAGGGAGACAAAATCCTCAAATTTAGTTAGAAATCAGCCCTAAAATAACTCTTGATTGCTTGACTATCTCTATTAGCTCTGATTTCATCCGATTTGGCTCAAATTCGAACAAATTTGAGATGATTTTCTTCTAATTTCGAGCCTAGGGTTTGATCGCTTTCCCCTTATTTTGCAAGTTCAATCGGCAACGGCAAAAAATGGTGGCAACGATGTTGGATCGGTTGGGACATGGCAGTTCAGCCAGTACCATCGATGACAACTGCAGCGGGGTGAACGGTGGTGGAGGGGCTGCGGCGGCAACTGGTTCGAAAGCAAGGAGATTTGGGGAGAAACCTCGCGCCCGTGGCAGTGCGGGGTCCTCCCCCCCCTCTCCTTTTCTTATACTTGATCTAATATGATCCCTTGATATCTTTGCCCTAGATTCAAAGGCTATTGTTAAATATGCACAAATAAAGATTAATTGGGTTTGTTGGGCCAAAAATTGATTTTTAGTGTATCATATATATTTAAAATATGGGCTCATAATTAATGGACACCTTATTTAAATTATATGAACTTTTTTATTATTTTTATAAGATTTTATCGATAGGACCAACACTAGCATAATAATAATAATAATAATAATAATAATAATAATAATAATAATAATAATTTAAAAAAAAAAGAAAATAATAAATTTAAGTGAAAATTTAATAGCAACAGCTTAAATGATTCGATTTCATCTTGTCTTAATCACGTTTTAGGTAAATTCCAGCCACCTAGTGTCATAATTTAGTATTTTGGATTTTTAGAATAATTAATGTTTGTGTTGTTTTCGCATGATAAGGTAACGTTTGGACTTATTTTGTACTTGTTGATTTGAGGCAAGGAATGAAGATTTGATGCAATGTTGCGCATAATATCACAACATCAGAAGCGGTGATGTTGCCACATAACTCATTGCCATTTAGTGAGCATCACCCAGAATGTCACCACGTTACAAAGCTTGTCGCTGCATCATCGCAAGGAAAAATTATTAGATGAACCGTCTCACTACATTATTTATAATCCCACCCAATAATATTTTTTCATGTCATTTAATTTTAAAGTGATTTTTCACCTCTTTCTTACATGTAATCAAGGAATATGTAGTTATTTGGAAGTTACATTAACATATATAAATACTATTTAGAAGTTACACTGACATAAATGAATATTATTGGATGAGACCATAGATGACGTAGTGAATCGGGTCCATCTCATAACTTCTCCACATCAAAGGAGTTGAAGGGTTGAACATTTGCCTACATTCATAGACGGAACGGAGGTAAATGTCAGGTGGGAATAGTAGTTTTCAAATTTTGATTAGTTATTTGCATTTTAGACCTTAATAGCTTTGAAACTATTAAAATTAAGCCTTTTGTCTCTCCCAAAAAAAATTGATTTTATAATTAATAAAATTAAACTTTAATATCTTAACTTTCAGGTTTAATTTTTCTTTAAGACGTTTTAATATTAAAATTAGAGAAATTAAACCTTAACAACTTTAATTCTTATGGTTTAATTATTTTTTAAGACCATAATTGATCTGTCTCCCTCTAATTCAATCCCAACTCTGTACTTTACTACAATGTTGCAACATTGCGTATTTGATGTCGCGACGTTGCTGAAATTCCAAGAGTCGAACATCAGAATATTATTGCCCGCAATGTTGAAACATTGATCCGGATCTACTTGAGATTCAGAATTACCAAGGGCAACCAAGCAGCATTCCGACATTTTTGTCATTTCACAATTCCTTGTCTTAAACAATAAATTAAGGCCCGACGCCATTTTCAAGGGACTAAAGTAGGGATTAGACATTTTTAGAGATCTAAACTTGGTAAATTTCAGAGTTTTGATTTTGTCTTTCTTTTGCTCTTTTAGTAAAGTGAATACTAGTAGTGTAAATAGATTGAAACTTTTAACATTTTAAGCTTATTGTAAGAGGAGTGCTTCGCTTTCAATTACTTGAGTTTATATTGTATGAATTATGCTACCCAACAAGAAGATCCTCAAATCAAAATTAAAGGCATATGGACTCAAAAGTCGATGCTTATTCCTTCATTCTCGCGCACCATCAACTCCTTCGAATTTTCGTATTGGAATTATCACAATTTTGATCAATATCAACAAATTAGCAATTTAAAATCAAATTAGATTCCCATGTATTGTATATGCAAACAGTTTTTTTCTTTTTTTTAAAAAAAAAGAGTTTTTGCTAACTTATTAAAGTTATTGCGTTGGCATTTTTAATGCATAGGAACTCGGGGACCATAGTTGCCTAATTTAAGGTGTGGGTTTAGCTTATTTGTTAACATAAAAGAAAATTGAAACTGCTATCGAAGAGTATGGGATTAAGCAATAAGCAAGGCTAGCCATAGCCATAGCCAAACCAAAGTGCGTGGAATTTGGATTATTATAAGCCATGTCAACTAACTGATTTGCTCCAATCATCTCAACTTCAGAATCCAAACTAACACCCAAACCAAAAAAAAAAAAAAAAACTACTGACCATGCAAAATTAGGAGGCTTCAACTTCCTGCCACCCTAAATTTCCTGCAAAATAAATCACTACAAGTGAGGACAGTACAACAGAAAATGATGGCAATATAAAACTACACATCAAAATATTATGATACACGACAGTTTTACACCAACATTATGAAACTAGAATCAAGTACAGTTTGATAGGGCAGAACCATGCTAAAAGACCAATAATACATAATCAGTAACCTTAAACAACCTTCAAGTTTGCTTACT
Source organism: Hibiscus tridactylites (assembly GCA_958450335.1). Taxonomy (NCBI): domain Eukaryota; kingdom Viridiplantae; phylum Streptophyta; class Magnoliopsida; order Malvales; family Malvaceae; genus Hibiscus; species Hibiscus tridactylites. Next base: position 28,963,428 of record OY288291.1, on the reverse strand, counting down.
AAGCTCTTTTGTGGCAGTTTTTGAATTGCTGTCCCTCGCCGTAAAAGAAATCATAAAACAAACCAGTTTTCTCAAAATCTCACAAAGGGTTTTGTCGGTACCACATATCGTGGGTGATTTTTCGAGAACGTTTCTATGCCTCCAATCAGAGCCCCAGGTTTTGATGCTCCACCCATTCCTACGTCACCTCTTTAGTCTGGCTTTCACAATGTTGCTAAAGAACAAGGGAACTATTTGGTTTGATACTCACTCTTTATAGGCAGTCAGCAGAGGCCAGAAAGAACTAAAAACAGTTACGCATCCCAGTGTTCTTTTTGAAAAGATGCGGGTATGAGCCTAGTGAAAACTGATATATATTCCGTTTAATCTTTATAATTGTAAACATCAATATAAATTTAAAACAAGGCAACCTAAGAGAATGATCTATAACCACGGTAACATAACAAATTAACAACACAAAATAGAGCATTTCTAGCAGAACATGATGCCCAATAGATAAAGCTTTATAGTGTCCAGGCCACACAAATGGTAAGGTAAATCATGTAAAATCAAATATAATACAAAAGGCAAATAAATTTCTAAAACTTAGACAATATAAACAACACATTTATGCATCCAATGAAAATAGTAGAATTATTAACTTGTGAAATCCAATCAGAGAAACAATACCTAAACAGTTACTCGTTTGCATGATGTGGCCATAGATTCATTCAAAGAGAAAAGCCTTTGAAAGCTGAAGCTCTATCACATTGGACGTCTATCCTGTCAAGCACCTTCGAAAAGCCAAAAGTTGAAGAAAGATCTAATGTGTTCTTTTCACTCACAGCTTCATCATATCTTTGACCACTATCATCTTCCATGCTACCAACATTACCAAATATGCTTCCAACAGGATGAATTATCTGGCCAAACAATTGAAATGAACTAACACCTACTTTGCTCGAGCTGCAACCAACATTTTCAGTAAATTCTGTGCTGAATGAAACCATGCTGCTCTGGCTATCTGGTGACAAGTTATCGGACTGTGAACTGCCAATGTTAAGCTCAGTGGATATCCTATTCAACTTGGGCAGCCAATAGTTGCAAGAGAAACTATCAATGGACATCATTGGGGTATTCTCACTAGCATAGTTGGTTGAACCTTGCATGTGAAAATGATTTTGCCTGGCTCCCTGCATGCCAGCAGGAAAACAATTGTAGTTCAACAGTGATGGATTCATGTACCTCATTGTTGAATTGGTTAACCCTGTCATAGGGAAGAAGATTTCTCCATCTGAATCAGCCAGCCCAGACTCCAGAGAAAGCTTGGACTTCTTTGCCAAGGGAAATGAGGAATGAAGCGGTAAGGAGGAAGCAATTTCGACTTGCCATGGACTCACTCTCCTTGCATTCTGGAGAACATCAGGATCATCCCATGCAACCTAATGATATATAAAGATAAAGAAACCATGAGTCAGCAAAGGTAAAGAGGAAGATATTTTATAAGTAGCAAAATGGATAAAAACCTAATACCTCTCAAATACCTAAATGTAAGATTAAATAAACCACATCCCATCCTAGCAAAAAACTCAACCCCCAAATTGCGGCCTCTGAAAGAGAGAAAACATAGAACTAAGAAGAAACTATTCCGCCATTATTACTAGTCATAAACACCATGGATGAAAGTGCAGATGAAACCAGACCTCTATCAAACCACCAAAGGTTCACTAGTTCCCTACTAAGAAGGTCGGATTACACAGAGAGTACCACAAGATACATTTCAACCGAGCATCACAACTAAAAATTGCCAAATTGATGCAAACTGAAGTTATTAAACTATATTTTTCTTGTTAGTCAAGTGGCTAAACGTTTAAAACATAAGCACTTTATTCTTTTAACAAATATAAAGTAATCTTAGATTCACACACAACAAAATATCAAGACGAATATATAACATGTTACTCCTAAGGTGAAAGCACTACATAAAATGCCACTCAAAACTCACATGATACGCCACTCAGAAGTCAAACACAGCATACAATAAGAAAAGAACGAAATTGATGAAAATCATTCCCAATCTAAATCAATCACTAAAATTCTGAATTGCACCACCCCCAACGTTGAATCTTGACCAACTTTCTATGGAGACTAACTCCAAGATTTATTATACATTTTTTCTGGTTTCTGTATCTCCAATCTCATTAAAAGGTTAAATTAATGACTGTGATAACCTCGGTATATACTATAGAGCACTGGTTTTAGAGGAAAATAAGCAAAAACTAAGATATACGAAAGTAAAATGTAGCCTCGCTCCATCAATCTACCATTACAACTTGTTCTAAATACGCATTTTGACTTATCCAATTTTAGGTCAATGTTTTAATCATACAGAAAACTTGGTACCTTCTGGGTTAATAACCAATAAATTGCTAACGTTGAAGTTATACTTATCAGCAAATGCATTCTATTTAACAACCCCAATTCAAACTGAGTTCAAAGCAGTTTTACCAGAAGCATTCGCCAAGGAGAGGACATCCAGGGGCCAGAATCCGATGAAGCAGCAGAAATAACAGTCCCTTGAAAGCAGGACATTCTCGAGGAATCCTCTGTTTCAACTGCCATCTTCACTCTGGTCCCAGCAGACCAGTATATACTGAGTCCAGCCTCCACCAACTCCGATCTCACGACGAAATCAGTCCAACCGGGCCGAGGATAGTACACAACCTCGAATGGCAACCCCTTCGCGGCCCTCTCTGCTGCTTCCGCAACCGCCTCAGCCGTCATCCTCCCCCTTCCTTCCTCTTTCATTGCTCCTCCGTCACTTGGCTCTCTCCACCTCCCAGAATCCCCTCCACCTTCTCCTTTCTTCATCGCCCGACGGACTCCAATAAACATTTTCCCATTTCCATCCCTCATGAAGACTACGGAATCTCCGGCGATGAGCTTCTTTTGATTAACAAATTTGCTCCATCCCGTAGTGAGCAGATGCCGACGCGGCGTTCCTCGGTAAATATGGCGAAACTCCCAAGTCCCGCCGCGAACGTCGGTGATGGAGAGAGTCTGAACCGGTGGGTCAGCATTGTAGTCGAGAGGCGGAAAAATAGAGTCGGCGCAAAACCGCGGGACCGAGAATCCGCCGCCATTGTTAGCATCGGACGGCGTTAAAATCTTGGCAAACGATACAATCTTATCAGAATCTTCAACTTCACTATTATTGTCGAGAAATTGATTAGGAAGTCTAGAAGGTTGGACAGGGACGAGGAAGAGTTTCACGAAGACTTCGTCAGTTATGGGATCGGCGAGGCAATGAACGTCGGAGATAACGCAAGCGATTGCGGGCCTGGAGAGTACGAGAGAAGATAGTAACTGCACCGAACCGCAGGATTGTTCCACGTGTCCTTGAGGAAAGTAGTGAACTCTGGAGTTAACAGTGGGGATTCGAACGGAGGAGCCAGCGCAAGCTCGCCAGATCCTTAAATCGACGTGGCGGACCTCTGCAGTAGGCTGCCGTGGAGGCGGCATCGGTGGGGTTAGGGTTTTAAAAAAAGATATACAGAAAGTACGGTATGTTGAAAAAGGGCAGAATCGGGGGAAGAGAGTGAGGGTCGGAGACGCAGGCAGGAAACCAAAATTCTGTTAGCATCACCAAATATACTAATAGGGTATTCTTTCTTTTATTGCTTACAAATTTACAGTTTTAGCCCACGACCAACCTAAATTAAAACAGCCTCTACCCTCCTACCTCACTCTTCTACTCCATAGCGTGTTCTTCACTCGCTTTCTTCTTTTTTTTCCCTCTTGGTTCCTTGGGATTTTTCTTTATTAATCTAGACCGGTTTACATCTCACACCTGATTTTGGTAGATAAATTTCTCAAAAAAATAAAATTTATATGCACAAAATATCGAAATCACAACATACTTAAGCGATATCAAATTATTTAATCACTTGCTCTTTTTTTATTCATTCATAAACATTACTATTTATTTTTTGTTTATAAAACATCAAGTACACATAAGTTTGCCATAAATCATAAATATTTGAATGAAAATTATATAATTTAAGTGAATTCAAATATTTATCGTATATAATTTATTTACATTCTATTTTAAAAAGCACGGTTAAATCTAACAAGTGATATTAGTAAGAAAAAAATGATGTCCATTCAAAGAGGTCCGAGTTCAACTCGTTTTGTCTGCAAAGTGCGTGTGCGCTATCAAAGAGTTAAGAATATATATGAACAGATACTATCTTATAAAGTGGATGATGTTCATCCTAAACTATACGAATTCAAAGAGTTAAGAATTTGTATACCTTGTAATCACTTTTAAACAATTAAAAAAACACAATACTATTAATCCTGACTTCTATTCAAAACTGATAAAATCATTCCTAATTTTAAGCATTGAAATAAATAGAACATGAAGTTGCCATGTTGTCCTAGTATTAAAGTGCGAAAAAAATACCCTTTTAGGATTATTGCGAAAAGGAGTGAATGAGTCAATCTGTGCTGTTTTTTCTTATATAGTATTATCTCTTGTTTGTTTTGTTTAATTATTGTCCTATTAATACCGAACTCAACAACTCATTTTTATTTTAAATTTTTGGGTGTACTGTATTAGTAGTTTCTGAATTTTTATCACACTTTTAATATAAATTATTAAATTTTTAAAATTAATTTTTATTACTACTACAATTAATTGTCGTTAAAAAATTGACGTAATACGTTAATTTTTCATTCTATTATAATTTTTTTTCTTCTTCTGGCCATCACACCATAAACAAATGTTACTCACAGAGAGGGTAACGTTATTCACCAAAACATCGCCGAAAAAATCGCCACAAAAGACAGAAGACAAGCTGGCCAAAAAATTAGCAGGCGGTGGCTCTAAGTTTTGAAAGTTGCAATCCTACTTTTTTCACCATCAATACCAGCACTATATTTCTCTTCAACGTCATCGAGAGGCAACTGAAAATCATTTACAACACCTTCTCCACTATTTTTTTTTTCTGTTCACGTAACAAAAGCAAAATGAAGTTACAATTATATACATTATTCAACCATTATAATTAAGAATTTATAACATCAAACATAATTAAGTGGAAAGAAATTAATTAAAACGCGTTGGGGTTAGTAGTTATTATCTCATTTGGAAATTATCGTATCAGCTAGCTAACATTTCGATTTTTAAATCATTTTTATTATAAAGCAGTAGATATTGATAATAACTTTTTTATCTATAAAAAAAATATCTTTCAAAATATCTCTTTATAGGTTTGCCGCTAAACATGTAAGTTTAGCAGCAGCCAGACTCTTAGGGGCGGAGCTATATGGTTGGGGTCGGTTTTTTTTTCATATTTGTCTCTTATATATATATATATATTTTTAAAGTTTAATATATTTATAAATTTACTCTCACTTTGCACAAATTTACACTACGTTTGAAAAGAACATCACTGACCTCACCATAACAAAGAAAAACACCGCAGAATTAAAGTGCAGCAGAAATAAGAGGCTAAAATTCTGCAAAAGCACACCAGACCAAAACATATCTCCAGTACAAAAATCCGTTAACAAGACATTAATATCATGAACCATAACTTTTTTTGAGCGTATGAGCTGAAACTTCATTGTTTAGAAAATAAGCAGTGTAAACTAATATTTAAGACAAAAATAATAAATAATTATAAAGTTTTACATTTTATATGGTTATAGATGTCTTTTTTAGGTAAGTCGACGTTTTAACATTTTTTTTCAAAAGCTTGTTTGAATACATGAAAAATAAAAATGTAGCAAGATGGAAGTTCTAAATATTAGTAGTAAATAATTTACAAAGAAAAGAGTGTAATACCGTTTTCTTTCTCTATTTTCAGAGCAACAGAAAGCTGAGTTAAAAAGAAGAACAGAAATGAAAAAGTGCAATTAAATGCTAACATTTAAAATATACTTTTTAGCAAACAGGGAGAGAAGGGAAAAGAAATGGCAAAATATAAAGAGAAAAAGGCATCCAGTTTCAAGGATAATTTTGAAGGAGACACGTTGTTTGGATTACGGGAAAATGAGAGAAAATAAAAGAGGAGAGGACGGGAGGAGATGATATTACTGCAGCGGAGGAGACTGATTTCTTTCTCGATGTATTGGGTGCCGAAAGAAGAAGAAGAAAAAAAGAAACATGAGATTAGAGAGATGAAAAATATTATTTTATAGGGTAAAGTATGTCAGGTACCACCGAATTATAGGGTGTGACCTGTTTTTAACATCAACCTTTCAATTGGTCCAAATTTACCACCAAACTTTATTTTTCGACTCATTTATACCACCTTGCCGTTAAATCGTTAACTCCGTGATGACGTGGACGCTGCACCAAAACGACGTCGTTTTGGTGCCGCTATTTTGATAATAAATGACCCAAAACGACGTCGTTTTGCTAGCGGAAATATGTAAAATTGTGCATTTAATGGGATTCAAACCTAGGACCTTAAGCATCAAAGACAACCTCTTAACCACCAAGCCAACCTAATATTTTTGAATTAATTTTAGCACAAATAATATATATTCTCAACTGTAGTTTGTCATATAAATATATTATTTCTAATATAATAATATTCAAATATTAGTATACATATATTAATACATAAATAATAAATTAAATGAAAATATATAAATATTTTTATATTATTAATAATATTAAATAGATAAATATATTATTATAAAAACTAAAAGACTAATTTTCAAAATAAAATTTGTTTAAAAAATCTAAAATTCGACAAAATCTTAATCCCTGAACCTATAAACCCTAACCCTAAACTATAAACTTTAAACCCTAAAATTTTATTCATAAACAAATAATATTAAAATATAAAAACAAATAATATATTATTATAAAAACTAAAAAATATTAAATTTTCAAAATTTACGAAAATCACCAAAAATTCACCAAAATCTTAAACCCTAAATCATAAACCCTAAACCCCAAAGATTTAGGGTTTAAGATTTTGGTGAATTTTTGGCGATTTTCGTAAATTTTAAAAATTTTATATTTTTTAAATCAGTTTTTTAGTTTTTATAATAATATATTATTTTTTATATATTTTATTATTATTTGTTTATGAATAAAATTTTAGGGTTTAAAGTTTATAGTTTAGGGTTAGGGTTTATAGGTTTAGGGATTAAGATTTTGTCGAATTTTAAAATTTTTAAACAAATTTTATTTTAGAAATTAGTCTTTTAGTTTTTATAATAATATATTTATCTATTTAATATTATTAATAATATAAAAATATTTATATATTTTCATTTGATTTATTATTTATGTATTAATATATGTATACCAATATTTGAATATTATTATATTAGAAATAATATATTTATATGACAAACTACAGTTGGGAATATATATTATTTGTGCTAAAACTAATTTAAAGATATTAGGTTGGCTTGGTGGTTAAGAGGTTGTCTTTGATGCTTAAGGTCCTAGGTTCAAGTCCACGTCATCACGGAGTTAACGATTTAACGGCAGGGTGGTATAAACGAGTCGAAAAATAAAGTTTAGTGGTAAGTTTGGACCAATTGAAAGGTTGATGTTAAAAACAAGTCACACCCTATAGTTCGGTGGTACCTGGCATACTTTACCCTATTTTATAATATAAAAAGAAGTTAACGTGTCATGTAATCTTCTTTTAATGACAACTAATAACAGTGACCTAAATGAAAAAAATTAAAAGTTTAATGACTATAATAAAAGGTTTAAAAGTTTGATGACCATATTAAAAACGACTTAAAAGTTCACTGACTATCAATGTAGTTTACTCTCATTTTCTCATACGATTTTAAATAGAAGTGTGCGTATTAAATCGTAATTGTTAACTGATATATAACAATTATATATTACAGGTTAATTAACTAAATTGTTAAGGCTAAACAATTTCGATTAACCGAACCGAACTATTAATACTAAACGGTTTTGATTAATCTAGCTGCTAAAAATGATGGTTATTAGTTAGCCGTTATTAAATTATTTATACATATATTTTGTTCACAAGATTGACTATGTCAATCTCGAGGCTTTCTTATAATATAATATTTATCAGAAAGATAATTTCATTGTTCTTAAATGAAACGGTGAATATGTGAAAAAAACTTAAAATAAGTTACAGGTTAACATATAACCGAACCATTAATAACAATTAACCGTTAGCGATTATGTAAAACCTATGTTTGATTTTGATATAATTAAATCTTTAAGGATCAATTTGAAAAACTTAAAATTGTTTTATAAGTCTCTTAATAAGTTTTAAATCACCAACTCTTTAAAACTGATTTGAAAAACTCAAACTCAAAATATTTTCTAAGTGTTCCAAGGCCAAACTATTGAAAAACGTCCAGGTGTATCGATACACTACCAAACATATCATACCTTTTTACCAAAGTTGGCTACTGGAGGAACACGTATCGATACGGCAAACCCTCGTATCGATACGCCCCTATGTAAAAGTCTAAAGAGTTTGAATGGCGTACCGATACGTCAAACCCTCGTATCGATACGGCCTTAATAAATTTTTAAATATAAGTCGGTTTAAATATTTTGACCGTTGGTGTCAGTTGGTTGGTAACCAAATTTTAAATGGTCGTTGACCCGTATCGATACGCCAAACCCTCGTACCGATACGGAAATCGATAGTGAGCTAAGGTGCGAAAAAGGTATCGATACGGCAAACCCCCGTTTCGATGCCCCGTACCGATACGCTTACGCGCATATTGATACCCCTTATTTATTGCACACAACGGCTCTTTCTTTTCTGAGACAAGTATCGATACACCTCCCCGCGTACCGGTACGCATAGTTGCAGAAGTGCATTTATGGTGGTAAGAGAGGGTTCCAACGGCTCCTTTATGTTCCCAACCACCCAAACGGCTAAAAAACAATGAGAAGGTATAAAAGGGACATCCAAAAGCTCCAGCAACAACTATTGATCCTCAAGAAAATATCCATACATCAAATCCAAATAATTGTACAAAAATCTCATATTGTCTAGAAACCCCAATTGTAATTTTCATTCTTATCTTGTTCAATTGGGTTGAGTGCTTGTAATTGGGCTACAATTTGTATTGAGATATACTCTATTAGCCATCAAATTCTTTGTTACCTTGTTGTGAGGATTGAGTTAAATATTGGGTAGAAAATTTAACCGAAATTGTAAGGGTTGCCTTCTTAGCCTACAAAAGGGAAAGAGCAATTAGTAGAATTGTTGCAAATCCTTAGTGAAGCTAAGGTAGTGGATGTAGAGTTCATTTGGAACTTGAACCACTCTAAAATCTCTTGTCAATCTTTTTAATTTGCAATTTCCACCACACAAACTTTAAATTTCCAATTCACCCCCTCTTGGTTCATATCGATCTTTCGATCCACTCAACAATTGGTATCAGAGCCTACCTCTTTGAGGATTAACAACCACAAGAGGAGTTCCTTGGAAGAGTGTGATCATCATATATCAAGAGATAGCTTCAACCTCCGGTTCGGACATGTATGAGTCTCAATCCACTACAAAGCCTCCATTCTTTAATGGTGATAACTATTCTTTTTGGAAGAATAGAATACGTCTCTTCATCAAGTCAAATGACTACCTAGTGTGGGATGTCATTGAAGATGGCCCTTATATTCCATTAAAGCAAGATGGTGAAGGCAAGATGGTCTTGAAGAAAAAGATAAAGATGAGTGAAGAAGAAAGGTAAAAGATTCAAGTCAATGACAAAGCTCTCCACATGCTCTTTTGTTCTTTCGGTCCGAACATCTATTCTAAGGTTTCATCTATCGAGAGTGCCAAAGAAGTGTGGGACACTCTTGAGACTACCTACGAGGGCACCAACGATGTTAAAGAAACTAAGATTGGAATTTCAAGATGGAGCCCGATGAGACGGTATCCATGATGTTTGATCGTTTCTCCATTATTGTCAATGGGCTCAAGGGTTTTGGAGAAATCATACCGGAAGACAAGCTTGTCTAGAAGCTACTCTATTCACTTTCTGAATCTTGGGGTGGGAAGAGAATCGCTATCATTGAAGCTAAGAATTTGAAAACTTTAAAGCTTGATGAGCTTGTGGGTTCTCTCCTTACTTATGAGATCATGAAGCAAGGAAGGGAAGAAGAGAAGAAGAAAGAAGAGAAAAAGGTAGAGAAACTTGAGGTTAAGAAGAAGAAGAAGATGGGAATAGCTCTCAAAGCTTCATTACATGAAGAGAGCTTTTCTAGTGAGGAGGATGAACTAGAAGAATTGGCTATGATAGCCAAACGATTCTCACGTTTTATGAGGTCCAACAGGGGAAGAAAAATCCAAAGAAAGATGGACTTCAAAAGCAAGAACAAAGAAGAAGAAAGGGATCCCATCATTTTCTTTGAGTGCAAACAACCCGGCCACATACGTTCGGAGTGCCCTCAACTCAAGAAGAAGGGCTTTGAGAAGAAGAAGAAGCTCAAAGCCAAGCTTGCTACTTGGAGTGATGAGGAGTCATCGGAGGATGACGAACAAGAAGTGGCTAACCTTTGCCTCATGGCACTTGAGGAAGATTCCTCCATGGTAACCTCTAACTCATCTACTTTAGATTTTACATATGATGAATTGAATGATACATATGATGAGTTACAAGAGGTCTATGATGAATTAGTTGAGAAATATAAAGAGTCAGTCATTAGGAACAAAAAGATTATTTTGGAACTAAATGAGAAAAATGACTCACTCACTCAAGCTAATTCTAAATTTGAGAAAAAGATATTAGGGTTAAAAGATGAACTAAAATTCTTTCAAGATGAAAATGTTTACCTTAATAATCTTTTTTCTCAATGTAATAGTGAACACCAAAAGGTGTTGGATGAGCTAAATGAGCTCAAAAAGTCTTTGAAAAATGTTGGTAGTGTCAAGCATGAAAAAGACTAACTACTACAAACAAGGTAGCTATCCTAGACATAGTAGAGGTAAAAGAATTAGAAGTTTATGGGTTCCTAAGGAACTTGTAAAATCTAATAATATTATTGCTATGTCATCTTGGATCCCTAAGGGAACCAAGGTTTTGGGAGCTAACACTCATGGACCCAAAATGATTTGGGTACCAAAAACAAAATCTTAATATCTTTGTTTTTAGGGGGAGCATTGCTACAAGGCCAAAGCACAAAGTCAAAACTCATGGTACCTTGATAGTGGATGCTCGAGGCATATGACCGGAGACAAGAGTAGATTCATGGATCTAAAGCCAAAAAGCGGAGGAGTAGTAACATTTGGTGACAACTCCAAAGGCCACATTAAAGGTATTGGCTCCATAGGTAATCACTCTACTATTCTTATTGAAAATGTCTTGTATGTCGATGGTCTTAAATACAATTTATTGAGCATAAGTCAATTGTGTGATAAAGGATTTAATGTTCTATTTGATAAAAATGGATGCAAAATTGTAGACATTAAATCTAATAATATTATGCTCATAGGTCATCACATAGGAAACATATACATGGTGCATCTAGATGACATTCATACATCTCATGCATGCTTAGTTGCACAAAATGAAAATGATGCATGGTTGTGGCATAGGAAAGTAGGACATGCTAGCATAAGTGTTTTACAAAAACTAGTCTCCCTTAATCTAGTTAGAGGTTTACCCAAGATAAAATTTTCAAATGATAAAATCTGTGATGCATGCTCAAAGGGTAAACAACATAGGTTTTCCTTTAAATCCATTAATGATGTTTCTACTAGTAGATGTTTACAACTTATCCATATGGATTTATTTGGGCCAATTAGGACTATGAGCTTGGGTGGTAAGTCTTATGCTTTTGTACTTGTTGATGATTTTTCTAGATTTACTTGGGTTCTATTTTAAGTACTAAAGATGAGGCTTTGGAAAAATTCATCACATTTTCAAAACTAACCCAAAATGATATTGAACTTAAAATTTCACATATTAGAAGTGATCATGGATCTGAGTTTCAAAATTTAGGGTTTGAAGATTTTTTAAATGAAAATGGTATTAGCCATAATTTTTCGGCTCCTCAAACTCCTCAACAAAATGGGGTAGTTGAGAGGAAAAATAGAACTTTGTAAGAAATGGCTAGAACTATGCTTTGTGAAAACAATTTACCTAAATATTTTTGGGCGGAAGCCACAAACACCGCTTGTTATATTGTAAATCGAGTAATGATTAGGCCAATTTTAAAGAAAACACCTTATGAGATTTTAAAATCTAAAAAGCCTAACATTAGCTATTTTCACCATTTTGGTTGCAAGTGTTTTGTTTTAAATAATGGAAAAGATAACTTAGGTAAATTTGATGCAAAAAGTGATGAAGCTATTTTCATAGGTTACTCTTTAACCTCTAAAGCCTATCGAGTATTTAACAAAAGAACTTTAGTAGTAGAAGAATTTATTCATGTTGTATTCGATGATAACCTCCTTCCTAGGAAGGATTCTTATGATGATGATGATGTAGGAATCATAAATGCCTTTGATGGAGGACAAACTTCAAAGGAGGATGAGATTCCAACAAAAGAAGAGGACACACAAGATCTACCTATTGAAGCCTTGAAAGACTTGGCTCTTAAGGAAAAGGAAGTGAGCTACCCAAGGGAGTTGAACTATGTCAAAGATGGTGAAATCTTGGGTGATCCATCCAAAGGGGTAACCACTCGATCTTCTCTTAGATTAATGAATCATGTTACATTTATCTCATGCATAGAGCCTAAGAATATTAAAGAAGCATTGAAAGATGACTTTTAGATTATGGCTATGCAAGAAGAGTTAAATCAATTTGAGAGAAGTAACGTTTGGACATTAGTTGACAGGCCTAGTAATCAATCTACAATAGGAACTAAATGGGTCTTTAGGAACAAGCTAGATGAGAGTGGTAACATTGTAAGAAATAAAGCTAGACTAGTAGCACAAGGTTACACTCAAGAAGAGGGAATAGATTTTGATGAAACCTATGCACCCGTAGCTAGAATGGAAGCCATTAGGATGTTGCTTGCATATGCATGTTATCATAATTTCAAGCTTTTTCAAATGGATGTTAAAAGCGCATTTTTAAATGGTTTTATAAATAAAGAAGTGTATGTGGAACAACCACCGGGTTTTGAAGACTCAAAATTTCCAAATCATGTTTTCAATCTTACCAAAGCTCTTTATGGTTTAAAAAAAGCTTCTAGAGCTTGGTATGAAAGACTTTCAAACTTTTTAATTGAAAAAGGATTTGAAAAAGGTAAGGTGGACACTACACTCTTTATAAAAATGTATAAAAATGACATCTTAGTAGTTCAAATTTATGTTGATGATATTATTTTTGGTTCTACTAATGAATGTCATTGTCAAGAGTTTGTTAAGTTAATGCAAGGTGAATTTGAGATGAGCATGATGGAGGAACTTTCATTCTTTTTGGGACTCCAAATCAAGCAAAAGAAGGATGGGACCTTCATCAACCAAGCAAAATACATAAAGGATATGCTCAAGAAGTTTGGCTTGGAGAATGCAAAGCCTCAACCCACACCTATGAGCTCATCTACAAAGCTTGACAAAGATAAAGGAGGTAAGTGTGTTGGCTCTAAGCTTTATCGTTCTATGATTGGATCATTGCTTTACCTTACCGCAAGTAGACCAGATATCTTGTTTAGTGTTTGCTTGTGTGCTAGGTTTCAAGCTAATCCTAGAGAGTCTCACCTTATAGCCATTAAGAGAATCTTTAGGTACCTTAGAGATACTCCTTGTTTAGGTCTTTGGTACCCTAGAGACTCTACCTTCAACCTTCATGCTTATTCGAATGCGAATTATGGGGGATGCAAAATCGATAGGAAAAGTACTTCGGGAACTTGTCAATTCCTAGGTAGTATGCTCATATCTTGGTTCTCTAAGAAACAAAATAGTGTAGCCTTATCTACCACCGAAGCCGAGTACATATCCTTAGGGAGTTGTTGTGCTCAAGTCCTTTGGATGAAGCAACAACTCATAGATTATGGAATTAAAGTTGAAACCATACCCCTAAAATGTGACAACACTAGTGCAATATGTCTAACAAAAAATCCCATCCAACACTCTAGAACCAAACACATAGAAATAAGGCATCATTTCATTAGAGATCATGTCCTTAAGGAATATGTGGTTATAGAGTATGTAGACACCTTAAATCAATTAGCGGACATATTTACAAAACCTTTAGACAAAGAGCGTTTTTGGTCCCTTAGGAGAGAGTTAGGTCTAGCCAGCCTATCTTGACCTTTTAGGACCTCTTTTGTGCTTAAATTTGCTTGATCTTGTGAAATGCCATGTTTATGTGTTTAGACTCCTAATTTCATCCATGCCTATAGTTAGGGGGAGTATGCTTCTATTAAAATATGCTTAGAACTATTCATTCATCATTTGCATACTCATAGGAGTTGTTAAATTCGAGCCTATGGTTGTTCTTAGAACTAAATATGCATTTCTGGGCATAGGGTATCGATACGTATCTACGCGTATCGATACGTGTTCTTCATTCAATTTCCCAGAATTCATTTTGCTTAAACGGGTATCGATACGATTAAACCCGTATCGATACGAGCTTCTAATCGTTTCGACACGGACCTCATCCGTTTCGATATGATTTTCCAACGAGCATTTTTAAGGAAATGACGGTTCTACCCCCGTATCGATACACCCTTAGGCGTATCGATACTCGATTGCGTAGACAGCTTTTAATAAGGCATTTAAAGTGTTCAACTTTTTCCAAAATTAAAACTCTTAAAAACCTAAAAGCCCTAGCCGTTTTTACCTATAAAAGGGCTCTTCCTCCCTCATATTTTCACACCACAACTCAAATCTAAAAGAGTTTTTCAATCAAGCAAAGCTTTAGGCTCTCTCTCATCACAATTGTGCTAGAATTTTCTTCAATCTCTCAAGTTTCTATCAAGGTAATTTTTTCTTTCTTTTTCTTTTTCAATTTTTTTGTTTTGTTTTTTGTTTTGTTTCATCTTTTTATCAAAACTTTTGTTCTTCAAAATTTTTCTTCAAATATTTTTTTAATTTTTTTTACCTTGGTTTTTACCCAAAATTGAAGAAATCCTTTTGCATAATTTCTCTTTTAGATTATGGCACCAAAGGAATCAAAGAAGCGTACAAGGGTTTCTCTAACCGGTGAATCATCCACTCTTAGAGCGTTTGCACGTTCGAACTACTCTACCATCTATGAACAATCCTTTGAAAGTCCCACGGGTCTAGCATATTTTCGAAAATTCGAGAATTACAAGATTCGTGCGGAAAGGGTAATATCCATTACTTTTCTCGACTCGGAGCGCTTTAAATTTGAATATCTTCCTTTGCTCCGTCGTTGGAACTTCATGGATTTCCTATCTATTCCTAGTTTTTATTATCGTCTTTTGGTTTTGATTTTCTACACTAATGCCAAATGTATTTCTCGCAATGGGGAAGTTGTCGCCATTAGCTCCTATCTCATGGGAAAGAAATTCATCCTTGATGTCAAATCTATTTGTGAAGTTTTAAATTAGAGGATGAAGGCATTGATGATGAGGATGCTTTGGGGCATGTTCTTAGTGGCTCCGTGACCGCCCTAAATGCTCAAGATCGGATCCTACATTTGATGGTGTCTTGGAGGTTTCGTCCCTCCGGAGGAAAATATTCTACCATCCGTCAAGTGGATGATTTTTGGATTCGTTGCTTCCGTGAGCGAAAGCACCCAAATCTAGCTCGAATCATGTTTGGGGAAATCGTCTATCATGTGCAACATCGTCAAACCTCTCTCATCTCCTCCTTTACATATGGTACGACTTTGAGTTATTTCTTTATGAAAAAGGACATTGATTGCTCTTTTGACTTCCCAACTCCCCTTACCGATCCCATTGATGAGCGATCTCTTGCACGGGGAAAATTCCATTATTTTAATGGCAATTGGGATCGTCTTGCCGAGCTACCACCCGAGGCCGCCGCCATATTTGAAGAACCTCAAGGAGATCAAGCTCCTCAAGCTCCATAACCCTTCATGGATGCTCTCATGACTTACCTCAATGAGCAATTTACCGGGTTGCGCACGGACATGAACAATCGTCTTACCTCCCTTGAAACAACTTTTGATACAAGGATGACGAGCATGGAGAATCGTCTCACATCCCTTGAAAGTGGTCACAATTCTTTGAATATTTCCATCTCCGCTTTCCATGATGAGTGGCGAAATAGCATGAGAGACAATGATCCAATGGGAATTGATGACGAAGATGATGAAGACGATGAAGATGATGCCTAGACGTTTCTTCTTGCATCTCATGCATCTCATTTAGGATTTTCTATTTTATGCATCTCTGTTTTATGTTCTTAGGATTAAGTTTTCTTTATGTTTAAACCTATGCTTTGATTTTCTGTTTTTGTTTGGATTTTGACGTTTGATATATGATTAATAATAAATGTTGCTTATTTATACCTTTGCATATGCTTTATGCACTTATCTATTGTTTCAATATTTTTGATCTAATATAAAGGGGGAGAGAAACTAGCTCACAACACTTCAAATATTTTGATTTTAACTCAAAGGTTACCAAGCTTATATTAAGGGGGAGTTAACTTTGTAAAGTTTTTCGAAGTGTCAAAAATTTTAAGTTTTAGTTTTGTTATATCAAAAAGGGGGAGATTGTAAAACCTATGTTTGATTTTGATATAATTAAATCTTTAAGGATCAATTTGAAAAACTTAAAATTGTTTTATAAGTCCCTTAATAAGTTTTAAATCACCAACTCTTTAAAACTGATTTGAAAAACTCAAACTCAAAATATTTTCTAAGTGTTCCAAGGCCAAACTATTGAAAAACGTCCAAGTGTATCGATACACTACCAAACGTATCGATACCTTTTTACCAAAGTTGGCTACTGGAGGAACACGTCTCAATATGGCAAACCCTCGTATCGATACGCCCCTATGTAAAAGTCTAAAGAGTTTGAATGGCGTACCGATACGTCAAACCCTCGTATCGATACGACCTTAATAAAATTTTAAATATAAGTCGGTTTAAATATTATGACCGTTGGTGTCAGTTTGTTGGTAACCAAATTTTAAATGGTCGTTGACCCGTATCGATACGCCAAACCCTCGTACCGATACGGAAATCGATAGTGAGCTAAGTTGCGAAAAAGGTATCGATACGGCAAACCCCCGTTTCGATATCCCGTACCGATACGCTTACGCGCGTATCGATACCCCTTATTTATTGCACACAACAACTCTTTATTTTCTGAGACAGATATCGATACACCTCCCCACGTACCGATACACATAGCTGCAGAAGTGCATTTATGGTGGTAAGAGAGGGTTCCAACTGCTCCATTTATGTTCTCAACCACCCAAACGACTAGAAATCAATAAGAAGGTATAAAAGGGACATCCAAAAGCTCCAGCAACAACTATTGATCCTCAAGAAAACATCCATACATCAAATCCAAGCAATTGTGCAAAAATCCCATATTGTCTAGAAACCCCAATTGTAATTTTCATTCTTATCTTGTTCAATTGGGTTGAGTGCTTGTAATTGGGCTACAATTTGTATTGAGAGATACTCTATTAGCCATCAAATTCTTTGTTACCTTGTTGTGAGGATTGGGTTAAATTTTGGGTAGAAAATTTAACCGAAATTGTAAGGGTTGCCTCCTTAGCCTAGAAAAGGGGAAGAGTAATTAGTGGAATTGTTGCAAATCCTTAGTGAAGCTAAGGTAGTGGACGTAGAGTTCATTTAGAACTTGAACCACTCTAAAATCCCTTGTCAATCTTTTTAATTTGCAATTTCCACCACACAAACTTTAAATTTCCAATTCACCCCTCTTGGTTCATATCGATCTTTCGATCCACTCAACAGATTAAAACGATCAATTGTTTCTTAGATTACTATTTAATAAGCATAATAACGGTTAATCGACTACTTAAACTAAAAGGTACGTTAACTTACCCTTATTTTAGGCGACAGAACTTAACACTCATAGTGTTGGATTAAAATCCGCAAATGTGGGCACATATGTAAAATATATGATGCTATTATAAAGTATGACACAAAATTAAGTGGCCAATTATGATAGGCGTGTCATGAGTATTAAAGTGTGATAGAAATAAAAGTGTAGATACCATAAGATATATTTATAATTCAATGAGGGGCAGAGTTATAAATATTTAATAGTTGATTTAATAAAGGTAGTGGTCCCAAGAAATAGGTTAACTTGTATCACTCTTGTCCCCGTCAGAGAATTTTTACGGCAATGGCTAACATATCTTCTTGGAAGATCAATATCAAAGATTTGAGATTTTAACATGAAGATTCAAGGATTCAAGGTTTTCAATCTATCGATTAATTCAGGTATGCTTTCACATTCAGTTTATTCGGTTTATTGTTCTTGATAATTCGGCATGATAGATCTTGAGTTTAGATTTCATATCTATTATGGTTTAGTTCTAACAAATGGCATCAGTACCTCACCATGTTGAATCATTGAGAACTGATTAATTTTATATAATATTATCACAATCTTATTTTTTATATTACTGTTGAAGCGCTGCGTGAATTCCGATTACTTTCCCTTAATAATTTAGGGTTTTTTTGTTTAATTTTGTCTATGCGGCTATTAATTCAGTATAAAGTGTTAATCACGACGCTTTAAATATTAAGGCCATTATGTTTTTGAGGTATTTCTTCAATTTAAATTATTGACAATTAAGATTCAATGGTCGACATATCATTTTTTAATGATTAAGATTTTCATGTTCTTTTCAGCAGCTAATTTAGGGTTTCTAGTAGTGATGAATATCAGTGCCCCTATCATGAATTCATTAGTAACAGTAAACTACTTACATTATACGAATTTTCATTAATCTTTGTATTGCTTTTGCTTCTTTCAGTAATCGCATATTTGGTTCTGGTTTGATATATATATATATATGGAAAATACTTTGATGCACAAGCTGTGTAAACTTTAGTTTACACAAGCCCTTTGATTTTAGGGTTTAGGGTTTTATGTTAGGGTTTAGGGGTTTAATATGTAGGGTATATAATTTAAGGTTTATGGTTAGAATTTAGAGTTTAGAGTTTAGGGCTTAGGGTTTAGGTTGCTAGGGTTTTTGATTTAGATTTTAATTTTTATAAAAGGATTGTGTAAAAAAAAATTTACACAGCTTGTGCATCAAAATAAAACCCATATATATATATATATATATATATATATATATATATAGGGTAAACTACATAAATGACCACCATACTATTAGTAAAGTCGTGATTTGACCACCTTACTTTTTTTTCTAAACAATTAAACCACTAAATTATTTAATTGGTTGCAATGTGACCACCAGCCGTTAAAAACTAACGGAAGGAGTGATGTGGCAGTTAATAAAATCGGTATAATTACATATTTGGTCCTCGCTATTTGTACATTTTATCAATTTAGTTCTATTTTTAATAAATAAAATAATTTTATTATTTAATTAAGCTACGACACGTGTCACCACTTGATTGGAGGAGCAAAATTAAAGAAAGCAACACAATGCTTCCAATTGGAATCGAACCCAGGTTAATTGGGTTGTAAGTGAAGGCGACTACCACTAGGCCAAACCTAGCTTTGTGATGCATTTTACAAAATCCAGTATATATCTTATTTTGTTACTCATGCCATGGAAAAAAACAAGAAACATATTACCTCTAGCAGGATTTGAACCCAAATTTATTGGGTTAAAAGTAAGCATGTTTACCACTAAACCAATGTTGTTCTTATGATATAATGTACAAAATTTATTTTATTCCAAAAGAAATTGATATAACTCACCGCCGTCGCCGCCGCGCATCCGGATATTACCAACACCATAATCACCTGCAAACGCAATGCACCTGTTTTCAATATCCCTTCAAATTAACCACTCATCATTTCAACAACAAACCAGACATTTTACTTACCATGTCATGCAAGAACAGAAAGAAGAAGTTCTTGGTACTCGATCCTGATCCTGAACGTCTCAAATGGTAAACAAAGATCAGTGAAAGTAGAGAAGATGCACTTATTATAGCATCTGACACAAATAAAAATTTGCAAAAAAAACACACCAGAAAATGGTTTAGATTTAGCCATTAAAATAAACATATATGAAAGACCAGGAACTGTTAAACTTAAACCATCGATTACCTCATAAAAGATGAGTTGTTATAGTGAGCTTTAATGGTGAAACCAAATAGAACAATGGTCTGGGAGCTTGTTGCCATTACACAGATTGCAGCCAATGTGAAAACAGTAGCAAAAAACCTGATCAGGGATTGAGCCATAAAGAAACCTCGTTTGGTGGTGTTCGAAACTACAACGCCAAGTGATTTGGCTTGAACCATACTCGAAGCTTTTTCTCCAGGTGCCATTTACAGACACTTTCCAAGAAACAAGACTTTATTCATTCTTGTCACACTTTTAACTTAGTTTTCTGTGTTCGAATACTAATAGAGGTAATATGTTTTCTTGTTTTTTCCCTAGCATGAGTAACAAAATAAGATATATACTATATTTTGTAAAAAGCACCACAAAGCTAGCTTTGGCCTAGTGGTAGGTGCCCCTCACTCATACCCCAATCAACCTGGGTTCGATTCCAATTAGAAGCATTGTGCTGCTTTCTTTAATTTTGCTCCTTCAATCTGGTGACACGTGTCACCACTTGATTGGAGGAGCAAAATAAAAATTATTAAATTAAAAATATATAAATAAAGTTCTCCAATAATACATCGACACGTGTCGTAGCTTAATTAAATAATAAAATTATTTTATTTATTAAAAGTAGAACTAAATTGATAAAATGTACAAATAGCGGGGACCAAATGCGTAATTATACCGATTTTATTAACTGCCACGCCACTCCTTTCGTTAGTTTTTAGCGGCTGGTGGTCACATTGCAACCAGTTAAATAATTTGGTGGTTTAATTGCTTAGAAAAAAAGTAAGGTGGTCAAATCGTGACTTTACTAATAGTATGGTGATCATTTATGTAGTTTACCCTATAATTTTGTTTCATCAAATTTTTAATTTTGATAGTTAGTAATTAAAAGAAAAATAAAGTTAACCTGGGTTTTATCGTGGAAAATATACCGTGACTTGAAAACTTTATAATCAGGTTAGCTCTCAAAACTTTTTATTCGATTTATGTCTAATAAATTATGGTTGGATTTTGTTGAATGATGTTTAGTCTTGTACAAAATATTTTGCTTAAATTTGTTTGACATTATGTTTAATTACGTCGTTAATGTTATCTACAGAATATACATGTTTGCATTTATTATTGATGTATATTCGATTTGGTTTGATTAAAATTTCAGTTTTGATCATTATGTTATTATCGATAGTTTAAGGTTTTATGTGATTATTATATGAATTACTCATTTGTATGATACTTTTGATTTTGGCTTTTAGTTAAAGATTGAATGTTTTGAATTCGACTTTGATTTTTGGAAATGCATGATTAAGCTTTAAGACATTTTTTTGTTAAGAGACAATCAAATATTTGAGTTACTTAAGTATTATCAGAAATTTCAGTTCTGACTATTACAAAATTTTAGATTTGAATATCGGTGTATTTATATTATATTTTTTGAGACAAATTAATTGAAACATTAAGTCACTTTAGTGACTTATATTGTGGAAATTATTTTATTTTAAAATATATAAGGTTTTGTGCATGTAAGTCGGATTATGTTAATATTAATCGTCCCAAAGGAATGTTAATAATTGACATTATTACATGTGCAATTATGGTAATAAACATGTGATAATTATCTAATTTTATATGTGAGCAATAAATCGGCCCAAAAGAAGATTTCTGTTTGACATGTTCTTATTATCAATGTTCGATTACTGTACCAAGATATCACTTGCAAGTTAATGTTTTGTCCAAAGATATAATATTAATGGAGTGTCTGATATCTTGATATGAGGTTTACCTTTATTCAAATTTATTATTATTTTGGTTATCTTTTAATTTGATTGTAAGAGAAAATTAAGACAAACATTTTGAAACAATTAAATTCATAGTTTGGCTTCAGATGTCTAATATTTTAATGGATTAATTGAAGCATAATGTCACCAAAGTGACTGCTTTTGTGTAGATTAATTTATTTAAAATATCAAGATGATTATTGTAACGCCCCAATTTTGGGCCTAGATATTTTAGAGTTCGAATCGGAACGGTCGAGAACAGTTCGAATCTTAAAGGGAGATTTAGGGAACACCTAGTTCGGGATGCTTTAAAAATATGGAAAATATCTAAAAATCATCATTTATTATATGAATGACTATGGTGAAAACAATTTTATAAAATAAGGTTTGGAAATACTACATTTCGGTGTAGTGACCAAATCGCAGTTTTTGCAAAAGTTAAATAGTGAATGTTTTGTAAAGGATTGAAACTTTAAATTTTTAAGAAGCTAATTTTACCAAAATATTTTTAATCATATTTCTCCTTATTTTTGGGTGATTTTAATAATGTTTTAATTAAAGGAAATAAAGATAATTAAAAGGAAAACTATCTTTGACTTTTCGTAATTACCTTACATCAATTTTCTCTCATTTCATTTTCTCTAAATTTCTTTTCAGCCAAACACATTTCCTCCATCAATTAGTCTCTAATTTTCACTTTTTTTGATGATATTTCAATCTCCTTTTGATTCCTATTCTTTTCCTCACCAAATCCTCTTGCTTCACATTGGATTTTCAAGAAAACTTGCCTAAATCAAGGAGAAATCAACCATTAGAGGTAAGCTTCGTCCTTCTCCTCCAATGATCAGTTCTTTACTGAAATTCCCAAGTTATCAATCCTTTGTTAATGATTTTTGAGTTGCTTTAATGTTAGAAACAAGAAATTGTATTAAAATTCAAGGTTTTTAGAGAGATCTTGATGATTTTCATGATTGTTTGTTAGGCTCTGTTTTGAGGTTGTTTTTAATATATTTTGGATGGTAATTGATGTTATAAATGAGGTTTTATCAAGCAAATTCAAAATAGGTTTGGATTCCTAAGTTTTGTATGCTAGAATGGTGGTTTTTGGGGTGATTTTGGTGTTCTGTTATAGCTGGAGGTATAAGGACGAGTTTGTGGTGATTTTTTATGTTGATTGATTTTTAGAAATGATTAGAAGTGATAGATCTTGGCTGGGCTTTGTTATTGGAGAGTTTGGAGATGATTTCGATTTTTTTGGTGGCCGAAATGAGGTTCTTGAGTAGAGTAGTGAGTTTAGATGTGCACCTGATGATTTCAATGCATGATGAT
The DNA here is from genome assembly GCA_958450335.1 of Hibiscus tridactylites. NCBI lineage: Eukaryota > Viridiplantae > Streptophyta > Magnoliopsida > Malvales > Malvaceae > Hibiscus > Hibiscus tridactylites. The sequence goes on along the minus strand of OY288291.1, from coordinate 28,940,169 downwards.
GCATTAATCCTCTGCTCTAATGTGTTATAAACAGGGGAGACATCTTCGGATGCCTTTGGTGTTGATCCGGAGCTTAGATAGCGTTTCGGCGAGCAAGAAAAACGTAATCGGTGAGTGTGAATGGTTTAGAAATCCTTGAGGGACAAAGAAACAAGGTTTGAGGATTTAGGAAAGGTTTGAAACACCTTCCTAAGTCCGAAAGTAAGTATTGGCTAGATTGCTCTCATATATGTGGTGATTGCCCCTAAAATGCTTTTACATGTTCATAGTTTGAGATAGATAAATTCCTATTGTTTTTATGCATGTTTTGTAGCATGAGGTGATGCTTGAAAAGATTCATGAAATAACATGTTGCATTGTTGAGTTTTGAGCTTTTGTTTTAAAGCATGGCAAATGTTATGATTTTGAATGAGATGAGAAAACTTTGAGAAATGTTGCATTAAAAACAGTAGGTGAGATGATGTTTTGACATAATATATTGGCATTGAAGATGAGATACTTACCGGATATAACTGATCAACCAATAGGATGAGAGTGCACTATAAACTAAAAATTCGTACGTGCTCTTTGGATTTAATCCAAAGGGAGAGACCGATGATGGGCATTCCATCGGGTAGGACTTGGTGAAATACCCAAGCTTTGTGGCGATGAGAGATTCCGCCATGTGAGTACGGTGATGTGAGATTCCACCAGAAATTATGTTACTAGACAAGTGAGTACAGTGATGTGAGATTCCACCGGAAGAGCCTAGTGGTTTGAGAATGTGTTTGCATATCCGAGTAATATTGAGATGTGAAATGCCAATATAATATATATGAAAATGCTTTTGATTCACATGTACCTATTGATGAGGTGATTTATGCTATGAGAAATGCATATGAAATTTGTATATGAAATGCTTTAGTTTTCACAAGCATGAGTATGACTTTGCCGTGAGATTTGCATTGGTTTAAATGCATGAGATAGAATTGAGGTACATGTGTTTTCAATGAAGTTTTGCTTTGAAATGGGTTTCAAGCATGAGATAGAATGAGCATGTTGTAGAAAAAGCTTTTGAGAAAGTGTTTTGAATAATGCATTATTGTGTTGGTTTTCTTTAGAGCATGCCTCACTAAGAAAATGTGCTTACGCTCTCTTTTACCAATAATGTAGATAATTGAGGTGTTTTTGGGCAGCAAGAAGGTTAAGAACATCCAAGGAAGTGCAAAGCTCATGTATGATGATGTTTTTACACACTTAGTTTTGATATTTGGCAATGAGACTTCAAGTTTGTATTTGGGAGATGTGTTTTGAACTCCCTGAGTTTGTGGCATGTTTGTGATGGATTTTATGGGTTGTAAATAGTCCTAATGGGTTGGTTTATGGTTTGGATGCTTATATTTGGATTTGTGGCTAGGAAGCATGCATATAGATTGAGTGATCATGTGTTTGATATCATGCTCTAGCTTAAGGTCCTTAAATATGATCTTTGGTGTATTAATGAGTTGCTGGTATGTTATGGTACATGTTGAAGCATGTTTAAGTGGGCTAAGAGGTGAAAAACCAGCAACTTTTGCTGTCACAGTGCAGGGTGTATCGAAACACCCTTAACTGTTTCGAAATGGGGGCTTGTAATGGCCATAGCGTTTCGGAACGACTGAAGGTGTTTCGAAACATTTTGGTTACTAGAGAGGCATGTTTTGATACCGGTCTTGGAACGCACCCAAGTACCGAAACGGTCAACACCATTTCGATACGGGTGATTCGGTACAGAGGTCTGTGTTTCGAAATGGATGACCGTTGGATGTTGTTTTTGAATTATTTTGAGTTTGCATGTTTTACATTTTAGTCCTGAATGTTGTGGACGCAATTACTTGAGTTTGGAATGTCCAATTAATGTGAAATTTGACAGAGAGGCATGTAACCTAACTAATTACAGTTTGGTAATCTTAAATTTTGCAAAGTCTTTATAATTTCTAAAAATTACATTTTGGTCCCTAAAAGTATATTTCGTGCAATTGAGTCCTTAATTGTTTTCCGATCGCTGTGCCCTTCTCTCTGATGACTCTTGAGTATTCACATAGGCTTAATGTGCATCTAAAAACGATTAAAAAGAAAAAAAGGTCATTAATCAAGGTTGACTTTGGTTTTCTCTGTGTAATCTTTGTAGTTCGGGTCAAACGTTTAGGCCAGGCTAAGAGGGTTACATTTGTTTGTATTAGAGCCAAGTTAACGAATGTTTGAGACTTGGTAAGTGGTTGTTGTGGCATAGGAAAATGATGCATGGTTGTGGCATAGGAAACTAGGACATGCTAACATTAGTGTTTTGGAAAAATTAGTTTCCCTTAATCTAGTTAGAGGCCTACCTAAGCTCATGTTCTCAATAGATAAAATTTGCGATGCATGTGCTAAAGGTAAACAACATAGAGCCTCATTTAAGTCCATTAATGATGTTTCTACATGTAGGTGTTTGCAATTGATCCATATGGATCTTTTTGGGCCAATTAGGACTACTAGCTTGGGTGGAAAATCATATGCTTTTGTGCTTGCTGATGATTACTCTGGATATACTTGGGTCCTCTTTTTAAGCACCAAGGATGAGGCTTTAAAAAACTTCATCACATTTTCAAAAATAACCCAAAATGATTTTGAACTTAAATTTTCACATATTAGAAGTGATCATGGAACCGAATTTCAAAATATGGGTTTTGATGATTTTTGTAATGAAAATGGGATTAGCCATAATTTTTCGGCTCCTCAAACTCCTCAACAAAACGGGGTAGTTGAGAGGAAAATAGAACTTTAGAAGAAATTTCTAGGACCATGTTTTGTGAAAACAATTTACCTAAGTATTTTTAGACAGAAGCCACTAACATTGCTTGCTACATTATAAACCGGGTAATGATTAGGCATATTTTGAAGAAAACTCCTTATGAGATTTTAAAATCTAAAATTCCTAACATTAGCTATTTTCATCCTTTTGGTTGCAAGTGTTTTGTTTTAAATAATGGAAAAGACAATTTAGGAAAATTTGATGCAAAATGTGATGAAGCTGTTTTTCTAGGCTACTCTTTAAACTCTAAAGCCTATCGTGTCTTTAACAAAAGAACTTTAGTTGTAGAGAAATCTATTCATGTGGTTTTCGATGATAACCTCCTTTCGAGGAAGGATTCTTGTAATGATGATGATGTAGGGATCATTGAAGCCAATGTAGGTAGAGAATCATCAAATGTGAATGAGATTTCAACCAAAGAGGAAGAAGCACAAGAACCGCCTCTATACGCATTGCAAGACATGTCTTTTGAGGAAAAGGAAGTGAACTACCCAATGGAGTACAACTATATCAAGGGTGGTGAGATCTTGGGCGATCCATCTAAGGGGGTAACTACTCGCTCTTCTCTTAAAATTCTTAATCACGTTGCATTTATCTCATGCATTGAGCCTAAGAATGTTAAAGAAGCATTAAAAGATGAATTTTGGATTATGGCCATGCAAGATGAGTTAATCAATTTGAGAGAATTAAAGTGTGGACATTAGTTGATGGGCCTAGAAATAAATCTACTATAGGAACTAAATGGGTCTTTAGAAACAAACTAGATGAGAGTGGTAACATAGTGAGAAACAAGGCTAGGCTTGTTGCTCAAGGTTACACTCAAGAAGAGAGAATTAATTTTGATGAAACTTATGCACTCGTAGCTAGAATGGAAGCCATTAGGATGCTACATGCATTTGCATGTTTTCATGATTTCAAGCTTTTTCAAATGGATGTCAAAAGTGTGTTTTTAAATGATTTTATAAGCGAAGAGGTGTATGTGGAACAACCACCAGGCTTTAAAGATCCTATTTTTCCAAACCATGTCTTTAAATTGTCAAAAGCTTTGTATGGATTAAAACAAGCTCCTAGAGCTTGGTATGAAAGACTTTCAAGTTTTGTAGTTGGAAAAGGTTTTGAGAAAGGAAAGGTGAACACAACACTTTTTATTAAAAACAATGGCAAAAATATCTTAGTAGTTAAAATTTATGTTGATGATATTACATTTGGTTCTACTAATGAATTGCTTTGTCAAGATTTTTCTAAGTTGATGAAAGGTGAATTTGAAATGAACATGATGAGGGAGCTCTCATTCTTTATGTGACTCCAAATCAAACAAATGAAGGATGACATGTTCATCAATCAAGCTAAGTACATCAAGGATATGCTCAAGAAGTTTGGCTTGGAGCAAACAAAGCCCCAAGCTACACTAATGAGTTCATCTACAAAGCTTGACAAAGATGAAGGAGGTAAGTGTGTTGACTCTAACCTTTATCGCTCTATGATTGGATCTTTGCTTTACCTTACCGCAATTAGACTCGATATATTGTTTAGTGTTTGCTTGTGTGCTAGGTTTCAAGCTAGTCTTAGAGAGTCTCATATTATAGCCGTTAAAAGGATCTTTAGGTACCTTAGAGATACTTCATGTTTAGGTCGTTGGTACCATAGAGACTCAACCTTTAACCTTCATGCTTTTTCGGATGTGGATTATAGGGGTTGCAGAAGATAGGAAAAGTACTTTCGGCACTTGCCAATTCTTAGGTAGTATGCTCATATCTTGGTTCTCTAAAAAACAAAATAGTGTAGCTTTATCTACCACCGAAGCCGAGTACATATTCTTAGGGAGTTGTTGTGCTCAAGTCCTTTGGATGAAACAACAACTCTTAGACTATGGTATTAAGGTAGACACCATACCCCTTAAGTGTGATAACACTAGTTTTATATGTCTTACAAATCTCATCCAACACTCTAGAACCAAACACATAGAAATAAGGCATCATTTCATTAGAGATCATGTCCTTAAGGAAGATGTTTTTTTAGAGTATGTAGACACATTAAATCAATTAGCGGACATCTTTACCAAACCTCTAAATAAGGAGCGTTTTTGGTCCCTTAGGAGAGAGTTAGGTCTAACCAGCCTATCTTGACCATTTATGACCTTTTTGTGCTTAAATTGCTTGAGTTCTTGTAAAATTCCATGCTTATGTGCTTTTGATCCTAATTTATCCATGCTTATAGTTAGGGTGAGTATGTTTATGTTTTAACATGTTTCTCTTGCTTATACATATCATTTATGCATATAGAACTTATTTAGGATTCAATTTTTCTACAATTTAGAGCCTCATCTGCACCTTCAGGCATAGGCGTATCAAAACGGGTCTCTATGTTTCGATACGGGTGCCTTAAAAGAATAAAATGTGACTAGGGTATTTCGAAACGCCCAAAAGGGTTTCGAAATATTTTGCCTCTGCCAAGACATGTATCGAAACATCCCAAATACGTTTCGGTACGGGATATCTCATGGGATTCGATATGATCAAATTAGTATCGGGACGATCAACATGTTTCAGAATGATAGTAGACGTTTCGGTACACATGTTTTGAAATGATCGTGCCTGTTTCGCAACGCGTATCCTGAAAGGCTTTTTAAAGGGGTTTTAAATGCTCAACTTCACTTTTTATTAAACTCCTAAAAACCCTAACTCGATTTTCCTCTATAAAAACCCTCTAAACCTCAATGTTTTTCATCAAATCTTGAGGGCTTTTACTCCTAAACTAAAATCTAGGCAAGCTTCAACAACTTGGTGCAATTTCATTCATCCATTCTTCCAAAATCCTTTTTAAGGTATTTTCTAGCCTTTTCTTTTTCCTTTGATTTCATTCAAATCTTAGGTTAGAAAATATTAGTTTTGTATAGAATATAAGTTTTTCCAAAACTTGCAAAAAATTTCAAAATCTCAAAATTTTTATTCGAATATATTTGTTTTTAATCGTATTTTTTAACACATTTTTTCAAAATTTGTTTTCTTTAAAAATATATATATATATATATGTATATTTTTTAGATGTGTTTTTAAAACCTTAATGTAATTTTCATTGGATTGAATTAAGGATTTAAGTGCATACACTCAAATTTTCGTATTGCTTGCTTTGTGTTTTTAGGAATTTCTAATGGAAAACATTAACAAGAAAAGAAAGACTCAAGTGGGTGAAGGTTCAAACCAAGCAAACATTCGCCCAAACCTTACCCTCATTTTTCAAAAAAGTCTTAGGAATCAAGAAGCTAATGACCGATTCAAAATCATTCATGACTTAGCCGTTCGACAAGGGCGAGTTGTGGATATAGGGTTCCTTGACCCCGAACGGTTTGAATTCCATTATTCTTAGCTTTTTTTAGCATTCCCGACATAGTCTGCAAGAACATGGTCTTGCTCTTCTACTCCAATGTCGTTCTCATCGACAATGAAGATCATACCGAGGTTATTGGCATTGAGTCGTATATTTTGGGCAAGAAGTTCCTTATTGATATATCCGTTTTAGAGAACTCTCTTGGTCTCAAAGATGAAGGTATTGAGGATGAGAATCACTTTGGTGCTCACACCGGATCCGTTCTCACATTGGATGCCCATGGCCGTTTTCTCCATTTGATCATCTCTTGGTTCATTCGCCCTTCGAGAGGTAAATTTGCCCACATCCGACAAGTTGATTACTTTTGGCTAGAGTGTTTTCGCCAAGCACAACGACCGAACCTAGTTAAAATCATGTTCGCCGAGATGGTCCATCAAGTGAAAATTTGTACCATCGATTCACTTACATCCTTCACTTTATGGGGTTGTGTTGAGCTATATCTTTGGTAGCCTCGGTTTTGATTGTTCCTATGATTCTCCGGAACCCCGAAAGAAAAAGATTGGTGAATCTTCTCTTATTAAGTTTGGGTTTCGTTACACACTTGGCCAATGGATTCATGTTGATAGGAGAGCTTTAGCACCTCAAGTAGAGCCTCAACCTCAAGCTCCGGCTCTTAACAGTGATGCTTTTATAGCCTTCCTTACCGAGCGGTTCAACAAAATGGACACGAACATGGCTTCGAGTTTTGGTGCTCTCAACACTCGTATTCAATCCTTGGAGAATCGTGTCTCCACTCTTGAGAATCAACAAACTTCTATGGATCTCTCCATCTCCACCTTCTATGGTGATTGGAGGAGCTATCGTCGTGATCAAGCTAAGAAAAAAGACGATTCTCTCGATGATGGTTGCAATGATGATGACGAGGCCTAGGATTCATATGGCATATCATATTAGTATGTCATATTAGGATTAAGTTTACACCTATTTATGTTTTTATGTTTTAAAGACCTATGCTTTGATTATTTGTTTTTAGGATTGAGCTTGAACTTCAATGATTTGAATATTTATGTTTTTGATGTTGTTTCTTGCCCTTAATGATATCTATGATAATTATGTTGTTTGGTTTATTATTTATGACTCTGTTTATTCTCTTGATTTGCCTTGATTATCTATTTTTTATCTAACAAAAAGGGGGAGAAGTAATCTAAGAGCCTAAATGTTTTTAAAGTTGGTTTTGAGTTTCAAATACTTGAATTTTCAATCTTTTCAAAGCTTTAAAACCTATCTTAAATTGAGGGGGAGTTAAAAAATTTCAAAGATTTCAAAATACTTAAAAATTCATACTTGGTTTTGTTATATCAAAAAGGGGAGATTGTAAAACTAATGAATTGATTTTGATATAACAAAGGCTTTAAGGACTAAATTGAAAAAGAGAATTAATTTTTAAGTCCTCAAAACTTCCCAGAGTCTTCAAGAAAACCGTCCAAGTCAAAACCTAAGATTATTCAAATTTTTCTAAGTTTTTACCAAGTCAAAACAGTGATTTTCGAGTCACCGTTTTAACCTCTGTTCTGAAATTAGCCTTCCTGTTTCGATACAAGTGTATCGAAATAGGCCTTCATGTTTCGAAACAGATGAAGAACAACGGAACAGTTTGAACCATTTTGATACGGCAGTATCGAAACGACCTCAAACGTTTCGAAATGATTTTCAAACTTGGTTTCAAAATATGATTGTTGCACTTTTATAACTAATTTTCAGAGAAACAGTTAGAGTGTATCAAAACGTTTTAAGCCGTTTCGATACAGGTTTTGGCAGTGGAAAAATGTTTTGAAATAGGCTTCAGCACGTTTCGAAACAGGCTCTTAGCGTATCGAAACGATATGGTCTGTTTTGGTACGGCCTCTTAATTACACCCAAACGACTATTTCTATTTTAGTTTGTTTCGAAACAGGGTCGAGCGTTTCGAAACGGGTAGTTGCAGACTGCATTTATGGTGGGAAGATTGCATCCCAACGGCTATAATTAAGAAGACAACAACCCCAACGGCTAGAATTCAATGAGAAGATATAAAAGGGAGTCCTAAAAGCACCGACAACAACTAATTGATCCTAAGAGAAATATCCAAACATCAAATTCAAGCTCTTGTGCAAAATTCTCATATTTCTTGTAAACCCCAATTGTGGTTCTTTGTATTTCTCATTCTATTTGATTCAATTGGGTTGAGTGCTTTTAAAAGGGCTACATTTGTATTGAGAGATACTAGTTATTAGCCTTAAACTTCTTTGTAAACCTTGTGTGAGGATTGAGTCAATTTTGGGTAGAAAATTGACCATTTTGTAAAGGGTTTTTTTTTTCCTAAGCCTAGAAAGGGGGAAGATCAACTAATGGAGTTGTTGGAAAATCCTTAGTGGGAGCTAAGGTAGTGGATGTAGAGTTCAATTGGAACTTGAACCACTCTAAATCCCTTGTCTTGCAAATTTTATTTCCCACTTCACCACCAAACTTTCTAAAAATCCAATTCACCCCCTCCTCTTGGCTTAAATCAATTCAACAATCCACTCAACAAAATTCATTCTACAACCATGAAATTCTCAGACGTAGATCGTTCATAGATGCCCCATGAAGAACTTTGCCATGGCACTACCTGCAAAGCTCAAATACATTATACATGTTCTGTCCAACCAACGGATTCTCATTTATTGGGACACTAAGTTGTATTGCTACATCCACAAGAGTTATTGTGCATTCGCCAAATGGTAAATAAAATGTGTGAGTCCAATCAATCCGATAATGAACCCGGGGACAATCTTAAATCCACGGAGAAATGAAGTATTATAAAATCGGCGCACTGTAAGTAATAAACCATGCGGTTAGAAGGTTTCTTGATCTTTACTCATCGACGGTGGATGCTATGCTCCACACCCTATTACTAATTTATTATAATAAATTATTTTGTTTTACACATGACAATAAACATAATAAATTTTAAATTACATACTTGCTCTTCATGAATATGAGACGAAATGTGCTCATGGTCACGGTACAACAAAACTCCTCAAGATGCCATTTCAAGCAAATTTGCAAAATAATTATCATTCGAATATATATACAATTAAAATGTATCAACTTCAAAAAATTTGATCTATACGAATATACCTTCAAAATTTTTTTACCGGATTAGACGAGAAACTGTGTAAATGTCTTCTAAAGCCTTCAACAATAAAAGGTAATTATGATTCGAATATATCTCCAACTACACAAAAAAATTAATTAAAAAAGCAAATTACTTACAAACTTTTGAGAAACCGAAAAGATCTACAAACAAATATACTTCAACAATCGTCAACTCTTCGAATATATCTTCAAAAAATATCAATCAATTTTTCTACTCAAACTCTCTTAATTTTTTTCTCAACCCCTATACACTCATCTTCTTTTCTCTCTCTATATATATATACAAAATTAACACACACAAAATTAAATGACCGGACCAACTTTTACGTGAAAGTTAGTGTGCGCATGCATGACATACATGACCTCGTCACCTAGAGATGGCGTCTTGCTCTTGAATCAACTTTAATCAAGCTGATAAAAGTCACTTCCCTTGCATGCCTGCCAACGCTAAGCCAAAACAATTATCCCATGCACAACCATTTGAAAATGGCAATGTCCCTCGGTTACTGCAACTTTTGGCCTAATTTTTAAAATATATGTGAAAGAACCTATAAACCAAAATTTAATTTTGAATTGGATTGGATTGGATTATCCAACAAATTTTTGCCGGTTGTAATTGTATATAATATCTTCTTAATGAAAAAAACTTTGATACACAAATTTATTTTAATTTACACAAGCCTTTTAGTGTTAAGAGTTTAGTCCAAATTTTAAAGTCTAGGAAAGGTTTTAAGGTTTAAAATTTAGAATTAATATTTAAAATTTATAATATATAATTTAAAGTTTAAAGTTAATTTTTAGGGTTTAGAGTTAAAATTTTAAAATGTAAATATGTAGTGTAAATTTTTTAACATACTATATGTATCAAAATTTTACATAACCTAAACCCTTTTCAAAGGTCCAAGTTCAATACTCTTTGTTCAAATATATTACTATATAAATTTATGTAATTATAACGTTAATAATTAAGTCTTAATTGAAAAAATAAAGGAAAGAGTGTGAATACATTAAAAGAGATTTTAAACTTTTCCCAAGTAAAATAACGGCAGAATATACAAATCTAACTCAATTTCAGATTGAATGTATACATTCAAACTTCATGAATCATACAATAACCAATTTCCATCATTATAAAGAGATATTTTCTCAAATTGATTTAATTGATTGGAGCAAATAGATGTGGTAGAAGAAGCCCATAAAATAATTTCAAGATATAATAATATATTATAAAATTACCAAAAATTTAAATTCATACTATTATTTAATAAAAATTAACGAAATATATATTTTTATTAATAGTTCATTTAAAGATATATAAAAAAACAGGCACAACTCTAGTTTAATATAACGAAAAGGAAAAGAAAAAAGAGAAATTATATAGCAATCTCAAATCAACTTATATAAGAAACAATTCACAATAAGTTCCAAACAAAAGTAACAAACAGTAGAACAACGTAAGCTATAGCTAATAGCTCACTGTTCTTTATTTAAAGAAAACACGACACAGTTGTTGACACCACGGACATATCTAAGACGGAGTAAAATATTAATTGCAGTGAATGTAGAGGCTTAACATGATAAGGAAACCTACCAAGAGCTTCAGGATTCACTCATCTTCCGACTCCGACTCGGCAGTCTGGAGCCACTCGATGAACGGCTTGACATTCTTCCAAATCTGAGAACTCTTATTCTTACCAGCCACACCCTTCTGGTACCATTCCACTATGAACTCTTCTTCCAAAATGTCATCATCATACAGCACTTTAAGAACCAATGCCACCTCCTTTGCTGCCTCGGGGCTAGCCTTGCCGCAAAAAGACTCGAGAGAATGGAGGAGCACCATCTGACATCCCTCTTCTTTGGCTCCTGCTGCCGCTACTGCTGCTACAAGGTAGTTCTTCTTTTTGGTTACTTCTTTCGCAAACCCCTTGCCCACGTTGTTAAAGAGTGCTGTCCATAGAGCATCCATCACTTCTTGGGAGGTTCCCGAGAGTGAAGCTAGGAAAGATTTAAGCTGAGTTGGGGACGAACCGTTCTTGAGGTGTTCATTTATCTCATCAACGAGTTTACCATGGACACTGACACCATTTTCATTTACCTTGGCCTCATGCTCAGGAGACTTCTTCACCAACTTGTTCTTCTCTTCATTGGTTGAAAGCATCACCATATCTGCAGTAACAGCACTCAACTGTTCTTGGATACGTTGCTGAGCAGCCTCCAGTGAAGTATCAGTTTGCCACTGAACATTATCATCATTGTTGTCATCACTCGCAACCGGTTCATTCTCATCAGACTGACTGTGTTCAGGGGAACGATCATCATCAGAATGTTTGTTTTTCTTCTTGGTTGCAGCACCTTTCGAACCAGCAACCTTTGAAGTAGTAGTGGAACCCTTCTTTTTTGCCTCTTTTTTAATCTTCTTCAGCTCTTCATCAGCAGCTTCACCCTCCTTGAGTCTTTCCTTTTCAGCCCTCCTCATTGCCTTCTTGTCTTTTGATGACTTCTTTGCCTCAGGTGGGTTCTTAAGAATGAAAGTTGTAAGCTTGTCCCTCATATCAACATCAGAAACAAACCCACATGCAGCACATTTCAGAGTAATCATCTGTGTCTTGGTAATAAGAATCTCAGTTTCAGGGTTCCCACAACCATAGCACTGAACATACTTCTTAATAAAGTTCTCAAGAAGCCCAGCAAGCTTCGCGGTATCATGGGCTCCATTTACAAGTGAAGTTCCAGTTTTCTCATCGAACTTGGATTGGGCTCCAAGTTCACAACCAAAATACTTTGTAGTGTAAGAAGCAGGTCTAGCCAAAGCCTTTGCTATCTCAACCATGTTAACCACATTGGTCTTGATGCCATTTCCTCTCCCTTCAATCTTGGTTATCATCTTGGGCATCTTATACCTATAAAAGGCATCGTCACTGTTGGAAGCACCAATATTTTGCAAAGCCATCTTGATCAAACTATGCAAAGACTTAATCAAAAAGGAGGGATCAGATACTGGTTGTGAGATATCCTTTATCAGAAAGCTTTCTCACACTCGGAACAGGTCCCAGAAAATGGCAACCAAGTTTTTGTGTGTTATTGGCCTCAATATGCATGCAGATAGCTTCAGAAGAGGAAGGTCTATTCTTTTTTCTAGAAGTGGGACAGTATTCTCCAAGCAATCCAATTGATGACAAAAAGAGAGAGGCCCGTTCAGACATAAAAAACGATTCAAAAGTAATGCCCTCCACTTTGACAAACTGCCGACACAGCAAACCGCCAACTTCCTGAAAGACAATAACAGAGTTAACACAGACGGAGGCTACCATTGAAAGGTATAAAGCTTGTCAAAATCAGCTAACATTCACCACACGAAACCACTTCAACTCTATTCTCAATGTTACATATATACCGTAAAAGGTATACAAAAGGTTTTTCAAATTTCAAATACACCAAGCAGCAAGTTAACAAGCGAATTTCTTAACAGCATTCAGATTCCAATATTTAATCATCTTTTAATATAAGATATACTTAGATACAGATTAAAATTTCACTATTAAACTTTCTATATCGACCAAACCATTGAAATGTAAAACAGGAAAAGGATTTTTTAAATTAAGGCTGAATTAAAAGAAACAGCAGAAGGAAAGATCAAATATATAATAATAAAATCTAAATTGTTCAAAAAAAATCTCAATTCTAGAACATCCTAATCATATTAAAATTTATTAGAGAAGGGGGTAATTTAATGAGATAAATAATCAATAATTACTAAATACCAGAAAATCAGAATAAATAACGTAACCATTCCACTAAACATCCAATTACGAAAATTTAAATAGACAAAATACCGTAGGATTCAGCATCGAATTTTATATCATCTTAATACGAAATAATTTTCAAAAAGGGGGAGAATATAAGGGCTCTGACCACAACCAAACTACATAGATCCGATCATCGAAAAAAACTCGAAGGTAAATCGAAACAAGTAAGCAATTAAAAAATATAAATAGATCTACAACGATTCAACAACAACAAAAAATAAATCCAGATATCGAACAAATAAACGAATGATTCGAATTAACATACAGAAAAGGCAATATATTAAATCGAACAAATAAACGAATGAACCATACCTTCAATGAGAGGAGGAAAACAACAGGAAAAATATAAGATTGGGAATTTCTGACAGAGAAGCCGAGGGTGAAGCTTTTTTTTAAGATGTACAGGGGGTTTTGTCGTGGGCGAAAATGAGAGAAGCACGTTGCTTTATATACGGTGATCTTAGGGCAAAATTAGCTTCTTTGAATTTTGTATTTTCGAATAAATTAGATATTCTAGAACCGACTTAACCAACTACGTTATTGCCCTTAATTTTAGTTTGCATTTACGGTTTGCTTTTTTTTTTTATTAGATAAAGGAATAAAATACCATGGCAAGCCTCATTAAAAACCTCCCTAACCTAAATGGAGGAAAAGAGTATTTGCCATAGTATTACAACAAAACGAAACAACACAGAACCTACTAGTCCGAGCTAGGTAAGTCCGCATGCAACACATTCAAGACCGCATCAAGCGGGGACCCAAAATTCATCGACTCATATCCCTGCCAAGAACCTAATTTAGCCAGCGCATCCGCAACTCTATTCCCCTCACGATACACGCGATGGACATCACACATCCTAAGCCGTCTCATCAAACAACGTATCGCATGCACAAAAGGCGAACTCGCCATAACCCCTTCTTTCTTTTGCAACACCCGGACAACCTTAATACAATCCAATTCTACGGTAATAGCATCAATATGATTATCGATCGCATACCTCAGCCCCTCATGCACCGCCCAGAGCTCCGCTTCCACCGCATTACACCGACCTATAAACTTCGAAAATCCGCCTCGCCAAAAACCTTTGCTATCGCGGATCACCCCATCGCAGGATGCCAATCCCGAAACCTTGTTGTACCCCCCGTCCACATTCAGCTTCAAAGCTGAATTTTCCGGTGGCTCCCATTTACGCAGCCGCAGAGTGTATGAAGCCACAGGATCCCGTACCGCCCGACGCATCCCCAACGCGCGCTCAACATCCTACACTAGCTGTCGGCACCGCTCCGCAATTTCTCCAGCAGCCCGAGCTACACCCTGAAAAATCAAACTGTTCCTCGCAAGCCACAAATGCCACAACACGGCCCCAAACAATTAATCCCAACGAACCCCCCCCCATGCAGCCGATGTCTGCTGCAAATTCTGCTGCAGCCAATCACTCATCGAACAGCTGAAGAAAGCCGGCCTACTCCTTGCCGGGACGAACAGCGACCAAACCTGCTGTGTCGTTGGGCACTGCCGAACCAAGTGGTCAATATTTTCCTCACTTGCCCCACATAAAACACAAGCAGACGACTCCCCCATATGCCTGCGGACACGTTCAACATTTGTCAAAATCCGTCCTTTGCAAACCAACCATAAAAAGCATTTGATCCGTTGAGGCCCTTGGAACCCTTGTATCAACTGCCAAATGCGACTATCACTAGCAGCATCCATCGGCTGTTGCACCTCGTACGCCGATCGCACCGAAAACGCCAAGCTCGCGTTCCATCTCCATCCAGGCGTATCCACCAGCTCACAATCGCATGGCCCCGGGATGGCCATGATACTATCGACCACCTCCTGGCCAAATAACCTTTGTAGCCGGCGTAAATCCCACTGACCACCATTTATTGTCATTGCATTCAAAGGCGTAAAAGTATCTGGTACCATACCCGTATCCGTAGCCACCCCTGCAAGAGGGCCAACGCCTCGAACCCAATCATCATGCCAAAAGTCGATATTACCACCATGCCCGACTTTCCAAATTATACCCTCACGTACCACATTCCAAATAGCCGAAACCCCACGCCATAGATGAGAACAATTATTCCGATTAATAGAGCCCGATAATACCTCACTACATTTATACTTCGCGCGCAAGAGATGCACCCATAAATGATCTCGTTTATCAACCAAATTGAAACCAATCTTCATCAAGAACGCATCATTTTGGACCCTTAATTTTTTGAACCCCAAGCCACCACAACTAACAAGTTTACACAAATCCTCCCAATTCACTAAATGCACCCCTTTCTTTTCAGTCATATTCCCCCAAACAAAATCACGAATCAATCTTTCGATATCTTCACACACACCGATAGGTAGTTTAGTAGACTGCATAGCATAAAAGGAATAGCCGACAACACTGCCTTCGCAAGTTATTCTTTTTATTCTTGCAAATTGCAATTTATTTATTAAAAAACATGTTATATTAATTTTTTTGACACATTAACCACACATATTTATTAATAAATAAAATAAAATCAGAATATAATTTTATAGTTTTAAGATATCTAATAAAAAGCACAAAAATTGTAAATTTTTAAAAAATTACATCAGTCAGATCAAACATTTCCTCTTTGCACAAAAAGAAAATCTCTACAGTCTGTTGTATGAAAGGTCTTGGGGAGTTGTTAAATCACAAACTGAATGAAATCCCAAAATCGACAACTACCTTTCACGCCTATTCTCAAAAATGACCATTCACTATAGATTACACTGGCAAACAACCCAAAAAAGAATCAAACTTTATGTGACCACCGATAAATACAAATCAGAAACAAGCGGTGTGAGAGTCACTGTACGAACACCAAAAACCTACAAAAGTAACTATAGAAGCGTGACATAAAGCAGAGACGTGCCATAAAGGCAGATGAAGCATGCAACAAAGACAGAAGAAAGCGCAACAAAATGTACAAAAAAATAAAATAAAAAATAAATGAAATATGAATCACCGATGATCGACAATCAATATAGAGATTAGTTTCACCGCCGTTTAAACAAAGATAAAAAATAAAAACAAGCGACTACAGTTGAAAGAAAAAAATGAAAAAACGGTCAGAGTTGAATGAAATCATTTAATTAACCATCATATTGACTTGTTACATGTTATATTAATTTTTATCTATACCAAGTATGAAAAAAACGGTTTAAAATTTTCGGTTGACACATTTTCTTTTTCTAAGTTGTAAATTTTAGACTCATTAAAAATAAATTTTCTCTTATACTTTCTAAAATAAGAATTGTTCAAAAAAGATATTAATATATTATTTTATAGAACCATTGCCAAATTAGGGGCTGTTAGTCAAATGCAACTTGCCGTTACTCAACTGCAATTTGTTTTTTATGTGCTGAATAATTGACATAAATTTTAAATGTCAGAAAATTAAGTTGATCATTCACATACATTTTAAATGAAATTTATAATCTATGTATAAAATAAATTATATCAATAGAGTTAAAGTGTTCATTCTAAAAAATTCAAATTCAAACAATTTTATTGTAAAATATGTATCTTAACAAAAGATTTAAAAAAATATGAAATTTTTAAAAAAAATATTGTGTAGCAACTACTTCTACAATACAGTTCCTTTTCTTTCACCTAATTTTTATTTTTACTTTTAAAATCATTTGCACTTCTACAATACAGTAATGTACTGAATGAAAGATCAAAGGGGTGTAAAAAACCTAATATGCTATCAAACGTCAACTCCTCGGGTACTTCACCGCTGCTGCTTTATGAAGATTCGGGCAGGCGGGCGACGAACTTGATCCTTCATCTTCCTATTAAACCCACGTTGGAGAGGCCAGAATCATCGACCCCTTGGAAGGTCAGAGCGTGGTGAAACGAATGAAGAATAGTGGAGCGCAAGGAGATGCTTCGGGTATGGCTGATATGGAGGTTGAGGTTGTGGGCGATGGCGATGGCGAGGAAGGGAGAAGTAAATCATGTCCGACTGATGGTAAAAAAGTCGGTGATAGTGATAATGAGACAACTCCAACATATCTAAATGGTCATGGCAGGGCTACGTATGCGAGCAAAGTGGCGAAACCTAGCAATAGTAAGGAGAACACATGCAATGCGAAAGGCGTTCTTGATAAAGAAGTTATTGTTCTTGAGGAAGATATAATTATAGACCGGTTAGGACTTGTCCTTTCGATCCAATTCTCTGATCGGGTGCATGATCAAATTAATAGAAATTTGCGAAATAATATCATTGTTCGGAAGATCGTTCGGTTACAAGACATTGTTCTCTCGAATTCAGATCATGTGGAAACTGGTAGGTGATATTCAGTTAGTTGACTTGGATAACAATTATTTTTTGGTGCATTTTACGGATGAGGGTGATTACACGAGGGTGCTGACTGATAGGCCATGGACTATTTATTGGAGTTACTTGACCATTCAACCCTAGAGTATAGCTTTTTCTACATCCGAGAAATACCCGTCTCACGTGATAGTCTGGGTCTGGACTTCATGTTTGCCTTATCGGTACTACACCAAGGCTTTATTCAAACACATGCTGATGATCGCAGGAAGTTTGCTCGGCTGGCTATTATAGTTGATCTGAATCAACCGTTGTTATCTTGCATCCATATTGATAGCACTGTTCAAAAACTAAAGTATGAGGGGCTACAACAAATTTTTTATGTGTGCGGGGTCTGTGGACATTCTAAAGAGAATTGTGCGCCGAAATAGACAAAAGGGGATGAGCAAGTTAAAGAGAAGTATGGGGCGGGTGAGCCGAAAGGGGATACATGCACGGTGGACAATTTATATGGTCCATGAATGGTGGTTGAAAACCGTAGGAAAAGGTTAGGCACAAGCGGTCGTGGTGGTCAAACTAATGTGACTACTACAGAACAATCGAAGGGGTCGCGGTTTGTAGCGTTAATGACAACAGTAAATGATGATATAGAGTTGGGCGAACCAATTGAGAAGTAGGAGAATCAACAACAGTCTCAGACTGCCTCGAGAACCACAACTAGTATGTCGCATGTCGTTGATACTCGAAATGTCGTTCGGAATAAGGCATATATGACGTCCAATCCGGACAAAAAGAGTAAGGTTAAGAATAAGAACCCTTCCAAGACTACGATGATTCTTTTGGTTGAGGGTTGTAGTGCCTGAGTTGTTCCTCATTTTATGGGTGTTAAGAATGGTAGTCATACGACAATTGTTATTGTTGAGCAAGGTCTCTAAGGTGGTGTTTCAAGTGGTAGCAAAACTGCGAAGAATCGTGGGTTAGGGGGTACATCTTTGAAGAACAGTGTCCAATGTGGTTTGAAGGGTAAAAAACCTAGAGAACTTAAGTTGTTAGCTAGGCTATCGGTGGCCAAGTAAGGTAGTAATGTTAACAAGCCACTATTTGTTAATGATAGAGTGAACCTTCCTGATTCTGGGGACCCGTCGCCTTCTAATGATGACGATATGGTGTCCAATTATTACAGTGATGAAGCTATTGAGAGCTTGAGCGGGAATACTCGTGTGGAGCCTATGGTGGGAGTCGTGGAGCATGGGGCTTCGTCACCTAGTCAATAGTAAGCTTATTGTTTTTTTCCTTTTTTATAATGATGAATGTTATGTGTTGGAATTTCCAAAGAGCGACGAGTTTAGCTTTTAGAAGGATTTTCAAATCATTTGTTTGGAATAATAGGCCTTGTGTGGTTGGCTTATTTGAGCCTTTGGTTAGTGGTATAATTGTAGATACAGTTATATCGAAGTTGAGTTTTTCTATTTCGTTTCACGTGGAGTCTCATGGTTTTAGTGGTAGTGTGTGGCTTCTATGGGATGACTCGGTGGTTGTTAATATAGCACACATCTCAAACCAGTTTGTTCATAGTCGGATCTGGTTGGTTCAAGGTGGGTTCTGGGCTCATTTTACTACGGTTTATGCGAGCCCTGATGTTTCATTGATGAAACATGTTTGGAATCAACTGGCCAGGCTTAGGCCAAGTGATGACGTTTCATGGCTGTTGTGGTGATTTTAATGTCTTTTTGTCTGGAGATGAGCAATCGGGTGAGTCAAACCAACATGGTGGCGGTAGTCATTTGTTTTTATAATTTTTGTTTGATGCTGGTCTTTTTTATTTGGGCTTTTGTGGTGTCCCATTTTACTTGGAACAAAGGTAACTTTTTTAGAGATTGGATCACTTTTTAATTAATCCTTGTTGGGTCTCTTCCTTCTCAACAAGTTATGCATTACATTTGGACCAGATTGGGTCTAATCACAGGCCTATTCTTATGTGGTTAGTTGAAGATCATCGGGTCTATCATTACAAACCTTTTCGATTAATAGCTGCATGGCAAGATCATCCTCGGTTTCAGGAGTTTCTGCAGTCAATATGGAAAGGCAATGTCTCGCTAGACAACAATATTTCTTCGTTCCAAAATGACGTAAAGGTGTGGAACACAGATGTGTTTGGTCATATAGGGAAGAGGAGGACAAGATTGTTGGCTCGTCTACATGGTATTGATCGTGACTTGGCTTTTAGGCACTCGGATTTCTTGGTTGCTCTTGTGTCTCGTCTTAAAAAGGATCTTAATGTTGTTCTTGCTCAAGAGGAGAGTTTATGGCGTCAGAAAGCATGCTCAAATTGGGTTCTCGATGGTGACTGTAACACAAAGTTCTTTCACGCCTCTGTGATTGCGCGTTGTAGGGCGAATACAATTTCTTCGCTCAAGTTGGATGACGGCTTGTGGTGCTTGGACCAGGAGATTCTTGCGGCTCATTTAGTGAATTTTTACACGAAATTGTTCATTAGTTTCTCGGGTAATGGTTATAACTACAGCCAGGGTTGGTTCTCTGTTACATCGCCGACCGAGCTAGATCGACTTGGGGTCTTTATTTCGAATGGGGAAATATGGGATGCATTGTTTGATATGAGCCCTTTTAAGGCACCTGGGTTGACAGTTTACATGCAACATTTTTTAGCTTAATTGGAGCACTGTTGGGGAATCGATTAGTTGCTTTGTTTGCTCGATTTTTGAGAGTGGGGTTGTGCCGGATGATATTAATCGTACTCTTCTTGTTTTACCTAAGGTGGCCATTCAAGAGTACATGAGTTAGTTTTGACCTATCAGCTTGTGTATGGTAATTTATAAAGTTGTATCCAAGGTTATTGTGAATCATCTCAAACCATTTCTTTCTCGTTGAGTTTCCGAGAACCAAACAAATTTCATTCTCGGCCTTGGGATAACGGACAACATCATTATTACAGAGGATGTAATACATTCTATGCTAAAAAAGAAATGGTCAAAGAGTTGGATGGCAATCAAGATTGATCTGGAGAAGCTTATAACAGATTGGAGTGGGACTTCATAAACGATACACTAGATGATGTGGGTATTCCTGTTAGTTTGCGCAAGCTTATCATATGTTGCATCTCTTCTGTGTCTACTCAAGTCTCGTGGAATGGTTCCATGTTTGCGGCTTTTCGCCCATCTCGTTATCCCCCTATTTGTTTGTGTTGTGCATGGAGTGTCTGGCTCAGTCTATTTAGAGGGAAATAACTTAAGGTTCTTGGCTTCATTTCCGCACATCTAAACTTATTTGTTGAGTGCATAATTGATCTATATTTTAACCCCCATTTACCTATATTATTGATGCACTCAAGCATGTTTAGTTGCATTTTAGGATAGATTTTTCATAAACATCACAACTAGATAATATTGCACAGATGCTGCTGATTTTGGTTATTCTTGCATGTAGCTGTCGTGGCAGCATCCAGGGCAGTAGAGCAACAGAAGATAGTTGCAGAGCTGGATTGAAGGGTTGAAGAATTCTGTCGGTTACAACATTGTTGTGACGACTGTCGTGGCAGAAGAGGCGACAGTGAAGGCTATGGTAAAGAAAAAATGCAAAGTGGAGTTCGACTGATAGAGCATTTAAAGCTTGATTTTCGTGGACCAATTGCATAACTGTCAGAGCCCAGAAGCACAAGGAAGGCATTGCCCTAAGTTTGAGGAAAAAGTCAAAGCAAGAAGATAGGGCGAATTAAAAGACATCTACTCAGAGATTTAGTCTTTAATAGAGTTGTACTTTAATTCAAACTTGTATTCTTGGCCATTAAGAAAATTCAAGACCAAGGCCTATATATATGCTTGTAATTCGACAAGGCAAGGGATATCTAGCTCCTAGCCGTCTTCCCCCCAAACCATAGTCGTTTCTCTCTCTCCACCATGTTCTAAACTTCCCCTAGGGCAAATGGTTGATCTTGTAACGTAGTTGTAAGGATTGTACTGTTTTTAGGATTTTTCTGTTCAATTCAATAAAAGCTTCAAGTTTATTTACTCATGTTTCAACATCTCATAAGACTTTCGGGAGAGCATTGTGAGGTTATCTATTTACTTAATATCGGGAGAGTTAAGTATACGAAAGGAGTAAATACGAGTTTTCCAGTTTAAGGTTAAATCATCTTGGCCTAGGGATAGGTACAAAGTTAAGTAGCTAAGGAAGAATTCACAAACATCGGTGTTCATCCTTCGATTCACGCCGAGAGGTATCATTTAAGACGTGTTCATCAACAGAACTTGGACCTAGGGATAGGACAAGTCACAACAGGGATTCTTGCTGAACTTGAAGTACAGAGTTGTTGATCACTGCCGCGACATGCTCAACGACAGCCGCAACAGAAAGCCTTTGAACAGTGCAATACCTGCACTACTGAGCAAATCAATACCAGTCTGTTTCATCAAATTGAATTCCTCTTTTATTTTAGTTTATTCTCAAGATTACTCAAAACATTTTATTAAACTTATTTCTTTTCTTGTGCATAAATTTAAGGGTAGAAGTATTTCCAGTCCATGTGGAGACGATATCCGATACTTAGTATCACTTTATTACTTGCGACGTGTATACTTGCACCCAAATGCGATAGACTATTTTACACGCAACAAGTTTTTGGCGTCGTTGCCGGGGACTGGCAACATACCTTTACCTTTAATTACTGCACTTTTTGTTTTTATTTCTTTTCTGTTTTTAGTTGTTTTATTTTCCTCGTGCGTTTTACAAGGTTCTTCTATTGCTTATGCGCATATCGAGACATGGTAAAGAACCTGAGTACGAATTAGACCCAAAAATCGATCGGATATACCATCTCAGGAACCAAACCCGAATCTTAATAGAAAGAAACAACTATCTCGAGGAAAGACTCGAAGCAATGGTGAACAAAAGACAACGCAATGGGGCAGATAACAACAACAACCCCAGGGTTGATGATGATCCTCCTATTGATGCCCAAAACAATCGGAAACCGCCTGCTGCCCCAGCAGCACGACAGACATGCCAGGAGTATATGGACAATGATCACGTTGAGCTGCAAACTACGCTGCCAGATGTGGAAGCTGAACACTTCGAACTAAAACATGTGATGTTCAGCATGATAAACTCTGCTGGACAATTTGGTGGCTCTACTACAGAGGATGCGCGCGAACATCTAAAAACCTTCCAGAAGATCTGTGGATCATTCAGACAACCAGGAATAAGCTCGAAAGTACTGAGACTCCGACTATTTCCTCATTCATTGAGGGATAGAGCGAAAACCTGGTGGAACAAGTTAACGTCGGGTTCAATAAGAACTTGGGTGGATCTCTGTCGTGAATTTCTCTCTCGTTTTAATCCCTCTTTTTAACTGAAAGATTGTGTAACGAGATTGCCACTTTTCAACAAGAAGATGACGAACCAATGTACGAGACGTGGGACCGCTTCACAACTCTCTTACGAAACTGTCTGATGCATGGATTCCTTGTATAGAATCAGGTTGTAAAATTCTATAATGCTGCCAATGCACACACTCGGACGAGGATAGACTCAGCAGCAAACGGCTTGTTACTAGACAAGGAACCAGGTGATGCAATGCTGGTGTTGAAAAAGTTAGCAAAGAACAATGAACAGTTTTCCACAGCTCGAAGAGGAGGGAGACGAGGAGCATATGTCAAGGAGTACGAATCTGACAACTCGGTAAAAACTCAGATTGCATACCTCACCAAGATAGTTGAAAACCTGCCGAGGAAGGAATCTAAGGCAGTATTTTCTACCGATGAGGTGTGTGAAAATTGTAGTGGAAACCATAGTACAGAAGAGTGCCCCATACAACTGGAAGAGGGAATGTATGTTGGAAATTACAACAAGAACATAAGCTATGATTCCAACAACTACAACCCAAATTGGAGGAAGGACCCCAAATTTTCCTGGAGTAACCCAAACAATGCTTTGAATCCTCCAGTCCAGAATTACCAGAACCAAGGAGGTCCCAGAATCCTGTCACGACAGCAACCACAGCAGCAGCCACAACAGCAGCCGGCAGCCACAACAAGCATATTCGAATAGACCCTAGCAACCTTCATGTCTCATATTGGAGCATATAAGGCAAACATGGACCATTTTGTCAAGAAAACCGAAACCTTCATGGATAAAACAGAAATGAGAATGACAAACCATGAAGCTACCTTAAAATCTCTAGAGACACAGATGGGTCAGGTTTCACAGTTCATCGACACAAGGCATAATGGACGATTCCCTAGTGATACTGAGGTCACTAGAAAACCCACATATGAGCAGTGCAAAGCCATTACAACAAGAAGTGGGAAACAGCTACAAGGGTCGATAATTAAAGAAACATTTGGTAAGGAATTGACCCTACAGACACTTGCCGAGAACACTACATCGATAGAAGGGAAGAAACCTGCTTCCATCACCCCTGCCACGACAGTAAAAGAAGTAGAGGAGGTGACAGAAGAAGCTAAAGATTGTAAGCCTCCTCAGATTCGATTCCCATATGAAGGACGCCTCGAAGACTGCCGTCCTCCACCCCATTTTCCACAGCGGTTACAGAAACAAAAACATGAGTACCAACTTAAAAAGATCTGCGATGTTTTGAAGCAAGTACACATCAACATACCGTTGTTGGAGGCCATTAAGCAGATGCTCGATTATGCAAAATTCCTAAAAGATGTAATGTCCAGGAAATCCAAACTAGGGGAATTTGAAACTGTAATGATGACGGAAGGATGCATGGCAATCCTTCATAAGCGTCCACCCCCAAAGAAGAAGGATCCGGGAGTTACATCATACCCTGCATAATTGGTGATAAGTTTGTGGGTAAGGCACTTTGTGATCTTGGTGCTAGTATTAATCTAATGCCCAAATCTGTTTTTCAAAAGCTAGGTATTGGACAAGCAAGACCCACAACAGTCATGCTGCAATTGGCAGATCGCTCTTATGTACAGCCGGAAGGAAAGATTGAGGATATTCTGGTAAGAGTGGATAAATTTATATTCCCTGCTGACTTTCTTGTTTTAGACTGTGAAGCAGATGAGAATGAACCGATCATCCTAGGGCGACCCTTCCTAGCCACAGGTAGAACAGTGATTAATGTAGAGAAGGGAGAATTGACTATGAGAGTCAATAACCAGCAGATAAAGCTTAATGTTCTCCAAGCCATAAAACAAACTGATGCAGAGGAAGAATGTAAGGCAATAGCAGAAGTAATTTTAGACCAACCCTGCATCAGAACAAGTTATCACGGCAGACAACTTGGTTACTATCACCACAGTCACCTAGAAGACTTCCACGACAGCATTGACGACAGCGACTCCTCAGACAATAATACATTTGATACTGAAGGTCATGAGGAGGTAAACTGGATAGGCACGTATCTAAGTAAGTTCTTTGAACCATTGAACTACACCTTTAATGAACATGTGATTCAAAAGCCTTCCATAGATTAGCCACCTGCCTTAGATCTTAAACCCTTGTCAGGGCAGCTTAAATAAGTTTTTCTTGGTCTTAATGATACGTTGCTCGTACTCATCTCTTCTAAGTTGATGCAAGAACAGGAACAACAGCTGATCAGGATGCTACAACAGCATAAGAAGGCGATTGGATGGACCATTGCCGACATCCAAGGCATCAGTCTGACAATTTGTATACACAAGATCCTTTTGGAGGATGACCATAAGCCGACAATTGATGCCCATAGAAGACTAAACGAAGCTATGCGAGAGGTGGTACGAAAAGAGATCATCAAGTGACTTGATGCTGGAATTATCTACGCCATCTCGGATAGCAAGTGGGTGAGCCCAGTGCAATGCGTACCCAAGAAGGGAGGCATAACTGTGGTGACCAACAAGGACAATGAGCTAATCCCAACCAGGACTGTGACAAGTTGGAGGGTTTGTATGGACTACCGGAAGCTTAATAAAGCTATCCGGAAGGACCACTTCCCCTTACCCTTTATTGATCAAATGTTAGATAGATTAGCGGGGAAGCCTTATTATTGTTTCCTTGATGGTTACTCAGGTTACAATCAAATTGCAATTGCACCAGATGATCAGGAGAAAACAACCTTCACATGCCCATACGGAACATACGCCTTTCAAATAATGCCATTTGGACTATGCAATGCACCAGCAACTTTCCAGCGGTGTATGATGGTAATATTCTTGGATATGGTGGAAGATTTCCTGGAGATCTTCATGGATGAATTTTCCGTCTTTGGAGACAATTTTAACGATTGCCTAAGGAATTTGAAGAAGGTGCTTGAAAGATGTGAGGAGGCAAACCTTGTATTGAATTGGGAGAAATGCCACTTTATGGTGGATGAGGGCATAGTGCTGGAACATAAGGTCTCATGTCGCGGCATAGAAGTGGACAGAGCAAAAATTGAAGTTATCGAAAAACTGCCGCCACCTACCATAGTCAAGGGAGTTAGAAGTTTCTTGGGACACGCAGGGTTTTATCGTAGATTTATTGCTAATTTTTCTAAAATTACTAAACCCATGTGTCTCTTGTTGGAACAAAATAAAGCCTTTGACTTCAATACTAAATGTACCGAACCATTCAAGACACTAAAGGAGAAGCTGGTATTAGCCCCAATAGTGCAGCCACCATACTGGAGTTTACCATTCGAGATCATGTGTGACGCCAGTGACTATGCTGTCGGGGCAGCACTAGGGCAGCGAAAGGAGAAACTCTTCCACGTTATATATTATGCCAGCAAAACCTTGAATGATGCCCAGATAAACTACACAACAACATAGAAGGAGTTGCTAGCGGTGGTGTTCGCTTTTGATAAGTTCCGACCATACATACTTGGAACAAAAGTGGTGGTCCATACAGATCATTCAACACTAAAATATCTATTCACCAAGAAGGATGTAAAACCACGATTGATACATTGGATTCTGCTATTGCAAGAATTCGATATAGACATAAAGGATAAGAAGGGAACATAAAACAAAGTAGTAGATCACTCGACAAGACTGGAGATGGGAAAGGACCAAGCTAAAGAAAAGATTAACATTCAGGAGACCTTCCCAGACGAGCAGTTATTCACTGCCACCTTGAGAGGCCAAGAAGAAGATAGCCTCACCCTTTCCAAATCCAAAACCAGCCTCTGCCACCAAAGAAACTGCCCGTAGATAGCTCTGCATCGTCAGAAGCAGTGACGATAGCTCTTCAACTTAAGTTCTTTTACTCTTTCCGTCGTCTATGTTTTTATTTGATATTTGTGATGTTTTTTATTTCCTCTATTTGTGTCATGCATTGAGGACAATGCAACCCTCGAGTTTGGGGGTAGGCAGTCCTCCTTTAATTAATGAACTTAATTTAATTTGTGTCCCATTACTAGTTACTTTTTGTGTCAAAAAAATTGGCTTAAGTCTTTAAACTGCACTTACCTGCCGCGGCATTCTCTGTCGTAACAATATCTTAAGGGTGTTAGGAATTATTTAGAGCCTTACTATAGTTCTAAACTTTAAAAAAACACCTCTGTGACTTATATGTTGTCTAGACTACTGTTAGTAAACATAGAATAGAAAGCTTAACCACTTGAGAAAAAAACTTAAACTCAGTTGCCCCTAGAGGTGCCTAACACCGACTCTAGGAAGATAGCTAGAGGTGCCCAAAACCGGCTCTAGTAGAAATAAGAAAAAAAATTGGTCTAAGTTAGAAAAAACTAAAAGAGCCTAAGAATTGCCTCCAGTTAAAAATTAGTTTGAAATAAAACTCAAGTGAGTAGCATAACTATTCTAGTTACTAAGGAGTCTAGACATATATATATGTTCACAAAACCTGCACACACTTGCACGAGAACTATAACATTGCTCCGGATAAGTCTATAAACACCCGAAAAGGTACTGCTCTTGATAGTGAAGGTGTTGTAGGTAATAGTTGTTCACTGAGTTAAGCCAAGCCAAAAAGTTTCATTTTTAGTTAGGTTGCATTTTCTCGAGGACAAGCAATAACTTGAGTTTGGGGTGTGTTGAGTGCATAACTGTTCTATATTTTAACCCTCATTTACCCATATTATTGATGCACTCAAGCATGTTTAGTTGCATTTTAGGATAGATTTTGCATAAACATCACAACTGGATAATATTGCACAAATGCTGCTGATTTTGGTTATTCTTGCAGGTACCTGTCGTGGCAGCATCCAGGGCAGCAAAGGAACAGAAGATAGTTGCAGAGCTGGATTGAAGGGTTGAAGAATTTCGTCGGTTACAACACTGTTGTGACGACTGTCGTGGCAGAAGAGGTGACAATGAAGGCTATGGTAAAGAAAAAATACAAAGTGGAGTTCGACTGATAGGGCATTTATAAAGCCTGATTTTCGTGGACCACTTGTATAACTGTCGGAGCCCAGAAGCACAAGAAAGGCCTTGCCCTAAGTTTGAGGAAAAAGTCAAAGCAAGAAGATAGAGCGAATTAAAAGACATCTACTCAGAGATTTAGTCTTTAATAGAGTTGTACTTTAATTCAAACTTGTATTCTTGGCCATTAAGAAAACTCAAGACCAAAGCCTATATATATGCTTGTAATTCGACAAGGCAAGGGATATCTAGCTCCTAGCCGTCTTCCCCCAAAACCCTAGTCATTTCTCTCTCCACCATGTTCTAAACTTCCCCTAAGGCAAAGGGTTGATCTTGTAACGTAGTTGTAAGGGTTGTACTGTTTTTTAGGATTTTTCTGTTCAATTCAATAAAAGCTTCAAGTTTATTTACTCATGTTTCAACATCTCATAAGACTTTCGGAAGAGCATTGTGAGGTTATCTATTTACTTAATTTCGGGAGAGTTAAGTATACGAAAGGAGTAAATACGAGTTTTCTAGTTTATGGTTAAACCATCTTGGCCTAGGGATATGTACAAGGTTAAGCAGCTAAGGAAGAATTCACAAACATCGGTGTTCATCCTTCGATTCACGTCGGGAGGTATCATCTAAGACGTGTTCATCGACAGAACTTGGACCTAGGGATATGATGAGTCACAACAGGGATTCTTGCTTAACTTGAAGTACAGAGTTGTTGATCACTGTCGCGACATCAGCAGACCTCTGTTGCGACAGATGCTGCTGCGACATGCTCAACGACAGCCGCAACAGAAAGCCTTTGAACAATGCAATACCTGCACTACTGAGCAAATCAATGCCAGCATGTTTCATCAAACTTAATTCCTCTTTTATTTTAGTTTATTCTCAAGATTACTCAAAACATTTTATTAAACTTATTTCTTTTCTTGTGCAGAAATTTAAGGATATAATTATTTCCAGTCCCTGTGGATACGATATCTGATACTTAGTATCACTTTATTACTTGCGACATGTATACTTGCACCTAATTGTGATAGACTATTTTACACGCAACATTAGTCTTGCAATCTCGCATTTGTTCTTTGCTGATGACATGATTTTGTTTGTCGAAGCTAGCATGGATCATATGACTATCATTAAGAGGGTGCTAGATGCTTTTTGCAGTGTGTCGAGGCACAAGGTCAGTCAAGAAAAAACCAATATATTCTTTTCTAAGAATATCGTAGAGGATGTTCTTCGTGATATCAATATGGCTTTCGGTTTTACAGAGGTGGCAGACTTGGCTAGATACTTGGTTGTTCCCCTTCTGCATCATCGAGCTACGGAAGCTTCATGTAGTTACCTGTTATAGGCGATTGATAGGAAGTTAAGTGGGTGGAAGGCAAAGACGTTAAGCCTTTCCAAGCGTATCTGTAAAACCTATGTTTGATTTTGATATAACAAATTATTTAAGGACTAACCTAAAACTTTCTAAGTGTTTCAAGCCAAATTTTACCAAATTACCCAAGCATATCGATACGCTCTATAGCATTTTGATACAAATTTTGGCTACTGGAATTTTAATTGAAAACATCATTTCAATACAGCTCATCTCGTTTCGATATGGCCTTCAACATGGGTTTTATACTTATGAGTTTCGGTACAAGTCTTAGGCGTACCGATTCTCAGTTTCGGTACAACACGTCAGCGCACCGATATGGAGTCCTAAGATTTTAAAAATCTTTGTATTAAATTTTTTGATCGTTAAATGTCAGTTAAAGCTTCAAAATTCAGTTAATTTGTACTGATACTGTTATATTTGTTTCAATACGCCTTTGTAAAAACAAGCTTTTTGTTTCAATACACCCTTGAGGGGTACCGATGCAATTTTCTAAAGACTTTTTCCTCAGATTCGAGTGAGAAAAATTCGTACTGATACGACCTAAACCATTTCGATACGACCCCCATTTTACACTAAGAGTGTTTCGATACGCCTTCTCGTGTATCAATATGCCATACATTTACTCTTACAACAACAAGTTTCTGTCTTATAAGTACTGAAACAGGGCTCCCGTATACCGATATGCCATGCCTGAGAAGTGCATTTATTACGGGAAAAATGGTCTCCAATGGCTCTATTTATGATCTCAGCTACCCAAAAAGTTAGAAATCAATGAGGGGGTATAAAAGCAAGACTCAAAAGCTACAACAACAACTATTCATTAAGTGAGAAGCATTCAAGCAAAAATTCAGTCTCTTTGAGCCTTTTAGATTCAAACCCTTGTACTCAACTTGTGTAATTCCATTGTAATATTTTATTTCAAGTTTGGGGAGAGTTCACTTGTAATTGGGCAACATATAAGCCTATTTGAGAAGTCGATTTCAGTTTGCGGCAATTCCTTGTAAAAGAGTGATCTTGATCAAGCTTTCGGTAGAAAGCTTAACCGATTTGAAATGGTTTCCTCCTAAGTCTAGAAAATGGGATGAATTCAATAGTGAATTGTTTCTAATCCTTAGTGGGGAGCTAAGATAGTGGATTTAGAGCTTGTTATAAGCTTGAATCAATCTAAATCTCTTGTTCTTCATTTTTATCATTTAAATTTCCTCCCTTTAATTTTTAAATTACCAATTCACCCCCTTTTGGTCATTTGCTATCGATTGATCATCTCAACAATTGGTATCAGAGTTACATTCATTAGAAGGACCAACATCAAGACATAGCATCTACCTCCGGCAATAGCTTGTACGAGTCTGAATCGATCATCAAATTGCCTTTCTTCAATGGAGAAAACTATCCTTATTGGAAGAATAGGATAAGACTATTCATCAATTCAAATGGTTATGTCCTTTATGATGTAATTGAAGATGGACCATCCATTCTGATGAAGCAAGAAGGTAATAGGCAAGTTCCAAAATCAAAGCATGAAATGACGGATGAAGAAAGAAGGAAGCTACAAGTGAATGACAAGGCCTTGCACAAGCTCTTTTGTGCACTTGGACCGGATATGTACTCGAAGATGTCTTCATATACAAGTGAAAAAGAGGTGTGGGACACGCTCGAGACCACCTATGAGGGCACCAACAATGTAAAAGAGACCAAGATTGGACTCATCAACTTAAGCTACGAGAATTTCATGATAGAGCCTGATGAGAATGTCATAAAGATGTTTGATCATTTCTCCGTCATCATCAATGGTCTCAAAGGATTTGGAGAAGTCACCCCCAAAGACAAGCTTGTCTAGAAACTCCTCTATTCTCTTCCCGAGTCATGGGATGAGAAAAGAATCACCATCATCAAGGAAAAGGATTTGAAGACTTTGAAGCTCGATGCTCTCATGGGTTCTCTTCTTACTCATGAGATTATGAAGCAAGGAAGAGAAGAAGAAAAAAAAATAAAAGAAGGTCGAAAAGAAAGAGGTAGAGAAGAAGAATCTCGGAATTGCTCTCAAAGCTTCTTTTAAAGAGGGTGATTCGAGTGTGAAAGAAGACGAAGAGATGGCCATGCTAGCCAAAAGATTCACTCAGTTCATAAAGTTCAATAGAGGAAGAAAGTTTAACCGAAAAGGAGACGTCAAGAACAAGAACAAGGAGGAAGATAAGGATCAACTCATATGTTTTGAGTGCAAGATTCAAGGGCACATAAGAACCGAATGTCCCCGACTCAAAAGGAAGAGCTTCGGGAAAAAGAAGAAGAAGCTCAAGGAAAACGTTGCAACTTGGAGTGATGAGGAATCATCCGATGAATAGGAGCAAGAAGTTGTCAACCTTTGTCTCATCGCTCTTGAAGAAGATCCTAAGGTAACCTATAACTCATCTACATTTGATTTCACTTTTGATGAGCTTCAAGAAGCTTATGATGAGTTGCAAGAGGTATATGACAAATTGGTTGAGAAGTACAAAGAATCAATTTTGAAAAAAGAAAAGAAAATCATTTTTGATTTGAAAACACAAAATGATTCCTTATCTAAAACAAATTCCAAACTTTAAAAGAAGGTTTGTGATTTACAAGACAATTTAAAATATTTTGGAAAAGAAAATGTTGATTTAAACAACCTTCTTTCCGAGTTTCATGATCATCACCATAAGGTGGTGAATGATCTCAATGCTTCTTTGAAAAAAGTTGAGAATTCTAGTTTTGAGAAAGGTGAATCTTCAAAATCCAACTATGTAAAAAGAAACTTTTTTAACCACAAACAAATAGGCTTCCAAAGGCCCTCTAAAGGTAAGAGGATTATGAGTGTATGAGTTCTTAAGGAACTAGTTACTTCTAATAATATTCATGTCATTGCTTCTTGGATTCCCAAGGGAACCAAGTTTTGGGGAGCTAATACTCATGGACCTAAAATTATTTGGGTACCAAAAACCAAAGCTTAATTCTTTTTTTTGTAGGGGGCATTGCTACAAGGCCAAAGCTACATGTCCAAATTCATGGTACCTTGATAGTGGATGCTCAAGACACATGACCGGTGATAAGAGTAGATTATTAGAGCTAAATCCATAAAGTAAAGGAGTAGTAACATTTGGTGACAAATCCAAAGGCCTCATTGAAGGAATCCATTCTATTCGTAATCACTTTTCCACACTCATTGATAATGTCTTGTATGTCAACGGTCTTAAGCATAATTTATTGAGCATTAGTCAATTGTGTGATAAAGGTTTTAATGTTCTTTTTATTTAAATGGTTGCAAAATTTTGAACATTGAAACAAATCAAATAGTGCTCCTTGGGCATCGCATAGGAAATATCCATATGGTGCATTTAGATGACATACACATTTCAAATGCATGATTTGTAGCTAAAGATGAACATGACTCATGTCTATGGCATAGAAAACTAGGACATACAAGCATGAGTGTTTTAGAAAATTTGGTTTCAAAAGATCTAGTTAGAGGTTTGCCTAAAATTAAGTTTTCACTTGACAAGATTTGTGATGCATGTGCAAAAGGCAAACATAAAAGAACTTCTTTTAAAGCTATTAATGATGTTTCAACTAGTAGAGTTTTACAATTGATTCACATAGATCTTTTTGGCCATATTAGAACTGTGAGCTTGGGTGGAAAATCATATGCATTTGTATTAGTAAATGATTTCTCTAGATACACTTGGGTTCTATTATTAAGTACCAAGGATGAGGCTTTAGAAAAGTTCATAACATTTTCAAAATTTTCTCAAAATGATGTTGGTCAAACTATTTCTCATATTAGAAGTGACCATGGAATGGAATTTCAAAATCTAGGTTTCGAGGATTTTTGTAATTCAAATAGTATAGGCCATAATTTCTCCACTCCTCGCACTCCTCAACAAAATAGGGTAGTTGAGAAGAAAAACCAAACTTTAGAAGAAATGGCTAGAACCATGCTTTGTGAAAACAATTTACCTAAGTATTTTTGGGTGGAAGCCACAAATACGGCTTACTACATTATAAATCGAGTAATGATTAGGCCAATTTCAAAGAAAACTCCTTATGAGATTTTAAAATCCAAAAAGCCTAACATTAGTTATTTTCATCCATTTGGATGCATGTGTTTTGTTTTGAACAATGGAAATGACAATTTAGGTAAATTTGATGCTAAAAGTGATGAAGCTATTTTCTTAGGGTACTCTTTAAATTCTAAAGTCTATTGAGTATTTAATTAAAGAACCTTAGTTGTTCAAGAGTCTATACATATGGTTTTCGATGATAACCTCCTTCCAAGGAAGGATTCTTGTGATGATGATGATATAGGGATTTTTGAAGCCAATGATGGTGGGTAATAATCAAAGGTGGATGAGGTTCCAACCAAAGAAGAAGAAGCACAAGATCCACCTCTAGAAGCATTGAATAACATGTCTCTAGAGGAAAAGGAGATCACCTACCCAAGGGAGTTCAACTATGTCAAAGGTAGTGAGATTTTGAGTGATCCATCTAAAGAGGTAACCACTAGATCTTCTCTTAGACTTGCTAGCAATGTTGCATTTATTTCATGCATTGAGCCTAAAAATATCAAAGAAGTATTAAAATATGACTATTGGATATTGTCCATGCAAGAGGGACTAAATCAATTTGAGAGAAGTTAAGTTTGGACATTAGTTGATAGGCCTAGTAATAAGTCTACTATAGGAACTAAATGAGTTTTTAGAAATAAACTAGATGAGAGTGGTAACATAGTGAGGAACAAGGCTAGACTTGTTGCTTAAGGTTATACTCAAGAAGAGGGAATCGATTTTGATGAAACCTATGCACTCGTAGCTAGGATGGAAGCTATTAGAATGCTCCTTGCATTTGCATGTTATTATGAATTCAAGCTTTTTCAAATGGATGTTAAAAGTGCATTCTTAAATGGTTTTATTAATGAAGAAGTATATGTAGAACAACCACCCGGTTTTGAAGATCCAAAATACCCAAATCATGTTTTCAAACTTTCACGGGCTTTATATAGTTTGAAACAAGCTCCTAGAGCTTGGTATGAAATGTTATCTAGTTTTCTAATTGAAAAAGGTTTTAACAAAGGAAAGGTGGATACTACTCTCTTCATTAAAAAAATGACAAAGACATATTAGTAGTCTAAATCTATGTTGATGATATAATTTTCGGATCTACTAATGAAATGTTTTGCTATGATTTTGCTAAGTTGATGCAAGGTGAATTTGAGATGAGTATGATAGGAGAGCTCTCACTCTTTTTGGGACTCAAAATTAATCAAAGGAAAGATGAAATATTCATCAATCAAGCTAAGTACATCTAGGACATGCTCAAGAAGTTTGGCTTGGAGAATGTGAAACCTCAAGCTACACCAACGAGCTCTTCTACAAATATTGACAATGATGAAGGAGGTAAGTGTGTTGATTTAAAGCTTTGCCGTACTATGATTGGATCTTTGCTTTATCTTACTGCAAGTAGACCCGACATTATGTTTAGTGTTTGCTTGTGTGCTAGATTTCAAGCTAGTCCTAAGGAATCACACCTTATAGCCGTTAAGAGAATATTTAGATACCTTAGAGACATGCCTTGTTTAGGTCTTTGGTATCCTAGAGATTCCTCTTTTGATTTACATGCTTTCTCGGATGCAGATTATGGAGGTTCTAAGATAGATAGAAAAAGTACCTCTGGTACTTGTCAATTCCTAGGTAGTATGCTTATATCTTGGTTTTTTAAGAAACAAAATAGTGTAGCACTCTCTACCATCGAAGCGGAATACATATCGGCCAGAAGTTGTTGTGCTGAAGTCCTTTGGATGAAGCAACAACTTTTAGATTATAGAATTGATGTAGGTACCATACCTCTTAGGTGTGACAACACTAGTGTCATATGTCTCACTAAGAATCTCATCCAACATTCTAGAACCAAACACATAGAAATTAGACATCATTTCATTAGAGATCATGTTTTGAAAAATGGCGTTGTTCTAGAATATGTAGACACCTTGAACCAATTAGCGGGAATTTTTACCAAACCATTAGACAAAGAGCGGTTTTGGTCTCTTAGAAGAGAGTTAGGTTTGACTAGACTTTCTTGAGCCTTAGAACCTTTTTGGTGTCAAAATTTACTTGAATTTGATTGATTGTCATGCTCTTGTGATTTTGCTCCTATATGCATTTATACTTGTTGCTAGGGGGAGTATGTATTTGTTTTAGTCCATATATGTAGTTCATATGTCATATACATGCATTTTGATTCGATTAAATTTCGAATTTTTGACCTCCTTGTTGCCAAAATGCATTTTCTGGCATAGGGGTATCGATACGATCCATCACGTATCGATACGGGTTCAAGAACACGTTTCAGTACAAGAAAGCTTGTACCAGTACTGTCACATGTTTTGGTACGACTTAAAAACGTATTGATACACGGTTCCGATACGCCATATAGCATTTCGGTACGCATAGCCGCTGGGAGTTTAAATGAGCATTAAAGACCAAAATTTACTTTAATTCAAGTACCCCTATTTTCTCTCAAAACCCTAATCCAAATTTCCTTATAAAATCCTCTCAAATCCTTTAGTTTTCAAACAATATTTTGAGGATTTTTGCTTTTTAAACCAAGTCTAAGCTCTAACATGAAGTTTGGTGCATCATCATCCCTTTATTCATTCATAAACTCATATTCAAAGTATAAACCTTTTTTCTTTTCTTTTTAATCTTGTTATTATTTATATACTGTTTTTAATCAAAATTTGTGTTTTAGTATGTATATAACATGTTTTTCAAAGAATTTGTAAAAATTTCAAAACTGAAATTTTTTCGATTCGAATATAAAATTATATCATATATTTTTCTAAATTCGTTTTACCAAAAATTATTTTTATACTTGTATATGTTTTTAAACTATATTGTATATGTTTTTACAATACTTTGACCATTGGATTAATTATTTTGATCGAATGTGTATGCATACCTATTGTTTTAGTTTGATTTTAAATTTCAGGTTTTCTAATGGCCTCAAAAAAGAGACCGAGAATCAGTGAGGTTAGAGAATCTTTCGACAATGATGGTATGAGACCAAACCTCACCCTTATCACCCGAAAGTGTTTTCAAAGTCCCGCTGGTATGGCTCACTACAAACAATACCAAAACTATAAG
This sequence comes from Hibiscus tridactylites, assembly GCA_958450335.1. Taxonomy (NCBI): domain Eukaryota; kingdom Viridiplantae; phylum Streptophyta; class Magnoliopsida; order Malvales; family Malvaceae; genus Hibiscus; species Hibiscus tridactylites. Next base: position 28,903,876 of record OY288291.1, on the reverse strand, counting down.
ATCCATCGTGAGCGTATTACCTCTATTCCTTTTTTGAATTCTGAGCATTTTCAATTCTGATACCTTGATTTGCTACATCAATTGAAATTTATGCCTTTTTTAGTATACCCGATATTTTATGCCGTAACATAGTCATTATCTTTTATGCCAATTCTCGGTGTCTCTACAATTCTGATATATCCGAGGTTATAGCCATTGAATCCTATCTTTTGAGGAATAAGTTTCATATTGATCAAACTGTTTTAACAAATGATTTTGGGTTTGAGAACATTGGGATAGGTGATGAAAACTCCTTAAGACATGTTCTTAGCGACTCTGTAACCGTCCTCGATGCACATGATCAGATTCTTCACCTCATGATCACTTGGTTGTTTCATCCATCCGGTGGGAAGTTCTCAACGATCTGACAAGTCGATGATTTTTTAATCTGATGCTTTCGTGAGAGAAAGCGCCCAAGTCTAGCTCAAATTATGTTTGAGAAGATTGTCTACCTTGTGCATCATCGCCACACCACCCTTGTCACATCCTTCAGATATAACACCGCTTTGAGATATTTGTTCTCGAAGTTGGAGATTGATTGCTTGCAAGACTATGCTAAGCCCCTCACCAATCCGATCGATGAGCATTCCTTAGGTCCTTCCAAATTCCATTATATTAATGAAGATTGGCTTCGTCTTGAGGTTCCTTCTCAAGGTGTTGAAGTCGATCCGATGGCTCCTCAAGCGGCTCCTCAAGCTTCAATGGCCCAACCTTCTATGGATGCTATCATGGCTTATCTCAGTGAGCAATTTACTTCCTTGGGCACTAATATGATTTCAGGTTTTGCTGCCATTGACACACGCTTCACATCCTTGGAGAAACAAATGTTTACCATTGAGGATCGAGTCACTTCCATTGAAAATTGACAAAACTCAATGGACATCTTTCTCACCGTTTCCATGGTACATAGCTCCAATCTCAAGTTAAACAAGACAATGATGAAGATGAGGATGAAGAGGATGACGATGATGGGGACGAGTCTTAGGCGTATGCATCTCATGTCATATCATATCATATTAGGATTTTAATTTTATGCATCTATGTTATTTGCTTATGAATCTATGCATTGATTTTTTTGTTTTTAGGATTTGAGTTTAGATTTATGTTGCTTTGAACATTTATGCTTTAAATGATTAATAATATCTATGTTCTTTGCTTTATATTGCTTCAATGTTTATACCTTGCTTATTCCTTTGATTTTGATCTAACAAAAAAGATGAGAATACTTAAAGAGCCAAAAAAATTTAAAGTTTTTCAAAACCTAGCTTAAATAAGGGGGATATTTTTCAATCTACTTAAATATTTGCTTAGGTTTTGTTATATCAAAAAGGGGAAATTTGTAAAACCTATGTTTGATTTTGATATAACAAATTATTTAAGGACCAATTTGCAAAAGTAAATAAATTTTTAAGTACTCAAAAGTCTCACTCAAAGTCAAAACTTAAACCCCAAAATTTTCTAAGTGTTTCAAGCCAAACTTTACCAAATCCCCCAAGCGTATCGATACACTCTATGTAACCCCCTTAACCCAGCCCAGACGGTTGAACCGAATTAAGAAGCTTACACGGGGAAAACCAAAGTCAACCCGAAAGTCAACCTTGATTAACGACCCTTTTTTTTATCTTATCTAAATGCACAATAACCCTAGATATGTTTAAGAGATCAGCATACCCAAAGATCACCTCAATCAGAAAACATTTAGGGACTCGATTGCACAAATTATGAATTTAGGGACCAAAATGCAAATTCTGAAAATTACAAGGACTTAACCCAATTAAAAGTTACCAATATGAAATTAATCATCTTTCATGATTCTCTGCCAAATTTCAGCTCAAACGGACATCTCAAACTCATTCAATTGCATATACAAAGATTTGGGACCAAAACGTAACATTTACAAACTCTGCAAAGATGCCATTAACTGAATTAACGGTCACGTATCGGTACGCCAGGAGTAGTATCGATACGCGGGGAAGGCAGTGACCAAACTCACAGGAAAGGTATCGATACGCTCTCCCGCGTATCGGTACAGCATTCATATTTGGCCTACCGTATCGAAACACCTCGCAACCGTACCGATACCCCTGTGCAGAAAAGCACATATTTGGCTTATGCGTATCGATACGCGAGCCCGAGTATCGATACACTCACCAGAACTGTCCCAAATTCAGCCCCAAAAATGCATCAAACATCAACATAATGTCATCAAATCATACCAACAAGTCATTGTATGCTTAAGGAACATAAAAGCATCAACCATTCTCAAGCATGACATCAATTTAGCAAGTCCCCAATTCTAAAGGCATGCATCTTATGTAGAAAACCATTCAAGCACCATAATACCAAACCAACTTCACAAAGGCCAATTACATGTTCCATCATCAACAACAATATTAAACCAACTTAGGGAGTCCAAAACATCTCTCAAAACAACAACATAGGTTCTCCATTGCCAAATGCCAAAAGCTAATAGTGTTAAGAAACTTTCACCATACATGAGCTTAGTTCTTCACTTGGATTCTTGACCTCTTGCTGCCCTTATAAGCACTTCAATGCTCTGCATTATTGGTTAAAGAAAAGAGAGAGCGTAAGCAAATAGCTTAGTGAGGTATGCTCTTTTAAAACAACTCAATAATGCATTTATAAAACACCTTATTAAACCTTAGTTCAAAACATCATTTGTACATGCATATAAGCATTTAAAACAAGCATTTTATGCTTCAAATTCAATAGCATGACATATTGGCCACAAGTGACAATCATAAACTTTCCATTTAAAAATACAATCAACATAAGATCCACACATGGACTTTTAACCACCATTGTGATCTTTCAATTCACAAGGACCACACATGGACTTTTAACCACCATTGTGTCCTTAGCACAAGAATCACCCATGGACTTTTAACCACCATGGTGTTCTTACAATTTACAAGGACCACACAAGGACTTTTAACCACCTTTGTGTCCTCAACAAGAACCAACCATGGACTTTTAACCACCATGTTGTTCTTAAAATATACAAGGATCTAACACATCCTTATACCTCCAGCTATAGCAGGACACCAAGATCACCCCAAAAACAACCAAAAACTCAAGCAAAACTTAGGAAAATTAACCTATCCGGGATTGCATTGATTAAACCTCCATTTCTCATCAATTAAACATTCATTTAACATCAAAATGACACCTCAAAACAATTCCCAATCAGATCATACGAATTTCATCAAAATTAAAGCAAATCTTGCATTTAAAAGCCAAGATCAAGAATTCAATTGTAAAACCTTTAATAAAACACAAATCAAGGATTGAGAACTTGGGTCAGTAAAGAACTGAGAATTTAGAGGAGAAGGACGTTCATACCTCTAAACTTGAGTTTCTCCCTTTTTGGAACCAAAATTCTTGAAAATCCAATAAGCAAATGCTAAGGTTTTGTTGTAGGATTGATTAGAGATCAAATGAGGATTGAAATCTAATCTTTGGAGATCAAAATCAGAGAAAATTTTGCTGGATAAATGTGTTTGGGTTGAGAGAAAAGTTGAGAGAAAAGAAAATGGAAATTTTGGGAAAAGTTTGTTAAAATGCCAAAATATCTTTCCCTCCCTTTTACCTTTATTTTAAAACCTTTAATTAATTGATAAATATTCAGAAAAATCTGGAGAAACTCTTTTGGGTAAATAGCTCCTTAAAGATTCAAAGTTTCAATCCTTTTTAAAACAGTCACACAGTTTTCAAAAATTACATTTTGGTCACTAACCCAAAATGTCACTCTTCCAAACCTCATTTTGTAAAATCGATTTCACATTTCTCTTATATATAATAAAAGAGGATTTTAAGACATTTTTCCATATTTTTAATGCAACCCGAACTAGGCTTTCCTAAATTCACCCTTTTATATTCGAATCGCCACCCAACCGGCCCGGTCCAAACCCAAAACTTCTAAGCGCAAAATTGGGGCGTTACAACTCTCCCCCCTTAAGAAATTTCATCCTCGAAATTTACCTGAAGGAAAGAGATACGGAAACTGCTTCAGCATGTCATCCTTCCGTTCCCACGTGGCTTCTTCAACACCACGATGTTTCCACAACACCTTTACCAACTCAATGGTCTTGCCTCGAAGAACCTTGCTATCCGCATCCAGAATCTTCATCGGTTCCTCATCATAGGTCAAATCCGGATTCAATTCCACTTCTTCCACAGGCATCACATGTGAAGGATCCGATCTATACTTCCGAAGCATAGAAACATGAAACACATCATGAATCTTTTCCAACTCTTGAGGTAACCTCAACTTGTACGCAACAGGACCCACACGCTCTATCACCTCGTATGGTCCAATGTACCAAGGGCTCAACTTACCCTTCCGGCCAAACCTCATCACCTTTTTCCAAGGCGAAACCTTCAAAAACACAGGGTCACCCACCGCATACTCAATCTCCTTACGCTTCAGATCCGCGTAAGACTTTTGCCGATCAGAAGCTGCCTTCAAACACTCACAAATGAGTTTCACCTTCTCGGTGGTTCCTTTCAACAAAGCTGGCATCGAAACCAACTTCTGACCCGTTTCAGCCCAACAAAGAGGAGTCCTACACTTCCTCCCGTACAAAGCTTCATAAGGTGCCATTTGAATACTTGCCTGATAACTATTATTATAGGCAAACTCCACCAAAGGCAAATGTTTCTCCCAAGAGCCCTGGAACTCAATCACGCAGCACCTCAACATATCCTCCAAAACCTGGATAACACGCTCGGACTGACCATCCGACTGAGGATGATAAGATGTACTGAAATTCAACCGTGTACCCAAAGCCTGATGCAAACACTGCCAGAAACGCGATGTAAACCTCGGATCCCTATCCGACACAATCGACTTAGGCACACCATGCAGCCACACAATCTCAGCAATGTACATCTCTGCAAGCTTATCCAAAGAATACGTAGTATGCACAGGCAAGAAATGCGCACACTTCGTCAAGCGATCCACAATCACCCACACCGAATTCTTCTTCGAAGGTGACAAAGGTAAACCAGACACAAAATCCATGGTAATCCTTTCCCACTTCCATTCAGGAATTCTCAACGGTTGCAATAACCCTGAAGGAAACTGATGCTCAGCCTTAACTCGCTGACACACCATGCACTTGCTCACAAACTCCGCAACATCCTTCTTCAAACCCACCCAATAGTACTCATCACGAAGATCACGATACATCTTAGTACTACCAGGGTGCATAGCAAAAGGACTACTATGACCTTCAGTCAGAATAGCACGCCTCAATTCAGCATCATTGGGCACTACTATCCGACTCCCAAAACACAACACTCTATCATCATTAAAATAGAAATTCGAAGGCCTATCCTCCGCAATATCCTGAACATGCGGTACCAAGGAATCATCCAACAACTGTTTTTCCTTGATCAACTGAACCAAAGATGGTTTCACTTGCAACTCAGCCACAAGACCACCATCGCACGAAATACTCAAACTGGCAAACATAGCCCTCAACTCAACAGCTACCTTTCTGCTCAAGGCATCCGCTACAACATTAGCTTTTCCAAGGTGATACTCAATCGTCAAATCATAATCTTTGAGCAACTCCACCCAACGTCGCTGCCTAAGATTCAACTCCTTCTGAGACATCAGATACTTCAAACTCTTGTGATCCGTGTACACAGTACACTTCTCACCATACAGGTAATGTCTCCAAATCTTCAAGGCAAAAACCACCGCAGCCAACTCAATGTCATGCGTAGGATAATTGCACTCATGCACCTTCAACTGCCGTGATGCATAAGCCACCACCTTACCCTCTTGCATTAACACACATCCCAAACCAACATAGGACGCATCGCTATACACCACAAACTCTTTCCCTGATTCAGGTTGAACCAAGATAGGAGCTTGCGTCAAAGCTGCCTTAAGCTTCTCAAAAGCCTGCTGCCTTGCTTCCGTCCACTCATACTTAACATCCTTCTGCAACAACTTTGTCAAAGGTGCAACAATCTTTGAAAATCCATCCACGAACCTTCTGTAGTATCCCACCAAACCAAGGAAACTACGAACTTCATGAACAGACTTGGGAACTTTCCAATTCATCACCACCTCAATCTTCTGAGGATCAACACGAATCCCCTCAGCAGAAACCACATGACCAAGAAACACCACTTCTCTAAGCCAGAACTCACACTTGCTCAGCTTGGCATAAAGCTGATTCTCCAACAAAGCTTGCAACACAATCCTCAGATGCTCTTCATGCTCCTCCTCAGTACGCGAGTACACGAGGATATCATCGATGAACACCACAACAAACTTAACCAAGTATTCATGAAACACTCGGTTCATCATATCCATGAAAGCTGCAGGAGCATTTGTCAAACCAAACAGCATCACAAGGAACTCATAATGCCCATACCTCGTCCTGAAAGCTGTCTTTGGCACATCCACATCTTTAACCTTCAACTGGTAATACCCTGACCTTAAGTCAATCTTAGAGAACACAGCTGCTCCCCGAAATTGATCAAAAAGATTGTCAATTCTCAGCAATGGATACCGATTCTTGATAGTCAACTTGTTCAGCTGACGGTAATCAATGCACATTCTCATAGTGCCATCCTTCTTCTTCACAAACAAGACCGGTGCACCCCAAGGTGACACACTCGGCCGAATGAAACCACGATCCAGCAACTCTTGCAATTGCGTCTTCAGCTCCTTCAACTCTTTAGGTGCCATTTTATACGGAGTAATGGACACTGGAGTTGTGTTCTCATACAACTCAATCCCAAACTCCACTTCACGATTAGGAGGCAATCCAGGCAACTCCTCAAGAAACACACCAGGGAACTCTCGCACAGTCCTGATATCTTGCACACGCAACTCCTTAGAACTAGGATTCATCACAAAAGCTAGATAAGCTTCACAACCTTGCCTCAGCATCCGGCTCGCCTCCAACGTAGACACCACATTGGAAAGAAACTTCACATTCTCACCAACCACAACAACCTCATAATCATCCGCAAGCTTCAACGAAACTCGCTTATTCTCACAATCCACCACAGCTTGATGCTCAACAAGCCAATCCATACCAAGGATTACATCAAAACCATAAAAGGAAACTCCATAAAATCAACATGAAAAACATGATCTTGCACAACCAAAGGACATCTTCTATAAAGCTTTCGAGTCACAACAGTCTCACCAAAAGAACTAGTGACACGCATACCAATATCCAAAGACTCAACAGGCAAACCAAGCAATTCAGCATGCTCACGCAATATGTATGAGTGTGTGCAGCCAGAATCAATCAAGGAAAGTAATGACAAGGATTGCAAAGTAAAAGTACCTGCGATCACATCCGTGTCATTTCTCCCCTCCCTCGGAGCATACACCCTCGCCTGGCCACCACCCTCAGGCTAAACAGCTACAACATGAGCCACATTCCGACCACCTTTCTCTCTACGCTGGAAGTTACCACGGCCGCGCCCACGACCTCTCTGTGGTGCAACAACTACAGGAGCACGCCCTTGGCCACCAGCCAACATAGGAAACTCTCTCCTCAAGTGATCCGTAGATCCACAGTTCCAGCACGAATTACCAGCCGCCACCACAGGAGCTTGCACCTCCCTCACAGCTCGAGGACAATCACGCTTCATATGGCCACGCGATCCACATGTCCAACATGCACTCGGATCAACTCTAGCCTTGCCTCCCTGAGCAGGCGCACCACCACCTCGCTTAGCTGAAGACTGATACTTCTGATCACGTCCCCTCTTGTTCCGTCCGCCACCGGAACTATACTCAGCAACCCGCTTACCAGCACCAGAACCAGCACTTCTAGAAGATAAACCCAAATTCATCTCAATGTCCTTTGCTCTCCCAACCAGCACATCAAAATCATTATACTCAGCAGCTAACATATACGTCTTTACTTCCGCCACCAAACCATAACGGAACCTTTCACACCTCTCCCGCTCATCCGGGACAAGCTCAGGTGCGTACTGACTGAGTCGGACAAACTGAACTTCGTACTCAGCTACAGACATGCTCCCTTGGGTAAGAGACATGAATTCTCTTTTCTTTTCATCTAGGTACCTCACACCCAGATATCTTCTCTTGAACGCGTTCTGAAAGAACGTCCACGTCACATCAGCATCCGCCATCCCAGAGATAGTGGTTGTCCACCAAGTGTATGCATCGTCTTGCAACAATGATACCACACATCCCAGCTTCTGCACATCAGTGCAATTCATTTGACCCAAGATTATCTTGGTACTTTCCAACAAAGACTCTGAACCTTCAGCAGACAAACCCCTGAACTCAGTCCCTCCCAGACTGCGCAAGCGTTCCAAAGGTAGTCTAACACCAGCATCTCCCTGATGCCCAGCTCCTTGAGCTCCAGCTACCGCTGCTCGAAAAGCTCCAGCCATACCTTGAACCAACATTGTCATGTCAGGTACAGCTTGCCCCTGACCAGCTTCAGGTCCTCCGACCCCAGCACCAGCTGCAACATCAGCTCCTTCACCCCCAGCACCACCACCACCAGGCGGAGGAGGTAAATCCACCACATTTTCAGCATTCTCTTCATTTTCATTCTGAGCCATAGCTCTCGTATTAACCCTCAACTCTCTACGAGGTGCCATACACTAACAATGCAATCACAATGCAAATAAACAAAGTCAGGCCCAGCAAGGTAAGCAATCCAAGTACTCAAGCTCATTTTCCATTTAAAAATAACATTATTACATTAGCTTTGATTTGGCAATGGGTCCCACTAACATGCTTTCACCACAGCATACACCACAATTGTAACATGCTCACAATTCACACATCATGCTTTCACAAAGCATACATACTTTAATCACCCACATAATCATTCCCTATTACACGAAAACTCAGCTCTGATACCACCAAATGTAACCCCCTTAACCCAGCCCAGACGGTTGAACCGAATTAAGAAGCTTACACGGGGAAAACCAAAGTCAACCCGAAAGTCAACCTTGATTAACGACCCTTTTTTTATCTTATCTAAATGCACAATAACCCTAGATATGTTCAAGAGATCAGCATACCCAAAGATCACCTCAATCAGAAAACATTTAGGGACTCGATTGCACAAATTATGAATTTAGGGACCAAAATGCAAATTCTGAAAATTACAAGGACTTAACCCAATTAAAAGTTACCAATATGAAATTAATCATCTTTCATGCTTCTCTGCCAAATTTCAGCTCAAACGGACATCTCAAACTCATTCAATTGCATATACAAAGATTTGGGACCAAAACGTAACATTTACAAACTCTGCAAAGATGCCATTAACTGAATTAACGGTCGCGTATCGGTACGCCAGGAGTAGTATCGATACGCGGGGAAGGCAGTGACCAAACTCACAGGAAAGGTATCGATACGCTCTCCCGCGTATCGGTACAACATTCATATTTGGCCTACCGTATCGAAACACCTCGCAACCGTACCGATACCCCTGTGCAGAAAAGCACATATTTGGCTTATGCATATCGATACGCGAGCCCGAGTATCGATACACTCACCAGAACTGTCCCAAATTCAGCCCCAAAAATGCATCAAACATCAACATAATGTCATCAAATCATACCAACAAGTCATTGTATGCTTAAGGAACATAAAAGCATCAACCATTCTCAAGCATGACATCAATTTAGCAAGTCCCCAATTCTAAAGGCATGCATCTTATGTAGAAAACCATTCAAGCACCATAATACCAAACCAACTTCACAAAGGCCAATTACATGTTCCATCATCAACAACAATATTAAACCAACTTAGGGAGTCCAAAACATCTCTCAAAACAACAACATAGGTTCTCCATTGCCAAATGCCAAAAGCTAATAGTGTTAAGAAACTTTCACCATACATGAGCTTAGTTCTTCACTTGGATTCTTGACCTCTTGCTGCCCTTATAAGCACTTCAATGCTCTGCATTATTGGTTAAAGAAAAGAGAGAGCGTAAGCAAATAGCTTAGTGAGGTATGCTCTTTTAAAACAACTCAATAATGCATTTATAAAACACCTTATTAAACCTTAGTTCAAAACATCATTTGTACATGCACATAAGCATTTAAAACAAGCATTTTATGCTTCAAATTCAATAGCATGACATATTGGCCACAAGTGACAATCATAAACTTTCCATTTAAAAATACAATCAACATAAGATCCACACATGGACTTTTAACCACCATTGTGATCTTTCAATTCACAAGGACCACACATGGACTTTTAACCACCATTGTGTCCTTAGCACAAGAATCACCCATGGACTTTTAACCACCATGGTGTTCTTACAATTTACAAGGACCACACAAGGACTTTTAACCACCTTTGTGTCCTTAACAAGAACCAACCATGGACTTTTAACCACCATGTTGTTCTTAAAATATACAAGGCTCACACAAGGACTTTTAACCACCTTTGTGACCTTAACAAGAACCAACCATGGACTTTTAACCACCATGTTGTTCTTAACACAAGAACCACCTATAGACTTTTAACCACCATAGTGTTCTTAACCTTTCTCAAAACATCACTTGCCAATATGCATCATTTAACAACAATAATCCACTGTTTTAAAGCATTTCACAAAGCCATTAATCATCATGCAACATTATGCATTAAAACCACATTTTATCAAATGTTCAAAACAAGGATCTCTTACCTTGAGCATCCTTCAACACATGGCTTATAAAATCAGCAATTAAACATGCTAAAATATGCTTTCAAAACAGAATTTAAAACATGCAACAAATCACATTGCATACAACCATTCCATGGTTCAACATAAAGTGTGTACTTCCGAAAACTTACTCTTGAGCTTAGCTAAGTTGCTTAGACTTAAACTAAGCTCCCAAACCTTCAAAACATTGGTTTCAAAGTCGAAAACCAAAATCCACTCACCGATTCCGTTTCGCCACTTGCCGAAACACCAATCAAGCTTCCGGATCACCACCACAAAGATCCGAAGTTGTCTCCCTGTTTTAAACACATCAAAGCAGAGGATTAATGCATCATCATGCATTAATATCTTCAATGAAAGCACCTAAACTCGATGCTCTCATCCACACTCCATTTTCGGCTACCAAGCACAACCGAAAACACATCCAAACAACTCCTCAACACTACCCAGCCAAGATCCATCAATTCTAAACATTCTTAAACCTCAATTAACATCCAAAAAGGATCTAACACATCCTTATACCTCCAGCTATAGCATGACACCAAGATCACCCCAAAAACAACCAAAAACTCAAGCAAAACTTAGGAAAATTAACCTATCTGGGATTGCATTGATTAAACCTCCATTTCTCATCAATTAAACATTCATTTAACATCAAAATGACACCTCAAAACAATGCCCAATCAGATCATACGAATTTCATCAAAATTAAAGCAAATCTTGCATTTAAAAGCTTAAGGAACATAAAAGCATCAACCATTCTCAAGCATGACATCAATTTAGCAAGTCCCCAATTCTAAAGGCATGCATCTTATGTAGAAAACCATTCAAGCACCATAATACCAAACCAACTTCACAAAGGCCAATTACATGTTCCATCATCAACAACAATATTAAACCAACTTAGGGAGTCCAAAACATCTCTCAAAACAACAACATAGGTTCTCCATTGCCAAATGCCAAAAGCTAATAGTGTTAAGAAACTTTCACCATACATGAGCTTAGTTCTTCACTTGGATTCTTGACCTCTTGCTGCCCTTATAAGCACTTCAATGCTCTGCATTATTGGTTAAAGAAAAGAGAGAGCGTAAGCAAATAGCTTAGTGAGGTATGCTCTTTTAAAACAACTCAATAATGCATTTATAAAACACCTTATTAAACCTTAGTTCAAAACATCATTTGTACATGCATATAAGCATTTAAAACAAGCATTTTATGCTTCAAATTCAATAGCATATCATATTGGCCACAAGTGACAATCATAAACTTTCCATTTAAAAATACAATCAACATAAGATCCACACATGGACTTTTAACCACCATTGTGATCTTTCAATTCACAAGGACCACACATGGACTTTTAACCACCATTGTGTCCTTAGCACAAGAATCACCCATGGACTTTTAACCACCATGGTGTTCTTACAATTTACAAGGACCACACAAGGACTTTTAACCACCTTTGTGTCCTCAACAAGAACCAACCATGGACTTTTAACCACCATGTTGTTCTTAAAATATACAAGGATCTAACACATCCTTATACCTCCAGCTATAGCAGGACACCAAGATCACCCCAAAAACAACCAAAAACTCAAGCAAAACTTAGGAAAATTAACCTATCTGGGATTGCATTGATTAAACCTCCATTTCTCATCAATTAAACATTCATTTAACATCAAAATGACACCTCAAAACAATTCCCAATCAGATCATACGAATTTCATCAAAATTAAAGCAAATCTTGCATTTAAAAGCCAAGATCAAGAATACAATTGTAAAACCTTTAATAAAACACAAATCAAGGATTGAGAACTTGGGAATTTCAGTAAAGAACTGAGAATTTAGAGGAGAAGGACGTTCATACCTCTAAACTTGAGTTTCTCCCTTTTTGGAACCAAAATTCTTGAAAATCCAATAAGCAAATGCTAAGGTTTTGTTGTAGGATTGATTAGAGATCAAATGAGGATTGAAATCTAATCTTTGGAGATCAAAATCAGAGAAAATTTTGCTGGAGAAATGTGTTTGGGTTGAGAGAAAAGTTGAGAGAAAAGAAAATGGAAATTTTGGGAAAAGTTTGTTAAAATGCCAAAATATCTTTCCCACCCTTTTACCTTTATTTTAAAACCTTTAATTAATTGATAAATATTCAGAAAAATCTGGAGAAACTCTTTTGGGTAAATAGCTCCTTAAAGATTCAAAGTTTCAATCCTTTTTAAAACAGTCACACAGTTTTCAAAAATTACATTTTGGTCACTAACCCAAAATGTCACTCTTCCAAACCTCATTTTGTAAAATCGATTTCACATTTCTCTTATATATAATAAAAGAGGATTTTAAGACATTTTTCCATATTTTTAATGCAACCTGAACTAGGCTTTCCTAAATTCACCCTTTTATATTCGAACCGCCACCCAACCGGCCCGGTCCAAACCCAAAACTTCTAAGCCCAAAATTGGGGTGTTACACTCTATAGCGTTTCAATACGGATTTTGGCTATTGGAATTTTAATTGAACACATCGTTTCGATACGGCTCATCTCATTTCGATACAGTGTCCTGATACGGGCTTTCCCATTTCAATATGGCCTTCAACCTGGGTTTTATACTTATGAGTTTCGGTACAGGTCTTAAGCGTACCGATTCTCAGTTTCGATACGACACGTCAGTGTACCGATATGGGTGTAAAGTGTCCATTAGTTCTATATTTCATCCACATTCCATCTCATATTATTGTTGTTTTTAAGTACATTTTAGGCATAATTAGGCTCATGCATTGCATTTTACAGTATTCTTTACTTTGCCAGCTTTTTGTTGATTATCTCTTATTTGGTAAGGAAAAGGTATTGTTTTAGTTTAGTTTTAGTTTCAGGCACTAGAGGCTGGTTGAAAAAGAGAGGAGCTGAGGACATGATGCTGAGGCAGCAGATCAGGGAGTTGTACTGATGCAGTTCCAGACAGAGACAACAGCTGTCGAGTAGCTCCCGCCGCCATACTTGCCGCTCAGGGCAGCAAAGTGAGCATGCCGCCCAGGACAGCAAAGTGAGTCTGTCGCCCAGCGCAACAAAGTGTGGAGTTGGTAAATTGGAGTGCGATCGACAGAGCAGAAAATCCTTATTCTAACGATGTCGTCCACTCAATTTTCTGACGCCTGGAGCAGCAGATAGAGTCGCTAAAGGAGAAGAATGAGCTTACTTGCGGAGCAAGGTAACAAGAAAAGAAGTCCAAATTCAACTCGAAGAAGTCAGAATTTAAAGTTGCATTTAATGCAAAAGGTTTTTGAAGACTTATACTCCAAGGAGGACTTAACCTAGACTATGGCCTATATATACTTCACACATTTTTTGTATTTCAATATACGACAACTTAGGTTTTCCTTAGGCATAGATTAGGTTTTCTTGCTGCCAACATGTTCTAAATTTCTCATTGGGTTTGGGTTATATTGTAATTAGTTATGAGGACGGTTGTTTAGGATTTCAAGTTTGTTTTTGCAAATAAAATTACAAGGTTTACTTATTCCATGTTCTTCATAGTTTTCAATTAAGGTGAAAGATTAGTTCAATTCTATCCATTTGTTCGGTATCGAGAGAGTCGAACTCACGAAAGGAGTAAGTACGATTTCATCTATAGACGGTGCGATCAATCCGGACTAGACATAGGTTTAGGGTTTAAGGCGGCTAAAAGAGGACGAAACAACATTGTTGTATTTGCACGATTCACGCCGCGACTGGTATTATCTGCAGTGGGCATCAACAGAACTCTGACTTAGACATAAGCGGAGTCACTTTCGAAGCGTTCTGTCGAGCCTTGTAGTTCTGCCGAGTTTGCCACCGAGACACAGTTCCATCTCCCTACAAAAGCAGCGAGAGGGTCTCAGTAGTCGACCTGCCATCATCCGCCGAGGCAGCAGAATCTGGCATTGCAAAATAGCTTATCCTATTCAACGCAATTTCACACTAAGCAGCAGCATAACCCTGCCCTCTTTATCAATCTGATCATTTTCTCTTTAATTACTTGTGTTTTTATTTTACTTTTCTTCTCAACAATCGAATTAATTGTACATTTACTCTTCCTTGTGCAAGAACAACAATTCGAATTAAGCAGTTCAATCCATGTGGGAGACGATATCTTTTATACTATAACTTGACAGGTGTAACACCCCAAATTTGGGCTTAGAAGTTTAGGGTCTGAACCGGATCGGTCTGAGAAATAGTTCGAATTTAAAAGGGAGTTTTAGGGAACATGTAGTTCGGGATGCTTTAAAAATATAGAAAAATATCTAGAAATCCTCATTTAATATATATATAAGTGAATGGTGAAATCAATTTTACAAAATAAGGTTCGGAAATACTACATTTCGATGTAGTGACCAAATCGCAGTTTTTACAAAGTTTAGCAGTGACTGTTTTGTAAAAGATTGAAACTTTGAATATTTAAGGAGCTAATTTACCAAAAATGTTTTCATCAGATTTTTTCTTAATTTGGGTGATTTAATTAATGATTTAATTAAATAAAATAAAGGTGATAAACTACCTTTGACTTTCATAACCACTTTTCTCTAATTTTCTCTCATTTCATTTTCTCTCAAATTCTTTTCAACCAAACATATTTTCTCCAGCAAATTTACTTTGATTTTACACTTCATTTGATGAGATTTCAATTCCTCTTTGATTCTTAATCAATTCCTCATCAAATCCACTTGGTTTCTACATTGTATTTTCATGGAAACTTGCCCAAATCAAGGAGAAATCATCTTTTAGAGGTAAGATTGTTCTTCTCCTCTAAATACTCAGTTCTTTACTGAAATTCTCAAGTTGTCAATCATTTATTAATGATTTATAAGTGGTTTTAATGTTAGGAACAATAAATTGTCTTAAAACTCAAGATTTTGGATGAGATCTTGAGGATTTTCGTGGATCTTGGTTAGGCTCTGTTTTTAGGTTGTTTTCCAATGTATTTTGGATGTTAATTGATGTTACAAATGAGGTTTTATCAATCAAATCCCGAATAGGTTTGTTTTCCTAAGTTTTGCTTGTTAGAATGATGGTTTTTGGGGTGGTTTTGGTGATCTGCTGTTGTTGGAGGTATAAGGTCATGTTTATGTTGCTTTTTGATGTTAATTGATGTTTAAAAATGGTTAGAAGTGATAGATCTTGGTTGGGCTTTGTTTTGAAAGAGTTTGGAGATGATTTCGGTTGTTTTTGGAAGCTGAAATGAGGTTCTTGAGTAGAGCAACGAGTTGGGTTGTATTGCTGGTGATTTTAATGCATGGTGATGCATTAATCCTATGTTGTTATGTGTTAAAAACAGGGGAGAATGATCCGGAAGCGATAGAGGTGGCGTTGGAGGTTTCGGACGCTTGGGAGGCTTGTCGGCTAGCATAGTTTTGTGTATCGGTGAGTGAGATCGTGTTTTCCAGCTTTGGAATGATTTGAAAAGAGGTTTGGGAACTTAAATTTAGGCTTGAAACGCCGGTTTAAGTTCGGAAGTAAGTAAAGTGGAATTCTCTCTCAATTTTGCTATTATTGTTTTGAAAACTATCAAAATGGGTTTTGATGTGATTGATTTGACAATATGGTTTAATTTGTTGTTTGAGCATTGTTTTAAAGCATGTGAGTTGGTTGTCAAACTTGGTTTGAGGAAAGATGCATGAAATTGATATTCCTTGTGAGTATGAGTTGTCAATTTGTGTCTCAAATGCTTTGTTCGGCTTTTTGGCCTTGAAGGTGTTGCATGCTTTGAAAACAACGAATTTGTTGATGTTTAACATGATATATATTGGCATAGATGATGTAAAGGTTACCGGATATATTGATCGATCAATAGGATGTAGAGTGAACTATAAACTAAAAATTCGTACGTGCTCTTGGGTGTCGTCCCAAAGAGAGAGACCAATGATGGGCATTCCATTGGAGTAGGACTTGGTGAATTATCCAAGCTTTTCAACAAGAGTTATTGCCATGAGACCGATGATGGGCATTCCATCGGAGTAGGACTTGGTGAGAGACCAAGCTTTTTGGCAACAAGAGTTATTGCCATGTGAAATCGATGAGGGGCATTCCATCGTAGTAGGACTTGGTGAAATACCCAAGCTTAGTGGCGAGGGTAGATACCGCCATGAGAGCCGGTGGCGAGATCCCACCGGGTTAGGACTTGACCTCAAGTCAAGCTGTCCGCATATCCGTGTACAATAGAATATGAAAAATGCCAATATATGAGAATGAAATGTGTCACATGTACCAATGCTTGAGATGTTGTATGTAATGAGAAATGTATATGAGACAATAATTTTATGAAATGCTTTTGTGTATCAAGCATATGTTGCCTTGCCATGAGATTTGCATAGGTTGTATGCATGTGTTAGCTAAATGGTACATGTGGTTTTCAGAATGGAGATTTGCTTACGCAAATGAGGTTTTGAGTTTATAAAATGCTTTTGAGTAACGAGTATGTGTGGCTTTGCCATGAGTTTTGCATATGTTGAATGCATGAGATAGATAGAAGGAACATATGGTTTCCAAAAGGTATTTGCTTTGAAATGTTTATCAAGCATGGGAAAAGTATAGTGTGAACTGGAAGTGTTTTCCAAGGAAATTGGTTTAAACTTTGCATGAAGTGGTTATGCATGGAAAGGTTTAAATGATAGTAATTGAAAGGATGTTGTTTGGGGTGTGTTGTTTAGTGTATCAAAGTTAAATGTTGGTTTTCTTGTTGAGCAATGCATGTTTTAAAGCAATGGTGTTTCAAAGGAGATTTTCAATCAATACTTTGGTTTATTGGGTTGTGATTACATTTTAAGAAGGTTTTATGATTCGCTGCATTGATGGTGTTTTGGTTTAGAGCATTCCTCAATAAGCATTATGTGCTTACACTCCTTTTTGTCCATCAATGCAGATATTTGAAGTTGGGACAGCAAGAAGCAAGGGATTCAAGAAGAGCTCCACTTGAGAAGTATGTTTGGTTTATAACTATTGATAATAAAGGCAATGGGGGGGAAACTTTTATGTTGTTGTGTAACGAGGTTGTTATCTTGACCATGTTCGGTTTATGGTTTGGTACTTGTTGATGATCTCTTTGCAATATTTGAATCTTCTTCTTCATATGTTGATATGCTATGTTCTTTGGTTAAGGTAAGATCTTGTGTTGAATGTGATTAGGGAGTTGGTGTGCCTAATGCTTGATTTGTATCTAGTTTTTAATGCAATTTGATAGTTATAATGCTTAGCATGTTGTTGATATGTTATGGAATGATTTGAAGTATGTTTGTGGGTGTCTTAAGGTGAAAACCCAAAAGTTTCTGTTGTTTCTGGGCAGGGTGTATCGAAACACCCTTGGCTGTTTCGAAACGAGTTCTTGAAATGGCTTGGGCGTTTCAGAACGGCTAGAAGTGTTTCGAAACACTTGAGCTACTGGAAGTGTCTGTTTCGGAACTAGGTTTGGAACATACCCGCGTACCGAAACGGTCAACACCATTTCGATACGGGCGTTCGACACGGGTGTTTCGATACGGTTGTCAGTGTTTCGAAACGGGTGACCGTTGGACACAGTTTTGAATTGCTTTGAAGTACGCATGCTTTACATTTTAGTCCTGAAAGTTGTAATCGCAATTGCTTGAGCTTGAGATGTCTTTTTAAGCTGAAATTTGGCAGAGAGGCTTGTAATATGATTAATTGAGGTTTGGTAAAACTAAAATCTTGAAAGTCCTTTTATTTTCCAAAAAATTACATTTTGGTCCCTAAAAGTGTATTTCTTGCAATTGGGTCCTCAAACGTTTTTCGATCGCTGTGCTTTTCTCTTCCAAGGTTCTTGGGCTTTCACATAGGTTTAATGTGCATCTAGAGAAGATAAAATAAAAAAGGGTCGTTAATCAAGGTTGACTTTGGTTTTCCCCTTTGTGATCTTCGTAGTTTGGGTCTAGCGTCTAGGCCGGGCTAAGGGGGTTACAACAGGAGTGTGCAATTGCGCTCATAAATAGAGAACACCCAAACGCTCTACAACGGGGTCCTAAGATTTTTAAAATCTTTGCATTAAATTTTTCGACCATTGAATGTCAGTTAAAGCTTCAAAATTTAGTTAACTCGTACCGATACGATTATATCTATTTCGATACGCCTTTGTAAAAACATTATTTCCGTTTCAATACGCCCTTGAGGCGTACCGATGCAATTTTCCAAAGACGTTTTCCTCATATTCGTGTGAGCGAACTTCGTACCAATATGGCCTAAATCGTTTCGATACGACCCTTATTTTACACTAAGACCATTTTGATACACCTTCTCGCGTATCGATACGCCTCCCCGCGTATTGATACACCTTCCTGCTTATCGATACGCCCCTGCATTTACTCTTGCAACGGCTAGTTTCTGTCTTATAGGTACAGAAACAGGGCTCCCATGTACTGATACGCCCTGCCTGAGAAGTACATTTATTGCGGTAAAAATGGTCTCCAACGACTCTATTATGATCTTAGCTACCCAAACGGTTAGAAATCAATAATGGGGTATAAAAGCATGACTCAAAAGCTACAACAACAACTATTCATTAAGTGAGAAGCATTCAAGAAAAAATCCAATCTCTTTAAGCCTTTTAGAGTCAAACCCTTGTACCCAACTTGTGTATTTCCATTGTAATCTTTTATTTCAAGTTTGGGAGAGTCCACTTGTAATTGGGCAACATATAAGCATATTTGAGAGGTCAATTTCAATTTGCCACAATTCCTTGTAAAAAGTAATCTTGACCAAGCTTTGGGTAGAAAGCTTGATCGATTTGTATTGGTTTCCTCCTAAGCCTAGAAAAAGGGATGAAATCAGTAGTTAATTGTTTTAAATCCTTAGTGGGGAGCTAAGGTAGTGGATGTAGAGCTTGTTAGAAGCTTGAACAACTCTAAGTCTCTTGTTCTTCATTTTTATCTTTTAAATTTCTTCCCTTCAATTTTTAAATTGCCAATTCACCCCCTCTTGGCCATTTTCCATCGATTGATCATCTCAACAATATCACTTTAGCTAGGGTCGTTCTTGAAGCTATTCCGACTTATACAATGCAGATCACAGTTATTCTGAAGCGAGTTTGAACTGAGCTTGAGTGTTTGACCCGACACTTTATATGGGTTATCACTTCGAACACATGAGGAGTTCATTTGGTGAAATGGGATAATGTTTGTTGTCTTTTGCAAAGTGGAGGCTTGGGTTTCCGAAATAATTATGCGACTAATGAGGCCTTTCTAATGAAGTTGGCGTTTCACTTAGTTTCTCGCACGGATACGTTGTGGGTGTGTTTTCTCTATGCAAAATATAAATGTGAAATAACCTTGTATGAATTTATAATGATGGATTTTAATACCCCTAAAACTGGGTCAACCGTATTTAGTGATTCTTGTACTTAGAATAATCTTTTGTGGTAAAATAACCTTGTATGAATTTATAATGATGGAGTTTAGGCCTACCTTGAGTTAAATTAGTCTATGAAATAGTCCTTTTAAGATAAAATAAAAATTTATGACTTTATTTGGTAGCTATTAATCAAGTTAGATTAAAATATGAAAACATATATGAATACTACTATTTTTACATGGTGACTCAATTGATTTAAATTAGAATAGAATAAGATAGGTCAATGACCAAAATCGAAGAAAATGATAAGTTAAAAGTGTGTTCTATCTATCACCTATTAGTTTAATTTAGTAATTCAATGATGCAATTGAAAGTGAAAAGGAAAAGATTGACCAATTTATAAGTACTAAAATGTGATAAGGGTGGTATTAGGAAGTTGTATGCTAAAATAAAAATATCTTATGGTTACACACATGTCAAAGAGCTATTTTAGACATGTGGAATGGAAATTGATGGAGGAAGAAAGGAATTGATAATTCTTTGCATTCATCTTCTCCAACCGAAGGATGAGAAAGAGAGGGGAAAGGAGAAGAACGAAATTCCTCCATGGAAATGAAGAACCGAGCTTAGGAATTCAACTTTAGCAAATATTGCTTGTAGATATCATAAAGAAGGGTAGGCAAATTTATCCTTTAATCTAATTTTTAAGTTTAATTTGAATATTGTTGTTAATCTCTTGATGATATGTTTGGGTTTATTTGAATGAATGATTTTGATTGTTAAGAACCATTACTAGACCTGTTAAATAATTCATGAGATATCAGAACCATGCGTATAGTTCATAGAAAGAAGTTATGTATGCCTTGTGTAAACAATTTTGAAATCTGCATTAGCTGTAACTTTGAAAATTTGATATAAATTATACTCGTGAATTTAGAACCTATAATTTGTATGGTTGGAAAGTTTGTCATGTCTAGTTTCATTTAAAACAAACGAAACCGAATATTGAGTTTTATAACAGCCTGTAGAGACAATTGTTTAAAGATAGTGTAATATGCCTAGTGGCAGAATTAGGTGTATCTTTAGATTAAAACCTGTATTAATTCATAAGAATTAAAAATGCAAGATCTGTATGGTTAGAAAGTTAGTTGAGTCAGCTTTCCAACGGTGTAAACGGTTTGAAATTCTGATATATGGAAAGAAAGATATGAAATTTTAACCGAGTAAGGTGCAGTCTGCCCGGCAACAGCAGCCACTTAGGGAACTAGAAAATATTATTAAAAAACAGTCTAGGAAAGGCTAGAAATTTAGGTAATTAAGGCAGTTTGAAGGGTAATAAGATATTGTTTTGATAACTGATGGTATGTTGTTTAAAATGTTGAACTGGTAGCTTTTCAATTGGATGAAAGTAACCTTGAAATTGTCCTAAACTTAGTCAAGGAAATAGGTAGTCTTGTTATGAGTAGTATGTACTGTCTTGGATGATAAATTATATGATATGCTAGGTGCTGCTTGGTAGGCAAAATAATGTTGTTTGCGATTCAAATTTATGCTAATGTGTACCTGAACGAATGCTAAAGGGGATGGCTAGTGTAAGAATACAATTAGGGACAATCCTAATTATATAAAGCATGTTGATAATTGTTTGAAACTGTTTTGAGTAGTTGAAAGTGAATAGACTGAATTTGAATGATCAAATGTGCTTATGTATATTGTCTTAGTTAGTATATGCTTTTAGAATGGACTTGACTCTAATATACGTGTAATTATATTCTTGTTTGAATATAGATCAAGAAGAAATTAAGATGGAATTGGGAGTATAACAAATTGGTTAAAGATTCAAGTATCTCGTAATGTCGGGATAAGATGTGAGAGTAGTCTAGAGCCTCAGGATAGGAGAAACCCATCCTAAGTATTCTCAATTTCTTTAATTTACTTACTTGCTGGATAAATCATGTAACAAGGTGAATGAGTTGGAGATCGAAGGTATGTGCTCTTGTGAAAAGTACCTAGCAACCGAGTGTGTGTAACTATGTTTAAGTAAGCATAGATTGTTAAACTTATTTGAATTACTTGATTATAATAAGAGGCATAAATTACCTATATCTGCTTGGGTTTGCTAATGCTTATTAAGGTAAGAGTTCAAGGTATATATGGACTTCTGTTTGATTTTATTCGAACCTAGATATGAACTGGTTGTACGTTATGCTGAATACAACATTTTGTGTATGAAGTTAGTACTAGAAGTGTCAATGGAGTGTGTTAGTGAACTAATTTGGAATTCTAAGAGCCTTGATTAGTGTTAAACCTAGTCTGATTTGCATACCAATGTAAACTTCTAAGCTCAGCCTGAATTGGACTAAGGTCCTCAGTTTGGTACCAAGGTACCTCTAATTAAAATGAAGAGAATACTTGTTTCAATGGTATTAGTTACCATTGTCTGATATTGATTGTGTGGTTCTGTTTTCCTAGGTTGATACTAGTCAAGGCTGAGATGTCCAACTAAGGTTGCTTGTGATTGATGTATGGTTAAGAAATTGGTTTGTTTAATTGTACCTTATAAATGAATTGCTTGACATTGTATTCTTCTATTTTAGAAGCATGAAAAAGTATATGGATGTTAAGCTTGGAAATAGCTTCCTTTCCAATAAGGAATGAGTAATTACTCATTTGATGGTTTATATACGAATGTAAAAAATCTTGAATGATTGTGTAACCCCCTTAGCCCGGCCTAAACGGTTGGCCCGAACTACGAAGATTACATGGGGAAAACCAAAGTCAACCCGAAAGTCAACCTTGATTAACGACCCTTTTTTTCTTTTTAAACTTATCTAGATGCATATTAACCTTAAGCGAACCCTAGAGAAGAACATACTTGAAAAGCACAGCGATCGGAAAGCAATAAGGGACTCAATTGCACAACATACAAAAGTTAGGGACCAAATTGTAAATTCTGGAAAGATGGTAGACTTAACTGATTTTAAGGTTACCAATATCAAATTAATCATATTACATGCTTCCCTGTCAAATTTCACCTTAAACGGACATCTCGATCTCAAGCAATTGCATATACAAAATTCGGGACTAAAACTTAAAG
Source organism: Hibiscus tridactylites (assembly GCA_958450335.1). Classification (NCBI taxonomy): domain Eukaryota; kingdom Viridiplantae; phylum Streptophyta; class Magnoliopsida; order Malvales; family Malvaceae; genus Hibiscus; species Hibiscus tridactylites. Next base: position 28,880,703 of record OY288291.1, on the reverse strand, counting down.
CTTGCAAACCTCAAGACCATTCAAATCAGTGCCCAACGGTCATCTGTTTCGGAACGGGGGTTGACCGTTCCGAAACGCGGGTTCGTTTCGAGACCTGTATCGAAACAGGGCCTGGCAGTGGCCAAAACGTTTCGGAACGGCCCTATCCGTTTCGATACACGAAGGCCATTACAGGCCCCTATTTCGAAACGTTAGTGCTCGTTCCGATACGGACTGCCCAGAAAGTGCAGAATTTGCTGGTTTAACATGCATTTATCCACTCAAAAACATCCTAATGACCTCCTAATCATGCCAACAAGTCATCATACATATAAGGTACATATTTGCATCATCAAAACACATTCATGGCATCAATTAGGAAAATCCACAAGTCTATAGGCATGCATCCTATTATCCAAAACCAAACAACCATCAAAGCATCAAAGCAATCACCAAAATGGCCATTTACAAATCCAAAACATTTAAGGCATCATGCCACAACTAGGGAGTCCAAAACATCTCCCAAATCGCATCCTAGGTTCCCATTGCCAAATATCAAAAACTAATAATGTTGTGAAAAAGTCACCATACATGAGCTTAGCTTTCCCTTGGATTCTTAGCCTCCTTGCTGCCCTCAAACACCTCAATTATCTGCATTATTGGTTCAAGAGAGAGATCGTAAGCACAAATGCTTAGCGAGGCATGCTCTAAAGAAACAACACAATAATGCATTTTATAAGAACACTTTCCATAAAGCCTTTAACACATAAACATCATTATCCATGCAACAATGCCTACACATCAAGCATCTCATGCTTCTTTAACATCAACATGTCATATTGGCTTCCAAGTGATACCATAACCATTTACATCATAAAACACAATCGGATACGTGGATTACAAGCGTTGTCTCATACGCTTCATACACACTACCGAACACACAAGGCGGAGTTTACCGGTACAATCACAACCCCTCAACACCCGTGATGGAGTTTAACGGTACAATCACAACCCCTCCACATCACCCATCGGTAGTTGTATAACATCACTAACGAGAACACGGGACACTCAACACAAGATCCACACATGGACTTTTAACCACCATTGTGATCTTAGACATCTCGTTAGTGTACTTGGATGGAGTTTACGGTACAATTACAACCCCTCAACATCAAAGGCGACTTTATTCACGGTGCACCCAATCCTATAGCCGGCTAACTATATCCGATTCAAGTACTTTAAAACCACACATCACTTGTCAATATACATCATTTATCATCAATAATCCACTGTTTTAAAGCATTAATCAAAGCCATTAAACCATCATGCATCACTATGCATCAACACCACAATTATCAATATCAAACCAAGGATCTCTTACCTTGAGCATCCTTCAACACATGGCTTCCAAAACCAGCATTAATCATGCTAAAACATGCTTTCAAAACAGAATTTAAACATGCAAATATCAACAAATGCATCGAACCAATCCATGGCTCATCCAAGAGAGTTTTTCCGAAAACTTACTCTTAAGCTTAGTTAAGTTGATTAGAGTTAAACTAAGCTCCCAAACCTTCAAACATTCAATACAAAGCTGGAAATCCAACTCCACTCACCAATTCCGTTTCGCAAGCTTGCCGAAACGTCGTTCAAGCCTCCGGATCAACACCACAAGGATCCGAAGATGTCTCCCCTGTTTTAAACACATCAAAGCAGAGGATTAATGCATCATCATGCATTAAAATCTTCAACCATTACACCAAAACTCGCTGCTCTCACCAAATCTAACATTTCGGCTACCAAACACAACCGAAATCACATCCAAACTCTTCCACAACATAACCCAGCCAAGATCCATCACTTCTAAACATTTCTAAACATCAATTAACATCCAAAAAGAACCTAAACTCGTCCTTATACCTCCAGCTATAACAGAACACCAAGATCACCCCAAAAACCACCATTTTCACAAGCAAAAACTTAGGAAAATCAACCTATTCGGGATTGCATTGATTAAACCTCAATTACACATCATTATACACCCAAAATACATTTAAAATCCATCTCAAAATAGAGCCCAAACAATCACCACGAATTTCTTCAAGATTTGTTCCAAATCTTGAGTTTTAAGCCAAAATCAAGATCACAACATTAAAACCTTTTATAAAACTTAATTTAAGGATTGAGAACTTAGGAATTTCAGTAAAAAACTGAGTATTTAGAGGAGAAGAACATCCTTACCTCTAAATGTAGATTTCTCCTTGATTAGAGCCAAAATCCTTGAAAATTCAATAAGCAAATGAAGAGGATTTGATGTAGAAAGGATTATGAATCAATTGATGATTGAAACCTCATCATTTAGTGTGAAAATCAAAAGATATGTTGCTGTAGAAATGTGTTTGGCTGAGAGAATTTTGAGAGAAAATGAAATGAGAAAGTTTTTAAGAAAGTTAGTTATGAAAAGCTAAAATATGGTTTCCCTCTTTTCCTTTAATTAATTAAACATTAAATGAATCATTAAAATTTAAGAGAAATCTGGAGAAATCATTTCTTGGGTAAATTAGCTCCTTAAAGATTCAAAGTTTTAATCCTTACAAAACAGTCACCACTGAACTTTTCAAAAATTACATTTTAGTCACTATTTCGAAATGTCACACTTCCAAACCTTATTTTGTAAAATTGATTTCACCAATCTCTTATATATATTAAAATAGGATTTTTAGATATTTTTCTATATTTTAAAGCATTCCGAACTAGGCTTTCCCTAAAACCACCTTTTATATTCGAACCGAAAATTAGACAGGTCCGGTTCAGACCCTAAACTTCCAAGCCCAAAATTGGGGTGTTACAGATTGTTTAAATCTCAAGGCATGTTTAAAATAAGTATAAAATTATACATTAGTGAGAAGCTTTTGGATATGATCGAATTATAAGAAACTGTATCCATTATTGGTTGATTACTTGATTAGATGTTCATTGGAAATGTTAGAATACATATATGGGATTCAAATAACCCCCTTGAATCGAAGGACAAGTATAATACATGCTTGATAACATATTGTTGTAATACATAGATGGGTTCGAATAGTTCCTTGAGTTGAAAGTCATGCATGTTACATGTTAGACACAATATTTACTTGTAGTCAAAGACATTTTATGATATACAATTGTTCGAATGATTCTTATAGAGTATGTCATCATAAATTACATGTATGATAGATTACCTACATGGAATTGAGAAAGGTTTTTATGCTTTTAGATCTAATGCTTGCCGGTTAAGTAAGTTATAATATATTGTAAAGATCAAGCTATTTGTCAAGATTGGTAATAGTGTGTACGTAATTCTTTATAATAAGAAAAGAAAAACTCATATGAGTTGGGTATTTCCTTGGATGGGAGCATTCGAATGCTAGGCTATTTAGGAGGTCTTAGTACAATGATTTGTTAAACAGTGTTTTGTAGATTAATCAATTTAATATATAAATAAAGCTTGGATATTTCTGACTTAATGTAAATATTTAGATTTAATCGTGAGTTAATTGTTGTTGGTAATTCATAATTAAACATTAAGGTTGTTGCATGTTGAGTGAATTGAGAAATTATCTGTTTAGTGTGGAACCTTTTCAGAAGTTTTAATTGTATCTCTAAAGGATAATTGGTTTAGGTTAAGATAACCATTCGAATGAAGTTACCACTACCTCATTAAGTTTGCACTTACAATGTGTTCTCTTAACTTCTTGCAGATTGATGACACCTCAGGTTGCTTTCGAGTTTATCATGAATGCCAGAAATATCATTCAGTTCGGATCAACCTCTTGTTTACTCTTAAGATGGTGGCACATAGTAGACTTGCATACTCATATTAAATCTTATGGCATGTATAATTGTTTATAAGCTCTAAGGATCATTAAGTTGTAAAAAGGGGCCTTTATTATCTCTTTTTCGGTTAATTGGTTTTCAATCTATTAGCTAGCATATTTAGTTGCCTCTTTATATATGCCTGGTATGGTTAGCTTGTTGTGTATGAGTTCCATGGATACTAGTTAATAGGATCTTGACTTGTTCGAATTCTTATTGATTAAGAATAACTATTACATGGGTATATCATTTGCGGGGGGGGGGGGGGGGGGGGGGGTTAGTGTTGTTTGGAATGACATTAAGTCGAACATTAAGTGAAATATTAGAGATGGTCAGTCGGTGGATTTTTGGTTTAGTGCGTGGGTGAACGAAGTTTGTCCCCTTGTGCAATATGTGCCTCTAAACCTTATCTTCATACCTCTGTTGCGTCCATGGTTGGTACTGATGGGGATTGGAATTTGCCTTTGTTCCAAGATTTATTGCCTCGCGCCATTCTCATGTGTGTTGCTGCTACGCTTGCTACTGACCTAGAGTTGGGGATCGATCTTGTTGGTTGGTTCGGGGGCGTGAATGACCAATTCACGGTTAAATTTGCTTACTCGTTATGTATGTGTGTTCTAGAGGTGAACTAGGAAGGGATTTGGCGTTGTGTTCACAAATATATGGAGCTTCAAAGGATCCGTATATTTCTTTGGTTAGTGTGTAAGGAGAAGCTCATGACTAATATGGGAAGGGTACGACAACATTTTTCTACGGATGCTCTATGTCCAATTTTTCATGTGGCCGGTGAGGATGTCAGTCTTAATCTACGATTTTATCCTTCGGCGTTGTCCATATGAACTATGTTGATCAAACCAGAATGCCTTGATGATTTTTTCATGATGGAGCTGCATGATTGGGTTCTTTGTAACTTAACTCGACTTGACTATTTTGCGCGGGAGGCGGAAAATTGGGACTTGCTTTTCAGACCCATTGTTTAGAATTTCAGGAAAATTTAGAATGCAGTGGTGTTTGACAGTCCTATGGAGGGTGAGGGTCGGTGTTGGAGCGTAGCTGGTCTCTACAGGATCAAACAATCACTGGGTTGGTGGAGGCGTCGAAATAAGCCTGTTGTTCGGCTCCTATTCCAAGGGTTTCGGTGCTTTGGGCTTTACCCAAGGATGAGTAGGTGAAACTCAATACGGATGGGGCTCGTAAAGGTCTGGTCAGGTCAGCTTCGTGCGTTGGTGTAATCCAGGATTCAGCGAGTAATTAGATTTGTACTTTTACTAAATTTATTGGATTCATCAGCTTGTTATGTGCTTGGGAGAAGGATTTTCGCCGCATTATTCTTGAACTTGATAGTATAGAGGCTTTAAGAATTCTCCGATCTTACACCGATACTCGCGAACAGTCCACTATGGTTGCTCGTCTTAATGCTTTGCAGAAAAGGTCATGGGTGGTGTAAATTCAACATGTGATGCATTCTGAGAATACAGTAGCAGATGGGCTAGCTAAAGTAGTATCTCTGAAGACGTTTGGTCTTATTCAGTTTTGTTCACCTCCTGTTGAGGTTTTATATTTACTTCACGAGGATGTTTTAGTTTATGTGTTACTATGTGTACTATTTTTCATCGATTAAGTTTAGAGGTTTTTAATGAGGCGCGTGATAGTACCCACTTTTATTTAAAAAAAATTAAAGGGTGAAAATAGAAATTAAAGGTCGGAAAAAATAATCAAATAGTCAAATCTTAAATAAGAAAATTGGAGAAGTTTACGTGGCACCCATACCAATTACCATGCAAGTTAAGTCAGTTTCAAGCTTCTAAATTTGCGTGTCTAACTAAACTTCCTAGATTAAATCTACACCTTTGATTTATTATCTCCAGACCCCAAATGCACGCTTCCAAAATCGCACCAGATTATTGTTTTCTTATTATAGATTTTTTCAAGTCAAAATCTAGTTTAAAAATAATTTAAATTTATGTTTATTCTTTGAATTTGTATTCACCTTCGACGATGATTCTTAAATTTTTTTGTCACGTTAGATTTATTGACTCCTTTTATAATAGTTAGTTAGCGGATTAAATTATTTATATTTATTTTTTCGTATTCTCTAAAATAATATATTATAGAGCTACTAGCAGTATTCACATTCTTTTCTTTAAATTTTCTTTTTCCTTTTCTTTGAATAAGATTAAAAATAGATTAAGATTTTGTAAAAAATGAGTGGTGATGTGGTGCTATGTATAATACTTAAAATTATTGTGAAAGAGTCTCTTGGTGAGTGTTGTAAGGTTACTCCTTGTCCTTAAAGGAAAGACAAATTTAATGAATTTGTAAAATTTTTAGTGTGGTAACTAAGGTAGTGGATGTAGACTCCATTGAAGGGTTGAACCTCTATAAATCTCCTTGCAAATTTTTTTGTTTTACAATTAGCTTCAACTATTTTTTTAAAATTTCTAATTCACTCCCTCATAACCAATTTTGATTGTTTAATCAATTCAACAAATTACAAGTCGGATCATTTATAGGTCAGGTTAACAAGTCGTGTTGATAATAAGTTGGGTAAAATTAAATCTCGGGTCATTTTAAGTTGGGTTATATCATATATTTATCAAGTTAATTTTGAAATCAAGTTCATATCAGATCGAGTTTGATTATCACATTATCGAAATCAATTCGGGTTGAGTCATTATCAGGTCTAAAATGATCGAGTTCAACTGAGGTCCGCATCAACACCATGTCAAACTCGGTCGAGTTTGAATCGATATCACCTCAAGTCACAATAAATTTCAAATCAAATCAATTTTAATCGAGTTTTTAAGTCGGATAATTTTTTATACGCCTACTTATGATCATGGATAACGAAAGATTAAGGAGTGCGGTTATCGGATGAGAAAACAAAGTCGGGTAACCAAATCGACCCAAGTACAGGGTTTGGTTGAGGAGAGGTGGCGTGACTGGCGGGGCCAATGAAAAATCCACAACATATGGGTAGTTCTGCGGTACGGCAGCTTAATATGCGGCTAATATACGGCGTTACCGGAAACATCATTAAGAAATACCGGAAACATCATTAAAAATACCGGAAACATGATAAGAAATACCGGAAACATGGATTTCGAAAGTATGGATACTTTCGAAATCAACATATCCAAAAGTATGGATACTTTCGAAAGTATGGATACTTACGAAATCAACATATCCAAAAGTATCGATACTTTCGAAATCCATGTTTTCGGTATTTCTTATCATGTTTCCGGTATTTTTAATGATGTTTCCGGTATTTCTTAATGATGTTTCCGGTAACGCCGTATATTAGCCGCATATTAAGCTGACGCATGGTAGAAAAATCCACAACATATAGTTCAAAGTTCAAACCTTAATGCTACAAGTGCAACTTCCTTTGTCGCCTAATTTTTGTTTCTTTTGACGGTCCAACGCGCGTAACACCTCCTAAAAACCCATTCATCCTTATAAAAACGGACTTTCACAAAAAAACTTTGAAAGTTGTTGGTTTCAAATTCTGAGTTTGTGTTTACATCTACAGCTCCGCTTCGATCGCTTCTCCTAAATTCTCTCGCCCATGAAGCCGCAGCGCAGCAGCCCCAAGAAGATCTCCCTTAAATGGATACCATTTATCTGTATCTCCTTCTTTACTCTCGGAATCCTCTTCAGTAACAGGTCTTTTATTTGGGTCCCTGGGTTTTTCCATTTATTTTTATATAGTTTTAACCATTGGTCTTTGATTAAGGCTATGGGTCCCACCTGAATCCAACGGTCTACTGTTATCAGAACGTCGACGGGAACAGGAGTTGCAGATTGTCTCCGATGATTGCGCTACTAAGAAAGTATGCGTTTTATTTCTGTATTTACATTTTTGCTTTCTTTCCAAAATTATGTTTCTAACATAAATTTTTACGTAGACGCCTGCACAAGATAATGATGTAATGGGTGAAGTTTTGAAAACCCATGAAGCAATTCAGTGAGTACAAATTTGGGTTCTCGTTATTTTAGCTAATTTCTTTGTAATTTATGATCTTTCATGAGGCCTTACAGATCTCTAGACAAGTCAGTTGCAATGCTAGAGATGCAGTTAGCTGCCTCACATAGTTCTCAAGATATGGAGAATTCGGATGCCTCCAGAGTCATCACAACCTTGGCTCCTGATGGACCCAGGAAGAAAGTGTTCATGCTCATTGGAATCAACACTGCTTTTAGTAGTAGGAGGCGCCGTGATTCTGTCCGGGAGACTTGGATGCCGCAAGGTTTCTTGCTTTCCACACCTTTTTTTTTTGAGGATTAGTTTGCTATTAATTATAATCTCAAATTAATTCGTTTGTTTCTGATTGAACAGGGGAAAAGCTTATTCAGTTGGAGCGTGAGAAGGGGATTGTCATTCGCTTCATGATCGGTCATAGGTAAATCATTTTAAAGCAAGAGAAAATTTAACTGACATTGTTGATATGGATCGATTGGCAATGTGATCAATATGGGTTAAATATACTTCAGTAAATATTTAAACTGACAGAAGTTGTTTCTGCATTGTTTGTTCCAGTGCAACATCCAACAGCATTTTAGATCGAGCTATTGATTCAGAGGACGCTCAGCATAAGGACTTTCTTAGACTGGTTAGATAGCATTCCTGCGATAGTTTTGGATATTCTTCCGTATTCTGGCATTTCTTACCAATATTCAGTTTCAACCTTATAATACAGGAGCATGTTGAAGGATATCATTCCTTATCCACAAAAACAAAAATTTTCTTTTCTACTGCAGTTGCGAAATGGGATGCTGAGTTCTACGTCAAGGTGGATGATGATGTCCATGTAAACCTTGGTTGGTTTGCTATCTCTTTTGGTCATCGTAAACAGTTTATCACATCATCATAATGGTGGAGAACGAATTTTTGGTTGTTTCGTATGTTGAATTTCTCATGCATATTTTCTCGTAGGTATGCTAGCTACAACCCTTGGCCGTCACCGTTCCAAGCCCAGAGTCTATATAGGGTGCATGAAATCTGGACCTGTTCTTTCTCAAAAGTAATTTTCCGGTGACCTTTTTTATCATTCATAATTTAACTTTTCAATTTGCTTTGTTCCCTCCTGCAAATTTTTTCTATAACTTCTGTTTCATTTGTTTATGTTGGTTAGGAATGTCAAGTACCATGAACCAGAGTACTGGAAATTCGGAGAAGAGGGGAACAAATACTTTCGACATGCAACTGGGCAGATATATGCAATTTCAAAGGATCTAGCAACCTACATCTCCATAAACCAGTAAGAACTTTGTTTTTGCCTTAAAGTAGCCTGCCTTTTGTTTGTTTATTACTTTGGCTAATGGAGTGTTCTGTTTTCTTATTACCATGGTCCTTTGTATTTGTCTGCGTTTGGCAATGCCTTATAGTCATCCCTTTAACTTAAGTTTTCTCTTTCCTTTGCCTCTTTGGTTTTTATCTCAGTTCAATCAAGTAGCCCAGTGTTTTCACTTTGAGCATCAAAATCTTGTCATCTTGCATTAATTCTGTTAAAACTGGGAGACCATTCGAATGATTCCTAAGATCGTTAAAATGCCGGTCAAATTTATATCCTTGGCCATTGTGGCTAAATCAGTCTAGTGAATTTCATTTTCCAGATGCTATTTTGATTTTGTAACTTTGCACCTTTGGTCTTCCAGTTTTTGTCCCTGATAATGTCTGAAAAAGGCATCGCTAATATTCCAAGTGATTCTAACTGATTGCAGGCCTATATTGCACAAGTATGCTAATGAAGATGTGTCCCTCGGGTCATGGTTTATCGGACTTGAGGTTGAGCACATAGACGACAGGAATATGTGCTGTGGGACTCCACCGGGTAATACTTTAATCTTGTATCAAACTCCATGATGACCAATAAATGGATAGCAGAAATCTCTAAATATCTGTCCACCAAAAGTTAGGGATGGCAAATTACCTGACCCGATCCGATCGGGTTTTTTTTTCATAAATTTCGGGGATCGGGGATCGGGGCGGGGCGGGGCGAGGCGGTTATTGGAAAGCATTGAGTCAGGCCGGGTATTAGATAGAAATTCCCCACCTCACCCCAGTATGTTTTAATTATATATATATATATATATATATTTTATATTTGTGAAAATACCACTATATATATAAATACTTTTAAGGTTCTAAGCTATTTTTTAGTTTGTGTTTATGTAAATTTTTGTTAGATATTGTTCGAGTTTTAACATATCTGATTTTGACTGTCAATGGTTCGAGTTTATTCTTTTAAATATGTATTTTTCATGTGGGTAATTTAAGGAAAATACTTTGATGCACAAGCTGTGTAAACTTTAGTTTACACAAGCCCTTTAATTTTAGGGTTTAGGGTTTAGGGTTTTATGTTAGGGTTTAGGGGTTTAGTATGTAGGGTATATAATTTAAGGTTTATGGTTAGAATTTAGAGTTTAGGGTTTAGGGTTTAGGGTTTAGGGTTTAGGGCTTAGGGTTTAGGTTTTAGGTTGCTAGGGTTTGTGATTTAGATTTTAAATTTTATAAAAGGATTGTGTAAAAAAAATTTACACAGCTTGTGCATCAAAATAAAACCCGTAATTTAATTGGTTTTATTTTATTTTTTATATAGTTTTAAGGTCCCTTGAAACCTATATTTTGCGACTGTAATGGCAGTTGATCTAACATTTATCATCGGCGAAAATTAATATATATTTTTTAAAATTTTCGGGTCGGGTTTATGAGTTGATATATCAGGGCAGGTAAATTAATATTTATACTCGGATTGGGGCGGGTTCGGGGCCGCCAAAAACCCGCCCCGTTGTCATCCTACCAAAAACTCTCACCTCGATACTTAATAATTGTTGATTTGGATTTGGTAATGCTTAGCACTCTTTGCTATTTGTTCTTCCATTTTTAACTCTTGTTTGTTTCCTGTTCTGCAGATTGTGAATGGAAGGCACAAGCAGGTAGTGTCTGTGTTGCATCTTTCGATTGGAGCTGCAGCGGAATCTGCAAATCTGTGGATAAGATCAAAATTGTTCATGAAAGGTGTGGTGAAGGCGATGACGCGGTTTGGAATACATTACTGTAAATAAATTTGGCTAGAAAGCTTGTATTGCGGCAAACAAGATCAAACATTCATGGTTTCATGATCGAGAGAAGCCAGATTTCACGCAACAAGGTAGGAGAAAACACTGCATCTGGTTACGATACGTATCTGCAAACACATCTCCCTCAAAATTTTGCAGGAACTCTTCTAGGAAAACTGGAGATTAAAGACGATCAATTTTTAGATAGATCAGAAAAGCTTATTACTATATAGTAGGATTTCAACATATATCCCCTTCTTTTTATGGTGATTGAATTCTATACATAGAATTACTATGGTGGCGTTGTGATTGTAAGCGGTGCAAAAATGGTGGAAAAAGAACTCGTGTAGAGAAAAGGGTGCTCAACACTACTTTTGTTATTTATAGAAAGCAGACAGTTGAGAACTTTAGTATATGAATATCCATTTTTGCTTTATGTTGTTTCATTTTTTTTAGTATTCTTAACATGGTTGATGATAATATATCTGTTCAATTTTCAGCCCTTATAAAACTCATCTGTATTTTTGTAGATAAAGCTGCTCAAATATGAATCTTCTATTTATCATTATATTGGGTCTTTTACATTGCCACCAGCCCACCACCTCCAGGTACGTCGAGATTAAATTTGGATGGTTCTTTTGATTGAACTTGAAGAATTGGCAGTCTCGACATTGTGGGAGGTGCATATCATTGTCTCTCGCGCTTCCCTGACTATCAACTGGTCCTACTGGTGGTGTGTTAATTACTGAAATCCGCCACCTTGCCGCTCAATTCGCTAGTTACTTTTTCACTACATTTGGGGTTACGGGTGGTCATAGGTCGGGTTTTTAATCGATTTGTACTCGACCCAAAAATTTAACACCTCTATCCAGACCCGCATCCAACTTTATCCTCCAAAAATTAGACTTGAATCCAACTCAAACTCAAAATTTTCATTAAAAAAACCCGGCCTTATAAGACCGAGTCGGAACCAATTGAATATGAGTCAAATGGTCATCCCCATTTGACGTACAGACAATGTTGTGGGCCGTGGCCCACTGTTTTGCAAAGGAAGAGTTACAAGTAGACCCGGCAAAATTGACCTGAAACCCGAACCGAGACCCGATTTTGACCTGAACATGATGATCCGAAGTTGACCCGAAACCCAAACCGAACCGAAACCGACCCAAAATTTTTTGTTGAACTAGAATGGACTCTAACCAAATGCTACCCAAACCGAAAGTTGAACTGAATATCGACCCGATTTTAACACGAAAATTAAGGTAAAATAAATGAATAATTTATTTTTAATATTATCTATTTTTAACAATATAATAAATAATAAAATGAAGAATGTTTTATTATCTTTTGTACTATGTCATGGAAGAGATCATTGCTCTTGTCAAAGTTGTGGTATAATAACATTTTATGTCATTTTGACTAAAATTTAAATTTTAGAAATTAAAATGGACAAAAATATCATTATATTAAATTAATAGACTAAATTACAAAGATTAGTTACTTTTGACTAAAAGTAAATTTTTAGAGACTAAATATCACTACGGGGAGGGGATTCCTATATCGAAAGTCTAAACTGTGAGAATACTTGTGACTAAATTTGTAACACCCGGGTTTAGGGGTTAGGTGAAAATAATATTTTAATATTATTTGGGCTCGGGTTTATAACTAAAATGATCCTTTAAAATTTCGGGTTTCAAAATAAATACTTGAAATGGGACCAAATTGATTTAATTGCAAGTTGAAGAGCTATTTAAAAAACAAGGGAATAGCCATTCATTAATGGCCTTTTTGTAATTTACCCATTTTTCCAATTTAAATCCCCTTTATACAATAAAACACCCATTTTCCTATTCATTCTCTTCTTCACCAACGGGAAAGGGAAGAGCTCTCTACCAAGCTACTATTCCATCCCATTTCTCATCCATTTCAACTTCGTTTTGAAAGGTAATGACGTTTTTGACTTCCCCTCAACTCCCTCTCTTTAAAAGTACCATTTATTTTGATTTTCATGAAGGTTTTGGAAAATGGAATTTTGGAAGATTTTGATTAAAATGAGATCTTTATGTTGTTAAGTGAAGTGTTTTGATTTAATATGTTTAGTTATGATGTATAGAGGTCAAATGGTATAACATATATGAATTTTGAATGATTTTGAGCAATTTTCGGATTTGGGTAAACAAGGGGTTTTTGGAGGGTTTTGGGTGAGTTTTTGGGTTGTTTTAGGTGGGTTTTGATAGGCTATTGATAGTACTATGGATAGGGGTTGAATTGGGATCATTTGTGGGTGTAATGGAAGTTGGAAACATGGTTTTTGGACATGGTTTTGGGGTTGTCCGAGTTGGTGAAAAATGGGATTTGTTTATGCTTGCAACTTGGCAATTTGTGGTTGAATTGTATTCCGGGTTAGTTCCGACGATGAGTTATTGATTGTGGATGTTTTGTTTGTGTTTGGGATTGATTAGAATCGAGGTTGGACATCGGTGAAGCATCGGAAGTAAATCCGGGAAATTGAAGGTGGTCGCTTGCTTGGTCTTTAAGTTTGGGAGCTTAGGTGAGTGGTTAATTGTTTTATATGGTTTTAAAATGGTTGGTTCGAGTATGTGGACTAGGTCGGGCTTTGTAGACCTGCCTAGAGTTAGGATTAGAGTGGTAGCCTAATCCTAAACTTGATCTAGAGCCTTTGGATGAACTCATATATGTGGATGTGTATGTCTCGTATGAAATGTGATATGAATGCTTATGTATGTTGTGTTATACATGTGAGATGAGGCATGATTTGAGATGCTTGAGACATGCATGATGATGGTTCATGGTGAGTACGTGCTAAGCACGGAATTGATTGAAATGAGTAATGTGGAATGAGTAAAATGTTGGCACTAGTATGCTTGAGTACAAATGATCGATCATTAGGATGTTAGTGTGTACACATGAGTCAAAAGTCGCGCGTGGCCTTGGTGGCGTTGAGTCACCAAGGTGGAGTACGGGTTCGTCCGGAAATTGTATTTATATATAGTCGATGATGAGTGGAATCTCATCGACGGGGCGTGAGGATGAGTGGAATCCCCTCCGCGAGACCGGTGATGAGTGTAATCCCACCGTGAGGTAATGTGGTTGTTGGATGTGAGTTCCAACGTGTTTATCCGCGTATTCGGGTCATAGCTAGGTGCCAATGTTGATTGATAAGTGTATCAATGTGATGAGATATATGATCTTTATTTGGATGTTCAAATGTGATTACTTGTGTTGTGGAGTAGAGCTCATGATCATGACATTTAATTGTATATTGTGCATGCATCTTTATCTTGTGGCTCTTGTGGATCCTTGGTATATATGTGTAATGCCTTGGCTAAGATCGTGCTCGGACCCTGCAATGTTGAGGTTTGTTTTTAAGAGCTCACCCTCACTAAGTATCATTGCTTACGCTCTCTTTGTTCAACATTGCAGATCCTTAGTTCGTGGGTTGCTTGAGCAAGTGGAGGGCCTCCAAGTGTGGTTGTTAGCTTTAAGTACATCAAGTATGAGTTTTTTTAATGTTGAACATGTAATAGTTAAGCAATGGGACATGTGTTATTTTGATGGATGATTGTTGGTTGTTTAGGAGCTTGCTTAGACTCCATGTTATCTTGTTTTTGTATGGCTTGTGATGCCATGTTTAAATTGTAATCTATGCCTAAATTGCTTACCATGAATGTTGGCTATGTGCCTTTGAGGTTGCCTTTATGTTTGAATGTTGAAGTATGAGACTTTGAATGCTTAAATGTCATCTTTGATTCAATTGCATGATTTCCTTAATGAATGTACGTGTTGGGTGCTTGCATGGTTAAATATTGATCTGATGATGTTGTATGAATGCTTGTTGGGGTTTAGGGAAGTCCTAAAATGCATTTAGGTTCGGGTCTTGTTAGTCTTTGCTGAGTTTGGGAGTGTTGTAGTGCAGGGCGTATCGGTACGCCTGGGGGCCGTATCGATACGCTACTGCCTCCAGGGCTCAAATTTGGTTGGGCGTATCGATACTCGGGGGAGTATCGATACGGTTTTTGGTCACTGGAATCTGAGAAATTGGGGAGTTTTTGGAGTATCAATACGGGGTTGGGGCGTATCGGTACGGGTTTATCTCGTTGACCACGAGATGTTGACTGAAGAGGGCGTATCGATACGCTCAAGGGCTGTATCGATACGGTCTTCTTCGAGTTGACTGTCCGAGTTGACCAAGTCAAGGCGTATCGATACCCTTGATTGGTGTATCGATATGGCCTGCCCTGTAAGCTTAAAATGGACTGTTTATGCATGGCCGTGATTCGAATGTGATTTCCTTTGATTGTTTCCGCTGTCGTGATCACTTAGGATTTAACAATCCTCTAGACAAGATTAAAATGAAAGAAAAAAAAAGATTAGGGTTGCTAATCGAGGGGGAACCTTAACGGGTTTCGCTTCGGTTTTCCCCGTGTGGCCCACTCAGACCGGTCATCCGGTCAGACCGGGACGAGGGGGTTACAAAATTAAATCAAACTAAAACTTAAAGTTGAATATTAGTACTAAAATGTAACATTTTAAATGTAACATGACCTAAAAAGTAATTAATCTCTAACTTAAAAAATTGGTGGCTTATTTCCCTCTAAAATTTTGTATTCCCTCTTTATTTTTACTAATTGTCTTTTTTTTTTCTTCAATCTAGCTTAAAAAATTGGTGGCTTATTTTCTTTTAAAATTTTATCTTTTGGCCATGTTTTGCAATTAGCGGATAGCTGATAGCTAATAGCGGATTACATTAGCTGATAGCTAATTGCATTAGCTGATTTGACTAGCGAATTATACTAGCTGATTGTATAAAATTGTTTGGTAAAATTAACTGATAGTGAATAGCTGTTTGATTATTTAAACAAGCAAAATGACATATAAGGACATGATTATATTTAATACTTGTTTGAATAATTTATCAGTTATTAATATTTTGTATCTAATAAATATTAATTAGATTTGTAAAAATTATTTTTAATATAAATTTCCTAAACATATTTGAAAGATTTATATATTAATTTATTATTTATATAATTATTAAATTTTTTATATGCACATATAAATATGTGATAATAAAAAATAGAATTAACTTACAAATGTTACCATATAAATTAGTAGTAACAACAAATAAGTCTAATATTTAATATGTTTTTATTTATATTAACAAATATTATTATTTAATTTAGGTTATTTGGAGATTTTTGGTAATTGTTAAAGGTAAAAGAGTCATTACAACTCTAATATCAAACCTCTAATCTCAAAAAGCTCATATTAGGAGCTTTTTCAAAATTAGCTTTTTCACCACAATCTGCTCTTTCAATCCGCTATATACCAAACATCAATATTAGCGGATTTGACTAGTCAAACCTCTAATTGTACCTTAAACCTCTAATTTTTGCTCAAACCGATATTTACCAAACATGGTCTTTCTCTTTCTATTTTTACCAATTGTCTTTCTCCTTTTCTTTTTCTTAATTTAATTGAGTTTCAATTTAGATTAATTTAATTGAGATTTCACATTTAGTTTTAGAATTATTTTAATTATGTCCGTGATTTATGCTTCTAAATTTTAGTTAGCTCACTTAGATCCTAAGTTTAATAAATTAATTTATTATTATTATTCTTATTATTATTATTACATATAATAAACTTTGATTTAATATAATTGTACACAAAATTTTGTTATGGATACATGAAGCTTTGATTTAAATATTTAATCAAATTTAAATGCATGGATTAACAAGTTGAATCAGAATTAATCTCATACACCAATAACTCTAAACTAAACCATAAATATTAAACTTCAAACTTCAAACCCTAAACCCAACTCAAACCAAATTGACCCGAAAATTCAAATGTTGACCCGAACCGAAAGCGACCGATCCGATATTAACCCGACCCAAAAACAACCGACCCGATTTTGACCTGATCCAATACTCGAACCGAATTTGACTCATCACAGACTCGAATTAGACCCAAACCCAAACCGAACCAAATCTAAACTGATTCTAGATAGACCCAAAACAACCCGAATTGAACTCGAACCAAACGAACCGATTGCCACCTCTAGTTACAAGAGAGCTGATGCAGACCTGATTTTACAATGCATTTGTTTCCAGGTTTCTTCGGCACCAAAAAAAATGTTTTTTTAAACAATTTTTATCTAAGGTAAAGGATAGAAAATTGCTTATAAAGAGTTTTGAAACCCACAACATAAGAGAAATAAAATGATATCAATTGAAAGCTTTAACTACTTGCTCTAAAAATTGTTTATCCAAAAAAAAGTGTTAGATGTAAGCCAACCTAAATTAATTTGGAATATACGACATTTTCTAATGTATACTGAAAACTCGTTTGGCGCGGATGCGCAGGTGATAAGTTTCCCAAAATTTTATATTTTCATTTGGATATAATTTTTTAATACTAGAAATTTCGGGTTAGTAGTTTTCGGTAATCTGATCGGACAGTTAAACAAGATCCAAAAGAAAAAAAATCAAAAAATTGAAAATAAAAAAAAATCATGAATATTTTGACTAAGTAATGTCCAAGATGTGTTCTGAAAATTTATTATGGAGTAAATAAATTATAGTTTAAAAATATTAGTATTTAGGGTAATTATTTTATACACTAACGGTTGGAAATATAAATTTTTTACAAGTGCATTAGTTTTAAAATTTAATATTTAGTTTAGGTTTAGGGTTTATAGTTTAAGTTTAGGTTTAGGGTTGTTAAAAGTTAGGGTTTATGATTAGAAATTTGGTTATAGATTAAAACTTAAATCCCTAAGCATATTACCCTAAACCTTAACATATAAGTCCTAAATTCTAACTATAAACCTTAAATTTTAACCACACCCCTTAAATTTTATACCCTAAATCCTAAAACTAAAACACTTATAGAAACTTTTTGTTTCCACCACCAGGTTCAAATCTTATAAGCTCTTAAAAAAAATTATGCTTTTCGTTTTTGTTAACTTATTTCATTTTTAATCCAACTAATTTTCATAAACAAAACTAAAAATTTGTTATATTTTAGTTTTCTTAATCATTAATACCTCATTTCTATACCTTCTTAATTTTCTATTCTCTCAAAGTTGCCTTCAATTCTCCAATTTTCTTCCTCACTTAAGTAAGAATTTATGTTCTTAAGTGATCTTGCTTGGTTTGATCCATCCAAACAATAAATCCAATTTTCTTGAGAGATTTTGGTCAAAATGGCGATTTTCGTTTTAGGTGAGTAAACCTCATTTTCTAAGTGAAAATTTAATGATTCAATAATTTTTTTTGAAGATTTTGTGTAAACATTTTAGAAAATTTAAAAATAGAGGTTTGATTATTGTTGGTTGTTTACGATGATTCTAAATGATTAAGGGCTCCTTTGGCATGGCTTAGAAAAGAGCTTTGTTTAAAAAAAATTATTTTTCATCCATAAGCAATGCCAAACACTTTCAAAATTGGTGTGAAAAATCACTTAAAAAATAGTTTTTCACCTAACCTCAAAAGCTAAAATTTCTAATTTTTGGAGTGAAAAATCCCTTTTAAGTTTGAAGTTACTTTTTTATTCTTAATTATTAACAATAATATTAATAGTAATATATTAAAATAATATTAAATATGATAATTATTATTATATTAAACTAATATTTTAATATTAAATATAATAATTATTAAAAATTTAATATTTTAAATAAAAATAAGTAATAAAAAGCTTTAATATTATAAGATAATATTAAGTATAATAATTATTAATATATTAAATTAATATTTTGTTATATTACAATAATATAAAAAGATAAATCGTCGTGATTTTTATTATTTAAGTTAATTTTTTTCGTAAATAATAATATTAATAAGTTTTATGATAATGAATTTAAACATCATTTACGTTTATTTATTTTTACTTTACAATATCATGTCTAAAATGGACATTTTATCTTTTCAAAAGTAATTTTTGACATAACACTATAATCTTACAATTAACTTTTCAAAATCACTTTTTGACAGCACTTTTAAAAACATTTTTCAAAAGCCCCGCCAAACTGGCCCTAAAAATGATGAATAAGATGTACGCGGATCATTAGAATTAAGTTTAGAGTGATTGAATCAAGTTTTGGTAAAAATAAGCTTAGATCTCGGTTTTTAGAGAGCATTCTCGAGAATGTCTCTCAAAATTTATAAAATCATCTCAAAATTTTTGAATTTTTTGAATCTTGATCCATACATCATCCACCACCATATGACCTCTGTTTCGGGATATATTCTTTCTCTTACCAACGACAACCTATCTATCATAAGAATAAAGCGCACAATCTTCGAGAATTCCAAAACCCAAAATGAGTTTTTTTTTCGATTAAATGAATTGATTGCAATTTCTGAAATTTATGACATATTTATAATCTTACTAATAATTGGATGATTAGAGGTGTAATTTTACCCTATAAAAATCATTAAAAGTATTTCCTTACGGTACTTTCTAACGTCTATTTTTGTGACTATCGATTAATTGAGGGAGTAATTTTATGATTTTTTGAATTTGAGTGTCCATTTAATCTTACTAATAATTGAGTGAATTATAATTTACCTATAATAAAAATAGGGGTTGAGGTGTTAATTTTTACCCTCAGAAAAATATTTTATGCACGGGTAATGGAAAAGAAGTTTTCATCAAGTGAGTTTAAATTTAAAAATTATGGTGTTAGTTTAGGGGTTTAATGTTTAAAATTTAGAATGTTAATTTAAAGTTTAGAGGATAGAAATAAGGATTTAGGAATTTAGGGTCTGTTTGGTTCTAGAAATTATTTTCTATTTTGTTTTCCATTTTCTAAAAATATTTTTATTTTCTGTTTTCTAAAAATTAAAAAAAACATGTTTGGTTAATAGAAATGAAAACTTGTTTTCAAAAATGAAAATAGTAGAAATGTGTTTGGTATTTAGTTTTTCAAAATAAAAAGGCTTAAAGGTCAAATTAGCTTTCAACGAAAAATTAAAAAAATCAATTTAGCCTTTATGAATTTCTTACACTCAATTTAGCTCTCATAACTCAAAATACAATCAATCAGACTCTCATAATTCAAATTGCGGTCAATTTAGCCCTCTCATAACGTTGACCGTTATAGCTGACTGCTAACTCACAAATAATCATTAAGATAGTGACACACGGTACACCTAAAAATATTTAAAAAATCTAAAAAACATATTTAAAATTAACCCGTCCACAACTACCCACCATAAAATAGTTTTTTAATTAGTTCCCCTCCACAACTACCCACTTAAAATAATTTGCTAATTAGTTACCCTTCACAACTACCGTCTTCACTTGGATCCATTGAAACGCTATAGAGTTTGCATGGGTTGGAATTAAATATGACATCTCTAGGTTTCAACATTCATTTTCTTCTTAAAACACATGGTTTGTTTGTTAAGTATTGTTGGTTTCCTAGGAAATTAGTAAAATTGTAGTGGAAAACTTGATTAGCATGGATTGAAGAAAGACTGGATAGGGATCTAACATTAATATGCTAGTTCTCACGGTAATGATACCAATGGAATTTGAGATTTGAATTAAAAAATTAATAAAAACTAAATTTAAAAAAATCAAAACTATGATTGTTTTGAAATAAAAAAATTAGTAAATGGCAAAATTAGAAAATATTTTTTAAAATTTTACATTTTTAGATTTTTTACAGTTTAATGACGTAACACTTTCAGAGTGTGCCACATGTTCTCATTTATTCGTTTTAATGAGTTAATGGTCAAAATTTGGTCAACCGTTACGAAAGGAGTAAATTGAATATGTTTCGACTAATGAGAGTTAAATTAGGTGCAAAAAATCAATAATAGATTAATTGATTTTTTTTTTAATTTTTTGTTGAGGACTAGTTTGATCTTTAAGCCAAATAAAAATAAACAAATCATCACTCATTAAATAATTAACTTAAAGTATAATTATTAAATATTATTATAATAAAAATAAAATATGATTAAATAAACTAAAATTATAAAATTGACATTAGAAGGATTCGAACCGGGTCAAATAGTGTTAAATTTTAAAAACCATTGTTTTCATATTTTCTACTTTTCTAAAACATTTTCAATAAAAATGGTGAAAACATCTTTTTTATGTTTTTAAAACTTCACTCATTTTTATTTTCATTTTTTAAAAATCATTTTTGCAATCAAACATATTTTCTTTAACATCTCTTATTTTTCAAAAAAATAAAAATATCTTGTATTCTCCATAACCGAACATACCCTTAAAGTTTAAAGTGAAATTAGTTAAGCTTGTGAAAACTTGTTTTTCACCCGCATGAAATAAATGACTCTCACCTTATTAGTCTAACATGATGAATATCAAGATCCCCATGTCTGAAATACTCATGGTATTGTTAAAACAAATTTGCAAACTAGAAAATGTTATCTATAATTTTTTATAAATGTTATGCTTTTTATTTTAGGGTAAAATTTACAAATGATCGCTGAATTTTGTTAAAAAAATAAAACGGTAACTAAACTTTCAAATGTTATAAAATGGCAATTAAACTTTATATTTTGTTACAAAATGATAACTCGGTCGTTAAGTACTTAACGTGACTGTTATAAAACTTTATATAATAACATTTTTAATCCTCTATATATACCCATTCAATTAATTTAGTCATAATTCAAAAAAATTTACTAAATTTAACCCTCGTTATTTACACATTCTTTCAATTTGACATTTTCTTTTTGGCCTAGGATTAAATGGCTTTGTTTTTAGTGTTTGAGATGACACAACTCTAGACGACAATGGCATGTTCATAATTGACATTTTCTTTTTGGCCAACTTTGTAGTGTCCTTGAACTTATTGTCTTGATGCTGCGATTCCTGCAGAACAATTAGAACTCACAAATCAAACAATTCTACAAGTTAAAGGAGTCAAGGTAACAAAACTTGCTTGTGTAACTGTTTACAAATAGCAGATACAAGTCTAAATGTAAAATAGACTCCATCATTCCTATGCACCCAGAAGTTAATCTTGTTTTCCCTCCCTCAACAGTCTTCCGAAAATGTTTGTAGGGATGCCATCGTATGAGAGGAAGGAGAGCTGGTTCAAATCTGTACATATCGTGGTGAGTTGGAGCAGAAAGAATGTTTGGAGACGATCACGGAACAGTCATATAAATGTTTCCGACATTCTCTCATCGGACTTCCTAGAGGTAATCTTCTCGTTTTGTTCAGTGTTGAAACCCGGCAAGGCAAAATGCCATTGCCAACACACATTAAGGAATAATTGGGTTCTTGCATACTTTTTTGTTGAACAAATATGAATGTTTGCAGAAATTTACAGTGGAGCGCATCGCCAGACGCATGTTGCAAGGGAAGATGTTACTCGAAGTTGAGGTTACCATGCCGCCGGAGCTTATGATTTGGCAACTACCTTCCTCTTTTGTTCGAATTCAAATTCAAACATTATTCATGTCAATGTTCAGCTGAGATTGGGACGCCCAATTCCACAGTTTAAAATTAAGCAATTTCATAATGAAACCAAACAATAAATAAATAATATTTTTTAGAATGACCCAATTGAAAGAATGTGTAAATAACGAGGGTTAAATTTAGTGAATTTTTTTCGAATTATGACTAAATTGATTAAATGTATAAATGTAGAGCATTAAATGTGCTATTATACAAAGTTTTATAACAACCACTTTAAGTACTTAACGGTTGAGTTTCTATTTTGTTACAAAACATAAAATTTAATTGTCATTTTGTAACTTTTGAAAGTTTGGTTACCATTTAATTTTTTTAACAAAGTTCAGTGACCATTTGTGAATTTTACTCTTTTATTTATCCAAAAGCATCAAGCTGCTATATATAGCGACATTTTTTAAAAAAATTCTAAGGTGTTCCCGGTTTTCTTTTAAAAAAATTAATCGGAAAATTTTTAAAAGCTCGTATTTTAAATAAAATGATGGAGCCTTCACCAATTATTTGGATAAGGTAAATCGGACACCAATAAATAAAACCAGAGATTTACGTGTGGGAAAGGTCTTGTTATAAAACCAAGACCACATTGAGCAGAAACAAGGATTAAGGTGCATACATGTAGATAAAAATGAGAAATCAGGACCCAATCGCATAACATTGAGAAAACGAAGCCTTAATGTAACAATTAACCCGACATTTGAAAAGCTTGTGGATCATTTGTGTAAAACGCAGTGCAGGTATTGGCATATGTAATAGGGTTAATTACTGAAATAGTCACTTATGTTTTCTCCTAGTATAGAGTTGGTCACCGATTCTGAAAAACGACCAATAAAGTCACTTACGTTTTCGGGGCGTAAACTTTTAATCACTTAGCCGTTTGTTGCCGTTAAACGTTGACGGCATGTTGACTTGGCAACAAAAAATAAGAGTAAACTACTGCAATTGCCAGTAACGTTTATCCATGTACATTTTTGGTCCCCAATTTTAAAAAATAAACATTATGGTCTCTACTAAAAATGTTTCTTTCTAATTTCTTCCTTAAATTTTTAAAAATTCATTTTCAACCCTAAAACTTTGCAATCAATTAGTACAATAATATTATAAAGGCTTAA
This sequence comes from Hibiscus tridactylites, assembly GCA_958450335.1. NCBI lineage: Eukaryota > Viridiplantae > Streptophyta > Magnoliopsida > Malvales > Malvaceae > Hibiscus > Hibiscus tridactylites. Next base: position 28,857,208 of record OY288291.1, on the reverse strand, counting down.
ATAAAAAACAAGTGCTCAAAGTATACCCTTTTTGAATTTTAGGTGCCCAAAGTATTTTTTTTTTGTAAAAATAGGTGCCCAAAGTTTCAAAAGTTAGAATTTTAGGTGCATGACCATTAATGGGTGTTAAAAAATATATTTAACCAACCAATATTTGACACGTGACACTAATTTTATTTTATTTTTTATTTTTTACAGAAAAACACCCAAAATTTTCAATTTTTTTATTATAAAATCCTGAAATTTTCACAAAACAGTCCCCAAATTCCTAAAATTACCCAAACCCAAACCCCCAAATCTCCGCCCCTTCTATCGTCGATCACTGCACCTAATCACACCCCTTTGGTCACCGAACCAAGGCGGTCATTTCTCCCAACACGACGTCGTTGGAAATAGCGAACGGCGTGCCAGTCGAACATCAATTTCCCCGTTTCCGAAGACGCCGTGTTAGGGGAAATGACTGCCTTTGTCCGGTGACCTAAGGGGTGTGCTCAGGTGCGATGATCGGCGGGAGAAGCGGCAGCGATTTGGGGGTTTGGGTAATTTTAAGGATTTGGGGACTGTTTTGTGAAATTTTCAAAATTTTGGGATTTTATAAAAAAATTGAAATTTTTGGGTGCTTTTCTATAAAAAAAATAAAAAATCAAATTAGTGTCACGTGTCAAGCATTGATTGGTTAAATATACTTTTTTAACACTCATTAACGGCCATCCACCTAAAATTCTAACTTTTAAAACTTTGGGCACCTAAAATTCAAAAGGGTATACTTTGGACACCTATTTTTCATTTAAGCCTTTATAATATTATTGTACTAATTGATTGCAAAGTTTTAGGGTTGAAAAATGAATTTTTAAAAATTCAAGGGTGAAATTAGAAAGAAACCTTGTCAGTAGTGACCATAATGTTTATTTTTAAAAATTGGGGATAAAAAATGTACATGTGATAAAGGTGAGTGGCCATTGCAGTAGTTTACCCTTATTTTTTTGTTGCCATGTTAGCAAGCCGTGAATATTTAATGACAACAAACGGCTGAGTGACCAAAAGTTTACGACCCGAAAACGTAAATGACCTTACTAGTTGTTTTTCAGAATCGGTGACCAACTCTGCACTGAATGAAACATAAGTTATTCAGTAGTTAACCCTATGTAATAAAACAAAGCCAACAAGTTTGAAACTTCATCTTTCATTCATTTGAAAATTTCAAATACAAAACCATAGAGAAAACAATGGTTTCTCTGAAAATCCCGAAACCAAATCCCCAAAACAAATAAAAATCAGGACTTTAAATCGAAATCTAGATCTACCTCCTAAAACAACTCTGGTGACTGTTGGTTGAATCCGAGAACTGTGGGGTTCAATGGGTTTTCGATTTAAGGAAAAGCTTAAGGGTAAAGGGGTGAGCTTGGCTAGAGATTTTTTGGATGGTGAACGGTGAGGGAATTAGGAAAGGATGGATGGTTATGGCAATGATGGTGAGTTCGATTGAGTGAGGTGTTAAGAGTTTTTTAGGGAATCAATGGTGAAGGGCAGTAAGGTGGTTTTGATTTTTGATTTGAATGGGGTTTTATTACGAACCACGAGTACTTCAATCTAATGTCGTACTATGTATTTAATAGTTTTCGTATCGAGAATATGTTGGGTACGGTTTGGGTACTCCACAATATTTGACCTTCTTATTTTTTTTCTTCTTCTTATTTTTCTATTATCTCATGCTTTTTGTTTTTTTATTACTATTCGACACTATTTTGTTCACATTTATCAACTATAAATATATAAGCATGTGTAATGTCATGCTCACATGATTTTTGTACGACTTTTTATTTTTTCAATTTCTTAGAATATAAAATTTATTTTATATTTGTCATACCCTAATCGTACTCGTACCTTGTAATTTTAAAAAAATACCATTTTCTATTCCCGTTTTTGTACCTGTACCCATATCTAAATTCGTATCAATGTAACATAAGGGTTTTGGGTATTGGTTAAAGGGATGTGATGATGGTGAAAAGCTGATTTGGGTGCAGGTTGGTGATAGGTAGGTTGGATAATCGAGAGCTCCAAAGAGCTAAATGACTGAGGTTGTGGGTATTATTTCTTGGTAAATTTGGGGTGGTTAGGAGGGTGGATTTAGTAACCTCTTAAGGCTCGATTTAGTAACCTAGTCTGCAACCTTATTACAACAACGTTTCACAAACAAAAGGGGAAAAAAGGCGCAACAAAGGCTAGAATATCCTCTTCCACCGCAAATGACTCCCATGCATTGAGTGATTTTGAATTAATACAAGAGATAACACATTTGTTATCAGATTTTGGGATGAACATGTCCCAACCAGCTTTCACCGCCGTAATAACACCCAAGCGAATTGCTGAAATTTCAATGAAAAATGCGTAGCAAGCAGAGAAAGACAATGTCCCCTAACCAGCAAACCAGAGCAATCTTGGACAACACAAGCAACATCGACTTTACCTGATTTAGGGTCGAAATTTGCATTGCAGTTAATCTTAAGAAAAGTAAAATTTGGGGGAGTCCACACGATCGTAGGGGCATGTGGAGAAGGGGACACAAAAGCCTCAAAAGGCTGTAAAAGGGGAGAAGACAAGCATGACAAGTATTTTTCAAAGGCTATATAAGCTCGATTCCACACCTCGACAAGAAATTCAAGAAGAGCCGAGAAAACTTAGGAATTTCACGATTTTCAAATATGCCAGCAAAGGAAGGAGAGAATGTTGAGCCCATCCGAAAAATACCTTTACCATTTAGAAGCGAGAGTTTTTTCACCATTTTTGGAAGCTTGGAAATCCCCTAACTATAGGATTCTTTCTAAATCTAGAAATTTTCTAAACTACTTGAAAAAGGGGACAAAAGAAAAGAAGATGTTCTAAGCTTTTGAAGCAGTCCCCACACCGTAGACACTTAGAGCCCGTACCAAAGAGACCATGAAATCGATCAAACAAAACATCATTGATCAGAACAATGTTATGACATGTTTTCTAGATGAAGGATCTGATTTTAGAGGGACTTGAAGACTCCAAATGGATTTCCAGAAATTCTTGTCATTAGAGAGATCAAAACTAGAGCAATCATTATGGGGAACACACTTATTTGAAATAAAGAGATGATAACTCGATTTGATAGAATAATCACCATTCTTAGTATGGGATCATACCATCTCGTCCTTGATGAGAGGCCCTCCAATAGGGATAGAAGAAATAGCCATAGCTTCCTTGAGATAGAAAAAAGATGAGAGTTTTTCAAATCACCATTGCTAGTTGGAGACATCCAAGAGATCCATCACCCAAAAGGTTTGACATTGATCTGGCATCCTCAACAGAATATTATGGGAGGGGAGTGAGGGGATCCACTTATCCTCCCAAATGGAAATATCAGCTCCATTCACAACACGCCAAATCGATCCTTCTTTTATAAGTTTAAGACATTCATGAGTACTCGACCAGGCCCAAGAAGGATTCCAACCAAGCAAGAAAAATATTACCACTTGGGTAGTACACCCCTTTCAACACATGAGCAAGAAAGGAATGAGGGTTCTTCAAGATCTTCCATAATTGTTTGGAAACCAAAGCGAGATTAAAAGATCTCAAATCCCGAAATCCCATACCTCTTGAAGCCTTAGAGTGACATAGTTTGTCCCAACTTAACCAGTGAATTCCCCGGTCTTTGTCTTGGGATCCATTCTCTAAAATTTTTCTATGGAGGCAATCTCGTCGCAAAAGGTAACTAGAAGGCAAAAACACTGAATTGACGTATGCCGGAATGGTTGTAGCAACAACTTTGATTAACACTTCCTTTCCAGCTCGCAATAGAAGGTTTGCTTTCCATCCTTGTAATTTATTTCTCAGCCTATCAAGAATAAATTTGAAGGCCTCTTTCTTCCCCCTTCCCCAAAGGGTTGGTAGCCCTAAGTAATAACTACCTTCTTCTATAAGGTTAAAACCAAGAGACTTCAGTATAAAAGAGATCGTCGATTGGCTCACATTTGGTAAGCAAAAGAAAAAGAATTTTTTACAATTTATCGCTTGCCCAATAGCCTTTTGGAAGATACTTAAAATTTTGTTTACCGAATCACCATTCTTTTCATTAGCTCGGGTAAAAAGAACGCAATCGTTTGCAACCAGAATATGGCTAATGACAGGACATCGACGGCCAATTCTGAACCCATTAAGACCACCATTGATCAGTTTTTTCTCAATGATCAAAGAAAAAACATTGGAGACAAACATGAAAAGGAAAGGGGACAAGGGACCTCCTTGTCTTAACTTACAACTTGGGGAAAATTCTTTTTTAGCGTTCACTGTTCATGACCAAGGAAAAAGAAACTGAAGAAACACATGACATAACTCTGGTTGTCCACCAATCACAAAAACCCATTTTGCACATAATAAGACTAAGCACCTGTCAATCCACTTTGTCATAGGCCTTTTCAAGGTCGATTTTGATAGCCATAATTCCTTCTGAACCTTTTCTTTTTTTCATAGCATGAAATGCTCATGAGCTAATATAATATTGTCATGGATTAGTTGTCCATTAACAAAGGCCAACTGGGAGGAATGAATGATCTCCGACAAAAAGGTCTTAAGTCGGGAAGCTAAAATCTTCATAATCACCTTGAGAGAGAAGTTACAAAGACTTATAGGACGGAAGTGATTAACTTCTGTTGAATTCTTTTTTTTAGAACGAGCACAATGTTGGTTTTGTTTAAAGATCGATCTAATTCCCCCGTACGAAAGAAATTCAAGACCATAGAGATGACTTCAATTTTGACAATCTCCCAAAAAGTATGATATAAGATACATGAGAAGTCATCCGGTCCTGGGATTTTAAGGCTCCCATATCAAAGGCAACCTTTTTAATTTCTTCTTCCGTCACCTCTCTACACAAAGAAAAATTATTTTGTATTTGATAGAAAGAGGAATTAAGTCCTAAATACTTCTCCAATCCACAAAAACTTCCTTAGTATAAATTGTTTTAAATGGCTAAGGATAAAAGAGGAAACTGACTACTCATCCTCGAGCCAATTACTCGACTCATCCTTTAGTTTGATAATGGCATTCTGTTTGTCTTTGTATGGTAGTCGCGTGGAAGAACTTAGTATTCTTAACCCCATGGTTAATCCAATTCACTATAGCCCTTTGATGCCAATGGTGTTCTTCACTTTCCCACAATTTTTGGAGTTCAAGTTTGAGGGCTGATATTTTCTCTTTGGACTAAACATTGATAGGAGAATTCTGTAGAGTTAAGAGTTGTTTCTTGATACCTTCAATAGTTTTTCTATTCGTGCAATACTTGATTTTACTCCATTTTCTTAGTTTGATCCTTGTAATTTTCAATTTCCTATTTAGAAGGTTTCGACCAGTACAAGGGGGACTCCCTGACCAAGCTTCTTTAACATTTATTGTACATTCTTCCTCATGGAGCCATCAGGATTCAAATTTAAAATCCTTTTTCTTTCTTTTTTTTCAAGCCATTACAAAGAAGGATAATTGGATCATGGTTCGAAGCCACAACTGTCTCAAGAACTCTAATAGCCCTGGGAAACTCTAAACTCCATTCATGCGAAATGACAATTTTATCGAGTCTCTTAATAATGGCATTATCGTCACTTCTCATATTAGTCCAAGTGAAATCTCCACCTTTGACAAGAAGTTCAAGAAGATTTGAAGAATCCAAAAAATTGAGAAACCAATTTGCTTGATTATTGTTAACATGGCAACCTCTTTCTTTTTCATTCTGATTAGAGACAATGTTAAAATCCCTTAAGATGCACCATCTACAATTAGTATTGTTGCGGAGGGCAGATAGGTTTTCTCAAAACTGTTGCTTATCCTCCATATGAGGGGGTCCATAGAGAAAGGTGCAGAACCAAAAATCTTCCCCTTTAATATACACTAGAGTATCTATAAAATTGATCGTTTCTCTTAATATAGTGATGGAAACATCGACAGCCCACCAAAGGGCTAAACCACCTGCCAAGCCTTGAGGATCTACATTAAAACTACCTGAAAACTTGTTTTTTTTTTGTTCTGAACTTTTCAAGATAGGTTTGTTTTTTCTTGGTTTCACTCAAGAACACAATGCAGTGGGTGAATTTGTTCAAGAATTCCTTTAAAGCACGAGAAATATTTTTATTACCCAGCCCACAAGTATTCCACGCAGTGATAGACATAACCAACCGAAGAGGAAACTAGGAAGGAAAGGAGACGAGCCTATGAAGTAGACCTTGAATTTCCAGGTCCGAAGAAAACAAAAGAACAACAAAAATAGAGGCACGATCGACCAACAATGTCGGGATGAGAGGAAGAAAAAGAAAAACCAAACGGTCAAACAATCGACATAAAAAGGAAGAGAAATAAAACCAAACGACCGACCGACCATCAGTGACAGGATGGAAATGAAGCAATGGAAAGCCAAAAGAAAACAATAGCCCAGAGAAATGCACCTTAAGAACTCGGGGCAATAAAACCAAGTGAAAAAATGGTTCGTCAATCAACCAAGAAACTTCAATAAAACAACCAGATCCACCTTGAAAACATCCACGAAACCAAGAGAACAAATAGAGTCAGCCACCGGAAGCAAGGGTGAGGAAGAAAATACCAATCCCAACCTCATATCTTCAAGAAGTAGAAGCAACACACTAAGAATCAAGAGGAAAGCGCCCAAATCGCAAGAGAAGAAAACTAAGAATTTTGACCAAGAGCGTCCTAAAAAATGTCTTGACTATTGGAAGACCGACCGTGATCTTTTTTTTGGTAGCTTTTGGTGAATGAAAACTAATAAAATCAAGGTACTTGGGAACCAATTATTTTTGAACCAATTAGAGTGAGACATACATCCATTCAATAGGAGCAATGACTTAATGAGGAAGGAGTTCAAGATATTTTCATTTTGGTATTTTTACTCCTATGTAAGAACCAAATGTAATAGGTCATATAGTTTTGAGCTTAGGGTATAAGGTATTAGGTATTGAAAGGGTTAATTTAACGGATATAAAATAAATGATATTTTTAATACGGACATTAGGTTTTTTCTGGGTATTTAACTCAACCCGAACAAAATTGAATGTCTACACTACATCAAACCGATATACCTATAGGATAATTACAATGCAATCTCCTAATCCTGACACAACTGCAAATTAATTGAATCTTGAACAGCTATACATTTTCCCTGTAGCCTATCGCGCACTATACCCTGTACAATATCAAAAATGCTAATACAATCCCTTGAGCTTCTTTGAAATTGCCTCCTATTCTTCTCTTCCCAAATGCAATAAAAAACACTGCATACTAGTCTCAGAATCCAAATGCCTTTTGAAAAGGGGGTTCCAAGAAAAGATGATTACGACTCTCCTTTGAGTTACCATACATACAACATTGTACATCCACTTGCATTTCACCTTACTCAATCTATTCTTTGTAGGTAGTCTATCAAGCAAAGCCATTCAAAAGATAATAGCATGCTTCAAGATAGAGAAGGAGAACCAGACTAATATGTGCCAGACAACTTTTTTTCTCTCTCTTATCACCTCCCATACGTTCTTTATCTTAACTCGGAGAAGGTCGTTCCCATTGCAAAATAAGTCATCCACTTTCCCTCAAAGTTTCAATAATTTTTTAGTAATACAGTTATGACTTGGTTTGTCTCACAATTACCAAAAGTTCGAGCCATTAAAAAATATTTTAATTTATGAAATTTGAAATTTTTATCATTATTTTCCAAAATAATGATTTGTAATATGTATAATAACAAATTTCAAAAGAATTAAAATAGCAATCCTTAGATTATATTTAGGATAAATTTCACAAATTGTCACTAAACTATTATAAAATAATCATTTTAATTATTGAATTTTTAGAAATTAAAAAATAAATATTAAACTTTGGATTCTTTTACAAAATAGATAGTGAATCGTTAACAATCTAACAGTAAGCTAACTTGACAATTAAAGTAATATATTAGTTGTTACAAAATTGTCAATGAAGTTTGTAAATATTATATTATAGTAAACTCACTATTTAATTGTTACATACTGGTCATTAAACTATTTAATTGTTCTAAAATGGTTGGTTATTATAGGTTCTAATGCATTTTTTGCCATTAATTTCAAGAGATTTTCTTTTCATAAACATTTCAAATGAAGGAATGAAAGTGGCTTTTTTTTGTTTCTAGAAACATTTCTTGAAAAAAAAAACTTTGAATTCCTTTCATTTGAAGGGCGTCTTAGGAAAAAAAAACTTTTATTTCTGTAGTTTAAAATATTTTTGGAAACAAAAATTTTAATTCCATATCTTTGAAATGTTTCTGGAAACAAAAAATCTTTCATTTGTGCAAAAAACTTGTATTATAACACGTGATAACCAATCATTTTTTTAACAATTAAATAATTTAATGGTCATTTTATAATAATTAAATATTACAATGGTCATTTTATAACAATTAAATAATAAATTTATCATTATGTTACAATTAAATAGTTCAATAACTATTTTGTCAAATTTAAAAAGTTCAATGATCGTTTTGTTACAACCAATACATTACTTTAACGACATCTATGTCTTAATACTTATTTTATAATAAAATCCAGAGTTTAATGTCCATTTGTAACTATTTAAAAGTTTAGTGATCAAATTAATCATTTTAAAATAGTTTAATGACTATTTATAAATTTTACTCTTAATTTAAAGATTACTAGTTTCCCCTTTAATGCTATCAAAATAGAAGCAAACTACCTATATCCAACGGCATCTAAAAGATGTTGGTTTGAAAAAAAACTTTTTAAAAATTATAATGTAAAAAAAATATCTTTAAAGTTTGAATGTATAGTTATTTTGATTTTTATTTTTTTAAAATATTTCAACCCTTAATATTTTATTCTGGGTCAAAATAACTTTTATGTGAATGAAAATTATTAGTGAACTAACGATAAACAGCTTGAAATGAATTGACAAAATGCCACATCAACATAAAAATAATTTTATATTTTTTTTACTGATGTGTTATTCTGTTAAATCAGTAACTTTGTCTATATGACATTACTATGTCAACGTGTATTATCATGTAGGTTTGTCACGTCATTTTAAATCACTAAAAGTTTCCATCCATGAAGGGGTCATTCTAACCTAAAATAAGACGTTGAGAGTTAAAATTCTTCAACAAAAAAAATAGGAGTCGAACCCAGCAAGTGGTTCCACTAGAAAAGCGTATGATTGCTCATCATAGGAAGTATGCAAGGTGTGCGTGTTTTGTTAGAGGATTAAAATTATGTATGAACATATACTACTTTATAATCACTTTAAGATTATTCAAAAAGAAAAGAATAGGAGTCAAAGTGACTATCCAATCAAATTTATGAACATTTTAAAAGGAAAAATAAATAAAATAAGGGTAAACTACACTAGTAGTCACTGAACTTTTAGGGCGCTTTCAATAAGGTCACCGAACTTTTAAAACTTTCATTATAGTCACCCAACTTTTATTTCGCTTTCAATAAGGCCACTGCCGTCCACCACCATTAAAAAACTGACGTGGCATGTTAAATTTAAGGGTAAAATACATTGTTAGTCACTGAACTTTTAAGAGACTTTCAATATGGTCACCAAACTTTTAAAACTTTCATTACTATCGCTCAACTTTTAATTTGTTTTTAAGGTAAACTACACTGGTAGTCACTAAACTTTTAGGGCGCTTTCAATAAGGTCACCGAACTTTTAAAACTTTCATTACAGTCACCAAACTTTTAATTCGCTTTCAATAAGGCCACTGACGTCAACCACCGTTAAAAAAGCTAACGTGGCATGTTAAATGTAAGGGTAAAATACACTGTTAGTCACAGAACTTTTAAAAGGCTTTCAATATGGTCACCGAACTTTTAAAAATTTCATTACTATCACTCAACTTTTAATTCGCTTTCATTGCCGTTAAAAAAAGCTGATGTGACATGTTAAGTTTAAAAATAAACGTTTTCTCACCATATTTTCTCTCCCCTCTTATTTTCTTCCATCTAAATATGTCTTTTTCTTCCATATGAATCAAATTATAATTTTTTGGTGAAGGTCGTTACTTCTCTAGTAACACATCAAGGAAAATATTAATGTATCTAGACATGCATGCGACATGTGTGAGAACAAGAAAAATATTGGGAGACATCCGATGATGGAATGATAAAGAAATAACTAAAATTTTGCTCATAAAAATCCTGTTTATGCTTCAGGCCCGACATTTACTAAATCATGCACTGGATAATGAGAAGTTCAAAGGAAAATATTAATGTATCTAAAAGATAGACATGTTTGGATGGAAAAATAAGACATGGAGATAAAATAGGGTGGGAAAAAGTTTATTTTTAAACTTAACGTGTCACGTCATCTTTTTTTAACGGTAATGAAAGCGAATTAAAAGTTGAGTGATGGTAATGAAAGTTTTAAAAGTTCGGTGACCATATTAAAAGCCTCTTAAAAGTTCAGTGACTAACAATGTATTTTACACTTACATTTAACATGCCACGTCAGCTTTTTTAACGGTGGTTGATGATAGTGACCTTATTGAAAGCGAATTAAAAGTTGGGTAACTGTAATGAAAGTTTTAAAAGTTTGGTGACCTTATTGAAAGCACCCTAAGAGTTCGGTGACTACCAATGTAGTTTACCCTTGTTTTTATTACCGTTAAAAAAAAAAACTGATGTGACACATTAAGTTTAAAAATAAACGTTTTCCCACCATATTTTCTCTTCTCTCTTATTTTCTTCCATCCAAACATGTCTTTTTCTTCCATATGAATCAAATTGTAATTGTTTTGTGAAGGTCGTTACTTCTCTAGTAACACATCAAGGAAAATATTATTGTATCTAGACATGCATGCGACATGTGTGAGAACAAGAAAAATATTGGGAGACATCTGATGATGGAATGCTAAAGAAATAACTAAAATTTTGCTCATAAAAATCCTCTTTATGCTTCAGGCCCGACATTTACTGAGTCATACACTGGATAATGAGGAGTTCAAAGAAAAATATTAATGTATCTAAAAGATAGACATGTTTGGGTGGAAGAAAATAAGACATGGAGATAAAATAGGGTGGGAAAAAAATTAATTTTTAAACTTAACGTGTCACATCAACTTTTTTAACGTTAATGAAAGCGAATTAAAAGTTGAGTGATGGTAATGAAAGTTTTAAAAGTTTGGTGACCATATTGAAAGCCTCTTAAAAGTTCAGTGACTAACAGTGTATTTTACCCTTAAATTTAACATGCCACGTCAGCTTTTTTAACACTGGTTGACGGCAGTGACCTTATTGAAAGCGAATTAAAAGTTGGGTGACTGTAATGAAAGTTTTAAAAGTTCAGTGACCTTATTGAAATCGCCCTAAAAGTTCGGTGACTACCGGTTTAGTTTACCCATAAAATAATTATGAAACAACGTTTTTTTGTCAAACTTTTAGGAGCTTAAAAATGATATAGTTTATAGGAATGGAGAGACGAGACTCCCCGAGTTGTCGGGTATCCAAATTGTAGTGTCTTTATGGTGAATGGTGTCGAGATGAATTTCTGCAACAGGCCTCTCGCATGCACAGTTTGAGACCCAACCTAAATTTCAATTTTATCATTCTCGAATAATTAGACTTTATTTTGTATAAAAGATGAAAATAAAAAATTGTTAATTAAATGGTACAAATCCATAACTACTTTCTTAGTTTAAATCTTAATCATTTAGTTAAGAAAATTTTCATCTTAGAGGATTGTTAATATAGTGTATAGATATGTTGGGCATTTTCAAATTTATTCAAAACACAAGGTGCATGATCTGGAAAAAGAAAACCCGATCAGATGAAACAAATATTACTTGCGTAGGAGGAATAGGAAACAATCTTACGCCTGGTATAACTAAATCTTCCATATATAGAGATAAGATTTGTTTACACAGTATAAAATTCTTTAAATTTTACACATTTTTTTGGACAGTTGGATGAGTGAAATAAATGGATGAAATTAACAGTAAATATATAAAGATTATCACTTGGAAAAAAAATAAAAAGTTAATCTGAGCCATCTATTCCCCTCATCTAACGATCCAGAAAACGTGTAAAACTTAAAAAGTCTTACATTGTGTATGTTGATCCATATATGGGGAAGATCCACTTACAATGCATAAAAAATATCCACTTCTTTTCTTTCGATAAAAAATATCTCCATTTGTATCTATAAATCTTCATCATCAATTTACAACTCAACTAATTGATTTATGAATATATTAAAAATCATTCCTTGCATTATTGTTTGATCAATAAATTGTTTTCCAAAACATAAAATATATTATGACAAAAAAAAGAATTATTTATATTTGTAAAAGCTATTATTTCTTCTAATTTCGGAAATTAGAGGATTCAAATCCTACTAGCATGCTAGAAAAAGAAGCAAAATTCACAAATTATAGTTAAGAATATATAATTCACCACAGATGTTCAATGTACTTATATCCAAGTCAATTATCAAAACGTGACATCATTAGTGTATAATTTAAAAGGCCGACCCACCTTGATTCAAAACAAAAGTACCCAAGTTCACATCTTCCTACTTTTCACAAAGAACCAAAATCATGGTATACAAAAGATGACACAAACAAGAATCGTACCTATCTTCATCAAGTGTGCAGGAAACAAGGCTTTGCAGTGTTGAACCATGGGAGTTACCGCACAATTCCATATATTGCGCACGATCACTTCTCGAACCAAATGCAAAGTTCGCTAACCTTCTCGGGTTTTCTCTTGCTTGACAACAAAATGGTCTTCTTTTAGTTCAAAGTTAAAGATGGTCTGCCATTGTCTTTTAGGTTGAGGTTATGATAGCATTCTGTTCACAATGTAAAAGGGAGAAAAAAGGACCATAGTGCTCGGTTACTGTGATATTGAAAGGCCAACATCAGGTATAAAGAAAAAATCTTACCAACCAATTATTGTTCAGAGGTGTCGAAATGGTTGTGCTCTGAGGAAGCAGCTGCCTCTTCCTTTGGTAAATAATGGGATTTTGTATTTTCTTGATCGGATATTCCATTTGGACCATCATCTTCCCGGTCAGTATCCTTCTGTGATCCAATATTTTGCACTATTTCTCTATTATCTTGAGATTTCTCAACTGTTTCAACATGTTGCTGGGGTTGAGCTTGCGACCTAGACAAAGGAAAAGCCACAGAAGCACCATCTGATCCTTTTAAAAGACAAACATACTTGAACACTAGTTGTTTATAGTTATTTAGCAGGTCCTCAACATCATTTATTGTCAAATCACCAGCATGAGCAAACATGTAAGGGTAATCTTGAAACACTTTGCTCGGCTGATCCTCCTTCAGAAGTATAGTTGCCCCTCTATTTTCCAACTCTGAGATTGTTGGAATTTTAGTGATTGATGACTGATCTTCTTTACTTGACCGTTTTCCTTCAGAAGATTTAGGTCTAATAGCATGGTCCATCTTAAGACTGTGATGTCTGGATTCAGTTAGTTCTCTCTGATCTTGTCCAGCAATTTGGTTAATTTGACTTGACAAACCATCCAAATCTGTTGAAAGGCCAGAGAGAAGAGCTCGAGCAAACTCCATGTTTTTCTCAAACTCAGTTTCCTCCATCGAAAGGGATTTTGCATCAATATTTGAAACGAAAGCCTCAGCAGAGAGCATGTTCGTGAAAAAATAGGCTGCTTCAGAAACTAATCGAGATTGACGTCTATAACGTTGTATATACAACAAATTTGAGTGAAGTTGGGGAGGATTTGCCTACATAACAAATTCCATTAGAAAAAAAACATTATTACAATTTTTTAATGAGGGATGATCAACTAAACAACCAATTATGTATAGTTTATTGATCTCACCTTTATGGTAACATAAATCAACACAGGAAGAAAATCATCAGCTCCAGGAGGATTCTCGTTTGAAGCATTAAGCAATAAATTATTGATAACCTTGCAGCAATTGAGGATACACACAAGCTTGTCTCTTGGAGCCTTGTACATATTGATTTTTTGTAACTCTTTCTGTGCAAGCTGGTAACGTAAAGAATAGATTCAGGGGAGAAACTGATAGGTAGAATAGCTATCATAGTGGGGAATCCAAACTTCCAAGCATATCAACATACAAGCTTTCATTGAATAAGATTTCAGAAATAAATTAGAACCATAATCAAACTGCGCTCAAAGTGTTGGGACATATATTGCACATGATAAATAAATGTTCAACCAGCAAAAGAGTAGAGGCAGTGAATAACTGAATATGGCATGATATATTGCTCAATAGTAATTATCCACAAAACAAGATGCATTGCTCAATGGTTATTATACCTTAAGTTAAATTCAAGACAAAGTTAGACACATACAAGAGTATCAAATTAAAAAGGCAGCAATATTTACAGGTAGATTGGACATTATAATGATGACAAGCTTGTTTTAGATGGACTTTCCTTATTTTGAGGAAGTGTTCGTAAAAAATTTGCAACAATGAACTGGTTAAGACTACTATTGTTCACTTAACGTAGATAGAAAACTACACCTACATCATGATTAGTCTGTTTTGCTGATGAAATCGAAAACCAATTTAGAGTTAGGGAGAAAAACTTATTGACCAAATTCCCAAGTATTTTGCAACTAAAACTACTAAAAATGAGTTACTCTTTTGTGGAAAATATTACTGAGGGCAACATTCTCTAAAAGCAGCCAAAACTTAACATTCCAAATCATGCATTACTTCAATAGAATTTATTTAAGTCTAAGTACAACAGAAATATTAGCCACAAGTTCAACCAACTGCAGGAGCTATGAGCACAATATCAAAGTGAATTCAACGATCATATTTAAGACAATATCATCGGTCAGGTGTAGAATTCAGAAAAATGAAAAATAGGGAGGCATGAAGCTCCCATAAAAGGGGTATATTTTTCGTAGCATGAAACAAAAATGAAAAAGAATAAAATAAATTTAGAGGAATCAAACAAGGGGGGCAGATATATATATGGTTACATAGAATACAACTTCAAGTATCCATTTATGCATCAGTGTTCATGGTTTTGCTTTGGTTTAATATCTAAAATTAGAAAAGTATACATTCAATAGGAAACAAAACAAATAAACTGCCATTTAAAAATGGATTGGTGCAGCATTGTCTTGTCATGTTACCAAGGCATACTGCACAAGGCCTTGTAGAACTAGAAAACCACATCACGAGTGCACATTCCTCGTTAGGTCAATCCCATGGGAGGAAACGTTAAAATGAGTTCATATCAAATTTACAGAAGCATACATTCAAAAGGAAACAAAACAGATAAACTGCCATCTAAAAGTGGATTGGTGCAGCATTTTCTTGCCATGTTACCAAGGCATTCTGTACAAGTCCTTGTAGAACTAGAAAACCACATCAAGAATGCACATTCCTCGTTAGGTCATCCCATGGGAGGAAACGTTAAAATGAGTTCATATCAAATTTAGACTCCTATGCTACAATGGGGGCAAGGCACGGAAGAATCTATTGCATAATATGACTTCGATAGATTTCTATTTTGGGCTCAACAAGGGATGTATTAAGGAAAATAGATTCTCTATGAGGCAATATTCTTACCAATGAGATGAAGTTTCCTACCTTGGTAACATTTTTTCTCTTTTATGGTCCATCTTTCTGGCCTCCTTTAGACAAATTAAAGAAGTCATAATACCTATTAGCATTCCGTCCTTGGAAGCATCTAATAAACATGTTAGCCTTTTTTGTCTGTTTCACCATGATGGATTTTGAGAATCCCTAGCAGCTTCTTGTTAAGTAGTTAACACCTGATTTCTAGATAAAGTCATTGATTCTTATCTTCAAGGAAGCAAACACCTTGTAAATGTTTTGTTACTTCCATCTAATGCCATATCATTACACTATTTGCACAGAAGATATCTAAAAGCATACTCTGGCACAGATAAAAAGGGTTCTCACTTCTCAGCACAACAGGTTGCCAAACATAACAAAAATAGAAATAATTCAAAGAGCCAACCTACACCGCACTGAAGGTAAGTTTACTCCATACTGAAAACAATGTGTGTGTGTGTATTTGAAACATAAATTCCGCCATTTACCAGCCATGATGTCTCGTTCTGAAAGGTTGGCTTAATATCCAAATTCTCAGGCCGAATGAATTGCTGAACGAGGGCCATCTTCTCAGTAAGTTGTTCATCATGCTTTACATCATCTGGGAGTGAAGCAAACACACGGGTAAATAACTTTGTCATAACATACTTCTCCAATCCCTGTATTCGAGAAAATGAAAAGTTGAATACATCAACCCCAGATGGAAGATTTTCCCTTTTTTAAAAAACAAATTACCCAAATGTAAGAAAGGTAAGTAATTTAATGCATTAAACATATGCAAGTAAAATAGGGTATAAGGACTTACTTCACCAGCACTATCCAGCTCCTCCTCAGAGCATCCAGCCCAAAGCGGATGAGCTCGAAAAGCAGCTTCCATGTTGGCAAAGAATGCCTGTACGGCCGCACTATCCCTTTCGGGATCAGGAGCATTGTTCGAGAACGAAACTATGAAACTGTAATGGCGACACGAACGAAACTCAAAAGTCAAAACCTAAAAATTACAGCCTAAAAATGAAACAACGCAACCCAATCCTTCTGAAATTAAGTTTGATTTGGAAATTAATTAAAAAAAGCATCCACATCGGGAGTTAAACTTAAATTTGAAGAAATCCACTAACAAATTTAAATAAACGACCGATTAAATAATCATTAATCACTACGGGTTCGTTTCAAATCACGTTCCATCTCGAGTCTGTATATACATCTAAAGATGAACAATTGAAAAAACACAGGGGGGAATAAATAAAGAGATTGAGAGACCTTTTGATAGATTTGACGAAATCAGCGGCGGCAGGCTGGCGCATACGCTCTAGAAAATCTTGCAATCCTAGGAAAACGTCGGCGTTCTCCATTTTCGGCAACCACCGTCTGATTCTTTTACAGTCTCCTAGCACACGTTGATTAGAGAGGAGAAAGGGAGCCTTCTAGAGTAAGAGGAGTGCGTGATTGAAGATAGAGTTGCAGTTGCGGACAATAACCCAAAAAAAGTTAGGGCAAATTACCCCCACCAATTTTATAAAATTTTAAAATTTAACCATTTAATTATTTAATTAGACTTATTTTAACCATCCGTCATTTAAATTTAACAGAAGAATAATATAACTGTTAATAAAAATATATATAATTACACATTTGATACATGTTAGTTATATATTCTATTAATATTATTTTAATTTTAATTTAATCACCTATTAACAATATCATTTTTCATAAACCATAACAACCCGTAGTCTTTACTTTTATCATTTCTGTCGACCCATTTTCATTGTTTCCATACCCCAAACAACTAACTCATTATCTCCACTTTCCTAAACTCAAGCTTGGAAATCAATAAAATACATGGTCATAAGATAAAGGCTTAAGGGTGTAAGAAGCCCTTAAACTTTTGAAAAAAATCAATTAAGCCCCTAAACTTTTTTACATCCAATTAAGCCCTTGAACCAGTAAATTTAATCAATTAAGTCCTTAAACCAATAAATTGAATTAATTAAGCCATTTGACCAACTTTGACCATTAAATCTTAATAGTTTTGTTCGATCCATTGTTGCAGTGCACTATGTCACAATGTTTCCACTTGACAGTTTTCAGAATTTTTTATTTTTTTAAAAAAATTCTTTAAAGGTTCTAAAAATTCTAAAAAACTTATAAAATTTATAAAAAAAATACTTTTTGAATTTTTTTTGTAAATGCAACATGATGGAATTGTAGTGTATTATGTGCCGGTAATATCTGAAGAAAAAAAAAGGTCAAGATTTAATGGTCAAAATTGGTCAAAGGGCTTAATTGATTCAATTTATTGGTTCAATGTCTTAATTGATTAAATTTCTTTGTTCAAGTGCTTAATTGGGTGTAAAAAAAGTTTAAGGGCTTAATTGATTATTTTTCAAAAGTTCAAGGGCTTCTTACACCCTTAAGCCTAAAATAAATAACATGGAGAATAGATTGTACAAACTGGCCTTATTTTTTATTAAAAGTAATTTTACCATTAACTCTAATTTTTATACCCTAAACTTAAAACTCAAAAACTTAAATCATACTGATTGATTTTTTGAAAATCGTGGGCTTTGTTATTGTTGAATTTAGATATTGATGAATTGTTAGAATTATTGTGAGGTCTGTCCTTCAAATGCAGACTCTATATATATAATCTAGTGTTTTGATATTTTCTATTTAAATATTTTATGTTTAATTAAAAGCTGCAATTTTTATTTGTGTAAATTCATTTTGCTGCAAATTTTTTTCTTGAGAGTCCAATAATTGAGATTTCATTAAAATAGAGTAGTTATTTTTGAATTTCGTTTTGGACCTTTGCTATCAACAATGGTACCATTCAACGAATCAATGTTTTCTTCTTCTTTTTTACTTCTTTTTCTTTGACTTTTGTCACAACTCTTTCTCTCTCTTTTCACATCAACGCGGCTGTTGATACAGTGAAGTGAAGGCTTGTAACGAAATCAGTGAGTTAACTGCAAATGACGTATCATAGTTATGGCATTTGAGCTTGATGAAAGCAAAGACGGCAGATTTTTAGGGTTGAGAGAAAATGATTTTGCTAATAGGTGATAAAATTAAAAATAGGGTAATATTGATAGAATAAGTAACTAACATGGATCAAATGCGTAGTTATACAAATTTTCATTAACAGTCACGTCACCCTTCCGCTAGATTTTAACGGTTGGTGGTCGCAATAGGTCTAGTTAAATAGTTGGGTAGTCGAATTTTAATTTTTGTAGTTTAGTGATCAAAATATATCAGACCCAATAGTTGGTCGGTCACCCATGTAGTTTACCCAAAAAGTTACAGCTATTGATTTTTCCGGTGAACTACATCTATGCAACAATACTTTACTTTTTGGGTAACTACACATTGAACTTTAATATGTATATTGAAAATACCACTAAATAATAAAGTGATACTATTATACCATTGAATTTTGTTTTTGGCTTCAATTCAAGACTTCGACGTTAACCTATAATAGCATGTTAAATGCAAAACGACATCGTTTGGTATAGTTGCGTTAATGCCTAAGATAGGCCAAAACGAAATCGTTTTGATAGAGAGAAATTAAAAGAAATTTTGCATTTAAGAATGTTCGAACCAAGAACTCTAGGATGAAAGGTTGGCACCAAACCACCAGCCCAACTTAAAAATCTATATAATTTTAGCGCAAATAATATATAAATAAAACTACAGCTGAACTTAATTTCATTTAACTCATAATATAATTTTATAATATTTATAGTATAGTTTTATAAATATACTAATTTATAAATAAATATTATTTATAATTTATATTACAAAATTAAAATATTATTTATAATATATATAACTAAACCTCAAACCCCTTATTCCAAATTTAAATCCTAAATCATATATGTAATTAAACCCCAAATTCTAAACCTCAAACTCTAAATATAATAATTGTTTATCACCTAAGTGTGCAAAAACCCTAGACGATAGAGATGATGGAGTTTCGGTGAAGCTTGAAGAGCTTGGGTTTGGGTTATGGGAGCTTAGGTTCTATTTGGGGGTGCATGGCTTTTTATAAGAAGTTTGGAGGAGGCGTGGACACGTGTCGATGAAGAAGACAAGTCTCTTGGTGAATTGACGTGGTCCGGGTGTCGATATGGATCACGTGTATCGTCACGTGGTCTGGAATCGCGTTCGCATGTCGAGTTTGCTAAGAGTCATTTGCGGATGATTGATATGAGGGGTTCGCGTGGCGGCGGCTCGCCACATGTTGCGAAGGGTATCACGCAGTTCCCGGGCTGTCCTAAGCGTTGTGGTCCACGTGCGTTGTTACGTTCATCGCTGGATGTCCCTTGTGTTACGATGTTCACAGTCTTTACTCGTTCCAGTCTCGACACATGGCAATAGGTATTTATAGGTGCTAACAATAATTAAATCCTAAATAACCCTAAAACCAAACTTAAAAATAAAATATTATTTATAATTTATATTACAAATCCCTATATATATTATAAAAAATATTTTAGTTTTAAGGTTTAAGGTTTGGGATTTGAGATTTGTGGTTTAAGATTTAGAGTTTGTGGGTGATATTTTAGGGTTTGAGATTCTAAATCTATGGTTTAGGATTTAGTTATATATAAGGTTTAAGGTTAGGGATTTGGGTTTTAGAATTTGTGGTTTATGATTTATGGTTGCTAGTTTAGATGCTAGGCTTGTGAGCTTTGGATGCTAGGCTTGGTGAGTGAGTCTAGGTTGTAAAGGATTGCCTCCTTAGCCTTGAAAAGGGGAAGAATTCTTAGTGAAATATTGAAATCTTTAGTAGGAAGCTAAGGTAGTGGATGTAGGCTTTGATTAGAAAGTCGAACCACTCTAAATCCTTGTGTCTAATTTTTCTATCTTTTTGCTTCCACAACTATCACCCAAAATCAAACTTCTTCACTATTTGTCAAGCATTTCGGTTGAAGACATCAAGCTCTAGAATTATTCGGTTTTTCGACTATTCGAACTTCCAAGACTCATACTCAAAATTTCAACGAACTTAAAATTTCGAAATAAGTTAATTTTATCGAATTGAGTTTTGCCTACTCTTAATTAGCATCGGCTTTAATAAATGAATAATTTTAGCATTAACCATTATTGTAGAGTTAGGAGCACAACAGGGGCAAATGGGTTGTTCGATTCAAGTTCGATTGAAGTTATTTTGATTCAGGTTATTTCAGGTTTGGTTATTTTCGATTTAACTTCATGTCTATGGTGATTTCGGTTCGGATATCGAGTTAGGTCGATTGATTTTCGGTTCGGTTGACTTTCGGTTCGATTAATATCGGGTCAATTATTTTTGAGTGGGGTCAATATCATGTTAATAGGATATCGATCAATTTCATTTAGCGATGGCAATGGATCACACTTGGATCGGATTGTTTTTGGAATGGATTGTTTCGGATCAGATTCAGATTAAATTGTCATCCTTAGTGTTGACTCGAATTCGAGGGGTAGACTCGCGATTTTAGCGTCTTTAGGGTATATTTTTGTTTCAACTCTCGAATATTTTTATTTTAATACAAATCAGTCCATAATTTTGTGTATTTAATTTATTGTGTTTTTAATTTTTTCTATTTAATTTTGTATTTATTCATTCTCATCCCTTGTTTGTTTACTACATTTAAAATTTTATTTTTATTATTTATGCTTTCAATATGCTTCCTATTTTAATTCATAATTTCAGGCTAATATATCTCAACTTTACCTTGTAATTTCACATCATTTACTATTTTATTCACTAATGATATTTATATTTATTTATTTCTCCATTGTACTTATTTTCTTGTTTGCGTGTCTATGATTTTATCTTACATTATTCCTTTTTCGATGTATATGTATATATGCATAATTGCATATGATATACGTAGATATATTACACTATATTAAGTTTAGTTCATAGATACTAACAAGTCTTGGGTGCATTGGTAAGACACATTGCACTCTCAATGAGAGAACGTGAGTTCGAATTTTAGAGACGACATTCCTGAGAGGAGCAGTCTCGCACCCCGAACATAGACTGTAAGACGGACATGTGTAAATCAGGAAAATTTACCATATTTTACCATATAAAGCATATAAATATTACTATTATTTAACTTGCATTTTTAATACATTTACATTTTTATTAGGGTAATTGTTCTATACACAAGCGCTTGTGGAAACTTTTTTACACAAGCGCCTTAGTTTTAGGGGTTAGGGACTTCGTTTAGGGTTTAAAATTTAGGGGTATAAATGTAGTAGTTTTGAATTTAGGGATTGTTGATAGAATTTTGGGTTTAGGGTTAAAATTTAGGGTTTATAGGTTAAAACCTAAATCCCCACCCATATTACCCTAAAACTAAACCCTAACCCTAAACCCTAAATTCTAACCCTAAACCCAAAATTCTAAACATGAACCCTAAATTCTAAACCTTTACACTAAAACCCCTAAACTCTAAACCCTAAACACTAACCCTAAACCCTATAATTGAGGCGCTTGTGGAAATAAAAAATTTCCACCGCCAGTGTATAGGATATTAATTCTTTTTATTATTGTTTAACTTGCATTTTTAATACATTTACATTTTTGTCACTATATACATATATATAGTGATAGAGAGAGGGAGGGAGAGAGAGAGAGAGAGGGGGGGTGGGGGGGAGAGAGTTATTCTAATGCAACTCATGATATAATAAATATACAGGTTCGCTTCTCCCGACATGTCTCAGGCAAGACTAGTTAAGGGGGGTGATGAGCACATTTTGATTGTAATGGCTCATGAGTCGACTCTTCTAAGTTTCGAGTTTTTAATCTCATTAATATAAGATCTCTTTTCTCTCTCTCTCTCTCTAATATAACTGGATCATATCCCTATATATATATTTAATGTATTTAGGCTAAGTTTCTTATTATTTTAATATAAATGATATTTTGCTTTAAAAAATTAAAAATTAAAAATATTTTGATTCGGACTCGAATCGAACATGGACTTGAATCGAATTATGACAATATCTATATCCGATCCATTTCCTATTAGGACTCAAACCCTTTTTCGTATTCAAACTTTTTTTCCAATCAAATTTGGATTGATTTTTTTCTTCGTATTAGATTTAAATCCGATTCAAATTAAATTGTCCTCCCTAATTTCACTCGAATCTTCAGGCCGAGTTAGGTTTTTATACCCTATATATAACTTTATATAGCTAATATATCTAACTTTTTGGTGAATTGTACAACAATTCACATCACATCTCATCTTTATTTATTTATTTTAATACCGTTTCTTTATTTCAAATTACCTTATGTTCAAGTCCATTCAATTCGATTAAAAATTAATTCAGGTTTATTTCGATTCAATTCAATTTATTTCAAGTTACGAATGAAATTCGAGTCTTTATGATCAAGTCAATTTCAAGTCTCGGTTTGGACAAATTGGATTGGGTCTCAAGTATCAGGTCAAGTTTGTCCGGTCTAATAACATCAACCCTTTTGGCTATTGAACCCTTGCTTAAACCCCCTAGAAAGAATAAAGCACAAAAAACGTAAGCTTGCTGAAAGATGGAAATGAAAATTTATTTTTAGATATGATTATTCTTTTACATAATAATAATAATAATGATAATAAATATACAAAAGAAATACTTCTTTCATTGCCATCAATTGTAAAATTAATGAACTTAAAACGGGGGCAAGACAGAAATGTAGATAACAGGATGATTATTTAAGATAATTGATGACGTGAGTTTCAATTGTCGAACCAATTAAGAGTGTAGAAAAAGTCTCAAACATCGTGACCAATTCATCTCCAATATCTTTTCCAACAACACTACCAAATGAAAGGGTAAAGAAAAGCAGGGCATGAAATGTGATTATAACACCAGTCACAAAGTAAAACAGATGAGATGCCAACGTCTTCAATTCAGATGTAGGTGGAAATCAAATCACATCTCAAACATTATATATATATATATATATATATATATATAGAGAGAGAGAGAGAGAGAGAGAGAGAGAGTTATTCTAATGCAACGACATGTCTCAGGCAAGACTGGTTAAGTCGGGGTGACGAGCACATTTTGATTGTAATGGCTCCTGAGTCTACTCTTCTAAGTTTCGAGTTTCTAATCTCATTAATATAAGACCTCTTCTTTGTATATAAACAGAATAAGCTACAAATTCCTAGTGAACAGTTACCAAGTACGTAGACAAAGTCGTTTGTGCATTTCGAACCTGTTCTTTATATGAGTAGCATCCTTAACTCTGTTCTTTATATGGTGTCCAGATTAATTTGCTAACATCAACCTCGAGACCACCACGGCCAGCAGCTTTCAGATGGCGATCCAAGACTTTGGGGTCTGCACAGATAACATGCTGACCTTTCCTGTATTGAATCAGTTCTAGACTCTGCAGGGTGGTCAATATATCCTCTGCCTTTATAGCTGTCATGTCACTGAGCTCCTGCAGAAAAATAGTATTTAACAATTCAGTGATTTTTGTACAAGCATTAATCAGAATTCTAAGAAAAATTGCATACTAGATACAGAAATTCAGAAACAGGTCAACAACAAACAAGAATAAACAGTTTATCAGAGGCAGCATCGAACCTATTAATTCAGGCATGCTCCTTACCATCATTTTCATTTCCTCCCTCTTATTTCTATGTGCAAGATAACATGCTGATTTTAGTTTCTAGATCAGTACCTTATCCATTGTCATCGATCTAAAATGAAAGCAAGTGACCCTATTCAAAGCCATTCAAGCTTGACTGAAACATAATCTTATCCATTTTCTTGATTGCAAATGAACCAGATGAATATTTTAATTCTCAGCTCCATAAGTTCCCGATACTATTTACTTAATATGTAAATAATAGAAGTCCTTCCAATCAAAATGAATCTATGTTGATAATAGTGGAGTCCAACCAAGTTGAACAAGCATTTTACCATAAGAAAGGAGTTGTGTAAAGCTAAGTTGCACAGATACAGATACGGGGACGGGGACAAAAAACAGAAAATTTTAAAATTAGAGGGTACGGGTACGGCGAGGGTACGGCAAATATAAAATAAAATTTAATATATAATAAAAAATATTAAAATTTCTAATACAATATGTACTAAAAATATAATTGTATTAAACAATAATTATAATTGTAGTTATTTAAATTCACTTCTAATAATTTTAAATTACTTTTTAACACTTAGATGAAGAGATTACTAAAATTAAATGACTAAATTGAACGAAAATTTAACTTTACATTCTAAATAAAGAGAAAATGAATGACTAAAATAATAAAATTAAAAGATGACATGACTGAAATATATATTTATACATTCCTATTTAAAGCTTGAGTGATTAAACATTAAAACATGTTACAAATACAATACACAACTAATATCCCACATCCTTAAGATACATAAATCAATGAGAGAAAGCAGCCTATAAATAGGCATTTATCAAATAGAACAAGGAAGCAATCTACTCTTGGCCTTTTGGTTGAGATTAAGTGTTAAGTTTATAGTTTTTAGGTTGAGTGTTTAATTTAGTAGTTTTTTAAGGATAATTTTTAATTTAATTATCCTTGAGCTTTTTAAGTTTGGATAAGTTTAATGGTTTTTAAAACCTTGCTCACAAAGAATATAGGGTTTTATTTTCCATTTTATTTAAGTAAATATATTTGGGTCTCTGGGTACGTCCCCAATAAGTGTTGACTGTACCCAATATAAGTTTGACCGTCCCCGGTAAAATTGGGACGTCCCCGGGACGTCCCCGCATCGTCCCCGTCTTGGGGACGTATTGGGTACGCGGGACGCCACCTTAGGGCCTCCCCCGTGCTTCATAGGTGTAAAGAAATGGCCACTACATTTTAATACAGCTTCAGGTAGTGATACCTTGATGGAAATATTCCCTTTATGCTTTTTCAAGATGTCTAAAAGAACCCTCGTCCAGTAGCCCCTGTAGCTCAACAGCCCTAGGTCGGAAAGTGGTCTTTCAGGTGTTCCAACTTTACCTTCTTTCTTTGAAAGTTCATATGCTGGTCCATAACAGAGACAAAATAAACAATAAAGCTCAATTAATAAATAACAAATAGAATGAAATGCAAAAATACAATACAACAATATTAAGTATAACAGCATTTGTATTCAAGATTATGCAACTAGCACATAGCAATGATACATTCTCATTCAATGCTAAAATCAATAATTATCATCTGTTTGTGATCTCTCTCCCTCTCTCTGTCTAATGTATAAATAGCTTATTCTGATCCATTAATAAAATAAACCCCCCAAAAATGAAAAAAGGGGGAGGTGCAGAGAGCTTACAGAAGGCAATCAAAAACTTTCCATAGCCTTTCCTTTGATATGGAGGAAGGGTAAGGATGCATGCCAAATTATATGATTCCTCAGAATGCTTTTCCTGCATGATCAGAAAGCAACTACTCAGGTATTTGTTTGTGTTGGGAAGCACAGTTTAAAACAAAGGGAATGCAAGGATGAAAAGAAGAAGAAAAAAATGATTGGCAACAGAAAGTTTTACCAGAAATGCTAAGGAATGAATAAGCAACTGAAAGTCCCAAAATACATACAAATAAACAATAAATTTTACTACTTTAAAGCTTCTAATTTGGGGCAACAAAGACAAGAATTTTAGCATCCACCCCTTGCCATGTTAGTAACTTGCACTTACAAAATATAAGAAAGGTCACAAACATATAGGCATTTGTTACAAACCCGCACTACATCAAACCACAAGTAACAAAAAATGCGCTCCAAAATTACCTTGGAAAAGTATCCAACCATATGGCAACCTCGATCATCACATTCACACAATATATAAAACAAAAACAAGTCAACATCATAATAAAGGGTCTTGTGGTCGAGGAATAACTTTGCCAAATAACAAAGATTCTGTCCGTAAACTTTGTTCTTTTTGCCATCGACCTGTTTCAAAATATTTGAGCAAAAAAACATCAATGTTAACAACAATTAAAGATCTGCAGCATCCTAAAACATGTAATTATGCAACAGGAATATACAGCATGGGAGCTAACATAAAAGAAAAAAGAGTGGTGACATATATTTCTACACTTGTAAGTCATAAGGGAGAAAAAAACACTATTCAAGGCAAACACTACTTTTCAAAGTTAATCATCCATCGAGACAAATTATGGATTTCATGATTATTTGATTCATATAGAATTGAAATGAAAAATGCATTTCAAAAGGTGCACTTAAAATCAATGGGTAGAAGTGAATCAAACCAGAATCATATAGATTTACTTAATCTGCACCAAGAAAAACCGTTTCCCTTTTCTTTTTGAGTTAGCACAGAAAATAGCATCAGCAAAGACTCTTCGACAGCATACCTCAAACATTGAAAGCGTGCCACTTCTATATATTTCGTCACCGGGTGGATGCTTCAGATCACACTTTCTCTACACATTAGTAATAAAAACAGAATTAATATATTTCAGCCATGTTTTGTCACAAGGCAGTTTCACATTGACAACCACTTTTTTATCGACAGAGCAACATCCAACATCTATTATAGAATCCATCTATCCTTGACATAATAAAGAGAGTACATAACACATAATATAAACACAAGCATATATAAAACTTTCTATATAAGCAATTACCCTGCAGAGATGTGCAAATTGAAGACGTTACTTCAAGATATCAAGGCAAAAAGATTAATGACCATGGAGGAACTGGTACATAGAGAACATCTAAAACTTTCTATATAAGCAATTACAATGCAGGGAAGTTTTAAGTTGCACTATACTAAGTGCATATAAAGCTAGAAAGGAACCGATACATGGAAGATTATTAAAATTCTGAAAGTATTTCAACACAAAGTATTGTAGGATAAAAGTTTGCCATACTAAGGGCACTCTCACCATATGCCTTTGAAGTTGCTCTTTGCGCTTCATGAAGTTAAGGCAAAACTCACAAAAGTACAACTTCAATGAATCATTATACTCTGGGGGAAAGGGGGAGAAGTACCACGTCTCAATTTCATATCTTCCAAGTTCTATAGTCGCTATATTTTTCACCTTTGTGAATTCCTCATGCTCACGCAAGCTAGCAGCATCTAACTCCTCATGGCCCTATTAGCAAACAACAGAGCAGACTATTAAGGGTTTACAACATTTCACAAAAGCAACCACATTTAGAACAATTTAAATGGGCCTCCTATCTTCAATATCACCAATTGAAAGTTTTACATTTACTTACTACTTCTACATGCGTCTCATCAATCTTGCGTTTCTGGTGGCGCGTCATTTTTAAGCTTGTGACCTGAAATCCTCATTGGCTAGTTTTTTTCAAATGAATACACCCTCAAAGATAAAGTGTGAGGAAAATAAAATGCGACAATTTGCATTAGAAACGGATGTTTACCTTATCTTCAACCTTTTCATCAACAACAGTTTCGATAGAATCAAGATCAAGCTGTTCAAGCTTCACCCATTCATCAAGCCTCCTATTAACTATAATTTCAATATTACTAGTATTGTTAAAACAAAACAAAAAAAGCATATAAAATTTCAACCTCTAACAAAACAATTCTAAAAGTTAATTGTAAGTGAAAAACCCTAAGAAATGGAATTTAATTAAAACCCTAAATCTAAGAGATATCAGAGATCATACACTCAGTGTAATGAACGTAGTATTCGTAGCCACTGGGTTCATCGTAGTGCATCTTACGGCGTTCGATGACCTTGACGGGATGATATTTGTCGTCTCTCCAACGGCACATCACGCGAGTACCCACCTCCAGCGGGAGCATACTCGACCTCCTCTTCTTAGTTGCCTCGGGCTCTGGAAATACCTCCGCTTGCGCTCCGTTTGCGGAGGGCAGAGGCTTGTGGTCGCCGTCGGCAGGTGCGGCGGCATGAGAATGGGTCGAACCGTTATCTGTAATTGTCGGCGTGTCTATGGAACCCATTGGGTGGTGACGATGCGAAAAGGTGAAAGATGATTGATTATATTTTGGGCTTTGGCCCATGCGCTTCATTTATTATAGGGTAAACTACATAGTTAGTCTCCAAAGTATGAAACATTTTGATTTTGGCCACCAAAAAATAATATTTTGCAAACAAACAACCAAGTTAGCCACCCAACTATCAAAATCTTTCATTTTAATCGCTCATGGTTAATTTTTGTCAGTAACACGTCTTCATATTGCGGTGACATGTGTCAAATGGATAATAGATTCTTACATTAAGTGATTTGATGATTTTTTTCGTCAAATGAATTCAGCCTCTGTTGTTGCTCTACAGAGTTGCTTGTCAGGTCCTCCAATAATATTTTGTGTTGCATACAATTGGGCTATAATTCTTTTGATGTCCACATGATGGCCTTTTAATGATTCCTAAGCATTTATTCCTTTTGTGCTGGCTGAAAGAATTATTTGCTCACCCAAATATACATATTTTAGATGCTTTGCTAATGGTTTGAGGTGAAGAATGGGGCAGATGACTTTTGGGTGCGACTGGATGAATCATTTAGATTCAAGGATTCTACTCCTCCAATTTTGTTGAGGAGCAGTATTGCCTCAAGATGTTGTTCAACCCCTTCAAGGATATCTTTTGTTAGCTCAGCTAAAAAATTGCCATCATCATATTCCTCGCCTTGCATGTCGACCCTGTCATAAGACATTTGTGTGTTCCATATCATTCACTTCTTCAATTTCTTGTGCATCGACATGTGCCATGGATTTCAAACATGTTGGACCTCAGACTTTTTTTTCCATCCTCACTGTTAACTTGCCCTTCTCCACATCAAATAGGGTTCTTCTAGTTGCTAAGAACGAACGCCCAAGGATGATGAGGATGTCTTCATCAGCTTCACAGTCTAGCACTATAAAGTTGGCTGAAAAGATGAAAGTCTCAACACGAACTAAGACATCTTTAATCTTTTCTTCAAGACGAGTAATTGATCGGTCATCAAACTATAGTGTGACTGTGATGGGTCTAGCCTCACCGATCTCTAATTTCTTAAAATTTGATAAATGCATGAGATTAATGGATGCACCGAGATCACTTGATGCCTTACCAATATAAAGATTCCCAATTAAAACAATGGATAATAAAACTTCTTATGTCTTTGAGTTTTAGTAAAATCTTGTTGGGTTGTCCCGACAATATAGCATTGCACCTTTCATTGAGTACAACTATCTCGAATTCGCCAAATCTCCTCTCTTTTTATAAAAATTATTTTAAAAATTTGAGGTAGTTTGGATTTTACTCAAATGCCTCAACCAATAGAATATTGATATCGAGCTATCTGAAGATATCTATGAATTTTTTAATTTTTTGGTCGGTCTTTGATTTTTTAAATCGTTGAGGAAACAGGGGTGGTGGTCTTTCACCAGTTTGTTTCGATAAAGTTGGTTGCACATGCTGAGGACTGCTTACCGACCTGCTGGCTTTTGTCCTCTTTTTTGGAACATCTGCTTCCTTCGTTTCTTCAACTTCATTTTTATTTTGCTGAACATCCACCTCTATCTGAACTTTCATCAGTAGAAGTCATATCTTCACTCTCCACCTCCATGTTGGTACTAGGTTTTCCGACAATATCACCATATCTTAAGGTTATGGCCTTACACTGCTCGTTGGTATGAATTTTCCTTTTCCTCTTTGCGACTTCAATATTCCTAGGAAGTGCTCCTTGTGGTCAAGAGTTAAAGGCAATGGCAAGATTTTTGTTGAAATATATAAGAGTAATTAGGTCTTTACTAGGTTAGTTAGGGTTTATCCAGTTAGTTAGTTTAAGTTATAAATAAGGAAACTTTCCTTTATTGTATGGTATCTTTTAGAATAAAAGAATATTTTTAGTCTTTTTCTACATTTACTCATCCAACCTTGAAACTTCACCATCACCGTTGCTGCTTCGCCGGTGATCAACGGCAGCTCAACATGGTATCAGAGCCACCGACGAAGACCTTTCCGGCGTCCAGTACTTGTTTTTAGAAGTCTTTCTCAATTGTTGGAAGTCTTTACCAACATGATCAGTTCGCAGATTAATAAGGGTTTTCTAAACCATTTCTTTGATATCTTTTTGATATCTTCTTGCTTCTTGTCTTTTTTACTTCGTTTTTCAGTATTTCTTGGACGTTTTCCTGATGAAAACAGTCATAGATTCGAATCATCCTCTTTTCCTACATGCATCAGACACACCAGGAACACTTCTAGTTTCGTACCAGCTAACAAGGATCGAGAACTATAACCTATGAAGTAGGTCAATGAAGATCGCCCTATTAGCAAAGAACAAAGTCGGTCTAGTTGATGGAACTTGCAAAAGAGAATCAGTGGCAGAGAATTTACGATCTCAATGGGATAGATGCAATGCTTTAGTGTTGTCTTGGATTCTTAATACCGTGAGTCAAGATCTTTCTATAGTGATAGTTTTTGCTTCTAATGCATATGTTGTTTAGGTAGATCTCAAATAACGATTCAACAAGGTTGACGGTTCAAGAATTTATTTTTTGCACCGTGAAATTGTGACTCATGTGCAAAATCTTGCTTCGATTTCAGTTTATTTTTCTCGATTGAAGTTGTTGTGGGATGAATTTGATGCGTTAGTACCTTTTGCTTCTTGTGAATGTGAAATAGCACGTGAGAACATCACTCTTCTCAATCAGCAAAGATTATTTCAAATGCTTATGGGACTGAATGATTCGTATTCTATGGTTAGAAGTCAAATTTTGTTGATGAAGTTGTTGCCCACAGTCAATCAAGCATACAATATGTTGGTGCAAGAAGAAGGTCAACGTCAGCATTCTACAAGGTCAACACAAGTTCTTTCCGAGCCAACTGCTTTATATACTTTTTTCTTATACACAGGCTCACAGTCAGGTCAAAAAGAAATTTAATGGTGTGTGCGACTACTGTCATGTTAAAGGTCATAAGAGAGATAGTTGTTATAAATTAATTGACTATCCCCCAGATTTTAAGTTTACTAAAAGGTCTGGAATGGGAACCAAGCAAGCTGTGAATTCAGTAACTGTTGAAACTGGATCAGATGGTTCGGTTCAACCTGTATCAACACAGGTTCCATCCTTCATAGTGAAACAATATCAGCAGATTTTGAGTCTTTTAGGCAAAGATCCAGTAGTCAAGGGTACAGCTCACATGACAGGTATGATATCTGATTCTTTAACTCAAGAATGGACTTTAGATACAGGGGCAACTAATCATATGACTCATAATTTGGGATGTTTAAATTCACCTATTGTTTGTGACCCCTCTTCTGTTGTTCAATTGCCAAATGGTAATTCGACAGGTGTAACACATATAGGACCATGTAGGTTATCTTCTACAAAGGTCTTAAGAAATGATCTTTGTGTACCGAGTTTTCAGTTTAATCTTATATTTGTGTCTCAACTTACCAAAGATTGGAACCGTGCTATTATTTTTCTTCCTGATATCTGTGTATCTTAGGATCTTTGCAGTGGAGAGATGAAGAAGATCGGTAGTGTTCGAGATGGTCTTTATGTTCTTCATGCCTTTTTAGATAAGCGTTTATACTTTAATGCTTGTATACCTAATGATTCATGTTTACATGCTAGTAATAAAGTTTGTATAAATCCTATATGGCATGCTAGGTTAGGCTATAGTTCTATTAAGACCTTATCTCATATCCCAGGAATGCAATGTAATGACAGTATTGAAACTGAAATTAGAAATTGTGGTGTTTGTCCTCTTTCAAAACAGACACGTTTGCCATTTCCTTCAAGTAATTCTTGTTCTAGTTCTCATTTTGCTTTAATCCACATTGACTTATGGGGCCATATCGCATCAGTATTGTGCATGGACAACGTTATTTCTTAACCATTGTTGACGATTTCTCACACATGATCTGGAGTCGATTATTGAAACTAAAGAGTGATGCCTTTGTTGCCTTGAAGCATTTCATTAGTTATGTTAAAACACAATTCTCAGTCACCATCAAGAAGGTGCGTAGTGATAATGGTCATGAATTTTTCACAACTGAAAGTAGTTCCTTCTTTCAAGAGAATGGCATTGAACACCAAAGCTCTTGTGTATACACACCACAACAGAATGGTGTTGCTGAACGCAAACACCGTCACCTTCTTGAAATAGCTAGAGCTCTTAAGTTTCAATCTAACATGCCTACTAAATTTTGGGGTTACTGTGTTAGTACACCATGTTACATAATAAATGCCTTACCTAGTGCAATTTTAAATGGAAGTCTCCTTTTGAAATTTTGTATAGGAAGCCACCAGATCTCTCTAATTTGCGTGTGTTTGGGTGTTTAGCATATGCCACGATCATAAATTATTCTGATAAGTTCACTCCTAAAGCCATTGCCTCAGTTTTCATAAGTTATTCTCTTGTTCAGAAAGGTTATATATTGTCTAATCTTGAAAGCAAGGCCTTGTTTGTCAGCATGGATGTAGCGTTCCATGAAAGCATATTTCTTTTTGTTTTTCCTGTTAGACCTTCTTGTTTATTTCCTCTTTCCTCTTACACTAATCTTGATTTCTTGGATATTGAATATGTGCCACCTTTGTCTTCTAACATTAATCAGCCTGACAATAGTGGTGATATACCTTTACCTGTATCACAAGATGAAGTTTTTCATACTAATGCTACTCAATCTATTCCTACCAATGATCTTAATAATGTTGGCATGACACATGATCAATCTATTGACAATGATATTTAGTTTCCTCAGGCTGAGAATATCACTAGAAGATCTACTCGTATACAACGACAACCTACTTGGCTGAATGATTTCATTTGCACTAAGCATGTTTCACGTAGCAAACACTCTGTGGAAAATTTTGTTTTTTTATTCCCATCTTCCTTCACAAACTCATGCCTTTGCTGTTTTCGTTTCTTCTAACTGTGAGCCACAAACTTACAAAGAAGCCATGCATGATGACAATTAGGTTCAAGCGATGAAGCAAGAAATATCAGCTTTGGAATCCAATGGCACTTGGGAATTGGTTGATTTACAACCTGAACACAAACCTATTGGGTGCAAGTGGGTATACAATATCAAGTATAATATTGATGGCTCTATTGAGCGTTACAAAGTACGCTTAGTCGCGAAAGGCTACAACCAGCAAGAAGGCATTGACTACCAAGACACTTTCTCACCTGTCACCAAGCAAGTCACAGTTCGAACCGTTATTTCTTTGGCAGCTTTGAACAATTGGTCGTTGCTTCAAATGGTTGTTTTTAACGCTTTTTTACAAGGCGGTCTTTATGAAGATGTGTATATGTGTTGAGATTTATGGTGCTCGATTACTTCAACCGTTCTTGCTCGCCAAGTGTGGAGAAGTGGGATATTTGGGTGTTTTTGTGGGAATGGAAAGATTGACAATTTACACAAGGATTTATAGTGGTTCAACCTTCTAACCAAGGTCTACATCCACTACCTTAGCTTATTCGAATAAGGATTTCTAAACAAATTCACTAAGAATTTCGTCCCCTTTTCTCAGATTAGGAGGAAATCGTTACAACGATCAAGCTTTCTACCCAAAGCTTGATCAAACACTCTCTTACACAAGAAAGACTTAGCAAACTAGAAATCCCTTTAGAAGGTATATGTTTGCACTATAAAGCTCTCACCCAAAATCTAAACACTTGAGCAAATTTAATAATATTTAGCTCACTAGTGTTGTCTAAGCAGGGAATGTACAATTAAAGCTCTAGACACAATTTGTCATCATAATGTTGTAACAATTGAAGCATTAACCTTCTCTTGATGCTTGAAGGTCCCTTTTATACTCCTAATTAAGTTTGTAGCCGTTACTAGCCGTTGGGGTTGGATTGAAGTCGTTGGAGCCTTTATTTCCCACCATAAATGCAGTTTTGCAGCTTGCGTATCGATATCCTTCAAACCGTATCGATACGGTCCCGATAAAGAAGTAGTCATTGTGCACTTCAGTTGATGCGTATCGATATACTTACCTAGCGTATCGGTACGGTCCTGCAAATTAAAAGATCGTTGGGAAATATGACCATTGGGGTAGTTAGGTGTATCGATACGCGACTAGCTGTTGGGCTGTTTCAAAACATACCATATCGATACGACTAAGCGTATCGGTACGGGTTTTGGCTATTGGAAAATTCCTGTAGTTGAAACCCTAAGGCGTATCGGTACGGTACCAGACCGTATCGGTACCGGCACTTGAAAAACTTGGTTTTGACTACTTTAAATGCACTTTAAATCATTTCAAATCCTTGTAAAACCCTTAAACATATTTTCAAGTTGTTTTTGACTAAAAACATATTTTATATTCTTTTCAATTTAGTCCAAAACATTTTTCAAATATTATATCAAAACACTTAGTTCTACAATATGACACTGTAGAACTAATGTTTTGATATAATAATTGAAAAATGTTTTGGACTAATTTGAAAAGAATTTAAAACTTGTATTTAAGTCCAAACAACTTGAATTTATGTTTGAGGTATTTTAAGAGGTTTTTGGCAAAGACTTTTCATGTTTTTAACAGCCAAACTTGTGATTTCAGAGTACCCGTATCGATACGGTAAACCCCTGTACCGATACCTTTTGCCCCAGTTTGGCCACTGTCAAAACCCGTATCGATACATGCCTTTGCCGTTTCGATATGGATCGGGATCGTATCGATACGCCAGGTAAGCGTATCGATCCCATTTCAACTACCCCAACGGCTATTTCCCAACGGCCATTTAAATGTCAAGCCGTACCGATACGCCATCAAGCGTATCGATACGCCCATGCTAGCAAGAGCCCAACGGCTAGTTTCTGATGAAGGCCGTACCGATACGGTTCCACGCGTATCGATACAGATAGATGCAGAACAACATTAATGAAGGGAAATTGTTGAGTGTGTAAAAGTTCTATTATTTACACCCTTTTTAACCCATATTTCTGCTCCATTCAAGCATCATTTCATTGCATTTAGGTTAGTTTTCAGCAAAACATCACAAATATATAAAAGGCACAGATTCTACTAAAAATGGTTGTTTTTGGCAGGTTGCTGCCGTCGTAGACGGTGAAGGCAGGCGCGGGGCAGAAAAGCAGAAGAGCTGAACTGGACAAGCAGACGAAGAGGACAATGCTGCCATGGAGCTACCGTGACAACAGAGGACGACAGCAAGTTGCTGCCATAGTAGACGGAGAAGGCAGGCGCAGGGCAGAGAAGCAGAAGAGCTGAACTGGACAAGCAAACGATGAGGACGAAGTTGCCATGGACCTGTCGTGACAGCAAGGTGACAGCAACCTTATGAAGAGGAAAAGTAAAGTGGACCTCGATAGATAGAGAAAAATCTGCTCGTCTGTCGTGTGAAAGCCAAATATTTTTCCAAGCCCCGGATCAAAAGATATGTCAAGCCAAAGTTCAAGGAGAGAAAATCCCAAGAAACAAGGAGGACGGCTGAAAAGTAGGATCCTTGAAGATTAAGTCTTTATTAGAATCATACTTTTAATTAAAGTTGTAATCCTTGTTACCTTAGATAACTTGAGCCCAAAGCTTATATAAGGGCATGTATTTTAACCTAGGGGAGAATCCATAGAACCGATTACCCCAGAACCGAAACCAAAAACCCCTGTCGTCCACCCGTCACCGACATGTTCTAAATTCTCCCTAGGGCTACGGGTTGTTTTGTAAAGTAGTTGCAAGGGTTGTTTTGTTTTAGGAATTTTCAGTTCAATAAAATAAACTTCAAGTTCTCTTATTTTGGTTATTAATATCTTGCAAGAGCATCGGGAGAGCATTGTGAGGTTATCCATTTACTTAGCATCGGGAGAGTTAAGTATACGAAAGAAATAAGAGCAAGTTCTCTAGTTTATAGTTGAACTATCTTGTGCCTAGGGATAGGGCAAGGTTAAGTGGCTAAGGAAGAATTCATACACATCGGTGTTCATCCTTCGATTCACGCCGGGAGGTATCATCAAGACGTGATCATCGACAGACTTGGACCTAGGGATAGGCCAAGGCAGATCTGGGATTCTTGCCAAACTTGAAGTACGGAGTTGGTGTGTCTGCTGCCGCGACAGCTAACGGACAGCCGCCGTGACAGGTGCTGTCGGCGACGGGAGCGACGACAGAACTGGAGTTCCTAAGCAATTCAATACCTGCACTACCGAGAAATTCAATACCAGCCCATTCTCTCTATCTTGATATCTTTATTCTTTTATTTACGTTTACTTCATTATTTTCGTGACAATTATCTTAATCTATTCTTTTCTCCTTGTGCAGAAAGCGAAGGAAAGAGTTAGCCCAGTCCCTGTGGAGACGATATTCGATACTCTAGTATCACTTTATTACTTGCGACGTGTACACTTGCACTCAATTGCGATAGACTCTTTTACTCGCAACAGAAATAAAGTCCTCAACGGCTCCAAATCATCCCCAACGGCTAGTAACGGCTACAAACTCAATTGGGAGTATAAAAGGGACCTCCAAGCATCAAGAGAAGGCTAATGCTCATATTGTCAAACATCAAATGATCAAAGATTGTCTTAGAGCTTAAATTGTCATTTATTATATAGACAAACACTAGTGAGCCAAAATTGTCAAATTTGCTCAAGTGTTTTAGGTGTTGGGTGAGTGCTTAACTGTGCAAACAAACACCTATTAGAGGGTTTTAAGTTTGCTTTTATTGTCTCTTTGTAAAGAGGGTTTTGATCAAGGCTTTGGGTAGAAGCTTGATCGGTTGTAAGGGTTTCCTCCTAATCCTAGAAAAGGGGACGAATCAATAGTGGATTGATTGAGAAATCCTTAGTGGGGAGCTAAGGTAGTGGATGTAGACCTTGGTTAGAAGGTTAAACCACTATAAATCATTGTGTCCTTTTTCTTTCTAGCTTCCACAACCCTTCCACCCAAAAATCCATCTCTCCACCACTTGGTGAGCTAAATTGGTTGATCGAATCGAGCCCCTAATAACTCAACAATTGGTATCAGAGCTTGGCTCAATTGAAGAGGATTCACATTCTATTGAGAAGATCCGACAAGCTCAATCACTTTTTCATCAACCGGCTCAATGGCACATTCTATCGACAAACCGCCCTTCTTTGACGGAACTCCTTATGCCCATTGGAAGACAAAGATGAAGTTCTTCATCAAATCAAGAGATTACAAGCTATGGGATGTAATTGAAGATGGTTCGTTCGTGCCTCAAAGAAGTAAAACGGAGTGGAGTGCCGACGATCGCAAGAAGATGGAGCTAAATTGCAAAGCCTTGCACATTCTATTTTGTGAATTTGGTCCATCCATCTATGAGAAGATGTCTTCTTGTGAGAGTGCCAAGGAGGTATGGGATAAGCTTGAAGTCACATACGAGGGGACAAATGAAGTCAAGGAAACCAAGATTGGGCTCCTAACCTTGGAGTATGAGAACTTCAAAATGGATCCGGAAGAGAACATTGAGAAGATGTTCGATAGATTCTCCACCATCACAAATGGTCTCAAAGGGTATGAAGAAGCCATTCTGGAAGAAAAGCTTGTTCGAAAGCTCATCTACTCTCTTCACGAGTCTTGGGACTCAAAGAGGACCGCCATCATTGAAGCCAAAAATTTGAAGACGTTGAAGCTTGATGAACTCATGGGGTCTCTCCTTACTCATCAAATCATGAAGAAGAACAAAGAGGATGAGAAGAAGAGGGAAGAAATTAGAGCTATGGGAGAGAAGAAAATCAAAGGGCTTGGCATCAATGCAAGTGTCATGGCTCTCAAATCCTCCACTTGTCAACATGTCTACTCAAGTGAAGAGAAGGATCAAGATGAAGAGATAGTTCATCTCTTCAAGAAGTGTGCCCCGTTCATTAAGAAAGCCTTGAGAGAGCTTGAACGAGAACCTAAAAGAAAGGAGAGGGCAAGCACTTCAAGCCATAAGAAGAAGACACATGTGGCTACTTGGAGTGATGAGGACTCCACCGAAGATGAACAAGCCAACCTTTGCCTTATGGCCATCGAAGAAGATTCAAGGGTAACTTCTAATTCATCTACTTCATGTTCATATTCCTTTGATGAATTACAAGATGCCTATGATGATTTGGTTTTAGATTTTAAAAGCCACATTTTGAAAAACAATAAATTAATTTTAAAGTTAAGAATTCAAAATGATTTGCTTTCTAAAACCAAACTTGAACTTGAAGCAAAACTTGAAATGTTTGAATTAAAATGTTTTGATTTACAAAAATTGCTTCAAAAAGTTCAAGAAGAAAAGGATTTGATTTCCAAAGAGCTAAAAAGGAAAAACAATTTTGGAAAATCAAATTTCTATGTTAGACAATCTAGTGCCCTTAGATTTATAAAAAGTAAATGTTTTAGAAGTGTTTGGGTCCCAAAAGGACTAACCACTTCAATTAAAAAGGATGACATTGAAAAATAGATTCCTAAGGGGACTAAAATTTGTGCTACTAACGTTCATGGATCCAAAGCAATTTGGATACCAAAAATTACTTGATTGTCTATTGTTAGGTGTGATGGAGATGTTCAACAAGTCAAACATTGATGGGGAGCTCCATGCACACAAGGAAGAACACTTGAAAAAGGAAGGCTTCACATCCTCCCTTGGGTTCAAGTGTTAGTAAAATTTCTAGTTGTTTTTGAATTATTTTGTCTTATTTTCTTTTTATTCAACTAGATGATCATATATGTTGGACTAACATTTTTTATGATGCTTTGAGTAAGGGGGAGCCATTTTAAAACCAAATTCTTATTTTTGTCAAAGTTTTTACCTATATTGTTATTTTGAACTTAATATTTTAAATTCTTTTTGATAATACAAAAGGGGGAGAAATTGGTTTGAAAAATTGAATTTTCAAATTAATAAGGGGGAGCTTTATTTGATTTCATATCCTTAATCTCTTATTCACATTTTTAAAGTTAAAAGGGGAGAATCTCAAACAATTTTTCAAGTTAATTTTATTATATCAAAAAGGGGGAGATTGTAGAACTAATGTTTTGATATAATAATTGAAAAATGTTTTGGACTAATTTGAAAAGAATTTAAAACTTGTATTTAAGTCCAAACAACTTGAATTTATGTTTGAGGTATTTTAAGAGGTTTTTGGCAAAGACTTTTCATGTTTTTAACAGCCAAACTTGTGATTTCAGAGTACCCGTATCGATAGGTAAACCCCCGTACCGATACCTTTTGCCCCAGTTTGGCCACTGTCAAAATCGTATCGATACATGCCTTTGCCGTTTCGATACGGATCGAGATCGTATCGATACGCCAGGTAAGCGTACCGATCCCATTTCAACTACCCCAACGGCTATTTCCCAACGACCATTTAAATGTCAAGCCGTACCGATACGCCATCAAGCGTATCGATACGCCCAGGCTAGCAAGAGCCCAACGGCTAGTTTCTGATGAAGGCTGTACCGATACGGTTCCACGCGTATCGATACAGATAGATGCAGAACAACATTAATGAAGGGAAATAAAGTCCTCAACGGCTCCAAATCATCCCCAACGGCTAGTAACGGCTACAAACTCAATTGGGAGTATAAAAGGGACCTCCAAGCATCAAGAGAAGGCTAATGCTCATATTGTCAAACATCAAATGATCAAAGATTGTCTTAGAGCTTAAATTGTCATTTATTATATAGACAAACACTAGTGAGCCAAAATTGTCAAATTTGCTCAAGTGTTTTAGGTTTTGGGTGAGTGCTTAATTATGCAAACAAACACCTATTAGAGGGTTTTAAGTTTGCTTTTATTGTCTCTTTGTAAAGAGGGTTTTGATCAAGGCTTTGGGTAGAAGCTTGATCGGTTGTAAGGGTTTCCTCCTAATCCTAGAAAAGGGGACGAATCAATAGTGGATTGATTGAGAAATCCTTAGTGGGGAGCTAAGGTAGTGGATGTAGACCTTGGTTAGAAGGTTGAACCACTATAAATCATTGTGTCCTTTTTCTTTCTAGCTTCCACAACCCTTCCACCCAAAAATCCAT
This sequence comes from Hibiscus tridactylites, assembly GCA_958450335.1. Lineage (NCBI taxonomy): Eukaryota > Viridiplantae > Streptophyta > Magnoliopsida > Malvales > Malvaceae > Hibiscus > Hibiscus tridactylites. The sequence continues at coordinate 28,816,676 of OY288291.1, read as the reverse complement.
CTCTCCACCACTTGGTGAGCTAAATTGGTTGATCGAATCGAGCCCCTAATAACTCAACAGACACCCCCAGAGGGATTTCACAATCAAAGGGAGACCCGTGTATGTAGATTGCGAAAATCGTTATATGGGCTGAAGCAAGCATCACGACAATGGAATTTGAAGCTCACTGAAGCTCTAGTGATGAATGGTTACGTTCAAATCTTGCATGATTATTCTATATTTACAAAGAAAGAAGAGGAGAAGCTGGTTATATTGTTAGTTTATGTTGATGATCTCTTGATTACTGGGAATAGCAAAGAGATGATGGATGAGTTAAAGAAACTTTAAACCTAAGCTTTAAGATGAAGGACTTGAGGCAGTTGAGGTACTTCTTGGGGATCGAGGTGCTTAGATCAAAAGAGGGAATTATTCTTAGCCAAAGGAAATATGCACTCGAGTTAATAGCAGATTCAGGTCTTGGAAATGCAAAAAAAAATAGTCTCAACTCCTTTAGAGCATAACACAAAGCTTACCTCGATCGAATTAACATGTCAAAGTGCAACATGAGAAGAAGAACTTCTAAAAGATGTAGGATCTTATCAACGGCTAATTGGAAGGATGCTTTATTTGACAAATACAAGACCAGGCATAGCGTTTTCAATTCAACAGTTAAGCAAATTCATGCATAACCCAAAAAAGGCACATTTTGAAGTAGCATTACGTGTTGTGAGATATGTCAAGAAAAATCCAGGCTTGGGGATTTTTCTTTCAGCAAATGGGACGCCTAAACTAACAGAATACTGTGATGCTGATTAGGCAGCATGCCCCATGACACGGAGGTCCGTTACAGGTTATTGTGTTAAGTTGGGAAATTTGTTGATCTGTTGGAAGTCGAAAAAACAAAACACAATCTCCAGGTCTTCAGCAGAAGTAGAGTATAGATAAATGGCGTCTGTAACAGCTGAAATAGTCTTGTTAAAAGGATTGTTGAAGGAGCTAGAAGTTGAACAACAAGGGTCAACGATCCTACACAGTGACAGTCATGTTGTAACCCCTTTAAACCGGCCCAGACGGTTGAACCGAATTAAGAAGCTTACACGGGGAAAACCAAAGTCAACCCGAAAGTCAACCTTGATTAACGACCCTTTTTTTTCTTTTTAATCTTATCTAAATGCACATTAACCCTGGATATGTTCACAACATCAGCATATTCAAAGCTCACAGCAATCAGAAAACATTTAGGGACTTGATTGCACAAAATATGAATTTAGGGACCAAAATGAAAATTCTGAAAATTATAAGGACTTAACCCAATTAAACGTTACCAATATGATATTAATCATCTTTCATGCTGCTCTGCCAAATTTCAGCTCAAACGGACATCTCAAACTCATTCAATTGCATATAGAAAGATTTGGGACCAAAACATAACATTTACAAACTCTGCAAAGATGCCATTAACTGAATTAACGGTCGCGTATCGGTACGCCAGGAGTAGTATCGATACGCGGGGAAGACATTGACCAAACTCACAGGATAGGTATCGATACGCTCTCCCGCGTATCGATACAGCATTCATATTTGACCTACCGTATCGAAACACCTCGCAACCGTACCGATACCCCTGTGCAGAAAAGCACATATTTGGCTTATGCGTATCGATACGCGAGCCCGAGTATCGATACACACACCAGAACTGTCCCAAATTCAGCCCCAAAAATGCATCAAACATCAACATAATGTCATCAAATCATACCAACGAGTCATTGTATGCTTAAGGAACATAAAAGCATCAACCATTCTCAAGCATGACATCAACTTAGCAAATCCCCAATTCTAACGGCATGCATCTTATGTAGAAAACCATTCAAGCACCATAAAACCAAACCAACTTCACAAAGGCCAATTACATGTTCCATCATCAACAACAACATAAAACCAACTTAGGGAGTCCAAAACATCTCCCAAAACAACGACATAGGTTCCCCATTGCCAAATGCCAAAAGCTAATAGTGTTAAGAAACTTTCACCATACATGAGCTTAGTTCTTCACTTGGATTCTTGACCTTTTGCTTCCCTTATAAGCACTTCAATGCTCTGCATTATTGGTTTAGGAAAAGAGAGAGCGTAAGCAAATAGCTTAGTGAGGAATGCTCATTTAAAACAACTCAATAATGCATTTATAAAACACCTTTATAAACCTTAGTTCAAAACATCATTTGTACATGCACATAAGCATTTAAAACAAGCATTTCATGCTTCAAGTTTATAACATGTCTTATTGGCCACAAGTGATACAAACAATATAAGATCCACACATGGACTTTTAACCACCATTGTGATCTTACAATTCACAAAGACCACACATGGACTTTTAACCACCATTGTGTCCTTAGCACAAGAATCATCCATGGACTTTAAACCACCATGATGTTCTTACAATTCACAAGGACCGCACAAGGACTTTCAACCACCTTTGTGTCCTTAACAAGAATCACCCATGAACTTTTAACCACCATGTTGTTCTTAAAATACACAAGGCTCACACAAGGACTTTTAACCACCTTTGTGACCTTAACAAGAACCAACCATGGACTTTTAACCACCATGTTGTTCTTAACACAAGAACCACTTATGGACTTTTAACCACCATAGTGTTCTTAACCTTTCTCAAAACATCACTTGCCAATATGCATCATTTAACAACAATAATCCACTGTTTTAAAGCATTTCACAAAGCCATTAATCATCATGCAACATTATGCATTAAACCACATTTTATCAAATGTTCAAAACAAGGATCTCTTACCTTGAGCATCCTTCAACACATGGCTTATAAAATCAGCAATTAAACATGCTAAAATATGCTTTCAAAAATAGAATTTAAAACATGCAACAAATCACATTGCATACAACCATTCCATGGTTCAACATAAAGTGAGTACTCCCGAAAACTTACTCTTGAGCTTAGCTAAGTTGCTTAGACTTAAACTAAGCTCCCAAACCTTCAAAACATTGGTTTCAAAGCCGAAAACCAAAATCCACTCACCGATTCCGTTTCGCCACTTGCCGAAACACCGATCAAGCTTCCGGATCACCACCACAAAGATCCAAAGATGACTCCCTTGATTTAAACACATAAAAGTAGAGGATTAATGCATCATCATGCATTAATATCTTCAATGAAAGCACCTAACTCGCTGCTCTCATCCACACTCCATTTTCGACTACCAAACACAACCGAAAACACATCCAAACAACTCCACAACACTACCCAGCCAAGATCCATCAATTCTAAACATTCTTAAACCTCAAATAACATCCAAAAAGGATCTAAACACATCCTTATACCTCCAGCTATAACAAATCATCAAGATCACCCCAAAAACAACTAAAAACTCAAGCAAAACTTAGGAAAATTAACTTATCCGGGATTTCATTGATTAAACCTCCATTTCTCATCAATTAAACATTCATTTAACATCAAAATGACACCTTAAAACAATGCCCAATCAGATCATACGAATTTCATCAAAATTAAAGCAAATCTTGCATTTAAAAGCCAAGATCAAGAATACAATTGTAAAACCTTTAATAAAACACAAATCAAGGATTGAGAACTTGGGAATTTCAGTAAAGAACTGAGAATTTAGAGGAGAAGGACGTTCATACCTCTAAACTTGAGTTTCTCCCTTTTTGGAACCAAAATTCTTGAAAAACCAATAAGCAAATGCTAAGGTTTTGTTGAAGAGATGATTAGAGATTAAATGAGGATTGAAATCTCATCTTTAGTTGCCAAAATCAGAGAGAATTTTGCTGGATAAATATGTTTGGGTTGAGAGAAAAGTTGAGAGAAAAGAAAATGGAAATTTAGAGAAAAGTTAGTTAAAATGCCCAAAATATCTTTCCCTCCCTTTTACCTTTATTTTAAAACCATTAATTAGTTGATAAATATTCAGAAAAATCTGGAGAAACTCCTTTGGGTAAATAGCTCCTTAAAGATTCAAAGTTTCAATCCTTTTTAAAACAGTTACACAGTTTTCAAAAATTACATTTTGGTCACTAACTCAAAATGTCACTCTTCCAAACCTCATTTTGTAAAATTGATTTCACCTTTCTCTTTTATATAATAAAAGAGGATTTTAAGACATTTTTCCATATTTTTAATGCAACCCGAACTAGGCTTTCCTAAATTCACCCTTTTATATTCTAACCGCACTCCGACCGAACCGGTCCAAACCCAAAACTTCTAAGCCCAAAATTGGGGCGTTACACATGCAATGTTACAAATTTTTGTCAACCCAGTTTTCCACGAACGGGCAAAACATATAGAGATTGATTGCCACTTCATCTGTGAGAAGATTCAAAAGAAAGTGATTAAGACTCAGCATATATCAACTAAGGATCAGCAAGCAGTTATTTTAACCAAAGGTCTTGCAGCAAACCAACACGAGTATCTTGTGCCCAAGTTGGGTGTGAAAGACGTGTTGCACCCTTCAATTTGAGGGGGTGTTAAAATATATAAGGGTAATTAGGTCTTTACTAGGTTAGTTAGGGTTTATCCGGTTAATTAGTTTATGTTATAAATAAGGAAACTTTCCTTTATTGTATGGTATCTTTTAGAATAAAATAATTTTTTAAATCTTCTTTTACATTTACTCATTCAACCTTGAAACTTTACCATCACCGTTGCTACTTCGCCGGCGGTCAACGGCAGCTCAACATTTTTCAATCTGAGTTTCAAAAGCCCTCATGGCTCTTTACTTTGGCTTCATTTTTGTTAATATAATCTATGAGTAGAGACTCAAGAGAAGACGTTAGTTCAGATGAACCGGTTGAGGTTTGTCCCTATTGCAATAGCCTGAGCTATTGCTCTTGTCGGTACATAAGTTGTTGAGCAAACTTATAAAATGAGAAAAAAATAGTTTAAGCACTTTAAAGAAAAAAGCATGATAATTTGAGCATTTATTTGACAATTAAACTTTATATTTTCAATTTATTCAACAAATAAAATTCAAATTCAAATTTTCAAAGGAATGACCAAGTAACGCCTTCCAGTATACCTGGGTTCCTAAAGTTGACAATAAACAAAGGCTGCATATCGAATTTATCAATTTTTCTAAAGTTGATGTGTTTTAGAGAAAGTAGAATTAATTTGCAGTAAATATATCGCATATATATATCCTAATCAGTTCGCGGGGTCATTCAATTGTAGACCAAATGAAATAGTGGTGGGCATCATGTCCAGCTGACGATAACTAAAAAGTTGCAAGTGAAATAGGATTCTTGTGGAATTGGTAGAGTTGTGAGAAAAATATCTTTTTTATACAGTTAAAAACAATTGGAAAAATGCTTCAATTTCCTTTTATATATATTACTCGTGCTTAGTGGTGCTACCAGATGGCAATTTTAGAACAAAAATCCTTTTTTAATTATTATTTGGGAAAATGGCTCCCAAAAAATATTATTTGGCAAAATGACCCTTAAACTTGCCACGTCGGTGGACCTCGCGTTGTGTAGGATGCAAGGTCGGATATCGCGTTCTGCACAACGCAATTTCTGTCTACGTGGCCTTGTTGTTTGTGTTAACGGTTTTACAGTACCTCGCGTTCTGTAGAACGCGAGGTCCACGAGAATTTGAAAGGGCGGCTGAATATATCGCACAGACCTCGCGTTCTGCAGGACGCGAGTTCTGTGCATATATGGCCTGAAGAACAAGGGAAAACAAGTGTGGATAGGCCTGTTCGAGCCCAATTTCAAGCGTGTAAATCATATATTTTTAGCGATCATCGAGTTTGGGGTCGTAGTACTGGAAATTTTCTATCGTATGATACCAACATGGTTAATTTCCGTCCATTCTACAATGGTTTAAAATGGCTTCGAAAACCTTATGCTATCATCCTTTTTTGAATGAAGTTGCATTTGAACAAATGTCGATAGACATGTTCGAGCAGAATTTCATACGTAGAAATTTTAAATTTTTAGGTAACATTGAGTTTGGGGTTGTAGTACTAGAAATTCTCTATCGTATGACACTGACACGGTCAATTTTCGTCCATTATACACTGACTTAAAGTTGCTTCGAAAACATTATCATAACATATTTTTTGAATGATTGAAAATATAAGATGACGTACTGTATAAATCGAAGTAGACTGACTTTATTGATTCGATTGTCATGGGCACAGTATATTCTTGTAGAACGTGGATGTCCTTTGGCTCGTAGTAGTGCTAGATCTGGGCGTATGATCGGTTCAGTGTCCACAACATTCGAATCAACCTCATTTCTAATTGGAGGAAACTCTCTTTCGTAAACCTTAAACACTGTTTCGAGTAAGTATACCGGATCAACCAGATGCATGTATTGTATCCGTTGGTTAGTGCAAGCAGCAATGGTGTGTGCGCACGGGTATTTGAATGTTTGAAAAATTCCGCACTCGCAGGTTCTTTCCCTCAGATTTACCATGTAAGCGTTGTGCTGAATGCCTTCCAACTGCCTGGAAAATTCTGCAACACGAAACATGTGTCCTTCTCGCAAGAAGATAGTTGCAGTCATCTGTCTTGATTGGGCCAATTGAGTATGCAGTTTTGTGCGGAAATCCGAATGGACTTTGTGTCCACCTGACATGTACTCAGTTGCTTGCCTTCCCAATGTTGCAAAAAGGGTAGCCAAACGATAATAGGTCGCTTTGACAATGGAAGTGATAGGCAACTATCGCACTCCCATTCAGTGATGAGTTCACTGCCTCAACCAAGTTCGTTGTCATATGACCATAACGTTTACCCTCGTCATATGATCGAAGCCATTTTTCCTTTGGGATTTTTTCAAGGTATTCTACGCCACGTTTGTTTCTCGCTCTCAGTTCCTCGAGCAGGTCTGCCACCTCTTGTTTGTAGTGCGAGTTGCCTACGAGATGACAGTTGAATAGTTATGGGCGAAAAACACATACAAAGAGGTCGTAAATGAAAGCGAGTAAGAAATAATATAGTATATGAAAATGACATAAAGGACGTACCCATATCGAGCATCATTTGACGTTCATCACGGTTCTTGTATTGCAGCAGGTAGTTTGCGGCTATGTGTCGCATGCAAAAACGGTGGTGAATGTATGGAGGCTTCCAATAGTTACCCAAATTTTCTATCGCCCACAACAGCGCTGTGCCTCTGTCAGAAATAACACATACCCCTTCATCCCTTCTTCGTATTACAGGACCAAGGACATATTTTCGTAGGTTCTGAAGGAAGAACTTCCAAGACTCCAAATCCTCCTTCGGGACGATTGCGAATGCAACAGGAACGCATTTGCAATTGCCGTCCTGTGCTATAGCTAGAAGTAGGGTCTGTATATATCTTCCGTACAACCATGTGCCGTCGATTTGGACCATCAGTTTGCAGTGCTTGAATGCGTTGATGCACTGGGGAAAGTCCAAAATAACCGGTAGAATTGAGAAACACCTCGGACGACACGATCATTTTCGTATGCCTGAACCGTATCAAGTTTGACAACCATTCTGGGGATGTGTTTCTGCAGGAGATTAAGCCACGGGCGCAACTCTTTGTAAGATTCCTCCCATCGGCCATACATTTCCTCTTTGGCCCGCTTCCTTGTATACCGTGCTTTGGAATATTGAGGATAGTAGCCGGTGACAGCTAGAGCTGCAGCCTGACATGTGGGGACCGACACAGTGGGATTTGTTTTCACCAGTGTCAAAAAGATGTCCGCGAGGTACTTTGCATCCAGGTTCTTGTGATCCTGGTTGAGGATAGGAACGATGCATGTATGGGGCCCCTCAAGTTTTGTTATTGTCCAACGGTCGCCTGCCCTCTTCAACTATGATATACGGATTTTCCATTTACAACCTTGATTTTTTGGACACAATAAGCCTTGTAGTATCTGGATTGGGTTTTATCCACTACCGTCTCAACATTATGATGAAGGTTGTACTGCTTAACTGCCGCCACCGCAATTTCCTTTTCAAGAACGTCATACAAATTCTCAGTTCACCATCAGAACGGTTGACTCGGCCATCTATTGTGTCGTCATGCGGAAAATCAGGGACGTCCATTGCATTCATATCAACCGTTGTGAAGTGGGATGGTGGCTGGAACATAGAAATTGGTGTTGCGTCTACAGGAAAGTTGGTGCCAGTCGGTTGTTCGTCGAAATCTGGTGGTGGAACGGTAGTGTCTTCTGATAGAACTATCAAGTCTTCTAGTTCATCATAGAATGGCCCTAGCTCGTCTCCGTCGGGCCCGGGTTCTCTAATCGGTTCTTCGTCAGAAGCATCCTCCGGGACCTGGAATAGTAGAGCTTCGTCGATCACTACCCTTGAAGGCAAGGATGGGGGTCGATGAGCGGGAGACCTCTCACGAACCGCATTTCCAAGACCAAAATCAAGATCACCATAAGAAGAATGTATTCCCATAGATGGTTGAACGTACTCCGTGCTAGGGTCATACGTTGAGTGTCGTCCATATGAGGAATTATGGTCGTACATAGCGTAAGAAGACGACGCTCCCTCACCTCCAAAAGAAGAATGTCTCCCCATAGATGGTTGACCGTAGTCGGTGCCAGGGACATACATTGAGTGTCGGCCATATGATGCTTCACGGTCGTGCGCAACGTATGGAGCCGACGTTCCCTCCCCCCAAAACTATAAGGATTGTATGGATTGTATAGATTGTATGATGCATTTGTTGGTGCATCAAATTCATCGTTTGGGGGTTGGTTCAGGTCGAACCCGATACTAGCTACGCACGACTGCCTTGGAGGAGCAGATGACAATGCACCAAACTCGTTGTCTTGGCACAGTAGGTTAAAATCATGTCGTAGACTTGCGGTCGGGCTATCAACGTTTGCATTCGGATCGAAGTCGAAATTCACCCGGCCCCAGCTTGATATTTGGATAACTGGATTAGACTCGGAGAACGATGCATACAGCTCAAGGGCCCCCCCAATTGAATAGTCGAAGTGGGTTTCCATCATCATGTCCACATCAGCATTTTCTGCAATTTGGCATACAGAGTACCTTAAAGGGTCTATAGATGTTGGCACCCGATACTTCACGTCGAACAAACGATGGTTATCAAAATGAGGGACTTTTGCCTCCAGTTCCTTTACCAACTTCTTGAACGATAATCTCCTCGGAAGCTTTAGCGTTACCAGATCTTCGCAGTGAAAAACGATGCCGAGTTCGGTACCCTCGAATATCTGCCCATCGTAGTAAACTAGAGTAGTAACGCCTCGTCTGACCATTTGAATATTTTCTGAAAGACTTCTGAATTTTTGATACTTGAAAAATTCTAGGAATTGTTTTGGCAATTGAAACATATATCTACGTTTTATGGTTCTGCTTCATATATAGGAAAAATTATTGCCACTTGAAATCCCGAAGAATCTGGTTGTGTAAGGCAAATAATGGTTCCGAGAGGTAACTTTTCTTGTCCATTTCCTAAAACCGATAAGCAGACAAATAATGGACAAGTCAGAAATAATAGTGCCCGGGAGGCAGTCCCCTAACTTTGGACAAGTAAGGGATAAAGTTACCGTGGAGGCAGGTTTAATGAACATCGCGTTCTACACAACGCGATAACCAGTACCTCGCGTTCTACACAACGCGAGGTCTTATGAATATCGCGTTCTGTAGAACGCGAGGTCGCTTTAAGTGCTTTGTCGCAGAAATTCCGTCAGAAGTTATAATAATCGTACTGTGTACTCATTGTCTGTTTGTGTAATTGAGAACATGTTTGAATAATTGAGACAATTGTAGTCTGGTAATGTAATTGAATACTACAAGTAGTGCTGCATAACGTGAGGTCCCTTTATATATATTGAGACAGAGATTACGTCAGAATTAATAAAACTCGTACTATGAACTCGATTTATGTTTGAATAACTTAGAGAATTGTAGTTTAGCAATGTAATTGAATACTAGTAGTTTTACATAACGCGAGGTCCGTTGAACATTAATAAATGATGAAATAAGACGTCATATAACATAATTGGAAGATAATTTCAGAAGTTTATGGTTAATCCGAATCATCGTATTCAGTGGACATGTCTGAACTTAGGTTTAGTTCTTCGATCAGCTGTTGTTTTCTTTGTCTACGCCTGTACATAAAAAGCTGCAGCTCGTCCGTAGCCGCATCAACATCCGGTGAAGACGGTGCGTGTTCAGTGTTCGGAGCAGGTTGTACGAGTGTAGACGTACTACCTTCGTCGGCGTTGACCTCATCAAACTTAACATTTAAATCGACGTCTCTAGCTCCGACAGAATTGAGCCGGTCATACATGTTACGAACGTCTATTTTGTTTGTAAGCTTCATAATGTAGTGCGTTTTGTTTGCTGACGGTGTTGGGATTCGACATTCCAAGGAAGAAATTTGTTTGTCGGTGTGTTTACTAACCTCAATTGTTGTCAACTGTATTAAATCTTTCAGTGACATTTTGCCGGTGATTGTTGACTCAAAATAAGTATCGAGAAAATAAAATGTTGCCTGAAATTTTGCCATAAGGTGAGCAAAGACTGGGTGTTTAGAGAGAATTTGGAATGAGTAAATGATGGTGGAATTCGTGGGTATTATAGTAAAGGAAAAACACCACATAAGTAAATTTAAGTCGAATCAAAACTTTATTTCGCATTTCATCTAACAAAACTTTCAACTTTCAACAAGTATTCGTTAATAAGTAAATTGAGACAACTGGATACAATATTTACAAAACAATATATGAAAAAAATCTAGGTGGAGAAATATAATCGGCACCGGCTTCTTTCACTCTGGTCGATCTGAATCCGCCCTTGCTTCTTTGACCCTGGACTTCAGAAAAGAGTCACAAAGAGTCTCCTAGATGGTTAGGGGAAGCGGCGAATTTCACAAAATATTCCTCAAGAGGCTCTATAAAAGTTTTACTGGAAACTCTCAAGGCACTTCTTGACGAACAACGACAGACGACCACACGCTCCTAAATATTGCGATATGTCGGTAAGTATTCTTCAATCAACGGATCATGTTGGGGTCTCAACCCAACTGAACACAAAATCATGATTGAACTGTAATAAATCATGAACGAAGAGCAAATACAAAAAATTACAGCTTCAAATTCCAGCATATGCAGGAAATCATGAAAAACTTATACTGGTTTCGAAAATCCATCCGCATGGAAATATATAGATCAAACTCGCGTGCTGATCCCAACAGAATCAAAGTGAACTCGCGTTCTGTATACACGTGTTATGTTTGAATAATTGAAAACATGTTTGCATATTTCAGACATTTGGAGATGTTCGTAAGTCATTTAACACTAGCTCCTAACATAAGTGACATTGTCTATGTTATCGTTCATTCGAAATGATGGTGGAATTGTTCGATATTTATATTAAATGATGGGTATTTATAGTAACGAAAAAACACAACATAAGTAAATTTAACTCGAATGAAAACTTTAATTTGCATTTCATTTAACAAAACTTTCAACATGTATTCTTTAATAAGTAAATTGAGACAACTCGATAAAATATCTACAAAATTTGAAACACTATATGCAAAATAGTCCGGTGGGCAAATGTGATTGGAGGTCTGCTTAGAAAAGAAAGCAAAGGTCTGGTCTTTCTAATCACTTCTTGAACTCTGGACTTTTTACAGATTGTGCGGGCAAGCTGCGAATTTCAGAGAAGACTCCCCAAGAAGTGACTCGAAAGTTTTACTGGAAACTCTCAAGGCACTACTTGGCGGTAAATGGCAGCCGCCCAGAAGCTCCCAAATATTGCGATATGTCAGTGGGAAAATGTGATCGAAGGTCCCCGAGTGAAAGAAGCAGAGTGCGATACTCAGATTTCTTCTGAAATGGTAGCAGCTTTGATCCACATTAGCAAATCTAATCGGCATTGACCGCATTTGCAAAATAGGGCTGCTTATGCAACATGGTCGATCTGAATTCGCTCTCTCTTCTAAAAGTCGTTTCGTTTCAAAACTGTACCCAAGGATCCTCTCGACGGCGGCTACAGAAGCTTCCATTGAAGGGGATACAGCCGTTCACAACCTCCCAAATATTGCGATATGTCGGTAAATATTATTCAATGAACCCTGCGAAAAAGAAATCTTTAAGTGAACTCCAACTATCATTAAGGAACAATATTTCGGACAAAAAAAATTCAACTGCAAAAAACACATCATGACACGAACTCGTATTCAACTGAGAAAAACTTAACTGGTTACGAAAATTCATCGCCGTGCATATATATATACCAACATCTAAATGACCTCGCGTTCTGTACAACGCGAGGTTTAAAGGACCTCGCGTCCTACAGAACGCGAGATTGTCATGTCAGCAGATTCACCTCCCTCTATAAATAGCAAACTCTTGGGGGAGGCAAGGAGCACCCACATAATTTTTTTCTGTATTCACGTAAGCAGTTTTCGCTTGCAGCTACTAATGGCAACATAACGCTTATTTGGGAAGTTTTTTTCAAACTAATTTCTCAAATATTGTGTTATGTCGTTATTTGTAGTTACTAATGAAAACATAGCGCGTATTTAGGAAGTTTTTTTTTCTATTATTATTGTTATTATTATTATTATAATTATTATTACTATGATTATTATTATTATTAATATTAATATTATTATTATTATTATTATTATTATTATTATTAGTATGATTATTATTGTTATTATTATTATTATTATAATTACTATGATTATTAGTATTGTTGTGGTTATAATTATTATTGTGATTATTATTGTTATTATTATAATTATTATTATTACTATGATTATTATTATTATTATTATTATTATTTATATTATTATTATTATTATTATTATTATTAAAATTATAATAAATGACTTTCCCGCCTGGGAAGTCTTCTTTTAAAAAAACCCCACGACCTCGCGTCCTGTAGAACGCGAGTTCTTTAGAACCTCGCGTCCTATAGAACGTGAGGCCACTTCTGACCGTTCAGTTCACGCGTTTGTTCCGTGACGCGCCTTTTCAATGAACCTCGCGTTCTATAGGACGCGAAGTATATGGATATCGCGTTCTACAGAACGCGAGGTTCATTAACATCGCATCCCAAAAGGCACGAGGTCTTCTATAAATTGGAGGCTATGCCCCCAATATCAACCATAGAGCGCGAGTTCTTTAGCTTTTCTACAACAAATTATCGACAAACTTTTATATTTCGTTCGATATAATGGAGCCCTTATTACGCAACGAAGCGACTCACTGCAATTAATATTGGCGAAGCAATCCAGCGGTATTACTTTTCCCTATTAATTTTTAAATTTTTTTATTTAATTAAATATTTTATTTTACTAACTATTTTTTTGAAGGGATACAAACGTAATTTACAATGTTACCTTAACCGTATCAACACCCCACCCGTTGATGCTGTTATGGAGTGGATTCAGTGTGCCGGTTTTGGCTACATATCACGGTATATAGGTGTAACACCCTAAAAACCACCCTAGTTAGAATTATAGAAAACGACAAGGATAGCGTAAACAATTTACAATTTAGTTAAGATTACAATAAAACCACATAAGCTATGTTTTATTAAGATATAAATGGGTTAAACACTACATGTAAGTTCATATGTAAAATTAAAGAAATGAAGATTAATTTGTAACTAATATATATAAGTTAGATAATATGAAACGTAAAATAGTATACATATATATATATGTATGATTCGGTGGGTTGTATTTAAATGTACATATAAGTATATCTATAAGTAAAATATGATAAACTAATAATTAAGTAGTTAAATTTTATAATGTTAGTGGGATATTAAATGGAATTATAACAGAATTCCATAGAAATAAACTAATCCATGTGTCCTTTATACAAGAGATAGTCAACCCACTAAGGAAAGAAAGTTAACATGTGTAAACCACTTACTCCCATCATCATCTTTCTCATGCAAACCTGCCGAACCAAAGAGAGGAAAGGAGAGATAGAAATCTGGAATTCTTAGGCTTAAGGACATCTTTATTTTGCTGAAAATTGAGCTAAAAGATCACCTAGGATCATGCATGTAGGCAGATATCAAGTAAGTACATCATATGCTACCCGATTCCTATGGTGTTTTTATTTTTGTATTTGATGATTCTGGGTTTGAACCACTAAAAAAATATGTTATTAATGTTTTATTATGAGTTATCAATGCTGGGTTCATGTTATACTTGAATAATTTCTGGAAATTAAAGCATGAACATGAACTTAGGTATGAATCTGCCCAGATTCGTACTTGTATGATACCCTGTAGAAATCTGGAAAATTGAGCATGTTAGAGTGATTTATGGAAAAAGTGTTCTAATACAAAGTTGTAGAGGACAAAATTTTACATGGAATAGAGGTATGGGTTGCTCAAAAATGTTAAGTATAGGTCTCTGAATTGTTGTTAGAAGTTGACTGGACTGAAACTGAATGAATTTAGAATCTGCTGGATTAAATTGTGAAATTCGAAATGTTTAGGGGTCAAAATGGTGTTAATAAATTATGAAAATTTACGCTTGAAACAGGGGAGTCATGAAATGAATAAAAATTAAATGGCCAAGCTTGAATTAAGTCTCAATTGGTAGGTTAAATGCATTTAGATCACATGTAGGATTATTAAAGGATTAAAAGGGACTGTTTTGTGGAAATTGATAAATTGAGGACTTGAATGCTCTGTTTTTAAAGATGTTAGAACTTCATTGTTATGTTAATACATGTAGGTTAATGTGGTTAATAGCTTAGAATCAAATGAATTGTGAAATATAGGATTTAAATGCACTAAAGTCACTAAGTTAAGCTTGGACAGATTAGACCCTGAAATTGTCTTGTTTTCAAATGTAAAACTGTATTAACTGGAAAATGCTAAAAATATGAGTCATACATGGTTTTAAAGGTGTGTTTATAAGCTTTCCAGAATAGTATGATATGCCTTATTTGGATTAGGGAATAAAAAGTTATGGACATATTAGTGGACAATGCTCAAAACTGCCATGATAAGGACAGCTTGTGTGTTTATTGTTGTTTGCTTGATTTGGTTGGATTTTTGTGCTAAGGTTGATACTAATGGATGTTATATATGTTTTAATATGATTCAAGAGCATATTGGTGAAGATATATTAGAAGATTCAAGGAGTGATCAAGCAAAGAGAAGGGGGAAAGGAATCATCATCAAGGATAACAACTAAGCTTGGAAGTATTTGTGAGTGTAGCTAGTTTAGGGTTGAGATTAGTGTCTCAACCAATGTGTTTATGTTTCTTGGATGATTTAAAATGAAGCATGTAATGAACTTAATAATGGATTGGTAAATTTAAATGCTAAGGAAGAAGGACTAAAGGAATGAACTATGAAGTAGGTATATGATGCTATCTAGATATGCTAGTTGATGTCTATATGGGTTGCTTTGTGACATGAGTTGTTTGAGCCACTTGAATTGAATTAATTGATGAATTAGCTACTGTTTGAAGATGGTTATATGATTGAAATGATGCTAAATGCTTGCTGGAAATTTGATTGATCATGGCTTGAATGTGCACAATGTAAACATGATTGAATGTGTACATGACTTTGTGATATGTGTTTGATAAACAAGTAAAATGCTATTGTTAATAAAGAAAGATAAGTAAAGTCCTTGGTTTGATTAGTGTCTATAGGTAGAAGGGCATGCCTTAGAGTCATTGAGCTCCTCTGATCTTTGTTACAGGATGGTGGTTAGTCACCTATAAACCTGATAAGGTGGTTAGTCACCTTGATAATTGAATGGTGGTAAGTCACCATTGATGCCTATGCATCCTCTGTTATAAGTTGAAATGAGAAATGGATACTGAGTATCTAATGTTACATGAAGACTTGATTACCTAATTCATTAATCATCCAAGGCAAAACATGATTAGAACAATGATATATGTTTAAATGAACAAGTTGGATATTAGCCCTTATGATATGGAATGAATATGTGTACTTGGTTGAGATTTAAAATGAACTATGTTGTGATGTGAAACTATGAAATGTTGCTGCCAAGATGATAATGAGATTACATGTTGTTTGTTGTCCAATTTAGCTTAAATTTTACATGTGCTTGCTGCCCAAATTTGGCTTGAATTGTATATGTTGCTTGCTGTCCAATTTGGTATGAAATGTACATGTAGCTTGCTGCCCAAATTGGTATGTTTTAAATGAAATGGTTGCTGCCCAATAAGTCATTGTACATGTAAATACTTGCTGCCCTATTGGTTAGTACATGAAAATAGCTTTGTTAACTTGGTTTTGATAGGCTAGTTAGGTATTCCAATATGTGCTAAGCCTAGCTAAGTAACTTTAAAGATTGAATAAGACTTTAAAAGATTGAAAGTAGTAAAGTTTAGGGCTGCCTCACTAAGTACATTATGTGTACTTATCACTCTCTTTGTTTCCTTCTTCCAAAATAACAAGTTCGTTGATATCCGAAAGTCATCCGTTTTGTTCCGAGAGCTTCGCAAGCCAAGAACAAGTATGATATAATCTTGCTTAGTCTCCTAGTTGGTGGCATAGTCTAAGTTAGTTTGTCATGCATTATGGAACATGTAATTGTTAAGTTTGGTTTGTATAAAACTAAGACATGTTATATTACGTAATGTCTTGATGAATGTTTATGTAAATATGGATATGATGATATGAATGAACTATGTTTGAAGTTAACTAAGCTTGATATGAATTTGAGTATCATTTATATGGTTCATGCCCTTGATGGATTTGAATGGTTGAGTATGTATAAGTATGTTATCTTTATTTGAATTAGGAAGGTTGCATCTAGAATTGTTGTTGGATGATTTGTATAGTTCGAGTGGTAATAGAATGTTAGAAAAGTTTTAAATTGGCTCACCTATTTACATTTATGATCTTGTTATTGGATAAATGATTATATGATTGTTTGCTTTGATGCTTGTTAAGTATGAATTTGAATCTCATATAATTGTATGTTGATGTGTTGACATGTATGAATCTGTCCATCACCCGAATAGTAACATCGCTCGCTCGTAACCGGGTGAGGGGTGCTACAATAGGGGGTGAAGGTAAAGCCATCGTTGATCAGCGCGCTGATAGAACGGTGGAGGCCCAAGACGCACACGTTTCATCTTCCGTTTGGCGAGGCAACAATCACGCTAGAGGATGTTGCCTACATTCTGGGGTTTCCTACAAACGGCAGCATTATTACGGGTGTAGCGTTGGCAGATTGGCCAACTCTATTTGCTGAACAAATGGGCGTGATGCCCCCTAAGGAAGTGTGGGACGGTGGAAAAATCGAGCTATCATATTTGGAGGCTCACTTTGGAACCCCTCCCCCCAATGCGGATGAAGTTGCACTTCAGGTATTTTTTCTATTTAAAAATTAGGATGCCATTATTAAATATTTAGTATGCTTTTATTAGATTTATGATGAAATTAAATTTATTTATTTGAACATTACGATGGTTTATGAAATTTTTAGGATGACTTCATTAAATATTTAGGATCCTTTTAATAAATTTAGGATGCAATTACAAATAATTACTTGAAAATTAGGATGCCTTTATTAAATATTTATGATGACTTTAATAAATATTTAGGATGAAGTTACAAATATTTATTTGCAAATTACGATGCCTTTACTAATTTTTTTGGATGTCTTTATTAAATTTAGGATGAACTTACAATTTTTTTAATTAGAATGTTTTTATTAAATCTTTATTTTCACAGCGGTGTGCGCGTGCCCACATCTTGCGCATTATTGGCGGGATATTAATGCCAGACAAATCCCACACAAAGGTGCACGTGATGTGGCTTCGTCATCTTACAAATTTAAATGAGTCTGGAAGAAAATCTTGGGGATCAGCTGTCTTGGCGTTTCTTATCAGAGAGCTCTGCAGAAATGTTGACGCCTCAAGAGCATCGATGGGAGGATGTTGTTTACTCCTACAGGCTTGGGTTTGGTTTCGGATGCCTATTTTGAGACCACAGCTTAGACAACCCACCGCTATGTTATTTTCGCTTCTACGGAGGTACTACGTAATCTACTATATTTTTTTTATTTTTAAATTATTTTATTTAACGATTTTTTATTATTATATATAGGTGGAGCAGCACACTGACCCACACCGGCCTGCCAAACTCCCAAAAAGAATTCATGCATGCTTTCGATGGCTTGACGGAGGGTGAGGTAATTCGAAAATTAATTTGAATTTTTTCATACTATTTTTTACAATAATATTTCATATAACCATTACAAATGTTTTCATTCTTTTTAGTTCGTGTGGAGGCCCTACGATTCAGAGGAGATTCGGCATATTACTCCACTGGATATTCTGCGTGATCGAGACCTCTGGATTTCCGTCGTGCCGCTGCTCAACTATGAAATTTGCGTGTGGCATGCTACGAATAAGGTTCTCCGACAGTTCGGGTACTTCCAAAATGTTCCAGCCCCTCCGCAAAATATGGACTGCTTCCACAATCTTACGCGCCAGGGGAAGACGGAGGTTGACTGGTCCAAGTACCATGCTCTCTGGATAGCGATTTGGGGTAATCGATTTGCCCAACGCCCACTGCTTCTCCAACAAATTATGGAAGGGGTTGATTCGGTCGCTTTCAATTATGACCAGTGGTATAGGCTCAATGGGATGCCGCATATCCTTACTCAGGCCGAGCGCGCTGCAGGGCTTCCCCAGCAACCCCAAAACCGTCCACGCGGTACCCATCGAGCGACCCAGAGCCAGAGTCAGAGGCAGTCGACGCAACGCGGTCCGAGTCCACGATATGACACTGCAGGGGCATAATCTTCTGTCGCACCATTTCATGCTTATAGCGGTCCATCCAGTTTCCACCAGACGATGCCTCCACCCCAGTTCGGCTCCTCCGATGCCTATCGTCCCCATACGCCCACGACTGATCTTCAGCTTATCGATTATCCACAGCTGCAATCTCAGTATGACTTTCCCATTGTGGAGAGTACGCTGATGGGTAGCTTGTTTTACTCCCCGCCTGGGCCCAGCACAAATCTGTATATCACACACGATGGTCAGGATGATGGGGACCAGGGACCACCTGACGATGGACGGAGGTATCCGACTCGTGATCGTCATTCACTCGACTGCGGAACGGGTGGACATAGGCATTTTTAGTCTTTTTTTACTGATTTGTACTTATGTTTTTAATATTTATATTCCACACATTTGATTTTTTATAATGCCGTAATATATTTTTGTTTATCTATTATAATTAAACTTTAACATGTTTATTTAATTTCAGTTTTCAATAAATTTTATGGGATTACTAAACCGAAAATCGACATTTGTTCAAATGCAACTTCATTCAAAAAAGGATGATAACATAGGGTTTTCGAAGCCATTTTAAACCATTTTAGAATGGACGGAAATTAACCATGTTGGTATCATACGATAGACAATTTCTAGTACTACGACCCCAAACTCGATGATCACTAAAAATATACAATTTACATGCCCGAAATTGGGCTCGAACATGCCTACCCACACTTGTTTTCCCTTGTTCTTCAGCCCAGTATTGCACAGAACTCGCGTCCTGCAGAACGTGAGGTTTGTGCGATATATTCAGCCGCCCTTTCAAATTCTCGTTGACCTCGCGTTCTGTAAAACCGTTAACACAAACAACAAGGCCACGTAGACGGAAATTGCGTTGTGTAGAACACGATATCCTACCTCGCGTCCTACACAACGCGATGTCCACCGACGTGGCAAGTTTGGGGGTCATTTTGCCAAATAATATTTTTTGGGAGCCATTTTCTCAAATAATAATTAAAAAAGGATTTTTGTTCTAAAATTGCCCTACCAGATCATTCAGATTAGGTTATTTTGATTGGGTTATTTTGGATGTGTTTGGCTTAGATTTAACTCGGATTGAATCAAACCTTATCTAATTTGAACTTAGTTTAAGTATACGGTGAGTCACTCGAGTCATATTCGAATCGGGTCATTGTCGATTCAAGTCAATTTTAGATTGGATCAATATCATATCGATCAATTTTAGATTGAGTCAGCTGGTTTTTGAGTCGGGTCAAATTTTAGATCTTCGGGTCAGCTTAGTTTTTAACTTTTACACGTTTTTTTTGGAACGTTGGATGAGTAAAACGAATGGCTGAGATTAACAGTGCTTATGTGAGATTATCACTTGAAAAAAATTAATGAGTTAATCCGAGTCATCCCTTTTCCCCCATCTAATGATCCAAAAAAAAGTGTAAAACTAATAATTTTACGTAAGTGGATCCTAACATATATATATAATTGATATTTTTTTTATAAAAAACAAGTCTTTTTGTTTGACACTGTTCATATTTATGATTTTAATTGCATATTTGTCTGACCCGAAAAGTTTTTAGCGCCAACTTAGTAAAAAAAATTAAAAGAAAAAAAATGTGATGGATGCGGAAAAAAAGTATGTCAAAATGATATTAACCATTGAAGTGTTATAAAAAATAGTAGTTAACTAGTAATATAATGCAAAAGTACCTATCATATCACTTGGCATCATTGTCCTTATATATATATATATATATATATATATATATTTTCGAATAAAAGAGACTGTAGAAGTTACAGAGATTCTAAAGCATCATGACTAACAATAGAACTAAGAGATATAGGAGGAGAATCAAACAAGGTCAGCGTGTAACAGGGAAGGTTTGAGAACTTGGCTAAGCCATCAGCCAGGGCGTTAACATTGCGTGGAATCCATTTGGTCTCCGTCACCCAGGATCGCCCGCGTATTTGCACGATCTGACGGATCAACGAGCAGGCATCTGTAGCAGCCGCTGCACTATTCAGCCGAGAGAGGGCCTCCTTGCAATCAGATTGAATCAGTAGTCTCTCGAAGCCATTTTCCCATGCTACCTGCAAACCTATTAGGATGCCCCAGAGTTCAGATTCTATAGGGCTAGATACACCAATTGTCTTGTTGAAACCCAGCAACCATGTACCATCATCGGAACGGAAAACTCCACCCACTGAACCGATGTGGCTATGCTGGGCAACAGCTCCATCTGTGTTGAGACAGATCCATCCTGCATCAGGTTTTGGCCATTGCGGTGCAGTCGAAGGTAGCATGGGCAGGTTTTGGCCATTGCGGTGCACCTTCACAGCAGCTTCGGTGTAGTATCTTGCCCAGGTTATACTTCGCTGAAGGATTTGGGACGGACTGCAAGTAAAACCAGTAAAAACATCTTCATTCCTGTTCTTCCAGACGTGCCAAACAACCGACGCAAAGAGGGTAGGCCAATCCAAGTCTCATTGTGTAACAATCGAAACTGCTGAGATGTTATCAAGGATCCATGTGTCTGGTTCCAAGTATAAAAACCATATGTGGTACCTGGGATATAGCAGCTTCCGCCAAACTTCCATTACTTGTGGGCAATAACGAAGCATGTGTGTGATTGTTTCAGGCTCCACAGTGCATCGTGGGCAATAGGGATTATCGCCGAGAGATCGACGGCATCGTTCCACGTTTGTTAAAGTTTTACCATGCAGCAATAGCCACAAATAGAACCGAATGCGTTGGGGTATCTGCAAAGACCAGATTTTCTTCCAGCTGGGAGATTGAGGACTCCAGTTATCACGGACACGAAGAGTGTAAGCAGATTTTACCTCAAAGACATGGCTCGACGTTGGCCCCCATATCAGTTTATCTGGGATGTTAGAGGCATCAGGGCATCGGACGTTTAAAATATGTTGAACCACTTCCAAATCAAATAGTGATAGGAGTGTGCTTACATCCCAATTTCCATGCGCATCAAGGAGATCCGATAGGCAATGGATGTGTTCTGCGGCCTCGGTTTGTTTGATGAATGGTCGCAAAGGACCCAAAGACTGCACCCAAGTGTCATCGAAGGGTCGTATCACATGGCCTGTGCCAACCGACCAGGCAAGGCTTGTCTTCAGATCATCCCAAGCTGCAGCTATCGCCTTCCATAAAGGCGTACTATTTTGTTGAAATACTGTGTTTGGACATACCTCCCGCATGCGATACTTCTCACGTAAAATACGGACCCAAAAGGAATCCAAGGCTGTAACCAAAGCAAAGCCAAGCTTCATGACAAAAGCCATATTGAAATCGAAAATTTTCCGAATGCCAAGGCCCCCATGTTCTATTGGTTGACATAGAGAATCCCAGTTAATCAAAAAGATCTTACGAGCAGCAGAAGAGGAGCCCCAAATGAATTGCCGCAATATCTTTTCAATCTCTGAGCAGACCCGTTTTGGAAGGCTACACGTTTGCATAAAGTAAACTGGAATTGCCGCAAGCACAGACTTCGCCAACGTGACACGCCCGACTAGAGTGAGCGTACGGCTAGCCCACCCATTCAGCTTTGCTTTCATTTTGTCTAAGATGAAGTTGAAATCCGTATGCGTGGCACGAGCATGAAGCACTGGAACCCCCAGGTATTTATTAAAACGATCCACCTGTTTATACTCAAGCAAAGCACTAATCTCAGTTTGAACCCATGGTGGTGAGTTAGGTGAGAAGTAGATTTCCGTTTTCCTCTTATTAACCCGATGCCCAGAGTGTAAGCCAAAGGTAGAAAGAACATGCTGGATGGTAGTAGCTTGGTTGCGCAGAGCTTTAGCATATAGGATGAGATCATCCGCAAAAAATAGATGTGAAACCGGAATTCCATTCCGAACAAAGCGGAATGGCTGTCATTCACCAGAGGAGATGGCGGCGTTGATTAAGTGACCCAAGCGTTCCATTACTAGCACAAACAGATAAGGGGGCAGTGGGTCTCCCTGTCGGATACCCCGTTGCGGCCAAAAAGGCCTCGATAGGCTACCATTCCATTGAATTTGAAAGCTAGAAGATGTGACGGAGTGCATAATGATCCGTCGGATATTGGCTGGAAGTCCTGCGTCCAATAAAAAGTCCGATATGAAGTCCCAACGTACCCTATCGAAAGCCTTTTCGAGATCAACCTTTATTGCCATCCACCCATCTCTATGTTTTGATTGCCTCATCGAGTGAATGACTTCTTGATTAATAATGATATTTTCTGTAATGCTCCTCCCCGAAATGAAGCTTGTTTGGTTATGCTCGATGATTGCCGGAAAAATAGGCTTTAACCGGCGAACTATCACCTTCGACAAAAGCTTGTACATCACCGTGCATAGACTTATAGGACGGAAGTCTACGAACGAGAGAGGACTATCTTTCTTTGGTATAAGCACGAGAATGGTGCGATTCAGCTCAGGCTCAAGAGATTGACCCTGAAAAATTCCCTGGATCATAGAAACTATCATTGGTCCAACCGTTGACCATTGCTTCTGGAAAAAATCAGCATGAAGCCCATCCCATCCCGGGGACTTCAGAGGTGCCATATCGGATAGAGCATCAAGGATTTCCACTGCTGATGGAGTCGCATCCAGGTGTTGAGTGAGAGCTTCAGGGATGCTTGGGAAACGGCCATGTATAGGGTAAGGATCCCCACGAGGTTCACTGTCTTCAAATAAAGCTTGATAAAAGCATACAACCTCTTCTTTGAGAGCGACATCGTCGTCGCACCACGATCCGTCTTGGAGCTGGAGGGAAGAGATTTTTTTATGTTGACGCCGTGCAATGGCTCTACGGTGGAAATAGCGTGTATTGCGGTCACCAAACGTGACCCAGTCCGACCGAGACTTCTGTTTCCATAGAAGTTCCTCCTGGTCCAATATATGTTCAAGTTCGATGAGCAGGTTCGCTTCAAGGGAGACCAAAAAACGGGAATGACGGGCACACAAGGCTTTCTGGATCCCACGCAGACGTGCCATGAGAGTTCTCTTCTTTGTACCTAAGTAACCAAAAACGGTCTTGTTCCATGTATCAGCAGCCAGGATGAACTTACGGATGGTATCGGAGATAGAATCACCTTGCACCCAGTTATCCGCCACCATCCGTGGGAAATCATCGTGAGTGATCCATCCCGCAAAATAGCGGAATGGGTAGGAAGGGACACGGTTTCCTGTATGGCCAATCTGCAAGAGGATCGGGCGATGATCCGACTTCATTCGAAGGAGGTGATGAACGGTGGACATCGGATAAGCTTCATCAAAATAGGAGTTGCAGATGAAACGGTCCAGTCTGACTGCAGCAAGTCCATGAGACCAGGTGTAACATGGTCCTGAGAAGCCCATATCCCTTAATCCATTATCAAACAGGAGTCGTTGGAAAGCAGGGGATGGTTTTGAGGATGAGGAACATCCTTTTCTATCTGATAGGCTAAGTGTTGCGTTAAAATCACCAAACATGATCCATGGACTCCGAATGGCGAAGGCTAAGCGGTCGAGATGGGGCCAAAGATTACGGCGGCCAAAGGCATAAGGTGAAGCATAAATCCCAGTAGCTAGGAGAGTCGAGTTGTTTTTGTTGTTGGAAATCCGAAAGTGGATAAATTGGAAGTGAGTCTGAAGTATAGTAACATTAACAGTATCATACCACGCGAGCCATATTCCCCCTGAGAATCCTATAGCTTCAACGCGATGTGAATTCTGAAAACCCAAAGAAGCAATCACAGTGGCTGCATTTCTTCCACTTATACGCGGTTCAACAAAAAGCACAACATCAGGCTGATTATCACGTAGAAATTGACGAGCTGCCGGTAGAAAACGAGGACTACCACAGCCCTGTACATTCCAGCTTAGAACTTTAATATCCATAAATTAATATGAGAAAAAGGGGTAACCATAAAACCAGTCATTCAAGCATAGCCACTGTTTGGCTATTGGTCGAAACATCAACATTGTTTACCGTGGAAAGGGTTGACTCAGAAGTAGTCGCAGGACCGGGAGCATCGTTGGGGTCAGGAGGCTGGCCTTTATTGTTGTCCGGAGGGTCTTCTTGCAGTGAGCCATTCACCACACTTGCCTGTTGTTGGGGATTAGTAGGTATGGTGTCCCTGGGCCGATGCGGGGGAGGAACGGTATTAGGATCAGCATTCTCCTTCATTACAGTGACAACGTGCTTGGAGCTATCAAGATTACCATCATGGGATCTGGAAAGAGAAGTGGAAGCTTTCGCACTAAACTTGGAGAGCACTGGAAAATCTGCAAGGTTGATCGAGAGGGGCTTGCGGATCGGGACAAGTCTTGACCCCAATTGCTCAGACGGTTTTTTTTTGTTTCTTGCTTTAACAGATGGTTTCACTGGTGGCTTACGGGCAGACTGAGGTTGGGCCGGTGGAGGCAACGGGTTAGCAACGGATGGACCAGAAGTGACATCTTCCTCAACAGCAAATATGGGGTTAAAACGAGAGCCATGCACGGGTGGAGGAGAGGGTTGCTTCGATGCAGCTTGCACTGGTTTGGTGCGCCGGGGTCTACGCTCAGCTATCATCCATGGGCCAAAGGAGTCTTCACCATTCAGACGTTCTTTGTCAGAGGGCATGGGCGGGTCGGTGGTTACAGAAGCAGCAGTTGTAGGCGGTTGCACCGGTTGTTGAAAAATAGGGTTTTCTTGTTGTTTTGTAACGTGTGAGCAGGAGTCCTTTGAGTGGCCATAAATGCCACAGTTAAAACAGATTATGGGCAAGGATTCATAAACAACCAATTGGACATCTCCATTAACTATTATTTTCAAGATTAGCGGTTTGGATAGATCAACCGAAATAGCCATTCTCGCAAAACGCCCACGACGACCCCATTCCGTTTGATAATCCAGTTTAATGACAGGGCCAATTGTCTCACCAATCTCTTCAATGAGGCTCCTTTTGTATAGCGTGACCGGCAACCCCGGAAGACGTACCCAAGCCATGACCTCTGTCGGATACGGCGTGGCGGTTGTGAAGTCAGCGGACCACTTCTGCACCGTGAGGTAGTGGCCAAAAATGGTTCAGGGCCCGTCGGTAAGAGCCTTCAGGTAGTCAGCTTTCAGTCGGAAAGTCACCAAAAAATAATCATTCTCAATATCCATCAATCGTATGGCCTGTTTCGGTTTCCAGAGTTCTTGGATCTTTGAGTGGAGGGTGTTATAACCTATCCGACGCCCCAAGAGTTTCACAATTAGTGTTTGATCGAAACTTTTCTCAGCCAAGGATTGAATCCTCGGCGAAAAATCAATAGCCAAGATACCATCAATCGTGGATCTAATAACATCACCTTCTTGAATGACGATGTCATCATCTTCAAAAACGGCTTCTGCAGCAGAATTGGGATCAAAAGAATCCTTCATAAGGGAGTCCTTGTAAGAAGGGTTAGCGCTCGCCGTGTTTGCAGCAGTACCGGCGGGGCCACCACCGTCCGGAGGGTCGTCATCTAGTCGTCTATGTTTTCTAGGGTTTGCAGGGAGGCTAGGGTTTTCCATAGTTAGGTCAAATTATCATTCCTTATATATATTTTTTAAAAGTAATAAAATTAAATTGAAAAATATCATTAAATTAAGGGTAAACTATATAAATGATCACCATACTATTGTAAAAGTCGCGATTTGACCATCTTACTTTTTTTCGAAGCAATTAAACCAACATATTATTAAATTGGGTGCAATGTGACCACCAACCGTTAGAGGTTAACGGTAGTGTGATGTGGCAGTTAAAAAATTAAAAATATAATTATACATTTGGTCCTTACTATTTACACATTCTTTCAATTTAGTCCTAATTTTAAACTAATAAAATAAATTAATTAGGTGGTGACACATGTCAACACCTTATTTGAGGAGAAAAACAAAATCCCCAAACCTACGCTAGGCGAGAATCAAATTTGGGTAAAGCAAGGATAAAATGCAACACCTTAACCACTGCACCAAGCACAAGTTTGTGCTATAAATAACCAATTGTAGTATATGTGAGGATCACAATTGGAAAGATAGCAGAAATTTGTGAGGATCTTACATGTGTATAATAACATTTCTTGATAAAAACAGTATAAAAGCAAAATCGGAAAGGAAGATACCTTATCGCAGCGGACCACCAATTTCAAACATCTGCTGCTGTAATCAAATTTCTTAAGAAATTTTTGCAAATTAGCAAACCAAGGTTGTAGAATCCTGGTTGACCTTTCTTAGATGGTTTAAAGCAAAGCTTGGCTTCTTTTAAACTCGAAGGATTCAAGGACGTAAAGGGCATCATCCACTCACCTTTGTACTCCAATGTAAGAAGGTTTGGGGTGTCAATGTGCTTGCATTCTCTCAAGATGAGTGTATTAAGCTGATAGCTTGATATTGTTATATTTTTTAAGGCATCGCACTTGCTTAAAACCAACTTCTCAAGGACAGGGAAACAAGACAGATGATTTTGAAATGACTCATCCTTCAGTGTAGTATCTTTTAATGTCAAACTCTTAAGTGTGTTGCATTGTATGTCGACAAGTCAATTTTGCAGCAGGGGCGGTTCAACGATTTTGAGGGCCCTGTGCAATTTATTGAAATGGGGCCCTTAATTTGTAGGCCATAAATTTTTTTTAAAAATACTTTAATGCAAAAAATTGCTTAATTACTCTATTGAAAAATAAAAATTTACTAATAAACTTTTCATCTTCAATGTTATTTACATCAACCTCTTCTACATTAGCAAACTTTTCACCTACTTGAGACTCTTTTAAAATTTTTTATCTAGAACATCCTTTTGATAATGAATCAATTTTTCTGTTTTTTATGTTTTTACGTTTTTCACTTCCAGATGGATATTTTCGAATCATATTTGTACCAAGTAAAATTTTAATCTAACTAAATAACTATATGAAAAGAGATAGGGAGATTAAATAGCACCTGGATTGCCGTAAAAAAGTATCAACAGATTATTGGAGAATTGAAACCACGTTACCACGATCGAATTAGATGGATGGACAAATCAACCTACAAAAAAGTTATAAATTAATTCAAAATTACAAAGCATAAATTATAATAGATTTGAAAAAAACCATAAGATTATGTTGTTCCTCGTAATAAGAGAGATTGAAGATATCTGAAACAATTGCTAATGAACAAAGAATCAAACAAAGAAATATAAAACTGCAGATTTCTATTTTTTTAACTCCTAACAATTTTGAAAGAGAGTAGTAGGGTAATCCTCAAAGGCACAGCTTAAATATATATAATGTAAATATATAATACTCGTTGGAATTGGAAATAAATAGACTTAATTAATATTATATATCCGTTGGAAACAATATTTAGAAACAAAGATTTACAATAACTTTCCATTATTATTTACCACCCATTGGTAACAATTTCCAAAATTTTCAATAAATTTCAATTATCACTGGTTGGAAATGATTAAGATTTCTAATATGTTAATTTTAGATTATAAAATTGTTATTTGAAATTTAAGTATTATCTTTATTATTTTTTTATATACCAGAATTAGAATACGGTGTTAAAAATTTATTTTTAATATTTTGTACATATTTTACAATTAATTTAAAGGACGGTATAGTTTGTTCATAAGTTGTTAGTTATCGAATAAAAATGTATAAAAAATATTAATATTTTTTTGATGAACAAATATTTAACTTATGTTTTATCTTTATTTTCGGGGCCCATATTTTCGGGGGCCCTGTGCGATTGCCCTACTCGCACATGCCCAAAACCCCTCTGTAATTCGCAGTGCTTTCTTGCCGCAACATACCAAAATGTTTCAAGGTTTGGTGCTTGAAGGTTAACTTCATTCAGCTCTGTGCAAGCCTGCAAATCAACCCTTTTAAGTTTAGGAAGGTTAACTTACAAGGTCCCAATTTTCTCTTTGATTGAGGTAAACTGTAGCATTTATGCAGTATGCACATGTGAAGCAGGACAAAAGTGATGAGTTTGAATATTAAAAATATCATTAAATTAATTTTAATTCTCAAAACCAACCCGATTATCTTCTTTGTCTCGTTTACCTTCTATTATGATACAACCCAACACAAGAACATTTTTTCAGACAAAACTCCTAATATTTGAAAAGGCCATCGTAGTCCCTCCACCAAACCTAACATAACCTACTTCATCAAACTCATCTTTATCCTCACAAAAATCATCACTTTCTCGTCTATAACCACGGATAAAATCCCCAGAATTCCATCTGCCATCATCTAATGGCCTATATTCATTAAGTGGAACACGAGTGGGGATGGGTATCGGGTGAGAAATATTTGAAAACCTTAGAGATTCAAACCAATGAGACGAAGAATAATTTAAATCTTTACCCACAAGAATGAGTACGTGAAAGTTTTATCACTAATATCAAATGGGAATGAGAATGAGGATTAACCAAACCGTAATCGTATAAACAACCGTGAGGATCTCAAAAAATATTCGCAATGACCCCAATATTTTACAAAATTTTTAAAAATATATATATACTTAACTCTCATTTACTTGTATACCTATCATATTATCATTATTTGAGTCCATCAAGATATTTGTGTATTTTTTTAAACCTTATTAAGTTTTGGTAACTTCTCTAGTAATTTTTTGTTTGTAAATTAATAGTATATAATCTCTTTATCTCTCACTTTATGTCGTTCATATTACTCAAAGCCCTATTTTCCTTCAAGCAAGCAACACCACCACTCTTTTTCAACCGCAAACCAACTCCAAGAGTCTTTGATCTTTTTCTGTGAACACTACCATTATCGTGCCACCATTGTCTTTCTCATCATTGTGCCAATAAAGACCTTTAATATTTTCTTTTTTATTTTATTTTATTATACTTTCAGGTGTTATGTGTTTAAACCTCAACGTAGTTTCAATTGTGTTTTTATTAACTGCAGGTGATGATCTCTTAAAGTAATACGAGATTCTTACAAAGATCGTAGGATTATTCAGGTGTAAATTTGACTTGCGTGGAGTGGTTGTCTTAGCTTTTGTTCTATCGTTGAGTAGATTTTCACTTAACTGTCAAGTTAGTAACTTAAGTTATTAGTTATGGTAATTGTTCTCTATGTGTTTCTTTATATTGGTGGTTGTTGGCTAGATATGTTTTTCTAGTTTTGCTGTCTCTGTTTTTTCATTGTATTAAGTTATATTGGTAATTTTAGTGTTGACTAGATCTATTTTTTCATGCAATCATTTTTATGAATTGTTTTTTAGTAATAAATTAAATATCTTGCTTAGAAAAAAATAATAGCATAATATCTTATCTTATACATATATAAATGTGGTTTCTATTTTATTAAATGTATTATATATATATTATTGTTTTGTAGTTAATAAAAATATTAGTGTTTTGTAGCATATGTTATATTTATTAATTTGTCTCTCTGCTTTGCTTTTCTTTTACCTACGTCATAATTGAATCTTAATTGGAAGTAATTTGGTTATTTTTAAATATAAGAAATATATGATTTGTAAATTAAAATTGACCCTGTATTTTAGTTAGTAAACTTTGTTTAATATTTTTGGAACGTGAATTCCTCGAAACCCGTGGAAATTCGATGAGTATGAGTACGAAGAAGAATATTTTTTTTCGAAACATTTAATGAGGATACTTCAAAACCGTACCTGCAAGTATTGGAGACGGAATAACGAATATAAAACCGTCCCTGCTCCGCCCTGCCCGATTGCACAAGGTTCTAAAGATGAAATTACGCAAGTTCCAAAAGCACCGCATTGTCCGTAAACTCTGCACTTATTATCCGTTACAGACCAAAACATGTTCCAATTCTCGGCAACCATGTGAATTGCTTCAGTTGTCCGTTGACATCAATCTAAAACCTCATCAATGGAGGGTCCAGTCCGTTATCCAAAGCTCTTTCTGTATACCAAAATGACGATGTCGACAATTGAAACTTGTTAATGTAATGGTTTGTCATTTGTTGCACATAGGCGAAAGCAGCTCCGGTCCAGTATTTGGTGGAGCTCAAACTCGTTGAACTCTTGAGAATTTAGCTTTAAAGAGAAATGTCCCGACAATGGGTCAAACAAGCTCTTTCAAGAGGTTAAAGATCGTTGGGCGCTCGTGTTCATCACCGTCAGCCACAAATTCATCGGATGACCGGAACTGTCATATTTTTTAACCTTCCGATTAATACAGCACCACATTGCCACACTCTACAAAACTGAATCATTTTACTTTTTCACTATTTGTTGTCTCCCAAACGACTAAATCCGATAACTCCTCCATCGCTAACCGCCCTGTTTTGGTGATTTCAAGTGAACATTGGGTGTTCTTGATGGGGTGTTTACTATTGGCGGCCCAAACGTGCATTTACATGGAAGTGGAAATCTAATATGAGAAAATGAAAAGGAAACGAAGAGAACCATTTTAACATCATTTTCGAGTCAAAAAGACGGCAACACGTGACAACAACGACAAGCAACAACCAACATTGTGCAAGGAAAGAAAAATATAAGGAGAAAATAAATGAAAAAAATAATTGGTAAAATTGTTTATTTTAATTTAATTATTCATTTTAATATATTCATCTAAAAATAAAAAAAAAACAAATAAAGATGATAACGTGGCACAATATGATTGATCCATTTTTTTTCAAACGGTATCAGATTTTGGGATGATTTGGGTAATGACTCAATCTTTAGGGGGGCTCTTGTGCCCAAAAATACATATAGGTACCAAGGTGAAAACTTGGTATAGTACAGAGCATGACGCCAATCTGTATCAGTTTACAGATGAGTAAAATAGCCCATAGGATAGAACCAAAGCCTTAATGACTGCCCCAAGCCCCCAACACATTTCACATTTCCATACCAACATGTAAAGTGAACTATAATAATAATAATAATAATAATAATAATAATAATAATAATAATAATAATAATAATAACAAATAGAGCTTTTTGATTTCCTTCTTTCATTCGGTAAAACTGACCAAAATCACCAATAATCTATTTCTTGTAAAAGTGAAAGATATATCTCCTAAAGATGCAAATTTCTAGCATCTTCCGACTGCAATCAAAATAGTCCCCACCCCCAATCTGTCCTTCCAAGGCTAAAGAACTCTGTTATAAACGGGCAAGAGGACTAAATTATTGCACTTTATGCAAAATGCACCATCAAACCAAAACCCACCCCCGCAACTCATCAAGCTTTCAATCAAACAAAAAAGTAGGGGGCGGAAATAATCATCTGCCATAAAATAAAATCAAAAAAAGAACTTTGGATTTACTATGAAAGGGGCAAAGAAAGTCAAGCTTCGGATCCGGAGTCAGAGGAGCTCAGTTCAGAAGCAGCTCCATCCAAATTAGTTGCAAAAGATTGAGCCAGCTTTGGTTGCATGCCACAGCACAGTTTCAGAGACGGCCTCAGTTTCATGTACTACAAAACCAAATGATTACAAAATGAGCAAATATCATGCAAAAATCATCTCATAAGACTTCTTATATCTCAATTCTTTTGTTAAATAAATATACTGCTCTTAGACAATGTGAAAGACGATAGACAAGCACACCAAACCTTTATAATTTTCCCATCGCTATAACTATAACATATTTTTATCATGTTTACCGTCCAACAGATGAGCACGTTCAGCTCCACCTCCATATAATTTTCGGTATACATCAAAGTTCATCAGAAACACTAGTATACTAAGACATAAGTCATAGAATAACTTCAATGAAAACTTTGAGAAAAAGGAAGATGTATCTTACCTCCTGATAGAAAGAATTGATCTCCTCTTCTGTAAGGCCTTCATCTTCACCAGAGTTTTCTTCCCAGCCAAGAGAACGAAGAAATGCAGCCTCTTCCTCATCTGAATAAATCATAGAAACGGGCCCCATATCCTTTTCACCATCATCAACAAATCTTTGTGCCTCTTGACAGGCATCACTATTTCCAGTTGCAGCAGTACCATTTTCATTAGCATGAGCAGTCAAAGCAGCACTAACTACTTCCTCTGTAACTTCAGATTTCTCTGAGGTGGAAGATGAAATATGAGGGTGTAAATCCGAGTGACCAGAAGAAGTCTTTTCTGAGGTTTTCTTCTTCAGAAGATTAAAAAAGTCATTTCGGCTCTGGGTTTGAGCCAAAGGTCTCTTTTCCACAGTGAACCCAGCTACTGAATTCAAGGCAGCTGCCTTCCGTCCCCCAGCAGAAAGCTTGGAGCTGTTAGAGTTTCTTGTGGGACCAACAGCATGTGGGCTAATTGTAACTCTGCTGTTCTCACTTGTTGGACTAACATCTTGAGTAGGGGATGTGACCCCATTCTCCCATCCTAGTTTGAGAACCAAAAGCTTCCCAGATGTTTTCGGCATATCACACTTGACATGTCCACCGTGAGGAGAAAGACTACCATGATGAGTTAAAGAAGGCTGTTGCTGCCCACTCTTCACAGCTATATTTATCTCAGTTGTTCTGATGGCTGGTTTGCCTTTTGATTTATCCACAGAATTGAGAACCTGGGATGCATTTGAAAATCTCTTAAAAATGTACAAGGACAATTATAATTCCATCTGAAGTCTATACAAGGAAAGTCACATGATAAAGAGAAGTCTTCATGAATTTGAAACCCCCTCAAAAAAAAAACCAAAAACAAATCCAGAGTGGAAAAAGAGAGAAATACGCATGATTGTTTTTAATTTCTACACTCTCAAGAAATAGTGAGTAGACACCTTGAAAAGTTTTATAGTTTATCAATTGACAGTATTTATTTGAAGATACCGATTAAACAAATACAAGAGACCTAATGAGTTTCTTTCCAAATCTAATTCTTGTCCCTCAATTATGATTGGGAAAGATGATCAACAATCTCAGCATACTATAGAGACACAGATAATGTAATTCCTTATCTACGCTAAATCAAAACCAGCAACTTAAGGCAACATCAAATATCAGCAATACAATATGACCTTCAAGTTTATGGAAAGTCATAAAGCAGAAGAATATTATTATCACCAACTGTGGCTTTAAGAATTTCAAAAGCACCATGGAACTTACTAACTAATAATTTATATCAGATAAAACAAGAAATATGTCTGGACAGTACACTTGATAAAAGTTTAAGTTGAAACCTTATATCAAAGGCCAGGGAGGGAGGGATAAAGACAAAAAAAGCAGCGGGAGTGCCTTACCGAACCTTTGGGCATTGAAGGTGTCACTGGTATTAGTTGCTTTGATTGCTTAATAGCCAGTTCCTCGCGCCTTTGAGTCTTAACAGATAACTGGATGAAACAAAAAAAAAATCTAATTAGATCACAGATGTAATACATTAAGAAATTAGTGACTAATCAGTTACCTGAGGAACAGTATGGGAGTGTGAAGGAGCTTGTGCTAGTGCTTCAGCCATATTACGGCCAGATGTGCCAGTTGGAGTCACAGTACTTGAGGTGGAAACAATTAGGGGGGTAGTCCAGGAACCAGTGTTACTACTTCCAACCACACTGGGGGCTTCAGCCAAAGCTGAGGTCCATCCATCTCCGCTAATTAATGCTGAACTACCAACGGGAAAATTCTTAGATGCTAAGCTCAAACCAGGAGATGAAACTCTAGTTACCTCGGGCACCACTTGCCTATCTTCAGTTCCAAGTGAGGGAAAATCTCTCTCAAACACGGCCTTGTGGATGCTACTCCCAACAGTACCCCCAGAAAGCAGACCATTGCCATTGTTATGGTTACTGTTACTACTGTCTCTAGCATCCACCCAAACCCTTCTA
This sequence comes from Hibiscus tridactylites, assembly GCA_958450335.1. NCBI lineage: Eukaryota > Viridiplantae > Streptophyta > Magnoliopsida > Malvales > Malvaceae > Hibiscus > Hibiscus tridactylites. The sequence goes on along the minus strand of OY288291.1, from coordinate 28,782,164 downwards.
GGCAAAGGCTCAACCTGTTTCCTAGAGAACATAGAATTTGAACGGTGCAATGTTTCTACCTCAACCCTACTGGTTAAGAGACTTTCTAAAGGTTCAGAAGCAGCACGGTCCTGATGGTCCCCAAAGTTCAACCTCACTTTATCCCAATCTCGATCCTTATCACGGTGACTCCTACTAAAGCTACTGTATGCATTCTTCGCAGAACCATTACTAGAACTCCTCGAATTCAACGAAGATGACCGATCCAAAAATGCTGAACGATGGGAATCAAAATCACTTACATTCCTAGAGTTTCTATGTCTTCCATGATGTGTTGAAGAAAAGTCTAATATAACAAACAAAAAAATATATAGTTACTACGCATTCCAGAAATCATATGCATTCCTACAATGACCACTATAAGAAAACAGTATGAAGCAATGGGAAACACAATGGGCATTAAAAGTGGGCAGAAGGGAGGTGTGTCTAACAATATACAAATTGAGCAGTAACATTGTAATCAAGTAAAAAAATTGCAATAGGTATTTAAAAGTTGGTGAAACGGTACCTGAGTGGGAAGAAGAGGAAGCAAAGTTGTGGGCTAAGTTGCCACTACCAGTAACAGTGCTATTACTTTTCAACCATTCTGGAACAAATGTTGGTTCACTTCTTTCCATAAGGAATATTGAATATGATCATCAGAAAAGAGCAACAAAAAAAAACCCAGTTCTTCAAACCCTAACCCACCGAATTGATTTTCTTCAAACACAAAACTCCCAAACTCTTAACCCTATCCCTGGTCGATTATACCAGTAAAATCAGGGTCGCTGAATTGAACGACTCATTCATCCAATGGTAAAGGAATGTTTGATCAAACGAAAAAGAATTTTAACACATGCGCGAAGCTGTCTCAACGGAAACAATGGCCATGTCAATTAGGAGGCCATATAATTAACTCTCTCTCTGTGTGTATTGTTTTCAAATCAACAAGTCGGGAAAAACAAAGGAAAAAGAACTTTCCAAAGTAATACTTAACGCCCGCATGCAAGTTAAATTCGGGAAAATATCACTGAATAACAATAAATTGGGGATAAAATTAAAAACCCTAGATTAAATTTTGATTATAAGTTCCCAACTGCTAGGAATTGAACCCAAATGCGCAGCGAGAAAACAATGGGAAATTCTAACAAATTAAAAGAGGGCAGATGAAAGAAAGGGAAGAGTAAACCTAACCGCCGCTACGATTCCAAGCTATCGCCTGAAAAAGTAACCGTTTTATAAAAAATAACCGTATCCCAATCCAAACAATGCGTTTCCTTTTTCCGGGAAAAAAAGGAATAATTACGACAAAAACACACACAAGAAAACGAGAGAGAAAGTTTCAGTGAAAGAAGGGGTAACACAGCAAAAGTGAAAGCGAGAGACAAATAGAGGAAGAAAATAAAGATTAATAGAGTTCCGATTTTAGGGTTTTGTAGGTATTTGATTGGGAATAGAGAAGAGAAAGCTTTTAAATTCTCTCTTTCTTCTGTTGATACTGCAGAATGAAAGTTAAGAAACCTGTTGCCCTTCTTGAAATCAAATCAAATAAAAGTTTTTTATTTTATATTTCGTGTTTTAAATAAACAAAATTCGCTTTTATAATTAAATAATAATTTATTACCTATTGTAATTTTTTTTGAATAAATATGGTAAAAACTCTTAAAATTTATTTATGGATAAATATTCTATACACAAGCGGTGAAAACTGAAAGTTTTCATAAGCGTCTTAGTTTTAGGGTATATGAAGTTAGTTTAGAGTATAAGGTTTAGAGGTTTAGGTATATAGGGTTAGAATTTAAAGATATTTGTTTCAATTTAAGGTTTAGGGTTATAAATTAGGATTTATAGGTTAAAACCTAAATCCTCACCACATTACCCTAAAAAGTAAACCCTAACCTATAAACCCTAAATTATAACCCTAAACCTTAAATTGAAACAACTATTCATAAATTCTAAACCTATAAACCATATACCCTAAACTAATTCCCTATACCCTAAAACTAAGGCGCTTGTGGAAACTTTCAGTTTCCGCCGCCAGTTTATATGATATTAATCCTTTTTTTATAAGTAATTATTTCATACACAAATAATGAAAATATTTTTTTTACAAAATTTTAATTCTAGGGTTTAGAGGTTAAGAGATTTATGTTTAATGGTTAGAATTGATGGGTTGTGGTTATAATTTATGATTTAGAGTCACAAATTAAGGTCTATAGATTAAAGCCTAATCCCTAACCATACTACCCTAAACTCTAAACTATAACATCTTAAATTTAAACCATAAATTCTAACCATAAACTTTAAAACTAAGTACTTGTGGAAACTTTAGTTCCACCTCATGTATATTGAATATAAATCCTTATTTATATTGATCTCTTGCTTTTTCTTGATTCTGCTTAGATGGTTGTTTTCTTCTATAAAACGGTTTTGTCTTACACAAATTACTCTTTTTATTGTAAATACCGAAAAGGGTAACTATTTAATCTAACGACGGTGAATTTTTTCCACAAGCGGGCTTCTAAAGCTGTCACATGTTTTTTTAGGGGCCTTAAACCTTAATTCCTAAATTTGAAACTCTAAAATTTAAACTCTAAAGTCTATTATCAAACCTTAAAACCTAATTACAAACACTAAAATCATAACACTAAACACTAACATCTAAACCATAAAAACTAGGTGCTTGTGGAAAACAAGTTTTCACCACCAGTGCATAAAATATATTTTCGATATCAAAATAACATTAATCTCAAATTATTAAGGGAAACATATCGTTGGATTTTTTGTTTGGTGGTATACGTTTTTATGTTTAGGATTTGATATTAGTGTTTAGTGTTGTAGGGCTTTATTTATTATAATGAAAGTGTTGTGTATAAAAGATATGCTAAGAACAATTTTATTAAAATAAAATTTATAGTATAAGTATAAGTTACAAATATATTGATGTAGTACTGCTAAGACCTAATTGGTTGAAAGGTGTATGTGTATTATCCAAGATTAATTTTAAGTAGCATTACTATCAATTGAAGGTGAAGGAAATAGATTATTCTAAAGATTGCATTCAGGAAGAGACATGACCATGATAATTTGGCCATGCCGTTCAGTCTCACAAACGTGCCAACAACCTTAATGGATTTGATGATCAAGATCTTCTCGTCATGTTTAGATCAATTTGCGGTAATCTTCAGCAATAATATCTTGGTTTACTCTAAGTTTGAGGATGATCATGATCATCATCGTCACATTATACTTGAGACACTATAAGAGAGGTAACTTTTCGTAAAGTTCAATAAGTGTGAGTTTTGGTTATCACATATGACTTTGTTGGGTCATATTGTAATGACAATTGCTATTTGAGTTTACCTATAAAAATCAGACAATGTTATATTTGAAACAATCATGGAGCATTATTGAGGTTCATAGTTTCCTTGAACATGTGTGATATTATTGATGGTTTGTCTCTATGATTGCAACCCATATGATTAAGTTGTTGCAAAAAAGAGTCTCATTTAGTGAAATGATAAAAGGTAACAAAGCATCGAGCAACTTAAGAATATTTTGACAGAGGCACCAATTTGTCCCAACTGAAGTCAAGAAAAGGTTATGTGGTGTTCAATGGCGCATCCTTAAATGAGCTTGGATGTGTTCTTATGCAAGAAGGTAAGGTTACGATTTATGTATTGAGACAACATAAGAAACATGAGCACAATTATCCCACTTACGATTTAGAGCTGGCTACAATAATTTTTGATGTGCAAATGCTAGGGTATTCGAGTAGTGAGGTTCAAAATCGAGATAACTCATGTGTTATATCTACGCTGACCACAAAGCCTTAAGTTTTTGCTTACTTAAAATGAGTTGAACTGCTTAAGGACTACGATTGTCTCTTAGATTATCATCCATGTAAGTAAATGTGGTAGTCGACGCTTTGAGTTAGAAATCAATGTCAAATCTAATGGTGATGTTTGCATGTTGTGGACAACTGAGGATGGTGAGTTATTACTTGAGCTCTAAGTCGAGCCTATTTTGATACAAGAAGTCAACACAGCTTAAAGGTTAGATGATAAATTAGTGGTAAAGTTAAGTTAAGAGACGCGTTCTTTGTGGCTTAGAATAGTCTACTTTCCATGAAACTGAGAAGCAATAAGATGTACTATGAGTTTCACCAGTTGTATTGGTGGTACGAGATGAGGAGGGATGTGTCTATGTAACACCCCTTTTCAGTCTAGGCGAAAATCTAGTCGGAGAATATTATCGAAAAAAGAAACAACAAATCGAAGAATCAATCAATATAAAATGAATAAAAATCAAACAAGATAAAACATTACTGAAGGCTTAAAAATGAATTAATTTTATTGAAACCTAAGGGTCAAATTACAAAGTTTCAAAAGTTTAGGGACTCAAGCATAAATTTATAAAAGTTTAGGGACCTACCTACAAATTATAACAAACTAGATTATTAACTAAATTCTTTCCTAAGACATTTTCTAAGTAGACTATTAATTTATACGTTCTTTTAGAATAGATTAAGGACTAAGAAGTAATGTAATTTAAACTTACATCTTGCATCCATGGTTTTGAAACTAGTATAGAGGTTTTGAAACCTTACTTACATGGTTTCAAAATCAAATTGGTAGTTTCGAAACCATAAATGAGTCTATTTTCAAAGGCATCGAAGCAATAGGTGATGGTTTCAAAACCATGACCTATAATGTCAAACTTTCAGCCTTCAAATCACTTCTAAACATCTCATTAATCAACCTAAACACCTTAGACACCAAATGAACATAACATGAAACAAAACTCCAACATATACACTTCAATCATACTTGTCTTCAAACATCATCATAAATCTCAGGTTAGTCCATATCCATAATCTACCATGTACTAACCTATTTCTTTATTCATTTCATATTTTATCATTCAAGTCCTTACCTTTCTTTATATACATTTATACATATTCACATACACATAGCATAACATAATATAAGATTACTTGCATAATAGTTCATACATAACATACTTATTGCATATCACTTAACCAAAGTTATAATATCACCATAACACATACAATTGTTCAAATGCCACAAACTAGGAGTTTGAAAAAAAAGAGGTACATTACACAAAAGATAGGCTAAGTGACTTGCAACTCCTAGGCACAATCTCGGCTACTTGTAAAGTTGATTACCTGAAATGCATGCAAAGAATCAAAGTAAGCTTATATAGCTTAGTGAGGAGTTAACTATGAAAAAGGAAATCTATATTAAATTGTTCATAAACACATGAATGGTCATTAGCTTGTATGGTATGAAATCACATATAACATATTTTTAATCGACCAACATTCTCATTTTCATAAATACATCTTTTAATTCCTTGGATCACAAGTAACATATGGATACTCTAATTCCATCAACAATCACCAATAAAAAGAGAAAGATCAATCCACCCAATTGTCGCTAATGACCACAAACATCCATCCTAACACCAAATGATTGTAATCCATACTCCTACATGAGCTCAATGAATTCTATGACATGCCAATTGTACCCAAAGTTATCTTGTTATCCAAGACTTATTACCAAAGATCATAGTTAGTTCTTAATTGAGCTTTAAGATTCATACTCATCATAACCATGTATTACTTTACAAAAACATAACTTATTCTCAAAGGAAGGTAATCACATGGAACCATAGACATAAATATAAAATATAAATCAAACAAATAAGCTTAGCAACCTTATCATTGCTAGGATTGCCAACCAAAGTTGCTTCGAGTGAGCTAAAACACAATGAGACTTACAAGAAGCATAACTCTAAGGAAAATTCAAGGAATGATACCAAATCATTCTAGGACATGAAACTACACTCACTTAATACTCTAAAGTTACAAAGTATCCCAAATCACAATTCCTTGCTTGACGGTTTTAGCTCTAACTTTCCAGGAAGAAGATTCTTGAGTTATAGTTTGATCAAACATGACATTTAACATGGAATTCACCAAATATAGTTTTTATAGATTTAATATAACATATTCACTAACTTGACATGGAATCCCAAATTCAAAGCATTAGGTTTTGATGTTTCAAAGCTTTAAAATTCATAAGAAAAATACTAGAAAGCTTAAAATCAATAAATCTTTAATGGAGAATAACTACTTAATCAAACTCTCAAATTCTAAGGTTCACGGATCAAGAACACACATTCTCAAAACTTAACATAAACGATACCAAATGAAAGCAAAGAACGAGTGATACGGACCCTAAAATCTAAGAAAAGACCTCAACATTTAGGAACCCTTTAGATCACAATTAATTTAGCGAACACCGTATCCAAGAAAAAACCCCAAAACTTTAAGTTTAGAAGATAAAAAAAGAGAGCATAACTTTGATATAGAAAACGAGAAGATAGATGTGTTATCCGTTGGAACCCTCTCAACCTCAATTGATTGAGCAACCTCCATAATATGGCTCTAATCGACCCTCCAAGATGTGATAATCGTAGCAACCTGAAGTGTAAAGATGACCTCCATCATAGAAAATAGAAGAATCGTGTTGAAGAAAGATTGAATCCACAAGGTGGATCAATCTAGCTTGAAAAGGAAATGGCTCATGGCTAACATTTTTTATTTCAAATATCCATGATGTGTTTTTCAAGAGAAGAGGCTACCCCCTTTTATAGTCTAAAAGAGTGTTGGGTTTTTAAGATACTCGATTCCTTCAACCGATGTGTTTGCCAAGTTTAGAGAAGTTGGATATTTGGGTGTTTTTGTGGGAATAGAAAGTTATGCAATTTACACAAGGATTTATAGTGGTTCAACCTTCTAACCAAGGTTTACATCCACTACCTTAGCTTCCCACTAAGGATTTCCAAACAAATTCACTAAGAATTTCGTCCCCTTTTCTCGGATTAGGAGGAAACCGTTACACCGATCAAGCTTTCTACCCAAAGCTTGATCAAACACCCTCTTACACAAGAAAGACATCAAACTAGAAATCCCTCTAGAAGGTATATGTTTGCATAATTAAAGCTCTCACCCAAAACCTAAACACTTGAGCAAATTTGACAATTAGGCTCACAAGTGTTGTCCATACAATAAATTGAACAATAAAGCCCTAAGACAAATTCTTGATCATAGTGTTGTTGATAATTGAAGCATTAGCCTTCTCTTGATGCTTGGAGATCCCTTTTATACTCCTAAATGAGTTTGTAGTCGTCGAGGACCGTTGGGGATGTTTTGGAGCCATTGGAGGCTTTATTTCCCATATTAATTGCAATTATGGTGTTGTCCGTTTTAGAACAGTCGAGCCCGTATCGGAACGCCCCTCTTGAGAACTAGCCGTTGAAGTCTGATGCATCAATCTGTTTCAAAACACCTTTGGCTGTTTCGTAACACCTTGATCCGTATCGAAATGGTAGCAACCCCGTTTCGAAACGAGTGACAGTTGAGCTGCAAATTAAAAAGTCGTTGGGGATTTTGACCGTTGAGGTCTTTGCCACAAAGGCGTATCGAAATGGCGATGCCGTATCGAAACGCTAAGCAAAATTCTCACCCAGATAAAGCCCGTTTCGAAACAGGTAAAGCTCTTTCGGAACATTTTGAAACTGCGAATGGTTGTTTCGAAACGCCTCAGGCTGTTTCGAAACACGTGGGTGGTTTTGTAAAGGTTGTGTAACCCCCTTAACCCGGCCCAGACGGTTGACCCGAATTAAGAAAGTCACACGGGGAAAACCAAAGTCAACCCGAAAGTCAACCTTGATTAACGACCCTTTTTTTTCTTTTTAATCTTGTCTAGATGCACATTAACCTTAGATGTGATCATAAAAACAGCATACTCAAAGATCACAATCATCAGAGATCAAACAGGGACCCAATTGAACAAATTACAACTTTAGGGACCAAATTGTAAATTCTGAAAACTTTAAGGACTAAACCAAATTTTAAGTTACCAACTTAAAATTAATCAGGTTTCATGCTTCTCATCCAAATTTCAGCTCAAACGGACATCCCAAACTCATACAATTGCACAAACAAGTTTCCGGACCAAAATGCAAACATTTTGAAACATTTAACCGCCCATGTCAGCCCCCAACGGTCACCCGTTCCGAAACAGGCAGAGTCCGTTTCGAAACTCGGGGCCGTTCCGCAACGCGTTCCGCAACGGGGGTCTGGCAGAGACCAAACCGTTTCGAAACGGTGCATACCGTTTCGGACGCCTGGGTTCATGCAAGGCACCCGTTCCGAAACGGTGCACACTGTTCCGAAACGCCTGCACAGATTGCAGCAAAATGGCATTCCAAAACATGCAATTAATCATTCAAACATGCTCCAAATGTCACCAAACTTTACCAGCATGCAATTCAACATATATATGACTTGTAGACATCATCAAATCAACAATTCAACATCTTATAAGAAAAGCCCCAAATCTAAAGGCATTCTTCCTACACAAGCAACCACTTAAGCACAAACTTTCCAAACCAAACTCAATATAGCCAAAACATGTTTCAGCAACCACAACAACATTAAAACATACTTGTCCGAACCTACACGAATACAAAAACATCAATCCGAGAGATTCTACCCCCATTGCCCTTATTAACTATAGCTATTCACCGAGACATACATCTCAATTGGAGTCCACCTTGAATCCCTTGCTCCTTGCTGTCCAAACTTCAAGAATCTGCATTGATGGAAAAAAAGGAGCGTAAGCACATAATGCTTAGTGAGGAATGCTCAAAACCAAAACACCATCAATGCAGCGGGTTACAAAACACTTTAAAACAACCCGATTTATCAAACCAAAACCATGTTTGAAAACTCCTTTTCAACATCATGCTTAAACCATGCTTTGCACTTACATGAAACCAAACCTTAGCTTAGCAAACTAAGAAAACCATCTCAATGTACAACTTGCAAGAACATCCATTTAAACATTTCATGCATAAACACCTTATGCAAAGCTAAATTAAAAACCTTGGAAAACACTTCCATTTCAAATTACTCATTCATAACCTTGAACATCATTCAAGCAAGAAATCCCTTTTAAACCATTACTCAAGCAATCCAATTCATGCATTAAACAAAGTCAACTTATGAACCACATCATCATTACCACATGCCTTTTAAAACAAGTCTTAACAAGACTCCAATGCAATTAGAAGTTTCCATGCTCACATGCATCATTTACCAAATGATAACCAACACTTGTTAAACCCAACAAGTAAACATGCATTCACTAGCATCATACACTTTTCATGCAACCATGCATCTTTTCAAGCATCTCATGCTTCTTTATGATCAAGAACATTACATTGGCTTCCAATATCATCCACATCCACTTTTCAACTCAACACCCGATCGGATACGCGGATTCCGAGCGTTGTCCCTACGCTCCATACACCCTACCAATCCAAGGTCTCCCAAATGGACTTTTAAACACCATTTGACCTTACAAGCCTAAAGTTCCCATGTATGGACTTTTAAACACCATACAACCTGAAGAACTTCAGCTCCTACAGCACACACACTGTAACACACAACTCCAAAACTTATTTACACAGAGACAACAACCAATCCAATTCAGCCACTATGCAAACTTTTCTGCTTCAAAAGCTCTTGCAAACCCCCAACTTCCTCCAAGGATTTTCCCAACAAGCAGAAATCCTTAATCGTCAACTGATTACTCAAACTCCTCAACGAATGCTGATAATCCTTCACATCTGCCGCTAACATTACCATAACATCTCACCAGGATTACTCACCCAGATTCCAAGAATTACAACATAACCCCAACTTGAATCCGTCAGCCGCTCCACACACCACCAGCTGACTTCAAACGGAACTTCCTTAACCACAACCAGCCAACCACTTCTCACAAGAACCCAAACGACCAACAAAAATCTTCGATCTTTCATAGCCCTTCCACTTCAAACTTCAACCATAACACTTGCATTACCAGAACATTGCTTATCCAAAACACACATGACAGCTTATGGACTCCTCAAGGCTGCTAAGAACCAACACAACCCTATCACAACAACTTAAAAACTAAGCTACCTCAGCACTTGGAAACACAACCTCAAAATTGCAACATCACTAGCACCAAGGAACTACCACTTCCTTTTAGCCACACAAACCACTTAACCGATATTAGCCTCAACCGGTACCCTTCACCACCAAACCACTAAACTCTCTAAGCAACGAACACTATCCTTCCACCACAGGCTATACCACTCTCACCATTGCTAGCAACTAGCTTAATATTACTTCTAACTCTCACTCAGCACCAAAACAGCCTCTAAAACCCATCATCCAAACCAACCACCACACTAACAGATTCGATTAGTTATTAGCGAGTGTGAACATCGTATGCATGATCACCTACATGTCCTATCAATGCCTGATGTACATGTATGCAAAACCTCTAATGTCATGCCACATGTATGCATGGACCAACATATATAATATAGCATATAACAATGATTTAACTGTGCATGAATGCCAGTTCACACCCTCCAATAACATCCTCAAATCCGTCTAAGAGCAACCTCCTACCTCACTTCTAGCTTATCTAACTCCATCATACCAACAACCACTAACCACAAAATACTCACTAAACCTTCTTCACACCAAAGATGTTCCCAAACAACTACCATTACCCCAAACATGCTAGCAACCAGACTAAACTTACCACGCAAGGAAAACCAACAGAAACCAAACTAAGGCAACTAGAGCAAAGATTACTTAACAAGATTACCTGAAAACACAACACCTCCCTGAAGCTTCATCAGACGAGCTCTCTTCCTTGCGGAACCATCATCCTCTTGCGGCACAACTGCAGCACCAGCTAACATACCAGGGTCAACATCAACTCCTTGTGGTAAGGAACCTTGGCTATTCCGAGCCAACATCAAACAATCACGTCTCATGTGATCAGCAGACCCACATTTCCAGCAATTCTCTTTTCCCAAACTCTTCACAACCTTCTGCTCTTTTTGCCACCTCCGAACCTTGCCTCGGCCTTGCCCATGACCTTTCAGAGACCCATTAGCTAACACCAAAGCTGACTTCACTCCAAGGGGACAATCACGCTTAACATGCATTTTGGAACCACAATTCCAGCAAACACCCATGCCCCAACAACCTCCAACATGGTGCCTTTCACAACGGTCACACACTGGTGGCTGGGCTTCCACTCCTTGCTCAAGCAACACTTGCTCCACAACAGCACTATCTTCACATTGCTTAACCCTTGGAAATTTCCTTCCAAGATACCTTTCACAAAAAGCAGATACGAAGAAATCCCAATCAACATCAGGAATATGTGACGCCACCGCCACAGATGTCCACCAGACACACGCATCCTCCAGCATCAAAGAAACAACACTCCCCAGCTTACAGGCATAATCACAGCCTTCCTGATCCAAGATCAGAACCACACTGGCCAACCAGGCCTCAAATGCCTCAGGTGTCGAACCATGATATTCCACAACACCCAAATCAAGCAAATGCTGCTTCGGCAAACTCACACATCCCACAGCCAGCTCATCCACTGACTTTACCTTTACCTCAGCCTGAGATGTTCCCAACACCTCCTGAACAACAGATGATGAACTCTTCATCACAGAACCAGCTTCTTTCCCTTGCCTTACCACCTCAACTCCAGGCACAGAAGACTGAAACAAAACACCTCTACAAAAGGGTGAATTCCATGCCTTAACAACCTGCCCCAAGGCAGCAACCATCTTACCCAACTGCCATTCTCCCATCATCTTTGCCATACAACTAACAACACAAACAATCACAACAAGCAAACAAACCAGTTAGACCAGCATTAAGCAAGGATTCAAACTCCAACTCCAAATAACACAATAGCTATATTAATAAGGCAATGGGTATCCCGAATCCTCCCCCTTTACATGACATAACAGTCAATACAACATGGATATCACAATATCAAGCATATTAAACAACATACTTTGATCATGCTTACATCAAACAGCATCCATTTGCATAAACATAAAAGCAACATAACATACCCAGTACACTTCCATCATGCATAACATCAGCTCACAGCATCAGCACATATCCACATAAACTCAACCAAGACTCATAACCATAAAACATGCTTGCATACATCAGCAACATGCTCAGAAACATCAGCAGCATACTCAGAAACACGTGTTTCAACCAACTTTCAACCACACATCAAGGTAAACAACAAGCACACATCACAACAACTTACCGTTTTCCCCAAGCATTCGCAACTCAGCTCTGATACCACCAAATGTAACCCCCTTAACCCGGCCCAGACGGTTGACCCGAATTAAGAAAGTCACACGGGGAAAACCAAAGTCAACCCGAAAGTCAACCTTGATTAACGACCTTTTTTTCTTTTTAATCTTGTCTAGATGCACATTAACCTTAGATGTGATCATACAAACAGCATACTCAAAGATCACAATCATCAGAGATCAAACAGGGACCCAATTGAACAAATTACAACTTTAGGGACCAAATTGTAAATTCTGAAAACTTTAAGGACTAAACTAAATTTTAAGTTACCAACATAAAATTAATCAGGTTTCATACTTCTCATCCAAATTTCAGCTCAAACGGACATCCCAAACTCATACAATTGCACAAACAAGTTTCCGGACCAAAATGCAAACATTTTGAAACATTTAACCGCCCATGTCAGCCCCCAACGGTCACCCGTTCCGAAACAGGAAGAGACCGTTTCGAAACTCGGGGCCGTTCCGCAACGCGTTCCGCAACGGGGGTCTGGCAGAGACCAAACCGTTTCGAAACAGTGCATACCGTTTCGGACGCCTGGGTTCATGCAAGGCACCCGTTCCGAAACGGTGCACACTGTTCCGAAACGCCTGCACAGATTGCAGCAAAATGACATTCCAAAACATGCAATTAATCATTCAAACATGCTCCAAATGTCACCAAACTTTACCAGCATGCAATTCAACATATATATGACTTGTAGACATCATCAAATCAACAATTCAACATCTTATAAGAAAAGCCCCAAATCTAAAGGCATTCTTCCTACACAAGCAACCACTTAAGCACAAACTTTCCAAACCAAACTCAATATAGCCAAAACATGTTTCAGCAACCACAACAACATTAAAACATACTTGTCCGAACCTACACGAATACAAAAACATCAATCCGAGAGATTCTACCCCCATTGCCCTTATTAACTATAGCTATTCACCGAGACATACATCTCAATTGGAGTCCACCTTGAATCCCTTGCTCCTTGCTGTCCAAACTTCAAGAATCTGCATTGATGGAAAAAAAGGAGCGTAAGCACATAATGCTTAGTGAGGAATGCTCAAAACCAAAACACCATCAATGCAGCGGGTTACAAAACACTTTAAAACAACCCGATTTATCAAACCAAAACCATGTTTGAAAACTCCTTTTCAACATCATGCTTAAACCATGCTTTGCACTTACATGAAACCAAACCTTAGCTTAGCAAACTAAGAAAACCATCTCAATGTACAACTTGCAAGAACATCCATTTAAACATTTCATGCATAAACACCTTATGCAAAGCTAAATTAAAAACCTTGGAAAACACTTCCATTTCAAATTACTCATTCATAACCTTGAACATCATTCAAGCAAGAAATCCCTTTTAAACCATTACTCAAGCAATCCAATTCATGCATTAAACAAAGTCAACTTATGAACCACATCATCATTACCACATGCCTTTTAAAACAAGTCTTAACAAGACTCCAATGCAATTAGAAGTTTTCATGCTCACATGCATCATTTACCAAATGATAACCAACACTTGTTAAACCCAACAAGTAAACATGCATTCACTAGCATCATACACTTTTCATGCAACCATGCATCTTTTCAAGCATCTCATGCTTCTTTATGATCAAGAACATTACATTGGCTTCCAATATCATCCACATCCACTTTTCAACTCAACACCCGATCGGATACGCGGATTCCGAGCGTTGTCCCTACGCTCCATACACCCTACCAATCCAAGGTCTCCCAAATGGACTTTTAAACACCATTTGACCTTACAAGCCTAAAGTTCCCATGTATGGACTTTTAAACACCATACAACCTTCGCTTTTCCCGAGGTTCCCATGCATGGACTTTTAAACACCATACAACCTCAACATGCACAAGGTCTCCTTGTATGGACTTTTAAACACCATACAACCTTTGCATAACCGATTGGTAGTTGTATAAATCACTAACGAGATCCAGGACACCCAACACAAGATCCACACATGGACTTAACACCGCCATTGTGATCTCAACAAGCACAAGGTTCCCACATATGGACTTTTAAACACCATATAACCTTTGCTCAACCCAGGTCCTCGAATGGGCAACACCTCTATTATGACCTTAACCATCTCGTTAGGATACTTGAAGGGAGTTTACCGGTCCACTCTTGACCACTCCACCTCCAAGGCGACTTAATTCACGGTGCACCCAATCCTATAGCCGGCTAACTATATCCGATCAACAAACCAAGAACCACTTTCACCACTTGCCAATATAACCATCTTACCATGATAATCCAATGATTCATATGCACAATCACAATGCAAAAACCATCATCACAATAGTCCAATGATTCACATGCATAACCAATATGCAAAACCATTACCTCATTAACCCAATGATTCACATGCATAACCAATATGCAAAAAGTAACATTTACCATCATCAATTCACTGTTTTAAAGCATCATACAAAGCCATAGATCAACATGCAACATCATGCATCAAAATCACAATTACCATATACAAAACCAAGGATCTCTTACCTTGAGCATCCTTCACAAATGGCTTCCAAAACCAGCATCAAATCATGCTTAAAGTATGCTTTCAAAACAGATTTAAACCATACAAAACATATGCATCTCAATCATCAACCACAATAGCTTTTAAAACCAATCACAACACAATTCAAGAGCGAAAATCCAATCACTTACTCTTGAGCTTAGTAAAGTTGTTTAGACTTAAACTAAGCTCCCAAAACCTTCAAACCTTGGTTTAAAAGCTGAAAACCCAACTTCACTCACCGATACTCAAAACAAGGCTAGCCGACAAGCCTTCCAAGCATCCGAAAACCTTCCGCAACACCTTCAAAGCTCACGGATCAAACTCCCCTGTTTCAAGCACACAACAACAGAGGATTAATGCATCATTATGCATTAAAAACACCAGCAACAAGATTCAACTCGCTGCTCAACCCAAATCCAACAATTTGGCTACCAAACACAACCGAAATCACCTCCAAACACTTTCAAAACTTAACCCAGCCAAGATCCATCACTTCTAACCATTTTTAAACATCAAATAACATCCAAAATGATCACAAACACATCCTTATACCTCCAGGTATAACAGATCACCAAAAACACTCCAAAAACAACCAAAAACTCAAGCCAAACTTAGGAAATTCAACCTATCCGGGATTGCATTGATTAAATCTCAACTTCTAATCAATTTAGCATTCATTTAACATCATTTTGACACTTCAAAACACTGCCCAAACAGATCACACGAAAATTTCACCAAAATCACCAAATCTTGCATTTTAAGCCAAAATCAAGATTTCAATTGAAAAGCCATTAACAAAACACAAATTAAGGATTGAGAACTTAGGAATTTCAGTAAAGAACTGATAGTTTAGAGGAGAAGGACGTTCTTACCTCCAAACTTGAATTTCTCCTTTTTAGAGCCAAAATGCTTGATGAAACAACTTGCAATTTGAGAGGTTTTGTAGATGAGATGATTAGGAATCAAAAGAGAGTTGAAATGTGTGATTTAGATGCCAAAATCAGAGAAGGAAATCTGGAGAAATGTGTTTGGGTGGAGAGAAAATGAGAGAAAAGGAAAATTGAGAGAAAATGGAAAATTAGTTAGGAAATGGTTAAAATGATTTCCCTCCACATTTCATAATCTTTAAAAATCAGAAAAAGCCTTAAAATATCTTAGAAAAATCTGGAGAAATCCTTTTTGGAATAATAGCTCCTTAAAGATTCAAAGTTTCAATCCTTTATAAAACTGTCCCGCAACTTTCAAAAATTACATTTTGGTCACTAGCCAAAATGTCAACCTTCCGAACCTCATTTTCCAAAATTGATTTCACAGTTCACCTTTATATATTAAAAGATGATTTTAGAACATTTTTCCATATTTTTAATGCAACCCAAACTAGGCTTTCCTAAATTCACTCTTATATATTCGATCAGCACTTTGACCGAACCGGTCAACGCCCAAAACTTCTGAGCCCAAAACCAGGGCGTTACAGGTTGGCTTTAGAAAACAATTCAAATCCTCTTAAAACAATCCTCAAACATATTTTTAAGTTGTTTGGACTTAAAGGCACTTTTGAAATCTTTTCAATTTAGTCCAAAACTATTTTTCAATTATTATATCAAAATATTAGTTCTTCAATCTCCCCCTTTTTGATATAATAAAACCAGCTTGAAAAATTGTTTGAGATTCTCCCCCTTTTTATTTAAAAATTGAATAAGAGATTTCAAAAATTAAAAGAAGTTAAAGCCCCCTTATTCTCTTGAAAATGCAATTTTTCAAACCATTTCTCTCCCTTTTTGTTATATCAAAAAGACTTTAAATAACTTTAAGTTCAAAATAACTTATGAGGTTAAAAAATGACAAAAATAAGAATTTTGGTTTTTAAAATTGGCTCCCCCTGACTCAAAGCATCATCAAAGAATGTTAGTCCAACACATGATAATCTAGTTGAATTAAAAGAGAGTAAATCAAATTAATCAAATGAAAAACAACTAGATTTCACTACACTTGAACTCAAGGGAGGATGTGAAGCCTTCCTTCTTCAAGTGTTCTTCCTTGTGTGCATGTAGCTCCCCCTCAATATTAGACTTGTTGATCAGTCTCCATCACACCTATCATAAGACAATTAAGTAATTTTTGGTATCCAAATTGCTTTGGATCCATAGACATTAGTGGCACAAAATTTAGTCCCCTTAGGAATCCATTTTTCAATTTCATCATTTTTAGTTGAAGTGGTTAGTCCTTTTGGGACCCAAACACTTCTAAAACATTTTCCATTTATAAATCTAGAGGTACTAGATTGTCTAACATAAAAATTTGATTTTCCAACATGAATTTTCTTTTCAAGCTCTTTGGAAATCAAATCCTTTTCTTTTTGAACTTTATGAAGCAAATTTTGTTAATCTAAACATTTTTGTTCAAAATCCTTCAATTTTGCTTCAAACTCAAGATTTGTTTTGAAAAGCAAATCATTCTCATTTTTCAATTTTGAAATCAACTTTTTGTTTTTAGAAAATGATGCCTTGAACTCCAAAAGCAAATCATCATAGGCATCTTGCAACTCATCAAATGTATATAAATTTGAAATAGATGAGTTAGAAGTTACCTCCCCCTCATTGAGGGCCATCAAGCATATGTGAGCTACCTCATCATCGGTGGAGTCTTCATCACTCCATGTGGCCACATATGCTTGCTTTGAAGATGATCCCTTCTTGTTGGACTTGTGGGATTCCTTCATCTTCTTCCTCGATTAAAGCTTGGATTTTCCATTTTACTCTTCATGAATTGGGAAAATTTGTTGAAGAGATAGACCATCTCTCCATCTTCACTTTCCTTCTCACTTGAATCTACATGATGGCATGTGGAGGATTTGAGAGTAATGACATTTGTGTTGATGCCAAGCCCTTTGAGCTTCTTCACCCCCATAGCTCTAATCTCGTCATTCTTCTTCTTCTTCTCCTCTTCTTTGTTTTTCTTTATTATTTGGTGAGTGAGAAGTAACCCCATGAGCTCATCAAGCTTCAAAGTCTTGAGATTCTTGCCTTCGATGATGGCGGTCCTTTTTGAGTCCCATGACACGGGAAGGGAGTAGATGGGCTTTCGGACAAGCTTCTCTTCCGGGATGGCTTCTCCATAACCTTTGAGTCCATTGGTGATGCTGGAGAACCTATCAAACATCTTTTCAATGTCCTCTTCCAAATTCATCTTGCAGTTTTCACACTCTAGGTTGAGAAGGCTGATCTTGGTCTCCTTTACTTCGTTTGTCTCCTCGTATATAACTTCAAGCTTTTCCTAAACTTCCTTGGCACTCTCGTAAGAAGACATTTTTTCGTAGATATTGAGGCTAAGTGCACAAAAGATGAAGTGCAAAGCCTTGCAATTTAGATCCATCTTCTTACGATCGTCGGCACTCTACTCTGCTCTGCTTCCTTGTGATACGAATGAGCCATCTTCAATAATATCCCAAAGCTTGTAGTCTTTGGATTTGACAAAGAACATCTTCTTTGTCTTCCAATAAGCATAATTTGTCCCGTCGAAGAAAGGAGGCTTGTCGATGGATTATGCCATTGAGCCGGTTGAATGAGATGTTGATCGAGCTTGCTGGATCGCCTCAATAGGATGTTAATCCTCTTCAATTGAGCCAAGATCTTATACCAATTGTTAGGTTTTTAAGATGCTCGATTCCTTCAATCGATGTGTTTTCCAAGTTCGGAGAAGTTGGATATTTTGGTGTTTTTGTGGGAATAAAAAGATAGACAATTTACACAAGGATTTATAGTGGTTCAACCTTCTAACCAAGGTCCACATCCACTACCTTAGCTTCCCACTAAGGATAACCAAACAAATTCACTAAGAATTTTGTCCCCTTTTCTCAGATTAGGAGGAAACCATTTCACCGATCAAGCTTTCTACCCAAAGCTTGATCAAACACTCTCTTACACAAGAAAGACTTAACAAACTAGAAATCCCTCTAGAAGGTATATGTTTGCACAATTAAAGCTCTCACCCAAAACCTAAACACTTGAGAAAATTTGACAATTAGGCTCACAAGTGTTGTCTATACAATAAATTGAACAATAAAGCCCTAAGACAAATTCTTGATCATAGTGTTGTTGATAATTGAAGCATTAGCATTCTATTGATACTTGGAGGTCCTTTTTATACTCCTAAATGAGTTTGTAGCCGTTGAGGACCGTTGGGGATGATTTGGAGCCGTTGGAGACTTTATTTCCCACATTAATTGCAGTTTTGGTGATGTCCGTTTCGGAACAGTCGAGCCCGTATCAGAACGCCCCTCTTTAGAACTAGTTGTTGAAGTCTGATACAGCAATCTGTTTTGAAACACCTCTACCTGTTTCGAAACACCTTGATCCATATCGAAATGATAGCAACCCCGTTTCAGAACGAGTGACAATTGAGCTGCAAATTAAAAAGTCGTTGGGAAAATAGCCGTTGGGGATTTTGACTGTTGAGGTATTTGCCACATAGGCGTATCGAAACGATGAGGTTGTATCGAAACGCTAAGCAAAATTCTCACCCAGATTAAAGCTCGTTTTGAAACAGGCAAAGCTGTTTCGGAATGTTTTGAATCTGTGAATGGTTGTTTCGAAACGCCTAAGGGTGTTTCGAAACAACTGGGTGGTTTTGTAAAGTTTGGCTTTAGAAGTTACTTCAAAACCTCTTAAAACAATCCTCAAACATATTTTTAAGTTGTTTGGACTTAAAGGCACTTTTGAAATATTTTCAATTTAGTCCAAAACTATTTTTCAATTATTATATCAAAACATTAGTTCTTCAAAGAGGCTGAACACAAAGGATTAATTTCCTGAATTAAGTCCTTAAATTAGGGAATAATTTTCTTAATTAAATTGCTAAATTAAGGAATGAAAATAATAAAATAAAAATGAATGCGCCCAACATTATGGACTAGTGCATGGACAAGATTTTACAAGGTAATAAATGTTCACTTTAATTTAAAAGTTAAATTCATAATTAATCATTTGACCATGGAAATAATATTCCACAATCGTCTCATAAGTTTGTTCCTTTTCGAAATAGTTTCATTGGAAGGTTCAAATCCATTGATTTTTTCCCATCTATGCATGACCATTCTCATCCTCTTAAAAATGATTCGTCCTTGTATCTTGACTATTGCTGGACTACAAAAATAGAATCTTGATTTTTTTTCTATTTCTTTTTAACAACTACTAATATAAAATAAAAGATAAATATTTTACACACCTACACCAAAACTCTGATACCAAATGACAAGAAGCCGAGGATCCAAGAATAGACCTAAAAAATCTAGGAATCTTCTAGATCTCAATTAATCTATCAACCTCCATCAAGGATCCAAGAGAAACCCCAAATATCCAAGTACAAAAAATCTGTAAGAAAGCATGGCATTGTTGTAGAAAATGAGAAGATAAATGATGTTGTCCTATGGAACCCTCGCAACCACAATTGATTGAGAAACCTCCATAATATGACTCTAATCGACCCTCCAAGACGTGATTATCTTGGCAACCCGAAGTGTCTAGACAACCTCTATAACGAAAATGAGAAGAATCATTTTGAAAAAAAAACTTCAAAACTTTAATAAGGTGAATCAATCAACCTTGAAAAGTGTAAAACCTATATTTAATTTTGATATAAAAAATTGTTTAAAGACCAAATTATAAAAGTAAATAAATTTTGAAGTACTCAAAAGTCTCACAAAATGAAAAGGATTTTGAACTAAAAAGTGTTTCCAAGTCAAAAACTTAAACCCCAAATATTTTCCTAAGCATTTTACACTCAAAATAACCAAAAACACCCATGTGTATCGACACGGTCTTACCCAAGTTAGCATTTTCCTAAGCATTTTGCTCACCCAAGTGTAGATTCTAGTAGAGATACATCAATCCACATTCAAAAGCCATGTCGTCTACTTCTGGCCTCAACCTGTACGAGTCACAATCTACCACCAATCCACCCTTTTTCAATGGGGACAACTATCCATATTGGAAGAATCGAATGAGATTATTTATCAAATCTAACGATTACCTCCTTTGGGATGTAATCGAAGATGGACCATCTATCTCGATGAAGAAAGAAGGAGAAAGGCAAGTTTCTAAGGCCAAGCAAGAAATGACCAATGAAGAAAGAAGGAAATTGCAAGTCAATGACAAGGCCTTGCACATGCTATTTTGTGCACTTAGACCAAATGAGTACTCGAAGGTGTCTTCGTGTGCAAGTGAAAGGAGGTGTGGGACAAGCTCGAGACCACATATGAAGGCACCAACGATGTAAAGGAGACCAAGATTGTACTCCTCAACTTGAGTTATGATAATTTCAAGATGGAGACTAATGAGAGCGTCACCAAGATGTTCGATCGCTTCTCCGTCATCGTCAACAGTCTCAAAGGATTTGGAGAAATCATCCCCAAAGACAAGCTTGTTGAGAAGCTCATCTACTCTCTTCTCGAGTCATGATATGGGAAGAGGACTACCATCATCGAGGCAAAGAATTTGAAGACATTGAAGCTCAATGCTCTTATGGGTTCTCTTCTTACTCATGAGATCATGAAGCAAGGAAGAGAAGAAGAGAAGAATAGAGAAAAGAAGGTAGAGAATAAGAAACTCGGAATTACTCTCAAAGCTTCTCTTGAGGAGAGCGATTCGAGTGAGGATGATGATGAAGAAATGGATGTGCTAGAGGAAGAAAGTTCTATCGAAGAGAAAACTTCAAGAATAAGAACAAGAAGAAGGAGAAGGATCAACTCATATGTTTTGAGTGCAAGAAGCTGGGGCATATAAGGATCGATTGTCCTCAACTCAAAAAGAAAAGCTTTGGTAAGAATAAGAAGCTCAAGGCTCATGTTGCTACTTGGAGTGATGAGGAATCATCCAATGAAGAGGAGCAATAAGTGGCTAATCTTTGCCTCATGGCTCTTGAAGAAGATCCTAAGGTAACCTCTAACTAATCATCTTTTGATTTTACTTTTGATGAGCTTCAAGAAGCTTATGATGAGTTGCAAGAGGTGTATGACGAATTGGTAGAGAAGTATATGGAATCAATTTTCAAAAACAAGAAAATTATTTTAGATTTGAAAAATCAAAATGATTCCTTATCTAAAACCAATTCGTCGCTTGAAAAAAAAAGGTTTTGATTTACAAGAAAATTAAAAATATTTTTGAAAAAGAAAATATTGATTTAAACAACCTTCTTTCCGAGTTTCATGATCACCACCACAAGGAGGTGAGTAATCTCAAAGCTTCTTTGAACAAAGTTGGGAAATCTAGTTTTGAGAAAGGTGAATCTTCAAAACGAACAATGTAAAAAGAAAATTTGGTAACCACAAACAAATAGACTTCCAAAGGCCCTCTAGAGGTAAAAGGATTAGGAGTGTTTGGGTTCCTAAGGAACTAATTGCTTCTAATGGTATTCATACTATTGCTTCTTGGATTCCCAAGGGAACCAAGATTTTAGGAGCTAATACTCATGAACCCGAAATGATTTGGGTACCAAAAATCAAGACTTAATCTTTTTTTTGTAGGGGGCATTTCTACAAGGCTAAAGCTACATGTGCAAACTTATGGTACCTTGAAGGCCAAAGCTACAGTGGATGCTCGAGACATATGACCGATGAAAAGAGTCGATTCTTGGAACTAAGACCAAAGAGTGGAGGAGTAGTGACGTTTGGTGACAACTCCAAAGGCCACATTGAAGGAATTGGTTCCATTGGTAATCACTCTTCTATTCTTATAGATATTGTTTGTATGTTAACATTCTAAAACATAATCTTTTGAGAATTAGTCAATTATGTGATAAAGGTTTCAATGTTCTTTTTGATTCAAATGGTTGCAAAATTTTGAACATTGAAACAAACAAAATAATGCTCATTGGTCATCGCATAGGAAACATTTACATGGTGCATTTAGATGATATTCATAGTTCAAATGCATGTTTTGTAGCAAAAGATGAACATGACTCATGGTTATGACATAAAAAACTAGGGCATGCAAGCATGAGTGTTTTAGAAAAAAATGGTATCAAAAGATCTATTAAGAGGTTTGCCTAAAATAAAGTTTTCTCTTGATAAAATTTGTGATGCTTGAGCAAAAGGTAAACATAAAAGAGTTTCTTTTAAACTTATTAACGATGTTTCTACTAGTAAACTTTTACAATTGATCTATATGAATCTTTTTGGTCATATTAGAACTATGAGCTTGGGTGGAAAATCATATGCATTTGTTTTAGTAGATGATTACTCTAGATACACTTTGGTTCTATTCTTAAGTACTAAGAATGAGGCTATAGAAAAACTCATCACATTTTCAAAAATCACTCAAAATGATCTTGGTCAATCCATTTCTCACATTAGAAGTGACCATGGTACCGAATTTCAAAATTTAGGTTTTGAGGACTGAAGAACTAATGTTTTGATATAATAATTGAAAAATAGTTTTGGACTAAATTGAAAAGATTTCAAAAGTGCCTTTAAGTACAAACAACTTGAAAATAACTTTGTGGATGTTTTTAAATGGTTTTGGCAAGGTTTAAAACGTTTTTAAGTAAGCAAACCAGGGTTTTCAAGGTACTCGTTTCGAAATAGGGAGACCTGTATCGAAACAGTTTGAAACTGCCAAAACCCGTACCGAAACAGGGCTTGCCTGTTTCGACTGTTTCGATATGAAGGGTTTTCGTTTTGAAACACCCCTTTGGTGTTTCGATACGACCAATGGTCAAAACCTCCCCAACAGTCGAAATTTCCCAACGGCTTTTGAAATGCAGCTCAACGGTCACTCGTTCCGAAACGGTGTGTAACCATTTCGATACGGATCAAGAGCATTTAATGAGGGAAATTTCCCTTTGCTGCACCAGGCTTCAACGGCTAGTTCTAAAGAAGGCCGTTTCGACACGGGCTCGTCTGTTCCGAAACGGACAACTGCAAAACTGCATTTAATGAGGGAAATAAAGTCTCCAACGACTCCAAAACATCCCTAATGGCTAGTAATGATCACAAACTCAATTGGGACTATAAATTGAAGGCAAAAACACTTGAAGAATGTTAGAGACAATATCCAAGCAATATGGTCAAGAGAATTAGAGTCTAAATCTTTATTTTAGTATTCTCTTGTACATAGTCTTTAGAGAGTGAACTTTATTGTAAATCCTTGTACTCTTGTGAGCTTAAATTTGTGTAAACACCTACCTTGTGAGGTATTAAGTTTACCAAACTTATCCCTTGTAAAAGGAGAGGTTCTAGTTTAGCCTTGAGAGAAAAACTAGAGTTGGTTCTATCTTAGCCAAGTCCAAAAGATAGGGTTGTAACCAGTGGCGGATTCAGAAATATTTTTCAGGGTGGGCACAAGCTAAATTTCTTTTGAGGGTGGACACAATAATAAAAGTTTCAAAATTTCAGAGTGGGTGCAAGTCATAAAAATTAATAAAAATTAAGGACTAATTCATAAAATTTTAAAAAATTAAAAGTAAATGTGTGAACTTCAAAAAATTCAGGGTGGGCACGGGCCCACCCAAGCTAACCTTTGCATCCGCCACTAGTTGTAACAGTTTCCTCCTAATCCAAGAAAATTGGATGAATTCATTGTTGAGTGAATTGGGAAATCCTTAGTGGTGTGCTAAGGTAGTGGATGCATGTGCTTGTTAGAAGGCCGAACCACTATAAAATCATTATGTCACTTGTCTACCTTTAGTTAGATTTTAGCTAATTCAACCACCAAACATTTTCAACCATCTTTGACGGTTTCGATGATCGTTTCGAGCGTGCTACAAACCCAACAATTGGTATCAGAGCATCGTCTCCATTGAAGGACTAACATCTGGGAGTAAATATCATTTGCTCGAAGTCCATCGTTCAAGAAAATGACAAGATTTGAAGAAGGCCGCTTTATCTCGCGTCCTCCGCTCTTCAAAGGAGAAGCATACTTCCAATGGGAAAATATCATGAAATTCTTCATCAAGTCTCAAGACTATGAGGTTTGGGACATCATTGAAGACGGGTATTTGAAAGCTCTGAAAAAGAAGAAAAAGAAAAGGAGTGCCAACGAGACGAAGGCAAAGCTAAACACTAAGGCGATGCACATTCTCTATTGTGGCCTTAACGAAGAAGTTTCCAAGAAGACCTCCTCATGTAAAAGTGCCAATGAATTGTGGGAGAAACTTGAGAAGCTTTATGGCAACAAGAAGGGAGAAAAGAAAGATGGTGTTCAATCATGTGCAAACCGTCTCTCCAATCCAAAGGTGGATGGTGTTTTGGCTCTTGATGAGCCTAAGGTATATTCTAACTCAAGTGAGTTTTATTCTCACTCTTTTGATTAGTTGCAAGATGCTTTCGATGAATTATTTTTGGAATTTGAGACCATGAATTCCAAATTTAAGAAAATGATTTCAAAACTTGAATTTGAAAATGATTTTCTTTTGAAAAAAAATTGGATTTTGAAAACCAAAATAAAATTTTGAAAAATGATTTAGAGTTTTCAAAAACAAGTAAATATATTTTAGAAAAAGAAAATCTTGATTTGAAAGTTAAGCTCGAAAGCCTTACAAAAGAAAAATAAATCATTTTAAATAATTCATCTTGTCACATAATGGAAAAATGCTCATATTGCCATTATCATGGTCATTCCTTACATACTTGTCCTATTAAGAAGAGAAAATCTTATAGGATTAGACAAGTATGAGATTCTAAGGGAACTAAAGACATTGTGACTAACGTAAATGGATCCAAAGCAATTTGAATACCAAAAATCAAGTGAATGTCTTTTGTAGGTGTGTTGGAGCAATGGGAAGAAATCCAAAGACATGAAAATGTTCTAGTCACACAAGTGAAGAAATTGGGTAATGTTGAGTTGTGTGGGGCTCGATTCTTTCAACCGATGTTGCTCACCAAGTGGTGGAGAGATGGATTTTTGCTCACCAAGTGGTTCAACCTTCTAACCAAGGTCTACATCCACTACCTTAGCTCCCCACTAAGGATTTCACAATCAATCCACTATTGATTCGTCCCCTTTTCTAGGATTAGGAGGAAACCCTTACAACCGATCAAGCTTCTACCCAAAGCCTTGATCAAAACCCTCTTTACAAAGAGACAAAGAAATCAAACTTAAAACCCTCTAATAGGTGTTTGTTTCCACAATGAAGCACTCACCCAAAACCTAAAACACTTGAGAAAATTAGACAATTTTGGCTCACTAGTGTTTATCTATACAAGAATTGACAATTTAGGCACTAAGACAATATTTGATCATTTGATGTTTGACAATATGAGCATTAACCTTCTCTTGATGCTTGGAGGTGCCCTTTATACTCCCAAATGAGTTTGTAGCCGTTACTAGCCGTTGGGATCATATTGGAGCCGTTGAGGACTTTAATTCCCACCATAAATACAGTTCTGTAGCTACCCGTTTCGAAACGCTCGAAGCCGTTTCCAAACACTCTCAATGTAGAAAGAGCCGTTGCATTCTGTCAGGGTACCTGTTTTGGAACACCCACTTGCCGTTTCGAAACGCGTATCGAAACACTATAAGCCCGTATCGAAACGCCTGCATTTAAAAGTTGGTTGGGAAAGAGCCGTTGGGTTTTATGACCGTTATGGTCAATGCTATGTAGGCGTATCGAAACGACCTAGCCCGTTTCGAAACGCTGGGAAAAAATATTGTCCAAGGAAGGCCCGTTTCGAAACAAGTTTCGAAACGTTTTGGCTACTGTAATCCCCTGTTTCGAAACGCCCTAAGGTGTTTCGAAACACCTAGACAGTTTTGTGAAGTTTGGCTTTGGAAAAACATAAAAACCCTTTATAAAAACTTCCCTAAACATAATTTCAAGTTATTTGGACTTTGTAAATGTTTTAAATACTTTTTAAATCAGTCCAAAACATTTTTCAATTATTATATCAAAACATTAGTTATACAATCTCCCCTTTTTTGATATAATAAAACATTTTTCAAACCATTTCTCCCCCTTTTTGTTATATCAAAAAGAATTTAAAACATTAAGTTCAAAATAACAATAGAGGTAAAAAAACTTTGACCAAAATAAGAATTTGTTTTAAAAATGGCCCCCCCTTACTCAAAGCATCATTTAAAAATGTTAGTCCAACATTTATGATCATCTAGTTGAATAAACTAACAATAAAACAAATAAATGCTAAAACAACTAGATTTTTACCAACACTTGAACTCAAGGGAGGATGTGAAGCCTTCCTTTTCCAAGTGTTCTTCCTTGTGTGCATGGAGCTCCCCCTCAATGTTTGACTTGTTGAACATCTCCATCACACCTAGCAATAGACAATCAAGTAATTTTTGGTATCCAAATTGCTTTGGATCCGTGAACGTTAGTAGCACAAATTTTAGACCCCTTAGGAATCCATTTTTCAATGTCATCCTTTTTAATTGAAGTGATTAGTCCTTTTGGGACCCAAACACTTCTAAAACATTTACTTTTTATAAATCTAGGGGCACTAGATTGTCTAACATAAAAATTTGATTTTCCAAAATTGTTTTTGTTTTCAAGCTCTTTGGAAATCAAATCCTTTTCTTCTTGAACTTTTTGAAGCAATTTTTGTAAATCAAAACATTTTAATTCAAACTCTTCAAGTTTTGCTTCAAGTTCAAGTTTGGTTTTAGAAAGCAAACCATTTTGAATTTTTAACTTTGAAATCAATTTATTGTTTTTAAAAATGTGGCTTTTAAAATCTAAAACCAAATCATCATAGGCATCTTGTAATTCATCAAAGGAATAAGAACATGAAGTAGATGAATTAGAAGTTACCCTTGAATCTTCTTCGATGGCCATAAGGCAAAGGTTGGCTTGTTCATCGTCGGTGGAGTCTTCATCACTCCAAGTAGCCACATATGCCTTCTTCTTATGGCTTGAAGTGCTTGCCCTATCCTTTCTCTTAGGTTCTCGTTCAAGCTCTCTCAAGGCTTTCTTCATGAACAGGGCACACTTCTTGAAGAGATGAACTATCTCTTCATCTTCATCCTCCTCTTCACTTGAGTAGACATGATGACAAGTGGAGGATTTGAGAGCCATGACACTTGCATTGATACCAAGCCCTTTGATTTTCTTCTCTCCCATAGCTCTAATTTCTTCCCTCTTCTTCTCATCCTCTTTATTCTTCTTCATGATTTGATGAGTAA
The DNA here is from genome assembly GCA_958450335.1 of Hibiscus tridactylites. NCBI lineage: Eukaryota > Viridiplantae > Streptophyta > Magnoliopsida > Malvales > Malvaceae > Hibiscus > Hibiscus tridactylites. The sequence continues at coordinate 28,754,169 of OY288291.1, read as the reverse complement.
GGAGAGACCCCATGAGTTCATCAAGCTTCAAAGTCTTCAAATTCTTTGCTTCGATGATGGCGGTCCTCGTTGAGTCCCATGACTCGGGAAGTGAGTAGATAAGCTTTCGAACAAGCTTTTCTTCCAGGATGGCTTCTCCATAGCCTTTGAGACCATTTGTGATGGTGGAGAACCTATCAAACATCTTCTCGATGTTCTCTTCCAGATCCATTTTGAAGTTCTCATACTCAAGGGTTAGGAGCCCAATCTTGGTCTCCTTGACTTCATTGGTTCCCTCGTATGTGACTTCAAGCTTGTCCCATACCTCCTTGGCACTCTCACAAGAAGACATCTTCTCATAGATGGATGGACCAAATGCACAAAATAGAATGTGCAAGGCTTTGCAATTTAGCTCCATCTTCTTGCGATCGTCGGCACTCCACTCCGCTTTACTTCTTTGAGGCACAAACGGACCATCTTCAACTACATCCCAAAGCTTGTAATCTCTTGATTTGATGAAGAACTTCATCTTTGTCTTCCAATGGGCATAGTGAGTTCTGTCAAAGAAAGGCGGTTTGTCGATTGAATGTGCCATTTGAGCCGGTTGATGAAAAAGTGATGGAGCTTGCCGGATCTTCTCAATAGGATGTTAATCCTCTTCGATTGAGCCAACCTCTGATACCAATTGTTGAGTTGTGTGGGGCTCGATTCGTTCAACCGATGTTGCTCACCAAGTGGTGGAGAGATGGATTTTTGGGTGGAAGGTTTAGGAAGCTAAAAAAATAATGATACAATGATTTATAGTGGTTCAACCTTCTAACCAAGGTCTACATCCACTACCTTAGCTCCCCACTAAGGATTTCACAATCAATCCACTATTGATTCGTCCCCTTTTCTAGGATTAGGAGGAAACCCTTACAACCGATCAAGCTTCTACCCAAAGCCTTGATCAAACCCTCTTTACAAAGAGACAAAGAAAGCAAACTTAAAACCCTCTAATAGGTGTTTGTTTGCACAATGAAGCACTCACCCAAAACCTAAAACACTTGAGCAAATTTGACAATTTTGGCTCACTAGTGTTTGTCTATACAAGAATTGACAATTTAGGCACTAAGACAATATTTGATCATTTGATGTTTGACAATATGAGCATTAACCTTCTCTTGATGCTTGGAGGTGCCCTTTATACTCCCAAATGAGTTTGTAGCCGTTACTAGCCGTTGGGATCATATTGGAGCCGTTGAGGACTTTAATTCCCACTATAAATGCAGTTCAGCAGCTACCCGTTTTGAAATGCTCGAAGCCGTTTCGAAACACTCTCAATGTAGAAAGAGCCGTTGCAGTCTGTCAGGGTACCTGTTTCGGAACACCCACTTGCCGTTTCGAAATGCGTATCGAAACGCTATAAGCCCGTATCGAAACGCCTGCATTTAAAAGTTGGTTGGGAAAGAGCCATTGAGTTTTATGACCGTTATGGTCAATGCCATGTAGGCGTATCGAAACGGCCTAGCCCGTTTCGAAACGCTGGGAAAAAATTCTGTCCAAGGAAGGCCCGTTTCGAAACAAGTTTCGAAACGTTTTGGCTACTGTAATCCCCTGTTTCGAAACGCCCTAAGGTGTTTCGAAACACCTAGACAGTTTTGTGAAGTTTGGCTTTGGAAAAACATAAAAACCCTTTATAAAAACTTCCCTAAACATAATTTCAAGTTGTTTGGACTTTGTAAATGTTTTAAATACTTTTTAAATCATTCCAAAACATTTTTCAATTATTATATCAAAATATTAGTTCTACAGGTAATCTCTAAGCTTATAGCTTTTATTTTTTTTATCTTTGGTTATTTAATTTTCGTTTTAAAAAGTCTTGGATTATTTGCTAAGCCTAACAATGATGCTTGAGTAAGGGGGAGCCATTTTAAAACCAAAATTCTTATTTTTGTCATTCTTTTTAACCTCCCAAGTTATTTTGAACTTAAAGTTATTTAAATTCTTTTTGATATAACAAAAAAAGGGATAAATGGTTTGAAAAATTGATTTTTCAAGAGAATAAGGGAGAACTTTAACTTCTTTTAATTTTTGAAATCTCTTATTCAAATTGTTAAAATACAAAGGGGGAGAATCCCAAACAATTTTTCAAGTTGGTTTTATTATATCAAAAAGGGGGAGATTGAAGAACTAATGTTTTGATATAATAATTGAAAAATAGTTTTGGACTAAATTGAAAAGATTTCAAAAGTTGCTTGAAGTCCAAACAACTTGAAAATAAGTTTGTGGATGTTTTTAAATGGTTTTGGCAAGGTTTAAAATGTTTTTAAGTAAGCAAACAAAGGTTTTCAAGGTACCCGTTTTGAAATAGGGAGACCTGTATCGAAACATTTTGAAACTGCCAAAACCCGTACCGAAACAGGGCTTGCCCGTTTCGATATGGAGGGTTTTCATTTCGAAACACCCCTTTGGTGTTTCGATACGCCCAACGATCGAAATTTCCCAACGGCTTTTTAAATGCATCTCCACGTTAATTCGTTCTAAAATGGTGTTTAACCGTTTCGATACGGATCAAGAACGTTTCAAAATGGACATAGGCGTTTTGATACGGCTTGCTGCACCAGGCTTCAACAACTAGTTCTAAAGAAGTCCGTTCTGATATGGGCCCGCCTATTCCGAAACGGACAACTGCAGAACTTCATTTAATGAGTGAAATAAAGTCTCCAACGGCTCCAAAACATCCCTAACGGCTAGTAACGGCCACAAACTCAATTGAGACTACAAATTGAAGGCTAGAACACTTGAAGAATGTTAGAGACAACATCCAAGCAATATGGTCAAAAGAATTAGAGTCTAAATCGTTATTTTACTATTCTCTTTTACCTAGTCTTTAGAGAGTGAACTTTATTGTAAATCCTTGTACTCTTGTGAGCTTAAATTTGTGTAAACACCCACCTTGTGAGGTATTAAGTTTACCAAACATATCCCTTGTAAAAGAAGAGGTTCTAGTTTAGCCTTGAGACAAAAAATAGAGTTGGTTCTATCTTAGCCAAGTCCAAAAGATAGGGTTGTAATGGTTTCCTCCTAATCTGGGAAAAGGGGATGATTTCATTGTTGAGTGAATTGAGAAATCCTTAGTGGCGGGCTAAGGTAGTGTATATAGGTTCTTGTTAGAAGGCCGAACCACTCTAAAATCATTGTGTCACTTGTCTACCTTTATTTAGATTTTAGCCAATTCAACCACCAAACATTTTCAACCATCCTTGACGGTTTCGGTGATCGATTCGAGCGTGCTACAAACCCAACAAGGACTTTTGTAATTCAAATGGTATAAGCCATAATTTTTCCACTCCTCTCACTTCTCAACAAAATGGGGTTGATGAGAGGAAAAAATGAAATTTAGAAGAAACAACTAGAACAACACGTTGTGAAAACAATTTGCCAAAGTATTTTTGGGCGGAAGCCACTAATACATGTGGGTTTCGATGATAACCTCCTTCCGAGGAAGGATTCTTATGATAATGATGATGAAGGAATTTTTGAAGCCAATGATGGTGGGTAATCATAAAAGGTATATGAAGTTCTATCTAAAGAAGAAGAAGCACAAGATCCACCTTTAGAAGCATTGAAGGACATGACTCTAGAGAAAAGGAAGTGAGCTACCAAAGGGATTTTAACTATGTCAAAGGTGGTGAATATTTTGGTGATCCATCAAAAGGGGTAACCACTAGACTTTCTCTTAAAAATGCTTGTAATGTTGCATTTATCTCATGCATTGAGCCTAAAAATATTAAAGAAGCACTAAAATATGATTATTGAATACTGGATATGCAAGAGGAATTAAATCAATTTGAGAGAAGTCAAGTATGGACATTAGTTGATAGGCCTAGTAATAAGTCTACCATAGAAACTAAATGGGATTTTAGAAACAAACTAGATGAGAGCGGTAACATAGTGAGGAACAAGGCTAGACTTGTTGCTCAAGGTTAGACTCAAGAGGAAGGAATCGATTTGATGAAACATATGCATCCGTAGCTAGGATAGAAGCTATTAGGATGCTTCTTGCATTTGCATGTTATCATGAATTCAAGCTTTTTCAAATGGATGTAAAAAGTGCTTTTCTAAATAATTTTATTAATGAAGAGGTGTATGTAGAACAACCACCCGGTTTTGAAGATCCAAAATACCCAAACCATGTTTTTTTAACTTTATAAAGCTCTACGTCGATGCCATTTTTGTCTGGGCCGAAATTAGTTGGGCCTTCAAAAGCCCATTGAACGCTTGTAGTCACCATCAGTCGTTTTGGGTTGGGTACGACTGAAAACTGGTTAAGATTGGTCTGTGTCAACACCAAGATCGTCGTCGGGTTTGGGAGTCGGTTACAAGTGGGGAAGGTTATAGCACCCCCACTATACCCAAAATTGGTACATAAGGATTTTAGTTGTCTAAAAAACGAATCTCAAAAAGAGGTTAATAGCACTACTAAAAAAATAATTATGCTGTCAAATATATGAAAAATGATGTGCTATGCTAAAAATGTAAATGCATAAACTAAATCAAACAAGCAAAATAAATCAAAACACAAAAATAACAAGTTCAAACTTAATAAAATAAAATTATTAATCAAGTTAAAATTATTCCCCTAGCTAGACTAAACCAAATTTAATTAGAACCCGGTTCATAAATCAATCAAATTATTAAAGCCAATCAATTACCAAATCTTTATACGAGAACCAAATTGAATTCAAAACAAATTAAAATGCTTAATTAATAATTAATTTTATGAAGAAGGATCTAATTAAGAAAGAACCTAAGCCTAAAGGCTAAAATCTAAACATAATCGATACAAATCAAGACCTAAAATGAAAGATGTAGTAACCTAATTTTGTCCCATTAATATCCAAACCCATACCAATACAATATAACCCATAAACCCAATAACCAAACCCGAACCAAAAACCCGTTTTGACCCAAACCTAAACCTAATACACAAAAATCCTAACCATAATATCCTAAACTAACCCTAAGCCATCGCCGCCACCCTAGTCGCACCGCCGCTGATTACCGGCTCCAAGCCGCTGCTGACAACCATTAAACCCTTAAAAAAGGGCGATAAAAACTCCAGATCTGTCATCTCACCGCTACCACCCTAGCCACTCTTTAAACCCATCATCCTTATCTCACTACCACCACCGCCCGAGCAACAAGCCACAATTCACCACATGTCATCCTCCTTTCCACCTCACACAAATCAGAACCCCGATAAAAGGGGTTCGATCTGCAAAAAATGAGTTTTAAAAGAGAATATTAGAGAGGGATTTGAACAAAAAAACAAAAAAAAACTTGAAACAGAAAGAAAAGTGGAGAAATTGAAAAGATAGATTCAAAAGAACAAAAAAAGGGTAAAAAAGAAAATATAAACCTTTCGGTTTTCATTAGATCTAAGAAATTTGGGCGAGATTTAGGTAAAATCGACCTTAGATTTGGCTTTAGGAGTCAAAATCGAATCTTGTTAACCTCTTGCATGCATTCTGGCCGCCGCTCGCAGCGTTTCTCCGTCACCGGCGAACGACAGTCCACGACGACTGTTGGGAGATGATCAGTCGACGATAGAGGCTACGTGGGAGAGATTTTGAGAGAGTGCTGAGATTTTTTTTTGTAATTACATGGGAAGAATGAATTTTTTTGGCTCAAATATGGTACTTATATGCTCTGTAAAACGACGTCATTTTGGCTTTTATCTGACGCGGTAACCCAACCCAAGAAGAGGATCCACGTCCTTTTTAATCAAATGGGAAAATTATATTTATGGCCATTCCACTTTTGTATCCTTCATACTTTTGCATTTCAGTTTCTGTTTTCTTAGAATTTCGTCCTTTATTTAGTTTCTGTTATATTTTTTTATTATTATTATTATTAAAATTGTTGGTTATTATATCATATATTATTAATATTATTACTATTATATATATTACTAGAATTATTTTTACTATTTATTATTATTATTATTATTATTATTACTTATATTATTATTATTATTAATATTAATATGACTATTATATTCTTATTATTAGTTATTAGTATTATTATATTATTGTTACTAATATCACATTATGTATTATTATTATTATTATTATTATTATTATTATTATTATAATCATTGTTTTTACTATTATTATTATTATTATTACACTTATATCATATTGTTACTACTACTAATTATTTTTATTTATTAGTATTAATGCTATTATTATTGTTATTACCACTAATTTTATTTATTTATTAATTTCAGTTTAACCATATATATATATACATATATCTGTATAGTTTCCGTATTCACTTGTTTTAATTAATTTTTAATCTAAATGATTTTTTTATTTGGGATTCTCATGGAAAAGTACCCCGAACTTAAAGGGGTGCCTCTTTCTCGTCAATCTCTAATATAATTTTTTTCTTTTTAACCCTAAATTATAATATTTAAAATGATATTTCTTTAATCGAAAGTCTCGTGGAAATTATGTCTCAAACTTAAAGGGGTGTAAGTTTCTCGTTAGTCTCGTATAAAGGAATATTATTTTAGATACTTTTTGCGATAAATTCATGCATTCAGGGATCAGAATTTCTAAATTAAATTCGAATTCATAATTTTCAACGTTAAAACAATCTCTAATCGACTAGGTACCAATTTTGGGTGTTGTGGGGGGGTGCTTACCCTTCCCCACACGTAACCGACTCCTGAACGTGTTTTTCTGGTTTTCGCAGACCAAAACTCGTTATTTTATTAAAAATGACAAAAACACGTTTTATTAAAATAATCGAGTTTTCAAGTGATCCAATCTCACCTAAATTAAAAGATTGGCGACAACTCCCATTAAGAATCGAAATTTGATTTTTGGTAATAAAACGCGTCGAGATCGCAACGACTCTCGTTATTACAACTTGGCGACTCCGTTGAGGACCTTTTCTAGAGACTCAAGCCACAAGCCGATTATTTTTTGTTTTGATCGATAGAAATTATGGCTTCGGTTTAATTTAATTTTGTGATCTCTGCTCTTTTATTTCTGATTTTCTTACAACTGTTTTTATTAAATATGCTAAGTTTTCATATCATGAGCTCTACACTCGAGCTCTGTCCCTTTTAAGTGGGAGCAAGAAACTACTCCTTTATGAGGTACCCCCCCCCTCCCCGTGCAAGATAGTGGACCGCTTCCGGGATATAGGTCCCTTTGCCTTCATGAAGATGACCCTATTTTTTTTATCTTGTCTAGATGCAACATCTAACCTTCATTCTAGACCCAGTCTGGGTGAAAAACCGAACGAGTCACACAGGGAATATTGAAGTAAACCAGGAAGGTTTACCTTAATAAACGACCCTATTTTTTTCTTTTTTTCTTGTCAAGATGCTCATCATTAGCCTTGTAGCGCCTCAGTTTTGGGCCTAGAGGTTTTAAGGATGATTTAGGGTTCGGTGAATCTAGATTAGAGATTTGGGTTAGTTTGGAGTCGGTTCAGGGAAATCTTAGTATGGGAAGTGATAAAATTGTGAGAAAAATTTCTAAAATCCTATTTAAAAATATATTGAGGGAAAGTAAAATCAATTTCAGAAAATAAGTTTTAGAAGGTTGAGATTTCGGTTTGATGACTATTTTGTAAAAAGTGCAAAATTGGTTTTTAAGGACTAATTTGAAAAGGGGCCAAAACTTAGAATATTTAGGGAGCTTATATTTATTTTGTGAACCTTTCCCTCAAATCGACATTTTTAATTGTTTTAATTAAAAATGATTTTAAAAAGTGAATTTTAAAGTAAAAAAGGAAATTTTAATAAGTCAAAAGATATTTGACACAACTAAATTTTCTCTCATTTACCAATCAGCCAAACACTTTTCTTTTTCTCTAAAATTTCAAAGGATTTTATTTTCTCAAATCTTTTTGGTTAGCCAATGATTTCTTTGAGTTCCTTTCCATTTTCCTTAAGCTATCTTGAAAGATTTCATCAAATCTTGTCATTTGAGGGGAAGAGGCAAGGTTGGAGGTAAGATTTTGTTTAACTCCTTTAATCAAGGTTCTTTAATGAAATTCCCAAGTCTTTGGCTTCCTAAATATGTCTATTTATTAAGTTTCATGTTTTGATTAATGAAAAATTGATTAATCTAGCTTTTCTTGGTGAATTTCTAAGAAATTCGTTCGACACTGTTTTGATTGATTTGAGAATGAATTTAAACTTGATTTGGATGCTAAGTGATGTGAGAATAATGGTTTTGTAATAATAATCCCGAAATAGGATGGATCTCTAATTGTTAGATTGTTAGATTTTTGGTTTTTGAGGTGTTAATGTGAAATATGAGTTGCTAGAGGTATAAGAATGGAATTATAATGATTTTGGATGTTGATTGTTTGTTAAGATGCGATGGAAGTGTTAGTTTATGGCTGGGCTGAGTTTAGAGAACAATCAAAGTTGATTTCGGTTATTTTGAATGTGTATTTTGGTGCTTTAGGGCACAGCAACGAGATTGTTTAATTTGCTAGTGATTTTAATGCATTAATCTTCTGTTCTTGTATGGTATAAACATGAGAGAATACATCAGAAGTAATCGATGAAGATCCGAGGGTTTCGGACGCTTAAATTCGCGTCGGCGAATCTTGGTTTCGTGAGTCGGTGAATGGAGATGAGTTTTTCAGCTTTGAAAAACTTAAAAGGTGGTTTTAGGAAATTGGTGTAAGCTTGAAACGCTTTACTAAGTTCAGAAGTAAGTAAAGAGATTTTCTCCCTCAGATTGTGCTATTATGAGTTTGTTGAGGCACTTGAATTTAAATGTGTTTTACCTACTATTTAAAGCATGATTTAAAGTAAGTGATTTACTATTTTTGATGTTATAATGATGAAGAATTCACATGGTAAGTGATCCTTGTATGTATATGCTTATACATGATTTATGAAGCATGGTTTGATGCTTGGAAATGTGGCTTATTGGTAATGCTTTGAAAACAGCGAGGTTTGTGCTAAATGAGAATTATATTAGCAAGTGATGTTGTAAAAAATGGTTTATAAATGAAATCAGATATAGTTAGCCGGCTATAGGATTGAGTGCACCATAAACAAGTTGCTTTGGATGTTAAGGGGTTGTGAGTGTACCGAATACTCCATCCAAGTACCCTAACTATTGAGGAAAGTGTATAGTATCCTGTCTCTTGTTAGTGGGGTTATGCATCTACCGATGAGTGGTGTTGAGGGGTTTATATGGTGTACCAAATACTCCAGCACGAGCATCACAATGATAGAGAGTAGCTCCCATGCGTGAACCTTGAGATGTCAGTGAGAATGTATGAAATGTTGGGCCAACACTTGAGAATCAGTGTATCTGATACAGTTTTGAGAAATGAGTATGTTGATGATCACTTGTGAGCCAATATAATTGTTAAATTGTTATGAAATGAATATGAATGCAAAATATGAAAATGCATGTTTTTCTCTTTAAGCTTTGCATATGGTAGCTATGCATGGAAAGACTTAAGTTGAGTGTTATCAAATGGATTTGTTGTAGAAGCATTTAATACTTGTTGCATGATGTTTAACATGCTGACTTTGTTAAGGAAGTGCATGGTTTTCAAAAAGGGGCATGGTGGTTTGCTAATGATGGAAAATGATTTTTATGCATTAATGGTATTTTGGTTTTGAGCACTCCTCACTAAGCTTGTATGCTTACGCTATCTTTTGTCCATCAATGCAGATAATTAAGTGCTTGGAGGTAGCAACTTGCAAGAGGATCGTACGAGACTTTGGAGACTTTGCTTTTGAATGTATGTTTCGTTTATGGACTAGAGTAATAAGGGCAATGGGGGTACCATAGTCTATTTGGGAGATGTGTGTGAACTCCCTTTATGTGCATGTTTGGTTACTAGTTTTAAGCTTGTAAAAGGCCTCTATATGTTGTTTTAAGCTTTGGTTTGAGTTTTGACTCTTGGATGGAATGATTTCATAGGAAGCATGGCTTTAGAACTCTTTAATGATGATCGCCATGTTTTGTTGATGAAATTGCTATGCATACTTGAGGAATGATGTTTAAATTCATCACTTGAGTTTTGGAAGCATGTTGGATTGCCCTTGAGTAGTTTAGGATTTGAAAAATCAGCAATTTGTGTAGTTGCAGGCTGCAGGGTATCGATACCCTGCTTAGTGTATCGATACGAGCTTGCAAAATTGTAAGGGGGTACCGATACGCGAGGGGCGTATCGATACCAAAATTGGCTACTGGTTTTGGGCGTATCGATACGGGCTCGAAGTGTATCAGTACGATCCCTGTCTTATCGAGTCTGAGTGTTGAACTAGTCGAGGGCGTATCGATACCCTCCACAAGGGTATCGGTACAATGGTCATTATGGTAGTTGAAAGCATATTTGAATGTTTTGTTTTCTTACGTTTTAGTCCCTGAATGTTGTGGACGCAATTAAGTGAGCATGAATGATTGTTTTGAGCTGAGTTTTGACAAATATGCATGTAACATGATTAATTTAATGTTAGAAATCTAAAATTGGAGGAATCCCTTGTAATTTGATAAGTTTACAAAATAGTCCCTAAAATTGTATTTGAAAGCAATTGAGTTTTAATTAATGTTCGTTTAATGTTGTGTATGTTCCGCTGTGATGATAATCACTTCGGTTTCTAACGAGTATCTAGATAAAATAAAAAGAAAAAAATAGGGTTGTTTATTGAGGTAAACCTTCCCAGTTTACTTCGATATTCCCCATGTGACCCGTTCGGTTCGGTCTACCGCCTAAGCATGGTCGAGGGGGTTACAAGCCTATGTGTAAAGACTCGCTGCGGAACAATTAACATCTCAAACCATCATCGATTAGACACTCAATTGATTATAACACGTTTTAGGGATCATTTTGTAATTTTGGCAATTTACAGAGACGTTTTCAATTTCTAAGTTACCAACCTTTAATTAGTCACATTACATGTCTCTATGTCAAGTCTCAGCTCAAAAAGATCATCCCAGCTCATTAAATTGCATCCATAACATTCAGGACTGAAACGTAAAAAAACAGAACTTCACAAGATTCCAATAACTAACTTAACAGGCTGGGCATTTCGGTACACATTGCCCTATATCAAAACACCCTATTTCGGAACAGGTCTAGGTGTTTCGAAACTCGAGCCCGTATCGAAACTCCCCTTTAAGTGTTTCGAAACTCGAATTTCCAGTAGCCAACCTGAAGGAGCTCGTATCGAAACACTTCCCATGTTTCGAAACCCTTGGACCATTTCAGGCTCACTGTTTTGGTACAACCTTGGGCGTACTGAAATGTGTGGGCCTGTAATGACACTTTTTGCTAGTTTTCACACTTTAAAGCAATCATAAACATTCCAACATGCTTCCAGCATGCATACAACATATCTAAAAATCAGTTCTCAGTCATTCATGGCATATTCATCATCATGACATGGCAAATTGCATCAAAGGTAAACTATAGACATGCAACCTAGTGACAAGCCAAGCAAAGTACCAAAGTGCAAAGTAAAGCATAAACCAAATACCAATGGCCATTTACAAGTCTAAAACAACAAATCAAACTTGCTCAAAAGGGAGTTTACACAATTCTCCCAACAACGCAACGGATCCCCCATTGCCTTTATTACGTATAGTCTAACCGAAACATACTTTTGCAAATGAAGTCTCTTATGATCCCTTGCTACTTGCTGCCTTCAAAATCTCAATTATCTTCATTGATGGACAAATGAGAGCGTAAGAACACAAGGCTTAGTGAGGAGGCTCAAAAGCAAAACACCATCAATGCATTAAAACCATTTCCCTTGTCAAGATTGAAATCTCATTTCAATTTCCAAAAACAATATTTGAAAACCATCATGCCCTTTTTAACCATGCACTTTCTCTAAACAAAAATTAGTATATTAAACCTCATGCTACATGTATCATGAATCAACAACAAGTTTCATTTCTACACTCAAGTTAAGCCTTCCCATGCATAGATACCATATGCAAAGCTTAAAGAGTACAACATGCATAAACCACATTATGCAACAATAACCATTTCATGATACATCATCAATTATTTTGGCTTACAAGTGATCATTAAGCAAATTCATATCTCAAAAGCCACATATCTGATACACGGATTCGACAAGTGTTTACTCAACACTTCAAGCCATCTTAACCGGAATTGGTACATTCACAACCATTGGTACTACATAAACTGGGTACAATCACAACCCATAGGGACACCAACCCCATCATCGGTTAGATGCTTAACCACTAACGAGAGACGAGACACCAACCTCCTCGATCGTTAGTGTACTTGGACGGAGACACGAGACACCAACCCCTCAACATCCAAGGCGACTTTTTATAGTGCACTCAATCCAATAGCTGGCTAACTATATCCGATATCATTTATAAACCATTTTCAGAACATCACTTGCCAATAAAATTCACATTTAACCACATACCTCACTATTTTCAAAGCATCATCAATAAATCATATTTCCAAGCATTAAACCATGCTTAAAATCACAAGTATAAAACATATACTTACAAGGATCACTTGCCATTGCATCCTTCAACATCACATCATTAAATACAATGACCACACTCTTTAAAACATGCTTTAATAGTAGGTAAATCTATTAAATCAAAACACTACATAAAACATCACATAATAGCACAACCGAGAGAGAAATTCCTTTCACCTACTTCTGAACTTAGTTAAGCGTTTCAAGCTTACAACTAAGTTCCCAAACCACCTTTTAAAGCATTTCAAAACTGGAATCCACGTTCTCACTCATCAACACGCGAAACCTTTACTAGTCGATGCGAATCCAAGCATTCGAAGCTCACAAAACTTCACTGATTGCTTCCGATACGTTCTCCCCTAATTATACTACACAAGAATAGAGGATTAATGCATCTCAATGCATTAAAATCTCCAGCAAACAAACCTACCACGCCGCTCTACCCAAAAACACCAAAACGCTTATTCGAAACAACCAAAAACACCTTCGATTACACTACAAACTCAACCCAGCCAAAGCCTAACACTTCCATCCATTTTTAAAAATCAATTAACATCCAAAATCAATATATTTTCATCCTTATATATCCAGAAACCCCAATTTCACTTTAACACCAAAAAAACCCAAATCTACTAACCTAAACGAGTAGAGATCCAACTTGTTTCGGAATTAATATGATCAAACCTTTATTTCAACATTGTTTAACATCCAAAACATGATTAAAACCAATCATAACTCAGCTAAAACAAATCCAATACGAAATTCATTCAAAATCACCATTTAAGCTTGATTTAACAATTTTCATCAAATTAATCATAAAACGTATTTAAGAAACATAATTAGAGAGCCAAATACTTGGGAATTTCATTAAAGAACCTTGATTAGAGGAGTTGTACGAAAATTATCTCTAACCCTTGCCTATTCCTTCAACTGACAAGATTTGTTGAAAACCTTCAAGAATCCTTTGAGATAAATGGAGTAACACCAAAGAAATCATTTGTAAATCAAAGTGAAATGGGAGGATGAAAATCTCTGAAATTTTGAGAGAAAAAAGATGTTTGGCTGATAAGAAAAGAAAGAAAATGGAAGTTACGTCAAAAAATAGATTTTGTAAAAGCCAAATCCCTTTTAATCAAAACCTTCTTTATTTATTTTAATTAAACACATTTTAAATATGACCAATTAAAGGAATAGCTGATTAATACCATATTAGCTCCCTAAAGATTATAAGTTTTGGCCCTATTTCAAAACAATCCTTTAAAAATAGTTTTTCCATTTTTTTAGTTTAGTCACTAAACCGAAATGTCAACCTTCCAAAAGTCATTTTCCACAATTGGCTTCACCAATCATATATATATATAAAGAAGATTTTAGGAATATTTCTCATAATTTTATCACTTCCCGAACTACATTTTCCCTGAACCAATCCCAAACTAACCCGAATCTCTAGTCTAGGTTCTACGAACCCTAAACCACCTTTAAAACTCCTAGGCCCAAAACCTGGGCGTTACAACTCTCCCCCACTTAGGAAATTTCGTCCTCGAAATATTACCTGAAGGAAAAAGGTGCGGAAAATGCTTCAACATGTCCGCCTTGCTTTCCCACTTGGCCTTCTCAGCTCCTCGATGTCGCCATAACACCTTCACAAGTTCAATCGTCTTACCACGAAGAACTTTGCTACTAGAATCAAGAATCTCAACAGTTTCCTCAGCATAAGACAAGTCATGTCGCAACTCAACGTCCTCAACTGGCATAACATGTGACAGATCTGATCTATACATCCGTAACATTGAAACATGAAAGACATCATGAATTTTCTCCAACTCGGGAGGCAGCCTCAACCGATACGCAACAAGACCAACACGCTCCACAACTTCGTATGGTCCAATAAACCTTGGACTAAGCTTACCCTTACGTCCAAACCTTATCACCTTCTCCCAAGGAGATACTTTCAAAAATATGTGATCCCCAACCGCAAACTCAATCTCCCTACGCTTCAAATCCGCGTAAGACTTTTTACGATATGAAGCCGCCTTCAACCATCATACACAAACTTTATCTTCTCCTTCGTTCCCTTAAGCAAATCCAAAAAGGAAACTAACTTTTACCCCGCTTCCGCCCAACAAAGAGGCGTCCTACACTTCCTATCATACAAGGCTTCATATGGAGCCATTTATATACTTGCTTGATAGATATTATTATAAGCAAACTCCACCAAAGGCAACTGTTTCTTCCAAGAACCTTGGAAATCTATAACACAACACCGCAACATATCCTCAAGCACTTGGATAACTCGCTCAGACTGTAGTGTACCTAAAACCCTATGTAAACTCTCCCAAAACCATGCTGTAAACCTCAGATCTCTATCCGAAACTATGGATTTAGGTACACCGTGCAACCTCACAATTTCTGCAATGTACAACTCTGCCAACTTATCCAATGTATACATTGTATGCACAGCTATGAAATGCACACACTTCGTAAGATGGTTCAGAATCACCCAAATAGAGTTCTTATTTGACGGGTCAAAGGCAATCCGGACTAGAAATCCATCGTAATCCTCTCCCATTTCCATTATGGTATCTTCAAAGGTTGTAACAGCCCGGAAGGAAATTGATGCTCATCTTTCACGCGTTGACAAACCATACACTTACTCATAAAATCAGCAACATCCTTCTTTAGCCGAACTCAACAGTACTCATCCTTCAATCCACGATACATCTTAGTACTACAAGGATCCATAGCAAAAAGGCTACTATGCGCCTCAGTCAAAATAGTGTGCCTCAATCCAACATCATCCAGCACAACTATTCGACTCTTAAAGCACAAGATACCATCATCATTGAAGTAAAAGTCCATAACATTACCATCCGCTATTTCCTGAACATACGGTACCAACGAATCATCAAGCAACTACTTCTCCTTACTCAACTGGACCAAGGAAGGTTTCACTTGCAACTCAGCTATCAATCCACCATCATGCGACACACTCAATCGCGCAAACATGGCTTTCAACCCCACAACTATCTTCCTGCTCAAAGCATCAGCCACAACATCGGCCTTACCAGGGTGATACTCTATCGTCAAGTCGTAATCCTTAAGCAAATCCAATCATCTTCGTTGCCTAAGATTCAACTCTTTATGTGACATTAATACTTCAAACTTTTATGATCCGTATAAACCACACACTTCTCCCCGTAAAGGTAATGCCTCCAAATTTTCAAAGCAAACACAATTGCGACAAGCTCAAGATAATGAGTAGGATAGTTGCACTCGTGTAGCTTCGATTGTCTAGATGCATAGGCCAAAACCTTCCCACCTTGCATTAACACAAAACCTAAACCAACATACAATGCATCACTATAAACCACAAACTCCTTACACGACTTAGGTTGAATCAAGATAGGAGCTTGCATCAAAACTTCCTTCAACCTCTTGAAAGCTTGTTGTCTAACATCCGTCCACTCAAAGCGAACATTCTTTTGCAACAACTTGGTTAACGAAGCAGCAATCTTAGAGAAACTATCTACAAACCTTTGATAATAGTCCGCCAAACCAAGGAAACTACGAACTTTCGTTATCGATTTAGGCATTTTCCAGTTCATCACCGCCTCAATCTTATGTGGATCAACCCGGATACCTTCGGTCGACACCACATGTCCAAGAAAGATAACTTCCTTAAGCCAAAACTCACACTTAATCAACTTAGCATAAATTTGATTTTCTAACAACACTTGCAATACAATCCGCAAATGTTTATCATGATCCTCCTCGGTACGAGAGTACCCAAGAATATCATCAATAAACACAACCACAAACTGGTCCAAAAACTCATGAAAAACACTATTTACATATCCATGAATGCAACAGGCGCATTCGTCAAACCAAACGGCATCACCAAGAACTCATAATGCCCGTACCTTGTACGAAAAGTTATCTTAGGCACATCCACATCCTTTACCTTCAACTGATAATATCCGGATCTCAAATCAATCTTAGAAAACATTGAAGCACCTCAAAACTGATCAAACAAATCATCAATCCTTGGAAAAGGATACTTATTCTTAATCGTTAATTTGTTCAATTGCCGATAATCTATACACATTCGCATCGTGCCATCCTTATTCTTCACAAACAAAACCGGTGCACCCCAAGGTGAAACACTAGGTCTAATGAACCCTCGGTCATGCAAATCCTGAAGTTGTATTTTCAACTCCTTCAACTATTTCGGATCCATTCGATAGGGAGAAATAGACACTGAAGTCGTATTTTCATACAACTCAATGCCAAACTCAACCTCTCTATTCGGTGGCAACCTAGACAACTCTTCTGGAAATACACCCAGAAACTCACATACCGTACGTATGTCCTACGCACGCACTTCCTTCGATCTTGGATTCATAACATAAGCTAAGAAAGCCTCGCAACCCCATTCCATCAAACGATTCACTTCTAGAGCTGAAATAGCATTGGATAAGAATTTAATATTCTCACCCACGATTACCACTTCGTAATCTTTAGCAAGTTTCAAGGTAACTCGCTTAGCCTCAAAATCAACCACAACACTATGCTCAGACAACCAATCCATCCCAACGATTACATCAAAACATAGAAAGGCAATTATATTAAATCAACCGCAAACACATTACCTTGAACAGATAAAGGACATCTGCTATACAACCTCCTCGTAACAACAATTTTTTCAAAGGAACTAGTTACTTGCATTCCCACATCTAACACCTCAACACAGATATCAAGCAAATGTGCATGCTCACTAAAGATGTATGAATGCGTAGAACCAGAATCAATCAAAGATAACAATAACAAGGACTGCAAAGTGAAAGTACCTACAATCACATCACTGTTATTACATCCATCGCGATGTGCATACACCCTCGTAGGACCACCACCCTCAGGTTGAACAACTATAACATGTTCTACAGCTCTCTGACCATCCTCTACACACTGAAAATTACCACGACCGTGCCCACAGCCTCGCTGTGAGGCAACAACAGGTGTTCTAACCTGACCACCTCCATCCAACATTGGAAAATCATGTCTCAAATGGTCAGTAAGACCACAACTCCAACAAGAGTTAGCTTCCACAACCACATGAGCCTGCACCTCCCGAACCAAACGAGGACAGTCTCGCTTCATATGCTCACGCGATCCACATAGCCAACAAGATTTAAAAGCCAATCTAGCCAGAGCACCCTGACCATAAGCTCTACGTCCAGGCCTTCCACCGCCTCACCTCGTATTAGAGCGAAACTTCATATCACGGTGCCTCCTATTCTGTCCACCTCCAAGACCAAAATCTACAGCTCTCTTACCTGAGCTAAAACCATCCACACGAGAAGTCAAACCCAGACTCTGCTCAATATCCTTTGCTCGCGTCACCAACACATCAAAATCCGTGTAATCAGAAGCCAACATGAAAGTCTTCACTTTTTGCACCAATCCACAATGGAAACAATCACAACGATGCATGTCACTTGGCACCAACGCAGGAGCATACTGGCTCAAACGAACAAATTGAACCTCATACTCAGCCAGAGTCATGCTACCCTGAACAAAAGACATGGATTAACGCCTCTTGTCATCTAAGTATCTAACTCCTAGATACTTCTTCTTGAAAGCAGCTTGGAAGAACTCCCAATCCACCTTATTAGGCTCCAAAGCCGCATTTACAGTCGTCCACAAACTGTAAACATCACCTTGCAACAACAAAACATCACATCCCAACTTACGTGCTTCCTTGCACCCCATTTGATCCAAAATCTAGATCGTACTGGCCATCCAAGCCTCAGATGCCTCGGGCGACAAACCATAATACTAAACACCGCCCAAACTACGCAAGCGTTCTAATGAAAACCCCGTTTTCCCAACAATAGGTGTTTGCACTTGCACTCCAACAACAACAGCCTGGAATGCTCCATTCATCGCCTACACTAGAGGCGTCAAATAACCCAACACATGCCTAACTTACTCATGCTGTCCTTGCTCCTCTCCCTCAGGTGGAGGCGGTGGAGGAGGTAAATTCCCACCAGCAGGAACCTTGTTCTCTTGATTCCCCTGCCCTCCGACAGCAGCAATTGTACCCGACCGCAACTCTCTCATTGGTCCCATTGTACTATTATAATTAAGGCATGATGATAAAACAAAACAAAGTAATTATATCAGCTTTAAGAAAGGATCCAAGACTTCCAATTCAATTTAAAACACTTTAACTATAGTAATAAGGCAATGGGTATCCCAAATCCCCCCAAGCATAGCATAAGGCAAACAACATACGTATCACAAGCATCGTGCACAACAATCAATCAGATTCAGCCCATAACATCATCATGTATATAACAAAACACATACATCACAACCATAATGCATGACATCAATATCACTTATTTATCAACAACATGATTATAACAATCACCGTGCTAAGAAAACATCATCATTCACTTGGAATCACATTACATCAACTTACCAATAACTTACCATCATCCCATTCTTTCGAAACTTGGCTCTGATACCACCAAATGTAACCCTCTTGACCCGGTCTGGGCAAAAAACCGAACCGTACGAGTCACACGAGGAATATTGAAGTAAACCGGGAAGGTTTACCTCAATAAACGACCTTAATTTTTTCTTTTATCTTGTCTAGATGCTCATCATTAGCCTATGTGTAAAGACTCGTAGGGGAACAATTAACATCACAAACAATCATCAATTAGACACTCAATTGATTATAACACGTTTTAGGAACTATTTTGTAATTTTGGCGATTTACAAGGACTTTTCAATTTTTAAGTTACCAACCTTTAATTAGTCACATTGCATGTCACTGTGTCAAGTCTCAGCTCAAAACGATCATACAAGCCCATTAAATTGCACCCACAACATTCAAGACTAAAACATAAAGAAACAAAACTTCACAAGATTCCAATAACTAACTTAACAGGCTGGGCGTTTCGGTACACATTGCAATGTATCGAAACACTCCATTTCAGAACAAGTACATGTGTTTGGAAACTCGAGCCTGTATCGAAACACCCCTTTAAGTGTTCCGGAACTCAAATTTCCAGTAGCCAACTTGAATGAGCCCGTATCGAAACTATTCCCCCTGTTTCGAAACCCTTAGACCATTTCAGTCTCATCATTTTGGTATAGCCTTGGGCGTACCAAAATGCCAGGGCCTATAAAGACACTTTTTGCTTGTTTTTCACACTTTAAAGCAATCATAAACATTCCAACAGGTAACCCCCTTAGCCCGGCCAAGACGCCCGACCTGAACTAAGAAGATTACACGGGGAAAACCAAAGTCAACCTGTGAAAGTCAACCTTGATTAACAACCCTTTTTTTCTTTTTAACTTTTCTAGATGCACATTATTAGCCTACGTGAATGGCAAAACACTTTAGCGGAAGCGACACAACGAACATAGCTCATTTAGGGGTTCAATTGCATACAATCACCTTTTAGAGACTAAATTGTAAATTCCAGAAATTTGAGGACTAAACAAATTTTAAAGTTATCAATACAAAATTAAACATATAATAAGCCAGCATGTCAAAATTAATCTTAAACGGATCATCCAAACACATTTAATTAAGCATAATAGACTCAGGGACTAAAACATAAGAAACATAAACTTGAAACAATTCAAAATCAACACCAACGGTCGGATGTTTCAAAACAAAAGGTCATGTATCGGAACGGTCGTTTCGAAACTAGGTTTACCATTTCGATACTCATCTGCATTTCGAAACCCATATCGAAGCAACCCTTCCCAGTAGCAATCGTTCTGGAACATTCCTACCCGTTCTGAAACCCCATGGCCATTTCAGGCCACTATTCCGAAACAAGTAAGTACGTTCCGATACACATTGCCCTGCAACTACACAATTTGCTAGTTTTTAACTTATCAACACCCCCGAAAACAATCTAATTCATGCCTCAACATACATACAACATGTATAAACATGAAAGATCAACTTAACAAAGCATAAGCTAAAACATGGCATCATTCAAGCAAGCATTGGAACTATAGGCATGCTCCCTAGTCTTCCAAAGCCATACAAAGCTAAAAACAACATTCAAACATAAATCCATCCTCAAAGGCCATTTACAAACCAAAGTTAAGCAACCAAACATGCTCAAGGTAATTAACAATATCTTCAAACATCCAAAAGTAGAAATCCTACCCATTGCCTCTTATTACACCAGAGTAAAACCACATACTTTGCTAGATAAAAGTGCTTGGATTCCCCTTGCTTACTTGCTGCCTCAAAAGCCTAATTCTCTGCATTGATGAAATAAATGAGCGTAAGCACAAAGCTTAGTGAGGATCGCTAAAGAACATTCATCAATGCATTTCACACGATTAGCAAATCACCATTTATCAACACATGCATTTACATAAAACATGTCCTTTCAAGACATCAATGCACTTTCTAAAACACATGCTCTTATGCATCATTTTAAAACAACAAATAAACCTTTTCTCATTCTTTACCAAGCATCACATGCATTCTAGCATAAATCACAAGCATCTCATGCTTAACCATTAGTCATCATCATTATATTGACTTACAAGTGATCATTTCTCAACCATATACAAACCAATTCAAATGACACAATCGGATACATGAATTACAAGCGTTGTCCCACACGCTTCATACATACTACCAGACTACATAAGGTGGTGTTCTATGGCACAATCACAACCCCTCAACACCCGTGATGGAGATTAATGGCACAATATCAACCCCTAACATCACTCATCGGTTGTTGTATAATTCCACTAACGAGAGTAAGTGACACAACCACAAGATTCACAAACGAGATTCAACCATTCACCGTTGTGATCTTAGCCTCAACCGTTAGGGTACTTGGATGGAGATTACAGCACAATCACAACCCTCGACATCCAAGGCGATTTTATTCATGGTACACCCAATCCTATAGCCGACTAACTATATCCGATTACAAGAACCAAAAACCACTTTCATCACTTGCCAATATAATCATTTAACATCAATAATCCACTGTTTTAAAAGCATAAATACAATGTGATTACCACAAGCATAACCATGCTTAACATCATATGAATTTATCACATAAAACCAAGGATCACTTACCTAGTGCATCCTTAACACAATGTCATTAAAATCTAGCATTACTCATGCTTCTAACATGCTTTAAAACAGTAATCAAAACCATAATTAACTCAAGTGCATTTTCATCAAAACATAGCACCTTTCCGAGAGAGACTTTCGAATCACTTACTCTTGAGCTTAGCTAAGTGTTTCAAACTTACACTAAGCTCCCAAGACCACTATCAAAGCGTTATAAAGCTGGAAAATCTGTTTCCACTCACCGATATGCGAAGCCTTGCTCGCCGACACAAAAATTACCCTTTCGGATCCTCCAACAACGCCTTGATTGCTCCCGGATCAAGATCCCCTATTTTCACATCATCAAAATAGAGATCTAAATGCATTTCAACACCAACAACAATTCACAAACTCGTTGCTCACCCAAACTGCACCAATTTACCCAACCGAAACAACCGAAAACTCAATCAATTGCTTCCTAAACAAAGCCCAACCAACATACATCACTTCCAATCAATTATAAACATCAAAACACATCTAATAAACAACCTAACCCATCCTTATACCTCCAGCAAGCAAGATTCCATCATTTCACCTCAAAAACTCACTTAAAGCTAACAAGAAACTCAAGGATCTTAAGGATTTCGGGATCTATGTTATCAAAACTTCATTTCAACATATTAACCAACTGAAAACTCAATTAAAATCAATCCACAACAGAGGTTAACAAAACAAATCCGAAAATCAAGATTTCAAGCATACTTTTACAAGATTTTGATCTCAAATCAAAAGAATAAAGAAAACTCAACCAAAAAAACAGTTATAAGAAGCCAAAGATCTTGGGAATTTTAGTAAAGAACGTTGATTAGAGGTTGAGAACGAGATTTACCTGCAATCCTTGCTTTCCTCAATGAATGACAAGTTTTCCTTAGCAAAATCTTGAAGAACTTGAAAGGATTTCTTGAAAATTGGTTAGGAAATAATAAGAGAGTGTTTGGGAGAAAAGAATTCTGGAGAGAAATGAATGAAAATAGTGTTTGGCTGAAAATGAGGAGATAATGGTAGTTACGTTATGGAATCTCACATTAACCACCTAATTAATTAATTAAAATAAAAACCAATTAAAGCTATTTAATTAAAAGCCATGTTAAACACATGTCATATTAAAGAAAGGCTAAATTGTCATAAAGCCCCTAAAGATTCTAAGAATTTGGCTTCTCCTTTAAAAATCCCATTTTCCTCAGTTTTGAAACTTTACAATTTGGTTACTACTCGAAATGTCCCATTTCTGAAACTCTTTTTGTAAAATTGATTTGACCAACCTCTTAAATATATTTTTAAAGAATTTTAGCAATTTTTACCACATTTTTATCCTATCCCGATCCTTGATTTCCCTAAATCACCTTACGCAATTCGAACCGTTCTCGAACGGTCAGATCTGATGTCTAAAACATCTAGGCCCAAAACCAGGGCGTTACAACTCTCCCCCACTTAGGAAATTTTGTCCTTGAAATTTTACCTGAAGGAAAAAGGTGCGGAAACTACTTCAGCATGTCCGCTTTGCTTTCCCACGTGGCCTCCTCAACTCCTCGGTGTCGCCACAACACCTTCACAAGCTCTATCGTCTTACCACGAAGAACTTTACTGCTCACATCTAGAACCCTCACTGGTTCCTCATCATAAGACAGATTCGGATTCAACTCTATCTCCTCAACAGGCATCACATGCGAAGGATCCGATCTATACTTCCGCGACATAGAGACATGGAACACATCGTGTATCTTTTCCAGCTCTGAAGGCAATCTCAACTGATATGCCACATGACCAATATGCTCTACAATCTCATAAGGTCCAATGAACCTTGAGCTAAGCTTACCCTTACGCCCAAATCTCATCACCTTCTTCCAAGGGAATACATTCAAAAACATGTGTTCACCAACTGCGAACTCAATCTCCTTACGCTTCAGGTCCGTGTAAGATTTTTGCCTATCCGATGCTGCCTTCAAACGCTCACAAATGAGCTTCACTTTCTTGGTGGTTCCCTTTAACATAGCCGTCATCGAAATCAACTTTTTCCTAGCTTCTGCCCAACAGAGAGGGGTTCTACATCTTCTCCCATACAAAGCCTCGTATGAAGCCATTTGAATACTTGTCTGGTAACTGTTATTATACGCAAACTCAACCAATGGCAAGTACTTCTCCCAAGAACCCTGAAAATATATCACACATCATCTCAACATGTCCTCAAGCACTTGAATCACATGCTCCGACTGTTCATCCGTCTGAGGATGATACGAAGTACTAAAATTCAACCGTGTACCCAAGGCTTGATGCAAACATTCCCAAATTCGCGCTGTAAACCTCGGATCCCTATCCGACACAATGGACTTTGGTACACTTTGCAACCGCACAATCTCAGCTATGTACAGCTCAGCCAACTTATCCAAGGTATATGTAGTATGCACAGGAAAAAAATGTGCACACTTCGTAAGGCAATCAACAGTCACCCAAATCGAATTCTTCCTTGATGGTGACAAAGGCAAACCAGACACAAAATCCATGGTAATTCTCTCCCACTTCCATTATGGGATTCTCAAAGGTTGCAATAACCCAGAAGGAACCTGATGTTCAGCCTTCACTTGCTAACACACCATGCACTTACTAACAAATTCAGCCACATCCTTTTTCAACCCCATCAAGTAGTACTCATCTTTCAAATCATGATACATCTTTGTACTACCAGGATGCATAGCAAAAGGACTACTATGAGCTTTAGTCAGAATAGCGCGCCTCAACTCAACATCATCTGGAACCACTATTCGACATCCAAAGCACAACACCCCGTCATCATTAAAACTTAAATCCGAAGGCCTACCCTCCGCAATGTCCTGAACATGCGAAACAAGGGAATCATCAAGCAACTGCTTATCTTTGATTGACTGAATCAGGGATGGTTTCACTTGCAATTCCGCAATAAGACCACCATAATTCAATATGCTCAAGCGAGAAAAGATCACCCTCAACTCCACGGCCACTTTCCTGCTCAAAGCGTCGGCTACAACAATAGCCTTGCCTGGGTGGTACTCGATTGTCAAGTCATAATCCTTAGGCAACTCCACCTAACGACGTTGCCTAAGATTCAACTCCTTCTGAGACATAAGATACTTCAGACTCTTATGATCCGTGAACACAACACATTTCTCACCGTACATGTAATGCCTCCATATCTTCAAGACAAACACAATAGCCGCAAGCTCCAGATTATGAGTAGGGTAGTTACGCTCATGCACCTTCAACTGCCTAGATGCATAGGCTACTACCTTACCTTCCTGCATTAACACACATCCCAAACCAACAATGGACGCATCGCTATAGACCACAAACTCCTTGCCAGACTCAGGTTGAATCAAGACAAGAGCTTGAGTCAAACCTTTCTTCAGCTTTTCAAAAGCTTGTTGCCCCGCATCCGTCCATTCAAAACAAACATTATTTTGCAACAATTTTGTCAAAGGAGCAGCTATCTTCAAGAAACCTTCAACAAACCTATGGTAATACCCGACTAAACCAAGGAAACTCCGTACCACTGTTACCGACTTAGGCACTTTCCAACTCATCACAACCTTTACTTTGTGCGGATCAACGCGGATACCCTCAGCTGACACAATATGTCCAAGGAAGACCACCTCCCTAAGCCAAAACTCACACTTACTTAGCTTAACATACAACTGATTTTCCAACAACTCTTGCAAAATGATTCTCAAGTGTCTATCATGATCCTCCTCGGTACGCGAATACACAAGGATATCATCGATGAACACCACCACAAACTGATCCAAGAATTCATGGAATACACGATTCATGATGTCCATGAAAGCAGTAGGCGCGTTGGTCAAACCAAACGACATCACTAAGAACTCGTAATGCCCGTACCTTGTCCGAAAAGTTGTCTTAGGTACGTCTACATCCTTCACCTTCAGCTAGTAATATCCTGACCTCAAGTCTATCATAGAAAACATCGAGGCTCCCCGGAACTGATCAAAGAGATTATCAATTCTAGGTAAGGGATACTTGTTCTTGATCGTCAACTTGTTCAGTTGCCGATAATCTATACACATCCGCATTGTCCCATCTTTCTTCTTTACAAACAAGACTGGTGCACCCCAAGGTGACACACTCGGTCGGATGAACCCTCAATCCATCAACTCATGAAGTTGCGTTTTTGAATCCTTTAGCTCTTTAGGTGCCATGCGATAAGAAGCAATGGACACCAGAGTTGTATTCTCGTACAACTCGATACCAAACTCAACTTCCTTGTTTGGTGGCAACCTAGGCAATTCTTCTAGAAAGATACCCAGAAAATCGCGAACGGTTCGGATATCCTGCACACGAACATCCTTGGTGCCATGATTCATCACATAAGCAAGATAAGCCTCACAGCCCAATTTCATCATACGGTTTGCTTCCAAAACCGAAATCACATTCGAAAAGAATTTCACATTCTCGCCTACTACCACTACTTCATAATCATCGGCCAGCTTTAAGGTGACTCGTTTGACATCAAAGTCAACCACCGCTCTATGCTCAGACAACCAATCCATACCAAGGATCACATCGAATCTGGAGAAGGGTAACTCCATCAAATCCACAAGAAATATATGACCTTGCACATATAAAGGGCATCTCCTATACAACTTCCTAGTGACTACAGTCTTGCCAAAAGAACTAGTCACCTGCGATAACATCGGTATCATCGCGCTCCTCGCGCTGAGCATAAACCCTGGCAGGACCGCCTCCTTCAGGCCGAACTACTACCACATGAGTAACGCCTCTTTGACCCTCGTCTCTCCTCTGGAGTGTTCCCTCGGCCGCGCCCACGACCACTCTGAGGTGCAGCCACAATAGTTGCACGTTTTTGGCCTCCACCAGCCAACAAAGGACACTCTCGTCTCATGTGATATGACGAGCCACAATTCCAACATGAATTCCCCGTCACCATAACAAGATCTTGAACCTTTCTAGCCGCGCAAGGACAATCTCGCCTCAGATGGTCCCTCGACCCAATTGTCCAGCACGTGTGCTGCTCAGACCTCACTTGGCCTCCCTGGACTTGACCACCTCGACCCGGAGCACCTCGCCTCACCTCAGGTTGATATCTCCTATCTCGACCTCTTTTGTTCCGTCAACCCCCGAAACAATACTCATCTGCTCTCTTCCCAGAGCTAGAACCAACACCTCGAGACGACAAACCCAAGTTCTGTTCGATGTCTTTGGCTCGACATACAAGCACATCGAAGTTTGTATAATCCGCAGCCAACATATACGTCTTGACTTTTTGTACCAGCCTGTACTGGAAGCGATCACATCGGTGCCTCTCACTAGGTGTCAACTCAGGGGCATACTGGCTTAGGCGTACGAACTGGACCTCATACTCAGCCACATAAAGATTACCCTGAACTAGCGACATAAACTCACGTTTCTTCTCGTCCATGTATCTCACCCCCAGATACTTCCTCTTGAAGACACCTCTGAAAAACTCTCAATCAACTTCATTGGGTTTCAAACCAGCAATGGTAGTCGTCCACCGGCTATAGGCATCGCCTTGCAACAAAGAAACTGCGCATCCCAGCTTGCGCACGTCATTGCATCCCATTTGATCCATGATACGAATCGTACTTGCTAACCAAGCTTCAGACGCCTCAGAAGACATTCAAAAGAAATCCACCGCTCCTAGGCTCCTCAACCTCTCCAATGGTAAGCCGCCTGCCCAGCTGCAGGGGCTTGTACATGCGCTCCGGCAATAGTAGCCTGAAACGCCCCGGTGATCGCTTGAACCAACGGCGTTATATCACCCAAACCCGGACCAACATGTCCTTGCTGCTCCTGCTCCCCACCTCCAAGTGGTGGCGAGGGAGGTAAATTTCCACCAAGAGGGACATCAGCCCCTTGCTCACCCTGGTCACCCTGAGGCACTATTGTATTCGACCTCAACTCTCTCCTCGAGCACATAGTGCTATTTTAAACAAGCATAACAATAAAAACAAATCAAACATTTAGGCCAGCTTCAAGCAAGGATCCAAGTTTACAAAAACATTTGATTAGTATAATAAGGAAATGGGCACCCCAATTTCCCTTAAGATAGCATAGCATACAATGACACATCATGCTCAACATGTTTTTCATCATCCAAAATCAGCACATAACAACATCACATCATTATCACAAGATTATATTCATTTCACATACGATTTACATCAACCAAGCATAGCATCAACTCCAAATCTCAACCAATTGAATGCTTTTCAAACAACATACATCAATACATATCAATTTCACATACCAACATTCCCAATTCTTTCGTAACATGGCTCTGATACCAACAAATGTAATCCCCTTAGCCCGGCTAGACGCCCGACCCGATTTAAGAAAATTACACGAGAAAAACCAAAGTCAATCCGTGAAAGTCAACCTTGATTAACGACCCGTTTTTTTCTTTTTAACTTTTCTAGATGCACATTATTAGCCTATGTGAATGGCAAAACACTTTAGCAGAAGCGACACAACGAACGAAGCTCATTTAGGGGTTCAATTGTATACGATCGTATTTTAGGGACTAAATTATAAATTCCAGAAATTTGAGGACTAAACAAGTTTTAAAGTTATCAATCCAAAATTAAACATATAATAAGCCAACATGTCAAAATTCATCTTAAACGGATCATCCAAACTCATTTAATTAAGCATCCCAAGACTCAGAGACTAAAACATAAGAAACAGAAACCTGAAACAATTTAAAATCAACACCAACGGTCGGGTGTTTTGAAACACAAGGCCCTGTATCGGAAAGGTCATTTCGAAACCAGGTTGATCATTTCGATACACGGGTGCGTTCCGAAACCCGTACCCAAACACCCCTTCCCAGTAGCAATCGTTCCGGAACTTTCCTTCCCGTTTCGAAATCCCATGGCCATTTTAGGCCACTGTTCCGAAACATGTAAGTGCGTTCCGATACACCTTGCCCTGCAACAACACAATTTGCTGGTTTTTCACTCATTAACACCCCCGAAAACAATCCAATTCATGCCACAACATACATACAATATGTATAAACATCAAAGATCATCTTAACGAAGCATAAGCTAAAACATGGCATCATTCAAGCAAGCATTGGAACTATAGGCATGCTCCCTAGTCTTCCAAAGCCATACAAAGCTAAAAACAACATTCAAACATAAATCCATCCTTAAAGGCCATTTACAAACCAAAGTTAAGCAACCAAACATGCTTGAGGTAATTAACAATATCTTCAAACATCCAAAAGTAGAAATCCCACCCATTCCCTCTTATTACACTAGAGTAAAACCACATACTTTGCTAGACAAAAGTGCTTTGATTCACATTGCATACTTGCTACCTTAAAAGCCTAATTCTCTACATTGATGAAACAAATGAGTGTAAGAAAAAAGCTTAGTGAGGATCGATAAACAACATTCATCAATGCATTTCACACGATTGACAAATCACCATTTATCAACACATGCCTTTACATAAAACATGTCATTTCAAGACATCAATTCACTTTCTAAAACACATGCTCTTATGCATCATTTTAAAACAGCAAATAAACCTTTGCTCATGCTTTACCAAGCATCACATGCATTCTAGCATAAATCACAAGCATCTAATGCTTAACCATTAGTCATCATCATTATATTGGCTTACAAGTGATCATTTCTCAACCATATCAAAACCAACACAAATGACACAATTGAATACGCGGATTACAAGCGTTGTCCCAAACACTTTAGACATACTACCAGACTACACAAGGTGGGGTTACATGGCACAATCACAACCCCTCAACACCCGTGATGGAGATTAATGGCACAATCACAACACCTCACATCACTCATCGATAGTTTTATAATTCTACTAATGAGAGTAAAGGACACAACCACAAGATTCACACACAGTATTAAACCATTCACCATTGTGATCTTACCCTCAACCGTTAGGGTACTTGGATGGAGATTATGGCACAATCACAACCCCTCGACATCCAAGGCGACTTTATTCACGGTGCACCCAATCCTATAGCCGGCTAACTATATCCGAGTACAAGAACCAAAAACCACTTTCATAACTTGCCAATATAATCATTTAACATCAATAATCCCTTGTTTTACAAGCATAAATAAAATGCCATTACGACAAGCATAACCATGCTTAACATCATATGCATTTATCACATAAAACCAAGGATCAATTACCTAGTGCATCCTTAACACAATGGCATTAAAATCAAGCATTACTCATGCTTCTAACATGCATTAAAACAGTAATCAAAACCATAATTAACTCAAGTGCATTTTCATCAAAACATACACATTTCCGAGAGAGACTATCGAATCACATACTCTTGAGCTTAGCTAAGTGTTTCAAACTTACACTAAGCTCCCAAGACCACGCTCAAAGCATTATAAAGCTGGAAAATCCATTTCCACTCATTGATATTGTACACACCAAATTTTTACCACATTGAATATTGAAAATAATTGAACCCAAACATACCAAGCCCAAATCCTAAACTCGAGTCCATATCATTCCCCCTCAAATCTCGGTCAAACCTGATACAAACATCCCTTAAAAATCTCTATCACTCACCTACCGTCCATTCAACTTAAATCCCATAATAATCTCACCAAACTCAATTCACCTCTACAGATCCTCCATTATCGAGCATTCTAGTCCTTTATAAACAAAGGAAAAACCATAAGGAAACGGGGAGTTAGCCACGATTAGCTTCAAAAAATAAAGTGAAAATGGTAGGGGCCATTTTGGCCATGGCTCACTAGAGCATCACCTTTTTTTTTCAACACCATCATGGCTCCATAAGTCTCACCATATATAGGCCTCTCGGTCGCTCCTCATCCACCACCACCTATGACCACCTCCATCACATCTAAATACCCAATGCTTAACGTACATCATTGAGGCTTACGCGGATACTGCCCACCATCAATCTGGAACCCAAACTGAGAACAAAAAGGAAGAAGTCGGGGAATGCGAAATTGAAAAATGAAAAAGGCAAAGGAAATAATACTTACCCATTCGGCCGGAGTTCGTTACTGGTGATCGGAAGCTCGTTTCGCAAAACTTGACGGTGAGGTGGAAGCTCAGACGACGAAGAGTGACATACTCCGAAATCAAGTCAATCCGACGGTGGAGGATGAAGATCGACGAGAAAAAAGCCGAAGAGTTCACTGCCGAATTCGAGGAGTTTGAAGCGTTTTCCGGAAAAACTAACCCCAGATTCGAACTTGGGGCGTTGAGTCGAGTTCCATGGTGAAATTTGGAGTTGAACGGCCACCATTGACGACGACCAACAGTGATCAGAGTTGTGGCCGACGGTGTTGGTGTGTTGTGTACTGTGAGAGAGAAAATGTTTTAAGTTTGGGCTTGATAATTGAAAATGAATAAAAAGAATGTTTTTAAACTTCTTTTAATTTATTGTGAGAATAGTGTTGGTGAGAAAATAAAACCCGCACTTGATTTTAGCTTTAGGTTAAATTATCTTTTTAGTTCCTTTGAGTTTAGGTGTATTGCATTTAGATCCTATTTTTGTATTTTGAGTCTAGATTCATTTGATTTTGGTCTTATTATAAGTTTGATCTGATCGGTTTTTGGCAATATAAATTTTGATTTCATTCAATTAGGTTCTGCTTCATAAAATTAATTAATATTTAAGCCCTTTTAATTTGCTTTAAATCTAATTTGGTCATTGTTTAAAGATTTGGTAATTAATTGGCTTTGATGTTTGGTTAATTTTTGAATTGGTTTCTAATTAAAATTAAGTTTGGTTAGATCTAGTTAGGTGAATAATTTTGAACTTGATTAATAATTTAATTTTAATTTTTGATTAGGTTCGATTTTGTTCTTTTTTTATTTAATTTGTTTTGTTTGTGTAATTCTTTTCTCCCATGCATTTGAATTTTTTTTATCATACCACATCATTTTTCCTATTTTTAGCAGCATATTTTTTTAGTAGTGCTATTAACCCCTTTTTTGAGATTCCACTTTTTAGACAACCAAAATCCTTAGGTACCACTTTTGGGCGTAGTGGGGGTGCTATAACCTTCCTCACTCGTAACCGACTCCCGAACCTGACGACGATCTCGATGTTGACGCAGACCAATTTTATAGGTTTTTGGTCGTACCCAACCCAAAACGACCGATGGCGACTCCAAAAGTTTGATGGGCTTTTGAAGGACCAACTCAGTTAGGCCCAGACGGAAAACAGTGTCTACAGCTTGGCGACTCTGCTGGGGACATTAGAGAGTCGAGCCACAAAAAGGTATAAGTTGTCTAAAAAAGGATAGAGGAATTTGAACTATTGGTGATCACAAAAATTAAAGGTTTTCGTATTTTACGAAAATTGTTTAGTACATAGTTATCTTGTGTTCAAAATTCCTTTGCGCACGAGCATATCATAAGCTCTGAACCCGAGCTTCGTCCCGCTTAAGTGGTTGCAATCGCTACCCTTCGAGAGGTTAATCCTCCGTACAAGAATGCGTGTTGCTTCCGGGGTTTACATACTTTTTGTCTTCGAGAGGTCAATCCTCCGCACAAGCTTAAAGAAGTAAGCCCCCCTAAACTGAACTCGGTTCATAAGAGCCTATAATGGGTGAGGAGCGAGGTCTTTGTTGACCTTTGTAGGCCAGTAAGGACAGTTTGGGTACCCTTTTAGAACCTTGAACCACATGTAGTGAGTCGTAGGAGCCCACTCGATTAGAGCCATGATGAACCACAATTGTTAGTGGTCACCTACATATGTACACACACACTTTTTACCATGCATTAACTTTGTATTTGTACATATTCATTTGTTTATGATGTACTAACCATGTTCTTTTTGTTTTTTTCTCACATGCATCGTGTTTAGAATGTCTAATAAAAGGATGTTGATATACGATTAGCCGATTAAAATAGAAGGTTTTCGTAATTGAAGTTCTGAAGATTGTTCTATGAATGGTTAATTCTAAAGCAACATATTTTATGCATTTAATCATTAGCATTGCATTTGCATGCATTCATAATTCATATTGGTAGATAATCGAGAAGCGATGTGCGGTGAAGAATAAAAAAGTTCAAGAGGAAGTTTTTCGGTGCCCGCACGAAGGAGACACTTGTCATTTTTTATTAAAATTTGTTTTGAGAAATTATTTTTGTAAATAAATTTTGAGCAGTGAATAAATGATGATATTTTTGAAAATGAGCTTTCAAACAATAGGCTATGAACAATGAACCAGATTTATAAATTTTGAAGTTCTTTGAAAATCGAATGAATGAAATACTTTTTTAGAATTGAGATTATAGAGCTTTGACATATGATAAGATTAACTTTTCATATTCCACTTGAAACCAAAAAAACAAGATTCCTTGATCTTTTATCCTAAATTCCTCATGTTCAATACTGGAAAAGCCAAACATTCCAAGGAAGACGATCATAGAGTAACACCATTGGTTTTTTTGAAAGTTCGACTTAAAGTCAACTTTTTTTACAAGATTAGCTTTCCGAGGAAGACGACATCCAAGCCACGCCTTTGTTTTTGAAAGTTCGACCTACTGTCAACTTTTTTTTCTGACCAATACCTCAAAGACATGAAAATTAAAATGTTCACTGGTGTATGAATCTTCCAACAAGAAGATAAGGTGGGGCATCATGTGTTGATTCTGCGAATAATATCAAATAGTTGGAGCATGTATGAAGAAAAAAAAAGGAGAAAAAAGATTAACTTTATCATTCATTATTTGTTTTTAGATGATTCTGTGAATAAATGAGTTAATTTTGAATACCTATTATTCTAAAGGTAACTCTTTTGCGAAAATATCTATGTATGAAATGACATTTGGCATTCCTTCATCATCCCTTCACAAAAAGAGAAAATTATAATTTGTTGTCCCCGTTTGAGCCTTATAATTTTCTTTGACTTGAATCCTAACCAAGGATCACCCTCCACACTGGGGGGCAAATGTGAAGAAATATCTGCTTACATAAATAAATTGACGATTATGATCATACTACGAGGATGAAGCCTTACAGACCAGGGGTCAAGAACAAAAAGACGTGTTTCAACCACAAGAAGTGACTTGTGCTCAAAATGAAATAAAGTTCTGGATTCATAAAAAAAGAAAAAGAAAAAGAAAAAAAAAGAGAAAAGAAAAGAAAAAAATGAAATGAATAGAACAGAACGAGGAGCACACATATGGGGTCCCTCTTCAAAATGATTATTTTGAGTCCAGTTATCTTCAAGATGAAGCGTGCGACACAGTATTGTTCGAAGTTTTGGTTCCAACATTCGTGGAAATATCATGAATCCTTGAAGATAAAAATGAAATAAAAGGAAATGAACTCTGGGTGAAAACCCAAAAATGGGCAGTCTAGAGTGATTCGAAAAAGAAAATATGTGGAAGCATATTCAAGTCGAGAAAAGTGAGATTCCAATGAAAACAATTGATCCTTGGTTATTGACCCTTAAACACTTGTTTGAGCCTATGTATCCTTTCTTTTATAACTCTGAACCATAGCCTACGTTACATGCCTATAAAGTGCATTTTGATCATACATGGATATTTGAGTTGAATAGTCTATTTTTAGAATTGATATCTCCTCTTGGGGTTAACTCATTTGTTTGCAGAAGATTTCTAAACCTTATAATGCATGATGAATAATCAAGAAAAAAGAAAAAATAAAAAAAATGAAAGGAGGGTTCGAAATGAAAACCCGCAAAGGGCATTTCGAACCAATGGTGAATTTGAGTCAAAACTTGAAAAGGAAGCTCGAATATGAAGTCAAATATACACGATTTGCATGCGAGAGATGATCCCCTAGAAGTTTAATGAAGTTCCACACACCCTAAAATCATAAGAAAGGGTTTGACGTCAGTGAACAGTTCCAGAAGTCACACACGAAGCTTCCAAGATCATTCGATCATTTCTGAACAAATCAATGAACATTCGAAGAATCATGTCTCATTCAAAACAACCGATCCCAAAACACATTGTACTCCAAACTGACTCATACCTTGAAATCAAAAATAGTCTTGACACATGTTAAAGAGCTATAATTTTGAAAGATTGAAAGAGTAATCGATTTGTTTGATCTTCAAAGAACTTAAATTTTTATGAAATGTTTCAGTTGTGAGCCTTGAGTGTGGGGAACATTTTCCTTTTGCAAAAATATTTTCGAAAGTTCTTTAGATTTGAAAAATATTTTAAAATAAACTTTCTTGAGAATGAAAAAGATTCTTTTGACAAGGTTCACTCAGATTTGAAGAGCCTGGAATCAAGAATGGGGGCAAGGAAAAGAAAAGAAGAAAGTTTAGAAGACAAATTTGTTGGGGCAAAACTGAATTGTCATATTCTGAAAGTGATGAATTTACGCCCAATTGGAGGAAAAAGGAAGTCGAGGTGATCAAGCTTGGTTCGAGAAGGAAGACTTCCCAAACATCTTTGCATCACCACTAACCATGAGAGCATGCATTTGCATCATTGATATACATGTTTCTGTATGCATCCTTTACACATTGATTATCAAACAGGAACAAACAGAACCTTGTCTCAAGCACGAATGAGTAGTTCTACATATCGAACCTTGCCCTAATCACGAGTAAGCAATTCTACATCAAATCCCGCTTCAAACATGAATGATCAGATCTTCGCCTCCGAGATGGAGTGCCGCCATTTGCCTTCAAGATGAAGTGATACCCTAGAGCCTCCAAGATAGAGTGCCACATTTGCCTTCAAGAAGACGTGCCACTATTTGTCTCCAAGATGGAGTGCCAGCATCAAGCTTCCAAGATAGAATGTCATCATTTGCCTCCAAGAGGGAGTGCTACCATTTGCCTCTAAGACGAAGTGTCATCGTCAAGCTTTCAAGAGGGAGTGCCACCAACTACCCCCGAAAGGGAGTGTCATTTGCCTTCAAGATGGAGTGCCACCAATTACCTCCGAGATGAAGTCTCATCATGCATCCAAGATAGTGTCATCAAATTACCTTCGAGATGAAGTGTCAAGAATTACCTCAAAGATGAGTGTTATCATATCTAATTACTTTGAAGATGAATAAATGAAGCTATCATCCCCAAAGATGAGGGAGTGGAGTCTTACACCTAAATTAGAATTCGACCCAGCATCCTTATGTTTGAAGGAGTGGAGTCAGATTTGGCATCCTCAGGTTCGAAGGAGCTAATCAAGTTTTCAACTCAATATCCTTGGTTTTGAAGGATCAGAGTTCCCGACATAGCATTCTCGAGTTAAGGAATTGAGTTTTACACCGAGAAATGAATTCTCAAATTCTAGTGCCCTTGAGACGAGCGGGGTACATCTTAAGGCACCTTTGAGACGAGCGGGGTTCATTTTACATCAAGAAATGAATTCTTGAATCCCAGTGCCCTTGAGACGAGCGGGGTACACCTTTCAGCGCCCTTGAGACGAGCGGGGTGCATTCTACATCAAGAAATGAATTCTTGAATCCCAGTGCCCTTGAGACGAGCGGGGTACACCTTTCAGCGCCCTTGAGACGAGCGGGGTGCATTCTACATCAAGAAATGAATTCTTGAATCCCAGTGCCCTTGAGACGAGCGGGGTACACCTTACAACGCCCTTGAGACGAGCGGGGTGCAATTTATATCAAGAAATGAATTCTTGAATCCCAGTGCCCTTGAGATGAGCGGGGTACACCTTACAACGCCCTTGAGACGAGCGGGGTGCAATTTACATCAAGAAATGAATTCTTGAATCCCAGTGCCCTTGAGACGAGCGGGGTACATCTTACAACGCCCTTGAGACGAGCGGGGTGCATTCTACATCAAGAAATTAATTCTTGAATCCCAGTGCCCTTGAGACGAGCGAGGTACATCTTTACAGCGCCCTTGAGACGAGCGGGGTGCATTTTACATCGAGAAATGAATTCTCGAATCCCGGTGCCCTTGAGACGAGCGGGGTACACCTCATATCACCCTTGAGACGAGCGGGGTGCAATTTATATCAAGAAATGAATTCTTGAATCCCAGTGCCCTTGAGACGAGCGGGGTACACCTTATAGCGCCCTTGAGGCGAGCGGGGTGCATTTTACATCAAGAAATGAATTCTTGAATCCTAGTGCCCTTGAGACGAGCGGGGTACACCTTACAGCGCCCTTGAGACGAGCGGGGTGCATTTTACGTCGAAGAAATGAATTCTTAAAACCGAGTACCCTTGAGATGAGCGGGGTACACTTTATAACGCCCTTGAAACGAGCAGGGTGCATTTTACATCGAGAAATGAATTCTTGAATTCTAGTGCCCTTAAGACGTATGGGGTACAATGAGACCTTGAGACGAGCGGAGTACATCTTACACCGAGAAATGAGTTCACGAATTTTAGCACCCTCGAGACGAACATGATGCATTATCAACACAAATGCATTTCTCACCGAACAAAATTTGTTGCTTTTTGTCTTTGCCCTATTCCTCTTACTCGAGCAATGGACAAAGAGGGGCAGCTGCAAGCACCAAATTTTGACCAGACCCAATTACCATGACCATATTTAATTGCCCAAAACCAAATCTAAACCCGCACTCATTTGTACCCGTTCAAACCAAATACCCAAAAATCTTCCATCAAATCCCCTAACAACCAGTGCCCCCCAATTCTTGGTCAAGCCCCCAACTAACACCCCCTAAAATTTCTCAACACCTCACGTATACAAGAGAAATCTCCCCATGATCCCATGAATGGAGGAGATGTGGATCTTCATTTCAATTATAAAAGGCAACAAGTGAGCAGGGGGATGGGAGGAAAATCAGATATAATCTGCAAAATAGAGAGGAGAGAGTCGGTTCTGAAAACGACCAGAATATTTTCAGTAAAATTTAAACGGTGAATAACAAGACGACGGAAAGAAGACAGATATACCTCGAAGCCGGGTCGATCCGACAGCAAGTCTCAAAGTTTGAACAGAGTAAACCTTAAATTTCATTTTTGTAGATTCGCACTAATTTACTTCGTCTTTGCTGAAACTAATTTCATTCTTGGACTTGAGAATGAGAGATTAGTGAGAAAATACACTTGTTTCAGGTTTTGGTCGTCGCCGGTGAGGGTGAGTGGCGGCGGCCGGTGTGTGCATGTGTGAGATAAAATATCATATTTATGTTTGATACAAAAAGCTTTTTTAGTTTCAGTCGAAACTATGGAAGAAGATGAAGTAATAAAAAGGGTTGTTTTTTTCATTTTGTTCTCTGCGTTGAAATGTGTAGTCTGAATAAGAGGGTCCCACGTCCAATAAAGTCTGAAATATGGCAGGCATTTTACGCATGCTTTAGGAGTAGGGTAAATTTACGTTATAGGTCCTTAGATGTTTAGGTGTTTAGGTTTAGGTCTTTTGGTTTATTTTATTTTAGTCATTCTAGTTTAAATTAATTAGATTTTAACCTTTAGGTTTAGATTCTTTTTTATTAGATCCTCCTTTATAAATTTTTTTAAACCTCGTTTTTTTATTTGGTTTTCGTATAAAAACTCGGTAATTATTTGGCCCTAATAAATTAATTGAGGCGTGAATTGATTTCTAATTAAAATTAGTTAAATCTAATTAGGTACATGCTTTCAGCTTGATTAATAATTTAATTTTGTTTTGAATCGATTCATGCTTATCTTTTTATAACATGTCATGACTTTTTTTATTCACGCGTTTAACCTTATTTCAAATTTTCCTTTTTTAGACAACCATAACCCTTAGGTACCAATTTTGGGCATAGTGGGGGTGCTATAACCTTCCTCACTCGTAACCGACTCCCGAACCCGACAAAGATCTCGGTAATGACGCAGACCAACTTTACAGGTTTTCGGTCGTACCCAACCCAAAACGACCGATGACGACTCCAAGTGTTTGATGGGCTTTTGAAGGCCCAAATTATGTTGGCCCAGACAGAAAACAGTGTCAACACCCTTGAGACGAGCGGGGTACATCGCCAACGTCCTCGAGACGAATGAGGTGCATATTATATCACGAAGTGAGTTATTGAACATCAACACCCTTAGGATGAGCGTGGGTGTTATCTAAGGTTCAATATTCAATGAAAAAATTTATTGTTTTTTAGTCTTTGCTCTATTCCTCTTGCTCGAGCAATGAGCAAAGAGGGGCAGCTGTACACACCAAATTTTTACCACATTGAATATTGAAAATAATTGAACCCAAACATACCAAGCCCAAATCCTAAACCCGAGTCCATATCATTCCCTCTCAAATCTCGGTCAAACCTGATACAAACATCCCTTAAAAATCTCTATCACTCACCTACCGTCCATTCAACTTAAATCCCATAATAATCTCACCAAACTCAATTCACCTCTACAGATCCTCCATTATCGGGCATTCTAGTCCTTTATAAACAAAGGAAAAACCATAAGGAAACGGGGAGTTAGCCACGATTAGCTTCAAAAAATAAAGTGAAAATGGCAGGGGCCATTTTGGCCATGGCTCACTAGAGCATCATTTTTTTTCAACACCATCATGGCTCCATAAGTCTCACCATACATAGGCCTCTTGGTCGCTCCTCATCCACCACCACCTATGACCACCTCCATCACATCTAAATACCCAATGCTTAACGTACATCATTGAGGCTTACGCGGATACTGCCCACCATCAATCTGGAACCCAAACTGAGAACAAAAAGGAAGAAGTCGGGGAATGCGAAATTGAAAAATGAAAAAGGCAAAGGAAATAGTACTTACCCATTCGGCCGGAGTTCTTTACTGGTGATCGGAAGCTCGTTTCGCAAAATTGAACGGTGAGGAGGAAGGTCAGACGACGAAGAGTGACATACTCTGAAATCAAGTCAATCCGACGGTGGAGGATGAAGATCGACGAGAAAAAAGCCGAAGAGTTCAATGCCGAATTCGAGGAGTTTGAAGCGTTTTCCGGAAAAACTAACCCCAGATTCGAACTTGGGGCGTTGAGTCGAGTTCCATGGTGAAATTTGGAGTTGAACGACCGCCATTGACGACGACCAACGGTGATCAGAGTTGTGGCCGACGGTGTTGGTGTGTTGTGTACTGTGAGAGAGAAAATGTTTTAAGTTTGGGCTTGATAATTGAAAATGAATAAAAAGAAGGTTTTTAAACTTCTTTTAATTTATTGTGAGAACAGTGTTGGTGAGAAACTAAAACCCGCACTTGATTTTAGCTTTAGGTTAAATTATCTTTTTAGTTCCTTTGAGTTTAGGTGTATTGCATTTAGATCCTATTTTTGTATTTTGAGTCTAGATTCATTTGATTTTGGTCTTATTTTAAGTTTGATTTGATCGGTTTTTAGCAATATAAATTTTGATTTCATTCAATTAGGTTCTGCTTCATAAAATTAATTAATATTTAAGCCCTTTTAATTTGCTTTAAATCTAATTTGGTCATTGTTTAAAGATTTGGTAATTAATTGGCTTTGATGTTTGGTTAATTTTTGAATTGGTTTCTAATCAAAATTAAGTTTGGTTAGATCTAGTTAGGTGAATAATTTTGAACTTGATTAATAATTTAATTTTAATTTTTGATTAGGTTCGATTTTGTTCTTTTTTTATTTAATTTGTTTTGTTTGTGTAATTCTTTTCTCCCATGCATTTGATTTTTTTATCATACCACATCATTTTTACTATTTTTAGCAGCATATTTTTTTTAGTAGTGCTATTAACCCCTTTTTTGAGATTCCTCTTTTTAGACAACCAAAATCCTTAGGTACCAATTTTGGGCGTAGTGGGGGTGCTATAACCTTCCTCACTCGTAACCGACTCCCGAACCTGACGACGATCTCGATGTTGACGCAAACCAATTTTATAGGTTTTCGGTCGTACCCAACCCAAAACGACCGATGGCGACTCCAAAAGTTTGATGGGCTTTTGAAGGCCCAACTCAGTTAGGCCCGGACGGAAAACGGTGTCTACAGATACGAGAAGCCTTGCTCGCCGACACGAAAATTACCCTTCCAGAGCCTCCAACAACGCCTCGATTTCTCCCGGATCAAGATCCTCTGTTTTCACATCATCAAAACAGAGATCTAAATGCATTAAAATGCATTTCAACATCAGCAACAATTCACAAACTCGTTGCTCACCCGAACTACACCAATTTACCCAACCGAAACAACCAAAAACTCAATCGATTGTTTCCTAAACCAAGCCCAGCGAACATACATCACTTCCAATCAATTATAAACATCAAAACACATCTAATAAACAACCTAACCCATCCTTATACCTCCAACAAGCAAGAGTCCATCATTTCACCTAAAAACTTACTTAAAGCTAACAAGAACCTCAAGGATCTCAAGGATTTCGGGATCTATGTTATCAAAACTTTATTTCAGCACATTAACCAACTTAAAACTCAATTAAAATGAATCCACAATAGAGCTTAACAAAACAAATTCGAAAATTAAGATTTCCACCATATTTTTATAAGATTTTGATCTCAAATCAAAACTATAATGAAAACTCAACCAAAAACAATAATTTGAAGCCAAAGATCTTGGGAATTTCAATAAAGAACCTTGATTAGAGGTAGAGAAAGGAATTTACCTCCAATCCTTGCTTTCCTCAATGAATGACAAGTTTTCCTTAGCAAAATCTTGAAGAACTTGAAATGATTTCTTGAAAATTGGTTAGGAAATAATAAGAGATTGTTTGGGAGAAAAAATTCTGAAGAGAAATGAATGAAAATAGTGTTTGGCTGAAAATGAGGAGAAAATGGTAGTTACGTGATGGAATCTCACATTAACCACCTAATTAATTAATTAAAATAAAAACCAATTAAAGCTATTTAATTAAAAGCCATTTTAAACACATGACATATTAAGGAAATGCTAAATTGCCATAAAGCCCCCTAAAGATTCTAAGAATTTGGCTTCTCCTTTAAAAATCACATTTTCCACAGTTTTGAAACTTTACAATTTGGTCACTACTCAAAATGTCCCATTTCTGAAACTCTTTTTGTAAAATTGTTTTGACCAACCTCTTAAACATATATTTAGAAATTTTTACCACATTTTTATCCTATTCCGATCCTTGATTTCCTTAAATCACCTTACACGATTTGAACCGTTCTCGACTTGTCCGGTCTGATGTCTAAAACATTAAGGCACAAAACCAGGGCGTTACACAACATGCTTCAAACATGCATACAACGTATCTGAACATCAGTTCTCAATTATTCATGGCATATTCATCATCATGACATGGCAAATTGCATCAAAGGTAAACTATTGGCATGCAACCTAGTGACAAGCCAAGCAAAGTACCAAAAATGCGAAGTAAAGCATAAATCAAATACCAATGGCCATTTACAAGTCTAAAACAGAAAATCAAACTTGCTCAAAAGGGAGTTTACACAATTCTCCCAACAACACAATGGATCCCCCATTGTCCTTATTATGTATAGTCTAACCAAAACATACTTTTGCGAATTAAGTCTCTTGTGATCCCTTGCTACTTGATGCATCCAAAACCTCAATTATCTGCATTGATGGACAAATGAAGGCGTAAGCACACAAGGCTTAGGGTGGAGGCTCAAAAGCAAAACATCATCAATGCATTAAAAACATTTTTCTTGTCCACATTGAAATCTCATTTCAATTTCCTAAAACATTATTTAAAAGCCATCATGCCCTTTTAAACCATGCAGTTTCTCTATATAAAAATCATCATATTAAACCTCATGCTACATGTATCATGAATCAACGACAAGTTCTATTTCTACACTCAGTTTAAGCCTTCCCATGCATAGCTACCATATGCAAAGCTTAAAGAGTAAAACATGCATAAACCACATTATGCAACAATAATCATTTCATGATACCTCATCAATTATATTGGCTTACAAGTGACCATTAAACAAATTCATATCTCAAAAACCACATATCAGATACACGGATTCGACAAGTGTTTACTCAACACTTCAAGCCATCTTAATCGGATTTGGTACATTCACAACCAAATGTACTATATCAACTAGGTACAATCACAACCCATAGGGACACCAACCCCACCATCGGTTAGATGCTTAACCACTAACGAGAGACGGGACATCAACCTCCTTGATCGTTAGGGTACTTGGTCAGAGACATAGGGCATGTAACCCCTTTAGCCCGGTCTAGACAGATGACCCGAACCAAGGAGTTTACCGAAGCCAACTTGTTAAAGCTGACTTCGATTAACGACCCTTTTTTTCTTTTTATCTTTTCTAAATGCAATTTAGATCCTATGTGATCATCAAAGAATGTAGGAAGATACGACACACCGATCATATATCGTTTAGGGGTTCAATTGCGTAATTTAAGCTTTTAGGGACTAAAATGTAAATCTTATAAAATACAAAGGCATTTCTGATTTAAGGTTACCAATATTCGATTAGTAACATTTCATGCTTCTCTGCAAATTTTCATTACAATCAGATCATCTAAACTCATCTAATTGCATACAT